>JAYKKI010000007.1:18715000-19992500 GCA_039881145.1 Druceiella hillmani
TTTTAGTTTAGTTAGTTACTTATATCCTATGTCTTCTATAGCACCCGGGTCTGTTGCGCTTTCATCAACAGACCCGGTTTTTAGCCGACATCTGAATATTCAAATACATGTCAGGCCAATAACATCCACCTCCCAGGCAACAAATTTCCTCCAAATTTTTCGAGGTCTGTCTTGATTACTCCGACTCTCAGGTTCAATTCTAGTGTATTCTCCTAGATGGCTCCATCTCTTTTCGATCTTAAGCGGAAATATTACGCTGACGTGACATACATGCGAATCTTAAAAATATGGAAACTTAAAAAAAATTTGAAGAATTCCATTATCATATTTTAAGGAAATCAGACTTACTGAAATAAATTTCTTCCTTTGATAAATGTTAAAGTAATTTTAAACAGTATTTTACCATCCTATATTTTTTTTTTAAATTAATTATATAATATATATCACGCTATTTGATTAACCTTTAAATATTGTCAAACCTATTTATATTGTTTAACAGGACGGCAGTGTTTCGTAGCAAACGGAAACCTTGAGAGGAATAAATATTAAATCACTTGTTAAATGAGAATTTAAAGGAGTATTTAAAATATCCATGATTTAGAATAGTGAAATGACTAGGTTTATGTATTAATTGGACATAAATTTAGTAAGAAATAACCATAAAAGAAGTTACTTCTGGTGTATGCCACAATACAATACAAAGTTTTCAAAAGTGGAATGAGGGAAGAAAGGGTATGAAAAGAAATCAAACGAGTGCGATATGTAATATAAAGTTATATAATACACACGACGAAACATTTTCATAGATGTTTTCTTCGATTGAAACAACTAATTCATTCATATTATTAATTTTTTTTACATCTGAGAATGCATACTGCAAAGAATTTTGAATACTGTGAATGTAAAAAGGTGTTAGATTGAACCACATGGAATAAATTCGCCGTTTTAATTCTCAAAAATGTAATATGTAGACACATAATCGTTTTCTATTACGTAATGACAGCTTTTATAGAAAGAGTTCCTTCCGTGTAGAATTCTTTGTATTGGTGAACTAACTGCCCATAATTGGATTTAAATGCTAAAAAGGCATTTGATGCTTCCTTGCCATGGAAATAAATTATAATTTAAATGCTGTAATATATAGAACACACTATAAAAATGGAAAACTTGGATAAAGAATGCAAAGAGATGAAATATAAAACTTTGAACCTAAGTGTACCTAGATAATTGATAATTAAAAAATATCATGTAGTAAAGTGTATGCATAAATTTAAGATCCCAAACGTGCACATATATCAAACGAACATGAATATTGGATGAAATTTTTAAACGTATCCAGCCAAATGGCCTAATAAAGGGAAAACGGGTAGAAAGCAATTTTTTTTCAATGTATTTGTTTGGAAGTTTAAAACCAAGTTTTCGGAGTGCCAACTCTTTCAATTTTTATGCCATTTTAAAAAAGGGTACATTTATTTTTTTTCTCATATCTCAGTAACCATGAGAGTGACAAAAAATTGCGAGAAACTTTTTTAGGAAATCAAATTATTTATAACGTTTATTAATAACATTATCATCTATGGATTATAACTTTTATAGGTTGTGTAGGACTTCAGAGAGGGAAAAAATGAAGATAGTAAACCACATTTATCACAAAAAGTATTCATAACATTCTTTTCATAAATTTGTATATTTTCATATTTTCGGGATATCAACTCTGCCCAATTAACCGTCGCTTTAAAAAGGAATGTATTAATTTTTTTACACCTCTTTCATCGTAGGCCAGAGAAAACATGGCTGAAAACCCTATAAAGTAAGCTATAACATACTCATTTCTAATTTGGTGAAAAAACGTAATTGTGCCTTTTTCTGGAGCGTGTCAAGATAAACATTTTGATCTAATGCTATAGTTATTTTTGTGAGTTGTACAGCGCTTCAAGAGGGGTAAAAATCAAAGGTGAGTATTGTACAATACGGTAGTTGACTCATTCTAATTTTTTATATTTTTCATACAATATTGTGAAATATAAGTTAATTAAAAACCAGTCTTGAAAAAAATTCAAAAATTGACTGAAAAATAAGTGAGTTGTAGGCTTCTAAATTTGAAGATACGGATAGAGTTGGACATATCCCTGTCTCTTTTCCTCTCTTAGAATATAATGTGCAATATTAAAAATGACATCACAACACAGTTTTCCCGTCCTTCTCTAAAGGTTAAATTTAAACTTCTATAACTCGGTTAATTTTTAAGATTATTAAAAAAAATTTAATCAAATACCCAACGGTCGTAAAGTGGTACTTTCGTTAAACACCCTAAAATTTACTGCTACTGGGTAGAAAATAAGTATGGAAAATATGAGGAAAATTATAGAAGCCTGTAAAGAACATACATATATACATACTTCGAGTTTTATATATGACGATATTTGTACTTTTTGTTCAAACAGATGATTCCATTTAATTACAGTTCAAACGGCTTGTGTAATTTTAAATTAAAAAAGAAAAGATTAATTTTAATAAAATTACGTCAAAACTGTTAGTTAATTTGTTTTCACTTATTGAAAAAAAAATTAATACGTCATTGTAAGTTTACCAACTGAAAATACAATTTCAAACTATGTGATTCAATAGTGAGGTTCCTCTTCTTTTTGAACAAAATTTCAAATAGATTACCTATTCGCCGAATATTAAATAAATATATTCCAAATTAAGTTTTATTAAAATTATTTTTAAAAAAACTGATAATAGTTTCAATATATATATATATATTATTTTATGAATATTAGTATCGATTTATTTATAGCCCCACTGAAAATTTAATGTTAATAACTAAAAAAATTATGTTTGTATTGTTCTTACTTATTAACAATTATAATATTAGAAAATGATGTTACTTTTTGTTGTTTAAATAGAATATTTACAATATTGACCAGGGATTCTATGTCATTGTCTTGCAAGCAAAAAAATACTTATATTTAATTGGACTCTACCCTAAGACCTCTCATCAACTACCCTTATAGATATACACCTAGCCAGAAAAAAGATCCGTCATCTTTTTATGTAATGCGTTTCCTTACAATAAACATGCACAATCTGCAATTATTTGAAAGGTGATTTTACGGAAGTCTTGTCAAGAAATAGTAATTTGTATAACTTTTAATTGTACATCGCAACATTATGTATCACACTATAAATAAATATATTTGACAAATGAAATTAATTTATATATAATTATGTTATGAACGACGAGTTACGACACGGGAGAGAATGCCTTATTTTTAGAATTCAGTAGTGAAACGAGAAACGTGCATAATTTCACGTGTCCGTCCATATATTTATCACAGTTTCTAAAACTTTGAATTAATGTGAATGAAATTTGATAAAGCAAGACATATGCTATATATTAATGGAGATCATAATACTTAGCAAAATATTGAAAAAAAACAATGTTTAATATGCCTCTCGCACGCACCTTTAATTTTTTTCGCGTATCCCTTCGAGTGAGATACCATGTTCTATTTACTATTTTTCATTTTGAAACTCCGAAATTTGAAAAGAATTCTAGTACTAGTATAATATCCAAAAGTTAACTAGAAGTTTTAAATGAAATTATTTTGGTTTACTTGCATCTATAATTTCAAAAGATATATACAACCATGGAATTAAAATAATAAAAATCACCTAAAACACAAGCTAGTAAGTATTTTTTCCTATACTTTAATATTATTTGCTAATTATTCACTTTAAAACCGTTTATTTAAATCTGTATACTTACTGCATAGAGCGAATTTTACGTCCGACGCTAAATTGGAGCAAGAACGATTTACACAAAGTGAAAGGAATTACCTATATAAAATAGGTAGGTACTTAAACTCGTACAATTTTCTCAAATCAACTGTATTGCACTATTACTCAACTGCAAAATATTGTAATTGGCTTTATAATATTTCCGTAAACTGCAGCATTGAGCACAATTTATTGTTAACAAGTAATGAAACAGAATATAAATATTCAAATATAAGTTTTTTTAACAAGTTCATATTTCATAATAAGGATAATTGATGCCCGTAATTGTTTTTATATCAGTAAAAGCAATGAATAACGAAAGATAAGAAGTATAAAGAAACATACAAATGAAGCAACAATATAGCCTAGCAACCTTGTAAGGTCGTTTGAACAATCCTCCAGATGACGATGCTTGAGTAGATTAAAGAGTTGAGAGTAAATTAATCACTTGTTGCTATTTTATTCGCAGTCTTTTTCAGCAAACACGCGCTTCAATTACACAGCATAGTCATTGAAGTGTAATTCAGGATAACATGCTTTAATTTTTTATTAATCCTATATATAACTAATTTACGTAAGGTAACTAATTTACGTTACTGATAGCCGATTAAACTTAACGAAAAGAAAAATCATCACTATTCTCTTAAACTAAAAGCACTACAACCTTATTATTATGAATACTTAAAAAATATTAGAGTCGCTCTAAATTTTGAGTCAAAAGATAACCAGTTATTTTTTTTCGAAGTAGCAGTTGGTATGCACTAGTAGATGTCATATAATAGTATTCACTAGACCTGCAATGAAAAAACACTGAAATATTTCGATAGATCCTCTTATCAGGCTGGCTTATTACCCTGAAATACTATACATCCGCGTAATTACACTTAGAAAAGTATAATGTAAAAACCACACACACTTTATTAACCTGTATTTTATCTTAAAGTATTCTGATTGATCAAACAACAATGGCAAATACTTTTTCGACCGTGTAATAAATACATCGTTATGTACGTGGCTGTTTTATTTATATCATTCGCACAGCTAGTTGTGACGTATAAAGTACCACCCCTCCCCTGACCACCATCTTGCTTGCGTCGGCAATGCTATCACTGACATGAACAACGTGCGCAACACAGCTGTCATTATTTTACGACAGCACCTTAGTGATGTCTTTAGATAAAATTATCGATATTGATAATTTTAAAGCATTCTTAAAATAAAAGTTTGTTTTAACCGATTTAAAAAGTAAGTTTAAACTTGACGTCTATTTTTTTTTGGTTTATGTTAATAACCTATACACAGTAGTTAGAAAAATGTGTGATATAGTATTTTTGTTGATTTATGTTATAAAATATATGGGCTCTCATATATATCAATAGTTGACGCTCAAAAATATTTATTGGAAAAGGTCAAAAAATGAAATGTTGATAATTTTTTTTTAATTTCATGTGTCGGTATGGACTGATGGTTTCATATCTCGGTTCATTTTAGAGATATTGTTGAAAATATCCACATGTAATCACAGAAACTGTAAGTCAAAATTATTAAAAAACCAGCATTAGTGCAGCATTAGGTTTTCCTAAAGTTTTTTGGAAAACTTTAGCAGCTACTCTAAATCTCATAGTATGTGAGAAATTCACCATATTTTTACGCCTATGAAAGGTATATTAGACGACTTTGTATGGTGAAAAATAATATTAATATTTATAAAAAAATTAATAGAAATATTATGTATCATTAACTATTTGTATGTGACTAAATGTCTACGTAACCCTAGTAGTGCAAGTTATACTCGTTTTAAAAGGTTTACTCGTATTTTTTTCCTATTGTGCGTCTATTATCAACATGTGTGTTATTGCGTATTTTTCTTTTATATTGTTTTCGTTTACTTTTCTTTTAAAAATAATAACTATCTTTAAATAAAAAGTTTTCCAGTAACCTTGGATTATCTATAAAAAGTAACTAAAAAGTTCATTTTGAAGAGTTTTATTTCTCTACTCGCCATTAACACAATATCAATCTAATAAATGACTAATGCATCGCAAGCTTGTGCCTAGATATATGGATTTATTTGCAAAATCAGATTCATCACAAATGTTTTTTTCATAAATATATCTTCTTTACTTTTGTGACGCAATTTTTTAAAATTATTATAATAGAAACTAATGTAGTATTATTAATATTAAATTATTATAAATAAATTTAAGAAAATTAATTACAAAGTTCTCATTTGTCAATTTTAAATTAAAAAAAGTTGGCATTAAATAACAAGTTAATTATAACAAGCAATTACAAGCAATTACCTATATATTTTCTCTTGCTTATTTTTTAATATCATATTAACTTTTAATAAATCAGGTTAACTTTTAATATTTTTATCTGAATTACTGACATTGTACATTTTGTAAAGCGAATTGTGATTGTGTTCTTTTGTTTTAGTGACGATTTTTATTTACGCACATATAGACTTGTTGTATTATTATATTTTTTGTCGATAAAATTAATTGTTTTCAGGGAGTGCAACCTTACCGTTTTGGCGGCGTGGCAAATACGTACGTACTGTCAAAACGGAGCGCGGCCGACTATTACGCGCACGCATCATACTCGTTACTCGCGGGAGTTTATTACGTTTTTCGCTCTCGATTTCATTTTTAAATCCGTAATCTGCGTTATGATTACTGTATTTTTGAAAAAAAATTACAACGAATACAATTGGAGGAACGTCAATTAAGTGAGTGAAATTAAATATCGTAAAATTAATGAAAGTGATTTTTATTGATTTATTTCATTTTTTAAATAAGTTTGAAAACTCTGTATTCGAACTTTTTAAACTACAGATGCATATAAAAATAAAATTTATATAAAGAATATTAATTGTAACATTTTTAATAAACTGTTGAAAAATTGAGTGACTTTATTACGAGTGAGCATTTGTTCTCACTCTCACTTTCCAACATTAAAGGTAAGTTTTATTAATGCAACTATAGAATTTAGTTATGTGATATATATTAACAAAATTGACTTATTTCCAAATTGAAACATATATTTCATGCTTTACAACGCATTGCCCTAATTGACAAGCCTTTGATTTTATTAAAATTCGCATTCCATTTGAGTGAAAGGAGATTACTTGGACAGCGGTCCTAAATGTTACATTGAATTAATCATGTACATTTACACTATATATTATATTTATATAATGAACCTTTTTATGCAAATATAACTGTTTGTAAAACATTTTTCGTGTAAATTACTTTAGATTTGGTAACGATAACTGAAATTTAAAACTAAATTGCAATTAATATTTCTATTTCCAATGCAATTCGATAGTAATAACAATAATGAAATTAATGTTGCGGACCTGATTAAATATTTAATGTTGTGTAACAAAAGAAAACGTTAAAACAGATAACAAAAAGGACGAAATAACTTAATGGTTATTAAAATTTATAATTGTTCCTTTCATTATCTTTACACTCTTCGCCATTATTTTAAAAGTAATTTGCACGGATTACACTGACACCAAATTCAAAGGAAATTTCATAAAACACTCGATTAAAGTTTCATTTAAATATTCCGCACTGAAAGTTTAACGATGTACCTCTGACAACTTTTTTATTATTTTTTGAAAAGTCAGAATTGAGTAAATTAATCTAACAAAATTGTATTTCAAATTTGTACGTGCTACGGTGGTTTCACTTAATTATCTATATAAATTCTTTCCCCTAGTAAAATACCAATATTATCTATAAATAATCTTGGTATTTTATGCTTAGTACGGTTCTTGTCTTTAAAATTATCATCTAACTTTTCTTTCTTGTAATTGGAAACTTTAGTTGAATATTTGTAACAAGTACAGCCGTAATAATATTCATTAAAGTCATTTGTCGGCCAGTATTTAAAATGATATTAAATATAAAGCACTAACAAGTACATTAGCTAATTATAATAATTATAAAAGGCCGTTGCTAGTAATAATCCACAGCACAGCTTATGCTATCATAAAATGAATTTTGTTATCAATTCTTAATTATTTTTATCTTTTTATGTATTATACTCTTAGGAGCAGCAGCTTATATTATTTTATTATAAATTTATACAGGTTAGTTTTTACTCCTCGATTTTAGCTCGTAAAAATGAATAATGTAGGTGTTTGCCGTTAGGTGATTTACGGTTCAAGGATCGTTTCATCAATTGTCTAAGAATCGTGTTACAATCATATAGTTAATGAGAATAGTTCTGAGAAACTCGATTAAAAGCATTTTTACCGACCTCAATACCCCTCCATGACCTCACCGAAATATGAATTACACTACAGCCGTTGTTAACAGATTTACTCATTAGCTAATTAGCGTGTATTTTTAATGAAAGTTTGGAAGGTATTCAGCTAATCCAGGATGTAGCGTAATTGAAACGTTAATGTCAAATTATGGAAGTAAACGCGGATGGACGAATGCCAAAAGAACAGTTTTGTTTCGCGAGACTTTCACTCGCTCAGCCGAATTGCGGTGAAAGCCGCCAGCGACTGAGCCGAGCTCGCCCAAACTTTCATTATCATTCCGACTCCTTTCGCTTTCCGCGCCGTAGTCCTGCATCGATAGCGCTGGGTATTTTTCACTTTCAATGAATGATCGAGATTTACTTATCGATCATACGCTACCGATGGTAGTCAGTAATTAACTGCAAGTGAGTATTATTAAATAAGTAGCGTTATTAAATGAGTGTTATTAATAATAAGCAAGTAATACCGCAGTAATTTTGTTTAAATGTTTTATTGTTTAATGTTAGCGATTTTCGTAAGTGAATTTTAAGATATTTTTATAAAGTGTTCGTTACTCACTTACAAATCCTGACCACGCTTTATTCATACTGATTCTTCTAGTATTTCGCAAGCAAGAATAAGCTAAGCGAAGCTCCAGAGAACTATGCACATTGGTTAATATAAAAACCTACTTTTTAATTTTGCTTACGAATTATACACGCACATTATACACTGAATACGTTCCATTAGCCGTCAGCCGAACGAGAAGGCGACGCTCACTGCGGCAGCGTGTTGTTTCGCTCGCGCTATCTACATAATAATTATTATTGTTTTCCGTAGGTGGCTATCGGCAACGAGAAAGCGGTTATCAACTTGTTATTAGTGGAACTTACATAACACACCTGGCGCAATTATAAACAGAGTAATTTTCGTTACTTCTCTTTTATCGGTGATTGCAAATGATAGTAGGTAGATGGACTAACGCGGTTAGTTTCTTTCGATTATTGTTTAGGGATAAATGGCACGATTGGCTCAGGTTAGGCCAAAGATAACAAGGGTTATCGAATGTTCGGTCGATATTGATAATATATAAAATTTTACCTTTTTTTAAGGAGTATTTGGAAATATGGTTGTTAATTCGTAATCCACTATATATTGTAAATATTTCTGATGCATAAAAATAATAAACTAGATAAAAATAAATTTAAACCCTATGAAAACTATTATCATCTTCATTAATTGATGACGATGTTATTAAGTATTTTGTGCAAGTTTCGTTTACACATTTATCGTTGTAATGTTACTAAAATCAATAATTGTAAGTATTATGAACAATGACTACACATTATAGCCTCATAAAAGAAATAAAAGGTGCTTCCAAGCAGCGTTCATACCAGTGCTATGAAATTTTACACTCGCATTACAAAATTGAATAGCACAGAAAGAAAAATAAGACGTCGAGCCACATCAATTTAAGTTGCAACCCCAAACCACCTTAGACTTTTTTTTAATGTTTTTTTTAGTGTTTCCTTTTGTCATAAAAAACATCGATGATTTTTTAATGAAAGCAATGAAGAAAAATAAGGGCACCTACCTATATTCTCTATATTTAGCACACTATTTTGTATACCATAAAATGGTATTAGTTTAATTTCTTAGATAACACAGAATTAGAGAGAGAGGAAATTTGGGAATTATTATTATAAAAAAAAAACATTTCTTGACTTTAATCAAGAAAAATAAAAAAATACAATTGCATTATTCTTATCTAAAGTTATATTAGTTACACATAATCGAGTTGGATAGCATTTACGTAAATTTGATTTGATTTCATCGTTATCATCATACATCCAACCACACTCGCATAGCAATATTTGTTCATTGCACTTTTGCATTATTTGTTCATTGCACTTTTGTCACGTAAAACTTACGTAGATTGTTCTTTACGTTTTCTGTTTTAGCGATTTCCAAAAAAGCAGCATCAGAGTTGCATTCTTATTTTGTACTTTATTTTTAGAAACTTTTTCAGTGTAATATTTAGAGAAGTGTTTTTCAAAACTAAAAAATCACGAAAAATCGTCATGCCAAAAGTTAGTTTTTAATCTTATGAATACGGCTAATGAACTCTTCAACTAATTTAATTTTCTCTTCATTGTCAATATCGGAGGGTTTATTGAGCTTAACAAAGATTATTGGGCATTTTTCGTTTTGTATTAAAATTTCAAATGATTTGGCTTTACCCTTCTTATAAGAAAATGCAATCACGACCTATTATCAACATTGAATAATACATGGCACATATTTAGACCCTAATGTGAGCATTTATATAGTACATATAATCGACATCAACAGATTTATTACCGGAACTTTGGAGCCAGATTTTAAGGTGTGATTATAATCATAGCTTTGTCAGATATACATACTGTAATCCAAACTTTTAGAATTTTGGGAGCAATTCGGAAGCTACTTAAAAGGAAAATGAGTCGCATATCAGTTTCTTCACGATAACACTTTAGTGCACCCTCCTTTGTTTTTATGACTTTGTTATCATGTGTTAAATTGTAATTGGAAATGACGTTGAAATTCTATGACGCGGTCAGAATAGTCTTAAATAAAAGATGGGTTCATTTAGGTCTGTGTTTGCACATATAATGCAATAATTTGCTTGTATTTTATTCATAGAAATTTATACGGTCGGTTTTTGGACAAGTATACGTTTTCTGGTCGAAGCACATTTAATGTAGGCAAGCAAATATTTATAGTTTTAACTGCTTCGGCCACAAATATCAGCAAATTAATTTGCTTGTATTTTATTCATAGAAAATTGATATGTTCGGCTTTTAGACAAATATACGTTTTCTGGTCAAAGCACTTTATTATAGGCAAGCAAATATTTATATTTTTAACTGCTTCGGCCAAAAATATCAGCAAAATAATTTGCTTGTATTTTATTCATAGAAAATTAATACGGCCGGCTTTTGGGCAAGTATACGTTTTATAATTTGCTCACAAATTTTTACTCCTAATCGATTTTCATTGATTTTAATACAAACTCAGCGTCTACCTAAATTAATTTGCCATATGAAAAGGGAGATCTTGAAAACTCAAAACTAATTTTTAATATTTTGTGGGTAAGCCAAATTAACCTATTTTAAGATTGTCTTTTCTATTCAAGAATCAATGATTCGAAGGTTTTGAGTTAAATGTATGCGTCATCCATTATCTAGTATTCAATATTATTTTATAAATATATATTTTTATTATCACGTAATTTTTAATGAATATTGTGGTTGAATTTGATTAAAACATTCAGTTTTCCGCATTTTTTTATCAATTTACTTAATAAAAAATTCGTCCGCAAAAAATTGATTGAATATTACGTAAGTCATTTTTCCAGTAGAGCACAAGTTGTAAATACCTATTTGCAACCAAAAAACTCCTCAAAATGTTAGAAAACCTTTTATATTTAAAAAAAAATAATGTTTCATAACGTAAATACATTTTAATCCATTTATTACTATATATTAGCCTCGTCCCCTCGCTAAGCAACTCTAGATCTTACGGGGTATACTCACGAAATTCAGAAATACGTGCTATGCGAGCATAAAAAATGTTTCTGGGTGAAAAAAAAATCTTTTATATTAAAAAAAAACAATGTTTCATAGCGTAAATACGGGTCAATCGGGTTATTACTATATATTAGCTTCGTCCCCTCGCTAAGCAACTCTAGTCCTTAAGGGGTACGCTAACGAAATTCAGAAATATGTGCTATGCGAGCATAGAAAATATTTCTGTATGAACAAAAAACCTTTTATATTAAAAAAAAACAATGTTTCATAACGTCAATACGTGTCAATCGAGTTATTACTATATATTGGCCTCGTCCCCTCGCTAAGCAACTCTAGACCTTTATGGGGTACACTAACGAAATTCAGAAATACGTGCTATGCGAGCATAAAAATGTTTCTGTGTGAACAAAACAGTTATCACTGCAATAGTAGATGTTTAGGTTTTCTATTAACGTGATGTTGCACGTGTAATTCAAGTATTGTACGTGTAACGTATTTCCGAAGTCCTTGTATTATATAAAAGAATATTTTTGGTTAGAAAAGTGAATTAGTAAATCGATATGAAATTGAATAAATAACTGAAATCGTTAGCCAGGTAAACGTATATCCGACATTTGAATATGGAATTATCATACTATTTGTAACTCTCAGACTTGCTTACGGAGAATTGAGCAGTGAGAATTTAGTAAGACCTTTAGGAGTGTATACGCAGAGCAATAATATGTTCCACGTGGCATTGGCACCGATTGAACTATTGTATTTGGACACAACAATTTTAATATTGTACACACCAATTTTGTATTGCTGTTTGTAATTTCAATGATGGATTGTAAAACATAATGAAGATTGCACAAGTGTTAAAGCTTTTTGTAGTCTCAAACTGCCATTATTTCTGTGAAGAAACTGATGAACAGAACAGAGATAAGTTTGTTGAAGCCCAAAAAGGCAGCTTACGAGGCTAATATTAAGGAGACGCCAGCTTTATGGTGCAGGTATTACGATCTAATTTTTCTTCTTTCTAAAGATCTAAAGGTACAATATAATTTTTCTTCGTTCTAAAGGCATCATTTGACATGAAAACTTTTCTGAAGCATTTTCTGCATAGGTGCTTCATTTTTTCTCTCACACTTTTGGAATCACGAACAACATACCTTAAGTAAAATTTACACAAGATTTTCTCAAACTTTGATGTAATTTTTAGACTTCAACGGTGGCGTGAACCCTTTGTGAACATAATTTTATAAATGCGAAACTGAATTTGTTTTTATTCATCTCGTTTTCACTTCTCAATAGCTCAGCCGATCTCCATGACATTTAGCACATATTATGGCCTGCAACATGCGATACTTTTTTATCTCTGAATATAATTTCGTTTGATAATTATAAAATCATAGAGACATAAGAGCGTGAAGATAAATGTGTATGTCTATTTAGTTATAGTCTAAATCATACAAACCATTTTTAAATTGAAATTCTATTTTTTCCTTTTTCACGCGAGCGAAACCACCGGTCAATGCTAATGTGTTCATAAATTACAACACTCACTCTTCTGCTTCCACTTCATTATGCACCTCCAAGACATTCAGGTTTATCGGATTACTAACCAACTACGTTAATGTGTGGCAATTAAGTAATACCATTCTGTCATATTCGTTGTAATCGTTTATTTCCACTTAATGGTCATGTTTAATTGTAAAATTAAATAATAGTATAGTACCACAGAAATAAAGAACGATGGGATACGTTGTCATTATAAATGTTACGATAGAACTTAATTTTGCGAATTATACTTCTCGTATATTTTTTTCTAGTTTCTGGTAGAAAGTAATAACTCCAAAAATCAAGGTTAAGGTCATATGAGATTAGGAAGAGAAAAATTATTTAATAATCAGAACAACATCAACATCAGATTAACGGAACGGAAGAAATCAGATCATTGGAAAATAAGAATCCACTTCAAGAAGTGTGCCAAAACAGTTAAAAGAAACATTCATGTCATATGAAATAATTAATAGTAAGAAAAAAGTGGAGGAAAAGAGTGGAGTAGTTTTGTTACTACTACTAGTTTCGACCCGCGGCTTCGCTCACGTGGAGACGGGAAAAAATGGCGATATAATTTAAAAATAATTCTGTTTTGAAATTATTAAATCTTCACGTTGGTAATGGTTGAGTAGTTTGAGATGAAAAGGTATTTAAAAATGACGTACAATGAAACAAGTCTGTGCTCTGCAATTCGCCGTGACATGTCACCGTCTCCCTACTTATAGTATACGCTGTTATTTATGTATTTTGTTCGATTACCAAAAAAAATACATTCAGAGATAAAAATGATTTTATGTTCATCTCCACGACACAAGCCACATATATTCAATTGTACAGGTTTGGTTAAGTGTTTGAGATGTGCAAAACGATACAATTAAACAAAAATTTGGAAAGCAATTTTTTCGTATTTATATCCTATTGTATCTGTAGCGCTACGTTAAAACGTGTAATTTAATTAATTGAAAAGTACCTACATATTTATCTACCGGTCGATATTTTCAATTTACCTACACTTTTGTGTCTGTAGTTAATTGAAATAATTCCTGATTTACAAAAACTTAATTGACAACTCCGAATACTAAGTAAGTGGATTACGGCCTTATTGCTATGTGAGCGATCTTTTACAGCCAATCGCAACACAAGAAGAAATTGTAAAAAACTACAAATTTATAGATAAAAACGCCTGTAAATTAAATGTATAGATGTAAGTAATTTACAAAGGAAGACATTAAACGCATTTTGTACTAATTCTTGAGTCGACTCCATAGTTGCATGGATAGGTTTAATTCATAGATAAGTTGTACGGACGAGTTGACTCCATAGTCTGTTGCATGGCCAGCGTAATGTTAAAATACGTACCCTTTTTAGAGAATGTATTTTTCGCTTTTTCAGCACATCTCTGAAAGCATACTACTTAAAATTATAAAAAAAAAATTTTTCATCCTTATTCAGATATCAAACGATATCTCACACGAGGCATGAAATTGAAATAAAAGTTCAATTCGGTACTTTATTTGTTTTTCCTAAAATTTTACAAACTGAGATATATATAGGTTTCTACGTCGAACGGTTTTTAAGAAAAGAGTTGCAATTTACAGATAGATGGACTGACATGCGTGTGATGTTATGAGTTCCATTTTTATCCTTTTAGGGATACGGAACCCTGAAAAGATTTAGCGTCACGAGTGTTTGACGTATAGTATTTTGATATGCTTTATGGAGGATTATAAAGAAGAAAATATTTAAACCTACCAAAATATTTGCAATTAGTAACATTCACTCTTAATTTTAGCATTTTTCTTACGGTTTACACCTGGCATTAATGCAGTCTTTTTTTGCGAATAGGACAAAAAATGCGATTCAGTAATAATTATATAACTTTTGTCGGCATTTTTAAGTTATCTATCAAACTACAGCCTAAACTGTAAGGATAATCGAGAAAGTCTTTTCCACGTTATTATTAGGAGTCGATTAATTGCGATGTCAGCCCTTAACTGTGCAGTTGTCAGCTCAAGAGCGCGTTCGCGGATTTGCGATAAGCGAAATGCATTGCCGTTGTATTAGAACGAACTGTTGCATAACACTCCGTCCGGAACGTGATTAGGTAATCATTTCACTGTGTAAACTATGAAGAGCGCCGTACGACGTGTTAGAAAAGTCGCAATCAGGAATAGAAGTAATTGGTTTAATGTATTAAAATGTACAAATTTTTCACCTAATTACTTAAAATTTACTAGAAATAACTTATTTTCGTAACGTTTTCATTTCTATGTTGAATCTTTTTATTGTGGTTATGAAATCTTTTTCATTTGATGACAGTTTAATTAATGACAAACTTTTTAAAATTTGAAAGGTGTTAATAGCTGGAAGGGAACAAATTTGATAATTATGGTGCAGGAAAAATCTTGCAAATCCAGTTCGCCAATTTTGTACTAAGCAATACAAATAAGAATGGTTCATGGACTGTCAACATGTTCTGCCGGCTGTGCTGTTGTCCGTCTACTGCTCGGGTTCTCTATGTATCCCTATTTATTTGTTTATCTTTATTTTTTGTTATTTTTCTTAAGTTCTATCGCATATCTTTATGTTAAAGATATATATATTTTTTAAAATTGGCACACGCTTTTTTATATGATATAAGTTCGTTTTTTTTTGTTGAAAAACACTGAAGCGATGGCGCTTTAATTTATTTTTATTCATATAACCATGTTGTACTTTTAGGCACCTACTGTTTCCTCATAAGGATTCTACGAAAGAATAAATAGTTATGTAGCAGAGTAATTTTCAACTTAAACGTATTTTTGTGCATTTATTATATTATCCTCGTTATATTATATTAGTTGATTAGTCACAATCTTCATCATGTTATTTTCATCAAATTTTAGTGGCTTTTCGTTGGTCTCATACGAGTTCAAATTGTTATAGTCCTTGATGATAACGAAGCGTTAATCATTCTTCAATATTAAAATATGTAAACGAGGAGGACAAAGATGTTTAAGCAACAGATGAAGATAACAATAGAAGTATTTAAATTTCAATCAGCAGTGAGTCTTCAAGCGATGAGTCGCCTTTCAAAGCAGACAATTTTGCTTATAGTGAAAGAGAACGAGATTTTGTACGTGGACCTTATGACAACCAGAAGAGTTCGTGGCTGCGTGGCAGACTAACGCGATCAGGTAGGTACTAACGTGGAGCGCATACAGGCTGATGTAACTGAGCCAACCTTTCAGTGAACTAAAAAGTTTCTAATTTGATAATCCCACTTTATCTCAACCAACTTATGTGCATAACATTATTAATATTTTAATGAAAGAGTATTTTGATGAAAGATAAATTAGGTTTCTGTTAATAGACGAGTAAAAATCTGTTTTTCTCAGAATTTCATTGATATATATATATATATATATATATATATATATATATATATATATATATATATATATATCACTGATTCCCAAAGTCTATATCTGGTCTATATTGACTCCCAAGGGTCGATGACGACCTGTAAGGGGTCAATGTTAACAAGAATAAAATTGGGGGTTCGTGAGATGTAAATGTGGGTCCACGATAATGGATCTCATTTAATTTAAAAAAAAACTTTAACAGGTGCTTTACCCAAAACAATAATCTCAGCAAATGTCTAAAAAAAGATCAGCAAGTGGGTAAACCCAAAAGCGAAAAACATGACAAGTGGTCCACGAGGCAAATGTCTTAATAAATGATCATCGGAGTCTACCAAAACCAAAAAAACATGGCAAATGGTCTACGAGACAAAAAAGTCTGGGGATCTCTGATATATATTCTAAAACTCAAATGTACCAGAAGTGCAAATATCCTCCATATATTTGCAACCTATAATTGCAGACAAGATGTCGCCTAATAGGTTTAGCTAGAGCTGACAAAGTTTGGAAAGTAGTGCACGTCAAAAAATTTTATTATGTCCGTGTTGTTTTTCGAAAAGAATCTAAAAAATCTTATTACAATCAAGACCTATAAATATAAGGAAACAATGAAGGATTTTAAAATAGAAAAAAAGTTATGTATTGGTTGAAATTGAAAATAAAGATGTTTTTTAAATCAAAATTATGTAGTAACGGTAAGTTCGTGATAAGATAAAAGATAAATACGGCTTGAAAGTTGTGGTGTAGGAAAGTGGAAATGGTGGTATGAGAAGCGATGGTGCGTGAAGGAGAGAAGAGATAGAATGCAATGTGGCGACAAGCCGTATACGTCATATACAAGTTTCAGGTAAATATCAAGTACCGAGCATTGATGTTTTCGACTAACCACTTATCATACAAGTTTAAGAACGCGCTGAGTACTTGGATGAAAACACAGCTTGATGTCAATTTCATTTTAAAATGATCCCTTCAAGTGAACGTGCAGTACGCACACAGTGTTTTCCAACAAATAAATATCATGTAAAATAAATAATAACCTTTAACTAACTGAAAAATAATTGTTTTCTGCGATAAAGATCGTTTGACAGGACTTGCGAGGAATACGGGGTAATTGTTGTTTTACATTCTTATGTTTCAAAGTATTGCCGATGATGGAAAAATGATGGGCCAGTGCCGCGAAGACACTTTTTTTTTCAATTTAAATTTGTGACCATTTAGCTAAGTACGAGAGTGGTAAAAGAATGTGATGGAGATAGGCATCTCCTTAAATTTTCTTGTCAGGGGTAGAGACTAAATGTGGAAAATTTGAGTGAAATCGATTAAAAGAGTGAAGTTGCTCTTACCTGCTCTACAATTTCTGTACTTACCACTTGTACTTCCTTAAACACTCCTTTGCCATGATAACGGATGAGTAGTTCCAGTGCCTCCATTGTTCCAACTGAAGCTCCAGAAGGAACAGACTCTCTGCCAATTGAGCCATCATACAAATGTACTTCTACTTCAACTGTTGGGTATCAACTACTATCTAATTTTTCACGTTCAAGAATATTTCCAATCCTGTCTCATTCTTATTGCTTACCTATTTCGAAAGTGCATTATTTTTTACATTGTTGATTACATACACTCATATACATGTATGCACTGAGTTTTAAAATACCTTTCCAAAACAAATTGAGTAGAGTGTTACATCAAAAAGTATGAAATTAAATAAAACATTAAACAAATATTTTGCTGTCAGTTTATTTTAAGCTAACAATTAACATATATAGGTCTTGAGTAGTTGGTTATGTTGTTTGAGTTTGGTAAACATAACTTAATTTGACGGACATTTTATTTACCCAAAGTATACTTTCCGATTAGAGTAATTTCTCATCGTCCATTTAAGCAGACAACGCAATTAACAATGGCAATAAATACTGATACAGCAACTGAATGACCCCAATTTCAAAAACATATCGGCAGCATTCTCCCGCAGCCCAATGAACGTATAAAATCCAGCGCAGGAAATCCACGTGCACACGTGTACAAAAGTTATGAATGTGCAATCGAAAAGCAGCATTAACTAGCCATTCTCGGTATGTCACTAATCTGTAATCGAGTTAGGCACGCTCCGCGAGAAATGGCCGCGGTAACGACTGCGCATATAATTTTATGCCACTATATTGATAATATTATCGTTTCACCGATACAACGATTATTTTTTATTGAGCTTTTCGATTAAATAAACGCAAGTTTTACTTTTCGTTTCCACTAAATTAATTTTCATGTCTGGTGCCTCATTCGCCGCCACTGTTCATTTGGACAAGTCAATTCGTATATTAACGCATTAACTTCCACGTTGTTAAATTTGATACACAGAGCATATACTAGAGAAAACTTGATATTTCGATGCAACTTCGGGTGAAGTACCAAAATCGGCCTGCTACTTAGCTAGACGATTCTGTTACCACGCCGGCTGTGTGCAAGTGCAATGTAAACTATGGCAAGATTGTTGCTGCCAGGAACGAGACAAGTTTTATTTACCTATGTTGCATCAAAGGACAGATATTTTACTTACGTATGTTACATCTATAGACATAATTATGCTAATATTCCTAGGGTATTTGATGAAGGAAAGAGGGGCATGAGAAACGAAATACTAGCTTATTTAAATACATCGTTGATACATTATTGCAAATGAACTCGATTACTAAGCGAGTAACCTTTCACAGTTTTTTTCAGAGTTTTTCTCAGAAACATTTAACGTAAAAAAATGGCATAGTGGTAAGGCATGTTCATCAACGTATATCTTAATAGTGATTAAATTTCTAAATGAAATACCTCATTACAAAATTTTAAAGCGAGCATAATAAGGTACTAGAATTTTTTTAAATTTCCTGTGTCGTTTTTTTAAACTTATATAAAAAGTTCTGAAGATATTATTGAAAATATCCTTAAAAACATATCCCAGCTCCAATCTTTGAAATGCTGAAGTGAAAATTATAAAAAGAACAGTTCTACTAAAAATTTGCCTGATATTACTGCAAATCTATGGCAGCGATTCTAAATTTCAGAATAATTTTAGGCATATATATATATATATATATATATATATATATATATATATATATATATATATAATTTTCTTTTAAAATCTATTTATACATTATCTACTAAGGACTTTTGCGAGTAATAGCATTTGGTTTTAAAACTTCTACCAGTCTTTTCCAGCTAATTTCATCTTTTCATGTGGCCGATTTCATCGGTCCATATGTCTCTAGCGGTTTTCTTACTTTTCTTTTGCCCCATGGGTCATTCCAGGTTGTCACTATTTTGGTCCATTTCTTATTATTCATCCTTGTCATGTGTCCAGCCCATTTCTATTTCTGTCTTTGACAAATATTTGGAGCATTTATAATATTCACTCTTTTCTCTGATTCCTTTGTTACTTGGTTTGTCAAAGCGTTAATTTTTGACATGTTTGGATTTTCACGTATAAAAAGACAAAACGACTAGTATGAGTCTTGAACTACTTTTTTTTAATTCGCTGACAAATTAGACTTGAGTAATTCCTTGAAATTCCAAAATTTATTTTACGTAATATTTATGCGTGCGTATTATTGCGTCCGCTTACATCACTACTTCTCATCACTTTCATTTTTTCAATCTTAAGTTCTAGACCTATGTTTGACTTAAAGAATTTAGATCATTGATCATTAATTCCACTTGTGTTACTGTTTCAGAGGAAAGTATGATATCGTCAGCGAGTCTAAGATATTTAGGTATTGTACATTGATGTTTATTCCTTTGAGAGGAGTGAGTACAAGTTTTAAGTTATATTCTCAAGTACACTGATAACTAATGCAGGAGATAGTGGATCACCTTACCTGACCCCTCTACAAATATTGATTTCAGGGCATTTCTGTCTAATTTAACTTGACTCACACTTTTTCTATATTTTAATTCATCTATTAGTTCTACACGTTATTCAATTCATCTATTAGTTCTACACGTTATTAGTTGTACACTTTAGTCACATATATTCAGAGTTGCCATATGTAAAATCGCTTTTTCCGGGACATTTCTACTACTATATCTATAACTACCAGTGATTTAAAAAAAAAAATTAGTTTGACCCAACAAAAGGTTCTTTTGAACCAAAAAAAAGTTTTTTTCTTTTGCCAAAATACAAAGTGAACTTTTTAATAAAGTTTATTGATTTATTAAATAATTATAATTAATTTAATATAAAAAAGAGTCGTTATGTTAATCACATTTATCCAAATTACTAAAAGCTAATACTAATATTTGGCAAAAGAAACTTGTCTTGCAATAATTAATCTTATCTAATTTCAACTCGAAGCTTAACTTTCGTAGATTGACAATGACAATAATATTTAATTTATTATGTTCATGTTTTTATTTAGTTATTTTAATAAATTGAAGTTGAATTTTAACTTTTCGCAATTTATTTGAATTTAAATTTATGCCTTTAATGAAAAATGCCAATAAAGACAATTTTAAAGAATTACCGTAATGTTTTACATTTCCGGGACAAATTTATTACATTGCTGGACACGGGACAATATCACAAATGCTGGGACAATTCCGGAAATCCCAGACATTTGGCAACCCTACTCATATTTGACGGCTCAGCATTTAACTTCACAAACTAAAAAGCGTATGATAATACGACTATTACAAATAAAACAAAGGAAATAGCTATCATGACATAAATCTCTTCCGGAAGGTTTGCGCTCTTAGCCTTAATGAATTACCAAAAACGATTCGCGCACATTTTTGGTCAAAATATCCCATCAACGCGACACGCGTAGCCAAAGCCTCTTTGTTTAAAGCATAGTAATAACGCTCGCTCTAATCGGCGCTTCTGTAACCACGTGAGTCAGTTGTAATACTTGAACCATCGTGGTTGCAAGTGTGCTTATTCTCTTCCCGATTGTAAATATTCTTTATATTACCAATTATTTATACCATAACATATTTTCCCCCTTTGATGTATTGTTAACCATATTCCTGTAGCAGAAATATTAATGTATACCTAAGTAATAAATGGCTTGTTCCTTTATGCCAGTAAGTCGTAAATGCGAAACTAATTTTACACGTTATTATTATACACAGTAAGTATATTTTTTTTATGTCGATGAGTATAGAGGCCTAATTAAGTACAAAAAAAATATTTGTATGAAACGTTAAGTGGCAATTAAGTATTTTAATTCAAAGACAATAAATTGATTGCCGAGTTCGATATGTAAAACATTTTTAAGAGAAACGATAAGATTGTGTCCCTTTGATCCCTGACAGACTTTAAATTGAATTTATCCCAGCTAAATTTCATAAAGATACCACGAATAACAACATCTATAGCAACGACTGTGTGCTGACGCCAGATAGTTAACTAACAAATTCCAATTAATTGCATCAGCGAATATGTGACGTATTACCATACTATCTTTAACATACAAGAAGTAGAGCAATTTAAATGTCATGTCCTTGTGAAAATATTGAATTTTAGAATGGACGATACTATACATTTACTTTGCGATTTGCGGTGTCCGGGAATAAGTGTCGGACAAAGAAAGACGTTATTCGTTATTCGACTGAAAAATCGTTGATTGTCGTTAAAATAAAATTTAAAACATGACATTTTTTCAGAAAATTGAAAATAATATTCATAATTATTTGTCATCTTTTTGATACACATGACACTTGCGCACATTACTCAGCGCCGCTCAGGGGAATTATTACACGGAGACATCTAGCTGCCCGGGTAAGCACCGCGCTCCAGGCAAGTATTGGGTGTGTTTTAAAGATTTATATGTAATATATTTTTTGCACTTAATTAGAAAAAGGGCGTGTTTTATATTTTCTTTCAACGACAATTTGTTCCTTTATAGCCAATTGTCCGTTGGCTATAAAAGAGCAAATTTGTGAAAAGCGTCTTTCTTTATCTGACACTTATTCTCGGACACTGTGTATATAATAATAAAAAAATCTATTCCGGGCTCAAAGATCCCATATTCAGCTCTGTGGAACAGGCTACATGTAATGTACAAATTTCACGAAGACTGGGTGAATAGTTGAGGTGTAAAAAGAAGACAAAAACAAACTTATTTTTGCATTTATAATATTACTTAGTCCAGATTCATAATACCACTCTACCACAGACGAATGTATGAGCTTATAATTAGCGGTTGGCGATTATGAACAATTACCATAATCGAATGAGGTACTAATGACATACTAATACAATTATTATTAGCAATTGCTAATTGTGACAGTCCGTTCCAAATTTAAGCTAATTATTATTCGTTCGAACAAATCAGATTCATCAAATAATTTAATAGAAGTTATACCTACGACTCCATTCGCTTATAATTAGGAAAACAATTATTTTTTTTGCTATTATTATACCAAATTTCATCAAAATCCGTCCAGTAGATTTTGCGTAATACCCGCTCAAAATAACATGCTGATAGACAGACAAAAATTCTAAAAAAAAAATTTTCTGGTTTCTTTTATCATTTTATTCAATATTTATTTTTTAAATATTTTCAATATACAGAATTCACTCTGTTACAACTTTATTCTTCTCCTTCTTGGTACCTAGAGTTGCCCAGGGTCGTCTCAAAGAGCTTTTTCCATAGGGGTCTATCAGATGCTATTATGTTTCCAGTTGATAAACCTTTAATATTTTTAAGTCGTTCTCGAAATCATCAAGCCATCTGAGTGCAGGTCTTTCCGTTTCCTGGTACCCCCTGACTTGTTGAACTTTAGTATTTTAGTCGGGTTGTTATCCTTTGATCTAAATATGTGCCCAAGACACACTATTCGGCTTGATTTGATGGTTTTAACAATGTCTGAGTGTTTATATCGATTATAAATGTCTTGATTGTAAAGAATTCTCTAAACCTTATTTTCTTGGGCCGATTCTTCGGTGCGATTTTACGTACTATTTTTCTTTCAAAAATTAGTAATCTGTTTTGGATATGCTTGCTCAATTTCTATCTAGCTTTCGCTGCCATAGAGGACAATTGTATTATACCAGTTTAATATTTGTTCTAAGGCGTAGTAAAATACTTAAAGATATCTCTCAAAGTATATAACTACCGTGATACGTCAAAGATAAAATTTAAAAAAAAAAAGTTACTTAATTGTTAAGCGCCCTAATTTTATTTTGGTTAAAAAGTTTTTGAATTAATATTTTAGTAGGTAATAATACAGCTTTTAAAAGTTAATTTTAAATATTGAATATATTTGTCGTTAATTTTGTAGAAATTCATTATTCACAATTAAATGAAACTACGTGATGTAGTATTATTTCTACTGTCTTTAATTTCTTTACCACGACCTAGCTTTCGTTGTATTACAACATCTTCAGGTGGGATATTAGCAAAGATGGTCATCGATCGATGACTAGCTAGTGTCAGATATTACACTAGCTAGTCATCGATCGTGAACTACCAAACAACTCCGTAATCGTGTTCGTGAAGTGGTCAATAGCGTTGATCAATATGAATGAATGAAAGGTGAACGCTGCAGGAAATGGTGGGAAGAGCGAAATAAACTGTGAGGTCGTTCTCTCATGTAACAGCCAGGGGCATGGAGTGCTTTTAGACAAAATACCAGTGGATTATCCTCGTGATGATATAATAATTGAAAAAAATCATTATCACAAGTAATTTCCGTGTGAGTTAAATCTGTTGTAAAGAAATAAAGATATTTTGTATTATAAAATATACAGTTACATATTTTATAATACAAAAATCTATTGAACTTTTTAAATGTTTTCTCCAGCATGAGGATATAAGTAGCTTCATACAGAGATAACTGCATTCGTTTAAAGGATACTACCGACTAGAGAATTGAACAAAGTCTTGATACAATCGATATCATAGAAGTCGTAATAATGCAGCATGACAAGTCCTAGTATCCTGTAGGCTTTTTGACAGTTTTCTTTGATTTGATTATTAAATACGAGGTAATCGTCTATAATCTCATTGAACTTTTTCAAGGTATTGTTCCATCAAGCTCATACTGTACATAAAGGTAACACCTGAGCGAGAGTATGTTATCTGTGTATATTTTCTCTCATTAAAATATAGCTTATTCATAAGATTCCATTAGAATACTAATTCGATATCACGTTGGAACTGCTCACCACCAGATTGATTGATTGTTAACACCCGAGAATAGAAGGCAAGGAGCAGTGACGACAATAGAGGGCAAAGATTTATCATAATGAGAAATAAAATTGGAATAAAATTTACTGCCTTGGCTGACCGCACATTGTTTAGTATAAAGCCGGAATTTAATATTTCTAAACTGAACATGTCCAAAAGTATTTGGGGAACAATTTTACCTCGGCCAAATGTGTTTTTAAAATCAAAGTAGGCCAGATATACCTGCCGTCATCGATTCAACTCCTTAGCCACATAATCCACAAAATTAGTCAGATTTGTGACAGTTGTATGCGTTGGACGAAAACCGTGCTGGCATTCCATCAGCTGGGACTGGATTTGCAAATATATACGGCGATGCAGACGATTTCGAATACTTTCATAGATGTTGATAACACTTCTATAGGTATATAATTGTTTACATCGAACCTAGACCCGTACGTGGAAATAAGTAAATCTTCGAAACGATCAAATAAATTTCAGAACTTGGAGAAAGATTTAGGTATTACAAATGAAAGTGGTTTGTAAATGTAGATCATGATTACGTACGGAGAGCATCAGGACCGAGGGTCGTTTCGTTGTTTTTTAAATTTTTTTTATAGTTATTTAATTTCGAATTATTATTTAAAAACTATTTATGCACACTTTTGTGTTTATACGGGATATGACACAATTTGTGTTTTTTTTCACATTTAGCAACCCCAATCACCGTTCATTTTCCGAAAATATATTAATATCTCCAAACAATATTAATAAACGGTAATATTAATTGTTAGTAGCAACAATTTGTGGTTAGTGGCATATACCCTATGGAACTTTCGTTGTCATTCGTGTTTGTACATAGTTACTGATTAGTAATTATTAATGGTTATAATCGAGATGACTCGAGATGTTTTCATTATTGAATGATTTCGCTAATATTATTCACAATTGCATACCGCTACTTGTAATGTATATCGAATTCGAACATTGTTTTCTTTACTGAAATACTGTTTGTATATTAATTATCAAGACATATTTACTATATAAAGTATCCCTTACAGACATTCTTGCTACACTGAATATGTTTGCTTTAAAACTGTTACAGTGCCTTTGGATTTTCCCGATACGAAATTCAATTACTAGATGTTACCCATGTAAGTTAATGAATGCAAAATTTTTAGACATTGCAAGTTCACCTTACTTAAAAATATTTCGCTCTTTATTTTCGCTAATTAAATAATAGCTATTTTGGCCACTTTTAATTTTATTCTTTCACCAAATTGATTGCAGTTTTCTTGCATTAAAAATTATTTCGCTCTTTATTTTCGCTAATTAAATAATAGCTATTTTGGCCACTTTTAATTTTATTCTTTCGCCAAATTGATTGCTATTTTCTTGCATTAAAAATGATTTCGCTCTTTATTTTCGCTAATTAAATAATAGCTATTTTGGCCATTTTAAATTATTTTATTGCAGTTTTCTCGCAATGGAGACTCACTTCATTTTATGCTCATCTTCTTTCACACTGTACTTGAGGATAACCACTCTATAAATTAACTGCTCCCATATCATTTATACTCGTAGTTTCTGCTCCATTATTAATACTGTCTTATTAATTATGAAGAATCGTTTAATTTTGTTATACCAATCTGGATTGTACAACGAACGAGTCCAGTCCTGATCGACTTAACCACACATAAGTTCCGGTCTCCACAACTATTTCATTTTATTCCGCATCTATGCAAACCTGTTTGTGGTGAAACGTTCTATTTACCACAAAATATTTATTTTCTCGGTTAGTTAAAAAGATTATTATTCGATCAATTGGCAATCCCAAATAATCATCACTACCATTTATACAATTTTAAAATTGTTTAAAACGTAAACCGGCGTTTTATATTATTTGTTGTGCATATACCAAATCATGTTTTGCTTCTTAGCGCCACCATCCATAGATTTATAGTCAGGCTTCATATGCTTATATTTTGTTGGTTATACTGCACGGTAAAAGTGTACCGTGCGACATCTTGTTTTACATCGCTTACATTCAGGATATGCAACCACATACTAATACAATCACAACTAACACTACACGGATGTACTTACCTATTTTGGTATATTTAGATTTTACAGTACTGACAGTTTTAGTCGAATCACTGTATTCCAGTTTGGAACCTCTGCCGTCATGCATTTATTTCCTTTAGTCTATTTTTATAGCGGTTCACTTTTTTCACGACGGTTTCTGATTTCCGAATATATAACTGAGCTATTGCGTAGATCATTTCCTATCCTAGGGAATGAATGCACAAAAACACCGTCTCGTAGTGATGTTCCTTGCAGAAATATAAATATAATAAAAACATGTTATAGGCAAGTTAAGAGGATATTCTCAATTCAAACAGATTTTTTTTTATTTGTTTGCATATCAGTTTAGAACGGACGCACCGAATTAATCGCGACTTTTTGAATTTTGCAACATTCAATTCCGTGGCTTTGTTCACGTCTTCCAGTTCCATATAGCAGCAGGCAAAACGGTATATTATACGTAAGTAAAATACTAAAACGGCATATTTTTCAAATAGATAAATAGTTTTAATACTTACTTTTCTACATGTGAAACAAAAACTTTTATATTTTAAATATTTATTATATCCCCTGTTAAATTTTCACGTTATTTATGTTGATAATTTCGATCAAAAACTTATTTATGTTAAATATATTTTATATAATAATTATATGGCATCAAAATTGCAAAATAGTTAAATTATGATATAATCCATTTGACCTGACGACCAAGAAACGTATTGAGCCCGCACACAACATGTGCACGTATCGGCGTTCATTATAAAAAGTGATTGCGAATCGGCAGTCACCTATAATTGATGACACGTTTCCTGACAACAATATCAACAAGAAAATCGGCGTCGTAAACATATGTACGATTATTGTTATTACACGATAGTATAAATGAGCAGATCGACACGACACGTTTCACAATCGATAAGTGTTAAATGCTCGATCGATGTCTTTAATGCGATGATAAATTGATTCGTTAATCGATTTATTGGAGCAGAGTAAACGAGGCCCTACATTACAATTTTCTTCATTATTTTTATAAAAACCATTCATAAGATTATAACGAAATATATTTTATATTATGGACACCGTTAAGGTGATTTGCTAATTTCGCGTAGAGAACAAATTTTTAAGACGGAGCAATAGACTCGTTAAGATGCAGCAATAGGGATTACTGACGTTTCGTTCTGACCTGAAAGTTTGACTATTTCAGGACCACAAGAACTTAATAAGATATACCCTTATCCTTAATATTGGTCTTTTCGGATCGCTAGAAACAACACGTTTTGAGCCATTTGAACCATATCTTTTAACCATATACTTTATGATATTGTTTATTATCGAATAAATGATAAATATTCTAAAAAAATATATCATAACTACGCTAAATTAGGAGCATAATTAAGTATTGGATTTGCATACAAAAAGCGGCAACAACATTTCCATCCCTTAAAATTTTGCCGATCGTATCTATATCGAGAATTGTACGTTCTTATTTTTTCGTATTACTTATAAAATCTCAAAATTATATTTAAAAAAAAAATGTCTTAAAATGTTTGCAAATACAAATTTAATTCACTAATAAGATAATTTTAAACGTATAGCCATAAATAATCCTTTGTTTAAGAACGAGAAACCATAGTCTTGAAAATCGGTGAAGGCTTAGAGTGGAAGAAACGTTACCATCTGGAAGACAATTTTACAGCTAAATTGTAGGTAGCACTACGAGCTGCAAGTGTCGCTCTCGCATAATCCCTAAAGGCGCAAGGGAAGCGAGACAGCAAGCATTTATTCAAGTTATTTGCACTTCATTCTTAAAGCCTGTTGATATGCGTTGAAATATCCATATATTTGACTAACTCCATACTTGCCTAGTTTACGTAGATGCGGTAGAAAATGGAATATTTATGGGGGCAAACATTGTGATTGTTATTTTATTACACTTCATTCTTAAAGCCAGTTGGTATGCGATGAAGTATCCATATATTTGACTAACTCCATACTTGCCTAGTTTACATACATGTAGTAGAAAAGGGAATATTTATGGGGTAAACATTATGATTTTATTACACTTCATTCTTAAATCCAGTTGGTATACGTTGAAGTATTCATATATTTGACTAACTCCATACTTGCCTAGTTTACATAGATGCAGTAGAAAAGGAATATGTATGGGGGCAAGCATTGTGATTGTTATTTTATTACACTTCATTCTTAAAGCCAGTTGGTATGCGTTGAAGTATCCATATATTTGACTAACTTCATACTTGCCTAGTTTACATACATGTAGTAGAAAAGGGAATATTTATGGGGTAAACATTATGATTTTATTACACTTCATTCTTAAATCCAGTTGGTATACGTTGAAGTATTCATATATTTGACTAACTTCATACTTGCCTAGTTTACATAG
The DNA here is from genome assembly GCA_039881145.1 of Druceiella hillmani. NCBI lineage: Eukaryota > Metazoa > Arthropoda > Insecta > Lepidoptera > Hepialidae > Druceiella > Druceiella hillmani. The sequence continues at coordinate 18,744,205 of JAYKKI010000007.1, forward strand.
ATGCAGTAGAAAAGGAATATGTATGGGGGCAAGCATTGTGATTGTTATTTTATTACACTTCATTCTTAAAGTCTGTTGATATGCGTTGAAATATCCATATATTTGACTAACTCCATAATTGCCTAGTTTACATACATGTAGTAGAAAAGGGAATATTTATGGGGGTAAATATTGTAAGTGTTATGATTGCATTGAGTTTCTATCTAAACATAAATCATTTCTTTTTTAAATTTCTGGCTATCGCTTTATCTGGCTACGGCTATTCCTATTAACAAGTGGTTTCATATTTGCTATAGGCAGTGAAAAAAGCATGCTCCAAATAACGCAAATGTGAAATGAATTGTCGTTAATGATGTTTTACATCGGTAACAATTATTCATTGGAACCTAGGGTTGCCACATCGAATTTATATCGGTAACAATTATTCATTGGAACCTAGGGTTGCCACATCGGATTTATATCGGTAACAATTATTCATTGGAACCTAGGGTTGCCACATCGGATTTATATCGGTAACAATTATTCACTGAAACCTAGGGTTGCCACATTTGTTACGTTGATTTTTCGATTATCCAACAGTAGATAAATTGGTGTGAATAATCATACAATAATGTATTTATAGCAATAAAATTTTGTAATAACAGTTATTGTAGAAAGAAATTTGTTAAATTTTAAACTGTATATTATACATCTAGAATGTGTGAAATTTTGTAATAGTGAATCAAACTTCTGAAATACATGAAAAAACGTCTTTGAGACAGGATACATACTAGTAAATAAAATAATGCTGATTAATCGGAAATAAGTTATTACACTAGCAAATAAACTATTTAACTTATAATCGTATTTTCCTTCTATGTTTTCAATATTAAGAAATGAATTAATTAAAATGTTTTATGTATGTTTAAAGAAATTTAATCTTCCCCTTTGTAAATAAAATTCTTATCGTCTTATAAATCAACTTATTTTTTTCAACAAAACTTATGCATGCATATACCGAAGTATCCTCTGTTACTCGTTTAAATTTAAAGCGTTATTTTCATGTCAGCAAATTCAGCGGTACACTTTACTTAAAAGTGGGATTCTGACAATCCACCTGAGTTCCGACCGCTTTATAAACGCTATAGGGCAAAAACATCTAAGCGACATCTATCGCTTAAAAAGGACAGAAATACGAACTTTTGTTTTAATATTTGTCAACATCAGTAGAGTATTTTATCGATAGCAAATAGTAATGGTATGTTATGCGTGAATGAGGCTGGATTTTTGAAAAAAAAACTTTTGTTTTATGGATTATTAAAATGTTTTTACAAACACTCTATATTGTATTTAGAAATTATGAATAATTTTTTTCGATTACAATATGAACGCCATACGAGTTCACATGAAAAAATGACGGCAGCTAACTAAAAGTTTGCTAATTTATTACCAGCTGGCACTGACAGCACGTTATACAGTCCCTATTAAAACTAGATAATTTACCAGCTATGCCCTGTCCATGTGTCACGTTTAACTCCTCGCTAATCAGTCGCTATCGTTCAGAATTGCAATCAATGATTTATAATTACAAGTGTGATACGCGGCGAACAAGGTTATCACGATTAAGCAAATAATCGTGCCACACACGTTTGCTGACGCGGACTTCTGTGCGCACGTTTGCGCGCTTCTCACTTTGTAAGTATTTTTAATGGCAGAGACGCGTTTAAACATACACCTTTGTATGTAGTTAAATATTTTTCTCATACTCTCTTCTGTATTGCCGTCCTTTACTTTTCACTGACGTCACTTGTTTTGACGCGTGTGTATTGATACAGTTCTTCGGAACAGATGCACCGATTCGCATTCAGGAAGTTGCCTTGTTATGATTTCAGCAATTTTAATGCAACGCGGACGTTAACTTAAATGGGTTTCGCCATATACGTTAAACCTCAGTTTTGGTGTTTTGCAGCCCCAGCAATTTGCACTTTTAGCATTTATAACACGACCAGTCGTTATTATAGCATCATCAAGGCACGCGTAGTGGAATATAGGTCGAAAAAGTGCGTATCATATCTAAATCGTTATATCCTTCATCTCTCTCCCTTAAATTGTTATTCATTATTACCCCTAATTAATTTACCCTAATAAGCTAATTACCACCTTCTAAAAAGAAATGATATCCCCTACATTCATCTTGATACTACAAGTTATATAAAAGGGAAAGTTTCTTATCAAAAGGATAAGCCGATTTTGTGACGAATTCTGAAAAAAAACTTACGTGGAGTTGCAATGTGCCAGTGCATTATCGAGTTAAACTTTTATATCATTATAACTACATCGAAATAATATACGAAACTATTATAGACGAAACAAAGATCTAAACATATCCAATAGTGTGAATTATCAATTATTACAGATAGTCTGTTATGACCTGTATTCTTTTGAAAAATCGGACTATAGACGGATTTTTTAAGTTAAACGAAGTGAATCGCTATAATATTCGAAAGAACTATACATAATGATAGAAATCAAATCACTAATCATTATAGTAAACATTAATCTAATCTTCCCAAAGTTCTGACTCTTACTTTCTAGACTGTGATAAAAGATGGCGTGGGTTCCGTGGGATTTCAATCTCGTATCAGATGAGAAATGGACCTTAATTTTACATTGATCTGAAAATATTCTCCAACAAATTATTTCTGAGATACAAAGATTTTTAAAAGACAAATAGGTTATAATGCAACGGATTGTGTGAAAATAGACGTAACGAAAAGTTATCTTAATTTATGAACTGAATTTACAACGTACTGTGTAGTGCATTCGTCTCCCAGTGTATCCGAATTGCTTGAGCGATTAGAAGGTAATGAAATCGTATGGCAATTAAAAAAGTATGTGTGTGAACCTAATAGAACATCTAATTAGAAACATAGCATTAATGTTGGGTGAATCCTACAAAGTATGGCTTGCCATTTATTTATGCTTAGAAGCTAGTAATAAAATAAATAAATAAATTACTGACATCAGACATAATAAATTAAATTATTAGACACAATATTTTAAACCAGATACTGTAAATACTCTAGAAGTAAATATGTGTAATTCTTGATAATTTACGTACATTTTAACGGCATTAAACAAAACAGCGCCACCTAGCGACTTGAATTGTTCGCATTATATCTACAGAGTATTTTGTGTGTGTATATTTTCATAACCTTGCATAATGTTGTTTTGAATGCTATTGCTTTTAAGATGGCTATATTTTTTCTGTATGTCGCTATCGATAAGATGTGTGACGTCAGAAAGAATAAAAATGCCTTTTTAATTATGTGAAATTTTCTTTCATTTCGTATTTTCGGAGTAGATATTCTTTATCTACTTTTCTTTAGTTTTTTTCGTTGACATTGTTTATATATGTCTTAATCAATACATTAAAATATGTTTTTTAAAATAATTATTTACAACAATCATTAGACACATTTCCTATGTTTTCTTTAATACTACAATCTGAAGTTAGCTTTAATATTACACACACTAATCTTAATATATAATCATCAATATTATATCTAAAATTATTATTGACAACATCAGCTCCTTTTGGTGCCCTATCATCGAGAAAAGAGTCCGGATGATTCGTTATATTTTTTAATTCTATTTGATTGTATACAATATTGTAGTAATTATATAAATTACACAATTACTCTTGAAATCGATTGTGAGGTAATCTACTGCATACTTATCCCAAAACGTTACTTGCAGCATTTTTCTGTGCTGTATTCATGTTATATTGTTCACTGGTGAGTGCCACAGCTGCTGTACAAGTTACGTCAGTACCTTGTGAAATATTTAATTTTTCATCTTTTTGTAAGATAAATGTGCATGTGTCAACTTCACTATTGCTGCATTGATGCTGCACTGATGGCTGCAGCAGTTGATTAGTCAGAACAGACATTAGTTGCAGCGTAACTTGTCTGGAGTTACTTTATTTCCTCCTAACGGTGGAAAATTAAGTTTTTAATGTAGTCTTAACTTAATCTACGTGTAAATATATATTTAAGATTATAATTATTTCTAAGATTATCCCATAACAAATCTAAAGGATTTATATTGCTTATCCATTTATTAAAGCACATGGGATTTACTTTCAATTTCTTATTAACTTTTAATTATTTAAAAATATATTAAGTTAAAATTATTTTCTGATATGCTTTTCTCAGACAATGGTCGCCTATATCTTTCATCTGTAGATTACATCTAAAAGTATATCCTTGAAATTATGAGCCGGCATGCATTCTTGCTTAAAAATATCCTAACACTTATTTAAAATAATAATCATACCGGCGTATAATCCTGTAATCATAACAATTGTGCCTGGTTACATAAATCTGTTACATTAGCCTGTCCGCCCCAAAGTCGTCAAACCCGTCAAAGATATCTCTACGTGCATCGTAACTTAAGTTTTCCTGAAGTGACATCCATCAAATATTAGGGAGAAACTTTTTGACTAGTGTGGAAATATTTAGCCTTTATACTCAATAATACTAATACTGTTACATTCATACTACAGCTAACAGTTAAACAATTATATATGTATAATAATGGAACAATTATATAGAGCCTATATAAATGATTTATCACTACTTTCATATCTTCTTCCCATTTTGTGTTCTGCCCTAATTTATTTCGACTTTTTATAAATTGTTTAAACACCAGTAATTGTGAGGTCGGAAATTGATATGGGAATACTTTTACAATTCTATAACGTTTTTTACGAGCTTTATTTTTACTTTAATACTTCGAAACGTAACTGGTTATTCTAATACAACTGCTTTTGGTACGCAATTGACTTTTATATTTTTCAATAATCTCTTTTAAATCTTGATTTTATCTTTCCAAAACTTGATTTGAAATTAAAAATGTACATAAGGATACTAAATTTTCACTGTGCTTTTCTTTCATAGCCCTGAGAATACAAATAAAGGTATCGCATAATACTAACACACACATTTAACCAAAATTATTATCATTAACTTGATGAATTAAATAAAAACAATAAATAATCTTTTCTGATATAGTACTTTTTGTATTCTGATTAGTATGAACTATTTCTGTATTCCCATCACGACTCTTACTTTCGAAAATATTCGGTTTATTATACGTACCTTTCTTGGAACTGAATCTGGTATCAGACTGAAATTAAATACGCCTAAGGCTAGCTATATTAAAGTTGAGTTAAGGTTTTCATAAATTAATATTTCTAAAACAATTCGTCTCAAAGTGATCCGAGCCCATTACATAGGTTATCCAGTCTTTAATTTTTTGTCAACTAGATTTTATTTTTATAAGCCATTATCCATTTCTTTAAACTGAAAAAAAATTGTAACGTTAACCATTTTTCTTAACATTTTACCTAAAAATTATATAAAATCTCCGAAAATAACCTCTTAACAAATGAATGTTAGAGATTTGTAAATGTTACACGGCGCTAGTGTGCTTGCTTGTTGCTAATTTCAAGCTGAGATGGACGTATTGATATCTACAGTATTTGCCTAAACCGTACAAAGAAGGAACTGTCAACGTATCAAACGTACTTAATTATATACAATCGACAATAGATGGCGCTTTTTATTTGTGCGGGGGTGCCGTTAATTCAATAAGCAATGATGAAAATATGTTTACTGCCTATTAGCAGTCGTGCCGGAGTTACGAAAATTGATTGGCGAGTTTAAAGTTTTGATATGCATTACGCGTTTTTTACACATTCAATTTTGATCGATATCCCGTTAAGGACTACGGATTTGGCATAAATTGATTCAACAGAATCGCCACCAAAAGATGGCGCGCAGACATGAGCGCATGCAAATCCGTACAGACGATCTCACACTTAAGTTTATAAACTTAAAATAATATTAAGTCTATATGTATATCAATGTAAATATGAAGTCGTGATATTCGTGAATTTTTCATTAATGATTTTATATGCGAAGTTCGACTTTGAAAAACAAATTTGGCTTGCTATTAGTAATATGTCGGATATCCACGTAGTATTACGGATATAGCTATATAATGAGGTATACATTGCTGATTAGCCGCCAAATATAAATGGCGGATATGTACCTACCTGCTATTTTAAATACGGATATCTTGATATTAATTTAAGGTTTCGTCGTCACACACATCGTCCGCATTAATTAATTTAAGACGTTCGCTTCGTCAAACAGCGTTAAATGTATGTTAATATTCAATTGTTCATAAAAAGAAAATTGTTCATAAATTTAAACACTTATTGAAATGATTACATCTTCAAAGCATTAAAATATTATTAACTGATTCAAAAAGATACTAAAATAATTAATTGAAATGATCTCTTTTTACATATATGCTCCATAACCAATTAAATGATTATCCGTGTTACACAATAGTAAAAAGTTAAAAAATCGCTAAAAATTCCAAATTATTTTAATTTTCACAGTTAAATGAAACTACGTGATGTAGTATTACTTCTACTTTCTTTAAGTTCTTTACCACGATCTAGGTTTCGTTGTATTGCAAGATCTTCAGGTGGGCTATTAGCAAAGATCTTTGTAAATAGCCCACCTGAAGATGCTGTAAAGAATGTGGTAAAGAACTTAAAGAAAGTAGAAATAATACTACATCACGTAGTTTCATTTAATTGTGAATAATGAATTTCTACAAAATTAACGCTAAATATATTCAATATTTTAATTTTATTATACCTAAATTTCTTCTCAAATAACTTTAGCATATGCAAATATGCCAAAAATCATAAACACTATGCTGATAAAATTATCATGGTATTTTAATTTTGTTTTAGACAATGTTCACATTGAAGAGTTTTGTTTTTTTTTTGTATGTTTGTTTCTTAGAGATTCACGCAAAAAGTACTAGACAAAATGACGCAAACATTTGGCAATAGATAAGTTATATTTTCGTGATACGCCGCAGCTCTTTGTTGTGTAATTATTGAGATAGCAATGTAGTCGGAGGAAAAGTCAATGACTTAGGTGCTTTCGTGACGAACGTTGGGAAAACGATTACCGATATATTATACCAAGTGTGGGGGAATGATAGATATGAAAAAGTGTTTAGAAAAATCTAGGCAGAATATATATACACGGTGTCGGGGAATAAGTGTCGTACAAAGAAAGACATTATCCTTGACTGAAAAATAGTTGATTATCCTTAAAATAAAATTTTAAAATATGACTCTTTTTTCAGAAAATTGAAAATAAAATTCACAATTATTTGTTAAATTTTTCGTACACACTGTACTTGCGGACATTCTTCAGCGCCTCTCGGGGGAATAACCTGAGAACAGCTGCAAAGATATCGCCAGTGCAGGTAAAAACTATATATATACACATACATACATACATACGTACATAATTACAACATGTTGTTATCAGAGATAAGCTAAAGTGATTGTTTTAAGTTAAAAAAATTGCAATAAAATTGGTGCAGATTATCAATCCAACTCTTTTTTCAAAACTAATTTTTTAAATATTTCTGGACATAAAAATTGCCTTACATTTTATTATTTGGTGCAATAGTTTAAGCGAAAATAACTACTTTCAAGACAAAAATTACACATCAAAAAATCATAATCAAATAACTTAATTGTCATATGTACGAAATTGGGGCAGGCCACTAATGTTTCTATATATCGTGTTTTTATATAGAATTTAAATCTTACTTATATTCTTAACATTCATGAGGCAGCATTGGAGAATCACTGATCTTGGATACCGCGGATCAATAAATTTTAGAAGTATTATAAAATTTAGCAAGTTTATATTTCATCTTGTTCCTCCAAAGGATGTCATCCCGCTTAACCGTATTAATTTTCAGTTGTAAGCTCATCCTAGTCCAGATAGCAATTAAATAGGCATTAGTCACGTTTGGTAATGTGCAGCTAACCTCATACTCGATACTGCCAGACACGGTTCGTGTTCATTATCAGCTGCCCACTGGTATGTATTACCCAATATTTTTTTAATTTTCAGTTGCTTCTTCTACATCTAGATTGGAAACATAACAAAAGTATTCTATGACCGATTAACGAATTTTAAAACAATATTCCTCATCAATAAACAAGCGGCACTTCTCTATAATCATATCTTCTTGGAAACAAAGATGGTTTAATCCGGTTTGTTCATTGTCCTTACTATATATGATAGACGGAATGTTGTATAATGACGTGCAAATTTGATTTGCGAGAGATCTGTGATTAATCTTTTCTTTCCGCTCGGATACCGTGCCGAACCACGGCGTGGCTAGAAGTTTTTGAGAACTATAACTTTACAAGATGGTATTATAGTTCAAGTTGTTTAGTTCATTTGCTGTATTCCATTTTACTTAATAATTTAGAGTTTTTGAAATCGTTTATTTTTCTTAAGATTACTGAATTAGTTTTCAATCGAATATAATTTTTAGATGGATTGTCTTTTATAATTTTTAGATGGAATGCCTTTTACGAATGAAAGACGTGCTGAGTTCTTATGCTAACAAAAATACGTACGTGCAGCAGTTACCTCCTCAAGAATAGCTGGATATAGAACGATATGTAACGAGCCTAAAAGCACTTGAGGAGATAAATAAAAAAATTAGTACTTCACAAAGAACTATTGCTCCTGTCATTTCACTGTTGAAATCTTCGTTATAAAGCGAAAAAAAAAAAAATAATCCGATTTTCAAGAAAGTAATTAAGAAATTAACTTATAAGACGCTAGATTTGCAGATCACAGAATAATAATATATCTGCTCTTAACCCGAGGTTCAAATTAAAATTCTTTAACGAAATTTTCGAAAGATGCCGTTCAAGGTGTTGTCTTCACTTGGTGATAGTCATAAAGCAAAGAAAAACAAAGAGTCCCCACCTGTAAAAGAGAAATCAAGATTAGACGACGATATAGATCAGGTTCAGCCATCTACATATACCAGCAATGCAGAATAGAGTCAACGTAACCATAAACAATTTATTTACCGACATTCTTAGTTCAAGTGATGACGAATCTATTTCTGAGTTCAATAAAGTTATGGAAAAATTTAGCGATAACAAACCCAAATTGAATGAATGCCTCATTGGCGAAAATATAATCCAAATACATAATATTGTAGAGTATCGCAAGCAATTATCTCTAACACCTCGTAGCGCACCTAGCGAACAGCTTTTCAGTTTGGCTACCTTAATCTACGATAACTTAACAAGTCGTTTAGAAGTAGAAAAAGCCTATGAATTGCTTTGTCTAAAGTATAATTTATCAATACTTGCATTTGGGTTAATAAATTAATTTTATCATTAATAATCATAATATCAGTAATAATAATCGTCATAAATAATATACTCTTGATTCACGAATTGTTGACTTATGAGTTGTATTGTTTAAACTCAATATTGTATTAGAAACTTAATAAATATTGTATTAGAAACTTATTAAAACTTAACATTAATGTTAAATAGATTCACAATTAAATGAAACTACGTGATGTAGTATTATTTCTACTTTCTTTAATTTCTTTACCACGACCTAGGTTTCGTTGTATTACAACATCTTCAGGTGGGATATTAGCAAAGATTAATTCTTAGGAACATCCAACAGTATTTATAAGTTTCAAATACAATAGTGGAAGCCTGGTTTGTGTGGGTTTTTCCACTGCCTATGTTAGTGAGTTTATTGTAGGGGAGCGATGTAGGTTTTACTATATTTCCGAAAGTTATACGATATACCAGTCTTTTAGTGAGGGTAATAAATTCAATTGTGGTTATTATATGAAGTTGCTAATATCCCACCTGAAGATGTTGTAATACAACGAAACCTAGGTCGTGGTAAAGAAATTAAAGAAAGTAGAAATAATACTACATCACGTAGTTTCATTTAATTGTGAATAATGCATTTCTACAAAATTAACGCCAAATATATTCAATAGTTAAATAGATTGTTGAGTCACAAATTATCGACAACCACCCATCAGGTTAGTTTTTGATTGCTTTTCACTTACATTATTTATGTATTAAAAAGTTAAAATGAAAAACCGTGTATCTAATTCTTAACAGCGAAGGAAAATTTATTTGAATCTTTGAACTATCGAAACTATTGTCAAAGAAATAAAATCGTTGCTTAAAGAACTCATAATTCTGGACAAACATATATTTTTATTATCGTCATATTCACTTCATCAACCTGTTTCGTCGTCCTCTAGGACACAAGGATTTGAAAGGCTACAGTCAAATGTTACAAACTAGAGAGCTTGTATAATGAGATATAAACTTACAGGCTCATAATCACTATATATATGTAATGAATACTGGTGCAGTGCCTGGAGCGTTCAAAACGTAAAAACCTTGGAAGACATTTACAGAAAATAACAATTAAGAATATACATGGAATATGTAGTAAATAATAAATATAAAAGTGTTTACATAGTAAAAACTTTTGAATTTTTATTTTAAAATAAAAAAATTGATAATATCGATAATCTTCACTATAATACACATTAGGCTTTATAATAACTATTTTTGCATGTCACAATTCGGTACACGAATATATTTATATAGGAATAGTAATTGGGAAGAAAAAAACTAAAATACGAAAATTTTGATAAATAGGATGTTTATTTATAAAATATAATTAATTAAAACAAATTTTACATTTTCTTACAAATTAAATATTTTCTTCGACTTCGCCTATTTTTATAATAGGTGAAGTATTAAAGCAACTATTTCCGTTGTACTGTAGATATGCTATACTACAGTATAAGCTACTCTTTCGGAATCCATAGGTAGCACCACATCCCTACTTACAATTACAAAACAGCACTTTTAGTAAATTATCCGGAGGTGGTAATTGATTCATAGTTATTGGGATGAACATGTTACAGCAATGTTTCCACCTCCAATTTTCAATAATTGTATCATTCTCTATCCATATCTGGATTTGCGGGTGAACCCTTTCTGGATGGTTAAATGCTGCCTCAGATGTAGGAACTAAAAATGGCAAAAGAAGACTCGTGTTTTTGGCTGTTGTTTTTACGAAAGGATTGAACACCGAGTATGTATGTTTGAATTTTAGCCGAAGAACTATCTATATAAATCCAAAACGCTTCAAATATGTTATTAGCTTCTTTATAGACGTTTTTGAATACTTTAGCTGAGTGGTGTTATGCAAACTTATAATTTTCCTTTTATTAAAAAAAACAACCTGTGAAAACATGTATTTCATTAGCATGTGGAAGTGTCACAACCCGTGAAAGCACGTAAAAAAGAATGTGTTCCTTACATTTTGGTAGTGATTTGTCTAAGCTTTTTCATGAAAATATTGTTTGTTCAAATTTGCCTAGGAATAGTTTTAGAAAATAAATTTCACGAACTACAGGCATAATAAAACCAAGAGATCAATGTCTTCCAAAACTAGAACATTTTCTTATTCGAAATTAATTGCTGTATCAACAGCTAGTTTGTCTGCATCGATTTCCGCTTAGCATGTAAAAATATAAAACGGGTATCGTTTCTGTATAAGGAAATAACAGATAGACTATTTCATGTATTTTTTAAATTTAATTTTTCTTTATATCATGTGATATAGGTGTTTACACATTTGCGAATACTAATGCGATTACGCTTACCTAAGACGTTGTTTGACGATAACAACACGAGTATTCCCAGCGTACGGTCTGTCTAGCAGAGCTGATCCCTTTTAAAAGAAGTAACATTTTAAAAGAGCTGTTATTTATGTTATTATAAGAAACATTGCATTTGTGTCTTCAACTCTGTTGTTGTAGTATAAAATATTTATCATTTTAAATGTTTAATTAATGTTATACTTTGCTATTATGATGAAGAGTTTGTAACTGTTTTTTTTTTGTTTTAATGAAGAAATTATTTAGTTCTCTTTCCAAAATTTTTGTTCAGGTAACATTTTAGCAAGTATAAAGTTAAGTTTATGTTAAAAAAACTCAATTTGTTATTGTTCACGTGATGTGCAAACGTTGTTTGCAAAATATATTTTTTGAAACTTTAGTTATTGTGCTTACTTGATACGTTTTTTTATTTTAACGACATCAACACAAAAAATCATTGCAATCATATTTGGAAAACATTCGCATTATTTTTGCGAATACAAATGCGAATGCGTCTATTCGTTACATTGCATACACACACAAGCACGCACGCATGCACTCACGCACGCACGCTCGCCCCGTGAATGAATGTAGCCAGTTAGTTTTTTTGTATTAAATTATCAAATAATTATTAAAATTTAAAAAAACACTGCAAACTTTTGACATATAGGTATTTGTAATTATTTGGAAGTGTATTACCTCCGCTAAGGAATTAAATATCCACTGAAACCATAAAAAACAAGTACTATGATAGGTTCTCTGATTGCAGAATTAATAGATATAGGGATATCGTAAATGTTTTAATTTTTTTTTTTGAGGTTTTAACCGATTTTTCTTTAGAAATTTTAATGACGATATGAGCAGTCATGAGTCAAAATGTAAATTGTCACTTTTAATATTTTTTTAATAAAAATTTAACATATTCTTCAAAGGATTCCCTACTAGAAAACCTAGTTTCCCTTGCTACAAAACCCAAAAATCGCGAGGAAATGCCGAAACTCGCCCGTACTTGGGTCTCAGTCGGACCGTGCTCGAAAAAAGAACGATCGCGTAATAGGTACGTGTGCACGTAATAACCGCAAAATCGATTTATTATTGATCGCAACAACGCAACCGCAACGCTACTGGTTAATTTACTTAGATCTTTCTTCGTTTGCAAAATCTATATCTACTGCTCCTTTATTAAGATAGTTTAAGCTTTAAATAGAAAATTATATGTATTACAGATTCCTTTATTCTTCTATTTATTGATCAGTTGCTTTTTTTCCAAATAGTGTACTTCGATCGTTTATTCATTTAATAAGGCCCTGGCTACGAATGAGACCTATGCTTGAATAAGTCCAAAAATCTACTTAAAATAATGCAATTGCAAAAAAACTATGAGCAATAAACACGGTTTAGCTAGACGAGTCGCGGCGTGTTGCGCCAACATCCCGTTCTCGCTCCCCGACTGAAGGGTGGAATGTTTTCAGTAGTGCATGTCAGAGGTGTGTAATTTTTTAAACTGATTTTCGATTTTTCTTCGACTTTAAATCTAAAATGCTAAGCAGCGTACGTAGCAAATATCTTTTGATATTTATTTTTTTGTTTTCATAATATCCAGATTTATATGAACTTAAACTGACAGCTGATTTTGGTTAGTTATGTTACGTTGCTATTATTATAGAATCATCGACTATGTCTACCTCGAAATGTAAAGAAAAAAAAGATCAAAAATGAAGAAAACTGTACAAAAAAAAGAGAAAATTTAATTCAATTAAATAATCACTTGAAGACAAATGGAACTAATATGCCTGTTATTAGGTCATTCTGACAGCTAAAGAGTGTAATACTTTTAAAACTGATTGACGTTCCTGTTCAGAATATAGTTAATTAAATTTTCTATTGATTTGATTAATATCATAGTTTTTTTAATAAGACGTATAAAATATTTTTTTTTGATTTGTTATAATTTTGGTGATATACAGTTTTTAAAATTTTTCATGTAGCTAAGTTTTGAATTTTAATAATTGTATTAAAATTGCTTGCCTAACTCAAACAAAGACACTTTAAGTCTTATAATACCTTAATATGTTGTTTTTATGTTTTTTTTTGTACTTTCTAATAAATATTCTTCTGTATATAATTCATATTGTTCAAATGAGCAAACGTTAAAATAATTCTGTTGTAGTTTTTGATAGCCATACTTTTACAAGATTTTATTTGATTTAACTTAGCAGGCTTTATTAGATATCCATGTAATATCACCAATGAAAACGATTTTTTATGTGTTTACAGATGTATTTAACAAATGTTGATGTTTTCTTGAATTAACTGTCTTATATAAATGGAAAATTAAGCCATATTTCGGCTCTTTAATTAATTCCCAAATTTACCGAAATTTGAACGTTTCAGTTAGGGTAGGTTATATTTGTATCCTTTACCTTATTATTAAAAATTGTAATTTTTAATAATAAGGTAAAGGATAGAAATAATAAATAAATGTAATTCTTTGTTTGGATTGTAGTTAAGAATCTTCGAGAAGATTATTTCTACTCATTTTGTTTTTTTTTCGATATTCGCTGTTCTTGTCATCCGTGTTTATTTTAGTTGTATTTCTTTGTTTTTAGGTTTTATCTGGACACTCCATATAAAAACTATCGTATGGTAGTTTTTCTCAATGGTGAGGAATAGATTCATCGTATTTGGACTCGTTCGACTTGTTTTTACGAGTAGTAACTGGGGTTTGCTAATAGAGCCACATATGATGACACAAATTCCTGAATGTTGCAGGGTAGGGTAATTTGGGCTCGTTTAACTTTTCTGACGAGGCTTTTTAACTTAAAATTAGCGGATCATTCGCTTCTCAACAACACCCTAACCTTTATTGGCTTGGAACATGACAGACGACGTTGGTATTGAAAAAAGCCTTTAGAATATTTGATTCTTATTCCAACAGTCCGATCAAGCATCAAGACTGCTTCCGGTAATTCGCTTACTTTTAATTGGTCCATCGCAGGGTCCGGCAAGTGAACTTTTTACGACTCCCTGGCACCATTTATTAACGCGTCAGAAATTAATAAACGTCATCGCAACGTTACTTAGGATTCAAAAGTTAATTTGATAATATAATATAGCTTCATACTTATTTATGTCACCTGCGATGGATTACATGGAGGGCGTATTCCGTAAGTTGCGGCCTCCCGAGACACATTTATTGCATTTACAGTATAGATGCGATTGGTTTGCGGTATGCCTTCGGTCATACTAACTTCACAATGGGAAATATCCTAACAGCTGCTAAGTCACCCAACAGATTTACACGTAGTTTCTTATATAAACTCTCTAGTTTTATAGTAGTGAGTCCGAGCTTTGTATCATATTGATTGTGAGTTCACGGAAAGACAATATATGCCAGAAATGTGTTTTTGTAATCATCCAAGGGGACTCTTCAAACTACCAGTGATCTTTTACTGAAGGTAACTTCATTATGTAATCAATAACTATACGGTTATTTCAACAAATAACAAATGGTTATTTTAAATTCCCATAATCTTAAATAGGTAATCCTTAAGTTTTCATAAGAACCATTGATATTTTGTCCATAATTATATATTTAATAAAATTTCCATCTACGCCTCCACTTCTCTAAACTGTCTCTACTCATTTTGTGATATGTTATCCTATTTCATATTTTTCTATTGCAAAGGAAAAAAATTGAATAAAATGTTCTACCAGATGTTTGTCTTGCTACAATTCCCGTTAAAGAGGCCAATACTACAAATATAGGTTTCAGCGAAGATACTACTGTTAGTGAGGGTAACACCGCATAATATGTTCAAGGATTAATTTTAACAAAAAGGATTTTTCACTGCTAGCTTATTTTTTAATAAAAAAGACTTTAGTTGATAACTTGCTTGCAGAAGAGGCTGGTAAATAGCTCAATATACGAATAATGGAATAAAATGTTATAATAGATATTTGTCTTGCTGCAACTTCTGTCAAGGAAGCCACTACCACAAATATTGGTTTCAGAAAACACTCCACTCTGGAAGAGCAACACCGCCTAATATCTTCTACGATTAATTTTTACAAAAACGATTTTCCACTGCTATTTTCTCATGTAATAAACTAGAGTATTAGTTGATGACTTTCATCATCTTCAGTATCTCCTTCCACAGGATTAGAAACTTTCCTCATCAAATTTTTCTATCGTATATTCAGGCTCCATATACCATTTATGAATGAGTCATCGAGCATTACGCTAGGATCCTATCCAACTCGAAATATTATCATAATTATTATGTAAACCAGTATAACTCTTAGCATATAAGTCACGTAGATCTCTTGTCTGTATAGTTATTAATGGCGTTTATTACAACCGCTTGCACAAGAGGCTGCTGAATAACTTGCTCAGTATGCGCAAATTGTTCGGGATATATTCCTATTCAAAACTGGTAATTCTGATTATCGCCGTAGAAAATAGACTTCGTGGTTTCAATTCATCTATCAAATCCTTTTCATTACGCAAAGGAATATTCAATACAATTTAATTTTATGTAATCCATTTTTATATCTCTTTAAGGTGTAATACCTATGACATAAAACGGCTGGGCTATTGCCAATGGGCGTTTGTTTGTTGTCAAGTAGTCTAATATATGGCACTGTTTCTATGTTTTGTTCACGTAGCTCGATAATATTATCAACTTCTCACTGTGTTTCACCTGATACACTTTCATATTGTACAGCAAACACAGTAATGCTCAGATCTTTGAATTCTTCCGGCCTGAGTATATTTGATAGATATGAATCTGTCAAATAGTGTATTTGACAGATCTCAATAGTAAATGAGTATATTTGACAGATATCAATCTGTCAAATATATTGTTATATACAGATCCATAATCAACGTTAAGTGCAAATGCTTGCTATCTTTGCTCTGGAAGGCAGCTATGCACGCGCCGCTTTCCGTGTACTCATTTTGATTTGTAAATAACACAAGTGAAATGCAATTTTATTACTATAAAGACATTGGTTTAAATTCACCATGGATACGGAAAACAATTTCCGTCACAAATTAATTGTGAGCTGTTTGTATTTCTGACAGCCACTACGTCACCACAATCATTAGGCTCGCACTTGATTACATACTTGGTGACCTAATAAGCAACAGCTGTGATATTGCCACAATGTTGCACATCCATGTTAGCTTCCCAAAATCTTAGAAGGAGTCGATTAGTATTATTCATAACTTCGTGCTCTTTCCTTTTTAAACCACAAAATCTACCACTGATTTTATGGCGGTTTCATCTGCTCCTAAACATTTTGTTGTTTCATTTACACTAGGAAAACCGAAATCACAAGAAACATTGTTACTATTTCATAACATGTTGCAAAATGTTTGTGCTCTTCTTCCAAGGAGCAAGAATCAACTTTTTCGATGTTTCTAAGATCTTCTACAGCGAAATCATGACACGTTGCCGCACCAAAAATGCTTATGCAAATAGGGACTGCCCCTATTTTGGAACCTAATCCGATACAAACTATCAATGATGGGTCCACCAAAACGATCACAGTTCCTTATGAACGCTATTAAGGTATTACACAGATTGTGAATTGTCGCACCACGATCACTGGATACTTTTGATCGAAATCCAAATGTTACTGAAAATATAAGCTTGATATCAGGTCTTCTATGAGCTATGAGCAACGTCTTATACATATCTGATCATTCCATGAAAATGGAACAAATCAAGTCGGCATACCAAGGGACCACACCATGATGACACACTTCGCACAAAAACGTTTCCTATACAAAACGGATCCTCTAACGTTTCTGTTTGTTAAATACATGTTATCCACTAAACCTTGGGAACATTGTCACCCTGCTTCATACGGCAAGGCACATAAACATTCGCCTTGACTTTAAAATATACCACTAGTGATAACGCGAAAAACACGTTCATTCATTCTTTGGAAACCAATTTCATTGCTCATTATACGACTTTGGAAATAGAATGGAGCTCTGTTCACCGTAACCATTATTGCCTCCAGGAAACACGAAATACTTACACAGTTCTTCCATCTTTCACGTTTCCCGTTTAAGGGTGGAACTGTATTTCTATGAATATCAACCACTCTCAGTTATGTTTTATTGTCGTTATATTCAATTACGGAATCAAAAATTATATGGTGATATTACTTATGTGGAAAATCCAACAACACACAAACACAACAAAACAAACTTAAGCAACAAACTTAAGCCCGACTCTCTTTTTTGAATCACAATTTTTACGTTTCAGTTGAAAATATCCACAAGAAACATGTTCCACCTCTATCTTTGAAAGTTTAATGTCTAAATTATAAAAAAAATAACGTTACGAGAACGTTACCCAAAGTTTACCAGAGTACTATAGCGAGGCATCGAAGTGTCATAATTTTTGTGAGATATAATTAAAACATTTAAAATTTTAAAATGCATTAACTAACTTTATTATACGCGTAATAAACATGAATAAATTTGTTTTTCTTGTTTATTTTTCCCCTTTTTGCGTTTATCTAAATTTATCTATGTAAATACCTCATGGTTGACATTTGAAATAAAAGCAGTAATGTTTATATGTACGCTGAGAGATGATATAGATTGTTGTACAGCAAATTCTGTTGTTGAATGATATCCGTGAGCCACACTATTTTTATAAAAATTTACGATGTTGAAAAAAAGAGCTTTATTTAATTAACATTTATCATTCAATGAAGAAAGTAAAAGTAGATATAAATGCATAAGTCTCTATAATTTAACTTACGGTTGGAAATGTTGACAACCGTATTGACAAGAAGAAATTTTATTAAAGTGAAATTAAAGCGAAGCTGACGCACAAATTCTGACACCAGCTATTTATTTTTTTTTCTATGGTCTCCTTGTCCTTGTCATAAATAAAGCTTATGCCTTGTAGGGCGCACGTTTCACTTTGCTCCGTCGATGTCATCCATTGATTTCCCTACCAGTTTAAAAGCGTTTCTTCACAATAGTTTATTCATTTATTTAATTTTTTGGTTTAACTTTTGTTCTTTTTGGTGTATTTTACAGAATTTTTAGTTATTTTCTCTATTACCTTAATGTAATAAGTTTCCACCTTAATGAATCTGACGGTTTCACAGCGGCGTGATGTTAAAGTAGATGCAAAGTGAGGAAGAAAACAGTTTTTCCCTCATCCCATCTAGATAATATCATCGTGTAGGTCTTTCAAAATGAAATTAAGGTTTCTTTTACTCTCCGCGACTTTTAAATCGGTCTGCGAAATATCTAGTTTGAAAGTGACGTGCAAATACGTCCGTCTATTCTAATTTTTAACACAAGATTTGTTTTCATTCGACTCGAATCAACAATTTTATGAGACTAATATGGAACAATGTTACAAAGGAAAAATGAAACCCTTATTCACGTATACGTCTGTCGTGTCCGTAACGACTGCTTTTCTTAGGAAGCACTTGACGTAGAAACTTAAATTTGGCCCGGCAATAAAACATATTACATCCAAAAGTATTTCAATAGCTAACGTCATAAATATTTAGATGGAAATTTTGGGAAAGGTAAGTTTAGTACTGTAAAAAAAGTTTCTTAATTCCATATAGAGTGTTATATCGTTTGAAAGGGCTAATAATAAGGACCTCAAAAATAATTGTATGTAGTGAGAATATCCTTCAGAAATATCTTTGAAAAATATGTTTCTTCAGAAATTTACTGAAAATTATGCCAAAAAATATATTCCCCTTCTGTTATTTCTGAAAATGTCATGCAGCGATTATCCTATAGCTTATAATTTTCGAAATATGCAACACGTTTTTACGCCAGTGAAAAATATAGTAGGCATATTAATGTGAATATTTACATTGCGAAAGATTAATATTTGTAAATAGTTTAATAAAATAGTGCGTAAATGTCTACGGAAACTTCTTAGTGCGAGGTCTGGTCGTGCTTGACAGGTTTTTTAGTTTTGTAACGCTATCTCCGTAAGTCTTTTGGAGAATGTGAATAAGTTGCGACTCAAAAAAAGGTTGATTAATTAGGAATCGAATCTCGCACTCAACTGTCGAGTTTGCTTCTGAATACATCCGGTCTGAACATCGACACAACGTTATTGCATTGTTATGTAACTTGATTTCATTAATAAAATATTTTCATATTCTTATTTATGGCACCTATAATCTATGCAAAAACAAAACATTATCATAAATACAAAACGAACTATGGCCTGTTGTTCTAAAATTCGACTGATATGCGTATTTAACCCCTATATACCCTTTGTTTTTCGTTAGCTAATCGTATTACAACTCTCTCGATTGGCTAATATTCAAAGACGTATCACGGGCAAAATGACGCGGGCGTACCACAAAAATTGCATTAAAAGTGATATTAAATCTCCGCCTCGCGACGGGGACGGCGCTAATATCTCTTGGGATGCCTCCTTCGCTCCGTCCGAGTTTCGTTTGCCAATTATCGTATGTCAGCTTCGACTGTGAGCGCCTTCGTACGTCATTGAGACCCTTCGACTGCAAGCGCCCTCGCGTGTCATTCTAAAGGGATTAATTTTCAAGAGATTGCAGGCGGAATCAATATTATTAATATTTCAAACAGAATGAAATATTATTAAAATTTTAGTGTCCGGAAAATGAATGCAAAATATTAGTGGCCGACGATAAACGAATTAATATTTTGGTAATAAGTAATCCTAACAAGCCCTACTCAATGTGTTGGCAGAGATAGACAAATCTTTGGAGAAAACTATATAATGAAATTATACTATTTAAAGACACCAATGATTTCTAAAACCGATTTTATAAATAGTTCAACTTTTTCGTATAAAAGCGCATCGAAAAGAATAAAATAATAAAAATACCAGTGTTTAGTTGGAACTTTTGCGGTACAATATATTTTCCAAACATAAATAAATTTGCAAAAAACTGCTACTGCTGAGTATTTGGAGTCGGTGCTAAGACGCTTTTTTTCTCTCTCATATACATACTCACCCACACACGTGAGGAGTACATCACTCCACCGACTCCAAATGGATTCATTTGGGATCACACTGAGGGTATACCCTTCCAAATAAAAAAGAATCATTCAAATTGTTTGATAAATGCCGGAGATATAAGATAGCATACACAAAAAAAATAGTCGAATTGAGAACTTCTTCTTTTTTGAAGTTGGTTAAAAATTAAATAATTTTCACGTAATTATTATATTTGGCCAACTACTCTTGACGATAAGTACTGAAACATCGACAACAGGTAGGCTGACACCACAAAATCGTGCCAATTGTATTACCAATCGTATGATTTTTTGTTGATTCTAACTGGAATTATTCCTAATATAACCAATTGAATTTTAAGGCTCTGCGCTTAAGAGTGCAAATATTTTAAAGCTTCTCCGAACGCCGCCAGATATTATGTTCTAGTGTTGTGCAAATATTTAATCAATTTTTGATATCGATACTGCACGGACATGGCTAGAAATAATTTTTCCGGGTCACTCCACATGGTTTAAATAACTTGGCGATTTCTATATGAATATTAGAAGTATTTAGATGAATTCTCCAATAAAAAAACATTTTTTTATTATGAGTAGAATTCACATGATGAACTCTTGTGAATTCTCTACACACTTAGGAACGTATATAAATATTCATATCGTACAAAATATTTCTACTTTTCTCAAACTATTTACAAATATTAAAATTATTTTGCTATATTAATATGCTGTCTATATATTATTTACATGCGTAAAATTGTCGTGGATTTCTTAAAATTATAAGGTCTTGAGTCATGGATATATTTTATCAATATACTTGGAGTAAACTTGTAATACTTTTTGTTTCCGTAATTTAAGGTGAAGTAGTGTTTGCCTATTTTCATCATATTTCTGGAGATTTTGATTTTTTTTATATCCTTATAACTTAGTTTTTTAAAAAACTCCATATGGCACGTCAAAAAATTATTTGGGTATTGAATTTGTTTAGTCTGAAATTTCTTTGTATATACTTTTTGTTAATTATCAATAACTAATTGGGATACATGCGGATTAATATGTTTTATCGCTAATCAGATAGATAGATAAACAGAAGAACGGCGTGATCTTAAAAGAGTTTTGTTTTTTTGATAGAAGAGTTCTGTTTTATTGAGATATGAAAACTTAAAAATGCGAAAATGTAAATATAGATGGAATTTTTTAACAAATAAAATGTAAAGTTAAATAAAATTGTTTTTAAAAAACGATATGAAATTTCATTACTATAAATTGCTTACTTCTGTCGTTATTAGGACAGACGTCAGTCTGTCCTAATAACGACTGAAGTATATTAAAATTGTTACAGATTCTATAAATGATTCTTAGGCGTACTTCTGGATAATATAACCAACTATCGGTTGTTGGTGAAGTTAAGGAATCGAATGCTGTTGCACGAATTATGCTTGATATTTTCACAAAACTGGTCGATGCTATTTTTTTCCTATTTTGTATTAAGGTTAATTTGTAATCTTGTATTTATTTTTTTTCACCCTTTGCTGATTGTCAATCTCTGAATTGGTTTTTGATATTCTAAATATAGTAGTTACTTTAAAAATGATATTCTATTCCCGTAACACCAGTTCAATTTTCGCCGACCTCATTTAAAAATATTGAAAATTAAAAAAAGCTGTGAAGCTCAAAGAAAGGAAAAAAGCGTAAAATATGTTTAAAAACAGAGGTCTGATAGTTGTTTGTCAGTAGTTAAAAACCTTTTAAATCATGGTTTTTTCATTAAATAGTGATTAGTTGCGACATCTTTTTCGAAGTGAAATTTCATGTGTAGATTTATCCGTTGACATATTGTTTTGAAATTATTCATTCAGATATTGAGATGGAACAAAGTGCATATTTTGTAGCTACTAATGCTCTCTAAAAGCTATTTATAGTTTATGTTCGCGTCTTTCCGAACTCAAGCCGGACATACTGACAGATCAAACATTTTAAAAATATTTGTTAACTAGCTGACCCGGCGAACTTCGTATCGCCTCAGAATTAATAAATATTATGTTAACTTATTAGCTAAATTAAATTCAGTTTTTTATTAAGATAAAATGAATATTCAAAATGAATTAAGTTCAATAAATGTACAAATCAAAATGAAAACTATTTTAATTAAATTAAAGTAACATTAAAATCACGACTTTGTAGTCGTCACTTGGAATGCGATCCAACGCAGTTATGGACAACCGTTGTTTCTGCAAAGCTTGAAGAACTTCTCTTTTTATTGCCGATTCGATCTTTTGACACTGATGAAGTTGTTCCTCCATGTTGCCCATGAAGTAAATTTAGATGAATGTATGCTGTGCATATTCAAGCGGTTGCAATAATCCGATTCGATTGTGAATTTGGCCTTGGATCCATAAAGTCGAAGACGAAGTTAGATTTATTAAATTATGATCACCAAAAGGATAAACGTTAATTCTCTCTAGTAGAAATTACCTTGAATGTCACGATTGAATCCGCGTTCTTCGATAATGTCTGTTCCAAATAAAGTCATTTGGAAACAACCTTTGTATCTTTGAACGTTCGATAAAAAATGTAGTGATTCTGGTGTTTTGGTACGAAGTAATGAATGCAATGACTCAGGTGGCAGAAGAAAGAATCATATTTTTTTTTCTGTCATTTATCACATATAACGTTTTACACACAATTAAATTATATGTGATTTTTTTACTTTTCCAATGCGCGAGGAAACTTCTCGAAGCCGAGATAAAAAAAATATTCAATAAATATATAATAATCACATAAATTTTCAATGAAAAAAAAATATCAATCTGTTCTCGATATATCATCAAAAAAACCGTTCCATACAAAATGTATGAGAAAATGAATTTTCTTCATAATTTTTTTTTTCGTTAATTTTTCTATTTTAATATTTATTATCCTATTCCCGACGAAGACAAATTCAAAAAAACAAAAATAAAAAAAATTGGTCCAGCCGTTCTTGAGTTATAAACGGTGTAACTAACACGACTTTGTTTTATATATATAGATGCACAAGAATCTTGACTATGAATATTAATGAATAAAATCCTTGAAAGACACTTAAATTTTAATTATATATATATATATATATATATATATATATATATATATATATATATATATGTATATATATATATTTTTTTTATTTGAATTTATAGATAAATTAATAAAGGGCAGCAGCATTGTGTGGTTAAGAAATTACCGACGCGGTAGAATAATATTTAATATACTTATTTTCCATTCACCGAAGACAGCAAAAATAGCATTTGGCACGCTGTTACTTAATGATAAGTCCATACTGCGTACTGGTATGCTATTGATTTTTTGCAACTAATGCTAAATCACCTAGTAGTGTTATTTTAATGCAAACGAAAAAATTACTACTCATTTAAAAACACAGGTAATTCCATAGAAATACTATAGCGGCGTAATATTTTACGGTGCTAACCTCTGTTTATCTATAGATTGATAATTGTCATACGGGTGATCTGTTATTAGTTTGTGCGGTTCACGTGTTCGCTCTTCGATGTGAATTGTGTTTATTTATTCAAAGATTAGATAAAAAAATTACAGTAGGAAGACAATTTCAATAGTTATACGTATATAATTGTTTGAATTTTTAACGATTGTATTGTTATTATAGCTAGCGTATTATAGTTAAATTTTTAAGTTAAATGATATTTCTAAAAACATCTCTCGATTGAAATTTGTAAAAATAGTAAACACTATTGATTATTTTTGTTAACATTTTTTAATATCTTGGAAACTGTAAATTCTAGTTATAAAATTTCGATAATCGTGTTATGTGTAATATTGGCGAAAAAATACATAGTCCTATAAATCGCCTATCGCTACCATTTTTTATAATTCATTTACAGTCTTTATGCTCCGTTAACAAAAAAGAAGGTCTATAAAGTTTTGGCCAGAACTATAAATAGTGCTAGTCTAGCCCTTGAGGTAAAGTAATAAATAACACGGTTACAACCCCTAATTAAACAAGAATGTTAAAGAATATGCAAAACATGACTGTCTGCGAAGTTGTCTTACCACTAGGTACTCACCACAAAGTCGCGCGTTTTAACTTTGGAGAACTTTAATAACCATCGTTATACTGCTACAAGAGATACAACCGGAAGGAAAACCAAGTAATTACGTTTTTAGTAAACGTTTCCAACTAAAGCTTCGAATATTAAACGATTACGGCAAATTAAGATTTTTTGGATGTTTCTAATGCTACTGCTTGTAGTAAATATTCCGTTCATCGTATGGCATGTACTAGATAAAGTACATGCCATGTGATATATATTAAGTGATATGGGTACATGCAGGCGGTTTAAAAACAATTTACGCCGTTTTTACCGTCGCCTCTCCTTTATTGTGCCAGTACTTACAGAATTGCAACTATTGAATATCTTTGGCGTTAATTTTGTAGAAATTCATTATTCACAATTAAATGGAACTACGCGTGTAGTATTATTTCTACTTTCTTTAAGTTCCTTACCACGACCTAGATTTCCATGTTTGACAACATCTTTAGGTGGGCAATTAATAAGGATCTTTGCTGATTGCCCACCTGAAGTAACACAACGAAACCTAGGTCGTGGTAAAGAACTTAAAGAAAGTAGAAATAAAACTACTTCATCTCGTAGTTTCATTTAATTGTGGAGAATTGCAACTATGTCGAATGTCTAATGAGAGGTTTGATTAAAAAGTTACTATTATTATGACAATTCCACCAACTTCCCTATTTTCAAATCCGTTTTCCTGTGATATTTAGCGACATTTATTTGCAATTATACGGTACGTGAGGGCGCAGGATACTGCGAACCGGGGAAGGGAGCGCGCGACGCCCACGCTCTGGCCGCATCTGCCGCGCGCACGTCATCGCGACGTCACCGCTCTTCAATTGTGCGCCCGCAGCGGTGAAATTAGAATAGAATTGGATTTACTACGGAATTGAGTTAACTGTTATTTGTAGATCGTAACCAAACGAGGCCAGTGGGTGCTAAAGGGTATAATTATTTATTACATGGCTTTTGTGACGTAGGAAAGAAGATGGATATAAATGAGGAAGCAAATAACCGTAATAACGTTCACTTCAAAATAAACTAGCCACAGACACTAGTGAGGTAATTACGCATAATTCTATAGACATGGCTTATGAAGCGATCGATACTGTTTTTATTGTGTACACGAATAAGCGGGCAGACAGTTTTTTAAAAGAAGTTGTTTATATTGGGACGATATACGGCAAAGAAGCGGAATACATTTTGCGCATGGTATTAAAAAAAATATGTTAACCACGAGTGGAACTCGCACTACAAGTGTTCCGTACACATTTAGGCATTTATAAACATTTAATGGTACATAATATTCCAATGTTGCCTACTGAAAATATGTTTCCTACTATATCTTTCTTTACAAATTAACGATTTTCGGATTTTTGCCTTTACTTGTGCTGTGAGAACCTTGCTTCTTGCCAAGTTTCATGATTCTAGCTCAAGGGGAAGTACCCTACAGGTTTTGATTTATTTTTGAGTGTGAAAATATAAAGCATAAATGGCCGGAACGAAAACATATTGCCTACTATGTTTTTTCACAGGCGCATATTTAAAAAAAAATTAATATAACTACAAATTAACGATTTTCGGATTTTTTCCTTTACTTGTGCTGTGAGACTTTACCTGTATGGTACTCAATGAGTAAATATGTAGGGAACCCTCGTAGTATGATTTCCACTTACACTTGACAGGTTTTTATTTTCTAAGTCATGTAACACTTAATTTTTCCAGAAGTTAGTAAAATCAAATAAAGTTTAATTAAACTTCCACAAGCATCAAAGTAAAGGCAATTGTTTGTCGCTTTTCCTTAATTGTTTTATATACAAATATTCCGGACATGTATCTTCAAGCTAGTTATTTTTATTGATCGGACGTATAAATTAAGAAATAATTAAATCTAAAAGTTTATACATTTACTGTTCATCAATGTTCTGCGGTTTACTTCAAACCCACTCGCCCACGTGAATTTCTTTTCGCGAAAGGCATTAAATGAAAAGTTTTCATAAACCCTTTTGAATACAACCATCTAATTATGCTGTGGAAATTGGAAGCCAAATTAACGGTTATATATTTTAAATACCCACCAGAATATTAATTTTCTAATTCTTGATTAGTTGCCTTATTTGACGTGGAGGATTTATTTTATTGATGATTCCAACAAAAATGTTTTTGATTGACATCATAGAACAAATAGCTGTAATGATAAAATCAATTGAACAGAATTAAACTAGTCTTTAGATCTAGTGTGGGTAAACCCGCGTAAACCCTTGGACACTGTTCTTAGACGCTATTTCGGCCGGGAAGCAGGTGCAATTCTGGCCATTGTTTACATTAATAACATTAAAATTATGTGTACAACTTGTAATGTATGTGACGTGTAAAAATACTTTTGTTAACGCGGTGATCATTGTACGAAACCTTTTTCGAGCAGTCAGTTGGGAAGCGAATAAAGCGTAACTCGCACATAAACAAGCAATGATTTTATGTTATGTAGACATATGAATATCTTTACCACCCTAGAAGTGAGCTAAATGGTGAGGCGGCGAAATAGTATGCATAAATACCCACAAATGCTTGATATTAAGGGACACGAATGATATCTTCGCTACATCTGGAATGAAAGTTAGATTTGACTCCTAAATCAATTAAATTTTAATTAAGCAAATAAGTACATAGTTCCCGCCGCGTATTTTCTTTTGATTTAAGCCTTATTATTATCTTAATATGATATATGTCTTATTCCACTTGAAATTGGATGAAAACAAAAGAAGTATTTAAAAAGGTGTCCATCCCTTTACCATATCTGCTACACAATGACCTGCTCTAGATTATAAGCCTATTAGAGGAATTGCATGAGTGAATAATCGTAAGTCCTGGCCACTGCGTTAACAGACGGAGATAGCTACCAACTTTGATCTTTCTAATGAGATTAATTATTCAATGCGTTTTTACTTATGACAATTAAGGTGTGAACACAACCCTGAAGCAACTAAAATTAGCAAATTTTCAGTTTGGAATTAAAATTTGAATGAATTGGTCAATGAAATTTTCACTCGGGAATTTAGGTAACGAGATTAATAACTTACTCCTTTATTGAAATCTTAAATTTAAATCAAACAAAATTAAGACACTATTTTACATTACTTTTCCCGTGAACGCATAATTTATTGAGCGAACTTCTGATCTAATAATAGGTTTCTTAATTTATATTTTGCCATTTTTTAAAATATTCCAAAGCTAACTATTTGTAATAAATCTGGTAATATTAGTAGTATCAGACATTTGCGACGTCATAAAGCCACTTCTCAACGTCACGCGTCATTCGTATCGATTGCAGCAAACTGAAGCACCATTAGATACGCCGCCGTTCGTATATCTAATCTCGTCGGTTTCGTTACGACCTCGAACTTTAGAAGTATTTACTTACACACACTCGAATACCATCAATGAATAACACTTTTAAAATGCACACGTTGCACAGGTGTTAGTAATAGTTATCATTTAATATATAACAATTGAAAAAAAAATGTTCACCGAAATCAGGTAGGTATCTGCGTATGACGTTATCAAGAGTAAAAATGTCACAGGATCTCGGATATAAGCATGACACTGTTGACTGAATCTTTATATTTACTCACAAAGTAGTCGTACTTGTACACTTATAAATAGTAGTAACTAGTACACTTATAAATAGTAGTAGCTAGTACACTTCTAAATAGTAGTAACTAGTACACTTATAAATAGTAGTAGCTAGTACACTTCTAAATAGTAGTAACTAGTACACTTATAAATAGTAGTAACTAGTACACTTATAAATAGTAGTAGCTAGTACACTTCTAAATAGTAGTAACTAGTACACTTATAAATAGTAGTAACTAGTACACTTATAAATAGTAGTTGTAGTGAGTATGGTTTTTTTATATTGTCCTTTCGCGCATTGCTTATGACCTTATGACTTATAACCAGCGATGTGGCGGAAAACTCATCTAACAAAACTACTTTCCACGAAAAGTCAATCTATTAAGTTTAATTTTTTTTGTTTATCTCTACATTTTATTTTCATCAACAAGTAATTTCTCTCGTTTAGTTACGAAATTTGACCATCGTATAGAATTTTTAAAGTAATGACTATTCTTGTTAGTATACAGAATAATCTCTCAAAAAATAAAAACACAACAGCAAATTTACACACAAATCTCGAACAGTCGAAGAACGACTAATTTTTCGCATATTCAATGATTGTCATTTATCCCCATATTCAAGAACTGTCATTTATTCGTATATTCAAAAAACTCTCATTTATCCGCATATTCTTGAACTGTTATTTATCCGCATATTCAAGAACCGTCATTTATCCCCATATTCAAGAACTGTCATTTATCCACATATTCAATAACCGTCATTTATCCCCATATTCAATAACTGTCATTTATCCCCATATTCAAGAACTGGCATTTATTCGTATATTCAAAAAACTGTCATTTGTCCGTATATTCTTGAACTGTCATTTATCCGCATATTCAAGAACCGTCATTTATCCCCATATTCAATAACCGTCATTTATCCCCATATTCAATAACTGTCATTTATCCCCATATTCAAGAACTGTCATTTATTCATGTATTCAAAAAACTGTCATTTGTTCGCATATTCTTGAACTGTCATTTATGCGCATATTCAAGAACCGTCATTTATCCCCATATTCAAGAACTGTCATTTATCTGCATATTCAAGAACTGTCGTCAAAGAGACAATAAATATTAATAAAATGTATAATGTTTGCAATACTGAGATTGAGCGGTAATCTTTACTGAAAAAAATTCCATTTTTCACCGAAACTGCTTTATCGATTTTAAACATAAATAATAGTATCCTGTGTGCAAAGAGCTTTAATTGTAACTGGTTTGAATCCAGTAAGTTCATAGATTATACTTTAAGGGATTATATCTCGAAAATCATAAAGTTTCGAGGATATGGAATACCGTTACGTGAGTGCTGCACAAGCATTATGGAACAAAGAAATTTGAAGAATGACTGCTGGTTATTGTGCTACATGTACCTACATATCTATGCATGTATATACGTAAGTACCAACATACATACACGCAAACTCACTTATTCCTCATTAGTGCGTATTTATCCTATTTTTCGCCATTTTTATAGATCCTCGACTGAGTACTGACGTAATGCTCCCATAATTTTCGTGCCAGAATTTAGTGAGAGGGAAATGCTCATTTGCTTCTGATATACATAATCAATCATTATTAAATCAAATCGGAACCTAATTCCTTAAATAATCATAAAATATATTGACAGATCACTATCTAACTCGTCATAAAACGGGATTACATGCTCATAAGGGTAAGACGGAGTGGCGGCGCCGGCCAGGCGACGCGTCGAGGCGGTGTGACTATCGCGCCGACCAGACGTCGTTATCGTCAGTGCTCGCAGCACTGATATACTGCTGTAGTTTAGTGCTAAATGTAGAGAATGGACGGAAAGTGACAGCTGTACTGCAAGCTGGTCATGATTAAATTGAATGAAATTTACATTATTTAATCAGTGAGCTTTTCTCCCTGAAATAGTCGTTTTCCCTGCGACTGATGTCTGAATATCTCAAAAATTAACTTCAATCCTGCAAAAACTGATGGCATCATGACTAACTAGAGTATCTAAACGTTATATTTGTTGACTTTTTTGAAAGTCGTGACATTTTTTACCTTAAAAATGTGTTTTGTATACCATAGCTAGAAATAGGTCTTTCAAATTTACCTTACTAATTTTGCCCTAAAAAGTTTTCCTATCTTTGACCTGAAAAGTTTTCTCCACTTTTTAGGTCTTTAAAATTTAAATAATTTATTTTAATTATCCTTGCTATAAAAATGAACTGGATTAAACTGGTCTACTATCTTAAAAAATAAAGTAGCTTATAAAATTGTATAACATTTACCATTTTTTACTTTAGGAAAAATATAAAGCTAATTTTTAAATTATTTGTGCGAAAGTATAAAATTATTATTACAAAAAGTGGAAAATTATTTAATTGTGAAAATGTTTCGAGGAAATCAAATTGAAATGCTTGTTAAATTAAAGTGACAGGTATTTATTCTTAATGAAATATGTTGAATGAAGTAAATGTTCGAATTGCTCGCCACCCGCCACCCGCAAAGTGGAACTCCATCAATGTTATCTAAATAATTTAGCTCTTCTTGTGCGTAATGAGGCAGTCACTAATTCGATGCCACATTGACTTCTATGTGGCTAAAGATCCGGCAATTGGTTTTCTAAAATATTGAGATAATGTTCATCGTTTAGAGAGTGTTAGGCAAATCAAAGGAGGTTACTCAATTTCAAGCGCACACCCCTTCTATCAACTGTGTAACAATGCAAAACATTGTTGAAAATTTGTTAAAGATCTCTGGATCTTCCCTGCGTTTATACGGCATTCACTGGGAAAATTGGACCTGTTGTTGTCTTTGATAATCAGAAGGAAGCAATGATTGAACAGGTTGCACGTGAAAGAGTGATATTCTTATCGTAGTAAAGTCCTGTTCGTGGTTGACTTTAGTATCCCTGTACGAGTTTACACCTAAGTATTCGATCGTCTAAAATTACTTGTGAAACTTCATCGTCAAGCATTCTGTGAATACGAGATGATCAGGACATCTCAAACTATTCGAAGACCTAAAGATTAGCTGAAGCGTTTTCTTTTCCTTTGCTTTTCCCATAAAAGTAACGCATATTAGCGTATTTCCCTGTGGATTATACTGAAACGGCATGGTATTTAAGCTTAAACACGTACGTAACACAAACACAACATTCAGAAGAATGCTAGATCAGTTTATTATCAACAGGCAAAACAAGTCTAAATATACTAAGCAAAAACCGTTAATACAAGAACAATACGAATGCAGAACGATGCACAGCAAACGAAGTAAGCTCCATCCGATTAACGATAAATAAAGCTAGATAGCAAATTGTGTCACACTATCCGTTTCAATTCGATAGATGTCCTTATCGCTTAGTTAAGATGGCCATTAGACGACGCTATTAAGCGGATTAATAAAAAAAAACAATTATTTACTATTCAGGTTTAAAAAACAATACAAAATGAAAATAATTGTTATTCGAAACCCTAATTAAAGAACTAATTAGTTTCACAGAGGTAACTTCTACCAATATTTTTTATCTTAAGTGAAAAATAGTAAATATTATACTATTTTAAAAACAGCACTAAGTAAGTATTTATACGAGTTAGTAGATCCGTTTAACTTCCTACATTTATTTATAATATAAAACAGGCCAATGTCAATTTGCAAAACACAAAAAAAATGAGAAAAACATTTTTTGTGAGAAGTCCGTAGCTGTATTAGAAAAATCTTTTAACACACTTGATAACATACTTCTTTAATAAAATTCAGCAAAAAAGAGAATTACGAAATACTTACATGTGTAGCTATGGTACCTGAAATAAAGATTGTTGGAATTAAAAAAAAAACTAATATCTCGAAAAGTATGATATTTACTAAGGTGAAGTTTAGATATTCTGATTGGTCATGAATCAGCTCATCATGAAATCGAGAGTTGACGTTAGTTTTTAGGACACATACCGATATAGTTTTCTGAAACTCAACCAAACACTCTCTTCTCGTGTAGAATGATACTCGTAATATAGGTATTTCTTTGATACAAGTGCTTCACTTCACAATGGCGAATAGCGGTATAAATTATATTTGCAAAGATTTTAAAAATAAGGAAAATTAGGGCCATCTTAGCGTTTATTGGTATGTTGTTTTTTAAGTGGTATAAAAATAAAGAAATATGGGTTGAAATATGGATATAGATATTTGCGTAGTCTTGTTCATATTACATGTGTGCAACGACCTAAGTAAACTTAACAGACAATAACAATAATAGCACTAACACTGAACTGAATGCCCAGTTTGTCTACCATCAATGAGTACATTATGACTACTGCTATTTTGCCCTTACCCCGTTGTTCATAACCCAAACAATTGTCAAAATATAACCCAGCAATTGGAGTTCTTCTTGATTTTGGAGTGCATTGTGTTTTCATACATTTATATTTTATAGCCCTTGTATAATACATTCTTTTTAATAGCTTCTCAAAGAAAGAGGATGAAAGATGCAATTGAAGACAAGATTGTCGCTCAAAGTTCGATTAAAAAATCTTGTCTGAAAACCTTAAATTCGCGTTTAAAACAGTCATTGACAAATTCAACAACACAGCGATAAAGGAAAATCAACCTTGATAAATTTGTGTACTTGTTTAGTGGGAAATTAGTACTCGTTGCCATCGTTTGATGAAGACGTGCGTTGAGTAAGCATAGGATTCTGTATCTTCGACAGCGTCATGAAACCATCGGTCTAAAATATAATCTTTGCAGTCAAACCAATGAAATATTCCTTCGTCATTAATTATGGTTTTCTATATCATTGATTAATTTGATTTTGTTGCCACGTAAGGCTATAATCACAACAATTATGTGACCATCAGAGCATTACGAAGCGTTTAAAAGTCACTAATGAAATTTTAGAAATAAATAATTGGAACTTTTCCCTGTATAAACATAAATTTCATCTTATAATTTACTTGTTATTTTAATGAAATTTTAGAAATAAATAATTGGAACTTTTCCCTACATAAACATAAATTTCATCTTATAATTTACTTGTTTTTTAATGAAAATTTTGAAATAAATAATTGGAACTTTTCCGTGTATAAACATAACTTTCATCTTGTTTTTTTAATGAAATTTTAGAAATAAATAATTGAAACTTTTCCCTGTATAAACCTAAATTTCATCTAATAATTTACTTGTTTTTTTATGAAATTTTAGAAATAAATAATTGGAACTTTCCCTGTATAAACATAAATTTCATCTTATAATTTACTTGTTTTTTAATGAAATTTTAGAAATAAATAATTGGAACTTTTCCTTGAATAAACATAAATTTCATCTTATAATTTACTTGTTTTTTTAATGAAATTTTAGAAATAAATAATTGGAACTTTTCCCT
This sequence comes from Druceiella hillmani, assembly GCA_039881145.1. Taxonomy (NCBI): domain Eukaryota; kingdom Metazoa; phylum Arthropoda; class Insecta; order Lepidoptera; family Hepialidae; genus Druceiella; species Druceiella hillmani. The sequence goes on from JAYKKI010000007.1 coordinate 18,777,955, forward strand.
GTATAAACATAAATTTCATCTTATAATTTACTTGTTTTTTTAATGAAATTTTAGAAATAAATAATTGAAACTTTTCCCTGTATAAACATAAATTTCATCTAATAATTTACTTGTTTTTTTAATGAAATTTTAGAAATAAATAATTGGAACTTTTCCCTGTATAAACATAAATTTCATCTTATAATTTACTTGTTATTTTAATGAAATTTTAGAAATAAATAATTGGAACTTTTCCCTATATAAACATAAATATCATCTTATAATTTACTTGTTTTTTAATGAAAATTTTGAAATAAATAATTGGAACTTTTCTGTGTATAAACATAACTTTCATCTTATAATTTACTTGTTTTTTTAATGAAATTTTAGAAATAAATAATTGGAACTTTCCCTGTATAAACATAAATTTCATCTTATAATTTACTTGTTTTTTAATGAAATTTTAGAAATAAATAATTGGAACTTTTCCTTGAATAAATATAAATTTCATCTTATAATTTACTTGTTTTTTTAATGAAATTTTAGAAATAAATAATTGGAACTTTTCCTTGTATAAACATAAATTTCATCTTATAATTTACTTGTTTTTTTAATGCAATTTTAGAAATAAATAATTGGAACTTTTCCCTGTATAAACATAAATTTCATCTTATAATTTACTTGTTTTCTAATGAAAATTTTGAAATAAATAATTGGAACTTTTCCGTGTATAAACATAACTTTCATCTTATAATTTACTTGTTTTTTTAATGAAATTTTAGAAATAAATAATTGGAACTTTCCCTGTATAAACATAAATTTCATCTTATAATTTACTTGTTTTTTAATGAAATTTTAGAAATAAATAATTGGAACTTTTCCTTGAATAAATATAAATTTCATCTTATAATTTACTTGTTTTTTTAATGAAATTTTAAAAATAAATAATTGGAACTTTTCCCTGTATAAACATAAATTTCATCTTATAATTTACTTGTTTTTTTAATGCAATTTTAGAAATAAATAATTGGAACTTTTCCCTGTATAAACATAAATTTCATCTTATAATTTACTTGTTTTCTAATGAAAATTTTGAAATAAATAATTGGAACTTTTCCGTGAATAAACATAACTTTCATCTTATAATTTACTTGTTTTTTTAATGAAATTTTAGAAATAAATAATTGAAACTTTTCCCTGTATAAACATAAATTTCATCTAATAATTTACTTATTTTTTTAATGAAATTTTAGAAATAAATAATTGGAACTTTCCCTGTATAAACATAAATTTCATCTTATAATTTACTTGTTTTTTTAATGAAATTTTAGAAATAAATAATTGAAACTTTTCCCTGTATAAACATAAATTTCATCTAATAATTTACTTGTTTTTTTAATGAAATTTTAGAAATAAATAATTGGAACTTTTCCCTGTATAAACATAAATTTCATCTTATAATTTACTTGTTATTTTAATGAAATTTTAGAAATAAATAATTGGAACTTTTCCCGACATAAACATAAATTTCATCTTATAATTTACTTGTTTTTTTAATGAAATTTTAGAAATAAATAATTGGAACTTTTCCCTGTATAAACATAAATTTCATCTTATAATTTACTTGTTTTTTTAATGAAATTTTAGAAATAAATAATTGAAACTTTTCCCTGTATAAACATAAATTTCATCTAATAATTTACTTGTTTTTTTAATGAAATTTTAGAAATAAATAATTGGAACTTTCCCTGTATAAACATAAATTTCATCTTATAATTTACTTGTTTTTTAATGCAATTTTAGAAATAAATAATTGGAACTTTCCCTGTATAAACATAAATTTCATCTTATAATTTACTTGTTTTTTTAATGAAATTTTAGAAATAAATAATTGGAACTTTTCCCTGTATAAACATAAATTTCATCTTATAATTTACTTGTTTTTTTAATGCAAATTTAGAAATAAATAATTGGAACTTTTCTCTGTATAAACATAAATTTCATCTTATAATTTACTTGTTTTTTAATGAAAATTTTGAAATAAATAATTGGAACTTTTCCGTGTATAAACATAACTTTCATCTTATAATTTACTTGTTTTTTTAATGAAATTTTAGAAATAAATAATTGAAACTTTTCCCTGTATAAACATAAATTTCATCTAATAATTTACTTGTTTTTTTAATGAAATTTTAGAAATAAATAATTGGAACTTTCCCTGTATAAACATAAATTTCATCTTATAATTTACTTGTTTTTTAATGAAAATTTTGAAATAAATAATTGGAACTTTTCCGTGTATAAACATAACTTTCATCTTATAATTTACTTGTTTTTTTAATGAAATTTTAGAAGTAAATAATTGAAACTTTTCCCTGTATAAACATATATTTCATCTAATAATTTACTTGTTTTTTTAATGAAATTTTAGAAATAAATAATTCGAACTTTCCCTGTATAAACATAAATTTCATCTTATAATTTACTTGTTTTTTAATGAAGTTTTAGAAATAAATAATTGGAACTTTTCCTTGAATAAACATAAATTTCATCTTATAATTTACTTGTTTTTTTAATGAAATTTTAGAAATAAATAATTGGAACTTTTCCCTGTATAAATATAAATTTCATCTTATAATTTACTTGTTTTTTTATTTTCTTTGAATAATTTGATTTCGCCAAAAAACGGTATTAGACAAAAGTGGATTACGATCAGGTTCTTTTCAATAGTAATTAGTTTTTTGTACCTTTAGCTATACTGTGGACTCAAATACACTGCTGTGACATTTATATCGATTTACTTACTATTACGACCTTTTAACTCTTTCTTTTATATATTTCTTGGGCAAAGGACTTCAGCGATGCGCCCTTCATAAAATATAAAGAATTTTTGAGTAGCTATCCAATAACATCAATATCATTGATCGGTGCCGCCAGATCAAAAAAGCCCTAACTCCTTTTATTTGCTTATGTTCATCGCTTTAAAATGTTTACTCGCTCTCGGTATATCTGACGGAGAGTGTTCTATACTAGATATACATACGGAACAACTAATCCAATGTTAAGCTGTGACCAACATGCTGCCTTGGAGCATCCTTCAGATGCGCCGCTCTGGCGGCTTCCGCGTCGCTTAGCAACGGGGGCGAGTCGGCCACGGCTTGCTTTAAGCGGGCGGTTACGTCGGCAGCCTGTGGACACGATATCTTTTTGAGCAATGCTACTAGAAACACTGCATCCATGAATCTACGTGTGCACATACAGTGCATATGTATGTGTGTGTGTGTGTGTATATATATATATATATATATATATATATATATATATATATATATATATGTATATATATATATATATATATATATATATATATATATATATATATATATATATATATGTGTATATACACATATATACATATTTCCTTTATATCAATGTGAATATCATATGGTTCGAGAAACTTTACATTCACTCTGATGACGGGGACACCTAACTTGTTTGAACTGTAACATTAAATTTTACGCAACGAGTAAACAATGCGCAACGCTTCTTACCTAACGCCTCATTTTCTATCGTTGATAAGAACATCACATTTTCCCTACCCTAGCAAGCAAATTTTCACTTTCCACAGCGCGACTTTAATTTTGTAATCATACGATATTCAAGAATAACTAAAGCCTCGTTCATAAATTTAATTCAGAATTGTAAATCGATATTTGCAGCTTTAAACAATCCAATGTCAGTGGTGTCGACTAATAAGCATATGCAACGTATTTGCTGTTTGGAAAATCCAGCAATTTTTTGTTTCGTATTTCTCCAAGTTAGTTGCATTTAAAAAGACGATTGATGTGCATTATATATAAAGAGATCTTACGCATAAAAAGGGGGCGAATTTTTTTGCTCGTTTCACTGAATGGGAGTGTTGTTTATAAGGTCTTTCAAAGTGATGTAATGGTTTTATTTACCGTTTTTCGTTTTAAATTTTGTTTACCAAATATTGCGCTTCAAAATGATGTTCAATGTAACCAATACGCCTCTAATATTTCGTTTGAAAAACATGAAAAATTCAAGGTAAGCATTTGGTGAGAATTTTCAATTCACAGAATTTCGATTAACTTATATCGAAAATTTCGAGAGGTATAAACAACTATGGTACTGCGCTTTGCGCACATTGGGAAATGTACGTGATTGATTTTTACTAAAATAACCCGAAACATTTTAATTTATAAATTTGGTAATATTCGACGTAGTATATGGATTGAGTTTCCAATTTTTGCAATTGAAAGTTATATGAATATAAAGGGAAATATGTGTATATTTGGTTTAATAACGGTTCTCAGTGGTATTGAATGTTATTGTATAGCTGCAATAAAGGACTTCAATGATGTGTCCTTAATAAAAATGAAAGAAATAGCGAGATAATAGTTAGATAAATTATCTCATTCCATGAAGGTATGTCTGAATAGAAACAGCTTCCAATTCATTACGGAATAATTTCTGAATCAAGCTATCTACTGTGTTCATTTCTTCGCCACTTTGCTGATGAATGAGTTGCAATTTATAAAGACTGTCTTATATAAGTTCCACAATTTCGACACTTGGGCAGAGAAAAACCCTAAACCTACTAGTGCTGGCGCATCTTGACAATACTTCCACAAAAATGCTTGTGCAGGCATAGTTAATAAACCATTGTGCTGGTCTTATTTTTGGATGGAATCCTACCAAACGCCAATATGTTCTATCTACCTGACTGTGCTCCGCCAATATGTTCTATCTACATGTTCTAGAATGTTTGTCACTCATTTGCAGGTATAACCATGTTCATTGGCTACCAAGGCCAACCAATATAATTCCTATGGTTTTTAGTTTGGGGCACAATAAAAAAATATCGTATACACGTACGAGATTATTACACTAGAAGAATTGAAGCTAAAAATATTGGAGGTGGTCCAGGGGTAATATGGATTTATCCCGTGAACATCAAAGGCGTTTCTGTTATTAAATCAGAGTACATTTTGACTCAATCCGATTAATTATTTGATGAATATTTTATTAATTATAGTTGTTATACTTGATTCCAAAGGTTGAGAAGTAGTATGCAAAGATGAGAAAAATATCTTATGATCTAGTCAAGTTGCGTAAAAAAAGACAATTAGACAACATTTTGGTTTTGATTTTTTTTCAAATTGACATTGCTAAAAGTTCTATCATTTAAAGAGAATGACCGCCGTTACGTAAATGATTAAATAGAAGATGATAGCCGTACAAAAGGAAGCAATGCTATTGCGGAATTCCAGTTATTCCTGAATTAACTACAATAGTCTACATAGAATAGTCTACATAGCACTAGTGTTTAAATCGAGGTCCAGAGGAAGCGGTACGGAAATCTTAAATCACTAACGTGTTACTTGAAAAGAACAAGTAACACTTATCTATCGTAAGAATCTACCTAATAGTTAAAAATAGAATGCTTGTAGGACGCTTACTAACCGTCGATTACTGATTTTTTAAATGGTTCAAAATGCTTTCTAAATTTATAATTATATGTACACAGATTTTTGTAATTCTTCTAAAATTTAAAAATTTTTAAAAATCATGCACAGATTCGAGAACGTTTGTTAGGTTTTATTTGCAAGATACTAAACGAAGCCGTATTTCACATATTCAAGTTTATATTATCTATATCAATTTTTAATTTTAGTCATGATCTAATTGCAAAAAAGTAAATTTTCAAAATATAGATCGATATCTCCCATTTGGATAAACTGAAATATTTTTACAATTCGGCATATCGCATTTGTAACTAATCCTATTTATTTTTTTGTTTTAGCCTCGAAAAACTTGTTTTAATCTAAGCGACTGGTTGGTAATTTTATTCACAACACCGATTATCCTTGATGTTTCATTTTATTGCTTTGATAAACTCATTCAGTCAAATATGGATCACGCTGGTATATTAGTGCCATAATTTATCAATTCAGAAAGTTGCAATTGGTTGCGTGGACAAAAACAAACATGTTAATTGATAAATATTTTTCACAAAAATAAATAAATCACATGGAAAAGGGGGAGAGCGTAGAAAGTATAGAAAATAATGTCACTGAGCGTGTATATATACTGTATGTATAGTATTAGACAAAAATATATGAAAACCCTATTAACATCGACGCATATTAAGTAATTTAAGGTTTAACCTTTTTTTTATTCAACTGTTTTCTTGCAAGTGAAACAACACACAAAATAAGTGAAACAACACGGGCTACGTTGGTAGTCTATTCCGAACAAATAATAGATGTTTTCATACATTAATATGCCATGAAGTTAGAATTCGATCCAATTGAAAGCGGACTGAAACATATTAAAGCATTTCGCTGAACATGTATTGTAGAATGTAATATCAACAAAATGGGATGCATTATACACGTCAATGATTTACTGTCTTCAGTCCCATTAAAATAATCAATAGAGGTTGTGTGTATAAATAACAAGTGTTATTTATAATCAATAGAGGTTTTCTTTTATCAGATCATTCAAACAAGTGTTATTTATAATCAATAGAGGTTTTCTTTTATCAGATCATTCAAACAAGTGTTATTTATAATCAATAGAGGTTTTCTTTTATCAGATCATTCAAACAAGTGTTATTTATAATAAATAGAGGTTTTCTTTTATCATATCATTCAAACAAGTGTTATTTATAATCAATAGAGGGTTTCTTTTATCAGATCATTCAACAAGTGTTATTTATAATCAACAGAGGTTTTCTTTTATCAGATCATTCAACAAGTGTTATTAATAATCAACAGAGGTTTTTTTTATCAGATCATTCAACAAGTGTTATTTATAATCAATAGAGGTTTTCTACTATCAGATCATTCAACAAGTGTTATTTATAGCCTGTAACTAAATTACATAACCCCTAATAAATGAAAAATATTGGCATATTTGCCATGATGGCATATTTCATATTTAAAAATAAACGAATGCATAGTTTAAATAGATTATTACTTGAATAACTTTTCCATCGCGCTTGGCTTTCACTAATGCTATAATTATGTTTATTATTATTATACATGTGAATTATATTAATTTGTCATATTGTTTTTAAATTATGATAAATATCTTTGCAATTCTAAGCAAATAAGTAAAATGAAACTTAAATGCTGGTGAAAATAGGTTAAACAGCATATCAAAATCTAATAAAATGAAGAAATTTAAAGAAAATTATCCGAGGACAAATTTCGACGTTCGCCGAATGATATACCGTAACAACGCGCTATAAAGGAAAAATCTGAACGTAACAACATTTTTCGGGGATTATACGATTGTAACGAAGTTTCACGGCTACAAATCCATTCACCGTCGCAGTGCGGAGAAATGTCAGCGGAGGAAAGTTTCCAAAGGTACGCTACTTCATTGAATTAGGGATAATCTACCAACACTGTGTTTGGACGCAGATCACGCACCATCACAATCTTACATCCTAATTTCCTTTTCCTTTTCACGTAGGACGGCAAGTTTTATTCTGAGATTCTTACGCGAATAAAGGGAAGATGGTAACCACTATATAACTGTTACCAAATTCGGAAAGCTAACTTCCGGATGAAAGAGTTCTAAATGAGTTGAAATGAAATCGTCAAAGAGTTGTAAGTGAGTTGAAATTAAAACATCAGTCATAAATGTATTGAAATGAAATTTGAAAATATATGTATTATAAGATTAAAATATGTTCAAAAACTTTGTATTGACCACTTTATTTCTCATTTTCAATGGCAAAAATTTCGAAATGGGTATTTAAAAAAATTATTTTTAAGACGACCTGTTTTTTCATACCAAGTTGTACTACACAAATAGTATCAACCGACTATGTATTTACAAGCTTGAATATGTACAACTAATGTATAAGGTGGATTAATTTAAGAGTAGTCCCTTACATCTAAACAAAGCCTATACACTATTCGGAGAGGAAATGATAAAAGGCTTAGAGGAAAAAACAGGTTATGAAAGGAAAAGGAAGTAGGAGACTGAGAGGTTAGCTTTCGGAAACGACTCTTAAACGAGAATAATGAAAGCACTTCGTATGTCAAGTCGTAATTATTGCACAGTTTAGTGTACTGTAAATGAATTTTCGTAGACGATAGGATTATGTTTGTAGAATGAGGATGGTAAAGAATCTTGCACAATGTAATACAGAGCTAGAAACAGGTATAATGGACTGATGGAATTATTCAATACATTACAATTTCGACCGCGTTTGCCAATGAATTTATACACTGTATGGACCTGTTGGTTCTTCATACAGACAATTTTTCAACTAAAATGTCTATCAGAAAAAGTCCCACCTTTTATGAAACATATAAGTTCTTTATATAGTCAATTTCTTTGCAAAAAACGCCGATGTATAGGAAACCTTTTGTTTTCAAGCCATATGCAAACTTTAACCCGGCTCCAAAGAGAACATAGTCAGGTTTTTGCCTTCCATTGGGGTAGATCGTATCCGGCGCATCCTAGTCGTGAGGGTAGGTATCCCTCATTTTAATAGGCCGGAATGTGGGGGCGGTAAATTTTGGTAGGAACGCAATATCGCGGGGTATAGCTCAATCCCGGTGACCAAGATTACGGGTGAAAACGTTAACGGCGGGGAGACCGGAGACGATGGATGCCAGTACAACTAAATCAGGGGAGGAAGAAAGACGTAGGGGCATCGATTGTAGGTTCTAATGGAGGGCAGCGGTAATCATCCGTACCGTGGTAAAGCGTAAAGAAATAGAGGCCAGACCGGTTCACTAATAGACTATCCTCACCTCAATAGCTGTGCCACTGAGGTTACTGCGATGTGGAAAGTCTGGAGAAACTACTAAATTACCATTTCCATGAGTTTGTCAAGTTGATTATAAAAGTAATATATGGAACAAGATTGCCTGACGATCAGAGTAGCGTGTGGCGCGGCTGGGCTCTACGAGGCTCTGGGAGCGAAATGGTTAAAGATGAATAATGAAAGAATTTGAAAGTATGTCGGGAATCGGCGACTGACTTTAATTACTAAGGGAAGCTAATTGAAATTTTAATCGGTCAACAAACGTAGGTCTTTTGAAATGAAAATGGAATCAGTGATATTGAGCAATAAAGTCAATATATAAAACTAAATATTAAATTTATTTCTAAGAGATTTACTGCATATATAGTTAAAGGTTAATTTCCAGTAACGATTAATAGATTAAATAAAACTAAAAATGAAATTTATTTCTAAGAGATTTACTGCATAAGTAGTTAAAGGTTAATTGCCAGTGACAATTAATAGATTAAATAAAACTAAAAATTAAATTTATTTCTAAGAGATTTACTGCATATGTAGTTAAAGGTTAATTGCCAGTGACAATAGATTAAATAGAACTAAAAATTAAATTTATTTCTAAGACATTTGCTACATATGTAGTTAAAGGTCAATTGCCAGTGACAATTAATAGACTGAGGTCAGAAAGTGTTGTCAGAATCACAAATTGAACTTAAGAAGACTGTAGACAGTCCTGAATCTCACTCGAATTCAAATATTTAACCATCATGTCCCTATGTTATTTGTAATTGTAATGCTGCAGTGTTTCAAGTAAAGCTGCAATGTTAAGAAGAATATCACTCTTATTTATGTTAAGGTGAAAGACCAGCGATCTCTTAAAATCTATAAAATTTTCTTTTTATAAACTTTCATTTCACGGAAAATACAATTTTTGATCAGTTAAAGGAAATAACCGCTGTAACTCAGGCTTTTTAATTTGCACTTCAAAATATAGGTCTATTATCCTTATTTTTATTTTTGGGAGCACGACGTTTCAGTGACCTTGTGGAGTATACGTAGTGATGTAAACTTTCACTTTCTCTGCCTTCAATTCGAACGCGAACTTTTCGTTTTTCGATATGAAAAGTTTATTCCATATCATTTTTTCTAAACAAACCATTTTAATCTAAATATCCTGAAGTTTTCTTTTAAATTAATCTCTAAAAAAGACTTCCTGATATTCTTCGGTTGCAGTAGTAGGTGCATATGCAGAATAACTGACTATATTCATGTTTTCGAACGATTGTTGTATTTAAATTTTGTGAAACCAGCTGTCTTGATAAGTTTAGATCGCTTAGAACATTTCTATCCATGCAAAGTTTCTCACATACATTGCACCACTTAAGGGTACTCTTTCTTGTTTACATCGGAGACGTGAAACAATCAGAAATTAACAAAAGATATATGTGAGCGCTGTGCTATATTGAGTTATCATCCAAAACTTATGGACATTTTACTTTAAAATCTTTTTTAAAGATGATTAGTGCAAAATGAGCTTTTCTACAGTTGTCATTTTTACTTACATGTATGTATTGTTTACTTACAATGTTATTATGTGTGTGTGTGTATATATATATACATATATATATATATATATATATATATATATATATATATATATATATATATAAAGTTAAATCGTAATGGGAAAATACTAGTTGCAAGACCAATATAATTAGAAATAAATTTTCTTTTTTAAGATGCCCTTTGATTGTAATAATAGTGAAAAAGAAAGCTTCTATATAAGTGCTTTGATATGTGAAATTTTATGACACCTCTCGTTTTGTTTCAATTTGATTAACTTTACCGCAGCTTTTCAAATAACGTCGTCATAAATCTTTACGAATTATAAATAACGCCTTTTTCCGCTGACTGTTGCGGGTGTTTGTATATACTAGATGCTGAAGCTTAGTTTTGTGCTACCCGGGCGCTTCCACATTCGACTCGATCATGTTCAGTGACCCATTGGTGTATAGCAGCCGCTCACTATTTATCTGGATGATTTTGATGCGAGGAATTAGGGGCACGCGAGTGAGTAAATTGTAATTTAAGGTGAATCGTTTCCCTATTGGGTATTAACTCCTTTAATAGATGCTTCTATAGATGAAGCTTGCAGTCTCCATGTTTTCCACGAGGAATTAACTTTTTGTGTGAGGAAATATTGTTCATTTTTTAGTATTAGAGTATGATTCATATTCAAGTCTCATTCATATTTTAGTATTAGGATATTTTAAAATAGAATGCGTTTGCTTTATTTTCTTATTCAATTATTAATAGTTTATGTTAAAACAGTCGTTTGAAATCTCTCGCGATGCACTCACGAATTTTTTAGTAAATTGGCATTCTAATAAAAGGCAAAAATTTTATAGACTTTTATTATAATTTAAAAACATAAAGCATAACAAAAGATAGCTCAGTTTATTAATTTATATCATAAAGTTTTGTTAATGGTTTAAATTAATTAAGTTGTATTTTGTTCCACGTATATCATTAATTTCTGTCTACATCTTTTTATATTCCGTTGTAGAACTGCGGGTTCTTAAGACAATTCATTCTGGCAATGAAATTTGAAGTTAAACATTTTCTTCTGTAAATATATTGGCTATGTTTTCTAGAATTGTTACTGAGATAATTAATTTTAGATCGGTTAATAAGGCGATCCTACAGAATGAAGCGACCGGTAGTTTGCGAAGGAAAATGCCAAATTTAGTCTTTTTTGCAACAAAAATTATCAGCTTCTCATATGAGTTTATGTGGTGCAAAAATAAGATCTTCGATGGATGTAATTTCAGTAAGTCTATAAAGTCGATAGAAACAACTATATATAAAAAATGGAGATAATAAGTCATTAAAATTGCTTACTTCAAGGTTGCAAATTCCTGATTGGCTGTTTTGTACAGATATAGCACAAAGTTCCCACCAAATACTTTTTTGTATACGCTTGACAGAAGCCGACCGCAGAATCGGAAAAGGGGAATATGGTTATCCCTTGCAGGGTAAAATAATGACTATACGCAACGAAAAGCTAATGACCTGCATACAATACTGGTCATTGGGAATCTTAGTACGTCGGTTTTTCCTTTATCTACAATTTTTAAATGTTCAGTGAGCAGTGAAAATATGGGAATTACCGTTGTTATTATGAATGTAAATGTTTACGATAAACCCGATATGAACTTTACATGTATTTACAGCGATATACCTCTTTCCTCCTACCTCATCTCTCTAATCACAAGCTCTACTCCTCTACTTAAATTGGTCTTTATTGTTTTTGTTGAAATTTAAAGCAATATTCGTGTGACGAAAGTGTTTAAAGCCTCAGATCTTTATAATTGACCTGGAATTGACTAAATTCTGATCTGTAGATTAGGATACATGAAACTAACGTACTATTGTTAGTTTAATAATATAAATTATTAGTAACTTATTGTTAGTTTAATAATATAAATTATTTAACATAATCACGATTAACTGAACAATATTGATAACTATAGGCGTATGGTGTTTAGTTGGTGTTCTTAGGAAGTGTACGTGAATACATTGGTATTTGTACTGTATTTACTTAGCGATGTCGATATCACAAACACCATAGTTGTACTACAAATGTTGATATTACAATATATTTTTTCTATCACGTTTTTATTCGAAAGTCAAAGGTCTGTTAATTGGGCATTCGCAAACAATATATTATAACCATTTGTCGAAATATTTATTTACACCCAAGCAATTGCACGAATTAGAGTCAGTTCTGTTAATCGATCTAAACTCTTCTATTCATTTGTCCTTTTATACGATTTTTTCTCACAATTAAATGAAACTACGTGATGTCGTATTTTTTCTAGTTTCTTTAAGTTTCTTACCCCGACCTAGATTTCGTTGTATGACAAAATCTTCAGGTGGGCCATTAGCAAAGATCTTATCTTTTCTATATCAAAAATATATTTTTAACAAAAATATATCTTTGCTAATAGCCCACCTGAAGATGTTGTAGTACAACGAAACCTAGGTCGGGGTAAAGAACTTAAAGAAAGTAGAAATAATACTACATCACATAGATTCATTTAATTGTGAATAATGAATTTCTACAAAATAACGCCAAATATATTTAGCGTTTTTTTCTGTTACAAGAAGCGAATCTCGTGCGAAAAAAAATTAGTCCGGAATTTAACAAGACAACGAAGTCTCCATTAGAATTTATTTTTATATTCGATAGATATAGATTTTTAAAATTAACGTAGTTTATGTATAAGAATATTACAAAGATATCATTTATATACAATAAAACTGTTTTTCCTGGGTTTGCCTAATCTTATGATTAGAGTTTATGATAAACTTGTTATTTATTACACATAGTGAATAGGAAATATGTACATCGCCAACACAATTTTTGTGTTTAAAAAAGTATTTATCGCATCGTTTTAATATGCTAACCGACTTGGGCAGTTTAGTTATAATTGATTAGTAGTTATATTTTTACTTAAACCTTTTAACGTAGCATTTCCATGAGAAATTGTTTTATATAGAGTAATTTAAGATAAAAAATGGAATAAACAATTTTATTTGAATCTATCCGAGTATGTCGACGTACTTTTGTCATTGGAACGGCAATTGTTTTATGGTGTTAAAACTCAGCCGATCAGAAATAGGTAAATTCTTTAAAGTCAATTTTCACCACTAATTTTCTTGGGAACCTTTATTGCGATCTGATATGAGTTATTTTATTGCGATCTGAGCCATTATAATTTGCAATGCCCTACAAAATATATAATAAAATCGCAAACCATGACTGTTAATTTATTCTGGCTAATTTCACGCCTGAGTCCAAGCATTGCGACAAATGTACAGCTAATTTGATTCGTAATCCCTTACTTGTTGTGTCGGTTTGATAGAGCAACGCATGCCAGGGCGTGCGTTGCTCACTTGCTTTTGTCAAACTCTCTGGTTAGCTATTTTTCAAGATTTCTCGTTTCACCTATTTAAGGCAAATGGTCTAATGTCACCCTTCTAGCTCTGCCCTAGATTGAGACAGATACGCCATTAATACTGCCTTTAGTTTATCTTTATAGGCCTTGAACTGTAGACGCCCATGGGACTTGTTGTTCGGGTTGAAATTTTCGGCACCGAAGAAATTGAACCAAAGACTAACACTGAGTGGCGTTCATTTCACTGTTTTAGTTCCACTAGGAAATTATTTTAAAAAAAATATTTAAATTTTTTAACTATTTCAACTTGCTTATAATAAGAAATATAACTAATTTTAAAGAGAAACAGAACTCACAAAGTCCAATAAATCAAAATATATCTGAATTTGTGATTCAACCAACGCCAAACCATTTATGACACATAAAAAAACAGTACGAAAATGGGCGACTTCATAGATTCATAGTCTACTTCATCTGCACTTTGTACCTTGTAGATAGCGTGGGGGTGTTTACGAGAGCCTTGTTTAATATAATGCAGGCCATGGTTTTAAAATTGCCAAACAAAAATAATCAACGGAAGTAAACAGTAAGATGTTTTTGGTACGTGAATATCTAACCTGTGAACCCTTCCATCATGTGTCTTCACTTTAAAAGTGAGAAAGTGTGTGTCTTGGCTGTATCAGAGCAACATCGGAGTTGTTTTATGAAAATAAGTCACATCAACATTTAGGTGTTGGAAAACATAAAAATTACGTCAAATTTTCTGATATGATTATAAAAATAAATGAAAACAAGTTTAATAATAATTCGCTATTGTGTTTTTACGTAAAGATTTAATAATTGGTGTTTCGTGCACTTTCGCCATTCAATTTCTGGAGCCAAATATATTTTATGTTACAAATATTTTTGCATTATGATCTATCTCTTTCAAAAAAGATATATCTCGCAGAACGTAACACGTGAAATTTTGCAAATAAAATTTTGTAATTACACCAGAACGATATCGCATAAAAAAATTTACCCTTCATAAAAATATGCCGTACATATTATATTTATTTCATTAAAATCGGTCTAACCGTTCAGTAGTTATGAATCTTTTTCAAAATGCCTATTCAATTCTGCAGCCGAAGGAGACTAATATTAGAGGAAGTTAAATCTATCAAAGTTAGCTACTAAAAAAAATATTCAGAGCCTGCCCGAGCGGGCGCAGTTTCTTAGTTTTTTAGTTATGAATCGTTTTCAAAATGCCTATTATTCAATTCTACAGCCGAAGGAGACTAATATTAGAGGAAGTTAAATTTATCAAAGGTAACTACTAAAAAAAATTCAGAGCCGATCCGAGCGGGCGCAGTTTCTTAGTTTTTTAGGTATGAATCGTTTCAAAATGCCTATTATTCAATTCTGCAGCCGAAGGAGACTAATATTGAGGAAGTTAAATCTATCAAAGTAGCTGGGTAATTCCACGTGAAAGTATACCATGAATGAAAAAAAAAATTAGCGTTTTTTTATGGTAAAAATACTTTAGTATAGTGCCAACACTATAGTACTTTTAGTTTTCACTGATGGCAACTAAATTTTTTTTTGTATTTTGGTAATACTGACGTTTTTAAGATGGCGTCGTAGACATCAACTGCTGGCGCGTTTTGCAGTGGAGTTTTAATTACATTTTTAAAAGGTAAGTTTTTTGTATTATTGTAATGTTTTGCTACATATTGCAACGTTTGCTAATGATTTACCGATAAATAGTCGGTAATGTATGTAATAATTGTCGTAAGAATAGATTTTAAGCGGTTAAGTATACAATGTCGGGTTGTAGTGTCGGTCACAGTATTAACCGAATTTTCTCTTTAATTTTAGTAAAACTTATTCTACATAAAAACAATTTTTTTATTTCGTACTTGACATAACAACTATAATGTAGCCGACCTCAAAAAATTCTATACTTTATTAATTATTCTTCAAACAACTAAAACGATTACGTAGTGTCAGTCACACTGTAGAGTCGATCACGAAATATATAGGGTCAGTCACGATTTTTATCAAAAGGAAACTAATTTTTTTCTTGTAGATGGCTAAAACAGCTGCCGAAAGGAAGAAAAAGCAGAGAGAGAAGCTAAAAGCAAGTGGATTATTCGAAGAATTTAAAAAGAAAGAAACTGAAAACAGAAAACGGTTACGACGTTCGATTAAACAAACAACGTCAACTGATAAGCGTGAAGCTTTAAGAAAAAAGAAAGCAGAAGAGATGAGACGGTACAGGAATAAGATTAAAGAAAGAAAAGTGTTACAATCTGTCATAGAAGAGACTGCAACTAAAGCATTTGCTTCAAAAAGCTCATATGGAAAAGCCATCTGCCATTTAGTCCTACAAAGCGAAGAGCTGTTGTGGAAACATTGGTGACACAAATAATCCCTAACATTGTAACCCCTAAACGTAAAAAATCGAACCAAAAATCCAGAGCCGATACAGTTAAAAAGATTCGAAATTTTTATGTCAGAGATGATATTAGTCGACAAAGTCCTGGCATTAAAGATACAACAATAGTTCGCCTCGAAGATGGTAAGAAAATTAAAATGCAGAAACGGCATTTATTCACCAGTATTCTTGAAACATATGCTTTATTTTGTGAGGAATTTGGAAAAATCATTGGTAAAAGCAAGTTTGCTGAACTACGACCAAAACACGTTCTGTTAAGCAGTGAAACACCTGAAAATGTTTGTCTGTGCAAGTACCATGAAAATTATATGCTAGCTGTAAACGCGTTTGCTAAAAATTCTAATGATTTTACTAGTTACGACAAAAATTTTTTAACAAAATTTGCACTTTGTGAAGCACCAACAGCATCTTGTTGGTATGAAAAATGTGCCAGGTGTAAAACTATGATGCAATTTGAATTGGAACAAGCAATAGGTACCAATAGAGATAAGGAAGTTAACTGGCACGAATGGAAAGAGGAAAATGGACGTCTGAGTAAAGTTTCGGTAAAGGGCACAATGTCGATGCTTTGTGAGCATATACTGAAAATGACTCCAGCTTTTAAGGAACACAGTTACGTAAAACGTAATCAAGCACAATCTTACAATAATGACCGAGTAGATAGCATGAACCCTGAATGCAATTTTGCCCTTCTTTAAGTAGATTTTGCTGAGAATTACAAATGTGTGGCTCAGGATGAAATTCAGTCGTTTCATTGGGGGCAGCCGCAAGTATCACTGTTTACTGTATCTCTGTGGTATCATCAACTTCAGCACGCGTCGGTGATAGTATCAAACAATATTATCCATAACAAAGACACAGTGATAGTTTATATTGACAGAATTTTACAAGAAATACCAAAGGATATCAAGGAAGTACGCATTTGGTCAGATGGTCCAGCATCACAGTTTAAAAACAGATTTATAGGTAATTCTCTTCCAATGCTGGAAAAACATCACAATTTCAAAATAACGTGGAATTTTTTCGCTACATCACATGGAAAAGGACCAGTTGATGATATCGGAGGTGTCATTAAACGTCAGGTACGAAATGTTGTATTGAGAAGAGAGAAAATCGTTACAAATGCACAAACGTTCGCTGATGCTGTTAGTGAACACTCAAAGGTACAAGTCATTTTGATGAATGATGAAGTTTTCCCTATAATTCACGAAAATCTAGGCTTAAGTACGATATTTGAAAAAGCTCCTGCTATCAAGGATATAAAGAAAATGCACAAGATATATGTGAATAGTTTTAACATTGTAAAAGCTCTTCAATTGTCTTGCCTGCAAAAAACTAGGTATGAAGAAGTTTACTCTGATGACAAATCAAAAGATGAGACTGATAATCCAATGATTGATAACTCTCCGGATGAGAAGGAAAATGATGATCCAACGACAAAAGCTGGCCCTAGTGTCATAATTTCAAGTTTAGAACTGACTACTAATAACATACAGAATGGTGTTTATGTGCTGGCACAGTTTGCTACAAAAGACAAACATCAAAAGATGTTTCGTTATGTCACTATTTGTCAAAGTGGTGTTGATGAAGAGGGCGAAGTTAAAGTTATGAGCCTTAAAGTAGCTAGTGATGATGCTTCTTTGTTTAGAGCTGATGAGAAAGATATATCTTACGTATCTTTTGAAGATATACTTGAGATATTACCCAATCCTAGTCTAGTCCTAAAGGGCAATAGAATCTATTATAAGTTTCCTAAAAAATTGGATGTATTACAAAAATCTTAAGTTTTTTGTTTGAAAATTGTATGTATTAATTAATATTTTATTAGTCATGCTTATAAAAAAATTGAAATTTTAATTATAAGTATTAGTTATTTGAAATTTTATAAGTGACGTTTTCATTATTTAAATTGTACTCAAAAATAAAATTTTAGTACACTTTTATATTTTTAAAATGGTTTGTAAAGTTCCTACATTGTATCCTGTAAAATTAGTTTCTAAGGTTTCTTTGAAAAATACAATTATTTTGCATTCCAAAGTGACGGTAGTGTCAGTCACGTTTTGGGCTGTAGTGTCAGTCACGATTTCTTTTTCTAATTAATTTGATTCTTAATTACTGAGGTTCTTCATTTTATTATTTTCCAACAGTTTGTTTTATATATTTCAGTCCCAGATAAAATTTAAAATTATAAAGCCTGCACAGAGGAAGATATTCGAAGTTTAAAAACACTCTCAAATATACGTTCCTTTTACATGTAGTGTCAGTCACATTTGTATTTTGGTAAATAAGTCATACTTCACAAAGTTTTATGATCACATTTTTTACTACAGAGGCATAATTGTAGAATCAACTATATAATCATATTCAAACTAAAACCGTTGGCATAGTAGTATACATAATATGAAGTAAAATAAGACACATTTTGCGTCAAATGTAGAGTCAGTCACATATGGAATTACCCAGCTACTAAAAAAATATTCAGAGCCGATCCGAGCGGGCGCAGTTTCATCATCTTGTCCGGCTACGACCTTCTAAATCACATTGGTAATGGGCGATCTTGCATTACCTCGAGTATGACCAAAAAAATAATGAATTATGTGAATAAATTATTCTGGATGACCCGATTCTAAACTCGCTTCAAAAGGATTATATTAAAAATATAACAATTTATTGAAAAAAGAGCAAATGTATTAAAGTCGTCATATTCCCCCAGTTTATTTTTTATGTTTTTTAAAATATTTATTTTTCTACTAATCTAGTAAAACTATGGAAATTAGAAATACTTAATTATAATTTTAAAACTATGACTAATCCGATTCTAGTAAAAACGTATAAATATATATAGATGATATATTCAAAAACAAAAGTAATTTTTAACGTGTAGTAAATAAACAACAATATATATCGATACGAAATATATTGTAGTGCTTTGCTTTTCTCATAGTCGGCCGTGTAATAATTTTTCTTAGAAAGATTAAATAAAAAAAGAAAATCGTATTCAGTTCGATTTTATGTTCCTCCTCGGCTTCGTCCATAAACTTACTGCATAGACAACTGCACTTTCAAATTTCGCTTCACCTAAATCGTATAGTTTGTGTGCGAGTAAATTTATTATAGTGTGAGTTTAGTGGGGTTACATAATATCAACAAGGATGCCGATAATCTTTCTATATTTTTGACATATTCAATTATTAATCTTATAAATTTGTTAATATAATTAAAACAAAATAGTTTTCAATCAGAGTAATTATTATAGTACACTATTATGATTTTATTCAAATCTTTAAAACTACCGTTGAAAAAGAGAGGGGCGGGAACTGAACCCCCTCAAGTGGGGTTCAGTGAAAGACTAATTCTCTGAACCCCACTCGATGGGGTCAGCGAAAAAATCTATCTCAAGTTCCCATGCATAAGAGGGTACTTTAAAAATGATCTTGTCTTTGATTGACTAAACATATAAACCTGCAAAATACAACCGCAAAATATTTAAAAATGACATGGCTACAGCGCTTTGAGATATGCACAGAACATGGATGGATTGACATGATGAAATTATAAGGCAATACCTAAATTTCTATTGATAATTTATTTTAACAACACTAAGCCTAATTAATTTCATCGACAAAATTATCGATGATTAAAACTGGCGTAAAAGTCAAATTATTAATATTATTATACAAAAACTTGGTGTTATTTTAACGTTTATTTTGTGTGTAATTAGGCATAGTATTCTGTAAATAGTCATGTATAAAATAATAATTTCTGTGTAGATTTTAAAATTAATCATAATTTATCTATAAAACGTACATTTGTCTGGATTATTTCCATCCAATAATTGTTCTAAACACACTTATTTTAATGAGATAACAAAGAATAAATTCAAAAGCATCGAACGCAATTCACTGCGTGACGATAAGTGCCGCCTGCGTTGCAAAAAAGGTTTCTAAAAAGTTTTTATTACGCTATCTCCTTCCAACATATAAGATCATCATTATGCATAATCGCACTCGCTCTTATCTTTGTCTGTCTCTCTAGTATAATAAGTATATGGTTTCGTCACATCGCCATTAGTAAGGGAATTTAAGTTGTTTATTATAATTTTTTCCATCTAAAATATTTACTACTCACCTTTGATTATTTTGTATATTTAAACCACCTACTAGAAAGAGTATACTAAAACATCGGGATTGTGAGTTCAGCTAACCTAATGTATCCACATAACATTTGAGATTTTTCTTACCATACTTTATTGCTGTTTCGTAAATATTTTTCTAAATTTCAGCAAGTCGAAACTTTCATTAAAAATATTGTGTTTGTCGCTATCAATCATCCGTCTATTCCATTTCAACTTCTTTATGCTTGTTTCAACAATTCAAACCGAGTGCTATTTACATTCAACGCTTAATATGTGAATCTGTACGTCATTTATCCAATCTATTCGTTAACCTCTCCATGTGTCATCATCCCCTAATACTTCCCTCCCTTACATCGCGTCATACAATCTAACTATTGCTGGCAAAGTCCATCTCTTGTAACTTTCGCATCATCTATTTGCTTGCAGCGGTTATGGTGGGCGGAACGCACGACGAGGCGTGCGGTACGGGCGGTTCGGGCGCCGAGTCGCCGGAATCGGCGCGCTGGCCCGACGACGACGACGATATGGAGGAGGACGAGGGCGGCCTCTCCGTCACCGCTGCCATGGCGATCACGGCAGGTTTATATCTGTACTGGCATCTCTAACCGAACGTCCTCCGTCATAACTATTTATTACTCACCAAAGAGTAGTTGCTACCTTTATATATTAAAATAGTAATTTCATTATTCAGGAGATCGGAAACAACTTTTCCCAAAACATAATTGGGTTAAAATAGAAGTGTTACCTACCTTTGCTTACGCCAATGAACGAGTCGTATCAATCATGATCGGATCTCGTTTCACCCTGGTACAGCCAACAAGAAAGTAAGTTTATCTTCAAAGAAATTGATGTTTCCACATTGATAGCTCTCAAGACATCTTGCAGCTTTGTTTCTAGGATATGCTTTACACGTCTCGCATTACGTGAACCATAGCCGAGGTGTGCTCCTTCAACGCCCTGCTCCTCCAATCCTCAAAATCTATGATCATTTTTACATTGATAGTAACTTCCATTAAATTTTAAAAGGTGACTTTTCCAATCCATCGGACTGCAGTTCATCGTTACGTACTGTATACAAAAAAACTCAAAACTCGTGTTCAGTGGACTAATATCTATAAACTTTAAAAAGAAAATTGATTTTCTCGTTACATAATTAAATTTAACACATATAATACTAATACGTGTCATTCATGCATATAAAGTGCTTACTTGTACATGTATCTTAAAATGTTTGATATAAGTTAACTGAAATAATTGTAATTAAAAGTTCTAGTCTAATGCCAGCCCTACAATATTCTTTCAGCTTTTTGCAAATACAGGGGGGAAAATAACGAGAGAGGAGGCATAGTGCACATCGCTTTGAAACTTAATATTTTACAAACGCGGCTTAAAAACTAAGTTATGGCGAACGGAACGCCAATTTCATTTTAAAACACCTGTACGCCCTACTCGGTAGGGGTGGCCAAAATAATTTTGACCCTTTGCATACATAGTGATTAATTTAAATCAATATCTCGAACAACTGCTTGTTATAAAATTATAGAAACTAAAAAAGAAGACGGATCGTCTGTGACGGTCGGACGAACGGATATGACGACATTCTCAAGGTCCCGGAACTCTCAAAAGTTTATTTTGGTTATTCCTTGCTTATTAATTAATTAATAATTACTACAAATAATTGAAAAATGGGTCGCGAAATGTAAAATCTTTCATAACGAAATTAATACTGAATTCTAATAATTAATGGTTTTGTTTATTGCTATTTTTCGCCTGACATCTAAGTTTATAGTGACTTTATAGCAAGGACATAGCGTACTGTGTAAAATAGCATTCGGTATTGCTCATATATTATAGTTTTATTACCAATTGTTAAAACTTGTAAAATTGTTAAACACTATATAGAATTTAAAATAATTTTACCAAACGACCAACTCCTCCAGCGGGTCATCCGACCAACAGCGTGTAAAATTAATCTTGGGACGAAGGGAGATTCCCATTTCGTTTCACGTGTTAATAAGGGATTTAGACACCGTTCACGCCTCCCTACGAGGCGAAATTGGATACGTTTAAATCAGTCTTCGTCGTATAAACCATAAATTTTATAATTTTTTCTCTTAAAAAAATAATCGAGGTTAATTTTTAGAAACAGACCTTAACAATTAACAAATGTCGTCTATAGCGATAAGGTATAAACTTAGACACTCATCTTCCCATCATCTTTCATCCTTCAGTTGTCGAGTCTTTTCCGTAACAATACTGCCTCTATCATTATATCATTGGATTTCCCTATATTTTCTTAATTCTTGCTCAATTTAAAACTTACTGCTGATGTATTGAATAAGTTTGTTCGAAACAAAATAAAAATATTTGTGATAACAGACAATAAACAAACAATACAACGAATACAAATACATCTATGTAATGAAAAACACTGAGCAGGTCGTGAACTACTTAAATACGCCACGTTTTTGGTTCTAAAGCCGTGGATCGAGCAGCAGCAGAAGACGTAGTGAGACAGTGTATCCGACAATGAGTTAAGCGAATTCAGCGCACGAGCTATCGAGGATCGCAATAGTACTTTTGTATGGCACGTGTACGTAGGTTGTCAATTCAACCAACTAGCGACCCGTGCCGGCTTCACGCAGATACGTTGTAGAGTAGGCAAAGGCATTGTCTAAAGAATTTCTGCCTTTCCTTTAGATATCAAAACGATCGGTATGAAAATTCCATACGGGTACAATTAAGTTACTTGAATAAGATTGGTTGATATGTATTTTTCTTGCATAAACGTAGTCTTGCATTTTATTTGAATTAACAAAAAAAACATTGTATCAAACAACGCTTAAAATGACTGCTATATATTTTAATGAGGATTTTATTAATCCTAAATTTACCTAAACATCGCCACTATTATCCCACGCGCTTTTTACTATTAAGCAGTTACCATCGCTTATCTACAGAAGACAAGTAAATGCCATCCTTGACTTTTCTTTACACCTCTTTAATACCTTTTAAATTCCTCTATATATAATGTTAGTATATCTATAATAATTTTGTCAATATTCGTCACGAAAACGCCCAGACCAGCGACTTTTTCTTCAACTACATTGATATCATTGACTATACTAAACATTATACAACCTAAGTACATATTATATAACCTAAGACAATATTTAAACAATAAGCGAAGGTTGTGAAGGTACTGCAAATTTATTGCGAAGGATACAACGAAGTTACTGCAAAGGATACTGCGAAGTTACTGCGAAGGATACTGCGAAGTTACTGCGAAGGATACTGCGAAGTTACTGTGAAAGTTGTACTTCGATAGAAATAGTAGTTTCTGCGTGAATCCCTAAAAACAAACAAAACTTTACGATATTACTTTACTATTTACTATAATACTTTACTATTTACTATATTATTAGTACGATTAACATTTTTAACGAATTCAAATCGAGACGCAACTTTCTTCTCACTCATATAAACGATTCATTCTCAAAAGTACGTGATGGGAACGAAAATAAGTACAGTGCGCTTGGTTGTATTAAAATGCAACTCATTGCTCCGACTCCATTGTAAAACAGAACCGAACTCTCCCTAAAATCGTTCATAGTTGTAACGATTACTTATTCAAGAAATACGCTGTTTGGTAATATATAATTATGTGCTTGCAGCGATGTTTTTCTTATGGAGTTAGTATAAGACTCACAACAAACGTAATATGCAAAGTAATGTCAACTTTTATGTTCATTAACCACATTATGCTCGTCATTCAAAAATAAAAATCCTGTGTATAATATGCAGAGTAATGTTAACTATTATGTTCATTAACCACATTGGGCTCGTTATTCAAAAATGTAATTCAACGGTAGAAGCGGATGTGTGCAGGCACACCGGCGTAATATGCTGGCTTTGACGACTGGTGACATTTGTATTGGTCGCGTTAGACCCGTGAAGGCCATTTTGTTGCTTACCTCGGAGAAATGTCATACGGAGCGGTCTCCACCCAACGATCCAATACGCGGCGCGTTGTCGGTTCACACATTAAATGTTTAATCCAAATTTCGATCGGACTTATCTTCAAAATTACCTACTTCAGTACAAATATAGAACTGCGCGTTATATGGAAGAAAGGCCAAACTATAGAAAATAAAATAAATTTTTTTATGATTTGTAACTTAAACTAACTCTTAAAATGATATACTTATTTCAAGAATTCTTCCTTAATATTCAATATCATTTACATAACATCTTGTCATAAATAAAAAAATCACGCTCTCTGTCATATCGACATATTAGACTGGCTCTCACCAAGCAATTAATGAGTTAAAAGAACCAGTCAAAATGTGGTTCACAATTTAGGTCATAAATTGGCCTGAAGCTAAATTAGCTGACGCAACGCTCATGCGTATAGCTATAACGTCTATGGTCACACTGACCATGCGCGAATCTCATATCCATTTCTCTGCATATATATATATATACGTATATATACATATACATATATATATATATATATATATATATATATACATATATATATATATATATATATATAATATATATGTGTGTATATATATATATATATATATGTACTATATATTTTTTCTTGTTTACACATACTTCAATCAAAACATTAAGGTATTTATTAATAATATTTAGATAATCCTTACAAACATTTTTAAGAGTTTAGTTCTTAATATAATTATCTATATTATTTTAAAAACATTACAATTTCTGAAGCCTTTTTACAAATACAATATTATTATTATAGTTCATAATATTTTATTTCACTATGTAATATTTTATTACATTATGTAATATTTTATTACGTTATGTAATGTTTTATTACATTATGTAATATTTTATTACATTATGTTTTTTTAGTGTAATATGTACGTACCCAATTTAAACATATACTTACTGTTTTGACGTCGTTTTCATATTGTAAATTTTGATACGAAACTGCTACCAAAGTGGCGTGGCGGCTTGGGTTGTGCTCGTTACCAATTTCAAACCGGAGCTATACGTATTAGTATCTAAAGTATTTGATAATAACCATTACGAGCAACACTTTCACTTAAGACGCGTCGACTCGGCCACCTGATGCATACGATAATATAGTTTTTTGTCTATTGCCAAAACAGAATCACGATATGAATATTGACAGTTGTCTATGGCCTTATTTCACTGTTGTATTATTCACAAGTATCTACTTGTAATAGATACATATCTGTATATTATGTTCATATTTACTATGTAAAATAAGTCCAGATTTCCAGAATATTGTATTTCTTAAAGTGTCTTTAATTCTCGCATTCACGATAAAATCGAAATTAATTAATTTTTTTCTACGTGAGATAATCTATGTTGATGAGAAAATGTAAAAAAATGATTTTTCGTTTACAAATGTGTAAGAGTATAAATAGTGCCAATAATGAATGCCCTTGGAACGTACGTAACGTTCCAAGGGCATTCATTATGCACGATTTCATACTAATCAAACATCTCCGAAATTTGTTTGATGTTTCTTGATTAGATTCAAAAGGACAAAACCCCAAACAGGCGGACCGGGATTGCCACTAATTTTGCTTTAAACTGCTAACTTATTAATTGTCTTCCGTATCGTATAAAAGTACAAATGTTTGTTTACAGCACCGATAATTGGAACTCCTTAAAAGGGATTTTAATAATTAAATATTTTTATTAGAATAAACATTTTGGCGATTGGACTGTTTCCAGTATAACGAGAAAATATAATGATAGTTAATATTAAATGCAGCTAGGTAGCATTCATCTATGTTAGTAGTAAATTTCATTTAAAATAAAGTAAAAAAAAACATATATTTGTAGTCGGGATGGTTGTTGCTATACCCCATGATGGAATTACTAAAATTTATCAGTCGGAAGGAAACAACGAAACGATGAGGGATGTTAGTCCAAAAGCGACCCGATAAAACTACAAGGTAACATGTTTACAAAGTGTTACAGACACAGCGACCATGAAAAAATTATTTTGTGCCTCGGTGGGAGTTGATGAATAATTTTTCCTATCCCCATTAAATCCTGTCGCAATATCCTGCATCAAAATTTTTATTTTTTTAAATTTTTTAATGATTACTGTTGTAAATTGTTTCAAGTTATAGCTTCGAAATATAACCAAATGAAAGTTTATATCTACCTCTAACTAAATATACATTTGTGGCATCTCCAAACCCATTGGAATTAGGAAGCGGAAACCTTTATTGTCAAAAATATCGTGGAATGTTTAGTACGTACACACACACACACACACGCACACGCGCACATATATATTTTCAAAAATTATCATTACCTTTTTTATCATTATCAACTTTGGTAAATTATAATTCTTCATCTTCTAGAAACTAGAAATTTGGCGTAAAGTTTACTCATTGGGCATATATAAAACGACACTCGGAAAACTACCAATTGTGTTTCGGGAGCAGTCGAAATTAAGACAAAGTTATTGACGCGCTTATCTTGATACATCAAGTATAAAAATAGAGCTAATAACTTAGTTTTTTATCATATACAGACTGTGTTCCACTAACGTAAATAATTAAATCATAGCAGTGGGCGCTTAAAAGAAAAAACTTTTTTTTTAAAAAGTAATTGTGTACAAATAAGTGAGGTGTAAAAGAATTGAGATTTAAGTGGGTTACATACTCTGTTAAAGTTCCTTCAGACTTATCGACATAAATGCATAACATTGTTTAAAAAAATAGTTAATGCTTGCTTACCGTTGAAACTGTAACGAGTAATTTATTTGTAACATAAATAAAGTATGAAAACTTATAAAGTGGAAGATTAGTAAAAAGCGAGAGGTAGTTTTTCTTTTTAAACAATTTCAAAATTTCAACGATCCCTTTTAATATAATAAAAGTTAAACATTGTCGTTTATATGTTTTTATGTGATACAAAATAAGCGTTTTATTGATAAAAAAGTATTATTACTGAACATTATATTCATGAACGTTTATTAGGAAATTATGAATCCTTATATAAAAAAACCGTTAGCAAGTAAATACATTTAGCTACAAAAGTTTCTTTGACGTTATAGACTTATCACTAATAGTTTACTAGCTATAAAGGTATTCATTTATTCTTACGTATATTTACCGCATAAATATACGTGAAAATAAAGGAATCAATGCGTATATAAGCGAATATCGTATATCGCAGGGTTTCCCAACCTTTTTTTGCTGAGGCTCCCCGGACTATAAATTATATTTTCATGCCCCCCCCCCTTTACTTTTTCATGCCCTCCTCCCCCCCCCCTTCGATTTAGTCAATTAAATAAAAATGGTAACTGAAGTTTGTAAATACACAAACTTACTTTTTAACAGTGAGACACAATAATTTTACACACTCAAACTGATTTCTCAACAAAAAATGTACACCAAAACGACAAATTTTTCGCAAGTTTATGGTAATAATAGTGAATATGATATTTAATTTCTTTAATTTTATGCATGTAAATTAAACATTACATTGTAATGTTATTTGTTAATGTTGTTTGTATATTTTTTTGTTTTTTCTTTCTAAAATGCAAAGGCTTTCCGCCCCCCTTGACATCTCTCTATGCCCCCTTGGGAGGCGCGCCCCCCTGGTTGGGAACTCCTGGTATATCGCATTCGAATCTCGTATACGAATACGTATTTCGACCGGGCGGGAAGTTCTGGCGGATGCGGATGGAGTATATTTATAATTCTGGTGGCATGTATAGGTATTTCTTAGTAATAATTTGAAGCTGTAACTAAGTATAATAATAATCATTAAAAGAATTTATTTTGAAATAACTTTTTGAACATTAAAGGAGACCGGCGAAAATGGATCTAGTGTTATACAACTAGTATATAAATTAAAAAAAAACTGTGTGTATCTTTTAGAATATAAAAAACAACCAAATCAATTAATGCCAATCAGATAAAATATAAAATACAATCTATAAGCACGATACGAAACAAAAAACAAAATACTTCATAAACGCGCATATACCTATTATATTTTTAATATATCAAGAATTGTTAAAAAGAAATAAAAATTACAATAAAAATGTAATGAAATATATAATATAATTTTTTAAATGATTAAAAAAATAATCTGTTTACTGGCATTGACAATAGTTTTGTCGTAAAAATGAATGTCTTTTCCGCTCTTGAAGATCATTCGATGACTCTATTGGACCTACAAGTTTTGTGGATTTGTATGCAACGAGACACAATCTACATTTGTTGCATATTGCCGGTTCAGTGTTTCGTAGAAGTAGCGTTTACAAATTATTATGAAAAAGAATGTAATCATTTCATAAAAAATACAAAGTTTCTCTGTTTGCTGATTGTTTAAATAAAATTGTATGGAGCTTTCTTAACTTTGCCGTTGTTTAGAGTGTCATTTTTATTTTTGAATCTGGGCCCGTCTCCTTTTGGTAGTGATTATAGTTAGATTGTAAGTTTTCTAGTATAATTGTTATGTAAAAAAGTGTATGGAAGTGACAATATGAACAGTTGGTCATTAACTTTCACGCAGGCAGAAAGTGATTTTTTCATTGTCGCTTTGTGCATTAACACTTTCGAAATTCGTTATCCTACAGCTTTATCGATTCAACTTTTACGGTCAATTCTGGCGTTATAAGAGAAACACGATTCGGATGGGGAGGTAAGAGTGCAAGGGAGTTAGAAATGTACTGGAGCCCAATGTATTCCATACTGTGGTCCAATGTATTCTATACTGTGGTACATTGTATTCCATACAGTGGTACATTGTACTCCATACTGTGGTCCAATGTATTCCATACTGAGGTCCATTATATTCCATACTATGGTCCAATATATTTCATACTATGGTCCAATGTATTCCATACTGTGGTCCAATGTATCCATACTGCAGTCCACTGTATTCCACACTGTGGTCCAATATATTCCATAACTTGGCGACACGAGCAGAGCATAAGTATTCATAAAAAGGTGAACAATGTTAGGAACGAAGAGTTTTTCTAAACATACTCTATGCTCACTTTAGATTGGTTTCGTTTTTATCCACATTATGGGATTTCGTATCCAAAAGGTCTGAACAGTACCCTCTACATAAAATATAAATATGTTCGGTATTTTCAAAAACAAAGGACTTAGGTTGAAGACTCGATGGATAAACTCGTTAAAATGTAAAGACGCCCTGAAATTAAACTTGACTACTTTTGTTTATTTTATTCAATACTCTTTATTTTAATTTTGTAAGCCAAATTATTACTAAGTAAATAACGACTTGACGATAATGTACACTCAGACACGACATTTAAAATGGTACTGTTTTCGAGTTCACACTACTGCAAACCATTTCTTGCTGCAGTGTGAACTGGAAAACAGTAATATTTTAAATGTTATATTGTCATTGTACATTTCATAGTATGTTAGGATATTAAAAATAAAAACAGAATTAATGTAAAACAAATAAACGATCCATTTTCTCATACGCGCAATGACAGCCATTGAGCGGTATTACGTTCGCAGTGATGACAACTAGTGAGCGTCAAATTGGAAACCCTCATTGCATATTTACGATTATCCTAGTTCTTTTTATCTTCTTACTTTTTCGTTTTCCTTGTTTGTTGTATTATTGTATATACAACATTCAATTTACAATTCGAACTGTAAAAGACCGCCACGTCGATCGCAACTAACGCCAGACGTTTTTTACTCGTCACTCTTTCTGTACAGTATTAAAGTTAGTGTAAAGAAAAGTAATATTTTTCGTATATTTTAATAAGAAGAATTTAAATACATCATTATTTTATCGCTATGATGTTAATACTTTCTATTTCTACTTTGATTTAAGTAATTAAATTGTTTGTAATAAAAAAACAATCTGAGCTTTATGTTATTTTGTTCAATATTCATAATCACAGCAAATCACAAACCTAAACAATAATTTCGTGTATACAAGCATATCAGCTATGCTTGTCTTCATAAATAACCTCTTAATTTCAAAAATGTTTCGGATATCCGTATCAGCAATTGTGCATGCGAATAATTCGAAAAACACCCATATCCGTTAACGGGTTTTACATGGATAATAAAACAAAATTAATTACGTTTAATGATAATATAAACCATATTTGCAATTAAATCAGTATTTGTATTTTTTCAAACTGGATAATTTTAATAATCAAATATGTTTTAGGAAATGCTATCAAAATTATTAGATTAAGTAAAATTACAGAGATATGGGTTAAAGATTAAAAATAAAAATGAGTTTTATGTTTCTGGTTATTCGAAACTATTAACTATTTTATAGTTCTAATTAACTTTAGATGTAAAAACTTAGAAAAAATAATTTTGATTTTTAAATGAATTTCATAAAATTATAAAACATTTAATTAAAAATCGTGGAACCACAATTAGAATTGGGAAACAAAATAAATATACCGTTATGTGACAAAACAATAGAAAATATGTAACTAATATAATAAGCTGAGATAAAAAATTATAAACTTAAAGATCAGAAAAAAAGAAAACAAATCTGCAGAGCAAGCTAACGAAGTGAAACTTCTAAAAGTAGAAGCGAAGTGAAAGTGAACCTATGTAGCAGCATTTTCTTGTTACTCATCCACTAGCGTACTAACGCTGAACTATTGACAAAAGATATGTATTGCGCATACCGTATATATAGGTCAAGTCTCTCAGAATAAAAATGACAGTGTGCGAAGAATGCAATGTCTATCTTTGTCTACAATCATGATTAGTTCTTCATATGTGCTAAAAGCGTTGATAATTTTATTTTAAATTACTTTGAAAATCATATCGAAGAAACTCAAAAGTTATTTGTCCTCAACTCACGAACAATTTTCCTGAGGACTGAAATGTTTTATTGGCTGAGGAAAAGTCTAAAAAAGCGGCTATGAGGAACTCTAGTCGGAGAGCTCAAGTCAGATGTTAGTGGTTGAAACTCTGAGGTAGTCTATAATTTTTCTGAAAACGGAATGACACTTGATTAGATGTTCATCGCTAAAACAGGAGATAAGGCCATATGGGCCTGTAAGAGGAACCTATATTGGGATCTTTTTGTGGTTTCGGGGTGTCAACCAATGTGTTTAACACTATCCCGAATAATGCCATCAGCATGATTATTCTAAAGAAAGCTAAATTTGATTGCAAATTCACAAAGTATGATGAGAACTTGTGACTACAATCATGAAATGAAAATCCCATATATGACGTTGTCAATTCTAATACTATGTTCATCCATGACTTCCTCTATATTCTGATTATTTGTTTTTTAGACCTTGTCTATGATTTAAATGCACACATAATTTTGTTCGTCCGATGGTAAAACAAAAACAATCCATCTTATTTTTCTCTTCTTTCCGTCTCACGTAAGTAAAATTTCTTTAATATCCAAACTGTTACAAATGAAATCACCTGTAGTAATATGTTTCGGTTAGCACTATTGAGAAGAGAATAATCCAAGTTAATTTCACGAATAATCTTATGTTACACGTGAACCGTACATACACGCCGATAATGTGTCGGAGTGTAGAAGGTGCGGTGGCGCCATCTTATGCTGTGCGACGTAGCTATAGCAGGTATTCTTATATTACACATGAACCGTAACATTAACAACGTGTAGAAGATTCGGTGGCGCCATCTTGTGTTGTACGCCATAACTACAGCGACGAAGAGTTCGTCTTCCTGTGATTTAGTCGTCCTAGACTCGATTCACCAATTTTCTCTGAAATTTATTATAAATACTAGAAAAGTGATTATGCATCCCGAGCTTGCCCAGACAGGGTGATCAGTTCTGTCCTGACCAGTCAAACCCACGACACAATGATTACTTTTGATGTCTTTAGAAACAGGTTTAGAATAGGAAAGGTTAACCAATCAGCTTCATCAACCAAGCTATCATTAGGAAGTTGGTTCTTCAGACCGGACCTAGAACCTAACCTAGAACTTATTAATAGCGTCGCCAAGACCAAGTGCAACACAGTGATGACCATCACCGATTCAATCTGTAATTTGTCTGGCTTCGCGAATCCTTTAGACCTCCCTCGCTACAGGAATACGCCCATGCACTACCTGACCAGAGCAGTGTACCATACTCCTTGACTCATCAGGAAAATCCATGATCCCCCTTCAGCGGGACAATCCATGGTCCACTCCTCATCCGGTACAATCCATGGTTTACCCTTCAACGGGTACAATTCATGATCACCTCGCAGCGGGACAATTCATGGTCCACCCTCGCCACAGGAGTACACCATGCACTTCGTGACTAAAGTGGTACATCATACTCCTTGACTCAACGGGTTAAAACTGCTGACTCCTCACCACCATCAGCCGGTAACCCGTTCGGCGATCCTTCAGTCAACAGCGGAGTTAGTAGGACGAGGCCTGGTCGTTCAGTGCTGCTCAACCGCTCATGATCACCATTCTAGGCGACTGCCAATCGGCGACTCCAAGCCATCAGCACTGATACTAGCCTCAATCTGAAACAGTCAATTCAAACAAATAATGTAAGCTCATCCCACAAGTCATACCAGAGCATCGAAAGTGACCCATTTTCGAAGACTATCTACCGCTACGATACCCCTCTGTCCTCAAGCCTTCTTCATTGCTCGGAGATCTTCGACTTCGTAACGGTCATTAGACAATACCGCAGTCACCTTGAATGGTTCCTTTGATTTAGCCAACAGTTTCCTGCTTTGGCCAGTAGCTGCAGGATTGATGGCCACTATCACTACGTCGCCTACTATAGTATACACTGGAGCTTTACATCGTTTAACATCAAAGCGCATCTTTTGGACTCTCTGTTTATCGTCCGTAGCCCTTTTAGCTTCTTTTCGTAATTCGGCCAAGTCTACTTAATCTAGGGTTGCCTATATTCCTTCTAGTAAAACAGCGTCAGTTTGGTTCCTTGGTATATAGCCTAGTAACAGTTGTGCAGGACTTCGCCATGTCGTCGATTGATCGAACAGTTAATCGCGCTTTGTCTTGAGAGTAAGGTCCCATTGATCTTCCAATTCACCTGCACAGATCGTAGCCAACGAGCTTACTACGAGAGGATTACGCCGTTCACATTGTCCATTAGCTCTTGGAGTTACTATTGCGTTTAATATATGTTTGATACCATTCTCTCTGCACAATATCTCGAAGCGATGACAGGTAAATGCTGTACCCCTATCGCTGATTATTCAAGCAGGTATGCCAAACAAATTTAAAACTTGCTTCAGAATTTTGCAAACTCACTTTGATTTGGCATTTCGCACAGGTTCGAGGATACAAAATTTTGTAAAACCATTTATTATATTATACCATTTATTATATATATTTTGCCAGTATCTATGTGTTATTTTGTTTACTTTTTACATCAGGGCATTGATGGTCAATGTGCAACGTGTGAAAGGGTATCCCTTTTTTTAATTGGATTTAAATCCCGGGTTTACGACTGAAGATATCTTATAGTATGGTTACGACCTGGAGACATCTTGTACCTTGCATGCCTTTACATATTTGGAAATAAACTCTCACATTCCTTCAACCTTTTCTACCGTCCTATCTAAGGCAAAATGTCCCTGGTCGTCATGACACAGTTTCACGACACTCCATGCCCTAGGTACAATCCATTTATTTCCACCTCCTGTTTTTCGAAATAGTACTCCATTTCTTAAATCTTACTGATCAAAGTAATGCTTAATGTCGGCTTAACCTCACCGGACTTTAATATTTTAGTTATCACTCTAATATCATCGTCCTGTAATTGTACAGCTTCTATCCACTCGGACTCTGTAATATCTATTGCTAGATACTCAATATTTTCAACACGAATTCGACTCAAATAGTCGACGTGTTGAAGTTGCATACTAGGTCGATGCACAACCTCAAAATTATAATCCTGAAGATGTGACCACCATCGAGCGACTCTAAGTAGTATATCTTTCTTTGTTGCAGTTGCACGGATTGCACTACAATCTGTTACTATTGTGAACTTAATTCCCAACAGGTATATACGCCACGCCTTCAAAGCAGCAACGACAGCAAACGTTTCTAAATCGTAAGAATGGTAGTTTTCCTCAACGGCTGTTGTCTTTCGACTGTAATACGCGATTACGTGCCTATTGTTATTTTTGTTCTGAATTAGCGTCACCCTTAGACCTACAGAGCTTGCATCCATATGTACTTCGGTCGGTAAGTCTGGATAAAAAATTAAAAGTGCCGGTCGACTACATAAAATACTTTTTAATTTCTTGTACGACCTGCAAGTGTTTATTTTCCCACACCCATCCTAGGTCCTTTTTGGGTAGATCAGTAAGCGGCGCCACTGTCTGAGCGTAATTCTTAATGAATTTGCGGAAATACCCAGCCAGCCCCAAAAATTACCTTACTTCTGACACGTTGTTTGGTTCCGCAGCTTTTGAAACTGCCTTA
Organism: Druceiella hillmani; assembly: GCA_039881145.1. Classification (NCBI taxonomy): domain Eukaryota; kingdom Metazoa; phylum Arthropoda; class Insecta; order Lepidoptera; family Hepialidae; genus Druceiella; species Druceiella hillmani. Next base: position 18,812,702 of record JAYKKI010000007.1, read on the forward strand.
TCTTTTTTTGTCCTGGTCTTACTCCCTCTACGGATATCTCCCTACTTAAATAGTCGATTTTCTCTATAAACAAATTATATTTAGCTAAGTTCAATGTTAACCATATTCTCTCATGCATTGTAGGAATGCCTAAAACATGTCTTCAATATTTAAAGCATCTAAAAGAGAATCATCAATGAAAGATCTAGCTATGTCACGAAATATAGGGTCCATATTACTCTGATATTCCTCCGGTGTGTTTGCCAAACCAAACGGCAGTAGTAGGAACTCGAAATGTCTATCAGGTGTGATAAATGCAGTTTTCTCAATAGATTCTAGGCTCATTTTTGATCAGATAAAATTCTGATCTCATATCGATAATTGTATAGAACATTTCACCTTTCAATTGATCAATTCGATCGTCAATGTTTGGTTTAGGGAATTTCCCGCGCTTTGTAATTTTATTTAACGATCTATAGTCGACACACATACGTGGTTCCCCATTCTTTTTATTAACTAACAATACTGGACTAGCATATGGCGATATTACTATCAGGAATAATGCAATTTCTTTTCAGGTCGTTAACAATTCCTTTTACTTCCTCAGGTTCTGCTAAGGATTATAATCGATACGGTAGACGAAAAATAGACACATCACTAATTAATTCTATTTTCATTTCAACGCCTTTGAATGTACCTAATTCGGGCCCGTCTAAAGCTATGCATTTGCGGCATTTATTTAATAATTTTATTAGTCTTGCCTTGTGCTATACATTAAGTGTCGAAGAATATATGTCAGAGTCCTTGATAGATTTCGCAACTTCAGGACATTTCTCAATTTCGTTAATTAAGTGTACTTTTTGTATACTACGCCTCCGTTCCGGTTCAATAAGTGCCGTCTTCCTTATAAATCGTACTCCCAAGAAGTCTTCAATAGCCGCTGAATTAGCGTCTATTAATACGTTGCGTTCAATTAATATTTCTCGTGATAATTGCTAGTCTTCTACTATAAGAAAATTACTTTTAAAATTTATATCATATTGACCCTTTGGAATAAGCTATTGAGATAACAAGCGAGTGATTGAATCCTGCTAATACGACGTCCGTTGGAAAAAGTGGTAATCCTAAGATTCTAGCGATTAACGAACTGTCACTATCCAAATCTATAGTACACTTCTTACTTATTTTGTTTAATGCATTCTTTCAGAGGTCTTTTAGCTTTTTCGTTGTTGTTTTCGTTTTCTAATGAGTTAAGAAATTCATTTATCATTAAAATATTCTCATTTGGCGGTTCCCTTGCATTTTTCCTTTTAAAATATCTGTCTTCCGTATGACAGATTGCGCAAGTTTTATTCTGCTTTATATTGTTACCTTGGTTATTCACGATTTTATCACTCCCCTCTCTGATGAATTCAGGGCAATTTATGTGACCCGTTTTCTCGCAATTATAACAAATTTTTGTTTTCTTGTGGTTATGGGGTTTATTGTCTCGAAAGTCACGTGGTATGTATCGTTTTTGCTCTTTATGTCTATTACCCGACGTTTTAAATATGCCCAACATACTATTCAATTCGCCGATTGATTTACATTTACATGCTAGAATTGTCGTTCGTATATTGTAATCATGAATGCCATCCGCGATAAAATCTACCAATTTGTCTTCGGATAAATCTAATTTTAGACGGTTTTTTTCGGACTTTTGTGAAACAATAGTTTATATAAATCGGGCTCTTTTAATAATTTTGCGAACCGCATATTATTGAAAGAGGCTGATTTTTATACTAACTCGCTAGTAAACTGGCTACTTATTGACACGGATAAACTTTCCCACGTCGATAAGGAGTTAGGTAATTCATCATACCAATTTCCACCCAATTTTATCGTCCCAGACATAAACAGTTGCACAATTATTAACCTTATCAAGCCAGTCATTTACAGTAAACTTACTTGTCTCTAGATAAAACTCCGGCAAAACTTTAATATTAAAAAAAACATCGAACCTGATTGAACAACACTTGACAAAGCTGCTAATTGATTAAATCCAGTACTCGATGCAGTTGTCGTACTCGCACTGGAAGTGTCACTCTCAGCTGTCGTTGAACGAGTAGGCATTCGTACCTGTGAGTGCGAACGACTCTGGGATGTTGATCGGTTCGTCGTGATGTTGATCCCCTCGTTTATGGCCTGGTCTGGACTCGCGCTCTCTGGGCCCTTTGCGACTCCATTATCACTTTCACCCTCCAATGTATTAATTCTTTTCACTTTGCACTCCGTTGTATTTGTTAACAATCCTTTATACTATGCACTGCACTGTGCATTTTTTTCACTTTGCATTTATTATTCTTCTGCTCTTTGCATTCAATTATCACTGCAATCATGCACTTATTAATCCTTGCACTATGCACTTATTAATTTTCTGTACTGTGCATTTATTTTTTTTGCAGTTTGCACTGCACTTATTAATCCTTGCACTACGTATTCACTGTAAGTTCAGTGGCAAGCAGGTATATCCCACTTCTGAAATGTAGTAATATGTTTTCTTTAGCACTAGTGTGAACAGAAAGATTCAAGCTCATTTCACAGGTAATCTCATATTGCACATGAACCGTAACATTATCGGCGTCTAGAAGGTTCGGTGGTGCCATCTTGTGTTGTACACCATAACTACAGCGACGAAGATGGAGACGTTATTGCGGACTTCAAATCCGTCGTTTGAAATAGAGATATGACATTGCGATTATTTTTAGAACCAGGGTTATGTCTAATGACTTTTAGAATTCGATAGATCATTTGAAAAATAATTCACTACTTTACACGATTTTTATACCCCAGCCAAATTTGTTAATTTATTGTGTATTTAGGTAAGATTTATTCAGGAAAAATAATAAAAATAATCTGTTACATCTGGTTTTCGAAATATTTATTTACTTGAAAATTTAAAAAATAGGCATACTAGTACAAAATTAAAATTAAAAATGGCTGATTTTTGCCTTTTTTTTATATTTGCTCGCATCAGTTTCTCTTATAATGGACCAACAGTAATCCCCTAAAATGTTTTCATCCCAAAATCCCTGATGTCGTTCTTCGAAAATCTTTAAGTCTTGGTGAAAACGTTCCCCTTGTTCGTCACTCATGCTTCCCAAGTTTTCTGGAAAAAAACTCAGATGCGAGAGGAGAAAATGAACTTTCAAGGACACGTTGACACCCATCTGTTGAAAATTGTTCAATAAATCAGCAACAATTTGTTCATAATGTTCACTTTTTTTATTTCCTAAAAATTCCTTCGCGACTGTCTTAAATTATTTCCAAGCTGCTTTTTCATTAATAGATAAAAGGTTTTCAAACTCAGGATCTTTCATACGTATCTGTGGGCCAACAAATATTCCCTCTTTCAGTTTTGCTTCAGTTATGCTTGGAAAGATTGTTTGTAAATATCGGAAAGGCCTCACTGTCTTTGTCAAGCGCCTTGACAAAGTTTTTCATAAGTCCCAATTTGATGTGTAAAGGGGGTAGGGTAATATCTTTTGGATCTACTAACGACTCGTGTTTGACGTTCATTTTGCCTGGAATATACTCGTTTCGAATAGGACATTCGTTTCTTACATGATGGTGTTGTCTTGCTCTACTGTCCCACAAACAAAGGAAACAACAGTATTTTGTGTAGCCATCTTGCAAACCCAATAATAAACCGAAGACTTTGAGATCGCCGCACACTTCCCATTGGTGTTCTTTAAACTTTATTAAATTTAATAAAGTGCACATCGTTTCATAGGATTCTTTACAATTCACTGCATGACCAATTGGTATAGACGGTTCCTTATTTCCGTTGTGTAATAATACCGCTTTTAGGCTATATTTCGAAGAATCGACAAAAAAGCGCCACTCTGTTTTGTCATACTTTTGGTTCATTACTTTAAAAAGTACCAGGATGTCAGTGCAAAAACTATAGTCACTTTCTCTTTTAAAAAATTCTGCGTAAACTTTGCTTCTGTTTCTGTATAACGTAACTTTTGTGTTTAACTTTAATAAATTTCATTGCTGCAAGCGAGAACCAAGAAGTTCTGCTTTAGATCTTGACAATTTTAAATCTCTTATTAGATCATTTAATTCGGCTTGATTAATTAGATGTGGAGTTCTCGTTCTTGAACAGACATCTCGACGGAATCACTAGAAATCGATTTGAATTCAACATCACTTTCATCGCCTTCCGCTTGTAAATTTGAACTCGAACTACCGGGACAAACTGGATATGACAGATCCTTCGAATGTAAAATAGGCTTAGTAACAGACGCAACTTCGACATACATAATATTCTGTTTATTTTTTGTATTATATCCCCGCCGTCTTCGTAACACAAAAGTAAGAGTCATTTTCATGGTTACTGGGTTCTCTCCATAGCATTGGTGGAGTACAACGATTCTACAGCTTTCGCAAAACACGTGCGGCACCTACTTTTTATCTTGGTTTGCAACAGAAAATCCAAAATAATGAAGATATGCACTTTTTAACGCATCTACAATGGGTCTTCGCTTTTTTGAAAATATAAACTGTCCACAAACGTAGCAAAAACGATCAGAACTGTGTCTACACTGTCTACTCGACATTTTTATTTAATTTAAAACAAAATAATTGCCGTTTGAAGCGAATTAATGAACATTAAACTGACGTCAATATTGTAGGGAACTTGAAAAAAATAAATTTTTGTAGAAAGAAATTGTGACGTGATAGAATATGTTTGCTGATACTTTTAGGTCTAAGGAAGGTAGTTTAACATATTTACATACATTTCTTTCGGGGTATATAAAATAATTTGATATTTGTAAAGTAGTGAATCAATATAGGTCATGTTTTATCTTTTTGATTGCAGATTTATACGACAGCTCAGGGAGCGAAGAGCGCGGTAAGGCGACGTGCGGTCGGAGACGCGCCGGCGCAGCGGGACGTCGGCGTCGCTGCGGAGTGTCGGCGCGCGAGCGCAACATGCGCCGCCTCGAGAGCAACGAGCGCGAACGCATGCGCATGCACTCGCTCAATGACGCCTTTGAAGTAAGTATCCAGTGGCGCATTCACTCGAGGAAGAGGGGAGCGATCGCTCGGAGCGGCCCGGTCTGGAAGGACGTCGGCCCGCGGCCGTTGCCGCGGATAACAAAATCCGTAGCTTTAGATTTACAGGGCCCGTAGCATTAGATTTATACGTATTTAATGTTATAACATGCAGTTTTAAATGTGTGCCGATATAAAACGACGATCAAGCTTCATCTTGTAAAAATTTCGTCAATATACGAAAACTCTTTTTTTTTTTTTTTAAATATCGGAAAATGTAAATGCTACAGAATCCGTCATATTTTCATTGAAAGTACTCGCTAAGCACTACATTTCAGTATTTTTTTCAATGTTTTAGAAGGTACGGGGATGTAAGGACGTTACGTCTTGATGACGATTTTGCAAGGAAATATCTCGAAACCTTATGAATAAACACTACTTAGTTCCAAAAATAACTTCATTTATTTTTGAAAGACCTATCTAATGACGCCTCGGTTAATAGGGTGATATTTTTTATATCCTTTTCCGTTTCATTGCATGGAAGAGGATGTCAGAAAAATATTTTTTTTTAAATTTACCTCATATTTGATTCATAGGTTCAAACATGAGAGTTATTGGGCAATGACATTAAGGTAGACGTGACGAAGCTATAAGCGTCTTCGGTTGAGACTACGGGACTCATAATTATGTATAGATTTTATATATATTTCCCTATAAATTACTTCTATTCATTATTCGTTATTAATATTTGTGATGTTAACCTTGCGATAGGAAGTAATTGAACGTAAACGTTAAGCCGTAAACGCTATTCGGACGTATCCATTCGGCGCGGCTCCAAATGGATGCGCGTAGAATATCGTTTGCACACACAATCACTCCACTTCGCCACACCACTTGACGTCCGATTCACCTGTGTATTTTTACCCGTGTTTATATCTTAAAATATTTGAAATTCTGATACTCCATCGTTATTATTGAAATCGACCCTGCGTTACGGGCTACGAATCTTTTAAGTTATATATCAAAAAACGAATTTAACCGAATAACCGATTTACCGTTTAATCGACGGCTCCAATGTAATCAATATTTAACAAAGATTTGCTTAAAAAACATGTCTCCAAAATACTTAATATGCTCTCCCCGTCTCTCTAGTCCTTTTTTTGTGGCTCATATCGTTTATTTAGCTCCACGTTCACTGGCCACTTATGAAGGATTCAGAGACTGAAAAAAACTTATGAGACACTAAATACGCACGAAAATAGCCTGCCAGAAAAACATTTTCTGTTAATGATAAAACAACGAGTCAGATGTTTATCGTTTGCGACCTACACAAAAGCTGTAAAAATTATAGCAGCTCAAGTTTATTGCTAACATAAATACAGAAAACACCTAGAACACAAACTATTTTTATTTAGTGTTGATTCCATTCCTGATGTTACTCGTATTGATGAAATTTTACTAATTATCAAATTTGTCGAAGAGAAAGGACAACTCTTTGAACAATTAATTTGCTTTCCTTCTAATACTCAAAAATCAGAAGACCTATTTAAAGCCGTCCTTGATATCTTTGAGACTCAAGGGTTTGAACGATCTGTATTTGCATAAATCAGTTATACGTCAATGCCGCCTGTATATCTAGTTGATATAACTGTCTACACAAGAAATATATTTTTAAGCAGTATACGTACCATGGCTCTGACCATTCTATAAATTTTATTGGATCATCAGCCGCTCAATGTTGCCAACAAGATACGCTGTCCTTCGGGTTGTTGCGAAACTTGTGTTTTTTCTTTTCAAAGCATCAACACAATGTTCAAGATTATTAGAAGAATTTCTGACTGAATCTATGAATGTGTTTTACAAAAGTCTATCGAATACTCTTTGGTCAGACAGAGACGTAGCCTGCACTAAGCAGCTGTTTTAGCGAGCTAAGAAGACGAAAATAGTCTATGACGCCGGATATGCTAAAGTCGATTTTTTTAAGTTTTAGATCATGAGAAATGAGGAATAAGAAATAGCGCTTAAGTGTTGCAGAGCGTCTATCCAAAAGATCTTGTAGACACTCTGCAGATGAATGTGTTCTTTAAAAAAACATAAAAGCTAAGAAAAGCAAAAAAAACTAACTTAAGACAATTATGCGCATTGATTAGAGAGAACAATTTGAAAGAGGTATTTCCGTATATGGATATTACGCGTTACGGAGAATTAAAAATTATATGCGCTCACGCCCAAGCGAGAAACGTTTGAATCGTTTAGCGCTCCTTAAGGCCGACTTAATGAGTCATTAGATTATGTATATATATAAGTAATTTCGCTAAAGTATATTATTATAAGTAATTTCGCTAAAGAATTGGCGCGCACAATCTCGATTCTTTACATATTATTGTTTGTTTATATTTTTTTGGTAACTAGTTTTATTTATTTCGTATTTTAAAAATTACGTCGGTACAAAACTTAATATTAGGTGTATTTCAGTTCGTCACAGGAAATATATTTTTAGATTAATTTAAATGATATATAAATTTCGTACGATGAGCCCTAAGAAAACTACGAACGAATAAAAAGTGCTTCTTTGTTCGCCTAAGAAATCTTTATATATATGAAATGGAATCAATAACATCTCTCTATATGTTATCAAGCTTTTCAATAAAAATATATTCTGAATATTCCAATATTTTACGAACAAATTAACACCCCAGTACAACCGCAAGTAATTATCCTTGATGAGTTTCCGGGCTCTCAGTATGTTGACAATTTGATGAAATTGTCATGAATTCACAATTAGCAAGACAGTTTTTTCATTCAATTTTACCTATTGTAGCATTATTACAAGACGGAGAATTTCTTACGATTGTCAATTTTACCTATTGTGGCATTATTACAAGACCGAGCATTTCTTACGATTGTCAATTTTACCTATTGTGGCATTATTACAAGACCGAGAATTTCTTACGATTGTCAATTTTACCTATTGTGGCATTATTACAAGACCGAGAATTTCTTACGATTGTCAATTTTACCTATTGTGGCATTATTACAAGACCGAGAATTTCTTACGATTATCAATTTTACCTATTGTGGCATTATTACAAGACCGAGAATTTCTTACGATTGTCAATTTTACCTATTGTGGCATTATTACAAGACCGAGAATTTCTTGCGATTGTCAATTTTACCTATTGTGGCATTATTACAAGACCGAGAAATTCTTACGATTGTCAATTTTACCTATTGTGGCATTATTACAAGACCGAGAATTTCTTACGATTGTCAATTGTACTTATTGTGGCATTATTTCAAGACCGAGAATTTCTTACGATTGTCAATTTTACCTATTGTGGCATTATTACGAGACCGAGAATTTCTTACGATTGTCAATTTTACCTATTGTGGCATTATTACGAGACCGAGAATTTCTTACGATTGTCAGTTTTACCTATTGTGGCATTATTACGAGACCGAGAATTTCTTACGATTGTCAGTTTTACCTATTGTGGCATTATTACGAGACCGAGAATTTCTTACGATTGTCAATTTTACCTATTGTGGCATTATTACAAGACCGAGAATTTCTTACGATTGTCAATTTTACCTATTGTGGCATTATTACAAGACCGAGAATTTCTTACAATTGTAAATTTTACCTATTGTGGCATTATTACAAGACCGAGAATTTCTTACGATTGTCAATTTTACCTATTGTGGCATTATTACAAGACCGAGAATTTCTTACGATTGTCAATTTTACCTATTGTGGCATTATTACAAGACCGAGAATTTCTTACGATTGTCAATTTTACCTATTGTGGCATTATTACAAGACCGAGAATTTCTTACGATTGTCAATTGTACCTATTGTGGCATTATTACAAGACCGAGAATTACTTACGATTGTCAATTTTACCTATTGTGGCATTATTACAAGACCGAGAATTTCTTACGAGTCTCCATCGGCAATCAATTGTGTATAATAATATAAATAAATAATTAATGTTTACTATTTTTTGTCTTTCAACGAACGCTTTACTGCATTCGTTTCTTCATGTTAACTGAAAGTACAACGTATACAAATGTGAGAGCTAAAATGTGGATAAAAATTTAATAAACAGAAGTGTCTTTTGAAATTTGATTAAAACTTGTTAAATTTTCCCATTCCAGGAAGGAAAAAGGCTTATAAAGAAATGTCCTTATAAAACACAATTTTTGTTATTACCCAAACGTAAATAAAAAATCACTTCACAATTAAATGAAACTTCGTGATGTAGTATTATTTCTACTTTCTTTAAATTTTTTACCACGACCTAGGTTTCGTTGTATTACAACATATTCAGGTGGGCAATTAGCAAAGATTCTACAATAATCTTTGCTAATATCCCACCTGAAGATGTTGTAATACAACGAAACCTAGGTCGTGGTAAAAAACTTAAAGAAAGTAGAAATAAGACTACATCACGTAGTTTCATTTAATTGTGAATAATGAATTTCTACAAAATTAACGCCAAATTAATTCAATATTTAAAAAATCACTTATCAATAAAAAATTATAGTATCGATAAGTTTTTTTTGAGCCATATTAGTTCTGCCCGCAAAATACGACAATTGAAAGCAACAAACGGAAGAGGCTTTTGTAATCAAATGCAATGCTAAAAAGTAATATAATTACTTTTATAGTAATTCTGAATCCTTTATTCATTCAGGAAGAAAAAAATAATTCAATAACATGTTTGAAATAATTTTAAAAACTTTTCAATGTGTCTAATAGTTTAGAGAAAGTAAAAAAATAAAAGTAAAAAAAAGAAATAAAGTTTTAAAATTACGTGTTTTTTTACTTGTACTAAATACACCAAAAACATTATATACCACATTTTTAACAAGCATAAAGCAACATTTTTAATAAAAGAAAAAATAAATACGTTGCATAAAAAAAACAAAATAATCTAAAATGAGTGAAACTCCATAAGAAAAGACGGTAAATTTTGCACATGGTTAATGAATATTAAAAATTATAGAAAATAGTTATTTCATATAAGAAACGAATTATTTTCCTTTCTGCTTAATGAATTATTTTATTTAAATATGCACAATAGAATAATATTGCTGATATTTTTATTTATTCGTAAATAAAACCGGCGGCCCTAATCATATATTTGTCAGTTTTAGAAAAAAGATTGTTTCTTACAAAAATGTACCAAAATATACAAAATAGATATTACAACAAAAATAATAACTACGCATCAAATAATAGATATACACTTATAATCGTTTCATGGTCACAAATACCACGTATAAAAAACATACACACAATTTTCAAAAAATGATAGCGGGAAAAATAACAATACGCTACAGATGATTGTATTACAATTCCATTCGGTTATTCGTTCTCTTTCCTATAATACATAATTGTTTATATGTTTATTTTAATTTGACGTTTGAGTGGCGCTAGTCGCCGAGAGTTGTATCCGTCACATAAATGTAACAGAGACGCTCGAGGGCTATGTTTTAAATTTAGTAAGACACTGGTGTTTCATTCGCTTGCGTATATTTTCGAAATTTAAATCAAATAAACAAACAAAATCGACGCGCGATGAAGCGGCTTATAAATACAGAAAAGAAGCTTAACATAACGCGATGAAGCGGCTTATAAATACAGAAAAGAAGCTTAACAGAGACCCAATCCTGAAGGAAAAGTACTGCCAACAGATGGCCGCTCTCATAGAAAAAGGATACGCCCAGCTCGCTCCAGAAAAGGAAACTGAAAACAAGACATGGTACCTGCCGCATTTCCCCGTATTAAATCCGATGAATGCGGGGAAGGTAAGAATTGTCCATTGTGCCGCAGCGAAAACGAAGGGGGTCTAGTTCAACTACCACCTTCTAACTGGATCGTATTAAGCACCGGACTCGGTACCTGAGGCAATCTTCTCTCCATACAAAAATATATTGGAAACGATCACCTAATCCTGTCCCTCGTTAGCGATTTCGGTGAGGAATGAGTTGCAAAAAACTTATTTTCATTGAAAAAATGTATGAAACTAATAAAATTTAATCACAACAAAGTGTAGACAACGGTCTAATTTATTTTTCAGTAATCAAATCATATTGTTACATATTCCCGGAGTTTAAAGTAAACTTGACAAAATTGGAGGTTTGTAAAAAATGTAAATCTGCCCTTAAATTAATAAATAAATATTACATAGAAGGTGCAAGTTTTTGTCAGTTTATATTTTTTTGTGTTCTTTAATCTTTTGGGTAAAGGGACGGTAAATATATTCACTCAGGATTCAGAATTCGGGAGTACGTCCCTAAATATTGCTCATACATTTTGATATATTTGACTATATTTCAGTAACCGCTCCACAAATTGGTATTAAAAAAAAAACAAAGAAATAGGTATTCAAATATTTCGAAGAAAATTCACATATATAGAAGCATATTCACATTGGGTTATGATATGGAAACCACTTCGAAAAATAATGTATGAAATAATTTTAACTGTTTTCATTGTCATATCTCGAAAACTATTAGGCATATGACAAGATTGAAACTACTAGATATGTGACAATTTGTTTGGAGAAAATACTGCCAGCTTCAACTTTAAATAAAATCACTTTTGTGACAATGTAAGGCAAAAACCAAAAATTTTCCTTCGAGCTTCTTTGTTCCCCCTTACCTCAAAACATACGAGTTTTAAAGTAAAAAAAATCATTTCAAGCATTTCCCTTGTCCTTGACCACGTTAAAAAAAAGTTCTTTATTTATGAGGCTCAAATTTAAATTATGAATTAATATTAATATTTAATAACAAAATATAAAACTAATATTTATAAAACGCAAAGTTACTCAGCGATTCAAAGGTTTTTGTTTTTTTACAGCAATTATGATACATGTGGACTAATCTAATTGTTTTATTTTTCAGCAACTGAGGGAAGTCATCCCCCATGTGAAGATGGAGCGAAAGCTTTCTAAAATTGAGACGTTAACCCTCGCCAAGAATTACATCATGGCTCTCACTAATGTCATATGTGAGATGAGAGGGGAAGAGAAACATTTTACGTAAGAACTAAATATTATATACATATAAAATTTATCAAATGAACCTAATTTATTCTATAAATATGTAGTGATGTGCCGGGTACCCGTATCCGTATCCGCGGATATCCGAGGGAGAAAAAAGATCTGTATCTGTATCCGTATTCATGTTACTTTTTAGCGAATATTTTACATTAATGAATTCCATATTAATGAACACCATATATTTAATATGAAATTTTAGGAGCGAAATAATATTAACTTCAATTCAAATTACTTTTTATTTCTTAACACTACATATTTGGCACGTTTATTTCGCAAAAATTAAATATTTAAACATTTATTATAGTACGTTATAATTATAAGGTATTTATAGTGAGATCAAAACCTATGAACTTTGAGAATGCTAACTGAAATAAGTATCTTATAAAATAATCACTTTTTCAGAAACTTTGAAGAAATAATTAAATGTCATAATTAAAATTAAGTAATCGTAAATTATACTTCAAAAAGAGTAACTTGTCCCCTAAAAGTCTATTGTGATGAGGATCATAAATAATTCCCGCTGCTCTAAAAAACTGCTCACTTGGAACGCTTGTTGCAGGTGATAAATACGTGCGAGCTATGTGACTCAGACCTCCAAATGTTTTACTGCTTATCTCCAATACTTTAAAGGATCTTGGTCTCTTGATAATCTTTTTTCTTTGCCATATTCTGAGAGTAAATTAGCATTAGGATATGATATTTGGTTTTCAGATTTCTCATTATCATCGTCACTATCTAACATATTGGCCATAGAGTCTTCTATATCATTACAGTGTTCTTTGCCTACAGCATTTGGTTTTTCTGTGCTAATACTTATTTACTTCTACTTCTAAAGCTGTAAGTAATTTCTGTTTTATATCTTTGATTGAGAAAGTCACTGAAGAATTTACCTTTGTAACGTGGGTCTCAAAAAGGTGGTATTTGGAACAAAATATCTTTATTTTTTACTCATTCTTTAAAGAAAACAAAAAAGAAAGAACGGCGGCCCTGCTGATGTTGAGAGTTTCCCCATTATCAGTATAAATTTAAATCTCATCATACAATTTATTTAATGCTCGTATTAGATGAATAACGTTCGATATGCATGTGTTTTATGCGTTAATTTTTTTGTGGTTTCCTCCAGAGGCTTCAGTACTCTCACTAACTCTTGAATCCACTCTTTATCAAGCTGCTCTATTTCATTATTCGTAGAATAAAGTGATAAAGAATCTTTAATGCAATTCAGTCTTTATAACATATAATAGCTGGAATTCCAGCGTGTCGGTGAATCTTGCAATACTTTTAAAATTCTTTGACCGAGCCGAAGTTGTATTTTTTCCAATTCTTGCTTTGTCATTGTAGAAAAGTGGAAATGTCCGGCAATTTTTTTGCATTTTGTAAGTAATGTGGAAATTGCGTCAATTTTCTTAATTTGACTACTGGATGCGGCTGATGTGCTGTACAGCCAATATTATTTATGTCCGATAAAGTTCAAGCACGCTTCTTGTTGGATCCTCCATCTCTCACCATGCAATGTACATTCTGTTTCCGGATTCCCCATTCTTCAAGCTTCAAGCTCGTGTGGCGTTCTTCAAGACGCCCCGCTTTCAAAACGATATTTTTCTTACAAAGTCTTTTGTAATGCCATGACATGTTAAGGATAATAATGAAACTCCTGAGGAACAATCTGACCAGATATCTGATGTGAAGAAAACTTTCTCAAAATCCCTTCATATGGTCTTTATTTTCCATGACACTTTATCGTAAATTCCCTGCAAACAAGATCTGTAATAAATTTTCTGCCTTTTAGAATATAGTTTGGAACAACATGATCCATCAGTCGTCGAAATCCCAATTCTTCTACGTGTTGAAAAGGTAAATCGGATACTTTTCATTGATTTGGTGTTTGTATTATCCCACATTTTGACTTTTTCGAAGTATTCTTTTAAAAATATTTGTTTAAATTTTTTTAGCGTTTGTAAAGATGTTCCCTGCTGAATGTTTTCGTCGACATTCTTCGTAGCGGAGTCTTCTTTTAAGAATAAATTAAATTCTTGTCAATGTTTCTTCTGAAGGTGATTTTTTAACGAAATTGTCCCTTTATCTTTACGGGAATAAAGTCCTTTATAGACTTTGCATTTCGCACATTCGTCATTTACTATTCTAAAACATTTCCATATTACATTACTAAATTTTTGTGTTGACATTGTTTTTATTTAAATTTAACTTATAACTCATTCAAAAATACAAACGTAATCTATACTATCCTGTATCACACTAAACTATGAACAAAAACACGTGCATTGCAAGTCAAAACACGTCGTATAACTAATGCAAAGCGGAATGTTCGTAACTATCGATCCAAGGTCATGCGCACCAGCGCCGACGAAACGAAAGTTGAGGCCCGTATCCGTATCCGTATTCGCGGATCTCGACACTAATGACCGCGATGATCCGCGGATATACATTTTTGAACGAATCGGCACATCTCTAGTTAGTACAAAAATTTGACTATAATAGATTTATCAATCGACATACCTATGAAACAAGAACATACCTATGCCATGTAGGCATAGGTATGTTCTAAAAAAATATTACCCATATTACTAAGGGATAGGCTTTCCAACAGTGGGAGAATTTTTAAAATCTGTATAGTATTAGATTAGATGGAATCAATGAACAAACTCAGAATGTTCCTCTTTTTTAAACATATTTTAGATAATTGAGTACATTATAATATGCAATTCTTTTTTAAAACTTTGTACTATCTTTCTACTTTGCTTCATCTCTTTTTTAACATTAAGGAAGTATCCTAGTGTAAAGGTTGATTTTTTTGGAATCTTTTTTTAATAATAGTAAAGTAATTTTTAAAAACCTTTTTTTGTTCTATTAATTTCATTTTAAAAAATATTTTGTAATTTGTTACAATGAAATGATACATATAGGCTATACATGGTTTAGGTAGTGTGGATGATTTTTTTTTATTTCTTCATCACTTTTTTGATCCTTTTAATAGCTGTAAAAAAATTACATATTTATTTTTGATCTAATTCTATAGGGAGGATAGCAAAATGTGTGCTGGAGATATTCTGAAAACATTAACAGGATTAACCATTTTTTAAAAATTGTGATCTGAAATTTAAATATGTGATTTTGAAAAAAATGCATTTTGGAAGCTATTCTTACGTAGGTAATTTTATTTACAATAAGTCTGTTATACCAGGGCCGTAGAAGGTACCGTCTTCTGTCTCACAGGTGTCCTTTTTTGCCACACAATCTTCTCTTTGTTAGATTTTTGCCTTTTTCACTAACCCAGTACTCCAATTTATAGTTCGAGTCCTCGCCATACGATATTGGATAGCTTCCTGCTTTCCGTTTGATATAAAATCCCATTGCATACATAAATTATCAAGGAGGTTTGAAACCTTTTTTAAATACTACCACAGTAAAAAACATTCTAAGTTCGACAAGTGTATGTGGGCAAATAGCAGAATCTATCCGCATGACAAAATGTAATAATTCATTATTAATCTGTGTAGGGGACCATGGTGTCTTTGTAACAAATTTTCTGACTTTATATCTTTATGTATTAGCTTCAGTGCTGTTAGAATTGGTGAAATATTCACTTGCATAGTGTTTCGGAATAGAAACATTCATTGATCCTCTACTTCATAGTTTCTCTGCCGACATGATAGCAAAATTTGTATCATTTTCCACAGTGTGTTCATTTCCACAGAAATGACGTTTTGGGTTTGTTAAGCCAGGTGTAGTACAGTCTTTTTTCTCCACTTTTAGAAATATGTGTACATACACTTTTACTATATAAACGACACCAAAACCTGTTAAATTAAAAGCATTAGTTCTATGAAAAGTCGAGCTGAATACTGGCTTCTACGAGTTAGTATTGTGTATACATAATTTTAAACTTTCTTGTTGTTTCGTTCTCTCTCATTTACTCTGTATATCTTACTACCTACTACAACCTCATAATTTGTAAAATACTAAACTAAAAAAGGTAACATTTTAAATTATGGTTGATTTTTAACATCGCTTGATATAAGCCGGCACTTTCATTTTCTAATTCATATGTGATCGAGAGTGGCACTACTTAGACCCACCAAAAATGCACTTTAAGCAGCAGCAATGGGCAGAGTATGCAACAGTATGCTAACATGTTCAAATAGTGACTTCCATTTGCAACACTTTGACTTCGATGATTCATTGATTTTCGAATAATCCTTCCATAATTATATTCATGGAAAAAGCCTTACCTTGAAAAAACACAGAAAGAAAGAAAATATTTTTTTGATCAAACAAACTAGAATACCCCCTTAATAAATACTTTGTTTCTTGCTTTTATTTTGACGATCATACTGGAAATATTCTCATCTTATAAGGCTCTCGAATTCAATTTTAACAGTGTGATAATACATGTCTTAGACGAAACTAACATTAAGAATTTTGCCCACTTACAGATTCCTAGATGCAGATGATTCACGTTCCAACTCGGAGATAGAAAAGGCAAAGAATGGATCTCAACAAAACGGTGGCTCCAAATGTGAACCCAACAACAATTCCTATATACAGAATGATCTCGAGAATGTGAATAGGATTCGTGAATCTGACTGCTGTTTCTGACGGCCGAATCGCCGCAATTATAGCCTACGCAAGCTCCTTTGAAACAGTCATTACTCAATCTAGCTGGTATATTTTAGTGTATGATGTAATGCATTATTGAGAAATCTAACGAAAAGCTTATATTCAAAAGCTTATAATGCATTATTGAAAAATCTAATGAAAAGCTACTCGAAAAGCTTATATTTTTTAAAATATTTCGCTAGATCTAGAATGTAAGTTAGATTGGCAGCAAATTATTTTAAAACACCTGCCATATTAAAACTCTGACGTCCGAATATATGACTAAAATTCTTTTGTCTCGTGACAGTAGGCAGCAGATAAAACAATTTTGGTTAAATAGAGCCTACCGCCTGTTTTTAAAATAAATTTGAAATGGGACAATCATCTAATATAACTATAGCGCAGCCTATAACCAATTGTTGCCTTATACACAACACAAAATATATACCGATAGTATTTGTCCAATAGCTTTGCATACAACACTAATGTGATGTCACTGGCATATCCGATAATCACCAGACAGCACATTGTTGAGAAGTTGGCTGAAACATCTTGTCGAAAAATCATTCTTATATATTGCATTAGCAGACTATGCCTTTAATGAAATATATAGTCTATTGAAGAAAATATTTGCCTTAATTATTAAGTGGTGTTTTTTCGTTATAGTTTACTTAAGAAATTTTACTAAAAATTATTTTCTCTTACTAAAACTTTTAATTTTTAGATGTCTCAGTTATTCAAATGTCCATTAGACAGAAATTAATTGGCATTAAAACATTTTACGACCAATAATGTTTAACAAGCTTATGCACATATGAACTTTTTCTATTCCTAATATTATCTTATTGTTTTGTACATATTATCATTTGAAAATCACCACACTACGGACACCATTCATTAAAAATTAAATTTGCCCAAGCAAACGTATGTAAAACAAACATACATAACATGTAGTAGTATACGTAAATTACTTAAAATTTTGACATAATGAAATGATGGCAACTGATTCGGAAATGAGTAAATTATTAAGGGCTATCTTCTTACTGTTAATTTGTTGAAAGTATTTCGTAATTACGTTATAAGTGTAAAAAATGTTTAAAAATCAAGTTTAATTAAATAGTAATATTTATTCAAAAAATTCCATCTAGCCCACTGTTTTACAAAAAAAAATAAAAGCTACTTTATTTTCAATATGTATTGTGAAATCATAATTCTATAAAGCTTGTACGTTGAATAGTTCTACAAACTGTCTATACATAAATATTCATTTTAATTATGTCAGGCACTAAGCGATAAATGTATATTAAAGTATCAATTAAATGAATTTAATTATACCCTCATATGTTGACGACAGTTTTTAAGAATCGCACACATATTTTTAAATTAAAAAATTAAGTTCAAAGTAAATTTGTATTAAAAAACTTTTACTTAATAAAATGATATCACATTCAAATTTATACCAGTAGACTTTTAGTATAAATAGACAACAGTTACCTGTTAAACCAAAATTAATGATACATACCTATAATCTTTGTGCTCTTTATAAATGCTATATGATTTTAAATAAAATTTTATTATTAATACCAATGTGGAAAAATTAAAAAACTCCATTATAGCATGTTGACATGTCCTGCATGTAGCGTCAGCTCTGCAGTATTACATTTAATGGAAGTATTTTATAAAACGGATGTGTAGTATTTAATATTGTTGGGGCAAATTATTTTAAAACTGTAATATAATTAGGAATGCAAGTCGTAACTGATAATAATAATCAAAGAAACAAATTTTGCCAAATCCAGATGCAATTACACTAAGTTAAACTTCTTTCTCCTTATATGTATTTTCATAGACTACAAACTGTTCTGCACAATCAGCATTTTGTAGATGCAACATAATTCATAGGACGTGTCGGTATGAATAATTCAAACTTGTTACATTGAAATGTCAATAATCAAACATATCATTAAATTTCATGAAGCAATCTTCAATGAAAAATATCATTATAAATGAATATTATGGGTAACCTACATGCAGACGTGCAGAAAATAGTAAGTTTTTCTTAGAAACCATTAAACAATATTAACAACTTATCTGCCTATATAATCGGTAATATTTTGGAAAATTAATGTGGATATACCTGTCATCAACAATAATAATAAATGCTTTCAAAATATTGCTGGAACTCTGAAAGTTAGTTATTGATAGTTAAAAAAATCTACATAGGGTTTTTCGAATAATATCATGAAAGCTTCTTACAATTTGTGTATGAAATAAATTAAACTATAATGTGCCTTTCTTCTTACTTCAAAATTATTGGAATCAATCATATATTACACTAAAACAAACATTCTCACAGATATTGTACGTAATGAAAAACAATAAATTCCCTACCATATACTTGGGATTTCCCAATGTTTCTGTCTTCGGTGGGCCATAATCATCAAATACAATTACGAATTGCGTGAAATTTGCAATCTAAACTCAAATTTTATTAGGTCACACTGTGTAATCTTTTTATTATTATTTTGTATACTGAATGTTCTTCCACTGTTAGTGTTGTTATGACAAATGAAGTTTAAGCAAATTAACATTAAAGATCATAACTATGCTAAATGAAAAATAAACGTAAGATGGTTCCACACTAACTCTCATTTTAACGTATTTTGTTTTTCATATACATTCTCATCTTTATATTACTTGCCACTTCTTCTTGTCTCTCATAATGTTGCATGGCATGTAACTTTTGCTTCCAACGAACATTACTTTTCATCTCCTCGTAAATTTTTTTTGCAGTACGTAAGGATATATTTTTCTTTACAATGTATATTTTCACAGCATTCATTCCTCTTATCATTCTGAATGTAAAATGTCATTAGAGAATGTGAAAAACTCAACCGTTTTCGAAATAAAGCACCTTCAAAGTTTGCAATTTCAAAAAAATTCCATTTCTATTATCAAATCACTTCATTAGATTTAATATATTAAATCCTAATACTTTTTTTCAAAATTTTATTTCACTAATAAGATCAGCTGTCGATTTGCAGTTTTAAAGTGTAGTTTTTTTCATAACTTTCATTACACGTGTGAATGGGAAAAAGAAAAAAAGTTTATTAAAAAAATGTTTTTAAATAATCCATGATGAATTTAAGTCTTGTAGATAATAACAACTGTATCCTGTTTCGGCTTAATCCAGTACTTAAAATACAATCTCCCTGATTATGAAAAAGAAAGATATGTATCAATGAAATTATGATTTTACCTTTATTTGTGCAAAATATTGTTTAATGATACAAATTTGTTCTTTATTTGTTATATATTGAAAAATACATTAATTTTGAAGTTAAACACTATAAAAAAATTTAAATTTTTCAAATCCACTCTTCTATTGCTTCACAGAATGTATGACAAAGCAGAATAAAAACTGTATTATCTTTGCACCCATGCTGCTGCCCAACTGGCCAGTAAGCATTAAGCAGATTTTGTATTTCAAAAGATTTTTATTCTGTTACAGCTATAAGCTGATATTGATGTACTACAGATAAGAAAATAAAAAGTCCTTTACTTTCAAATTGAAATAATTTATTTGTGTAGTATATAAGACCCTGTATTTAATTACCAATGGTCAAATACTTATATAGTTTTTATTGCATTACACTTACATAATTCCCCATTTATCTCAATAAATACGTTGAATATTTTAATTTTCATGCAAGTAAGCTGAATGTTTTTTATTTTTTAATTTGCTAAAACCTTTGGTCTTATGATAGCTATATTTATTGCTGAAACAATATAGATATTTGACATGAGTGAAAAAAGATGACTTAAAAAAGTATAGATTAAAAAAATATTTTGTCTATAGCAAAATATAATAACATTCCTCATACTGTGTTATACGTAAACAAAATACAGAATTTTTTAACTTTGTAAGTAACTTCCAAATATAAGACATTCCAGAGCACGTCCTACTTTTAAAGACTTTAGAAAATAATATTTATAATTATTTAAAAGTATTTGCATTATTTAAACAAAGGAGGATGGGAAAATTTGATACAATATAATTTAATATATTACAATTGTTACTATGGTGGTTTGTTACAAATTGTTACGGATAAAAAGGTATGGCCGTGCAAAAATTTAATTTTCACTCGTTCCATTAATCTCCTCCGTGCTCTTGTCTCACCTTCCCTCGACTTTCTTATCGGATTACTGCTACCTGTTTTTATTGTTTGTCATCGAATTATTTATTGAACTATTTTTTGAAGTGAAACTTCTTTGGGCACGATGAGAGTAAAATGTCAGGGTCAAATGTCTCTATTGCAAGTAGGCAAAAATCTATTGCAAGAAGGCAAAATAGGTATTATCTTATATGTGTCAAAAGTAAACTGTCAAAATTTTATCGATTTATTGGACTATTTGTAATAAATTTATTATTAATTTCAAGTGTACGTCATGCATTACAAGATTAACAACATGCGTACTTGATTTATTTATAAACTCACAATGAACCCGCACATATATTAGTAAATATAATTTACAACACTGTTCTGGTACTTGAAATCATTGTCTATGTAAATTTATATGAAAATTTTATTAATGTTTAGGTCAATTTCTTATTTACTTTTCTGAATATATAGTATTCAAATCTTCTTATACAAATTTAGCACAATCTACGGACTTACATTTAATATATTCTCTCTCTCTTTGCCCTTACAATATACTTACAGATCAAGATTTAGATTGCCAAAGAAGTTTCGCTTCTGTCACATATACTGAGTTTTAAGCAATTTTTTGTAATAAACAATTTTTTTGTTACTATTGTCAATGGTTTGAGATGAACTGCGATAGTAATTACTGTAAAAAATTTAAAAGAGCTTTCCGATGATATATGGCTGACGTTATTGATTGGAGGACTAAATCCCATACATTTTTGCTCATCCTCCTATCTATTAGATTACATCAATTTACATTATATAATTAGAATCAATTTAAATAGTCAATCATTATGTTAGATATTTCATGACTACATTTTAAGATTGTAAAATAATTTTCATGGTAAAAACTCTATAAAGTTTTTAATGTATGGCTAGTTATCATTTTAATGATATTATACAAATATGCAATTGTATGCTAAAATTATATATTATCACTATATATACTACCACTATTCTATAATTTTACATTAGACTAGAAGACTGGGCCTAATGCTTATCAAAATGTAAAATAAATTAATATTTTATTTAGTTGAATGGAAATGTTTCATCAATCAATTTCCAACATGTCTTTGTCAATAGATGAAACTGTATTTGCTCACCAAAATATGAAGTAGTGTATCGTACAAAATATTTTAATAACCCATTGTTACAATACAGTGTTTAGTTTCTCAAAAATCTTTTTCTGATATGAAAACCCCTTTTTCCATTGATATCTTCTATGACATATATTTCAAATATTGCTATAATCTTTCCGAATGAAAATAAAACAAACGTTTTTTCAAATTTGAAGTAAATAAATTTTTTTTATAATTTTCATAATTATGATAGCATCATTTCGGCATTTGATTTCAGTAAGACATTTATTATTGACATATATCGTTGACATATAATAAGTTTCAAAAGAGAAATATTCTATTTAATTTACAAAGAATAAAACTCTAGCATTTCCAGGAGGTACCACTGAATTTTTTAATATCCATAATTGAAATGTCTATAAAAGGTTTAGTATGATTGAAATTGCAAATACTATCATAAAATATACCAAACTTTAAAGTTAATTGATTAAAAGTGAAGCATGATTAAATAACACTCACTTCTACCACTTATACTAACAAGTAACCACTCCGATTGTGTATCTACTAAAATGTTTATTTTAGTAGATACACAATCGTAACAAGATAACTAAATATTGATGTCAAAGGATGTTAAATTATAGGTGTTTTTGTAGTTATCATGAAACCAGATCTGTTTAAAAAACGAAAGTAATATTGAAATGTTACAAACGATCTGTCAAATAATAGTTTTAGAGTAATTTTCATAATCATGTTAATAAGATAGTAACACATCTCAATGTGCCAAACATAATCTATCATGATTTGCTCAAATTAAAGTCAAATTGAAGTACAATAGTATTCGTAGGTATAATATATATGACATTTACATTAGATCATATACAATGTGTCTGGAATATATATAATAAAATATAAAGGACTTTAAGTTCACAAAGAGTCATAAATTTATCAGTACAAAATTCCACACGAGGGATTGCATTAATTTCCTATGTAAATATATCCATTGTTTCATTGTTAACTATAACTTGTCTTCATCTATCTACTTACCTCATAGCTCTTGCATTAGGTAAAATACAGGTGTAAAAATATTTCAAATGATAGCTAAAACAATATACCAGACTCATAAAAAACTAGAACCATCTTGAATTATTAAATTTTACATTTTATTTATTTCCCAATATCTCTTTAAGTCACTTTTAAAAATAATAATTGAATGATATTTCTCATCATCATTTTTACCAGAATTGTCAATACCTACAGTAAAAACATTCCTTTTGTGAATAAGTTAAGAATGTTCTTACATGACGCAGTGTACAGAGGAAGGATTATTTTGAACATTTCACATTTGTAATAGACTTATTTCTAATAATATTTAATGATATTAAATTGTCTTCTATAATATTAAATTATTTTTCTCTTTACTGCTCGACATTGGAAAAATTTTTAATAATAATATCTACATTATCTCTTAATATCCATTTTTGCCTGGTTATTGTCAAATCAAAAGTTGCATGCAATCAATGAGTGTTTATATAATAGTAACTAAAAAAATTTAAGACATTTCTGTTATAGCATTTTGTACAAAGACTCAAATTGTTATTAGATAAAAATTCAAACGTATCGTTTCCGAAATCGTTTTTCCATAAGAATATCAAATTTTTCCATAAATGGTTGAACACAATATAAAATATACAATAAATTCGTAATCATAAATGTTTTCTCTTTTTTATGATTTAGGTATAGTTTTGTTATTATTTAAAATATTTTAGCATTTGTTCGATATTTTTTAGTTCCAGTTTAGGTCTAGTTCAATATTATTTAGTTCAATTGCAAGGAATTAAAAGAGATTAAATTACAGTCAAAATAATAATGACTGTTTATATCACGTGCCTCACGTATATATCACGTGTCTCTTGTATAATTTTTTTATTGATTAATTTATGTCTAAATTTGACACATTGTATAATATAAACAAAAATTAATGTGCGGATATACATTTCTCAAAAAAATAAAGAGAACGTTAAAATTATAAAATTTTGGGTATTTTTGAAACTCTGTAAAAATAGTTAAACCTCGAATTTTCTAAAAATTTTGAGAGATATTTTTATCTTTTATCCATGAAAATATATAGAAACAAATTCAACCGGCAAAATTTTTAGAAATTTTTAATAGCTCGATGGGGTGATATAAGGTATTTTAAATTGTTTCTTTTTAATTTGAAAACAAAAATGTTTATTCTACGACTATTTTTGACGGAATTATTAGCTGTCAAGTAAAAAATGGTCTTTTGTTTCAATTGCACAGGAGAGTTCAATCTACAAAACTCATTAAAAAAATGGGATAATTTGAAATTTGTAAATTGTTTAGTGTTCCATGAATTTTTTTAAGTAGTGTATATATATATATATACACACACATACAGCATATATATATATATATATATATATATATATATATATATATTTATGTGTGTGTGTGTTGTGTAAGTATTTATGTATATGTATACATATGTGTGTATCCATAAATAATATACAAATGTAGTATTAAGAAATACATCAAATATTTATATTGATGTTATTTTTAACTATATATTAATATTTTGAATCATTTAAGAATATTTACAACCTGTACAGAATTTATGCAAATTTTACAAATAGGCTTTACCAACAAATATTGATCTACTTATATACAAATTGATTGAAAATGCATATACAAAAATAAAAAAAAAATTCTATTATTGTTTAGTGTCTATAAAGGATAATGTAATGTGATTTTTTAAATTTAAATATTTTATTATTATTATTGTTATTATTATACATTATTAAATAATATTCATTGTTGTTTGTCTATATTATATAATGTATAATTAAAGCAAAATTAAAAGTTAATATGCAAATTATCCATAAGTTTCAATTTTATTTACATAAGATATGTATTTACAAATCGATTGGATTTTGACTTAGATTACCTATACTGAATTTACATATCTTTTCACACATTAGGTAGAAAGTGAAAAATAAATTTTGGTACAGGCTTCATTAAGAGGTCTATCACAAAATGGTGTTCAGAAAGATTAGGTACATTGAAGCACGGTAACAACTCGGTCGGCGTCACAAGTTCATATCGCTGTGCTGTAGCTAAACAATTTTGATACACTTTAAACTATTGAGTTATTTGTTAAATAAGATTTATTAATATTGTTAATAATTGTAAGTAATTCAATAATCAGGGGAGGGACGAACACTGGTAAGAAAAAATCAATAAATTTAGATTAAACAGGTGTAAGGGACAGGGTGGCAAAAACTAAAAGGGCATGATTAGTCAATGAAATTGAACAACAATTTCATAATTTATATTATGCCTATATCCAGCATTATTTATTATTTTTACTGAATTAAAATAATATTTTATGACACTGTTGTGTAATAAAGACACTAATAACACAAGTGCTGTTTCAGATATGAGGCGCAGTTGAGTATCAGAATAGGTTGCATGAGTATTATTATTGCTAATTACGTGAAGTGTCATACAATACTTTATCAACCAATAAAATGTCGCGACCACAACCAATAAAATAAAATGAAGTTTGAAGAAAATAAATTTATTAACCATGAAAGAAAATGTCGCTAGGAGTAAAAAACTTGATATTACTTAGAATTTCGATTTAGGTTTATGTTACTAATAATTTAATCAATAAAGTTTAATCAGTTTTTTAATGCCTTGACAAGTAGGTCGTATTTTTTTTGGCTGTATGTAATGAATGAAAAATTAATGTTTGCCTAACTTTTTCAAACGAAATTGTGTTGAAATTTAAAGAATTACTTTATAGTACAGTGTCATCATGATAGTCATTATGCAACTGGTAGCAGTTTCAAAATTGGAACTTTACAATATTGGAGTAGATAAAATAAATTAGAAAATTATGTGCTTCAGCGGCATAGATCTGGCTGTTAAAATGAAATGTTGATATCGGTCCATTTTGTTTTTTTTCACCAATTTCATATTACTCAGTTTGCAACCCAATTTCGGGCTATGTTTCTTAAGAAACAATTGAAAAGAACTGGAAATCAATTATTCTCCGTCCTTGAACTACGTAATGTGTTTCCTGAAATAATTATTATTGTTATTTTTTACAATAGAAAAGAAAAAGGCCACTTATTTGCTTTATAAAAATCAATAAGTTCTTTCTTATGGTGCTATTCTCGAATTCCATTTCTGTTGTTAACGTTGCATCTATCTTGTAAAGTGCTGGCTTTGAATTGTTCGTAGACGGTGAAGGAACGTTGTCGGTACATATCTAAAATAAAAATATGTTACAAACATTACAATATTTAGAATTAATAAAATATATGTTATGTACTAATATGCAACGGAAAAAGTTTGTTATCGCATCCTCTAAGTCGATGTTTTCTATATCTATGGGAGATGATAATGATTTCTTCGCGAAATAGTTACTCTTTCTAAAGCATCCTCAACATTACTATATAAATAAATTGCTGAAAAAACACAAGAAAATAAGATGGTATAGGCTTGTTGAGGACAGATGTGCTTCATTTGCTTCTTTAATATATAAGTATATCTTTTCTTTCTAACACATCTATACACGTAGCCTTTTCAACCCAAGCTAGAAGTAAACATAACAGTCAGTAAGTAAAATTTCGTATTAAAAAAAAAATAACCAGTCAACATGTAAGTTTTTCCATATAAAATAATTGTTCAATATAACAAGAGTTACAAAGAATACTTACATGATCAAAACTAGGTAATCACACTATATGCCCATGCGGTACTGAAAATGATCGGTCGGCACATCGCTTTATGTGGCAATTTGCCAGTTGTAATTACGTTTATTTAAAATTTTATAATTAATTATTTTCCAAAAAAAGTATACAATTTTGATTTCTAATGAACTAACGATTATTCTGGTATAAATCATACGTAATAATATTAATTTAGTAAGGAGAAATTTACACTTAATTATGAGCATTTTAGTAGTTTTGAATGGGATTTTTTTCGCTAGATATTCCATACATATTTCAAAATTCTGAGGCCGCTGTGAACTAAACCACTATTTATGATATATTATTAATTTCATGTGATTATGTACAGTAATTCGATCCATGAGTTCGAAAAAGTGCCCGTCGCGTGTTTTATGAAAAACTTGCTTTGGAATTAGCTTTATATCAATAGATCAGTAAAAAATTGCGAAAAGCGTATTAACTATACTAATAACTATTTTTCACCATTCAATAAATCAAAGTTGTCGAAGTCTTTGAGTTTCTTAAATTAAGAAAGCCAAAGTTGGCCATTTAATACAAAAATCAGTCGAAATGTAATAGACTTCTTAGTGGTTGAATATATTATTTCGATGGGCCATTGAATTTGTGATGAACTATTAAAGATATTGAATTTTTTCACCTTAGAGCAATTCTGAGACCAGTTTATGTAATTGCAGCGTAATGATGTTATTAACATTCGTAAATGTTATGAGTCCAACTTTATTAATCTATACATATGATCAAATTGTAAGAGTGAATTTTCTATATTGAAAAAATTTAAAAAAAAATGATTAATTTAGCATATAGAACGATAATGGAAGTCAGAAAATTTTTTTTTACAATTTTGTTTCTATGTTAATTTAAGCGGGTATCACGCAAAATCTACTGGATGGATTTTGATGAAATTCGATGTTAATAGTATAGTAAACCCAGGAGCAACATATAAGAGAAAAAACAAACAATTTTTTTTCCTAACTACACGCGAATGAAGTCATAGTACAGCTAGTATTTAAAATAAAATGACGAGTTTTAAACGACGAAAACGAAAAATTTTATATAATTTATTGTATGAAAAGAATTCAAACAACATTGAAAAGAAACAATATATGAAAAGAAGAGTCTATAAAAATCATAATTTTTTTTTTTCTGAAAAACAAATCAAAACTTATGTTGCGACGTGTGCAAGCACCATAAAAATTATAAATAAATATTTTAACATTTCTTTTTTTGTATCCAACGAACCGCATAGTACAAATGTAATTCCTCATGTTTGCTTATTTCCTTTTCAAATAAAGCTTTGAATTGACTTCGGTGAAGCCTTCGGGCATAAATGTACTTAATACAACAGAATATACATAAAGTTTACTAGGTATTACTATTTTAGGGCATAGAGTTTCTTGATGAATGATGCAATGATAAGAAAACAAATGCCATCCTCTATCATTTAGTAATAAAACCAAACAACTATGATTATTTCCAATTATAATAGGGGCCTCATCGGTACAAATTTAGGATTAAGTATTTTCCAAAACGTAAACTTTTTTCCAAGCACTCTGTGTCTCAAAAATATTTAAATAATATAATAGTGGTTATTTATCCAATTATATTTTCTCATGAAAGCTGCAAGAACATTCTTTTATTTTCAATGTACTGGGTGTAACGAAGGCTAAAAAGTAATTTAATTTAAATTTAACCATGATATTTGTACAAAATTGATTATTTTTTAATAAAACATTTCAAATTTCATTTTTAGTTTCTATGAGAAAATCTCGGGTTAAATTCCAGTAAGGGGCACAATTTGACTTGTAGCATCTCCTTCTTCGATGGTTTGACAGCCCAGGATGGGCCCCTACCTTCCACAGAATCAACTCCCAAGCTCTCCTGTTCTTGGCCAAAGACATCCAGTTCGTTACACTTAGGATTTTAAAGTCTTTTTCCAGGTAGTCGAGCCACCTAAGTTTAGGTCTTCCTCTTTTTCGGGAGCCCAATGGTCTTTCTGAGAAGGTCTTTTTATTGCCCGACAGTCGTTCATTCTGCTCAAGTGCAAGACACAGGTCAAATACTTAGTTTTATTTTGCTTGATTGCAGGATGCATTTTGCAGGCTGCAGCCTTTAGTGATGTAAAAGATGTCTAATTGCCTCAGGAGTTCATGTGACAATGTCAATTTCAGCAGCGAATGCGGAAATCTGAGCAGATTTGTTAAAGATTGTATAACGGGTATTTATATTCGAGTCTTTCACAATCTTTTGGAGGGCAATATTAAAGAGCAAGCACGCCAATTCATCCCCTTCTCTGAGCCCATTTAAAACAACAAATGTTTGTTTCAGTTTTGTTTCAGTTATTGCTCTATAATAGTTTTCAAATTTACAAGTTTTTCAGGTATTGCAAACTCTCTCGTGGCTTAAATGAGTAGTTTTCTGTTTACTGAATCGTATGCAGTCTTGAAATTAAGAAGGAGATGGTGTGTTGTTATGCCGAATTCATTAGTCTTCCAAGATTTGATCGACTCTTTGAGCGAACTCCACTTATTTTCCACACTATCCATCTGTTTGTTTCATTTCTCAATGTTTCACAATTAAACCTCTTCTGCTTCTCTCCTTGTATCTTTCGGACATTTGAAATTTTGGCATTTAGTTTAGCCATGACTAAAAAGTCGTTGGAGTCACAGGTTGCGCCGCAATAAATTCTAACTTCCTGGATATCCGATGCATGCCTAGAATCCATAAGTACATGATCAATTTGATTCCGGGTCTCTCTGTCTGGTAAGTGCCATGTCATCTTGTGTATTTTTTGTAGTTTAATACAGTGCTCGATATTATCATGCTGTGCTTAGCAGCAAAAAATATTAATTGTTGTCCGTTGTCATTAGTGCTATCATGAAGGCTACGCTTTCCAATTGTTGGTCTAAATTCAACCTCTTTACCCAATTTAGCATTCATATCTCTCAAAACAATTTTAATATCATGCTTAGGAGAGGGTCCGTAGGGCATAGAAAGATCCTCATAAAAATTTCCTTCTCTTCTTTCTTGTCTTCTGTAGGAGCCTGGGCACTAATGATGCTATAGTTTTAACTTTTCCCTTAGACGAATTTTGCAAAGTTGGAGTGACTTAGGAACAAAGTCAATCACTAGGTGTTTTATACTTTTGCTCAACAGGACCCCCATTCCAAAGATATGTTTTTTCTTTTCACAGCTATAGTAAACCTCTTTATGCCATCGCATTTCTTGAATGGCAAGCAAGTCGATATTGTACCTGTGAAATTCTTCCACAAGTAATTGCAGTTCTTTACTGTAATACGGCATTCGGATATTCCATATTCCAAAACGCAGAACCCTTAAGCCTTTGCCAAGTCGTTTTTCAGTAGGAGGCCAGGTAATTCATTTTTTGGATTTCTTAACAGTTTAGATTTTTTACGGGGTGGGGGTGTTGGCCCCACGCCCAACCCCATAACCTGGAGGGCCAGTGTGTTCCTCTTAGTCTGATGTCTGCCCTTCGACCTGTCTGGCTTGGGTGACCCTGCCAGTAGCTACGCTATCGCCGGCATAGCTCTTGGGATCATCGACGCTCATAAACCACACCACCGCTGTAAGGCGGGACACCGTCGGTGCTTGTAGCATCTAAATACGTGTATCTAAAATATGAGTATGAGACATTGCCATTTGCCACTCGTTGCTTCAGAAAACAAAATACATTAATTATGCAAGTGATGCCAAGTGTCATTTGAATAGATGAAAAGCCAGAAATACAGCTTAATGACACTTTGTAAAATACATTATGGTGTAACTCGAAACTTTTAGGTTGGTAACTTAAAAATTCGCCAGTTTTTCGACCGATTTCTCAAATGTTATAGAAGCTTCTAGAATATTTCTTGTAGAGTATATTAAGGGTGCAACATTCGAACTTCTGTTCACTTTATAATTGAGTAATCAACGAGTAAAGAATAAATTAAAAATGGAAGTATTTCGAAGTGAACATAGAGAACTCTTTATTCACGAAATGCACTATATATACAACGATGGGTGAAGATATGCCCTCTTACGACACAGTCAAACACTGGTTCCAAAGATTAAAGGATAGAAATTTTGGCCTGTTCGGTAAACCCCATCCAGAGCGACCTCGTACAAGTGATTTAGAAAAATGTTAAAGCCTTATTGAAACAGATCCCAGATTAAGTTCGCGTTATTTGGCAGAGTTATTTTCATGTTCTTATACTGCAATGGAAAAACAACTTTATGCTTTGAAAAAGAAGTGGAAATGTTCCGTTTGGCTACCACATGACTTTACAGCTTCAGAGGAGTGCTAATGTGTCTTTGGAGCTACTGAGTTTCCTTCGTACCAACGAGAGGCTAAAGTATCTGGTTACAGAAATTGAGAAGTTATGTTAATTTAAAAAAAAAAAAGGCTTATGTTAATTTTTAGCGTAAACGCTAGTGGCTAGGATCTGGAGAAAAAAATATATTGGATAAATAATATTGGACAAAATATACTTTTTACTGCATGGTGGGGTATAAATGGAGTTATTCATTAGGAACTCTTTCCAGCTAATAGTACAATTACAGCTGGGATTTATTGTTGAGATAAATTAAAATTCCTTTCTTTAAATCTTTGGAACCAGTGCTTTGCTGTGTCGTAAGACGGCACGCCCTCAACATCGTTGTATATATATTGCGTGATTCTTCGCTGGTTTTTCGCCCTAAACGACATTTACGAAGCAAATGAAGCAAGAGCCCTCTAAGTCCACTTCGAGATGCTTCCATTTTTCGTTTATTCTTTACTCGCCAATTATTCAACTGTAAACTAAACAGAGGTTCGAATGCCGCATTCTTCATATACCTACTCTCCAAGAAATATCTGAAAGCTTCTATAATATAGCAGAAAGCGATGAAAAAAATTATACATACATACTACCATCCTGACGCAATCACTTCATGGAATGATTCCCTGCTGAATCGGCATTTAAGGAGCGCTTTGTTCTACCACCCTGACGCAATCAGTTCGTAGAATGCTCCACTGCTGAGCCAGCATTTACGTCTATTTAAATTGGGTAGACGGACCCAGCTCAATCAGTTCCAATTCAAGTTTGCTTCAAGCCAGTTCTGATTCACGTTTCACTTCGAGCTCCGTTACAGTTCCGTCTCAGTCTTACTATTTCCAAATAAAGTTTATTAAAGTGAAATTATTTTGAACTAAAGCTATTAAAGTTTTAATTCCTAATCCGACATCGGCCAGGCAATGCCAATAGTGCTATTTATAATTATTATTAATATAAATTGTGTTCAAAATCAACTAACTGTTAAATAATCAATTGTTTAAATAATTTTTCCTCTTCTTTTTATTAACATTTAAAGTGATATAACAGTTCGACAGCCAGTCGGAGATACGTCATAATTGTCGGAGATACGCTGAGAGAAAATGGACAACATTCGTTTCACTATCGTGCTGTAAAACAATTGACCGAAGACTTCGCCTTTCGTTTTACTTCTTGCCAGTGGCTCATTCGCATGAATGACGATTCGTCAACATTTGTTCTACGTATTTTATGGTCAGATGAAAGCACATTTACGCGGTATGGAATATTTATTGTGCATACACTACTGGAGCCATACGAATCCACATTTAAAACGACCGAGAAATTTTCAGCACAGATGGCATTAAAATGTATGGGCGGGAATTTTAGGTTTTTCCTACCTACCAGAATGACATCGGACAATTATTTGTATTTTTTGCGTAATGAAGTGGAAGACTTTATATCAAATTTGCCATTATATATATATATATATATATATATATATATATATATATATATATATATATATATATATATATAGCTGCTTAGTTTAATTTTTGATTAAACTCATCACAGTTATTACAAAAATAATATAGGCTACCATCTCTGCACTCTAAGTGGGACCAGAGTCGACATTTTCCTTGGCATTGACTGCTTAGCCTTTATTCGTTTTTCTTTTTCCTTATATTCTTGTCTGATGACGTCTTTTTTAGGCGTGCTTATATAAATAGTTGACTTTTTGGTTTTGAAACCACTGATTTTTCCTTGGGGAGTCTTCGGGTAGAGCCGAACATTTTCAGGCGTAAAAACAAGTAGCGTGACTGTGGATGACGCAGTTGGCTGAATATTGCTCGGATTTGAAATTGATGATTCGCCCAATAATGAAGGTGAAAGTGACGGTGTCTCACCATTAGCTTCGGGATTATTCTCTCCAGCGTCGGGGTTTGGTCTATCCGTTTCATGGATGGTGCAAAGACAATTTCTTGTGATAAAAGTGGTGGTATTTTATCATTAGCTGCAGTACTCTTCTCTCTAGTGTCAAAGTTTGGTCTATCCGTTACAAAAAAATTTCTTGGAACAGATTACGATTAAACGGATAAATACCTTTTTTGCAAAAAAGAGCCTGAATGTTCGCTTGTGGCAAAGCCAGAGATATAACAGTTTTGATAATCCCTGTTATGTCGTAGATGTTCATCGTTTTTCCAGAATGACTTCGTATCCATCCATCACAAGCAGTATTTATGGCTTTTTTAAGGGTCCGAAGACAGATCTATTTAAGGGCTGCAGCTTGTGTGAGCAGTATGGTGGACATGAAAGCAAAGTGATTTAGTTTTCTTAACAAAAATCCAATATATTTATGTGAATATGTGATGAATTGTTATCCAGAACTAGTAAGACTCTATGCCTTGAAGAAGCGTTAGAGTATTTCTTAAAATGTTCGAGAAATACTATGAATGATCCATTTCCCATCCAGCCTGAGGGGTTTGTTACTCCAATCGATCCTACTGACCCGTCCCTAACAAAATGATCGCGATAACGAACCCGGGAAATATACGCAAGGGAGGTTAGTATAAGTGAGATAGTATTGCCCAGGGCATGAACGAAACCATTCCTCAAACTGTATCAGGTCGCTTCAGATTGCATTTAGTAGAAGCTCAAAAGCCAACTTCCGTTCCTCTTTCGGAGAAAGGCCAAAATAGATTTCAGCACAACGTGTCAGATATTTTGACATATTATTTTCTTATTCCTCTGATAATACTTTGTTATGAGCGACATACTCCGTGCTGATGCTGTCTTTATTGCCGCCAGCATCATCCTGCTTACGAATGAATTGCAACATAGACATGTGATTAATTTCATGTATGTCCGCGGCTCTCCGTATATACGTTCCATTTTTCACTTCTTCATAAGCATCTTGATATTTTGTTATATCATACTGTCCTCTTTCGGACTTCAAAGACTTAAAAGCAAATAAAAACAAATTTCACTTGTGTCCAACCGAACCTAGACAAAATGTCACAACCGTATATAGGGGAAAAGGGGGAAATGGGAGTCACTTAAGCGATAATTCAAATAACGAAAAAAATTGTTGTGCTGGCTTTATCAAAGTAATTTGTTTACATACTGTAACTAATCATCTATCAATCTCAATATATTTTTTTTCATTTGGAATCATACTTTGGCATTAATTGAAGTTTTAAAAAAAAATCAGCTTTGACCACCATTGTCCTGACATGCGGGTAATCGTAGTCAGCCTGTAGGACAATGAGGGTCAAGGATACAATTCCCCTCTTCAGCAATTGTCGCACACATAACCTTCAGGAGAGTCCCATTCCGTGCAGTTTGCGTGAGCCCACAATCCGCAGGATGTGCATCGGTACCACATTTCGTTGTTACGGCCAAATTCGGAGCCGATCAAACAAATATTGGCAGCATCGTCGGTATCATCGTCTTCGTTGTCATCGCATATATTAGTCAGACTTATATCGGACTCTGTGGAAGAGTTTGGATCTTGAAGTACACGCCTCTTGGCCTTGTTTACAGATTTCTGTTGTGCAAGGCGTTTCTTGCTTGCTACCATAGCTCGTCATTTCAATGTCTTAGCTGATTTCTTGTTATTTTTATTTCTTTTAGTATCATCTTTATTTTTTTTGTAATTTTCTTGTTTTCTTTGTCTATCAAGCTTTCTTTTAATGGTGTTGTCGTCAAAATCTTGGCATGTTGCTTTGCGCGGCCTTTTCTTGTGGTAACAGATTGTTTTCCTTTAGGAATCGGGAGCAGTGTATTTATTATTATTTGACTTGAATTTGCGTCTGGTACCTATTGATTTGATTGTGTTGACATGGACGGACATGGCATTTGAGCAGCAATCGTTTGGACGGGAACGAAAATAGAAGGCTGGTTCTTAGTTGTTGCGACGGAAGTGGTTCTTAGTTGTTGCGACGGAAGCGGCCGTCGATGGGATTTGGCCGTCAGTTGTTAAGACGGAGATAACACTGTCATGGACAACTACTACAAACTCATTCAGAACTTCAGCTGCAATGAAGTCTTCTTGAGAAAATACGTTGGGGTTAAGTGGGAAAATCCCTGCTGCTCGAAAGTACGACTCTCCTTTGCTGATTGACGCTACAGCTGAATATGCGTTATTAAACAGAGAAGCCACATCATATGGCGTTATCTTTTCTGCCAGCTGGTTTTCAAAAACAAGTCGCATTCTCTTTTGTACGCCGCTTTGGTATGATTATCAAGTATAAGCAACACAGGTTCTTCTACTGTCGGTTTAGCATGACTTGTGAAATGTTTTAGCCATTGATAAAAAAGGTCCTCGTTGATCCAACCATTGTCGGAGCATTTGTATAATGATCCTGCAGGACCATCCTTCTCTAGCTGTGGGGTCATTCTTTTCCTGGCAAAAATTAACATTGGTGGAACAAATCCATCTGCGGCGCAGATTGCAAATAATAACGTTATGTTTTTCCCTCGCTCCCAGCTTGTAATGGAGCTAACCATTTTTTGTCCCTTAGGGGCCAGTATTTTGCCAGGATCTTGCACAGTGGAAATCCCTATTTCGTCGCAGTTCTATATATTTTTAGGAGCGAAATCATGTTTTGTCATCAACTCTTCCAGTAGTGTATAAAATAACTGAACCTCTGTTTTATTGAAAGCAGTGATACGATTAATACTAGTGGCTTCCGGTTTTCTTACGGAAATGTTATTTTTGAATTTGGGTCAAAATTATGTTTCAGTCCTAGGTTATCTCCATATTTGTAAGCTATTTTTCTTATTTGAATAGCAGTGCAACTATAAAAAATATTCGAAAGTAACTTAATCCGTTCAACTAAAGTGTGCTCTAATTCAGCAGTAAATAATGGGTGTCGTCCTAAACACGGATCGGAAAAGGTTTGATTCTTCAATCGCTTTTGGAGGCTCGAAAACGGAATGTTCGTAGATTTTGCGGCCTGCCTCATTGAAAGTCCTTGTTTCATAAGGTCGCTTGCTATTGCTAATGTGGCAGAAGACCAATGAGCTTTATTCGTTGATCGAGGACGTATTTTCGGCCTCTACGAATAAGAAAAAGAAATAAATTATAAAATAAAGGTAAGCAGGCAATGGGAGTCTCCGACTCCCATTGCCCAATAATAGATGTTCGTCAGAAAAATCAAATATAAATAATTAGCTTAAGGATTCACTGAAAATCTTTCATGGTACGATTTTTACGTGATTTATACAAAACGTAGTTGATAACACATTAATAAAATTACTTTAAAAATCATTGCTTACTGTTTAATTTGTGCACACGTAAAATTAGATCAAAAACGCAGGAAACAGTGACGCGGCCTTCCCTTGTAAACCTGGCGAGCGAACTGAACGGCCGTGCGGCGGCGGACGAGGAGTGGTACGATCGGCTATTTTCGCCGCTATTCGTGTTTCAACGGATTTTTGTTTTCTAGATATCGTAGTGACCACCATTGCCTGGTTCTCCCCTACCTCCTTCTTTCGTGAAAAAACAATCGCCATGATAAAACAAAATAATCTACGTACAATGTACTCGCTGCTGTTTAGCTACTAATGTTTAACTTATAACGTGGAAACTTACTCATTTATCTATCTGTACACACACAACAATAATTATTTAAAAAAAATACTTTTGATCATTACTAGTATTTTAGTCAAGTAGCGAGTAATTTATTTACCTCTAAATGTTTTAGTAACTGAAAAGTGCCCGCACATTATCCCAGTGTTTTAGTCGAGTAGGGAGTGATTTTAATGAATTAAGAGTTACGTCTTCTTAGCCTTTAGTTATTAATGGCTAATCAAAAGTAACTTTTGTAAAAAAGTAATAAATAGTATTTATTACTTTAAAAATGTAAATGCATTAAATCCAACAAATAAAAATGTAATAAATAAAAAGGTTTAAAAAATAATAAATGCCCCTTAAACAATTAACTATTGTAACAACAAAAAGTGTTGGAATGAATAAAAATCTAGGCAAACTTTATATTTTATTTCAAATTTCAAGAGGAGACCTCATTAGGGAAAACTTACCTAATTCGTTGTTGTTTCAAGTGTCGCTCTAACTGTCTATTGTTTCAAGTGTCACTTGAAACAATAGACAGTTAGAGCGACACTTGAAACAATAACGAATTAGGTAATTTGTCGAGATATTGTTTCAAGTGTCGCTCTAACTGTCTGTGCTGTAGAAACGTATACTTTGATATCTGAAGAACATTCCTTCTTTTTCTTTTCTAAATATTGATCTTGCTGTTTTTCCGAAGGGTGCATTCTCGATAACTCAGGAAGATGTGGGTACTTAACTTCTTCAGTCTGTTCTTGCTCAGAAGTCTCATTGGATTGTGGTACACACGTGAAAGCATTTATTCTTGCTGTATTTCAATTGTTAAATTTTGGGAGACTTCAGCCAATTCACTCAGATTAGCTTCTTCAAGAACGATATATTCTTCATCCCTCGACAGAACGACATATTCTTAAAGCGTTTGCAAGGCCATAAAACGCAAGATTCGAAGCCATTTATACCTGTTTCCATACAAACGGTTTGAGGATAAGCCTCTCCCAAAATCTCTGCAATGTTTGTTTTATTACAGGATTTTTTACAGGAATTTTGAAAAATTACCTATCTAGTGGTTGCAACTTGTGTGTGGTATGTGCGGGCAGAGAGAACATTTAATAATATTCCATACTCCCTAGCACAATTAATCGCATCAATGTTCTTCGTGTGCTTGTGGTTTTTGCAGTTTTAGACATTTTATAAAAGGTTCAAGCCATTTGATAAATAATGTACTCAAAATCCATCAGCTTTCTGAACAATCATACGACGTATTCGGTGCCCCTCCACGCTTTAAGCTGTCTGTTATCCTTTTACTTTTAAATATGAGCATGGAGGCGCAGATTCTCCAACAGCGTTTATACAACAAATGCGTGTAGTGTTAATACCACGTTCATCGCTAGTGACAGCTCCAACCTGGTGTTTCCCTTTTTGAGCCAAAATTTTTGAAGGCTTATGAACTGTACTTAAACCTGTCTCATCCATGTTATACATTTTTTCGGCTGTAAATTGATCTACATCTAAAATTGACTCATATTTGTCGAAGAACGCCATTACCGTTTCTTTGTTGAATCCTTTACTCACTGTAAGATGCTGCCATAGATGTGGGTTCTGGGGTTCGTAAAGATATTTCTGGATGATTATTCTTAAATTTATAATACCATTGCCAGCTAGTTACGATTCCATATTGAATCTGTGTTTCAGTCCGTATTTTTATGCTAACTGATAAGCTAAGCGCCGTAAGTCGATAATTGTCAAGCCAAAAAATCTAGACTCCAACAAAAGAACATGTCTGACTAGTTCTGTTTCCATTTCCTTAGTTAAATCACTCGGACGTCCAATTCTTTGACCGAGGTATATTCAGTCCTTTTGAATGTCGGTTTCTGTATATTAAATACACGAAAAACTTCGTTAAATTTCAAGTCCCTATCATTATATTTTTTAATCGCTTCTTCTAGTCTAAGATCCCAAGTAAGAACGACCTTCACCGATTTGATAACCAGGTGAAAATTATATTTTAAAGAATAAAATATGTTTGTGAACGTGTATCAATAAGGTTGCCATAAAAAAATGTTCATGGCTATGATTAATTAAAATTATAAAAAAGTATTATTTTTTAAAATTTGACTGTCTTGGTTGCCAAATGGCTCATAGTCTAATTGAAAATATACAACATCTGCTATATGCAGTCGATCGGTTGCCTACCTTTTTCTGTTCCCTTTTACCTGGTAGCCGCGTGCAAACAGGTAAATTTATATTAGTAATTGCGCTCATCTGCTTACCACGATATTTATATATCAAAATGTAGGTAAATTTATTGTGAGTAGAGTAGTATAAGGTTGCTCAAGAAAATCTGTTCATAGATTACGGTAGCCAGGCTTTGAAGTTGCAAAAATTGAAGCATGTAAATATGTGTGACAGAGAAGCGTTGCTCGTACTGCACCATGCGATAAAGGAGGACGTAGTATAGCAGCTGCGCGCTACTGGCCGGTAGAATATAAGAGTGCGCGCATGCTTCCTATTCGTAGGATAGAAAAGAAAAAAAATAGTATACTATAGATGATCATTTTCAAACGTAGAACGTTGTGATAAACGTGTTTTGTGAAAAAAATTAAAGATGGAAAAAAATGCTTTTCATGTGGATTGAAAAATTCTGTTATTGATTTTAATGACAGAACATTTGATCATTGTTATTTAAAATTAGCATATCGACGATCTAAAGGCTTTAAGTACGATGAGTTACACTTAAACAGAGATTTATTGGAGTTTGTAGGTTATCATTCCTCATGTTACAAAAAAGTGACTATTTTAAAACAAAAAAACGTTGAGGATTATAATGCATTTGTTAACAATGTTGATGTAAGTATATAATTTACTTTTGATTATTATAATACAATTTTTTGAAATGTTATTCATAAGGATTTTGTCAATTATTCTGCTTAAGTAAATAATTATTCAAAGTTCATTCAGTACTTTAAAAGCTATTATTTTTTAAGGTTAAAATTGAATAAACATTTTATACGTTATTATTTTATTTAATTAATTAAATTATATATTCAGGTGCAACCTAGTACTTCATCAGCTATTGAAAATCCAAGTCCATCAACTATTGCAGTAGAAGAAAGTAGTGCTGATGTAAGAACTCCTCCGGAGAGTGTTGACGAGGTAATAAGTTTAAAATGTTGGATATATTTGGCGTTAATTTTGTAGAAATTCATTATTTACAATTAAATAAAACTACGTGATATAGTATTATTTCTACTTTCTTTAATTTCTTTACCACGACCTAGGTTTCGTTGTATTACAACATCAAAGATCTTTGCTAATATCCCACCTGAAGATGTTGTAATACAACGAAACCTAGGTCGTGGTAAAGAAATTAAAGAAAGTAGAAATAATACTACATCACGTAGTTTCATTTAATTGTAAGTAATAAGTTTATTTATATAAATCATATTTATATAAATCATACCAAAACATATGTTCAGGTTCTCGTTACGGACACAGCAACAACTTCTTCAACTTCAGTCACTTGCTTGTTTTGCAATTGCAAACAAACAAAAACTGGCAAGCGTGTAGTCAATCTTGTGTATCCTCAAAGTGATCAAATTACAGAACAACTGAGAACAATAGCAGATACCTTACATGATTCGGATATTCTTCAGAAACTCGATCAAACCCAAACTATTGCTTATCACAAACCATGTTATGCTGCATACCAAACAAGAGCAAAGCGGTGCACCGAAGTAAAAGGTGATTCCAATTGGCATCAATGTAGACGAGTTCATAGATTAGCTTTTGAGTCTATTTGTAATTTTATCGAGTGTGAAATTATTGAAAGCAGTGCAGTTATGAATTTTACTCAATTGTTTGGACGGTATCAAGCTTTACTACTAAAGTTTGGGGATTATGAACTAAATCTCGATGATTTTAAAGATTACCGACAGGAAATGCTGGAAAAAAAATTACTTAAACGATTTGGGGACCAAATAATAATAGAAGCATCTAACGGACCGCGTAACCAAAAATAGTTTATAAAGCAGATATTGATATTTCTATAATGGCTAATGACATAACATTTCTTCACCAAAGTAATGAAAAAAAATTGAAAATATTGCATATAAATTAAGAAATTGTATTAAACATATAGACTTTCATCCACTACCCAGGAAATTAACCGCTGATGATGTCATTCGAGGAGAGTGTGAAATTCCGGAAGAACTGCTTGATTTTATGGAAAATCTCATAAATGGACCTGACATTGCTCAGAAAGACTGTGAAGAAACTAATTTAAGAGTAAAATCTATTTGTAGCGATATTATTTACGCAGTTAGCAAAGGTCGATGTAAACAAGCAAAAAATATTACTCTTGGACTAGCAGTAAAATCCTTGACAAATTCGCGCCAAGTTATTACCATCCTGAACAGATACGGCCATACAATTGGATATAATTTAGCAGAAGAACTTGAAACAGAGATGACATATACATCGGTTCAAGATAACAAGGTTATACCGACCGGTATCACCGCGGTAAATGGATGCAGTACCCATGTTTCGTTTGACAACTTTGACCGTTTTGTTAACACAATTTCGGGAAAAGATACTATGCATGATACGGTTAGTATAATATATCAGTTTCCTCGTTCTGAATTTCAAAACATGGAAGTCGCAACTTCTTCAACTTCTCTGCTGGATGAAGATCAAGACGAA
This sequence comes from Druceiella hillmani, assembly GCA_039881145.1. Taxonomy (NCBI): domain Eukaryota; kingdom Metazoa; phylum Arthropoda; class Insecta; order Lepidoptera; family Hepialidae; genus Druceiella; species Druceiella hillmani. The sequence goes on from JAYKKI010000007.1 coordinate 18,854,038, forward strand.
CAGGGACCACATCGTAAACGAAGACGTTTTAGTGTAATTTCAAGACAGGTTCGACCATACTTTCAAAAACCTAAAACAACTATGCAACTTCTTCCTGCAGACTCTATTATTGATAGAATTGATGTACGCAAAGGTGCTACAGAAATTGCAATAACTAAAGATTTATTGTGGATAATGTCTTTATCGCAATTAGATTTCGTTCCAATGTGGTTAGGCTATAACTGCATGGTGTATACGGATCAGAGTGAAATTCAAAAAATCGAATATTTACCTCAAATTAACTCTTCTCCAACCTCATATGCCATTGTAAATGAAACACTCAATATAGCTAATGAAATAGCTGAAAAATGCCAGGAAAATCAAATCATCGTAACATACGATTTAGCAATTGCAAAAATGGCGATGCAAATCCAAAACAAAGACAAGCCTAAATTCGACCATATTTTTATAAATCTCGGATCATTTCATATGCAAATGGCATTTTTCAAAGCTGTTGGAAAGTTCATTGACTCTAGTGGACTCATTGATATATTAGTTTCAGCAGAAGTATTAGCTGCAGGCTCTGCTAACAGTTTTTTAGATAGCAAGCATTTTAATAGATGTAAACGATTCCATCCACTTATGAGTGCCGCATTACAAATATGTCATTTTAAAAAATACTTATCAACGACAAATGTATCTGGCGAAATGTTGGATGAGTTACTACAAGCATTTATTGAAGAACCTTCCAATCCTGATGTGAACGAGCCAACAGAATTACCAGATTTACTGAATCGTATTTTAAACGGGTATAAAGAATTTTGCAATCAGACTTTGACCGGAAATCATGGTAAAACAGCCCAATTCTATTACCAATATTGTGAGCTTATTAACTTGTTCCTTCGTTTTTCAAGAAGTATTCGCACAAGTAACTTTGAGCTGTACATGGATTCTATTTTTGATATGTGTGACTTATTTTTTGCACTAAATCAGCCTAACTATGCAAGATGGGCCCTAATATATCTTAGTAACTTAGTAAGACTGCAAGCGGAGAATTCACCTTTAGTTTCTGAATTTCGCCGCGGTGCTTTTGGAATTCGTCGTACAAAAGCTAATTTTGCTAGATCACCCGTCGATTTGACTTTGGAGCAAACCATTAATGCTGATGCTAGCAACCAATTATCTGACAATCTTGCTGTCGATTCGTTATCAGCACGTCAAAGATGGGCGCTCAGCCACAGTACAAGGACGAAAATATTGTCGTGTGTGAAGGATGATGTTAAATTGTCGCGAAAAGATGATACTTCGCACGCGTTACAGAAAAATGCGATTAAAAAAGACAAAAAAAGTCTTGAAAATATTATTGAGGCCATAAAAAATACGATGAACCCTTTTGAAGACACCATTGATCGAAATATTCTATTTAACATCTCAACGGGAAAAGCAGCATCTGAAAACGTCACAAATTTTCTGCTAAACGTGAAGACAATTGGTAATAAGCAGAAATTAAACTTTATTTCTCAATGTAACATGGAGACTGAAAGATTTGATAAGCCAATTACTCGAAACAAAATCTTGAACTTCGCTTCTGAATGTGCTATGAAAGTATTAACAAATAAAGACAAAACGAAAAAATTATTGTTGGAGATGGAACGTGATATTTTTGGTCGGTTACTTGGAATAAGTATTAGTAAAAAAAATAATATTGAACATTGTTTGACTTTTCCACTAGCACCGATGCCGCCTGCTCTTTTCTCATGTGCTGGTGAAATGTTTAAAACTGACAAGTCAACATTAGCTAAAGCATTAAAATCTCAGGTCGAAATGGTTGAGCCAACGAATATTAATGTTGAGATCATCGATGGATTTTATTACTTGCACCTGATCGGATCTTCAATGCCTCAAACTTTTGACAAAATTGCGGAGTCAATACTCATTAAACTTTGTTCAACAACCGCTGACGAAATACATATAATTTTTGACCGTTATTTTGCACGATCAATCAAAGATTATGAGCGTCAAAATCGGCAGGAATTCGACATTCTGTTCAATATTTCTGGTCCTCAATAAAGTAGGCCTACAGATTTTTTGCAGAGTCTTAAAAATTATAGTTTCAAAGAGAGTTTGGTACAGTTTTTAGCTAACTACTGGGAAAACGACCATTTAGCAACAATAATCAAAAACAAAAAAAAAATTTTGACGGTAGAAGAACACTGCTATTCTTATATAACTGACCAAAATTGCGTTATAAAAACAACAGAAAATAATTATGAGTGTTATCACGAAGAGGCGGATACAAGAATAATTTTTCACGCTTAAAGCAGCACCAGGTTCAACAATTTTAATAAAATCAGTTGACACAGATGTTCTCATAATTTTACTTGGAAACATGCATAAAATTCTTGATTCTGAAATTTGGCTTGCTAGTTCAGGGACAAAAAAAAAGTAGTAATGACCTCAATTGCATCAATTGCACGGAACTAGCATTGAAATTAGGATTTAATTTGTGTCTAAGTCTACCTGCTTTCCATGCGTACACAGGTTCTGATTACACGGTAGCGTTTTACAACAGAGGAAAAGTAAGACCGTTGAAAATTTTTTCAAAGAACGAGACATACCAAAAATGCTTTGCTTCATTAACTGAGGAAGCCGACATTTTTCTTAGCGAAAAAATGGACGTTGTTCAAGAATTTACGGTGGCTATGTATGGTATCAAACATTGTACTAAAGTAAATCACGCAAGATATCAAATTTTCCTGAAGAATTTTTCTGCAAAAGAAGATAGCGAGAAGTTCCTTAAAAAAGAAGCTTCTTCCGACTTAGAAGATGGCGATATAACTTCCGGAGATTCCGATTCGGAATAATTTACAATTATGACTTTGGCATTTAATATCTTTTTTATGTAAATATTGTTTGATAATAAAGATTTATAATTTTCAAACTGTACAAATTTATTTATAAAAATTTTTTTTTTTTTAATTTTGGGAACGTTTTTTTATTATGCTTTTCTTATTTATTTTATTACGCTCCAAAATGATCCTCTATAGTATACTATTTTTTTCCTTGTCTATCCTACGAATAGGAAGCATGCGCGCACTCTTATATTCTACCGGCCAGTAGCGCGCAGCTGCTATACTACGTCCTCCTTTATCGCATGGTACAGTACGAGCAACGCTTCTCTGTCACACATATTTACATGCTTCAATTTTTGCAACTTCAAAGCCTGGCTACCGTAATCTATGAACAGATTTTCTTGAGCAACCTTATACTACTCTACTCACAATAAATTTACCTACATTTTGATATATAAATATCGTGGTAAGCAGATGAGCGCAATTACTAATATAAATTTACCTGTTTGCACGCGGCTACCAGGTAAAAGGGAACAGAAAAAGGTAGGCAACCGATCGACTGCATATAGCAGATGTTGTATACTTTCAATTAGACTATGAGCCATTTGGCAACCAAGACAGTCAAATTTTAAAAAATAATACTTTTTTATAATTTTAATTAATCATACCCATGAACATTTTTTTTATGGCAACCTTATTGATACACGTTCACAAACATATTTTATTCTTTAAAATATAATTTTCACCTGGTTATCAAATCGGTGAAGGTCGTTCTTACTTGGGATCCTCTACTATTCCATATCTTCTTTACTCCAAGAATAATATTTCCTTTTTGACATGTTGTACTGAAATGGAAAATAATTATGTTTGAATTTGTTTTTAACTTTTGTGGTTATTTTCTCAATCAAAAATATAATAAAATAACTCGTTATAAACAGTTTATGAATCGGTAAATAGCATAGTGAGAAATTCATAATAGTTATCTTAAATCGTACCAGTACGTTTTAAGAACTTGGCTCGAGTTCGAAATAGGCGCAAGAGCCAAACAGATTTTAAATTTGCCGCCGGAAAATATGACAACAATCACATGAGATGAAATCACAAAGATACGCATTAATACATATCAAATCTTAAAATAGGTTTACACGACCTAATTTGAATAAAGTTCTTACAAAACGTGTAAAAATATTATAGCAATAATTGCAAAAAAGTTACTTTTTCAATATTTTTGCCGAGAGCTTTACAGATGTTATCTGTCAGATGGTAAAATGGCCGACTGTTATTTAGATTTTTTGATACTAGAGGCGCTAATAGCTATTACCGAAGTCGAGATTTAAGCGGAGTTTGTTCGTTAGAGAAATTTGTTCATTCTTCCGTGACAATCGTACCTTGGCATAACTGTACCCAGTCTACCCTATCATATTTTTCGCTAGATATACAAAATGAATCCATAAATGTTTTAAGGAACCACGTAAAATCTAAGCTTGTCAACGAAATTAAATTGGCCAAATTTTTTGGTATTATATTCGATAGCTCACCTGATATTTCACATATTGCTCAAATGTTTGAAGTAATTGTTATGTGAAATTTGATAATAGAAAAGTGGAGGTCAAAGAAGTAGGTTTACTTTGAATTTTTTTTTCTTTTGAAAGGAAAAAAGCTCTTGATCTAAATGATGAAATTTTTAAGAAACTTGAAAATAATGGTTTAAATGTTATGACAATGCAGCTTCCATGAGCGGCGTAAATGAAGAGTACAAGCTATTATTGAAGCAAAAAACAATAAAGCAATATTTGTTACCTATATTTATCGATCAATTAATTTTGTGGCCAACACTCATTTGCACAAAATGTATCTTGTATAAAATGTTTCGGGACAATAAGCCACTGGGAAATTCTTATTAAATACATCAAAGCATCTGTTAAAAGACTCTTACTAATATGATGGAGTGCTCATTATGCCGCAGTAAAAATACTGGCAGAAAATATTGATAGAGTTGTGGCTGCAATAGGAGAATAATGTGAACAGTAAGAAGAATAGATACCAGAGGAGCTGCACAAAAACTTCCCACCTCCACCTGCCTGCTCTGTATAATTTTACCTTCCTTTGCTATCTTTTCTTTTTGAATGATGTGCTATGGGAAAGAAACTATGCTTAGATTGCATTGCAAAGGCTTGAGCGATGATCAATTAGTTATAAAAATAAAGGCACATTTTTTTCTTTTAAAATCGAGGAGTACAATATTCACCGATGCAGAACTCACACTGAAAGTTGAACATCAAAAAGAAATGTTGAAATACCTTTACCGATGGAGTGTTGAACCCCAAACTAGATCAAAGTCTGTTCAAGATGTACCTTCATTGTTCGAGATTGTGCAGACAAATCCTAGCTTTTGGTGAATAGTGAAGAGTAGAAATTAGCTGTAGCAAAATCTATTCAGAAGCAAAACTCCTCTTAGAGATATCAAGGCTGAGAAGACATTTATAGAAACATCCAATCAATCATCGTGAAATGGGATTTTACAGAATCTCTCACAAATCTCACGGTTGCACTAAAGTTATTTACAAAAATTTGCTTATCAGTTTGCGCTCAATGTGAGTGGAGTTTCAGTAAACTAATATTAATTAAAAATTACTTGTGGGCAAAAATGACCCAAATGAGGTTTAACAATCTTGGAATATTAACATTAGAACACGGCACAACATACAATATAAATTTCGAAGATGTAATTTTTGAGTTTGCAGCTGTTAAATTTAGAAAGAAGAGATTTTAAGTGTTTGTGCATGCATACATGTGCCTGTCCCCCAGTGGGGTATATAGAGACAATGGATTTTCACTTGCTACGATCCTAACATAGCCCCCTGGATTCCTCAACTTTTATCACCCTTTTCATACGTGGTCTATGGTTTCCGGTGCTTTTCAGTTGGCTCTTTCACAGTATTCTGCCAATCTAATCGAGATACCCAGGACGCCTTCTTGTGACCTGACCATCCATCCACGCACATATTTTCTACGTGACCAACCTGCTAAAGAATTCCCTTCTCAATTTTCATCAGTATACCTTCTCTCGATCATACCCGTTTCAACCTATTTTTATCCTATCAATAAATTTGGAACCCGCACATACTTCTTGGGGAATACAATTCCACTGCTTTAATTCTACTCTTTCTTTTTAGCCATATCCAACTTTCTCTTCCATGCATCAAAGTGAAAGAGTATATGTATAATAAAACAATACTATTGTTATATTTTTATGTTCCAATTTGATCATATTTAAATAAATTCATACTTGATGTTCGGCAGATTTTTATTGATTTTAACAGTTTTCATTCTTGGAGCAACACTATCGATATCCACATCGAGTGCTACTCATGCTAGCTATACCACTTGTTGGGAAGTATAAACAAAAAATTTTATTAATTAAATTGAATACTGTCTTTTCTCCTAATAATTTGTTTATTATTTTTTACACTTATGCATTTTCAAAGTTGAAACTTTGCATATTAGTACCAAAAGATGAAGAAAACAAAAAAAAAGGATGATATTTGGACCAAAGGTAGGCTTTACTTTCAGTCTTCTTGCCTTAATATACCTGTATATTTTTAACTTTTTTCAGCTGAATGTTTAAAAAAGAAGTGCTTTTTACCATTTCTGAAAATTCGCTACAACCAAAACATGTTGTTTTACTAGAAGGATGAGTAGGAAATATACAATAGAAATAAAATTAATAAATGTCATAAAAATAATTTATTTACATCTTCACATAAACAATTTAAATACCCTGTATCTTGTTAATAATAACTATTTCTGTAGATTAACCCTTAACACTTTTCCCTGCTTATCTCGTGGTATGGAATGACTTTGAATGAGGTGCTTGCGAACAGTTGTTATTCTAGCATACATTGTGTTGCATAAGTAGCATTTGAATAAGTATGCTCGCTCGTGGACTCCATTCATATGTGCGTACAGTTCGGATGGCAAAAAAAATGCTTTATCGCATTGTTGACACTGCAAAAATTAAGAAAAAAATAGTATTTTCAGAAAAAACATAATATTTATTATGAAAATATGAAATATATTCATTAACTTTTTTTTCAAGTTTTAATTATTTACTAATAGCTCTAAGTTCACAATGTGCGGTTGACATTGCAAATGTTGAAACGTAAGAGTAGTTTTATCACTTAAAAATACGCAAAATAAACGTTACCAAATTTTATCCTAAAAAAGGACCTGGCAGTAAATCAGTTGATAAGTGTAGACACTTCAATGATATTTAAGAAAAGGCTTGGAACAAAACAGTTAAACTAGAACAAAAAAAATTCAATAAATAATAATGAAATGCAGCGTTGAAAGGAATAAGAGATTAAATAACATAACCAAATGACGTTCAACAGCAAATAGCCTAGAAAATTGAATGTTTACCATAAGTAGGATTCAAACAAAATAAAGTTGATCATTTAATCAGTAAGCCTTTCGTGAATCTAAACTAAGCAGAGGTTTGTTTGGTAGTATTTTGTTTCAGGAAAAGTTGGTATTAGTGACATCATTAGAGGAAAGAACCTACGGCAAATTATTGAAAGTATCTCCCTCACATGGTGACACGCCTCATATGGTGACAAACAATTAAAAAAATAAAACTTAAGAAACACCAAAAATTTTGTTTTCAGAAATCAATCTTGAAATGAAGACAGAAATAAAACACAAAAATTTAAATGAATATCTGATTCTAAAAACTAAAAAACCAGGGCTTTAAAGGAAAATACATTCGAATTTGGAATTAATTGCGCAACCAAATAAAATTGATATACAATCCAGTAACTTCATAAGTAAATCTTAGTTCATTTGCAATTATTATACCAAATACTATTTGTAGATACAAGAAAAATATTTATTAATGAACACCACAGAAATCTGAACTTGACTATGCTTCAGCAGTTGATTAAATTTATTGGCAATGGAAAATTTTGTGTTTTCCTATAAATTAAAAATAAAAAATCTAAACTACGAATAAACATATCATTGAGATTACAGCAATTCTGTGCTACAAATTCTACATGTTAAAAATTGTGTGTTGCAAGAGATAAAAATTAAATCTATTTAAAAGCACTTAATTTGATAATAACTAGGTGAAATTATCATTAAGAACTTTCATAAACTAATAGAATGAAGGTCATTTACATTTAAAAATGACAACCAAACTGTAAGAATGCATTAGGATTTAATGCTTTCTTTTTATGTAAAGCTATTTTGATGAAAAACTATTTCTGATAGAGAAATGAACTAACTATAATTATATATTTATAAAACAATGAACAATCATACCTTGTTCTTCTTCTGGTCAGAGTGTCTTTGAACATGTTTGAATAAACAAAACCTTCTAAAAAAACTCTTACCGCAAATATCACATATGTATGGTCGTTCACCAGTATGTGTTCTCTCATGAATCTGAAAATTTAAAGTATAAAACGATTTAAATTAAAATAAGATTCTTTATATACTCATCATAAGGAATCTTCTAAATTAAAATTACGTCGATACAAACCTCAATATCCAATTTCCTTAAACCTTTATAATCACAAAATCTACAAGACAACGTCTTTTCCATGCCATGGTGTACCATACAATGCATTTCCAAACTACGCTTACATGAAAATCCCTTGCCGCATTGCTGAAATTTGATTTTTATATGAACTTGCCATAATTAATAATAATCTTTATCAATATTATCATGTTATATTTTAAAAATTCACCCAAGATTTGAAGAAATATTTATTAATATATCTGAGTATCTCTCCACTAATAGAACACTTCATCATGTAATGTGAAAAGCCAGAAATTTCTTTGAGTATTTTTAGTTTTATTGAAAAAAAATATTACATAATAGAATGTCATTTTATACTGGAAAAAATGAAGTTAATGCTAAAATACATGCTGATAACATACTCTACACAATACACGGGTGGGTCAAAATTTTCACAGAATGGAAGGGATGACGAGGGGTAATGGTTGCTTACTCATATAGTCGCTAATGAGAGATTTATCACGAGTATATATACGTACCAAATTTCAGCTTAATTGTGTCATTATCCTCTGAGCTATCATCAATCAAGCAACTCATTTGAGAAAAAAATAATCGACTCTGATTTCTAAAAAATCTAATTTCGAGCAGTCATCAAGTTCCTGATAAAGCAAGGAAAAATACCACAAGTTATTGGATGAAATGTCATCAGTTTACTAGGACTCTTGCCCTAATAAAATCATTATTTACAAGTGGTATAATCTCATTAAACAAGGCTAAGGTTCGATCGAATATAACCCACACTCAGGACCACCGATCGAGACCTCCTCCTCAGACATTGTTGAGAAGGTTTACTGGAAGATGCCCGATTAAGGAAGCAGGTGGAAGAAATCTACAATAATTTGGAATATTCTTCACAGCTATCTTGGCATGTCAAAAGTCAGCGCAAGACGGGTGTCGAGAATGCTCACGCAAGTCACCGCAAAAGCGAAAATATGGCGAGTGTTCATATGACTCTTTCGGATCTCTGTAGGGAGTATGATAATGAAATTTTTGAGCTGAATTTTTATGGGTGATGATACAATGACATAAAAAAGGGTATCCCATCCCCTAAGAAGTTCAGGGTGTCACAATCAGCCAAAAAAGTCATGACGAAAAAAATTCACTGATGATGAGCAGGTCAAGTCTGCAATTCGAGATTCGACATCCCATGATTGTACGAGCTTCAGTAAAATCTTCGGTTGTCCATCTAGCACAAAGTTTTTTGATGCCTAAATGTTCATGGAGATTTTGCTATACTTAACTGACACCAGTGACTAAACTTGTCTGAATCGGCACTGATGTTATCGATAGAATTTTTGATTGACTAGAAATCGATCATAACTTTAATTGTTGATTGAGATCACAAGTCATAACATATCATAAAATGAAAATTGTTTTATGTTAAATTCAAGTAAAAAGAAATGACTAATTCAAGCAAAATATCACAATGGATTAAAAAGTTCTATTTTCGCAATTTGAATATATTATAATTTGAGAATATGACAACTAATGTTAAATGAAAAATGTATTTCTAGAGATTCTATCTATTTTAATTATTATATTTCACTTGATTTGAATGGGAGGAATAATAAAAGACCTTTTTTTGAACTTTATTAATTAGTAATAACCATTAGTAAACTTTTCTGGTTTATAATGAATTAAGAGAAAAATAGTTTTTTTTACATTAAATGTACAGGAATAGTGATTTTCCTGTTGTTGAGATAGCCATCTAAATTATAGGTATTTTTTTCAGAATACCTAATGTAAAGGTATAGAAATATTTACATTTTATATGGGGAAATTTGTTTAAAGACTAAAAAAAGTATCAAAACTTTGCATGTAATGAGAATATTTTTTAAAAGTTAAATAACAATATATGTAACAGATTGATATTATTTCATACCTCACAAATAATTCTATAACCTTCATGCTGCTGAGAATGTGACCGTAATGATTGTATATTTGCCAACGTCTTATGGCAAACCCGACATTTTACAGGGCCTTTTTCATTTTTGAATACTTTGCTTTGAAGCATATTTTTATTCCCGTTGTAATTTTTATCTTTAACTTTATTTTTCCTAATGGTTCGACAACCATAAAGAACATTTTTTGGCATATTGCACTCTTCATTGAAGTATTTCAAGAACAAGTTGATATCGCTTACTATCCTATCCTTGGAAATTTCACTTTCGTTTAATTTATCAAATAAATTGTCATTATCACTATGAATGGTGGAATAATTTTCTGTAATGTCTAAAGAGTTCATAGTTTCTCTTTCCTTTTTAATTATTTTTGAGAATTTATAAGAGCAATTTGATACAAATTCTTGTCCAAAATAAGTAAAATATATTTGAATATCATCTGTGGCATTCCTGGCAGCAATTTCATTTGTTAATTTTTTTTGTTTACCTTTCTTAATTAGTCTCTCACTAGCATTACCAGATATTTGACGAGATTCTTTGTTATTGAAACATGTGCCACCATCAAAAATTTCTTCCATATCGCTTCCATCACTCTTAAAATCAATTTCATTTGAATGATTTAACACAATATCTGAATCTGTGGGTTCATTTAAATAATTTTCGAAATACTCCATAAAAATATCAAATTCTTCCTCGTGTTTATTTTCAGTTTTATTATTTATATGTGTAATAGCTTCAATTATATTGTCTGTAGAAGAATCATATGTAGGAAAAATGGATTTAAATAATTGAATGTCGCGCGTATCATTCATATCGACCTCAAGTGCTGCAGATAAGTTCTTAAGTTTTGTATATGTAGTTTCACATTTCATTTTGAACTCATTAACCTGTTTCAGAAAAGATAAACAGGTTTGACATATATTTTGTGAAAAACCATCGTTCCGACTTATCTGAAGAATAAAAACAATCACTTCGTATTAAGTTATAAACAAACTGATCTATATGAAATAAAGTATTACATTTAATAACCCTGTATATTTTATGGTTCTATTAATCAGTGTATGCGTTATACTTCCTACAATTATATATTCAGAAATTACCTTAACGTTAGATATCCTCAAAATTAGACTGATATAATTACTATTAGATTTTACAAATAATGGTAACAGTCGTCCTTCTTTACCGCATGTAATACACATTCGCTTGCTATGCCTAGTAATATCTTTTAAATTCATTTTAATTAGTACATTCAACTTTCACTATTTACCAAATAACGTAATTATTTTTCCCCTATCAAAAACCAACATCAGTATACAATGATCTGTAAAGTATGCATATACGTGCCATGTAGCAATACAACATAAATAATTAAATCTATGAATTAAATAATCTATGATTTGCTACACAGAGAATCGAGAATAATGACAGCAGTCACTGCCAAAGACCATAGATTCTTTTTTTCTTTCTTTTATCCCGTGGCGCTTAGTCTCTCCTATGAGACTAAGCGCCAGCTGTTGCCAGTGTCAAGTTTGCCTAATCAACAATTCTAAATTGTTGGTTAGGCAACATTTACTAGATCACACTCCAAATATCTGTACTGTTGCATGATAAGAAAAATAAACTAAAATGCATAACAAAAATCAAACAGACGTTTACTATGATATAATAAATAAATTGAAAATATAATTGTTTGCTTTGTCTATTCCACAGATTGTGTACCATAGATACTATAATTTCCTCATATAAACTATATACCAAAATGTGTAGTATTTTTTTCATTTCGTTTAGATATCGGTATTTAAAATTAAGGGGTTATAATTAATTATTTTCTTTTTCAAATTTATATTCTTAGTATTTTTAGTTAAGATTACATTTCTTCAAAATTTATAATAATGTTTTTAGTTTTGAAATGGAAGATTGTGGCATTGCTTTAATTATAAATTATATTTCAATTAATTTTTGCATTAAACTATAGTGGTCCATTCACTTATTGATCTGTCGAGCAGATATGCTCTCAGTACACGTCTGCTGGTAATCATGCATCCGAGTACGCATCAGTCATTCCACAGAATAGATACGGTAAGTCATTCTTTATCCGTCGAAGGGCTCAGTTGTAGACGAGTCAGTGTCGATTTAAAATGAATTACAGGAAAAAATTGCATTTATAGCAGGCATGGTAATAAAATCAGAAGAAAATAAATAAAACGAACAGATTTTGGTCCAAACATGGTTCCTGAAAAAGAAAAAAAAACAGGCGGGCTGCATCAGGGACGCAGCCACAGTGGAGTACGTGAAACGTCTTGAGCGTAGTAGAGAATGTGTAATGTAGTAAGTCTAACACGTTCCCTTTGGAGACGAACACATTCCGCCGAAGTGAAAGCGGCTCGTCGAGGGCCGAAATATCTCTCTCTCTCTCTCTTGTTACCCGAACTCTTGCATGCCAGTTTTTTACGTTACGTACTTTTTTAAATTCTACAACTTCTAAATGGTCTTAAGTATGAATTTTTCGTATCACACCTATTATAACATCGTGGGCTCTGTCAAAACGCGACTGCTACCATTTAAATCGATCTATGTACTGCTGAGTAATCATTAATTAAACACAGCGCGCGTTAGTAAATTTAGTTCCGAATGAGTCGTGCTGCATGCGACTGCAGCGACATATTAATTATCGAGTAATGGCTTCTATCTAAATTATAGTACTAAAATTATGCCGGTAGGTGATATACTTCTAAAGTTATGAGCGATCTTGCCATAACATATTTGGTTATATATATAGTTTTTGCAAGTGATCGAAATGAAAGAAGTTTCACATCAATAAACTGATGTGAACTTATTGAAAGGTACTCGTATGAGAGAATCAGTTAGCGCTCGAGAGCGTTCCCGCAACTTAGCGTTTTCTGGCGACTGAAAGATCATAGGAGGACTTAAAGTTTGGCAGTGCAATATCTCCTCAGCTATTGGGCAAAATTATTTTATTTATATTAGTTGATTATTTATGGCATTGAAACACGAATTTGTCGAAGTTATATTTTCATTCTTATACATAAATAACAAATTACAATGGGAATATAAATATAAAAAAACCTAGTTATGAAACGGAAATGACAAGGACTCTTCTACAGGGTTTTGTCATTCGGGAATATGTATTATTGGTTAGTTTTGGTGTGCGATGCCTCGAGGTGTGATAATAATACTTTTGGATGTTCCTGTATTTATCGTATGTAGAAATCGGTTGAGAAAAATTAATGAACTTTGTTTTATTATTTGTATTAATAGAATACGCTTCATTTAATTTTCTCAATACAGGATAATCATAAAAGAATATAGTAAACGAATACAATAAAGGACATCCTAAATTATTTTTTTGGCAAATCACTTGAAGCTCATCCATTGCTTTTAATTCACTGCTCACGTTGTCACCGAAAGTTTAACGTTTATAATGCGATGATAAAACCTCACTAGGTCTATCTTAAAATTTTGCCTCCTTCTGATTTAAATTAGTTTTCTGCTCTTGCGGATAAATCTCTTCAGGACTTTTGGGCTCGCTCTGTTATAAAAGCATATATTTTACAAAATTCATAAATCATTTCTTTTTCAGGCCCCCAATACTGAACAAGAATGGCTAAAAGTTGTCGAAGGATTCGCCCAAAGTTGGAATTTTGAACATTGCATAGGGGCGATAAATGACATATAGCTATTAGGCAACCACAAAGGGCACTCAGGAGCACACGTCCTTAATTACAAATTGTCTTATAGCATAGTTTCATTTGTTATAGTCAATGCCAATTATGAATTTTTATCTGTCTACCCAGGTATTAATGGAAAAGTGTCGAGTGGAGGTATTTTTCAAGAGACGGATTTTTATGATAAACTCAATAATGGTCAATTAAATCTTCCTGCTCCTTCTAATCTGCCTGGATCGCAAACATGCCCATATGTGTTCGTTGGAGACATTGCTTTTTTACTGGTTCAAAACATAAAGAAACCTAATCCAGCAAATAATCAAAGCAATCTAAGGAAGCAAAAATATTTAACCACCGCTTGAATCGGGCTAGAAGAATAGTTGAAAACTCTTTCAGCATTATGGCATCACGTTACAGAATACTACTACAAACAATATCTTTTCTCAATCTAAATAATATCGATGGTGTTATATTGTATTGCTGCTTGTTACATAATTATCGAAGAAAAAAAAGTTTAAGCTACAATCGTCCTCGCTATGTTGATAATGAAAATAACGATCGATGGCGAATGGCGCCAAGAGATTTCATAGTTAATTGGGCTTGAAACTCGACGCAGTTGTCATGACAATGTAGCCAAAATAGTTAGAATAGGTTTCACTAATTACTTCAATAACGAAGGCCGTGTACCTAAATAATATATCAGTAAAAATAAATTCTAAACCTTTTAATTATATAACAATATTTATTTGAAATAAAGCTATTGGCTGATATATTTAAGAATTATTATTTTCTTACCCATATTATGCCACTTTGCGAATCATCATCGGTTGAAATAGAATGTCCAGCCGTCATATTAGATGTTATAATTTTCACATCTTCTACGTCAGTCAAAAATAATAAATCGAAATACTTTAAATTTAAAAAAATAATTATTAAGTGACATTAAAAAAAATATAATATAATAAATATAGCTTTAAAATCTTCTCTGTGTACAATCATACTAATATAATAAGTCGAAAAGTTTGTATTTTGTTTGCGCGCAAAGCTAATGAATGGAACCACTCTTCCGTTTCCATAATTTATTTATGTGTTAGTAAGTGCTAAACTCTATATAGAAACAAGTTTTGGTTGATAGAGGCACATCAATGATAAAAAAACGGACGTACATGCGGGGCATAGCTAGTAAGTATTAAATTTTAGGCAAGCAAAGAAATTGAATTTATCGTAGAGTTGACTCATAAACATCGTCGGCCGATGCTATGATACGTTTTGACTCTCTTATTGTTCTTAACTCGTATTAGAAATCAGAGCGCAAGCTCTCAATTTTTTTCTTACAAAATAATATATCGGCATCGGGATTCATTTCCTTTAATTTTTCTATCAAATTATTACCTCATTGTTTTGTCGATATAATTTGTACTCTTGACTTTCTATAAGCATAGTAAATTACAAATAAAGCAATAAAACTTTCCCAAAAGGGTTTATTATCTGATAACGCCATAGCGGAACGCAAAAGTAATAAAACACAATTCTTTCACCGTCTCGATCGCAAATAAAGCGCGTGCGCCGGATAAATCCTGCGATGTACACATACGGACGGAATCCTCATGGATTTGTTCTGTTCGTGCCTGTGCTCGTCGCATCAAGCGACGGACAGCGAGCCGGACATGGACAGCGAGCATACTATCATACACGCACGGATGCGCCCGTCGTGGGCGTGTCACGGCAAATCCACTGGACATATATGCATGTGAATGGGAGGCGTATTAGTAATCAGTTAGAAACATATATGATTTTAATATTGAAATATTTGTTACTCGTAGCTATTAAAAACTTTCAAAGGTTGCACAGAAACTGGATCATAAATATAATTACAATCTTTTAATAAATCAATGGCATGAAATTTGGTTATATTTCTCAATTCTAGAATTCTAAAAATCATATAAGTTTTATTATTCCGCGTTTGAAAATTAACGCGATTTGTTTATATAACTATTTATCTAAGAATATTGTTACGACTATGTGCCTGAACAGATTACTTGCAACATTTGTCTATGCAACCTCCCTCTGAATGTGGCTGTATGGTCTGTGTCGTATATTTGTTTATGGTGGTCCGATGTATATATTCAGAAATATATTGTAAATAATCCAAGAAATCCCTTGTTTAGAATTAATATTTCAAAACTTAAGATATTTTACTCGATTCTAGTTATTGTTTATTAAGTGTGTACGTGTATAGTTTTAATTTCCAATGCCTGAGTGAATTAAAAATCGCCAGGAATGCAAGTCGTTCGACGATAAAATAGTTTTGCGTCTATTGCAATATGGCTGTCTTGTAATGACACAGTGGCCGCTGTTATTCTTTGTCGTCTTGTCAATTTTATTTTACGAAAATGGAATTACGTGTTGGAAATAAGTATCGTCTGGGCCGTAAAATCGGTTCCGGATCCTTTGGCGACATTTACCTCGGTTAGTCATTTACATTATTTTCGTAAACAAAGGGTTTTCATATTATGTCAATATTCAGCACAGCTGTAACTAGATATATTGTATTTTATTTTTTAAAGCTATGGATAGTAATTATATACGTACGATATATTCATTCATTACAAGTAATTAAAATTTATCGATTTTTATGTTTTAATATTTACTTGTGGCTTAATATTTTATGTACACACTTAGTTGCATACTATTAAAGCTGCCGATTTTTAATGAGATAAATACAAAAAATAATGTTAAGCCCTATAGACGGTTTATCACATATCGACTATGTATATTATAATACATTTGTCACATTTATATCCCTTAATTAAAGAAATGCACGTCGAAAAATGTCAATTATTGTGATATAAACGGCAATTAAATGTTAATTTTGTTTTCTTACAAGGTTGTCATTTTAAGCAAAGTTAATTTGTTATGAAAAATTATTCTAAATGGGATGTTATTGGAATATAATAGTTTTAACAGTTGGCAAAACGTAAAAGCCTTAATCTTAAAGCATTATATATCCATTTGTTTTTTTCTTCTTTTAACACTTATCGCTAGTAATATTATTTCTTATATAGAGTGATTTAAATAGACTTGTCTATTTTGCTTACAAAAATTTAGCTAAATTTTGTTGTATTGCACAAATGAATCAACTTATAAATTCATTTCCTTTATATCTACATTTCAGATATTGAAGTTAATTTGGAATTATATATTTGATAGTTATACATACATACACATTATATATATATGTAAATGTGTGTGTGTGTATATATATATGTATATATATATATATATATATATATATATATATATATATATATATATATATATATATATATATATATAAATAAATAAACATAAACGAGAAACATTTCCTGTGAGATGTAACATTAGGTGCTATATATTCTATATGTAAATCCTGTAAAAGGAAATTGTTATTAAGAAATAATAAATATCGAAACTGGTCTTTGTTATTATGTTGCCAGAATATTTATAATTCAGTAATTAATATTGTGTCAAAAACAACCTTCGTTTTTATTAGCAGATAAACTGGAAAGTTTTATACTTGTGGTTTTGATATTATAATAGAATTTACATTTAATTGGAACATTGTATTTAAGATGTCCAAAATTGTGTCGTTCCAATTTACGTCGCAGTTGACTAAAATTTTCATTAATGAATACTGTATATGGAGAAAATTATACATAATTTTTTTAGTAATATTAACATAATTCATACATAGTTCAGTAATGTGGTATTGAAGTAAGTCGGGTTTTGTTCCGTTACCACTAGCTACTATGATATGAACGAGTTTTAATTTGAGAGAAAATAGGTGAACTTGAATACAATAATTCTCTGCAAGAAGTTTATACATCCTCTACACATATTCATATTCCAAGTGTAAATTCTACATACACTCTAGGTGGTTTAGTGTTTTATAAATGTGCAGACTATAATTTGTATTTAATACAATATATAGATATTGTATGTTTTTAACAATAATATGTAGAGATGTTGATTTTGTTTATTTTTTCTTAATAGCATGCCATTTATGAATAATATCAATTTAGTCATCACATGACTGAGCGAAATATGGGTTAATATTTTGTTGCAGGTACAAATATTATGACAAATGAGGAAGTTGCAATAAAGCTAGAATGTATAAAGACGAGGCATCCACAATTGCACATAGAAAGCAAATTTTATAAACTAATGCAAGGCGGTGGTAAGTATTGGCAATAGTGAATATAAAAGAATGTTTTGCACTTACATCATGACAGCTTTTTTGATATATATTAGAATAAACATGTTGAATGTTTTATTCTTTTTTTATTATTGTTTTGAAAGAGAATTTATATTAAACTTTGTTAAATACAAAAAAATCAATGTGACTTTTTTCCAAACAATTGATTTGTTTGCAACAAATAATTTGTTACAGATTTTTAACTTAATTTGCATTTTTTATTATTGAAAATTTATATACAAATGACAGAATAATATTAAGCATAAAAAAATTAAAGTATATAAATTAAAATGAAAGTATAACAAAGTGAAATACGTGAAAAAATTAATCTAAAAGATGTTGAAGTTTGGCAAATATTTGTCATAATAATATTCAATTTTTTTTACCAAAATTAATCTTTGTAATCTTTGATTTAAAAAAAGAAAAATTTTCACTAAAGTGCGTTTATACCACAAAGGTGTAATTCCATTGGGAGTGTTGTGCAATTTATCTTATGAACAAACATCAAGGTTTCTTAAATTTCAACACTCACAAGACAAGTACTGGGTGATAATTTATTAATTTTTTGGCCACTATATGAAGATAGATTTGAGTGTCATAATTTTATATTGGTCTTGAAAGGCAAATAGTATTTTCTAAATAATATTATATTAGAAAACTTTGTGTATTATCACATACCCTGCATGTTGAACAATGAACTTGATTTTATATAAAAAAAACTTGAACACTTTCTTTATCTATATAACCATGTTTTTGCTGTAATTTTATAATAATCTTATTTTCAGTCTGGCGTAAATCCTTTATACATTTATTCCTTCTTAATTTCTTTTCGATAGCAGCTTTGAATTTGTTTTTCTTTCTCATTTGTATTCACTTGTGTTAGACATTATCTTACTAATAAGTTTTTACATCAATAGGTATTAATAAGGTTGAATTTATGTGGTCCCCATTTTTCTTGTAACTGCAAATGTTCAATATGTGCCCTTATATTAATTTTAAGAAAGATGTTTGCAAAATCTTCTCGGAGGTCTTGAGTGGTTAATGTCTGAAAATTAAATATTATTGTATAATTTTTGAAAGGTATAAAAGTTTGGAAAGCGAAAGAGGGTAAGTGAGTTTGTTGGGCTGTTAAGATTGGAAATGAATTTACAAAACAGGTTTATCAGAATAGTTTGTTTATAAGGACAATAATTGCCGTGGACAAACAAGTGGCCTTATATAATGAAGTGAGGAATAAGTTAATTTTGAAAGAGATATGAGCGGCAGAACATAATGGTATACCGGTGTAGATAATTATGTATGGTAATGAATGTTTTATAATATTGTAATAATGTCTTTGATATATATGTTGTCCATTGAACAGGAAATTGATAGTTCCTCAATTCTAATTTATCACAACAGCTTTATTAGGCTTCCGTAATTTCCTCATGTCCGTTGGTAATTGGGGGCAAACATATTATTTCACGTTTCCCATCTTGTTATGTACCTTTGCATAGTACTTTCAAAAGGAACTGGAGGTTCCATTTATCATTTCCAATCCCCATTTGCAAAATATTTAGTTTAAAATTGATATGCAAACTGTTCATGCCCCTTTAATTATATAGTCATGGGTTTGAAAAATTGAAAAAAATCTAGATACTAATATTCTATTAGAACTTTGGATTAAAATCATTTTTGTTAACTTGTATCAACGGTTTGACGTCTATGAAATCCTACTTTATTTGTGTCCTAATATGCACTTAGCTATTTTTTTATTTTAATTTTGTTTTTCAACCTTCACTTTTCAGTTGGTATACCATCAATCCGATGGTGTGGGTCAGAGGGTGACTATAATGTAATGGTGATGGAACTGTTGGGCCCCTCACTAGAAGATCTCTTCAACTTCTGTTCGCGGAGGTTTTCCTTAAAGACTGTACTGCTACTTGCGGATCAACTTATCACACGCATCGACAGTATACATTCTAGGAATTTCATTCACAGGTGCCAGTTATGTTTTATAAGTTTAAAATATATTACTTACATAATTATAGTTAAGAATATTGACTCCAAATGCAGACATCGAAATTTAGTTTATTTATGTCAGTTAATAACAAAAGTGGTGAAATTGAAATCTAGACAATTTTTAAAAATATTTTTAGAGGGACTGTTAGTTGCGTACTTGAATTTGTAAGAATATATAATTGTAACCACTTTTTCTTTTTAACTACAAAAACCTTTTTTACAAATCTCATTTTTTTTAACAGTTTCTCGGGTGCTAATTATAAGATAATTACTCAGTTATAAAATAAATAAATGGCATCTATCTTAAATGTCGGACAAAAAATGCATTGACATTTGACGACAACAGATATTAAACATGACATTTAACAGATAAATCCAAGATAGCTCTTAGGTATCTGTACTGTTGTATGTATTTAACATAAATTAAAAACGAATCACTTAAGTTGAGAAAATTAAGTAATTTTCACCCTATATGTTTTATTGACTTTTTTAATATTTACATAATTATACTGCAATCTGTTTTGAACACATTTAGCAGTAGGTTGAGAAAGTGTACGAAAAGACTTGCACAGTATGTACCCTGTGTCAAATCCGTATTCATGATGTCATCTAGTGATGACAGTAGATCTTGTAGCGCCTTAACTTTTAAGCTGATGAAGGTAGTAAAGTCCATAAGAGGGCAAGTGAGTTTGTTGGGCTGATTAAAAAGCCTGGTTTTATATTTGACAGTTCAGATTTCAATCTCTTCTTTTATTGTGGCTATTCCTAGTTCATGATGTATCAAAAAGCATCAGCAGTAATGCGTAATGTTGTGGACTGATATCTGGAAAATTTCTATGTTTGAATTAGCGCTTGTAGTACCCCAGAGTTGTATTCCATAGGGGTTCACCTTGGCTTTAGTAAAACTTTATAAATTAGCATATTATTTCATTCTCACCTTTTACCATTGAAATATGTATGTATTGTTCATACCATTGATATATGTGATTTTCAATTTATATAGGTTACTATATAATTTGCGAAATTGTTGGCTTAGCGTTAGACATTTTGTAAATATAAGCTAGTCTCCATGTTAGTCTCCGATATAGATAATTTCCAAATACTTAACTTCTTATGTCTGTGGTATTATGACTCCATATAGTTCAACGAATGGACATTGTCTCATAGTAAAGTAACTTGCACAGGTTTTGTTTCATTGGGCTTCATGCACCAGTTTTTTAATCAGTTTAAAATTTAATTAAGGTACATTACTTTTCAGGAAGAATCACATAAGTTTTTATCAACTGTTATAACTGATGTATCATCAACGAATGTTTCTAATATTATATTTTCTTTCATTGAAAAATTGATCCTAAGACGCTGCCCTGAGAGATTCCAACTTTGCTTTGATGATGCTCATGCCATACTCGAAAGCCTTTGACATGTCTAGGAATGCTGCATTACAATGTAGTTTTGATTTTTTATAATTATCTACAGTTCTGTAGTATCTGTTCTATAGTACTGTGTTTTGCCTAAAGCCAAAATTATTTTTTGTTATCAAGTTTTCTTTGTTTATAAGGGTCTGGTTATAAGTAATATTTGTGTATTAGAAAAGTAGTGGTATTGGAGGTGAAAGTAATACAGTGGTGTTGGAAGTAGACTTTAATATCTTCTGGACTTCGCCCAGGTTTTAAGATTAATAAGACCCACGCTACTTTCCATTGTGGAGGTACTGAACATTCTCAAAAGACTGTACAGTTTATATGGTGCATTGTACAGATACAGATGCATTGTACACTTGCATAAAGTATCTAATAGCTTATTTTAGAAACATTCGCAACAATTTGGCTGTGATCAGATCGTATCTAGGAACCTTTTTAAGTCAAGTTCATTTATGACCGATTTGTCTTCATTAATTATACACTTTTTGATCCGAACTTCTAATTAGTCTGGTTTAAAAACTTCAGTAGCTCTTAGATTTCTGTAGAATTCATATCACTGTTGGGGAAAAACTTCTTTAAGATTCTCTTACTATCTGTTTTAAGTCATCCCAATTATTTTCAAGACTGTGAAGGTGGGGTGTCTTAGTTAGAACTTATTATTAAGCGTTATTTCAACCGGAAAGATCTGAAGAAAATTAGACTAGACTTACAGCTAAAGTGGTTTTAGCAATTCCCCTAATGACAAGGAAATCAATAAAATCAGGTATTTTTCTCATGTCTGTGGACCTGTACGTAGATTCACCGAATGTTGTTTACTTTGGACTGCTAGCAGCAACTGGCGTCCCTTAGTGGCAGTTATTCTTGATCTCTAGTGAATGTGTTTAGTGATATAATCATCCCTAGCTATAGATTTGTATCGTAAGGTTACAAATAATGTTCATATCCTTTTTTAATGCTGTTTTTAGGTGCACTATATACAGCACATTTTGTGCTTGTATATGTTTTGAACAATATCCTTTATTAGTATTGCTAAAGTCACCATGCGCTTTTCCATCAAGATGGTAAAATTTCTAGTTTGGCATATTAAAGTAGCTTTTTCTTGTAAAGTGAGTTTCTGATGTTAATAGTGTATCAATATCATCTTCATATAGGGTTTTAGTTCTAGTGATTGCACCATGAGCTCATTGGCATTCCGTATTACAATCTTTGAATTGTCGAATTTTGTGTTGGCAGTGGTGAAGAGAAGGTTGGTGGTCATGGTGGCTATTTTCTGCATTATTTGTGTAAGCATATCCATTATTTCTAGCATATCTGTTGTGTTATTATTTTTACAGTTTGCTGATGTGTTTTATATGCTATCGGGTTTATGTTTATGAAGTATTTGTGAGTGGGTTATATCGGGTTGCGTTTCTCATCATGGAATGTTAGATGATTGACTTATTGTGTTTCTACATGGGTAAATGATTGTTTCTATGTATGGGGACATCTTTATACTTAACATTTTGGAGTTCTTTTTATGTCGCATCCTTCATAATAGGCCGGATGGTAGATTTACAAGTTATTTTCATTTTGCTAAGTTCTACAATAAAAGGTACCTACTTTACCGCTACCAGTACTGCTTTTGTATTCCTTTGTTTTATGTTGGTTGCAATATGGCCTAACTCATCTAGTGCTTGTTTGGTTTCTTCAGTGTTTGTAGTTGGGTGTGATTTCTTAAATTCCACTCTGAAACTTCTCTCTTGTTTAGGTTTGTATGTGTTGAATTTAGTATTTTTTAAATTCAAATTGTTTTACTACGTCTATATGCGTCTGGGCACTCTGGTTGAATTTTGACTAGTTCATTGTGATATACATTCAAATTATAGTATTCACTTGTGTGTTCATTTAGTAATGTTTGATGTTGCTAATACGGTTTACGAAAATTGGGGGGTGGCTTGATTATTATCTCCTTTATTTCGGAGTTTAGTTCAGATTTGTTCCCTCGTCTAGCTGAGCAAAACTGTTAGATGTGGTTATAGTTTGACTTGCTTTTGTTACCTTGATGAAGTTTTGGGGCTGGAGCTCTTCTTTTTCAACATCAATCCAATTATCATCTCATTTTTTGTATGTTTGTTTTCTGCTGATTGTTGAGCGGTTGCAGGTTATCCACTCAGTGAACTTGATTCACTAATTATAATTAATTGAACTACTATTGATTATCTTAAACTCTTTTACTCTTTACTTGTCAACTTTGGTGTAAAGTACATATGGCGGACTTATTGCTACATGAGCAATTCCTTTCAGTCAACATATGTTTAAAAAATTGATTACCAACCATTTTTTAAACTTGTAAAGATGTTACAGTATGAAATAACAATGATATGCTTAATAAAGGCCAAAAATTGGAATACAAATATTGACGTTATTTAGGATGATTTAGGAGTTAGCAGGTTAATGGAGAAAAGTTTAGATCAACTCAACTCACTCACTCTGTCTTTACGAATTTTAATCGAGGATATTTTATAATTAATTAATTATGTAGATATTTACATACATAATTAATTGTCGATTTGGAACATAAATTCTTACTTAAATATAGATTTGAAAGCAAACTTGGTAAAATCCATCACTTGTAGTAAATCATAACCGGTGAAATCCACGACCGCCAATCGCACAGCAGCATTTTTTCATGGTTGTCGGAAATAAACTGGTAGTGGAGAAAGATGAGATTGTCCTATTGTTCTAATTATTGTTTTGATTAATAAATAAAATGTTACATAATGAGTGGTATATTAAAAGTGACTATTAATGAAGCGAGGAAACGAAAACAGTAATTTAATTATTTTAAATTACATTTTTTAGTGATCGACAAATTCATTCATTTTTTAAAATCAGTAATAACCATTATCGTAACATAAAAGCACTGAATACTGATTGCTTGTCATCATGAAAAATTAGGAAAATTAAATACCAATATAAATATAGATACCCATATAAATGACTGTAATAGTTAATTATAAATATTTATTTTTAATAAAAAATAACTTTGCTAATGTTATGACAAATATTTTTAATAAATCATAACTTAAAAGAAGATATTCGTTTTCCAACCAGTCACATTGATTTTTGTTGAGACAATCCATTAAGATACCCATTTCTGATAAAATGTATGAAAGTAAACAAAAGTTATAAAAATTTATGCAAATAGAATAGAATATAACACATCTGCCATTAAAGAAAATTACGTAATTGAAAAATAAAACGTGAACATTTTCATATAAACCTAAAACTTTTTGGATATTAGAAAATAAGCTTTATGCACAACCCAGATGGAGTGACTTCTAAGTGGTGAGTCGCCTGCTAACAACTGTCAGCTTTTGTGGGACAAGGTCTGCAGCCAACTTTCCACTGACCGCATAAGTCAAGATGCGTGCGCCGCTGACTAAATGTCTGCCATCTCCATTAGTGCATGTGCGGTCGTAGATTCTAAACTTTTCTCAATTGACCTGTTTTAATTCACAACATTTGGATCGGTGAGAGTCAGCCAAATGTGTTGTGATATTTTTGTGAGATGTTTCCAGATTATTGGCGGACAGATTATGGTTCGTCATCTGCATTGTACGTAATAGTGTCTTAGCCACAATTAATAACAGTAGTTGTTATGCAGGACATTCTTTCTTACGTAGTGATTATTGTTTTTATGAATAGTATATGATATGATAACTTAAATAGATTAATATACGGTATTATCACGACTAACATTATTGAGTATGAACCCCCCTCTGAATGAATTGAGCTATGAACCACATGGCGGGCATATGCTGGTGCACAACGCCAGTCGTACCTCTATGAGTATTTCAAACAAGAGAAGGGAGCATTGTTCTTTAAGTACATGTGAGATATATGTATTTATTTTTACGTTTATGACATATCTTATGTTATAGTTACTTTTGCGATGGAGATGTTTAGTGCTGGGAGGTGTTTCTGAATTACAGTATAACCAAGTTGCAGGTATAGGATCGTTAGCTACATTATTTTTTGGTTTTGCCTTTTCTAGCTGTGTCAAAAAATAAACTTTCTGAGTACTAGATAATACTATGAATTAAAATGAAAATCCTTTTTAAATAAATAATAATATATGTATGACCAGTGTTTTCCAAAGTCTTAGAATCACAACATATGTATGTTAGAATTATTTAAAGATATTAGTAAAAATATTAGTTTTATTGAATAGATAGGGGCCTACTGTTCTTTTACGATACACTCATTATATACAGCAAGGCATAAGTAACCTACATATTTCAAATTACTATAACTGGACTAGTTTATGGAATATTAGAATAATTGATATTATATAAAAATATTTTTTCAATTAAGATTATTCTTTCGGCCATAAACTAAATTAAAAAAGAAGTATTTTTTTATAATTTCAAGGTTATATAATTCCTTGTGGCATTGTAATATCACAAATAAAAATATGCTCTGGGTTTTAATTGTCTGTGTTGAAATCTTTAGACATTGTTTTTATTAAAATGAAGAATGTGCATATGCCGCTTGTGTTATTTTAATCACTCTATTTGAATTTAAATATTGTGATGTCAGCACGAGCGCTGAATGCTCCATGTGTGGGGCGCACACGCTTGAGATAGTTTATATTCTTAGTGTTATCAGCTAAATTATGCTTGACTACATGAAATATCACAATTAATTTAAAAGTTGCAGAGCATTTGTTTATACTATTCGATATGGCTCAATCTCTTGATATAAAAATTTCAATCTATTTTGAAATATGTACATGGATCGTTTTTTTGTTGCAGGGATATAAAACCTGATAATTTTTTAATGGGTTTAGGTAAGCGGGGTAATTTAGTGTACATCATAGATTTTGGATTAGCCAAGAAGTATAGGGACCCGAGGACACTGCAGCATATACCTTACAGAGAAAACAAAAATCTTACAGGTGAGTTACAATTTCTTCATTTCAGGGTTATATATCAGAAGCAAAAACGGAATCCTTATAAGAAAATTCATATGTCTGTCTGCTGTTTTTCTCAGGAAATGTTTGAAATAAACACTTGAAATTTGGCATAGCCACATGCCTGCATATACTTAAATAGTAAACATTCAAAAATACTTATAATTTCATAGGGGACAAATTCCGTACTTGAAAATATATTTTTTAATTTCATAAATTTTGTGGGATATTATTTGGAGACTTGCTGTGATAATTTTGTGAATTTTTTTTCATAATTTTGATTAATATATTTTCAGGGATATCCTGTATCCCTTCTTCCATTTCTAAAACTACCGAATATAAAATTAAGAAAATAACAGTGGTTCTAAAAGCTTATATAAAGTTTAAAAGAAAACTATAGTGATCATCCTAAATTGTACAGCTTTCCACAATATGCTTGAGAAAGACATGCTAGGCAATAAATTTTTGTGGTGAATTATGTTAATATTTGTAAATTGTTTAAAAGATGTACAATATACCCTCAAGGGCTTAAATATTTATAGGTTTATATGGAATACTCCATAGTGCACGTTCTACTCTCATTTAACATGTTTTTTCATTCCTTCACATTTTCACTTAAGAAAAATGTATTGTTTATCAAAATGAATTTTTTAATTAATCCTGGCAAAAGAAAATTAGTAGAATTCATGTTCGTAGGATCATTTTTTTTTAGATTTTATTACTATTAATATAACAACAAGAAAATCTTTTTTAGATTTTCTTGTTGTGACAATGAATTTAAACAATTATTGAAAGTAGTATTCAATCAAATGGCTGTTATAAAATGAATATTATATTTTTTTATTTGTTGCCTTATTAACCTTTATTTTATATGTCACATTGTGCATCAAGTCTGAGAAAAAGACAGCGAGAGAAACAAAGTTTCCATCCACATTCCATAAGTTTTGTATTCATCCAATTTTGATGCTGAAGGCTTGTAAACATTTATTTTTCAGAAAATAATATAACACGCTTTGAACATTAAGTTGGCCAATTTAATAATAAATATTTTATAAAATGTTTGCGATAAATGTCATTGCTTTTATATTTGGATAATTGACACAAAAATGTTAATATTAATTCTGTATGTTGGCAGGCACTGCGAGATATGCGTCTATAAACACTCACCTAGGAATAGAGCAATCACGTCGAGATGATCTCGAGTCCTTAGGGTATGTTTTGATGTACTTTAACCGCGGGAGTCTTCCTTGGCAGGGTCTCAAAGCTGCTACTAAACGTCAAAAATATGAAAGAATATCCGAGAAGAAACTCTCCACACCTTTCGATGAATTATGCAAGGTTAGCTATTAATTCTGCCAGGTTAAATGCAGTTACTTTCACTCAGAGTCATAATGGTTTACTTAGACACATTCTTAATTTTGGTATTTATCGCTAGTGAGATATTTTTAAATATGTATAATATGAGGGTCGATTGAAAAGATTGTAGCCTCGGTGAGAGGCAGTGGTATATTTTATTTCTTTTTACCCTCGTTTTATGCCTATCCTTTAGTAGTTTCGTTTGTTGTCGCCAGTAAATATTTTGTTTGTTCCCAAATAATGGTTAATTTTGAGAAAACTTTGAAATGGAGAAAACCAAACGTGTGGTTATTAAGTACACGCTCAATCATGGCTTAACTCCACAGAAGATCCGCTTAGACATGACGGCATACTAGAAGAATCTGCCATTTCCTGTTCAAAGGCCACAAAGTGGTAAATGAATATGAGAATGATTGATTGAAACTTGTGATTTGATTTTAAGTGATTGCAGAACAAACATCATTATTTTACTTAAATTTTTTTTTATTTTCTGCAATTTTTAAGCCATTCTTAATATGAGAACTGTTAATGTCACTATATGTTATCATTCTTCTTTACCTAATGCATTTTATAATTGTGTAAAATTAAAAAACAATTCTCTTCAATTGACCCCATGGCATTCAAACTGTTAACAAGTTGTTGGAAAATAGTGCTGTCATGTCCAAATTAAAATAATCCACAAAACATAATTCCTTTACGTTAAGTGACATAATTATTTTAAGCAAGTCAGGATCAATAAACCGGGTGAAGGTCCTCGCTATTGACCGGATTCATCTCTAATATGTTAAAATACTGTCACGTTTTAATATTTTTATATCATAATTCATACCTGGTTCAATAATTTTTACAAAGAAGATAATTTTTTACGACTTGTCCAGGGTTACCCCATGGAGTTCCAGCTCTACTTGAAGTACTGTCGACGGCTGCGCTTTGAAGAGCGACCTGATTATAGCCACCTTCGTCATCTGTTCCGCACACTCTTCCATCGTCAGGGCTTTACCTATGATTATGTGTTCGACTGGAATATGCTCAAATTTGGTATGTCACTTTGTTTTTGTTTCTACTTTGTTACTATAATTCTGTTTCTACTTTGTTAATATGCATCGAAATTTGAATTTGGAGTATTTAGGCGAAGCTATCTATTTATACTTTTGCACTTTTATGTTAACGGCGGGAGAATAGTAAAATCTTGAGAGAGTCAGGTATGATTTTCTATGTTATGCCACCAGTTTTTAGCTCCAAGGGAGTTGTACAGGAAATTTAATCCATATGCCAGGGGACTGATTTTATTCTGGTAATAAATTATAAGAAAGGTAGAAGTAAGCGAGAGAAATAATCATATTTTAAACAAGTAACAATATAAGCAAGTCTAAAACATGTCGACTCACTAACTAGTTCATCCAAAAATATACTTTCGGAAACAGTCAGCTTCAAGTAATCATACTTAAGCACATGAGGTATAAGTAAAATTGGACCACATCTACTAGACAGTTTATAATCCTATTTCAAATTCTAACTGTCTTCAATTGTGGCTCATTTAATGTATTCAACATAGTGATTATTCAAAGGACAATATTAAAAATATGTTTATTTTTGCCCCGCTAAGGAATTGACAAAATCTATCGGACATTATTTGAAATGAACTATAGAATGACCAAAGTCACAGGGAAAACATTTAATAAAATTGTATTGCTATTCATTTCAATTAAAATGAATTAAAAGTTATATATGTTTATATATTTAATGTCATTTCAAATGAAATTAGGCAATTACATTTTTTGAGTCCAGTAAATTAAGCACATGTTTAAGACTAAATTTCAATAGCAACTTTTTTTTATTAACTATATTATCATAAATCACATATTTACAGATTGTCAAGTAATCTCCTTGCTCATTAATAATAAAAAAAAACTATATTTGTTAATAATTTTTAATAATTTCTAATAAATTTTAAGTTAATAATTTCTATACAGACGATAATTTTAGTTGAAAGTTTAAAGAATGCAATAGTATTAATTATATATTTGCGTATCAAAATTGCTATTAATAAAAAAATTATGACCATCGCAAAAAAATTGAAGGGCGCTGTTATGATGCCGATTAGCTCTGTGACCGTAGCAAGTTTCTTCAGGGCTGATGTCAGCCGTGTGACGCTGGTTGTGCCTATGTGGGCTTTAAACTTTAGTGGGTTATATTTTGAGGGCAGCAAAACAATGACAAGCTTCACGCTGGTGATGTCAGACCTGAAGGGTTGTGCACTGTGATTGTAAGGCTTAACAGCCATCAAAATGGCAGCCTGTAATATTTTTCCTTCAATGACAATTATTGTTAATAGTCATAACAACAGTTTAATACATGCTCATTTAATTGATATCATTTTGTTCTTTATACTTTAAACTAAAAATGTTATTCTTATAGTTTTATACTTTTATAGTTCGTTTAGTAGAAAAAATTATTAATAAAAGATGATTTTGTTAATAATTAATACAAAGAGATTTTAATCAATACATACAAAGAAATGCGTACAACGATATACATACAAGCAGATATTAGTCTATACATATAAGGAGATACGTACAAGGATATATATATACCAGTAGATTTTAATCTATACATACAAGAAAATATGAACAAGTATATACATATAAGCAGATTTTAGTTTATTCGTATAAGGAGATACATACACAGCACACAAGCAGATTTTGATCTATAAATATAATGAGATACGTACAAGGACATATGTACAAGCAGATTTTAGTCTATACATACAAGGAGATAAATAAAAGCAGATTTTAGTCTATACATACTAGGAGATACGTACAAATATATACATACAAGCCGATTTTAGTCTGTACATTAAAGGAGATACGTACAAGGATATACATACGAGCAGATTTTAGTCTATACATATAAGGAGATGTGTACAAGGATATACATACAAGCAGAAGACATACCACTAAAATTTAATTTGATTTGGCTAGAATTCATATCCAATAATGGATAGAACATTCCGAGAAAGAAATTATTGTGGTAGTTTATTTGGCATTTTTTTTCTACAAAGACTCCTTGAATAAATAGATACTTTATGGAAATGATAACCCTGACAGTCATTGTTTAAAAGTTTACAGTCATGAAGGAAACTTTTGTGCACATGGTACTTTCGTAACTAAATTTTTCCTTGTGTAATAGCAAATTATCCTGTGTAGATATTTTGAGGGTTGTTTTTATTAAGTACATGTCAATACAAAAAAATGACTTAATTGGTTTTGCCTGTTTCGGAGTGAGGCAAAAATATATATTTTTAACAAATTTAGAACAATCTTGAGATCACATAGTTGCATATTTCTGTTTTCAATTATTTTGGAAGTATATTTGGCATTGTTTAAAGGTAATGGCAAAGAAAACAATATTTTATGTAGTGATAAAGTATTAATAGTAACCTCGATTATTAAGCACTCATCTTAATCTCTTAATTAATCCCAATTCATATTATAAATGCAAATGTGAGTTATTACTTTTTAGTCTCGCCTTCACGTCTCAACTACACAACTAATCTTTGTATTTGCATATATATTTTTCATTAAACTGCTGTTTCAAAACTTTGCCAGGTAACACAGTCTTTTTTAATCCTTTGTTTAATGTTTGATTAACTTTTGAATTCAGAATCAAAATATCAGAAAGAGATTACACAATCTTGGAGAGTGGCAAACTTCTTCTGAATTTTCAGAAATTCTTTTTTAAGTTTCTTTATTTTGGTGTTTTACTCCTCCATCAGTTTGTTTAGATTTCAACAGCAGTAATTCCCCTGGTGCCAAGATTTATAGGGGAGTTACATCAAGCTAATTTACAAAGAGTAAATGTTTTGACAAATCAATCGTTTCACAAATAACTTTATATTTCAGTATAACTGATTATTTTATGGAGACGTATAATAAAATATTTAAATGGTACTCACTTTTTGCGCCAAATAATTGGAAACAGTGAAATTATATACAAACTGGTATCAAACATATATCTGCTTTTAGTGATAATTTGAATTTTGAAAAACCGGTAATAAAATGTTTCACTTATAACTAACTTCACACTGCAACGGTAGTAACCAGATTCTTATTAAGGATGCATTAATTTTGTCATACAATAATATGAAGCAAATTTTTTATCAGAGGTTTTACAAAAAACGTGGAGACCTGTGTTTAGATGCAATTTAAGTAGTTATTACAATTTTTTCTAATTTAAAAATAATGGAGGGCTTGTGCATTATGCAGTCAAGTTTTAAATAGCTCTTGCTTTAAAAGCATGAATTACATACATTGCCAGATGGTTTACCAAGTGCACATAATGTCTGCTTATAGTTTTAGTTGGTTTTAAGATTGAGAAAATTTTTTTGAGCTTGAAAAGTCTTAATTTTCTAAATTTATTATAATTTGTAACAGGTGGGCAAAGGAGTTCCTACCAATCGAGTGGTGCAGATAGGGTCATGCGGCGACATGATGCACCAGAACAGGATAATAGTAAGCAATGTCGCTAGTAATCAATATTCAAATAAGATTTATTTAAGTTTAGAAGTTCCTATTAACTCCTCCTTTCCCGTGATACACATCATGAATAAAATATAGATAATTTCATTTAACCTTTTTTATTTTATCTTCTCACGTCTTTAAATACTAACTATGTATAAATAATTACATCTCAGAATGTATGATGGCTGATTTTTTAGTTACGTTGATAGAAACCTACTCGATTATTTACTCAGGATGTTAAAAACGTTTGTTTCTTTAAAAGAAATTTTCCCTTATTATTCTTGTGCACAACAACCAAACCTATGGTTATTACATCTAGCATATAGTTATAAAGTTATTTTATCTTAATCAATTATTCTTTTCCACAAAAAGACTTGGGATGAATAAGTAACTAATTTTATATATTCATTTAATTTCTTATGTATGGACACTAGTATGGCCTTAAAATCCCATGTTTACAGATGGCCAAATTATTTGCCACGAAAATAATTTACTACAAGCAACCGTAACAATATAAACTAAATTTAACAATAAATCGTAAAATTTTAGTACACAGAGTTAGAAAAGAAAGTTGAGCAGAAGGGATATCGCGGGTTATGAAAAATAATGCAATTTTATACGTGAACATTAAGGGCACAATATATGTAATATTATCTAGTTGGCTTCATAGTTTGGGTGCATAAAACATGGACTTTAATGGATATATTTTAAAAGAAATCTTACAATTTAATATTTAAATGAGATGTTAATCTTTTAAGAATGATAATCATTCATATGACTATTTGCAGTAAACCAATTTTGCATATTTTATGTAGACATTTTGACTCAAATAGTAATAGCCTTTAATGTAATTGGTTTAATTAAACAACTACTGCCATCTGTCTAAAATATTTACAATAAAATTAATGATAGTTTAAGGAGAAATGTTGCTGTGTTGGAGATCAATTTATAGTTGAATGGGAACTATACAGGTCTATAAATAAATAATAAACCATAGGGGGTGCCATAAAACCGTTCCATGGTTTTTCATCTTTTCCACTCTGTCCCAGAAAAGAGTTTAACATAAAAATTATTATACCTAAAATTGTATTTTAATGTCAACATCTCACAAAACAAGCGGAGAAAACAAACACAAACATATGGAAATTAACATAAGTATATATTACATTTAATAAGTTGCCAAAGAATATTGTTGGTTCTATTTTTGATAAGAGTTACGCTGAGATGCTAAACGAAATATTTCTTTCAATTTATGTTTTATGACATACTTTATGACTCAGGAATACTTGATACCAACCCATTATGTATATCGAATTATTACGTTTCTGAAAAAGGAAATGTCCGTAAATGAATAATATATTTTTGAAAATTTCTAGATGTTTTTA
The DNA here is from genome assembly GCA_039881145.1 of Druceiella hillmani. NCBI lineage: Eukaryota > Metazoa > Arthropoda > Insecta > Lepidoptera > Hepialidae > Druceiella > Druceiella hillmani. The sequence goes on from JAYKKI010000007.1 coordinate 18,887,908, forward strand.
CCATGTCATATTAAAAGAACATAACTATAAAATTGGTCATCATGCTACAACTCAATTAATAGGTCACTAAGTATGAAACGTTCGATGTAGAACTAAAAACTTGGTTTACTAAATATATATTAAGGAAGAAGCAGTATAAATGCCCAAACTACAGATATAGTTTTGCTGCCTTAATGGTAGCTTGTTAATGCCAGTAGTGAAAAAGCCTGTGGTGCAAGTGGTGATAAAATTATAAAAGACTTTCTCTGCAGTGTGTTAGAAATCAAATATTTTTCCTTGCAAGAAAATGCCCAGAAAAGATGGTACTTAGTTGGGGTAAGGTCTAGAGACTAAAGTGGGTGATGAAGAATTTTCAAATCTAGCTCTTTCAGTTTGAGCAACATTGTTTGTGTGACGAGAGCTCCTTAACTTTACTGATTTGTTTCAAATTGTTCAACATTGTTAATAGTCATATCAAATCTTGCTGCTAATTCGAGATGTATCTGCTTCCATTGAGGCTTTCGGTTCATCATTATTCACCTCGTTCTGGTTGTTCGTTAACTACATTTTTGGCACGCGTTTGGTTGATATTTTGAGTTGTCTTTGCTGCATTATTTCTATGACAAAACACATATTGGATAAGAATGCATAATTTTTTAAATATCCCTAATTTACGAAATTTAGTCTGCTAAAGATGTTTCTATACATACCAAACAAAAGCATACCTCTGAGAGGGCCAAATAAAGCATACCTCTGAAAGGGCTAATCACTTTGTAATAACAAAAAACTATCGAAGTGAAATTTCAGGAATATGGAGAATAAAGCTTGGTATTTGAGGTTATCGGACATTCCATTCTTAAATGACCTAATACAATATAATAATATTCAGATAAATAAATATTCAGATTATGTTCAGTTTATTATTTAGTTGTCCAGTTTATAGCAGTCCTTTACTATTCCTAGGGTTATATTCATACAAAAACTGAGAATTCAAAATTTCCAATCTTGAGATTCTTATTCACCTTTATCATTCCTCTTATTCAGTTATAAAATTAAATGTAAAAAGTACTAACAATTAATAGCAATAAAAAGTAATTTGTTGTTTGTTTGCCAGTTTACTTTCATGGTATTTTCAGCTTGGAATCACATGTAGTCATATTTTGGTGTCAAAACTGATGCAAGTCTAGTAATTTTTTTACCTCTCAATTTCTAACTAAATAAATTCTTGGTTGTTGGAACTTAGTATGTTAACTCTTGTTTGTTTTTTATCACCGAGCTTCTGTCTAAAAGCCATATCAGTATATCGAAATATATCCAATCCATGTCTTTATAGTTCCCCCTTTTTTTTAATTTCTAAATGTTATTATTAAGTGGATTATTTCAGCTGGAGGTATAGGGAATGTATCTTTTGATGGTTTGTCCATAACTACTTCTGAGATTCGTTTATTGTTGATGTCTATAATTCTTCAGTGAATGTTCAAGTTTCAAATTTTTCCTGTATATTGATACATTGCCAATTGATAAGCATAAATAAATTGATCAAAATATGTAGGTCACAGACTAAGTCTTGTTGCACGAATAAACTATTAGTCAGTATACATTTTATCACATTCAATACACTTCACTGCTTAAGAAATCAGTCGGCAAATTATTCCTTCTCAATGGAATCACACAATGAGTCTCGGGCACGATCGACTCCTCAAATGAAAACTTGCATCCTTAGAGCTGCGATTTTGCATAGGGAGGAACCATAATTGCACAATGCCAAGGTACGATTATGAGGTGCATTGTCCCAACATTTGGTTTCCAGATTTTTGGAAAAGTTTTATTTAGCTGATCGTAATATGCGCTGTCAACATATAGATATTATAAGGCCAAGGGTAATCTCTATCCTAATTTTATAATTTTTTAGAAAGCTATGAATTATAAGCTTTTTTATATCAGTGAGTTGTGACTTTGTATAAGTTTTTGCATAACATTCGTCATTAAACCATTTTTTTTTTGGGAAAAAAGGACATGGTTGTTCTTCTTCTGACAACTTAATTTTTTTACTTGTAACTAATGATCATAGTCTTAAAATGTTTTGTGGTTTGGTTGGTATATTAAAAAAATTTAACTAATTGTGTCACTTGTGATGAATAAATTTAGACTAATTTTTCAGCATTCTTCGTATATATCGTGCATTAGTCAACTCATGGGTTATTCTAAATACAAAGTTTCTGAATGCTTAACCGTTTTAGTGCCATGGTTCTTTACTTATATATACTTAAAAATGCCAAAGAAATCTTTTGTTTTTGATGTCATTTACCCTTGTCTTGAAAAAAAAACTATCTCTTCCAAAAATTATCCAATTTTAATAATTTTTTCGGTGTTTTCTTAATAAAAACTTGTACAAGGATAATAAAATACAAAGAAAATTATGGAAATATATACTGTGAACAAAAATTATAACAAAACCTGAAATCAAGATCACATCGTATTTTCGCAGCCCTATACATCCGTATAAGCAAAGTAATTGTTATCGTCACTATTATCACTATCATTCAAAATTTGCATTACTTCAAATTATGAGCGCACCACAATGTCACTCCCACTATCACTTCACAACTTGAAAAACGATAATTTTCACTCGAATTATTTTCGTATTCCGACATTATAGGTTAAAAATTTTCTTTTCCTGGATCGTTTTTATATTGTAATTACTAATAATATTATAATTTGAACTTATGTAATATGTAGAAAGATAAAAAATTAGTGATGTGTGCGGGCAACCTCCCCTACCGCGCGCTAAACAGCAACTGATTTTGCGAGCGCCATCACGCTCGTGACAAATTTAGTTAATACGCACACAAGCGCGATGACGCTCGTCGGCACTGAAACGGTTAAATGGTCTGGTATAATGCTTCCAATATTTCATTCAAACAATTTCCTGGTGCCTGCTAACTGCTTATACATCATTCACCTCTTTCATTATCGTTTCTATCGTAAGTTTTGTTTCTTTCGGTTGCAAGATCTGACAGCCGACCTAAATAAGACCTAAAAAAAATACTTTTTAAAAAATTGTAATAAATTAGCACTGCGTTGTGTCAAATTGCTTCTGACATTTCTATTTATACCATAATCTATGTAATGAGTATTTGCAACATTTATAAACAAATTTTGATTAATGTTTGTCGTTGCTTTTGGATTAAGAGTAAACATTTAAAATATTTGACTGCAATAGATTTAGTATAAATATTTTGATATAATGATTGAAATCAAAAGTAATATTGTGTTTTAAAATTCATGGCTAAATACCAAAACACAAATTGTCTACTATTCAGAATGTGGTGATGTCAAAATGCACCATACAGATCGTAACTTCCAAGTAATTGTGTGAGCAAGACAATGCGGTCTCGTAAATTGAATTCAATAAACAATATTTATCTGTCACTGTAGAATGATGAAGTGATGAAAGAGATAGAACCTCCCCTTTTTAATTTAAATGTTTGGGGCATCGCAACATTATGGAATTTACATATCATATGACTAAGTACAGTTTGTAAATTTGGGCATCATATTACCATTTAATTACTAATAGAAATGTGTGTGAAATCAAGTATGTGGTTTTTTAAAACTGGTAAAAAGCTTACGTTTTCGCAAAAATATTCTCAACGCTATACTTTTTTTAAAATGACTTGTTTGACAGCATTCAAAATTTATCATGCCTTTCCTTTCTCGTCAGTCAACTTTCCCTCTTGTAGGAAATTTTCTTACTTTCAATTGTCCAACCAACATTGAATTATTTTTTTTAAGAGAATGTTTTGTTAGAACTTTTTGGCAGTTAGCATGCAGAAGTCTTCTGAGATGTGAAGATTCAAGTTTTTGCTTACTAATTTTTTTTATTTATTTTTTAATCATAATTTGGTTGGGTGTGATCAACAAGAGGCATGAGTAACATAAACAAAAATCATAGATCAAGAGAGAGGTGATTAATGTTTTTTTTTGTTTTAAATTATATCACGTGCATCAAGTATATCAGCCCATGAGTTATTAATGCTATTATGGTACATTGAGGGAATTTCCTACAAAACAGGGAAAGTAGATGTATTTTTAAAATGAAATGCCCAAAAGCTATCAATATCAAATCCACAAATCGAGATTACTATATAAGTAAGTTGGCATGAATTTAGAAAATATTATTTAAAAGTTAACTTTGTTATAAATAGGAGAGCTGAACCTTACTACATTGGTATAGATTCACATATACATCTTTAGATTATTTTTATAAAATATTACTGCTAATAGAAAAAATGTTGCTCTGTACCTCAATTTTCAATTGTACCTTAAAATACGCTTTGATAAAGAGTTATTAAATGATCGCTTATCAGATAATACTTTCGCCATGTCTGATGGTGCTATTTCAATGTGTGATATTGCAGACACGCAGGGGCAGGTAAGTAGCGCTGTGCCCGCGACGAGCGAGTGGCGGTGAGCCGCAGCTACACGCAAGCGTCCACGGCCCCACACCAATACTGCCACGCAACAACTCCATAAGACCGTCTCATCTTAAGTGTTCAATGTACGGAGAGTTGTGTTTAAATTTACTACTTTCCTCCTGACCTGTTCATCTCCATTTCATCTGCAAGAGAATTGGGATAGCTATATTTCGAGAGACAAACAGGGCACTGCATACATGCAATCCGAACTTTTTAGATCCGTGTGAACTATGCTGGATTGAAGTAGTTGATTCAGTGTGCTCGTTACTGATTTGATTGTACTTACGGAATCTTAGCCTGTGTCACAACTTGGGAAATTGGCGATACCTTATGCATGCACATATTGAGACGAGTGTTTTATCAAACAAACTTCGTAGGACCTTTGTGGCATCATTTTGATTAAACTGATATTTAGTGTTACCATTGACATTGTCCGTTTATACCGACTGAACATACGTAGGTATGAGGACAATCTAGTAAAGAGTCTTTGGAATGTTGGAAATAAAATTGTTCTATTGCAACAATTCCATGAATTCATAAAACCACTCGACGTAATGATCTATCCTTATTGGTTTATTTGTACATAATTTGATGTAAAACATATGAATGTTTCCAGAGCTCCATGAAAATGTGTGAAAAATAACATGCAGACCTATGTAATTCTACATGGTTTTAATAAATATGAGCTTACATATTATCTATGGTTATTTTCAAAAGAACAAATTATGAAATACGGGACTCCCTATCAGTCTGCAAAATGTCTTAATGATTCTATAGTTTAAAATAGAGCTTCATCAGGTCTCTTTTTTTAATGAATGTGTTGTGATAGTGACGAGTTAAGAATTATCCGCATGTAACTGGTACACTTACTATTGTTATGTTATTATTCTATACAATTTGTGTGTATAGGTTTTATATAAGGAACTGTGCGATCTATTCTATGGTATGGTCTGTATAACTATTTATATACATTTATAGATATTTCAATGTTGATTTACATGTTCTCCTCATGAGTCGTTAATCTTTGAGGATTTTTCGATATAATTGCATACACCAATTTTAATTATATAACAATACCACATGTTGTGTGCTACTATTATATTAAATAACTATACACGTATGTGTTATTTTACATGTATATATATATGTATACACACATACACACACACACACACATATATATATATATGTATATATATATATATATATATATATATACATATATATATATATATATAAATATATTAGAATTCTTGAATGTTTATAGTAATGCAAATTAATTCTTTATTTGTCAATTCGGCAATATTAGATGCCAAAAATATTGTTACTAACCAGTAGTCAATGTGTACTGTTTTGAAATGCTTTTAATGTATGCTGAAGGCATAATCCAAGTCAGTCAGAAGGGGCCACTTGATTAGTATGTTGTAAGATGGCAATCATTTTTGAACACATCTAGTAATGCCCCACATATCGATGACGATTTAAAAGTAAAAACAGTCACTAGTCCTGTGTAATAAAATTCTATCCTAAGGCATACCTAGATCTGTTTTAAAGATTGCTGTGTAGCTATACATCCATGTTGAGTTTATATTCAATAGAAGTGATGATAAAAATAAAAGAATTGTACGATATCTCCAGTTTTGTTCCTGGGTAGCTTATTTATATTGATTTTGGTGTTATTCTATATTTATGTGTATAATTAAATTTAAGTCATCCCTAGAAATGATTCTATCTACTAAGTACAAAGGCAGCCAATTCGTATAAAGGTAAGACAGAAGTTAAGTGATGGCATTAAATAAATATATGTATATTTTTGGACTTGTCAATCGAAAAGTTGTAACGAATGGTGTCAAAATCATTTTGAAATGACAAATGGTGCGTTTAATTTTTCTCTTTAAACGACAGTGAATTTGAACATTCTTATTAAGTTTTTTGTTCACATTTAGAAGATTAGTGGGTGCGTAATTTTATGTTAGAACTATTATAGAGAGGCTAGCCGCTTGAAAAAATTAACTAATTTCAATAATATTTTGTTTGAATTTCTAAGATTGTTTATTTTGTCGGTCTTAAAAATTTCGCATAAAATCTATCTGCTTAATACGGCAAATGTCTGCAATAAAGACAGATATAATTGATAACAAAAAGACAACTTTTCATAGTAGAGCATATTAAATTAATGTAAATTTTTGGTGCAAACTATTGAAGAAAAATGTAATGTTACTATTTTGAACGAGTGTGTTACAGTTTCAACATTACATCTTAATTGTATTGCTTTATTGTGCTATGAATGAAAAACTTATGGAATAATGTTATTTGTTATAATATTGACTCATTTATTGTAATTTGGTAAAAATTAACTGGTTAAGTACTTGTGAATGAAAGGCACAATTTTAATTTTGTTAATAATAATATTGGATGTAAAGTATGAGAAATTATGACATAAAGAGAAATTATTATATTGCAATCTGGAAATAGAAGTTTTTTGATATAAATCTTAAAATTAGCTTAAGATTTGTAACTTACATACTTAATAGTATCTTACGTACATAATTAATTAATTTACTTAATACGAAATTGTTTTTAAAATTTGTTGTCATTTCTATAAAACGTGCGTTGCTGAGGCGTTAGTCAAAAAATCAGCTATGATTTTTTTCTACGCAAGTTGTTTTTTAAATGTTTCATAATTTATAAATTGTCTGTTCTTTACACTATTCTCAGGGTCGAAAGTGGTGATAAAGTGCCATATATTGATACCTATACCGTTTTCAGTAAAAGCAAAATTTTCTTTTATTACAGTTTTAAAAGATTGCCAACGTAGGACTTGGTTTGGCTATAAAAACCGTAACAGAAAAGAATTTGTCTTAAGATGGCATATTTGTCATTCAATCGCATGAAATATTTGCAATGAAAGATCACTTTTGTTGAGGTAAGTAGCTCACTCACTCTCTGAGGTGGGCCACGTCTCGCGTTGGATTCTCGGCTCGCCAATCAGACGAGTGTCGTGTGACCAATATTACTGTCGTGGTGCAATGTTTATTTAGATTGTTGGTTGTTTATTTTAATTTTAAGTTCGAATTTTATATTTTTAATCTGTAATATTTATGGCCGTACGTGTATGTAACCACTGTGCTTAATGTTAAGTGTTTAAGCATAAATATGGTTGACCCTCTCAGTGCTTATGGTAAATCAAACCTTTCACGTATATGCAATTAAAATATATAAAAATGTGAAAATATCTATTTCAATTGTAAACATGTGAAAGGATTTGTCAATGTGGAAGTATAGAAGCATTTATTTCTTTTTCTTGTATGATTTTTGCTTGTTGAATTTTGTTTTCAATTGTACATATAATTAGAAAGTTTGGACAAAGTTTCACTTGAGCAATTCAAAATTTAGTTCTTGCGACAGTATAGCGTGTGTATTTCGAGCATTGTATTGAAGTGTAACTCTGTCTTTAATTGTGTAAGCACTGAGGGCGGGTCACCGAGACTGCCGGTCGTTATGTATTTATATTAGCACTGTGCCTAAAGGTCCATTTGCCAATGTCGCAATGAATATAAACGAAGATAAAATAAAAGAAAAAAAAATATTCGAAAATATAGAATAAAATTAATTTTTAACCAAAACTTTTAGGGAATGTGACCCCTAAAATATTTAAGTAAAAATATTAATTGTAAGTTTAAATAAAATCTCACATTGATATGTATGAAATATTATATATATACACACACACCACACACACATATATATATATATATATATATATATATATATATATATATGCATGTTTAAGATATAGAGGTGTTTGGTTCACCAATGTAATTTTAAAGCACGTGGCAAAACTGATGATTTGGAACTGATCTCATCACATGTACAGTTATGTACACGTCAATGTCCCTGATCTCAAGATATCACCATTTTATTTACAATGTTAAATTTTGTCTTAAAACTTTGGTTCCTAGCTTACGTCTATTCCACTTAATAATGTAATTAATGACATTAAAATATAATAAAAAAATAAAAATTTAATTAAAATTACATCAATACAAATGTTTGAAACTTTTCTACTAATGTGTCCAAAATGTAACAAAACCATAATTTTAGGTTATTTAATAAATAAAATATTATTTGTAATAAATAATTTTATTGGCTGTACATGGACTGTGTATACATAAAATAGTTTGTGTTAAGATATTTGAACATAATAAAGTAACTATAATAAAGTTGATGTTAAAAATGCCAAGAATTTCTAATACAAGCTTGTGTGCTATTCATAACATTTCAGCGGTAGTGGAATGTTTTTTTTCTATCATCTTTTAAGGTACGTGATTAATTCATCAAATAAGTTGTTACAATCTCCTATTGTAATCAGCTTCTTTATACTATCTACAATTAAATTCGTATTTTAATTGTGTTCAAGGAGTGTGCTAATTTGTTTCAGCCGTTTTTTGTATTTTTTTTTTGTAAGGGAATGGGATGACAGATCTAACATCTTCTAACAAATCGTTGCAGATAGAATAGGATGAAGGTATATACACAGCTAACAGAATGAATGATATCTGGTAAGAACGTTATGTTCTTGGGCGGATCAGGTTAAGCAATCATGGAAATAGATTGGGGGTTTATTATATAAACAAAGTGTGTATACCTATATAGAGGATAAAGGTATTATATCGCCACTCTGTGAACCCTCTCTAGATAGGAGAATAAAATAATTATTTCCATTACGATTTCTTGGAAAAAGTATGAATCATAATAATTTTGATCATGACGTGTGTGGAATTTGAGTGACCACACTTTTATATTACAATTCCATTTATGTCACATCTTTTATATACAGATCAATAATGTGCATAGTTAAACTTTCAGATTTAAATTGATTCATGAGTACACATGAACAATTCATTTCGCTGCTAGTCTTCAAAATAAAATAATAAATGTTGTGCGAACTGATTAAAATAATAGATTCTTAAAAGGTGGAACGGAATGAGAATTTGTCAGGGCATTTTTCTTCATCTGAATATGATTTATGGTAATATTTTTTTGTTAGTGCACCATTTCAAGTAGTTGTTATTCATTTTAGTTTTCAATTATTTGATATGTGGGAAATTGTACTGTATTACTATTAGCTGTTCTGTGTATGCTATTTGTATATAACAGAGTTGCAAAAACATTTTTATAGTTTGAGTAAAAGGAATATTTGTAATTTGGAAATTAAAGCTTATTGCAGTTCGAGAAGATATTTTTTCAAACAATAGGCAAAATTTGACTAACAAAAATAATGACAAATTTGTATGTGCTTAGTTCAGCTTCATTCAGTGTTGCTCGGGTCAAAATTAAACCCCATTTCCAAAGTAGACACATTTATATGACATTTGTTATTTTTAAATCGAATTTCAAAATTGACATTCAGACTAGTGTTATTTGCATCATTTTAGTGAAGTAGAAGAAAGGTGAATCAAATACTTCTATATATAATATTCATTATTCATAATTATATAATGAGAAGCTACATTTTTTATGTAACGTATCATTAATGTTATTTTTGATGGCAATTATAAAAAATGCCAAAGCAGAGAAAAATATGAGTTGGTATGAATAAATTTAAATGGCCAAGCACTTGTCGCTATCATTGTGATTTGGTTTTGCACTGGTTTATTTTTCAACAAGTCATCATTAATATGAAAGAGAAATAAGTCTTGTTAAATGCATAGCTTATTTATTGCAATTAGTTTATTCAGTGAAAAATAGTTGAATGGTACTTTGTATATTGTATTTAATCAAATTCTTGCAGAAAACTTTTTGTTAGCGTGTTGTGACGACATGATAAGTTACAGCAAGTTGTATACTTCCAAACTTTTTGGCTGCAGTTTTAAAATTTGATAACGATACAATATAAATCATACAGACATTGATATTTCATAACTTTAATGTTTACTAATCCACGTGTGTATTTTGCATAGTAAAATTACAAACTATTTATTTCAAATGTAAGTAGATAAGATTTATGTTACGATGATGACAACTCAGAATTGGCAATCTGCATGTCTGTTCGACTTAAAAAAAGATTAGTGAAACTGATGTACGGGGTCTAATTTGGTCGAATGTGAGATGCATTAAAATATGACATGAATGTTGTAGCTTACGCATGAAACCATTTTTGGCTGATATATAATAATAGTTGCGAATAAATAGCAAGATTAAGCATTAAAAAATAAACGCTTACTTATTTCTGTGTATAGGTGAAAGAGTGGTATGTTCTCAAAGTGAGGTGTAAGGTTAGGGATTAATGGCCAATGTAAAGACGAAACGCTGTCAATGCGACTCATTGAATAATAATATTGTATCCGAGTGTGGCTGTTTTATTACTTTACCTCATTTTGTTAGATCATTACTTTAATATTATTATTGTCTAATCTTGTATATAAACCAATATAATTATATTTCATTTATACATAAACGTCATTTCATTTCCCTACCTTGAAACTATATTGCAAATATGGACAATTTTCACTAAATGGTATATCCACTCTATTCAAACCCAATATCCTAATTTTCTAATGAATATATTAGTACTTTGATCCAGGAAGAAATAATTTGATAGTATTTATTATTTTTGAAACTATGAAATATGCGTCGTTAGTAAAGCATATATTGAGAGGAAAATTGATTGAAAAATTGAACATAGGTAGTTATTGCGCAAGTAGTAATAAAAGATGAAAAAATATGGTATGTTTACTGATCCTCAAGTACTGATACCAAGTGACTTGCATTTTAATAATAGCGAGAATCTCTCGAATTTCCATCCAGTTTCTAACACAACTGTTATTGCTTTCTTGGGCGTCTTTCTAGTATATTATTTAGTCATTAATTTATGATTTCAATTAGTGAAGTAAGCATATCACTTATACTTCAGTCACTACTTTTGTATCACTTCAGTATTATAAAAGGTTGTTAGTAAAATAATGAATTGCTTGTAATATTCAAAATGCCATATTTTCAGAAATGTTATATGTAGGGTTAATGGAAATTAACCTAGTTTTTTTCCAAATAAACAGCGGCGGATATGGGGTGTGTGGATGGTTCAGCTGGCTTTTAGTCGTGGTGGCCTTCAAATCTCAAGAAGTCCTTTTGAGTCAAATCTCAAAAAAGACCAAAATATGTTCAAATAAGTAATAGGCACTTTGAGTTGGAGGTCTCGTATGTAAGCAAAATATAAACGTATGGAGGTAGTATTATAATTATCGGATCATGGCAATGAAATTGTCAACATAGCGTAAATCTCTGCCTAGTTTATAGCTAACGCTATAAAGAGATGCGCGCCAGGCGGTGCACCCCGCTCGCTCTATGTTGGCTTTGGCGCGAAAAATAAATAAAAAATCCAAACAACAGATTGAGTAAGTACAAAAGAATAACAATTCGTAATACTATGTTACTTATTAGAAAACCAAATGAGGATAGTAGCCATTGCGGTGTTTGTTTAAGAGGTAAATAGACGCCGGAATAATGAGAGTAGGCGTGGCTAGAACGGTGGGGGTGGAGCACGCGTGTAGTTCGACCTTAGTCAACACCGACTGTCTAGCAGTAGGTGTTGCCTTAGTATATGATCTGTGGTTCGACCGCTGTTTGGCGAGTGAAACAGCACGTATAGTCTGTTTAAAAAACAATTATATAGGACTATAATAGGGTATTTGACTATATTTTTTATTACTAAAATAGAATAAGTAATAACATTAAAAACGGTTAAAATAAATATATCGTACCTAGGACTTTCATTACAAAGTTATAACGACTTAAAAACTGACTACGATTCGCACGAAAACGCCCCATACAAACACAACTGGATTATGACGTCACTGGCCCGTATTTAGTCAACACCTACTGGAGCATTAATAACAAGGAGTTTATTACTACGACTAAGAAATATATAGAGCAGTGATGTTCGACACAAAAGTGACCCCGCAGAAATTATGCCGCGCTTCCATCAGTCTGTTGCTAGACGCCTGACAACAAACAATGCAGCGTAAATTTTATTTTCTAAATCGACGAACGCGTTAAAATGCCATCCTGTATTATAAACAATTGTTTAAGTGCATCCTATAAACATAATAGGTCAAATGGGATTACATTTCACAGGTTAGAAAATTATTTTGTTGAAGTTATACTTCTTTAGGCGCGTTATGAAAAAAATGATGAGAGTGAAATTTTAAGATTTGTCACACAAAAGTTACAGTATGAAGTTGCAGTCTCGAAACAAAAGCTATTGGCACCATCGTCGCCTCTGTTCACTGTTTTCATATTCATAGTATTTATCCACATGCTTTTAGTGTCTACATTCACACACGTGTTTTAGTTTCATATAAGTGCGATTTATATTTGTGCTGCTAAATTATATTCAGTAGTGATTTAAATTCAATATTTTGATTAATATATTTACTATTCGTAAATATTAGTGAAAAAATTTTGTATCCGTATGTATTATTTAATGATGCCAAAGAAGTATAACTTCTCACGCGCGTATATAAGTACACGCACCCTTTTTTTTAATTTAAATCAATTTGAAATTAATGATAAACGGACATCGCACGCCGTAACTAAACATAAAGATATAGCACGTACTTGAAGCATATATGCTTTAAAGAATTGTTACTAACTTTTTGTGTATTTTATAAATTGTTTTATGTGTATGTATTTGTTTTATGTACAAAATGTTATTTTTTTAATAATTTGCAGAATTCCTCAAAATCATAAAATAAACATTAAATGAATAAATATAATTTCACACAAAACAAATAATAATTGGCGGCCTTCAAAATTTTCCCTTTTGTGTTCTTTACATTTTAAAGAAGACGATTTTTATACACCACCAACACAAAAATGATATCGCAAAATTAACAAGACACCAGTCCCATCCTTATTTACCGTGAGGAACATTTTCTTAAACTGTGACTCCCGTTGTACTTTTTTAATATCTGAAGATCAAAGTAATTCTCTAACCAGTTTCTTTGATCTTCAGACATTAAAAAAGTTTTAACTATTTTCAGGATACACTATAGCTTACTAATTTAACCACATATGGGACTCCACAAACCATTTCAGTATACACAACCGCCACTCATTTAGCCACCCTGTTAATAGATCAACCACCCCAATTACCAACGTGCCATCATCAAATTTAAAATCTGCATTATATACACCTAGGAAAGAAATATGAAAAAAAAAATTAAAAAGGACAACACATATAGGCGCAAACAGGAAAAAATAAAGAGTAAAATTAAAGAAAATGCGAAAGGTCAATAAAAAATTATGAAAAAATATACATCTCTAAAAGAATTAACTAAAACTTTAAAAAGAAATAGATTTATAAATAGTGACATTTGCCTAGCTCTAAACAAAAATGTTGTTGCCAATGAAATTATAAATAGAATGTGTTTAAATAAAAAGATAAAACGAACCACTGTTAAATTTTCACCGGCTTTAAGGAAATTTGCGCTATCATTAAATTACTATTCTCCCACAGGCTATAATTACGCAAGGTCAGTTTTTGAACTATGCGAATTATGCGAAAACGATTTAAAATTATCTAAATTCCATGGATCTTCAGCCACAGCCACATTTATAAAAAAGATTGATTAAGGATTAAATAAAAATTGCGTGTAACTAAAAACCAGCAAAAATTTAATTATATCAAAAGAATTTCAGTTCGTGCTTATCTTTACGTATATACTTCACACTGTAATTTCACATCTATGTATGCTGAAATAAAAGTCAAATTGGCATGGCGTGCTTCGCAGATTTGTCTAATATACATATGAATATGAATGTGGCAGTATATATACACATATATATATATATATATATATATATATATATAATGGCGTGGGGGTGCGAGAAAGATAACAAAACGCGTATGTATTGCGGCCAGAGTAAGATGGCACCATTAGGGTAACAACTTCCGATAGGTGGCGCTGTATACATGGGTACGCTTTTCGACTTGATAGGATTCATACACATTACTTCTCTATACTTGACACGTAGGGTTATTAAATATCTTTAGTATCTCGTTAAATATTGCGTTTAATTTATATATTGCATATCTCATTTTTTGGTGTGGAAACTAAATAACTTTTTCTGTTTAATGAAAAAAATTACACTTTTTTCCTATTTAGACGTTTTAATTAATTGTTTGTTACATGCATGTTTCGAAGTTTATGTTAGGTACATTTCGAAAAGGATTTTTTATACAAAATTATCACTGTGTAAACAATTTTAAAAGCTATCCACGAATATGTTTATATTAAGTAAGTTATTTTTTTACATATTTGAATCGTTTATATTATCTATTTACAATTATATATGGAATAAAGCAGTACTGAATGATGTCGTTACTTAAAACGTATATGTCATAATAAAATCGTAACAAAGTCGTGTTTGCATATCGAATATTTTCTGATACAGTCGCCTAATAAGGCCCACTTTTTGCAAAATGTAAATTAAAGACTACCATTAGTGTGGAAAAAATTGTTTATTATATTTGAAAAAATCACTACATTTTGTTGCGTTTTGATATTAAAAATACACATTTTAAAAACCTCAACCGTTGGAATTATTAGGAACCTAATACTTAACAAGGCCCGTCATATAACTATGTGTATTAATTAGGGTAACATACAGGTCGTTGGACAATACTAGTTAATGGACAGTCCACAGTTTACTTCAAATAATAAGAATCTGTTTAAATTGTCGTTACACGTATTATCACCGTTGTGATCGATCGTATAGCCATGTCTGGTCAAACCCAATACATTTTAGATTTAGCACAGATAGATGTCGCCACAAGTATCATTTGGATTGATTGAGAGATAAATCTCAATAAGAAGGTTATTATATTACTTTTCAATGAGCTTTGTTTCATGAAAATAAATTATTTAGGTTAATTTTTTAATATTTTCGAAAGGGGAATGTGTAAACACATATTTAAAGTATTTTCTATTTGATGCCATCTAGATATTTTTTTAGGATTCAACTGCCAAGATAACTTTGTACTTGCGACAGGTGGCATACGTGTCGTTTGTTTGCATTCTGTTTCATCGTATACCAAGCAGTAAAATTATATGTTAAAGTTATTGAAACTCCGATTAAACTAAACATAATAATTCAACTTTTATTAATAAGAATATGACGATATATTCTTACATTAATGACAGTTTATTGAAAAAGAACTTAATATTTTGACAGCTGTCGATTAGGGGAGCCGAGGAGAGTTGAAACACAGATAAGTTGAAACAACAGAAATTACTCCGAATCCAAAAATACTTGCGAGCTGTCGAAGTCGTTATTTTGCCCCTCTCGCCACCCGCGAAAGAAATATATGAGCTAGCCGCCGAAGAAGTCATGTTACGTAATAAAAGTGTTGCTGCCAAAAGTTATGACTTAAATCATACCTCGCTTTATAGGTAGGTACATCAAAAACAAAAAAGCGTATGAAAGCAAGGAAACAGCTCAACCACCATCTGTTGGATATCATAGCCCTACAACGTTTTCAAATGATGAAGAAAAATCTCTGTGTGAATACCTTTTGACGTGCTCTGATGGTTGGGTACAAAAGAAGCCAGAGGACTTGCGTATAAACTCATTGTGGCATATAACAAAACATGTCCTTGTTCTTGGATACAAAACGAAATGACTGGTGAAGTATGGCTCAGATTGTTCATGAAACGTAACGAAATTTTGTCTTTGAGAATGCCACAAGCGACAAGTATTGCTCGTGCGACCAGCTTCAACAAAACCAACGTGGAACTGTTTTTCCCAAACTATACTTCTGTGCGATAAATCCACTTAGAAGCAAAGGAAATCTGGAATGTCGATGAATCTGGGATAACTACTGTTCAAAAACCAGATCGGGTCATTGCAAGATGAGGTCAGAAACAGGTCAATGCCATGACCTCTGCAGAAAGAGGTACTCTGGTCATCATAGCGTTAGCTGGCAATGCAATAGGAAACTGTCTTCAGGACGACCGTACTTTGGCCTGTTAACACGAAAATATTCCAGGATGCCGATTATTTTCCAAGTTAAATAACTGATCGGCCTTTGATAACACCCCAGAATTCCGCCACCTAGAGCCCTGTTCCCCCCTGCAGCTCCAACTTAGTTGTTAATGCCATGAGTGATGTACAATGCAATGCAATGAGGCCAAGTCTTGAGAATGAAAAGAACATCAGTGGTAATGAACGACTAGTGATCCCGGAGTATGGAGACAATTTTCTTAACAGCTCTCGTACACCTAGTCCATCGCTCCTGAACTTACCTGCAACTCCTCCTCGATCTAGTCAAATTAATGTTAGGACTATAGATGAGCTTAATTCTGCAGAAAACTCAGATAAAGAAGAGAACTTACCTAAAGTGGGAACATTTAATGTTGCGCCTGGTAGTTCGACGCTGCCGTAAATCATATCTAATATAGTACATGTAACATCTACATCACATGATTCTCCACTAGCCACAGCAAGTATTTTCTCGCCTGAGAGTCTGAGACCTTTAGGTGACCTGAGAGTTTGAGACCAAAGGAAAGGAACAAATCGTAGAAAAGTAAAATCTGCTATCTTGACTGACACTCCCGTAAAGGATGATATAGCAGCAATCGAAGCAGTTGGGAGGGCAAAGAAAAAAGTCAAAACACCTAATTTCAAAGAAACTAAATCACGCAAAAGGTCAAAGCCAGTAAAAAGAAACAAGCCGGAAGATAAGACAAAAAGATCAAGATTGCCAATAGCAAAAAAGACAGTGAAGATTAAGAAGGAAAAGATTGCTTTTGTATTTGTTGTTTAGAACCCTATTCCAACAGCAGAGCCAATGAAAAATGGGTGCAATGTCTCAAATGCAAAAGTTGGGCTCATGAAGCTTGCACTGGTGATGAGCTTTCTTATGTATGCCACAACTGCTTATCTGATTGATATATATTTTTTTTGAAATTGAGCTTATAAACTTAAGACTGATGAAAAAAAAATTTAAGATTGATGTTGGTATTAATTAGTACTTATAATATGACTGAAAGTTGTTAATTATTTAGTTTCGTAAGAATGTGATTTTTGTTTCTCATCTTGTTTCTATAACTAAAGAAAAACTTTTTATTAATGTAAAACTAAGGTAAAATTGTTAATTTACCAAGAAGACTTTATAATTTAGTAAGAAGAGTTTATAATTTGTTTAGCTTTTAATAACTATAATTTTAGTGCAAATTTTCTAAAAATAATAAGTTATAATATAATTGTATTTGATTTATTTTGAAACACCTTTCAATTATTTTATTGTTCTACCTTTATTCTACACGAATATAAAATGTTTCAAATCACTTCGACCCCTGTTTCAACTTTTCTCGGTATGAGGGGAGTTGAAACAATATGTCTTTCACCATTCAAGTATATTTTGAGCCACTATCGATTGCTACGTAAATCATACGATTTATGTTTATAGAATTTTGTATACGAAGCAAAATGTAAAAATTGTTTCAACTCCCCTCGGTTTCCCCTAGCCTGTCTATATCCGAATTCAGTTTTATTGGATTTTTTTGTGTGATTTTTGTGTTTCTTGTTATTTTATTTAGGACTTTTGCATCGTTCCTGGATTCCGTGAACGCATTTTTGACGACTCCAGCTCTATTTTTGGACTCTCGTTTCGCCAACGGACGTCTTTTGCTATATTTCTGGATTGTTACTGCCATGGATTTAGACGTTGAATTGACTACGAACCATTGCAAAATAAGGCAGGATATGGCAACACGTAAATGCGCGTCTTACGGGTGTAACAACTCGAGTTCTGAATATTCGATGCTTCTATTTTCCATAAATGATAAAAATCGATTGGAACTATGGTTTGAAAATGCAGGTACATATCTAATTCGACTTATGCCATTCAGAGTAATACACTAACAACTAGAGATGTATCAGTCGCGAATGATCAAATCACTTTCGATCATTCGTTTTGTCTAATCGAATGATACGATCTTTGTAACATAACGGATCGAATCATTTACCATTCGTCCTGGCGATCATCATTTGTGGGACTGACTCGCAACAATTGATATAAAACTGTCTTGGTAAACTGTATGGTGAATGGGTATTATTGTTTCGTGCGGAACGCGACTGGTTATAAAATACAGTTTGTTCATTTTGTTTACAGTAATGGGAAGACTTGTATAACAAATTCTCGTAATGATTTTTTATGACATAGAATACAAATGGGCAATGGAAGAACCAATTTTGTTATCAGTGTTATTTACTTATATAACAATTTTGTTATAACTAATATATTTATATTAAATTTTAATAGAAGCACATTTCTGTTTACTCAACCGGATATTGTTGAAATTATTTCATATTTCACTGCGTTTCCTGCTTAAACTCAATAAATTAAAATTACAATTTAAATCACGCGTCTAATGAAATATCAGATTTCAAAAATTTGATATTGCGATACCATTTTAAATATTAAGTAAAAAGAATTAATTAAATAATTTTTTTCCTTATTGCTTTATAAAATAATATAATCCGGTTAGTAAAGCCCTATATCCGTAAAACACCACCACAAAGCAAAAAATAGTCTATGACAGTCGATTTACAAATCAATACAAACAATTAAAAAAATAACCACGAAACCATTTATTTATAACAAGCTTTAATAGCGCGGATATGTTTTCTAAGAATCAAGACTTATTAATAGAATCTTATTTCACAAAAATCGATATAAAATACCTTAAAAATTATGTTAACTACATTAGAGTTTATAATCAATACCGAAACCGAAAATTGATCAAAATATCAAAGTGCTATCACCATAACTATAGAATAAATATATTTCTTCATCCGCCCGCAAAACACGAAATTTGAATATCTGCGTTGCGTTCATCTAATTAGTTAAGCTAGATATTATTGTCATAGACAATAAATACAGTAACAAAATCCTAATGAATGTTCATCGACGGAACGAATGCGTTCATTCGAATCTTGTTTAAATCGAATATTGCATTAGCGAATGAATGAATGGAGCGACAAGAATAAAAGATTGATATAAAAGATTCAATCTTTTTTCTCAAGGATGATCGAATCAACCAGTACAAGGCGTAGTATATTTTTTACTCTGAGGTATAAGTGAATAAATGACACATGCCTGCTATCAACCACTACAATTAGGGTTGCCAGATTTACTGGGGCTAATACAGGGATAAAAAGCAAAGCCGATTATGAAGATATAAATACACTTTTATTATCATGTGATGAATATAATTAACCTGCTTTATTATTATTTATCACTTTGGTTTTTCGTTATTACGTATGTTATTGTTATACATATTGCTATTTGTATTTTCTGGGAGCTGTATGTAGATTGTAAATTGTATGTAGGGCTGGCAGCTGTATGTAAATAAGTGGCTTATGTCTGCTGTATGTAAATAATAATGGTAGCTGTATGTAGACTAATAGAGCTATATTCTAAATATAAATGAAATCGACCTTGACAACGGTTGGGCGGTTCCGTGCAACCCTATTATTTCAAGAACGTTTCACTTTCACGTTAAGGTTTAATGCTATTATTCAGTGAAATAGATAAAATATATTTTCAGTTATGCAGATTGGAGGATTTACTTTTGTTCTGAAAAATAAAAAATATTTTTTTTAAAGTGATGAAGCCTAACTTTTGGTGGATTAATGTCCACCAAAAGTTACGCTTCTTTTTTTCCAACTATTTCAAATAAATAACTTCGCAAAACTTTACTATATGCGGAGTTATCGGCATGCCGGTACAGTCCAACAAGGTAAAATAATTTCCAAACTACGGAATGAAAGCAGAAAAGTTGAAAATTTGCATAAGCCTTTGTTTTGAGGTACTAAAATTGAATTGAAATTTTTTATACGATATCACGTTCGCCCGTTAAGGTGTCAAAGTTCATGAAAATAATTTTTTTGCAAATATCTCACTTTCTTTAGCTCGTACGTCGTTAAAGATATATAAAACTCGTGGAGCATAAAATTCTAAACAAATTTCGGTACATTCACTTTTTTATATGATTAACCGTTTCCGAGGTATAGAGCGGAGAGTTGAAAGTCTACATCGGTTTTTAGGATTACATTATGTATACTGCGGAACCAGATGCATAGTACACTTTACAAATTTAATTATATCATAATATATTGTGTTTATTATTAATAATGATAATCACTTATTTACAAAACATATGTGTAAATAATATGTGAGATGCATGAAGACTTTATTATGTAATAAAACCTCAGCAATGTATAATCACATATTTAAATGATTTCATTTCAACAACTTACAATTTATATAATTTAGTATGGTTAGCTGTATGTAGGGCTGGATGTAGTCATGAAAAGTTCCCTAGGCAATCCAAAGTTAGGACCATCTCCTCTTTTATAGAGGCTAAATTATCATCATAGACTAATCATCTTCAGCAGCAATCTGAGGCTTCTGTATTGATCAGTGCGAGTTGTGATAGTGGTAAAATTTCAAAGCTTTTACGGTAAAATTTTATTAATTGTTTTATCGTGTCCGCCACTTAATTTAAGCTTAGGTCTGAGCAGGGCAGACCCCTTGAAACGAAATGCTTTGTATATTCCGTATATTTTGTACTATGTCGCATGCTAAAACAAAACAAACTATTGCCCTATGCTGCGGGCAATAGTTTATTTTGTTTTTAACTTAAAACGGCCTTGAGCATAATCGCACCTCCAAAAGAGCATTGTTTCGTAAAATGCTCCTAATTTTTATATACATTTGACTTCTTGCAGGTAATATGACTTTGAACCAATTAACCGAAAATGAGCTATTAAATAGATACCTCTGTGAAGCCCATTTTGAATCTTTTAAAATTAAAAGAGATACAGGATTCAAACTCGTGTTACAAAAACCGCCATACAAAAAAGTACCTCAATTGAAGCTGAATTATCTTAGTAAAGTTTATAAAGGAAAAAGAAAATTAAAATTAGAAAAAGAAAATTTTGGACCCGTGAATCCAGAATACAGATTTTAAACACTAACCAAACCCAAGCTCCGTCGTTTTTCACTTGAAGAAATATTAGAATGCGTAAAGAAACTGAAACGTACTGTAACTTTTTGCATGAAAAAACTTAAAAGAAACATGGTTTCTTCAAAAAAAAAAAATTAAAGAAGAAGTTGATAGGAAAATATATAATTAATATTGAAAAATTCCCTTTCAAAAGTGAAACATCCAAAACTTTAACAAAAATGCAATTAAAAACAGGTACTAACAAATCGCCGACTGCTGAAAAGAATCTTTGCCTTCCTTTGTTTCAGAAGTCGCCTTCTATGTACAGGCATATGAGAAAAATAATATGGCTAAAAAAAGCGGGGCTCTTAAATGTGGGTTTTGAGAATATTAAAAAGATATTTGAGTATGCTACAGACCTAGAAAAAGCGTATATAATTTGTTTTGACGAAATGACCATAATGACATGTTTAAAATACAATGAAAAATTTGATTTAATAGAGGGTTTGGAACATTTGGGAAAAGGTCAAAGAAAAGACAAGTTAGCCAAAACTGCTTTGGTTTTTGTGACAAGAGTATTGTACCAAAATTGGAAGATTCTTCTTGCTAATTTTTTGTCACATATAATTGTTACGACAGAAAATCTAAAACACACTATTATAAGAGTCCCACGAAAAACGTTCGATTCGGAATTACCGCTAAAGGCAGTTGTGTGTGATTAGGAAACAGCAAATATAAGTGCCTTAAAACAATTATGGATAACGCTGGATATGCCCTTGTTTATGTTGGAAGATAAAAAAATATTTTCGATACTTGATGTGCCTCACGTTATTAAAAATTTTAGAAACAATTTTAATAAAATAATTGTTGTATTTTATTTTAATTGGATAAGTAATCTAGTCTACAAAGAATTAACTTTAAATTGCAACTGGCAGGAATAGTGCGTAATAGTGATTTGCTAGTGAAATGCAATTTTTTATTCATTCAATAATTTTTTTAGTATATCCGCATATGTCAATAGAAAAACAATAGAAGTAAAAAAAATTAATTCATGTCAGATTTCAATTTTTTAAGTGAGTCACTTTCTTACAGTTATGAAAAATTTTGTTTTTAAGAAAAACTATTTCTTTTATTATTTTCTTCAATCACAGATACACAATTTTTAATATTGTAACTAAGGTCGCATGACTAACCTTTTAATATGCGTTCTCCCAAATAGCGTTTCTATACTGTCATACAGTTAATTTGTGATTGAGAAAGTTCACATGTTCTTTAACACCAACGGCCTTTATTAAATCCAGGTCGCGGAGGATAATAAGTTGGATTCTAAACTCGTACGTATGTACTGACAAACCTACAAATTATATTTTTCACAACAACACAGCGATATTGTTATTATATTATTAATTAATTATAAGGGATTAATTAATAATAAAGATTTTTCGATGTGTCGGACATATGCAGGCGGTTGTGTATCATATTTGTGATCACGATAAAACGATCGCTGTACTCGAACGACCAACGGTGCGGCGTTTCTTTCGAGAGATATGATGTTCCAAAGAGTTTAGCAGGGTCCTCTCTCTTCCTCCTTTCACTATTGAATCGCGGCTAGGTAGTAAAAATAATAGAATTTTGCTACATGTCCGCGAATTATTTACGTTGCAAAAATAATATGCATACTCACGGTTGAGTTTTAAGAACTGGTTGGTTTAAGCCTCTTGTTATAAATTCTATACTAATATATATGTGCGGACTCCGCGTATATATATATATATATATATATATATATATATATATATATATATATATATATGCGGTGTATATACGCGGTGTCCGGGAAAAAATGTCGTTATTCGTTGATTAAACAATAGTTGTTTGTCGTTGAAAATAATATTATTAATGTACTCACTCATATTGTAGTTCCGTGGAAACCACTCAATCCATGATTTTTTTCAAGTTTATAAAGTGTTACACAGAAAAGTAATTTTAGTAACATAAAAATTTATTAATTTAATGTTCATATAAAATTATTTCACTTATTTGTTTAAGAAATCTTAAAGGAGATGTTCAAAACGGTTTTCATTTTGTGCTACACACAACCGCGCTCTCCTTATAATTGAATTAATAACATTATCACCATTTGAACATTTCTCTTAATTTTATTAGAACTGTCGATAATCATTTCTCGTAAAGTTTGTGCATTCACTTGAGAATACATTGGATTTGACGATACTCCAAAGAAAAAAATCGAGTGGTATTAAATCTGTAGATCTCGAAGGCCAGGGTACAGGTCCACTGCGCCCTATCCAGTGACGAAAATATTGCTCGTCTAAATACTCACGTACCCGAATATCGAAGTGAGGGGGCGCTCCGTTATGCTGCAACCACATAACTTCGACTACGCTCAAAGGCAAATTTGAAATAAAGTCTTTGATTGTACCAGATAGGACTGATTAACCAAAATTCCCGTCCACACATTTAAATGCCATCTGTGCTGAAAATTTCCCGGTCGTTTTAAAAGTGGATTTGTATGGCTCTAGTAGTGTTCGTTATGCACATTGAATATTCCATGCCGTGTAAATGTGCTTTCATCTGACCATGATACATGAATGAGCTACTGGCAAAAATTACGACTATGGACGAAGTCTCCTTCGGTCCATTGTTGTACATCACGATAGTGAAACGGATGTTGTCCATCTTCTCCGACAAGTTTTTTCAGTAAGCTAAGAGACACGGCTGTCGAACGTATGCCGCCAGTAGGATCTTCGGCAAATGCATAGAAGATAGCATCTTTAGCCATGTGACGTCTTCTATCAACAAAGGGTCATCTATCAAACGAGGGCATTACCTGACCAATACTATACCGACTAGCCAACCTTGTGATGGTCCGTTCATTTGTGATGATAAATAGCCGAATACCTTATACTCACAGTAGACATTATAAGTTATCAAAACAACAATTAACGAAAATAAACGCTAATACTCTAAAAAACCGAAGTACGTTAAATGTAAAAATAACACAATACATTGAAAGCGCGGCGTTTAACTGATTGTTGTTCCATAAGTAATATTACTTTGTGCCAAACACCAACCTTTCTCAAACGGGGGGGTCGCGTTTATTATTAAAGGGGTCGCAATCTGTCCAAAAAATATGGATTGTACACAAAACATTCGTTTATCAAATTTATGAATGAAGCATTACGAAATTGAATATTATCAGGTAATAACAACATGAAAAAATATATTTATATCTAATTAATTAAGCCTTAATTTCCTTAAAATGAGTAATGATAAATTTATTGAAATATTATTTTAAATTTATAGTATAGTAAAGAGGTCACAAGGCTTTTTATTTAACTTTTTGTTTTTTTTTCGTGGCACGCGACATAAAATTGGTTGAAAAAAATTGGCTTACACTGTTCAGTGTTTTGTTAGATGAATCGCTAGCTAGAATATTGTTTTTTTCCATATACATTCAGCTTTAGTTTTTACGCTAATTATAAAATATTCATTGCGTTTATTTTTAATTAAATTAATTATTTTTCAAAAATATTATGTCGTCACTCTAGTTAGTAAGATAGAATTACAACATTAGAATATAATACTAAATACCTGTTTAAACGAAAAAAAACTATACTTCACGAAATTTTTAGACCGAATTTTTTGTCCTGTTAGTAAATCAAAAGAATTGTGGCCAAAGTAAAATAAAAACAAATTCAATACACATTTAATTTAACGTATGATCCAAGAACCGATGTATTATTATCGATTACGTTTTTCATTAGCAAAAATGTTTGTATTAGCAAAGACAAAACAAAACAAATATAAAATTCTTTTGCCGACTTTATATTTTTTCTTCAAATCAACGAGATACTTTCATAATTTTACGAACTGAATGTTGTATAGCATGAAGACAGCTTCTTACACTACGTCAAGTCAGAAACAAATGCATGCATTTCTAGTTCTAAAGAAATAATTCTCCCAGTTTCTAGGATACAGGAGCTAGTGCAAATATCGACATCGTCGCACTAGCACCACTTACATTAACCGACGACGGTTAGAGTGAAATTCAAAAACTTTTTGAATTTGCTCCGCCAAGAAAAAATGCCACCACTGCAGAGAAATGAATTTTCTTGTATGTACACCCTATCCAGCCCTATACAGTGAAAAAAAAAGAGAAAACGTTGAACAACATCTATGACAAAAAAATATGCAAGAGATTTCTTATGGGCATCTGGTTCTGAAAAGAATCATTGATTTAATAATATTTATATCTAAACAAAGTATCGCTTATCGTGGAAGAAGTGAAGTCTTGTACTCATTGATGGAGTTCGCCGACGGCTAGAATCAGAATCACGGAAAATTTCTAAATTTAGTTGTCCTATTTTCAGACTATGATCCAGTTCTTAAAATCCACATCCCAGGCAATTATTGAAAGTAAAAAATGAAAAGAGTCAGGAAAAGGTAAGGGTAGAGGTATCCTTGTTACCTTTTGTCAGAAACCATTATAAATAAATTAGTAAATATATGTACACGTCAAGTTAAACAAAAGGTCATCAAACAAATGCAGGTTGCGAAATATTTTAGCCTCAATGTGGATTCTTGCCAGAATGTTGGCATTGTTGATCAGGCTGTAATTTGCGTACGCTGTGTTGAGAATTAAATTCCATAAGAACAGGCAATCATGGTTCCTGTCCGAAAATCAACAGGAAAAGTTTACTGAGCTCTTGTAACCCATGAATTAGCTCAGTTAGGCTTAAATTTGCAAGATCTTATTAGCGTATCTGTTGATGGCGCCGGAAATACGGTAGGCAGGTATATCGATCTTCAAGCGAAAATGAAGGCAGAAGTACTAAAATTAGTTTTCGGAGGCGCGATTTCATAGACTACCTTAAAACATGGGGACTTATCAAAAGTTTGGACATAAATTTGTGAAAACACTTAGATAATTTTGACGACGTATTCAGAGCTGCAAGTTTGGTTGCATGCCAAGTTCAAGGATTAATACAAGCCGAAAATATTCATATCGACATACAGACCGCGCTGCCGTTACGAAGAATATCTAAAAAACCGAAAAAATTACGATGAGTTAAACTGAAATGGAGTGGCACTACTGTCTGCGGACCCAAAGAAATTCTATTCTATTTCTGTCTACAAAGTCATTATTAACACAGCTTTAGTTAAAATAAATGCAAAATTCAATGGCAACGAACATTTAATGAAGGATGACACTGGTTTGGACACGAAAAACTTAAATGAAATTAATAAAAATGGGATTACTAATGACGCATTAAAGTCTCTCATTTCAATACCAAATGTCGATCGAGAATTGCTGTCAAAAGAATTAAAAT
This sequence comes from Druceiella hillmani, assembly GCA_039881145.1. NCBI lineage: Eukaryota > Metazoa > Arthropoda > Insecta > Lepidoptera > Hepialidae > Druceiella > Druceiella hillmani. The sequence goes on from JAYKKI010000007.1 coordinate 18,914,734, forward strand.
CTTTTGCAAAAAGTTTTAATGAACTCTTTGGGATGAATACGTTCGACCTAGACAGTGAGTGTTGTTGCATACCGTGTTGCATACCGTGTGTTTGAATTTTTTTCATAATGTAACCTGCACATCTGTACGTACTCCAACTTATATATTGCTTATTGTGTAATCCTCTCAATTTAGTTCACGTAAGTAACTTGTGAGACACGATTTTCTACTTTGAAGCGTATTAAGACGTCGGTCTTTACTGGGGCAAGATCTGTTGGATTTGTTAATTATCTGAAACACAGAATCGGATCTAATCAAAGATGAAGAGAACAGCAGCTTTTACGATTGAGTTATTTACAGCTTAGCTGAAACTTCCCCTCTGTTAAAGAAATGTTGATTGGCTAGCTTCAGATTTGTTATAAGTAATTCGAACTATATTTGTCTAATAATATATATAATTGAAAATCATTAATATGTATATTATATTATTATCCGACAGCATCCCATCTATCCTTATCCCAAGCTTGTAGAGAGCTACCCGGGCCTTTCCGGCCCAGTCCGATCCTGGGAAAGCGTACCGGAAGGAGGTGGTGTTGGACGAAGCAAGAGTGGCTGGATGACTAGTGAACTTTTTTACCATAAAAACAAAGAGGAAGAGAAAGATAAAGAGAAAACAGCAGCATATGGTAAAACATGTAGCTTTTTCTTGAATGGAACCTAGGGTAAAAAGGAGTTAAGGAGACTGGCTCATGTATTTTCGATTTTTCACCGTTTTAGTAGAAACCAAGCAAACTTCTTTACATCAGTTTTAACTCTGATAATTGTTATGGACATAATGAGAACAAGTAAATTACTTTGTTATATCCTTATGCTGTAACCCGTTTTCAAAATATTATAATTTCCCATTTAACTATAATATCTCATAAAATAAAAGTGTGTTCATCATACCAAATATGAGAAATTATAGAAAGAAAATGACAAGTCCAGAGTAAATAACGACAACAAGAAAAATATTTACACAAAGGTTATAGTTAAGTAAATAGAAGAAAGAAGACTAATGTGATGTCGATAATAGAAATTTATTCCCTAATTATTATATAGATTTGTATAACACTATGATTTAAATGAATAATAAACTATAGTGCTGTTACGTCTTCTACTTATTTGTAGAAAATATTACATATACTCCGTATTTTTGTGATATTTAAAGAAGAATTTATGCTTTTCGTTAAAGTATATTTTGTAATAGCTGTTTCTTTTATAAATGAAATCTTTGTCAAACTCTTTAAAATACTATTTTATATATATATATATATATATATATATATATGTGTGTGTATGTGTGTGTGTGTGTGTGTGTATATATATGTATATAATACTTATAAAAAGTAATTATGTGATCATTTTATTATAATTAATAGACTAAGAAAAGACTGAAAACCTTTTAAAGACTGATCATTTTCTTTAAGAAAGTATATTTTCCCATAAGAAATAATTTAAATTCAAGTATGAAAAAATAATTTTTCGGCACCCTGTGAGTGATAATTCTTAGTGCACGATTATGATTACAACTACCATAATTGTTATTGCTTATCTGGGTGTCATTTTTCAACTGTTTTACTAATTTTTAATAAACAATGTCCTCTAATATTAATTACAATTACCATACAAAATTGTTTTTATGATCATTAAAGTAACCGAAAAATATTAGTTAAATGTATTTTTACCTGTGTGTGGCCTATTTAGTAATGTTAGAAGAAACCGAAAAAATATTCTGAACTAGAGTGTATTAAATAATAAAAGATCTTTAAAAAAATACGTTTCAGAAAAACAGGGACCGTAATTGGCACTATTCTCTTTATTATCGCTCTTAATACTTACATTTTTTTGAAGAATATGTTTTGAGGTAAGGTTAGGTTTGTTAATGAATGTTTAAATAAAAATACCAAATAAATCATGAAATTTAATTGAATTTTTCGTCTTGAATCTTACTAACTTCGCAAGTCGAAATCCTGAATTACGGTTCACAAAACTAATGGCATATATTGAGATATGAGTTTTTTGTTTCGTGATATGTTTTGCTCTGCTTTGGTGCGTACTGTTGAGCTCCACTTTTCTCTGCTGTGCTGTGATCTTCCATACTGTACTGTACTATACCATAATAAGCTAAGCTAGTTTACATTATGTTCGATTAGGTTATGTTAAATTAGTTAGGACATATTACGCTAGGCGAGGTTTGGATAGTTAAGGCTAGGGTTTGTTTCTATTTTGTGGGTTAGGTTAGGTGAGGTCATGACGGTCAGATCAGGTCAGGTCGGGTAGATTAAATTTGGGTATTTTACGTTCGGTTGGGCTGTGTTATATTACGTTACATGACGTTAGATTGTGTTACGTTGCGTTACATTACGTCACGTCACGGTAAGTTAGGGTTGGTTACGTTAGGCTAGGCTAAGCAAAGTTATGCTATTCCACCATGATGGAATCACCTAAAGAAGAAGTCGGTCAACGGAAGAACGGAGAAAATTTTACCACAATCAAAAAAGAGCCAAAAAAGTGGCTTTACTACTGACAATTCATATTTATTTGAGTGGCCATCTCATCTACACATGTCCGATAAGATGGTCAATAGTAAGGTTTTATTATTTATTTTTATAATTACAAACGATTTACATTGTTTTTATAGTTATGCAATATCTCGGTTTCCAAACATTATTAATTATGAAAAATTAAAACATCAATGTAAATTTTTTATTTAAGGTTTAAAAGCGCATCCAAAAAACATGGCCATATTATCCTGAATTACGGTATATATACTGAAGGCGAACCAATTTACTCAAGTTTTGAGAAACACTTCAGCGGATCATTCTAAGAAACATCATGAATCATAATGAAACATAATTATATGTTTTTTACGATATAACTTCATTAATGCCGCCCCTACACAAATATATCATATGCCTCTTATGTCAAATAACTGGAACAGATACTACAGGTACAAAAAGACTGTTAGGAATGGAACAAGCTATGAATAAGATAATAATATAACATATATTTTATGACACATATGGCTAATGCTAATAAGTAGTAGTAGTATCTTATCATTGAATTGATATACACTACATAACCTCTTTCTAAACGTCATTTGCTCTGCCGCTTCGGATAGAATATTTTATATTTTTCATGCGCAAGTAACAGAAAAGTGTTGACCGTTGTTATTTGTTAATAAACGGTGTAAAATAAACCCAAGTTATGGAAATTTCATTTAAAGGAAAACGAATTTTAGTTACTGGAGCCGGCCAAGGTAAATTTTCAGAATTTTTAGTTTGTTCAGAGTGAAGTAATTTTCTATCCTTGTTAGCTTTCTTGTTATTGCCGAGAACTTTTATCTTATCAGTAAAATGTTATGAAAACTATTTTGAGCGATTAATCATTTCTTCTTTATATGTAAAATTTTAATATAGTATTGAATACAGGAAGTGTTCAAACGAGATTAATTAATTTTAGTTATAATAAGTTTTTGACCATTAGGGGCGAGGTCAGGGGATATAAATCTAGATTTAATTTTTTTAAGAGTACTGCTATATCTGTACCAGTTTGAAATGTTTTTATTTAAACTTTAATTATATTTCAAACTGATCTAGAAAGTGTTTTTTGCATAACGCATCTTTATATGCCCCCTCATTTTTTAATAAGCACTAAGACAAAATGAAATGGGAAAAGAATTATATAATGTGTTAAGATACGGGAATCACTACTTTATTAACCCTTAATGGACACTATCTTTTTATTTATAGCTTGCCGTTATTATTTTCTCCTTATTTATTTATCTACTTTAATGTATCTAATTGATACATATGGCGGACTTATTGCTACGAGAGCAATCTCTTATAGCCAACCATAATATCAATCCAGCCCCGTTCGATGAATGGCTGGGAATCGAACCAGGGTTCCCATGGTGTGCCGCATCGTCAAAGGCCGTATGCCTTGTGATCAACCAATCGCACCATGGCGCCGAAATTAGTATTAGTGTAAAAAGTCTCTAATATTAGCGTAAAAAGTCTCATTTACTTAACTAATTCAATAATGTGTACCAACTTTCATATATCATTTTTATGTTTCTAATATGTAATATGTTTTAAAAAACTCCTACACGAGAGAATTGTTTTTTATTACATGTTTCAAAGAAGTATATAGTTGTGTTCTTTCCTGGGTTAAATTATCACTATCAAGGTCATTCCAGGAATCAAAATCTCCTTCCGAATCATCACATTCCTCACAAATGTCACTGTCATTATAAATTTCAGTTTCCAAGTTGAAATACTTTCCTTTATTCATTTTTGGGATCTAAAATTATATGTGGTCATTTAAATATAATCGAATATATTTATTGTTACGGTATAAAGAATCAAATGCTAAAGCAAGCATATTTTCACATGTTCTATTTTGTCACCTTTCTCTTCATCAATAGGGAAAAGTTCCAATGTCACTTCATCAGTGATACACCACTATTAAGAGATAGTATTTTAGTCTTCATTTGTAGGAAAAATTAAACACTTCGGGAAATTAAAATGTTTTTGATATATGAATAATGATGATATCATTATTCATATATCAAAAACATTTTAATTTCCAGAAGTGTTTAATTTTTCCTACAAATGAAGACTAAAATACTATCTCTTAATGGTGGTGTATCACTGCTGAAGTGACATTGGAAATTACCCGAAAAATCATTAGGTTTATACAATTATAATTAGAAAATAATTTTATAATAAATAATGGAAATGACTCCAGCTTTTGAAGGCAAGCAAAAAAATAAAGAAAATTAGAAAAATAAATTAAATGCAATAAAGATGTTATTTGGCTATTTCTAGGTTCGAAAAATATCAAGTAAGTATGGTACAGACTATAGATATTTTACAATCTTATATACCAAGTTGCAAAAAACATTAGGTACTATTAGGGTCGCCATATGTAAAACTATTTTTTCCAGGTCATTTCTAATAAATGGTGTGATGTGGAATTTGTGGCAAAGTTGAATATAAAACCTCGTTGTATCATTTTATTACTTTTTATTTAAGTTATAATGTCAAAATCAACATGCTATAAATACTATTTGTTCAAGAAAGAAAAATTATTTGAATTTAACAAAATATTCCAATAAAAAAAATAAATATCAAATTTGCCTTTTAGCACCAAAGTAAAAAGTAAACTAACTTTTCAACAAAATTAATTGACTCATTGATTACCTAATTTGTACTGTTTTGTATAGTTGTTGCATTAATCACATCTATTCACATGATTAAAATTTAATTTTAAGATTTGCCAGAAGCATTTCTGGCAAATCTTCCTACTTATTTATTTCTCTTTGGATAATCAATCTTATTTAATTGTAATCACGAACTTAACTTTGGTAGTTTGACAGTGACAAGGGTTGGTTTGTTATATTTATATTTAATTATTTTATTTGTTATTTTAATCAATTTGTTGCCAGAGACCTTAGACGGGTTCCTACTCAAATTTGACTGATTTTTAAACGATTTTCACTTGAATGGAGCAAAATGATTGATTACTTTTTAAATATTGAATTCATAAAATTTACAGTTTATTTATAGCAAACTTTACTAAAGTAATCATGTATTTAAACTTACCTGATGTGTGTATTGATCATATCAGGAATAGGCCGTGCAATTGCCATAGAATTATGGCGGGGCGGTGCCAACATTGTGGCGCTGTCGCGTACTAAAGAGCATTTGGACACTCTACAGGGGGAATACCCCTCTATAGACATTGCCGTTGTTGATGTTAGTGATTGGAAGCAGACACGGAAGGTAGTAGAGGAATTGGGACATTTTGATGCGCTTGTCAATAATGCTGGTGCTGCTGTTATAGAACCCTTTTTAGAAAGTTCACCTGAATCATTTGATAGGTAAGGCTTTTATATTGTTTAAGAAGTATAACAACAATGAATGACTTTGATTTCATTTTGATTACTTTATATAGTTAAATATGAGAGCTGATACACAATTCAACTCTCATGAAGTCATATAATGAGGATTAAATTGAATACTAAGTTTCAAATCACTAACTTGATCGATATGGTTAATAATATGGTTATTAACTTTAAATTACTTCAATCATAATTATAAAATATAAATATGTTATTTTATTATTAGTTGTGCTGTCATTGATATGTGTTCCAGGGTAATAGAGAGACAAGTCATTCTTTGTACATTCCTGGGAAATGGTGTATGCTAAAATGTCAGTGTTATATAAGTACATGAAATGCAAGGTTTATGTACTAATAAAACGGTTTTAAAAGAAAAATTAATGTTATTTCGATGTTAAGAATATTAAGAAAAAATATATATTGGGTTGGCTAATAAGTAATGAGCGGAGAAAATAAATCACAGGGAATTACCGCAACGCAACTAGTTTGTAAAGACAGACAATGTTGCCAGCTATTTTTAAAGATGTTACATTACAACCTATATTGGTAAATATATAATTTTACACGTATTTAGCATGTAATGTAATGTAAATCAGTACTCAATTTGTATGTTATTTTTATTGCTTAAATGAAGATACATACATCTGTAGTCGAATTATACCTGTTCATATATGTGTGTATATGAATTTCTAAAAAGTTCAAAATCAGTCCGTAATTACATAATTGGGAAATTACGCAATGGGAGCCCTACACCTATTTGCATCGTGAATAAGAGAGGGTATTTTGGAAGTATATTAGGATTGAAAAACTTTAATGATTTCTATTTTGGAGTAAAAAAAGAAGGATATGGAGTATACCTATACCATTTGAGGATATGAGAACATAATACTGGTTTGGTAATCAACTGATTTATTTATACACACAATAAAGAATAAAATTGTTTAGATGTGCTGTGAATACACAACCGATGGAACAGATATGGTATGGATATTCAATGTAGTGGCGGTCTATGCCCGTTGGAAGCCTGGGGGGAGACGCTAAATGAGGCTTAGAAATTAATTTATTTCTAGTGCATATTTTGTAAAAAATGTATATTTGTAAATAATGCAGATGAAATAATTGTCCAAAACAAAAGAAATTAAAATTTCTGTGTTCTATGTGCTATGTAATTGTAAAATATGCTTTATGAAATTGTAATATATGCCCTAAGCAGCAGAGAAAGTTAGAATACAGATCAGCATTCAGTACAGCAACCAGTAGGTATAATCGAACTGAGAATACGTTGAAATTTTGTAAGTTGAAATTTTGTGAAGTCCGGTGCTCCTCATCACTGATATCTACTTTATTATACATTGCTCTCCACTATTTTAAAATTGGTAGTGGGGATAACCAAGGCGAACTGTCAGCGTTAAGCTCTAACCTATTCTCTTCTCAGTTTAACTTTAAGAGTACAAAGAAATAATAAAGAATAAAATAACTAAGTTTTATATGTCTATAAACAATGTGTGTATAATTACAATATCAGTTCGTATTGTAACCTTAGTTACGTGAGTAGTTATTGTTGATATTATTATAGTAATTGTATTTTTGGTCCTTCATTTTACTGAACTATATAATAAAGTCATTGAAATTTATGTTCTTCGAAACATATCTTTATTTGATAGAAAGGGAAGCTTTCCTATACTGAATCTTATAAAAAATTATCTTGATTTATCATAGATAATTTTTTATAAGATTCAGTATAGGAAAGCTTCCCTCGTATGACGCGGCTGAGAGACAAGTGGTCAAGAAATATTGGATTATAAGTGATAAATAGTCACGGGAGTCCTTTTATAGTAATAATAAAATTGAAGGATTTCTAGAGCTGTTCTTCCGACAGCAATGTTTACGCACGTATTGGCTGCATGTATAGATGCCTACAATATTTTTTATTTCTTGCAGCACATGTTTCTTATCAAACTCTTAAATTTCTACCAGATTATCCAATGCTACTGCCATAGCGTCATTGGAAGCTTCAAGCGTAAACTTTTCATAACCTGAAAAATTGTTTAATTTCCTCCATAGCCATCTATTGCTGTGTCAATTCTTGTATAAATCGGTCTATGCAGTCAAACATTGATCGGTGAATTTCTCCTTGAATTGATAGTCCATGAGCTAGTTCACTTGTTTTTTACCCTTCTCCCTCGTTGGTCAATGGTAATGTCTATATCATTGCATCTTTAGTGCCAAAAGTAACAGCATACACTATAATCGTAATTCATTCCGTCACTAAAAACTCATTCAGGGTTTTTAGTTTGGCGAGTCCTTTATCCAAAGTCATTTTTGGAAACTATAGATATTGGTGGACTATAATTATTTCGTCCAGGTAGTCATAGAAAGTAGAATCACATGGCTAGAAGGAGCAAGTTTGCTGGTAATCTAGCATGAAGGTTTACTTCGAATGTATCTTGCATATCTTCCAGAGTGCTGAAAATGGTTTCCACATTTTCTTTAACGACTTTGACTGAATTGTAAAGAGTACTCCAGCGAATATCAGCCGAATGTTTCAAAAGTAATTTCCATCCACTTATGTGTAAAGGACGAGAAGAATGATTATAAATTCTCTGCAGTTCCAAAAGGGATGACGCTACAAAGAATGCATGGACTCCACAAAGATATAATGAGCGATTAGTACAGGTTCTAAACAGAGTTTTTTAGAGAGAAACATTTCTACGATGACGGCAGCAAGCAAGGTTTTGCTGGGCTGAAAATAGTATAATGTCCGAAAGGTGATATAAAATATTACTCCATTCCTTGGTCTCATTGTTAACAATCTTCTGATTTTCCTTGTCTGTGGTTTTATTAAGTGTCAGGCCCATAGATAGATGGCCCCAGAAAGTGTTTTTCAAAACTTGATTTCATGGTTCAAGTCATGATTCATGTTGTGATATCTTTGGATTCATTTTCCGCCACTAACAGAAGCTAGAAATAAATTTATTTCTGCTTGTATTGCTATCAGATGTGAATCTGCAGGAAAAATGATATATTTTCTTTGTTGATGGTGAGGATAGCATCCATTTCTTGGAATATTTAGTCTTGTTCAAATTTGAATATAACCATGATAAAGTTAAACAACATGTTCCCTTAATGTGTTTACCTGGTATTTCTATAGATTCAAAATGTCCCTCTTTCTTTTGACATATTTCTCTACCCTTTTCGATAACCACAATTCAGATATGCTCTGAAACAGGTATTGGCCAATATACAGCATCGTTGGATGAAGAGGAGTAGAAGTTAGTAGCATCAGAAACATGTTCATTGTCAATAACTTTCTCATAGTTACTATTTTCATTATCTTTCTTCGGTGTCACTTATCTGAAAGTCTTCATTAAAATCATATGCAGCAAGTTTTTCACCTGTATTTGTAGTTTCAACATCAATTGTCTGTAAGCCGGAGCCAGATTCAACAGAGTGATTACTCCTGCCATCGCCATCTTTCTTTTCTCCTTGAGCGGAAAAGTGTTTGGATAATAATTTTTGCATAGATTAAAATTTGTTTATATTTTTTTATCATTGCGTATCCTGAGTCCAAATGGAACCCTGTTGTTGTGGCTATGTTGTCTGCCATCTGTCTGTCACAGGCCTTTAAATTCTAAATGAAATAAGATAACTTGAAATTCACACACAATAATTGTCCATTAGCCTATAAAGTATTAAAAGTTTCTCAGAACTACTAGATGTAAGTAGAGATAATGAAGATGCCCCACAAGATTTCAATAAATGTAATTTTTTGACCTGAAACTGAAAATTGTAATTAAAACTCATTCACTCATGTTAAATTGAAAAAATAAGTACTGTTGAATCAATATTTACAGGGTTGACTTTAAATATCGTAGGTATGGAACCCTTATAGTGCGATTTTGACTCACTCTTGGCTTATTTTATTCAAAGTAGAGCTAGACTATTCCGATGGTTATTTTGCCTTGCATTCAAGCGTGAAAGCTAACTACTGAAGCGTGCAAATTGTTTGTGAAAAGTACATGTTGCTCGAATAAACCAGATAATATTTTTGTTTTACAGGATTATGAACGTAAATGTGAAAGCTGTTCTAAATATAAGTCAAATTATAGCTAAGAAAATGATTGAAAAGAAATCTGGTGGGACTATTGTCAATATCTCATCACAAGCGTCTAAGGTAATTTGAAAGCATATTTTTCTTGGTTATAATTTCTATTAAACTTCATTTGATTTGCCTTTCAAATAAAATGTTGATGTCTCATAACTTAGATTAGTTTAGATCTATTTTTAAACATAATTTGCAATCATGGTATACCTCAAAATATATCAGGAAAATTTGTCATTCAGCTAAATCTGAAAACGGCAAAACATGGAGGACAGGTATTTGCATGAAATGATAGTAAACATAGAAGGTTATCAGGATGATGATTTATCATTGAAATACCTTTTATATGTAATACCACAATTATGTAACATTTTACGAGATACTTCATTTTTTATGAACTATTTCATTTCAAGGTACAAAATAAAAAAGACTCGCTGAGACCTCCTCGAGTTTAAATTTGTTTTAATCATATGTTTTATCTCTGTAACTTGTGATGACTTATTTTTGTGATATTCCACTTATAATATATGTACATATGATAACCTTTTGATTGATATATGATAATGAAAATTATAACAGATGTGTTTTTATTGGTAATATTTGCTTTTACCAAATATTGTAATTGACAGAGATAATTGTGTTAATGGTTTGGTGGATATTAGTGGTTTTGACTGTAGCTTAAATAGATTTTGCCATGCATAACAAAGTTTTGCTTTGTTTGCCATTGCCAAGGTACGTTTTAAAATATAATCTTCTGTTGACATGACTAAATTTGACTAAGCTTAGACTGCTTTAAGCTTTTCGGGATCGATGTAAGTATTTACTGCAATGCTGAATTTTTGCTATAAGCTTGAGGATCAAGAATGAAACTTAAAACTTTTTAATAATATAATATAGATGTAAAAAAATTGTTAAGCTTATACAAATATATAAAGAAATATATAAACAATTCTCATCATAAACATCGACTGACAAAGCACAGCCTCTTCAGGTGTTGCCTGCTAGTTTTGATCGTCTTAGAGCGACCCTAAAAGATTGGGTGCTTTCCTAAATGAAATCAAGCAGATTGGGAGATAGGATGTTATAAAACCATTTATTGTTCTTAATGCTTTAAATGATGTTGGGCCGCGGATTTCACAAAGAAGCATACGGAAATGGTAACACTCCGTATTATTTGGGTGTTCACTGTATACTCAGACCATATTCTTTCTTGACACCTGGCTACATTTTACATCCACTGATTTCTCTGTTCCTCTTGAATTTACAATTGTTCCAAATATGCCTATACCACGAGATATAGCGAGATTTTACAGTTATCTACATGACATAAAACAATAAAGGACAGAAGCCTAATTTTTTGGTGAACTGTTTACTTTATTGGCGATGTTTTGCTGATTAAAATATCGCATTCACCCATTTTCTAGATGGACCATGAAGTGAATTGGAGTGGCTAGGTGTTCATGACTGAAGTCCAAGAGTCTGCTGTATCCCCTTCGAATTATCTCTGTATTGTATATTTTAATTTCATCTTTTTTATTCTCTAAAGCAAAAGTACCATTGTCATAACCCTTACTTACATATTTGTAAATATATTTAACAATTTCATTTATTTTGTATTCAACAGTATTCGTCTATCTCAGAGTATTCAACATTTATATGGGTGTTAATGTTCTGAAAATTTAATTTATGAATCAATGAGAACAACAAATAGTTTAATATATGGCCTATTACATTTTAAATATAGAGACTGCCCTTCATGGTCCATTAATGTTTGTAATGCAACACTGTTGAATGTGTACTTAGTACAAATATTATCTGAAAGTAAGCCATTCACAGGTTTTGTTATCAGATGATGAAGAAAATAATAAAGTAACAAATTCTGCACATTATATGTATATAGAAAAGAAAAGAAAGCTACGTTTTTTTTAAATTTCCTGTCTGTCTGAATATATTTGTTGTTTTATTCATATTAAAATATGGTTTTTATTGTTGTATTTGTTTGAGTTTAGAAAAGTATTTGAGGTATTTTAATATACCAGAATGCGGATAAAAAATTAGTTTTGGCTCACTTAATGATACTAATGTTCTTAACAAGTGGATAAACTAAGTAGATTAGGCAAGCAATGTCATGGAAAAAGCTAGGTAAATAATGAAGTATTTCCTGTTATAATATTGTGTTAATGAGGATAAATGATATACATGAACTTGATATTTTAAACTTTTTATCGTTAGATAACGAAAATGGATTTCAATGTAATGAGAGTAATAAACTACAATGTAAAGATAATTTCTTATAACTAAACAAAAAATAGTATTTTATTCTTGGAACTGTTATTCAACTGTAAACTTTGTTTGAGATCACATGAATCTGAATCGTCTACAAAATTATTAATTTGTAATAAGAATCCCTAGATTCTTATTGTGTATATCAATTTGTTATTTAATTATATTCATAGTTCCAGTATTATTTTTTTCATCATTATTCTTGCTTATATAATTTGTCATAATTCCTACTTACTTTGATAAACTCGTATGCAATATAGTAAGTCATAGAACTTCGATACCATATTATGACTGAAATATCATCTTGTTTTTTTGTTTGCTTATTATGTAAGAACTACTTATGGGGTTTGACGAGGTTCTTCCTGGTGGATTGTGTATGGGACATTTAGCCTTTGTTTCATTGTAATTGATAAAATGATGAAAAGTCTTAATGAAAAAGTGTTAAAAAGTTTAATTTTAGAAATGTTATAGATAGTGTTATGTGTGTTAAAATTATAGTTAAGTCCGGTCCGCACGATCGAACTCGTGGGTACAGGTAGTCTGTATATATAATAAAATTAAACTTCATGTGTCTGTACATTAAAAATCTTTAAAAAAAAAATTGGGTTGACGAAGGATAATTGATAGAATGTGTTAAGATCAATTTTTGCCTGTGTTGTTTGTGCATGTAATAATACCTACTGACCCATTTTGAATGGAGATTTTATAAAAAAATTCAATTCAATTTTAAGTAATATTTTAAAAATTGATTTACATTGCATTAGTACAACCACAAATACTTAGGTGTGCTACATGTAGTAACAACGTAAGTGCACATTGTATTAATGTAAATCAATATGAGGTGCTACATGTATGTTTAATCGCCCAATGAAGTATTCCACCTGGACCTTCATTGGTAAAATGGAAGTGTCAAAGGTTAAGTGTCGAAATATAAAAACAGCATCAATGTATTGTCAGTGATCTGCTTGCACGAAGGTGTAGGCATAGCTAGTATAAAATATAGCTAAATAAATACACATACCTCTAGCTAGCATTTTTTCATAAAGATTGCTAAATTGTCTTACTTGATTATAATACTATACATGATGTATATTGGCATAATAAGTGACAGCTTTAGAAATTAAAATATTTAAACTAATACGAGTGATATATATATATATATATATATATATATATATATATATATATATATATATATTTATACTTTAGTACTGTGTGGCTATTCTAACAATTTGTCTGTACTTTTTTTGGTAAGTTAGGTAACTATAATGTCGCAATATAGCAAATTAACCTATTGTCAATTAATTGAATTTTTAATGACATTCATTTACTAATTTACTGAGGTATTCAGTGAAGATATAGACTATTCTATCGATTCACCAATGGTTCTTTTGTTACTTAGACAACATTAACGTTGCAATATAGTAATTTAAAAGCCATTTTAAAAAATCTGCTTATGTTGTTGTATCTAATATGGTTCTTTTGTTACTTAAACAACACTAACATTGCAATATAGTCATTTAAAAAATCTGGTTATGTTGCTGACTCATATAGGTTCTTTTGTTACTTAGACAACACTAACATTGCAATATAGTAATTTAAAAAATCTGGTTATGTTGCTGACTCATATAGGTTCTTTTGTTACTGAGACAACTCTAACATTGCAATATAGTAATTTAAAAGCCATTTTAAAAAATCTGGCTATTTTGCTGACTCATTTATGGTTCTTTTGTTACCTAGACATCAGTAATATTGCAATATAGTAATTTAAAAGCCATTTTAAAAAATATGACTATTTTGCTAGATCACACATGGTTCTTTTGTTACTTAGACAACAGTAACATTGCAATATAGTAATTTTAAAGCCATTTTAAAAAATCTGGTTATTTTGCTAGCTCACACATGGTTCTTTTGTTACTTAGACAACAGTAACATTGCAATATAGTAACTTAAAAGCCATTTTAAAAAATCTGGCTATTTTGCTAGCTCACACATAGTTCTTTTGTTACTTAGACAACAGTAACATTGCAATATAGCAATTTAAAAACCATTTTAAAAAATCTGGCTATTTTCCTGTCTCATGTATGGTTCTTTTGTTACTTTAATATACAACATTATGACTAAAATAAACCTAAGAAAAGGACCATTGAATAGATCATATGTACGCTGTATACCTGGGTTCATTATTGAATAATGTTGAAAATTTAGTTTATTAATAGTAGGCTTATTTACTATATTGCAATGTAACTGTTGTCTAAAGTAACAAAAGTACCATAAATGAGTTGGTAGAACAGTCAGATTTCTTAAAATTATTTTTAAATTACTATGTTGCGAAGTTACTGCTGTCCAAAGTAACAAAAGAATTATTGGTGAATCGATAAAATACAAGTAGCTTATGTCTAAGCTGAATATCTCAGTACTATGGTCATTGAATGGAGTTAAAAATTTAGTTAATTTACAGTAGGCTTATTTATTATATTGACATATTATTATCTAAATTTACAAAAAAAGTAAATCTACCTGTATAATTTTATTATCCCATGTAACAAAAACCTAAGATCCATGCGAACGAAGTTGCAAATGCAGCTAGTGCATATGCAGCACTGGATAAGAAAAGCAGCTAGTTCTTTATAAAATAAGAAATGTCTCTGGCCCGAAACGGGAAAGTTGTGGCTTTACCCGTGGCTTTACATCATGTTCTATCCATGAAAGAAAAGTATTAACAGTGAAATAACACATTTCATCAAACAAAGATTCTGCTTTTGCGGCACACAACATGGAGGGTGATCAGTTTCTCCACATTAGTTTTCCAATTAAATAAATGGGTACATTTGCCTATATTACGTTTTTTTAAATGGATATATGAATTAATGTCTCAAGTGTGCACAAAATATTGACCAAAAGTATGTGTGTAGTAAGATAATAAATCATATGACTTGGACAATTTTTTCAATTAATTTTTTGCTTACTGTCGTTTATTTTATGTCTTCATTGGGTGCCAAATCACATAAGAATCACGGGGTACTAAGATGTCTTTTGTCTGATATATGGCTTTATTATTTGTAATAACTGAACATGCAAGGTCAAGACATCTTAATTATATGACAGAATAATTCTAAAGTTATAGTTTCAAATAGAAACGAGTTCACAATATATTGGTAAACACTGGTTCTAGATCAATTAGGCAATTTTGTTTGTCTAGCATCATTGTTTGTGAAAAATAAAATCAATATTTTATCCATACCTTTCTGTATGGTTTTTAAGGGTCACACCTCAAAAGTAATAAACAGAACTCTCACAGATCATTTACATATATATCTTTTTCTTCTTCTTAAGCTCTACAGTCGATTTCTGGCCAAGGCTGTCTCAGTCAGTTTCCACTATTTGACCTATACGGTTCTCCATCTGTTGACACCCATATATATTCTTCAACTACTTTTCCACGTTATCCAGCCATCTCGTGTGTGCTCTGCCTTTTCTTTTATTCTCCTATGGTTTTTGAAAAGTTATGTTTTTCATTGGGTTATTATCCTCATACCAGAAGATATGGCCTAGTCATCTTAGTTGAGAGGCTTTTATTACCTTCGCTATATTTGGTTCTCTGAATTTATACTACAATTCATTATTATAACTTATTCTCCAAAACTTCATCCTCCTTCACGGCTTCAAAAATGTTTCTCAAGATTTTTTGTTCAAAAATCATTAATATATCTTTATCTGATTTATTCATCGTCTAAGCTTCACTTCTATATCACTCATCTGTCTCAGAAATTTGAAATTGGCACGGTTATAAAGTATGTTAACTCATATATACTCAAAATTATTTATACGAAAATATTGTAGAGTTAATCCCTGATAAGATTTCAAAAATTTTAGTTTAAACGAGCCGAGAACTTGCAAGTAATTTTGAACTGCTACCTATCACTCATGAGTGGTTTGCAAGCATTTTTGAACTGCTACCTATCACTCAAGAGTGGTTTGCAAGCAATTTTGAACTGCTACCTATAACTCAAGAGTGGTTTGCAAGCAATTTTGAACTGCTACCTATCACTCATGAGAGTGGTTTGTCCTCACATTGGGATGCCCCCTTCTCGATGATCTAATAGTTACTCGCTATTGAAATTAGAAGATGGCTTTTTACTTAAAAAACTAATTAAAAAATAACAAAATACGGTAACATGATTGTATGATTTTTAAATTATTCAGGAGTCTCACGATCATGTTTTGTTCTCATAACTTGCATTTTGTGAGTATTAAGGATTCTAAAATAATTTTTTTTTCACAATTTTATGTAAGATAATTCAAGAGATATTAGTACCCACAAAATACATGCACCCTGACCTTTTCTGAAGCTGCTAAAATTAAATTTATGCAAAACAGCAAATTATGAAAAAATTGCACTGTTAACAGTTTTCTCAAAAGCTTTGTGGAAAACTATAGTGATGCTTTTCAATCTCAGTGTTTTTGAGAAATTCAGAATGTTTTTAGGTTTTTTTATGTGAAATAACCGTCTAGTCTTCATGGGAATACTTTTACTTTTGTAATGGAGTGAATCTTACAAGTTACGCTACTTAACAGGAAAAAACTGTCTAGGAGAACATAGAAGTTTAGAAAGCAAATTTGAAGCATATTTTGTCACCTGTCATTTTTATACAATTTTTTCAGTATGTTTTATAAATCGATATTTCTTTTTTTAGGCTGCACTAAAAGATCATACAATTTATTCAGCGTCAAAAGGCGCTCTCGATGCCATGTCCCGAGTTATGGCTCTGGAGTTGGGTCCCCATAATATCAGAGTGAACTGTGTGAATCCAACGGTCATTATGACGGATATGGGACGCTTGGGATGGTCAGATCCTGCAAAATCTCAAACTATGCTTTCGAAAATACCACTTGGAAGGTGAGAAGTGTTTATATACTATACTTGATTATTGTTCTTTTATAACAGGTGTTTTTATATAAATAAATCTGACCTATTAGTCTGTCTGATCTTAAAATAAATTTTGTACATTAATTTTGTTGCATTGTCGAAATATATGTATTTATACAATTTGATAGATAATTTAGAAAAATACATATACTTTAGCGAGAAAAACACTCGTAGGGTTTTGAGCAATTATTTGCCCCAACTACAACCTAATAAGTGGATAATATTAGCGTAGCGTCTCGAGTGTAAGGTAAGCTGCTATCCCCACTGTTCAGTCTTGTTACTTTCTTCATACAATTTCGTGGCACTGCAGGACTCCTCTCTCTTATGTAAATGTGTACTTCATTATGCATAAAGATAAATATGCATAAGGTTAAAGAAAGCTTTATAAAAAAGATAGGTGTAAGGAAGACAAATTGCAAATTACAAATCTTGTGTTTGAGGATCATATTTAGCAAGATCTATTTTAGATAATACACTTGTAGAATCATTACATCTACCTGAAAGAAAAGAAAGATTCTGCAGAAACTCTGCTTATGACTCCACTACATGCTTGATTTTTAGAATTGTTATGATAGCAACTTGTTAATTTATTTATTAGCTGGTTTTTTTCAGTTAATTTCATGTCAATTGTCTATGCTTTTAGAAACTATTATGGAGTTTTAGCTTTGCACATGGCAAGTAAATTTATATTTTAGTTGTATTAGAGCATAGCACTGTGATATTGTCTTTGCTTATTTTTTGTCTCTGTTTTATTCGGTAGTAATTGTCAAAATAGGCATATAGCATCTGCAAAAATAGTTCAGTTACTGCCACCTATTTATCACCAAGTATCTTCACCAAAAAATAGTTACAAAGTCATTCAACTGTCCTTTATATACATTGATTAGTATACAATGATCCTTATCAGTGTATTTTTGGTAAAATTTCTTTGCTTTCATTAGCAAAATATTACAATGATCAATTAATTTAAATTAACCCACATCCTTGAAAGAACCAAGTCTGTATACTTTTTGAAATCACTTGCTATATATTATTTACACCTATTTTCATTCCTTACAAACTTTTTATATTCACTTCACTGGCATGTAGATCATGCCAGTGAAGTGCTGGATATTGTGTTGTAACTATTTTTTACAGCATAGAGATTTGGCATGAAATTAGAAATAAGCTGAAAACATATTATGTCCAAGGCTAGAAATAACAACTCACAGACCTTTACGTAACAGTTAGTAACAGTTAGTAAAAAAATTTAAAGTTAGTAATACACATATATCCATATTTATGAATTACCATATTGCTTTTTGTATTTGCATTTCTCTTTGTAATTTGTAATTTTTCTGATACATTCTGTTTTGTTTATCTAATCATTTTCCAATATTTACTTACATTTTTTTTTCTTTGTGTTTTTTCATCAATATTTTTGAGGTGTGTGTCACATCCATAGAAATCTAAATGACTTTGCATATTCTTAAATTATTAAATTTTCTTAGATGAGAGAAATCATTGTATTCAGTGTTTTATCATTTTCATCCAAAAATAGCATGAGAAATCCAGTATGCCATGAAAACAGGATTTTTAACTCACTTTTATTAACACTGAAACCAGCATAATAGTGTCCACTAATAACTGAAAGTACCATTGTTTCATTTAAACGTTTTGGATCCGTCTAGCCGTTTATTTGATGGTAAACCTTCTTCTGAAGAGAATGAAATTTGTTAATAAGAGTTATTTTTTTTTCAGGTTTGGAGAAGTATCTGAGGTAGTAAATGTTGTATTATTCCTATTGAGCGATAAGGCCAGCATGATCCATGGTGTTGAACTGCCCATTGACGGTGGATTTCTATCGGGCTGAGCTGTTAAAATGTACAATTATTATACTGACCACCGATGACGACTATTGCTTATTATTAAATATGTAGCTTGTGATAGCTAAACTACTGCTTTTTTATTCTTCTATTATCAGAGTATATTAGACAATGTATTTTTACACCATATTTTAAAGGGAACTTTTCTTTTCTAACCAAAGCTTCTTGAAAGTGAGTCTAATTAGGAAAATCTCACCAACAATTATTTTAAACATTTTAAACTAGTACTAAGACTTTTTTTATTAATTGAATTTATATTTATAAAATAACTTTCTTGTAAATACAATAATTATCCAATATCATGGCTATGATGCGTAGTGTTTGTTACGAGTTTAATAAATATTATTTACAAAAATGTTTAAACAAGTTGTTTTTTTAGATATTAGTTATATAGGTATTCTTCTGGTAAAATAAATGCAAAAATAATTTGAAACACTGTTTATTTTATCTTTGATTAATGAGTTACAATTGCTCACAAGTGACAGGTGACTTAGTAGAATGCAGAGTGTTACTATATTCATATCATCGGTAAAGTTGCAATCTCACAATTTGCTAATGTTATTTTAAGAGGCGTTTTGTGTTATGTTTCTCAACATCCTCTCCTGGACACAAACCCATTAACCTGTTTAAACTCCTAAATATCTTAATATACTTTTCGTAATTTTCATGTCATTTTCCACATGCTTGTTTCTTGAACGAACATGAATCATTTGACAGATGTATCATTAATACATTAAACAAATCTTCAATACATAACAAGGTTATTTCAATTTATTAGGGTCAAATTAAGATTAAAAAAATAAGTTGAGTAATTCTTCTTGATAATAATCTCATGCAGCGATCATTGATTTTTATTCTGGTTTTACTAAATACACATTCACAAGGAATTCACAAGGTAGCAATTATATTTCTATAGTTCTTAAAGAGAATTGCAAGAATTTGGTATGGTGTTTGATTTGACTTCCCTGATAGTTTTTGACAGTGTCGTGATGTTGGTTTCATGCCAACATTTGCTTTTTAAATTGACCACATTAAGAATTTCGAGCAATAGATACAGTCGGCACTTGAAGATATTGCAGAAGTAGTCTGCATTTACATATTCTGTAATCTTTTTTGATTTTACGTTATACTCAAAGCCTTCTAAGAAATTTGCGTAGTGTACTACTCTTATAGCTTTAGTCGCCGATGTAGCTTTTTGTGGATGTAGTATTATTGCCAGTGGTTGGTTGTCAAGATTAGTGTGATTCTCCTCCCATAATAATATTGAAAACACTTCTTAAGACCCCATAATAATGCTGCTGCTTCTTTGTTCAGTTTGCTATAGCCTTTCTTCATATTAGTTACGAACCCTGATGCAAATTCTACAGGTCCTTCTATCTTATCTTGCATAATTTGTGATACCATTGCTACAAATCCAATTGGTGAAGCTGTCATGAAATAGTGTCAGAACTTTTCCCCCAAATTTCTTCTTTAAATTCTTTAAATACTCTCTCGCAATCTTTGGACGAAACATATTTTGTATCTTTTTGTTATAATTTTGCTGCCAGGTTAGGAATAACTTGCTGGTAATAATTAATCATACATAAAAATGTACATAGGTTTTTCTTTATATTGTGTACTTTGTTTTGAATACCTTTTTAATTAATTGTGTGTCCCTAGTAGGTAAAGATGTGTTGAACAACTTGGCATTTATCCTTATTTAAGTGCAACCCGCATTTTTGTGATTTCTGGAATACTTTTGTAATTTTTCCTTGCAACTGTATATATGTACGTCCTTGTAAGGCAATGTCATTAAAAAAAACAAATTTGTGCAGTAGATATAGCCGGTTGTGCCCTTGTTCTCTTTCTTTTTCTACAACCCCTACTATCATATTTTACATCCTTTTTTTTGTTTCATTGGCCTCATTTTGATAGTGAAGGCCAACGTTTGTATATAGCGAGTTTAAAAAGGATGCAAATAGAAAAATTGTGATTCTCTCAATGCAGACAAATTCTGTTTCTAGGTCCTTTTTCAACTACTCAGTTATGGAATTTCGATGTCACAAATCCCTTCTAACACTAATATTTCATATGATATTACTAGACCATTTGTCATTAAAATAGTTTTAGATTCTTATCAAATATTTTTCACTGCTCATCGATTGTGTTGCGTCATCATCAAATGGCTTCAAAATTTTATAAAGGTCGGCAACTAACGCCCACATCTCATTAACTATTATAGAAAGATTTTTCCTTAATATAGCTTCTGTTTTCTTTTGTAGGTCTTAGGTTGCTGTCGTCTGTAGGCACGGCAATTGAAGATATTAAAAGACTGTAGAATTTGTAAAAGTTCAGATTGTGTAACTGAGCTTGATGGTATGGCATGCGCAGATTTGTTTCTGGAGTACCTAGGCTCAGACTTTAAATTTTTCATTGCCCTTACGATCAACATTTGAAAAGACACTCTGGTAAATGCCTAAATGTTTTTTCTTAGATGACTTTAAATTCCCAGTCGATGTCTTGTAGCTATACATTTCATTAGATGTAGGGCATTTTGCCTTTTTTGTTGGCATTATTAATAATACCAATAAAATTCAATATAACATGAGCAATGACATGAGGCATCATTTATTTCCTTTGTTCACACAATATTTTTAAATATAAAGGTAAGTCAAGTCAAACTTTCAAAAAGTTTACTCCATTTATTTACACAACTGGTTGATAATATTTTATGTAGCGTAATCATAGTAGTCACTTATTGTTACACGAAACATACTAAGTATATTTTTATACTTAATTTAAATGAGAAGTCTTGAACATAAAAAGTCACAAGTGAAAAAATTTAGAGAAATTTGTTTGAAGTATACAATTAAAATAAACAGTCATTAGTAATATTACATTTTGGTATATGTTAATTTATAATTAAAACAACAGTTTAATTACAGTTATACAGTGTCGAAACACCGCGCTGGAATCAGAATTATAACTTGGTAAAATATATTCTTCTGGAGCATAAATTCCTGTTACAGATATCTTACAGGCCATAAAGAATACTTATTCACTCGTAGATTGGAGTTTGTCCTGCAAACAAGCATAGAACAGAATAGCTAAGGATTTATTTTGTTTATAATATATCTGATGCCCGAGAACACTATTTTAAATTATTTTTTATACTGATTATATCACCACTGAAATCGAATAATAAGATACATATATTTGTATTATAATGCATATTGTTTTCTCGATAATGATGCTATTATGATGTTTTTGTTCATCTAGCTATTGCTATCGAATATAGTTAAAATAAGATGAAATGTAACTCAAGTACGTATGAGTTGTATACATATTATAAGTATATAGCATACATATTATAGCATAGGCTTGTGTTAAGGGAAAAGGTTTGTGTCTTTATTCTTTAGTCTTAACATTTACATTACCTTGCCAAAATAAAGATCAAACAATCAATACTTCGATCGATATTTGTTTGTCTCATTAGTGACATTAGTCACTACTCTTATGAGACATTAGTCATTACTCTTACTATAATGATTTCCATTCAACTTTACATGTTCGATGATTGCAAAACATTGCGTACTAACCTGTAGCATTCAGTTCAGGAGTTGTTGGGCATAATTAACTTTGAATCAGTACAGTTAGCGTATAAATATTTATTAGGTACTAAATTATTCAATAATTGGTATTTTAGTAATATTTCTATTAAATAATATATTTTGAGTTATCGTAATTTTCACAGACGTATCAATGGATAGAAGAAAAAGCAAGTTATGGACATATTTTATTACTAAAGAAGTACAACAGGATAAAGCTAAGAGTGACTTTTACAAAACATTTTATTTTTTAAAAGACACGGTTATAGCAAATTAAAAAAAATTTAGTGCGTGCAACTCAGTACACGTGACAGAAGTGAAATTTCTTGGGAGATTTAAACCTCGATTTGTAAGTATACAATAAGGACTAAAATGGGAGAGAAAAATATTCATAAAGGCTTATAGTATTCATAGGATTTAAGGGTAGTATTTAAAGGATGAAGATGAGAACAATATAGATAAAATATCAGTTATATTTTTAATTTATTTCCTCGATATTTACACTATTATCTGGCGATGTTTGTATTGGTAAAGTTGACACTACAGCATTAGGGTAATTAAAATACGAAACATACTTTCCAGATATCATGTAAAAACATCTATTGTAGTTCCAAATTTTCTTGTTGCCATTAGGTTCATTATTCATATTATGGTTAAATTTTTCACACAGAAAGTTAATTAAAGGTGTGCAGATACAATAAACCAATAATAAATAGACTAAATTTTTACTGTTTGTTTTTAACACTCATAATGTACAAAACAGCTTATAGCAGTAATGAGTACCATTGTTGTTTGTTTTCGCTCATGCGTACT
This sequence comes from Druceiella hillmani, assembly GCA_039881145.1. Classification (NCBI taxonomy): domain Eukaryota; kingdom Metazoa; phylum Arthropoda; class Insecta; order Lepidoptera; family Hepialidae; genus Druceiella; species Druceiella hillmani. The sequence goes on from JAYKKI010000007.1 coordinate 18,938,240, forward strand.
GTAGTAATATATATATTTTATTCAGCACTTTCGAAAAGAGATTTATTTAAAGCTAATTTTACAATAGTCTAATATTACACAATAGTAATTCATAAGTTGGGTTGTAGACGGTTCGGTGGCGCTATCTCGTATCTACTTGTGTTACTGTTGTCTTATACTCGTAAGTGCACAATTCATAGGTCGGCGTGTAGAAGGTTCGGTGGCGCCATCTTGTGTTGTACGCCATAACTACAGCGATGATGAGAGAGATGTCATGGTGGACTTCATTTGGCCTTCCTGCGATTGAGTCGTCATTGGTTCGATTCACCAATCTTCTCTGAAAATTTATCACGAATACTAGAATTAACTTTATTATTTTAGGACACCTTGATGGGCGGGTAAGTTATCATGCATCCCAAGCCTTGCTCAGACAGAGTGATCAGTTCTGTCCTGATCAGTAAACTCATGCCACAATGATCACCTTGACGTTTTTAGGAACTATTTAGTACAGGAAAGGTTAATCTATCAGCTTTACTAACCAAGATATCATTAGGGAGGTGGTTCTTTAGAGCGGATCCTCACCTAGAACTTATCCGATTTATTAACAGCGTCAACCAAGCGCAACCCAGTGGTGACCATCACCGATTTAATCTGTAACTTGTCTAGCTACGCGAATCCTTTCGTCCTTTCTAGCCACAGGAATAAACCCATGCGCTACTCGACAAAAGTAGTGCACCATACTCCTTGCTTCAACGGGACAATTCATGGTCCACCCCCCAACGGGGCAATTCACGGTCCACCCTCGCCACAGGACACCACGTACTACCTGACAATAGTTGTACATCATACTCCTTGACTCAACGGGTCGAAACTGCTGAGGTGCTCTTATCCTCAACCCTGCCTGACTCCTCGCTGCATCAGTCGGTGACCCGTTCGGCGATCCTTTGCTCAATAGTGGAGTCAGTCGGACAAGACCTGTCTTTCAGTAACTGTTCAACCACTCCCCGAGCCAATCGGCTTCAAGACTCACCCTACAAGTCATCCAAGAGCATAGAAAGTGACCCACTTTTGAAGACTATTTACCGCTACAATGCCCCTTTATCCTCGAGTTTTCTTCATTGCTCGGAGATTTTCGACTTCATAATGATCATTAGGCAATGCCGCAGTTACCTTGAATGGCCCCTTTGATTTAGTCAACAGTTTTCTGCTTTGGTCAGTAGCTGCAGGATTGGAGGTTACCATTACTGTTTCGCCTATTCTATACGCGATACCAAAATGCAGTTTTTAGACTCTCTGCTCACCGTTCGTAGCCCTTCTAGCTTCTTTTCGTAATTCGGTCAAGTTTACTTCATCTAGGCTTGCCTGTATTCCTTCTAGTAAAACAGCGTTAGTTTGGTTCCTTGGTATATGGCCCAGTGACACACTATTCCCAATTTTCACCCGGATTGTCTCAAGGCCCCTTCAGGGATCTGTAACATCCCACCTCATATAAAAGAGGGGACCTTCGAAGGTCCCCTAATAGTGTCCCGTGTCTATCATCAAACGCTTCCACCCAACAGCATTAGAGAATGTCGTCACTCAGAGAACCATTCAGTGCCTCCATTTTCTAGAACGGCTTTAGCGAACGTTCTAAATGACTTAAAGCTCGGCCCGCTTCCTGCCAAGCCACGATGAATAAAGGAGCCACGTTCTAAGAAACCGCGTGCTTCTACTCTACTTTTACGACCCGTGCTCGTCAGTAAAACCGTACACGCATCGTCATGCTCTCTGCAATGAAACAAAATGTGCTCCATGTGCTGTTTTTCGTAGCTGCAGGTACATGCCGGTTTATTTATGAGCAAATATATGTAAGTTTGCGCGGAAGGCTCTATGTCCCGTAAGGAATTGCGACGTATAGTAGTCGGGATTAAGCCGGGTCTTCTCGATCCCCTCAAAAATAGTGGAGAAAAATTTTCTAGTTGTTTCGCTCTTTGACTTCGGCGAGGACCATCTAGCCTGTTAGTGACCACAAATGATCTCAAAGATACGTCTGTTTCGTGTACTACTAAGAACTCGATATGAAATGACCCCATACCATAATTCTTTTGTCGCACCAACTCAAAATTAGTCGCGCGTGCTGCGATCGCAAGGTCCGCAGGCAGAAGACCCGCCAAAACCGGTATGCATCTGTTCAATAGGTCCTATAAGCTTTGTCCAAAGCCATTAGTGGCGCGCGCTGCGACCTAAGTACGATCCTTTTAACCCGTTGGACCCCGACGCACCACGAGGTCTATACCGAAGGCGCATAGGTCAATATACCCAAGTATATCGCCGTATAAATTAGCTTGAGGGTGGAGCTATTCAGACCCCAGCCGGCACCGGCAAGCCAGGCCATGGCATGGAAAGCAACCCGAGCCCTCTCCCCAATGTATCGCGCATGAGGCAAGAAGCTACGTTTAGAATCGAGAACCATAACCAAGTACATTATCCTGTTCTGCAAACCGATCCTGGACCCGCCCTGGCCACAGTTGACTCCCTCGCCAGTTCGCCCTTCAAGCAGACAGCCCTGGGACTTTTGGGGGCAAAGCTGAGCTTATTCTTAATGTCTCAGTATGGTAGTCTAGCGAGGGAGTCTGCCGCCCGATTCTCTATTTCCCTACGGCTCCTCCGACCTTCAGTAGAGTGTCATCAGCATGGGCGATGGTTCAGTAGAGTGTCATCAGCATGGGCGATCCCCGAAGGGGTATAGCAAGTATACCATCCAACAGGACATTCCACAGAACAGAACCGGGGACCGACCCCTGCGGGCAGCCCCTGCTCAACGTTTTCTTTACTATAATATATCCGTCCCGTAATAAGACAATTCGATCATAGAAGTAATTACTAATTGTCCAACGGATGTCCGCCGACACTCCTATGTTATACGAATCGGTCAAAATGGCAGACCACGAAGCATTGTCAAACGCGTCAGAGATGTCCAAGAAAATCCCGAGTGCGTACTTTTCTGGGCACGCATCAACCTAGGTCAAAGCGACTTGTTGTGGATACTCCGGGTCGAAAACCGAATTGTGTAGAGGACCACGGCATGCGAGACGATTGCGCCACCAGTGACGTAGCGCAGCCATCTACGGCAGCATTACTCTCCGGGATAACTTTAAATTTCCCCACTTTCCAGATCTTTGAGAAGTGATCCTTTTGCAGGCAGGCTTGGGAGAGAATGATATTGATATCACTCTCGTCTCGAGTGGACTTGCGAGGGGCGTGTGTAGTTGGCGGGTCGAAGCAGACGCTTTCTCGAGCGACCATAGGCCAATTTTGTTCTCTATCTCCCAGGCGTGCCGCACACCAGAACCTGGGATGCGAATCAGCACCCAATTTAAGACAGGGTGCCAAGACTGGGATAAATTTGTCAAAATTGCCCGCCGAGAGCTCGATGATTTTTCTATATTGTCGAAACGTATAGATTACCATTGAGTTTTAAAGAAGGTGATCATTAGTGCCAAGGGTGGATTGGGTTCTATTCGACCGAGCCCACCAAAGAAGAACCCTAGGTGAGGCACCACCCTCCAGGCCCTGCAGCTGGAGTGCCGGAAGAAAAGACGTAACCACAGAACGGATTGGGAAATTGTTGAGGCTCACCGGGTGACCTTAGTAAATGCCTGATATAACTATAATAGAGAGGTTAAGTGTTTAACTTTTGTCACTCGTGTAGTAAGTTCGGATCCCTGGGGAGTCGTATACAGAAGTCTACGGAGCCCTTGAAACCTTTTGTTTTCAGCACCGTTTTCAGGTCCGATGGGAGCTACATAGGGAACACATGCGAGATCCTCGAGTATCTTTTGACATAACTTTTTCCTGATGACGACTCTGACTTCGACACTATCGAAAAACGTAGTATCAGGATTGCTGCTAGATTCAGATAACACCTCTGATCCGAAGCTGCGACGCTCTGAGCTAGACGTCATCGTTGAGAATATCGACTCGATAAAGGCTCCAGGCATTGATTTTTAAAATTGATAAAAGGATTGTAAAAGCACTCTGGAAAACCGCGGCGCATGAGATACTTACGATCTTTAATCGCTGTCTTCGCGATGGCCACTTTCCGAAGGTATGGAAAGGCTTAAAGTTATACCGAAGAGTAATGGGAAATCGCTCAGCGATACAACGTTTTATAGACTCATTACGCTTCTTCCAACCTTCGGGAAGTTGCTCGAGCGAGTACTGGTAATGCGTTTATTGGCGCATCTATCTTATTCGCCGGGGTCAGAAAATCAATACGGTTTCTGTTCCGGGTTGTCCATATTGGACACGATTTCTGCAGCTTTGTCTTGGGTTTACTCGTGCCCAGACAAATACGTCTCATGCATTTTTTTGGACATCTTCGGCGCGTTTGACAATGCTTGGTGGCCGGTCATCTTGTCCACGTTAGAGTCCCTGAGAGTGTCAGTGGACCTCCGCTGGATTATTAGGGATTACTTCTGTGATCGTGTTTTTTTTTGGCAGGATGAAGACACTGTAATTCGGAAAACGCTGACCACTGCTGAATGCTGCCCGCAGGGCTCGGTCCTTAGCGGTCCTTAACGTTATGTTTGATGGTATACTCGCAAATCCCTTTAAGGATGCGGTATCATCGCATACACTGACGATACTCTGCTGTTATTCGGAGGAGCGAGCCGCAGAGAATTAAAGAATTGGGCAGCGGATAACCTCGCTAGGTTATATAACTGGGATATTAAGAACAAGTTCTGCTTTGCCCCACAAAAGTATGAGGCTGTCCTCTTCAAGGGCAGACTAGCGAGGTAGACGTCTGTGGTGATGGCCAGTGCTAGGATCGGCGTGCGGGATCAAAAGACTTACCTGGATATGGTCCCTGATGCGTGGCGGAGCTTTTTATCACAGGCGCGGTATATCGATGAGAGGGTTCAGGTAGCCTTCCATGCCATGGCCCGGCTTGCCAGTGCCAGCTGGGGGCTGAATTACTCAACCCTTGGACTGATGTATACGGCAATATATCTAGGTATATTGTCCTATGCGACGTCGGTTTGGGCTCAGTGGTACGTCAGGGTCCAGGCAGATGGATAGTACTCGATCGCAGTGTGTGCCGCTGCTGGAGCTGACTAAAGCCTATGGAATCTGCTCAACAGATGCGCTGCCGGTTTTGGCGGTCTCCTGCCTACCGACCTCACGATTGCGGAACGCGCGGCTAACTTTGTTTTGGCACGAAGTCTGAGTTTCGACGCGGGCCCGTTACACTTTGAGTATTTGGCTGATGAATTCTTAGTTGACAAAAAGAGGCGCATTTTTGAGACCATCGATGCTCATTGGCAATCTAGATGGTCCTTCCTTGATTCAAAGAGAAAAAAGGAGTATAGCCATATTTCCCCGACGTATCCGAGCGGTTGCGTAAGAACTGGCTTTTCACCGATTACTATACTTCGCAGTTTTTAACAGGATATGGTACATTCTGTGCCAGTTGGCGTGTACCTGTGATTTTGAGATGCAGGAATTGAATCATATTTTGTTCCACTGCAGTGAGCACGTAAAGTTTTGTCAGAGAGTGTGGTATGTTTAGTCACCGAGACTTGGTTGAGAATGGACCGAACTTTGCGCCATTTAGAGTGATCCTGAATTATTCAATGAGGAGGGACGGGCTCTAATTCTGTTGGGTGGAAGCGCTGCGATTGTAGATACGAGACACTATTAGGGAACTTTCGAAGGTCCCCTTTTTCTATGAGGTGGGATGTTACGGGTCCCAGAAGGGGCCCTGAGATAACCCGGGTGGAAAAGGCGAGTATAGTCTCCAAGGTAGAATTCCACCTATAATATGCCAATAATATAATATATACACCCAGTAATAATTGTGCCTGAACAGTTATTTGCCCTTCGCAACGTTCTGAGACTAAGGTCCCATTGATCTTCCGATTTTCTTGCGCATATCGCAGCCATCGAGTTTAATACGATACGATTAAGCCGTTCACATTGTCTATTAGCTCTCTATTAATATGTGTTTGATACCGTTCTCTCTGAAAAATGTCTGCAAAATTTGGTTTCGGCTGTTCGATCTATAAATTTGTATTTTATATAGATTTATTACCAGCTTTAGTAAAAACGCTCACAAATTAGTTATTATGGTTGATGTGGGAATTAATGACCTGATATCGGACAGTGACGTTCTGTTCTGTACGAAATTGGATAGGTCCTTGTCAGTAAAACTGTCGGTTTTACTGATATGGCCTACTCAACTTCCTGAACCCTACAAATATTTAGAACATGACAAACTTATTTACTTACATATTTGTACTAACTTTTAACAAACTTTAAATTAAGGGTTCGATTAACGACTGAGCGTACTTTTAAAATTTTTGTTAAACGTTTTGATGTTTTATCCAGAAACCGATAAGGCATCGAAACTGGCTTGAGCCTCTTGTTTCTTAATTATCTTTTTATTAAAGGAAACGGTTGTATTTGAGTTCAGAAGAGAACTCCTCCACTGTCCATGTAACTAACTGGCTATTTGTATTCAATTATTCGATATCGTTTGCATAGTTGGCAGTAGTATAGCCAACCAGGTCAGTGGTTTTTTATTTGCACCAAGCAGATAGAGCAATCTGCGCCCCCAAATGTTGCAGCATTCAGCGAGCAAAATTTGTAACAGTGTATAAATCCCCTCACTTGACTTACAGAGAATATAATGTCAGGGCTACTCACAATCACTGCAGAGATTAGTAATCCCACTCCTTTTAATTGTCACTATTGGCATCGCTCATATTAAATTTACTTATTACATATCTATTACTTTAGCTTTCTAAGCACTCTTTACCAATGTCCATGCATTCCAATGCCCATGATTCTAATTCTTTTTTAATTGACATTTTCAACCCCTGCGTCAGCTGACGTTATTGTTTCTTGGCAGTTCAAAGTTATGAAGATAAACTAAAAACCAGATAAACTATCGTTGTAGCACAGGTAACCATATTCGTTGCTAGTTTTAGAAAACATTTCTTTGTTTCTTGGTTTCAATGTTAAATTCAATGATGTCAGTGTTTCCATACTTATATTTGGTGAGTCAGTGTTTCCATACTTATATTTGCTTTGACTTGATGAAGACTCATTTTTGAGCTTGTTTTCTAGATTAAACTTACAGTCTAGGGCGACATATGTGATCTCTGATGTTCTACGGGAGCTCTCGGAAGTATCAGGTGTAAACAATTTAAACTGCCAAGTTCACCGGCACATAGCTTTTCTTCACAGTGGATTCTAAGGAGATTGCGTCTTTGCTTTTTATAACTGTTCTTGTTTTAAATTAGAACACGCTGTACGTACATGTTAGTGAATATTATCATTATCAATATTTGCTAGAAAGTCTCATGTATCTGTTAGTGTAAATCAATGAAATTAAAAAAAAACTCAGTTTATACGAAAAATCTGATCTAAAAATAACACAAACTGTGTTATATTTAGATCAAATGCATTTGACCTAAAAATAAGTGATAAGACTATGCCACCCACAAGTTTAATAAAGGTCACGGGAAACAGACGGCTACGCTCACAAGTCAGCACACACGTCATCGATGCTCTGGGCAAGTATTGGTGGTAGTTATTCGCAACAAATTAGGTGATAGTTTTTCACAACCGATAGTTTTTCGCCACATATACTAATAAGTTCCTCTAAATCCTACAGGAAAAACAGGAAAAGATGAACCCTTTTCCTGTTTTTCCTGAAACTGTGTTTAATTCTCAACAAAATTTTTCTGCCACACTATTAAAATTTGCGTCGCGGAATCGGTCGCGAATTAAAAAAAATGGGGTGTGGCTGTGTTATGGACACGGCCGTGTGTTGTACGTGAATACGTTTATGTAACTCATAATTTCAACCGCCCCAGCTGTAGATGTACTGGCATCGTCGTTGATCCGCTCGGCCGCATTCATTCTTTTACGTTCCCGGCACTGCTTAACTCGGTCATATGGTGTTTTATTATTACCATTCGATTGTTCTTGAGAAGCCCTTTCGAGCCGTATACGATCTCTGTATTTGGTTTTGGCTTTTCGACGCGTGTAGGCTGACATTATATATTTTTGATAATATTTTTTTATTCTAACACCTTATTATATTCACTGTCACTACTTTAAATTAATGTTTTATATACAATCGATAGATTTTGACGACAGCTGACGATTAAAACTTAAACGAACATCGTAGCTTTTCCGAATCAAAAGTTATAATAATTGCAAATCTCGATACGCAGCAAAATAACCTCAAAATGGCGGCGATTCCCCCTCCACCACGCGCGATGCGTCACTGTTCTTGCTAATGAATTCTTTGATCCTTTAGCTATCCAGTGGTATAATTTAATTTTTGATGTAGAGGATAGATTCGAAACTGCAACGCCAAACTGTGTCCCCCGATTTTGTTATCATTAGGTTTTTTGGATTGCCCCCGTATAGTGGCAAATTTAAAGACGTATTCACGTCAAAAATCGTGACAAATCGTAATTTAAAATTCCTTTAAAATTTAATATGAAAATAGAAATATTAATAATTCAGTAAAATACAAAAATTATAGAAATACTATTTTTTATTAACACAAATTGTAGACATACAATTTTCATAGATCTTCTAATATTCAATGAAGTTTTACTTAAAGTGAACAGAATGTCAGGAATGTTGTTAATGATGTTAATTTTTGGGTGGTTGACTGTTTGTGGTGTATTCTATTAATCCGACATTAAACACAATTATATAAGAATAAATAAGGGTGATAAATAACGAGGTGTTTGCGAAAAGTAATGTTATCGTAACCCATTACCTTTCACCACCGTCAGCCTCTCCTTGTTTATCTTGGAAAAATAAGTTCGATAATTCTACCGCATCAGAATTCACAACGAAAGATAACTTTGTGGGATAACGTGGGCATTTAAATTCCTTGGGGGTCTCATTAATTTAAATGCAGCAATTTTGCTTATCAACAAAGTTGTAATTTCAAAAATCCGCCTCATGATTGCAGACGATTTTGTGGCAAACGCCTCAAAATCATCTTCAAATTTTAGTAATAAACTTTAACAATTCCTGCATTTTGTGGAATCGCATAACTTTCCACTGTTTTTTGTTAAGACTAATTAAAATTTCGAGTAAAATATTACGGATCTACCCTCCCATAGACTGTCATAAATAGGACGTCCCTATTAGAAAATAAAAGAAGTTTTTGTAACCTTTTTCATAGCTTTACGTTTACGTAACGATACAATGATTGCTTGCTCTACAGGCAGCCTGGCTCACCAGAAGTGATTTTAAAAAATCTGCCTCCATTTTCACTATAGACAGAATAAAGACTATAAATATTCTGACATATACAGCCAATTCAAAATACTTAGGACTTACACCGATTTACCGAATACATTAAAAACTATGAAAACAACCAGTCATAAAACTAAATATTATTAAAAGCCTATGTGGCGGAGACTAGAATTCGAATCTAAAAACGTTTAGAATCACCTATATAATTCTAGTTACACCGCACTTGAAATATGCCACGTCCATTCAGGCCAATGCATCCAACTCAGTCCTCAGACGCCTAGACAGCGTTCAAGCAAGGACAACAAAAAATATAAGAGGCAATCTTCCCTAAAAATAACATAAAAGTGGTGCAAGAATATGGTCTAACGCTTGAACACAGAAATACAATAATATTACCAACTTTAAGAATAAAGTTACATATTGTGTTCCTTGAATATTTAATAAAGAAACTTTGAAAATTATACCAGTGAGACTAGGCTTGAGAAGTTATTGATAATGCAATATAACTCTGAAATAAGGTCGACATAAGTTCTTGAACATAGAAGTCATATTACATTCCTTCTCGCAATTCGGCTATTCGCCATAATACATTCTTTCACACAAACTCCATTTCTAAAATACCAACCTAATTAAACTATGTTCAAAAAAAAATTCTAGCTCAGCTATATATGAATGAATACAATCATGGCTTTATTGGAAGAAAACTGATGGGTCTTCCGAAGAAACATTTAAAAAAAGGGGAGTTAGAGTGCAGTTAATTCTCATAAATGGCACTACTAAAGAACACAAAATTGGCAAAGGCACCATCGCCTTGAGTTTTATTAGACCGAATACTTAAGACTGAATACTCAGAATTGAAAAAAGCTATCGTGTTACTGTGGACTTGACCCTTTCAAGGAATGGTAATAAACAGAGACGGTAAAAGTTGTTACCGCTCTTGCAAGAAATGAAAAAAAGCTCTTGTAATAAAGTCTGCTGCTCCGCTACGTCATCAAACCGCCAACTGTGATCAAGATCGATTGGTCGCCATTATGCGGGCTCTACTCGATCTAAGTCATTTTCCATTGAATCGTGAGCTCAGTTTCGTAAAATCGTCGATATTGCAAAGATAATTTTATTTACTCAGGGTCACATTTAAATTTCCATGGACATAATACCAACTAAGAAACTAGCTATTCCAACAAGAACGACGATACGTCCAATGGAGCCATTACATAATGTTAAGCGTACATGCCTCATAGGACAATGAAACTAAATAAAATTTAATAAAATATTCAGCCTGTTGTGAGTACAACAATGATGGTAAACATACCTTTTTTAATACGTAAAAACATGCATGTATTATTATGTAATTGTAATATTTCAATTTCAGCACAAAAGTAATATTCCAAGATGTTTCTGTATAGCGGTCAGAGTTTCTGAATACTTGGTTTAACTTGGAAGCATCAAGCTGGTTTTCCTCATGAAAATTGCAATGACGAATAGGACAATACACTCACAGAGCAATTCCATACAATTAAAAAACAAATACACAATAATTTGGATGAATATAATCTAGTAATCAGTAGAGAACTACAAAGCAACTCTATGATCCCATTTCTGAAACGGTAAATAGAGCAGAAAAAAATATCTAGACTGGGTGCATCTCACGATACTGTGTTGAGTAATGTGAGTGCACGAAAGACAGGGAACGCAGTAAATATAGTTATAATACAAAAACCTCTTAGCCTTTTTAAATATTTTCTCCAGCATGAGGATATAAGTACCTTCATACGGAGACCAGATGACTGCATTCGTTTTATGAATACTAGGGTCTAATGAGTTAAATAGTGTAGTGATACATTCGGTATTTTGAAGATCGTGGGAATTCCGTATGACAAATCATAGTACCTTGTAGGCTTTCTGACAGGTTTCCACGAAGTGACCGTGAAATGTAAGATAAGAGTATGGGGGTAATAACTATTAAAGTAAGAAACCGATGTTATTCCGGAACTGTGACAAACATTTAACTGAAATAAAAGAATGATTAAAAATATTAAGTAGTTGTCTATTCTACGTGGTGGTATGATATCTTTTTGGATAATTTTCACTTAATTTTTAAGGGCGCAAAATAAAGAATTGATTTTTTAAACTTTTGATTCCAACAAGCCCTAAAGATTAGCTAACCAAAAATATTTTCTATTAAACTGAATCTTTAATTGGTGAAAAATAGTTAAAATTAATTAATTAACAGTAGTTAAGCTACGTGCGCGCTAACGAACATAACTCACATTGCCCGCACATTGCTATCAAGTTATAACTGAGTCATAAAACTGTGCGATGATTTGACGAAACGTTTTCTTCTAAACATGTTACATGTTAATATTTTTTAAGTTTTGACTATATTAAACAATACCCATAGTAATAAATTATAATATATTACGAATATTTCGGCAAGAACAAACTCTAAGGCAGAGGTACCAAATTCTTAATTATTGCAGATCATTAGTCATATGGTTTTCGATTCGAGCATTTTACTGTGATTTTGTTTATATTTACCTCCTGCGCATGTATTTGTTACTGCTAGACAAACATTTCATGTCATTGTTTACAACTTGGTTGCTGACTTACTGACCTCTAGAATTTTCAGTTCTTTACGAGTTATGAATCATTCAAGATGTTTTGAGATGTTTCCGCTACTCGTATTCATGATAAATAAAAGCATGCCGGTGATGCCGCCGAGTCAGTCATTTTAGTAAAAGTGAACGAAGCATTTGGAGGCAAAGGCTGCTAATAAAGAAAAGTTAAGAACCAGGCAGGTGAAAAGTTGTTTGAAAATCCGTATTATGGGTGTACTTATTAGTTTTAGCTTGTGACATTATTATTTCATTACGAAGGTGTTTTAATTTTTCGAGGTCTTGCTTATTTTGTTGGTTGTTTCAATATTTTGATTAAAACGTATAAGAGAAAAATGGAGGAAAGTATGTATAATTGATAAATCAAATAAAAGTTTTAACCGTAAAAAAATTGGCAGCGTTTTCTGACGATGTTCTATAGGGGACGAAGTATGCAAATATCAGGCATTTTCCAGAAATGTTCTACAAACTGGTTAGATATTTAGCAATAAATTCAGATTAATCGTTTATAAACCTAATTATTCAGAAGATAATTTCTATAACAAAGGTGTTCTCTTAAGTATATTTTATTCGATTCGAGCGGAGATCTCGACTTTGTACCGTTAAAAGTATGCTTTTCAAGCATTCACGCAGTGAGTATTTTCATTACCAAAGGCGTTCTCTTACGAATATTTTATGTAATTCAAATGAAGATCTTGTTTTTATGTCGTTGAAAAGTATGGCTTTCAAGCATTCACACAGTATAGAATTTATATTTCCAAAGGCATTCTTTGTTGTTTGACCCATTTGATGAAGTATTATTTTAACGGTTTCCAATTTTCACACATATTCTGCAAAATTCATCTGAGTAAAGGAGATGGTATGAAAAATTGTCTTTACTACTCTCAGTTCATGAAGGAAACTTCTTGCAAACTTAGTTTGGAGTTTTACCGGTTTACACTCTATCATGCTAAATTTACTTAAAGTTTAATTAATATATTTCACTTGGACTATCAGTAACACGCCTGCTACCATTTCTCTCTGGTTACGGTTAAGCCGACGCTATGTTTAACTTCTCCCAGAGCATTCACATTAAATTTTACTTTTAGTTTTTTCTTAGATCTTGCTTTTGGGTTTGTTTATCAGTTTTAATAAGATTAGATCATCAACACAGCGCAGTAAAGAAAATCAAATCAGTGCTATAGTAGATTCATAGGTCTAACACTGATCGTTGGCCGGTGAAATCAATTTATTGTAAAACTCTTTCTGGTTGTTTTTCCATAAACTGTCTGCTTGTTAGCCCATAGATCCACAAATATGCTCGTGATTTTTTCTCAGACACCGGATTATTGGATATAATTTCAGTGATATTTCTATCTGTGACCTCTATTCGATTTGGAGAATATACTTCCTTCTAATCTACTTTTTTCTTTCGTTTATGACCAATCAAACCTTATGATGAACAACTTTTTCAACCTGATCCATTTTTAGATTTAAATACCCATTTGAAAATTACGATCTTTTCATTTGATGGGGATTCGACCAGAGTCCCAATGTTATTCTTGAAATATGCACTGGATTCTTTATCTATTACTTTTCTCCAGTGATTTGGTTGCCCGGAGGATAGTGCTTCTTTAATTGACTGTAAGTTGTTGGGATTACTGTATTACTGGATTATATTTTTTCTATCGATTGCATTGGTTATACATTTTTCTTATTATCCAGCCCAGCATTGTTTTCCTACCTTTACGTCAAAAATCATACACCGTTAACCATCTTTTGCTAGTCTGATGAATCATACCATAGTTTAAGAGACATTTTTAGAAATCTTTGATGCAAAATTCTTTACCATTGTTATTTGAAGAACGTGTTATTGTTTTATGTAGCTTATCCTTTACACTGTTCTTAATATATTCAAAATGTTAAATTTATCTTTCAAGAAGGCCTTTTTTAGTAAAATAATTAAGAAAATTAATGAAATATTACATACCTCCAATATGTAAAGTGTCCATGGTGATACAGCCACCAGAACATATATAGGTTCTGGTGGCTGTATCGCTCGGAAACCCACATTATTGAATAACGGCGTCTTATTAATTCAAAATAAGCGGCTTCCTAGTATCATAAAGCCAGTCACTCCTTTTTGGTCATGTACATAGCAGCACCAGACTCAATGTACAATAGCTCATTTATTTCTTCGGAGAAACCCGAAAGAGATCAAATATGAATTGCTCCTTTTTTAATGTCTTATTGTTTGTTCACTACCGCTTCACTTTCTTGGGATTCTACAGTGTTTACTCAAGTGCCCACGTTTGTTCTAGTTAAAATAGCAACGATTCTTTAGCTTTGTCTTAGCAGGTTTATATTGCTTTTTATCCATGTAAATCGCGGAGGGCTTTGGGGTTATTTTTTTATATAAATTCCTTTTTAATATTAATATCTATCCCTGAGTATTTTGGAGCTATAATAAATAGACTAGTTCGTGTCTTGGAGTCATGTGAGCATTAACGTACCAATCCACTTATCTTCTATGTTGCCAAAGAAACCGTTGCTTGTGGGCAATGCTCACGATATGATTAACGTATTCCTCAATATTTCTATAGAGCCGTTGTAACCAAATATTAAAAAAATACCTTTTTAGTCAGACCGCTATCATCAAAGGCATTTTATTAAGGTTCGTCACCCAATCTTCAAAGTCTTGGTGTCTTGAATGTGTTCATAGTTCACGGGTCCAAGAGAAGGATAGTTATCGCTCCAGTTTTGATCTCGGTTCTGGTATTTTTGGGTTGATATCGTTTTCTGGTTAATACTTCTTCATATTGCAGGTAGGTTTTGATACTAATTTTTCTAAATCCAATGTATTAAACGATATTTTGATTCAGTAGTGCGAATAATATTATGGCATACTAAATGTAAAACTCTCACGGGTTGATGAAGCTTATTTTCATAAAAAAGGTAACGAAAATTTATTCTTTGCGCGAACCACGCCCTACAACGATGAAGGAAAAATGTGTGGTGAATTATTAATATCGTGTAATTAAAAGTACAACCATACCTTCCGCATCGTGCTAGATATCATTATTAGTACAACCATACCTTCTGCAACGTGATAGTTCATGCTAACAGATAAAATAATTTAAAGCTAGGTATTTTTATCCACATACATCTATCGGAGGTTGAGTTGAGTATATCAGTTATATATGTTAGGGTAAAGTTTGGCAATCAATTCGTTTAACTGAAAAAAAATATGTGCGACAGACGACCGACAAAGTAAAAATAATTAGATCCCATGAAATCCTAAAATAATGTTAGGAAACTAAAGGTCATATAACGTGTACGTTAGCAAGCCTGGAAAATTTATTCCTATGGTTTAAATTCCGGTTCAGTCGCCCCGGGTTATTCTTCAAGATAAATCCTGACAAATGACGTCATCGTGCGAACAACTCATCTTGTTTAGACATAATTGCGAGATTATCCCGCTACATACCCTGTGGGCTGCGTTTTTCTTTCGAAGGAAATTAATTTATTTCGATTTTACTGTTTTTATTGGTAGTCACGCTCTGGATAGATCTATTTTTATTGTAACCTAGTACCCTATATATTTTCATTGAAGTTATTGTGTATTTGCAAATATTTTTAATAGGTAGCTATGAACATCAACATAAAATCTTTTATCTTGTAAACTTTTTTATTTATGTCGTAATGGTTATTTGTGTAACATGATTTATCAAATGGCTTACCTGGATGAAAGCGTACCCCGGCAACAGTACGTTTACAAAATATTCTAATAATATTACAAAATATTCGTTTACAAAAGCTTCTTTACAAAAACTGTCTTTTTTTAACAACGTGTCATTATGTTCACTCTTTATTTTTTGTAAATGTTCATAAAAAATGTTTATAATTTGGTCTAAACTGTCGGTATATTTCCAAGATAGGTGTATGTCCCCGTGTCTCCCGGAGAAAGTAAATGAAGTAGGGTTTTCTCCATAAAATGCTTTAGAGTGCAGATGATATAATGTCAGTAAGGAAATCAGTAATTCTTGTAGAGAACATATCATAGTTTACTTAATTGAACACAATGTAATTCAGCCGATTCTTTTTTAAACTTGGTGTTTTCTTTGAAAAAAAAAATCCAGGAAATCATTTAAAAAATTGTGACGATATTATCTACTTAACATGTAAATATACTTAACTACAAGTACGCAAAATTTTGTAAAGGTAGGTCGAGGACTTGAAAACGAGAGGCGTGGAAGTGAGAAAAACAAACGAACTTACTTTCGTGCTTCTTCGTTATCATCTATATTAATACTAGTTTGGATTGCCATTTTGTTTAGATACATATATGTTTATTCATATTTTCACGCAAAATTAGTTTTGTTATCTCAGCTAGATTAACTCGGAAACATTTAATCGTCACATATGGCAGGCTGATTAAGAATATTCACTTCCGCTATTTCGATTTTAGCCAAGTCGAGTTCTGCCACTACGATGTATATTATTCTCTATATGAGTTTTTACGTGAGCCTATGATTTCGTTTCTCATTGTGAAATACGTACTTCTCTATTAGAATATACTTTAATATCGCTTTCTATGGAACATTAAAATAGGACAAACCGTAGCACTGATTGAGTAAAACTTCTACACCCAAGTACTAATTTTCTCTAGTCATGTTCCTTATTTTGTCCTCAATTATATATTGGTATTGAAATTATCTTCGTCGTAATATTTTTTTCTGTAATTGTAAAAAAATATTATTTTTGAATTCTTTCTTTATTGATTAATTAATTGTTACTTTAAACTTTTCCGTCCAAAAAGAAGATTATAGAAAGTTGCCTTAAAGATTTTTAAGTTATAAATGGACAACTCTGAACATCAAGATTGGTAAACAGAAGCGTATTTTTCACTTTAGTTATTAAAAATAGCGATTGGGTTTTTTCTATTCTCGTATGTATGTAAGTACTTTTTAATGCTGGCGATGGTAATCATTCACAAGACCTATTTTTTAAGACAATACAGAAATTCGTACATTCGCTCTATGAGTTTTGAATGATTTATTATCTTTTTATGTGCATAGGAATTATAAATTTTCAAAATTCATATATTTATTTCAACCTTCGTATATGTGGAACAAAAGTTGATCCAATTTTAATTGAATGAAAAGAGATAGTTGTCTTCTTTTTGAAATATTATCCTTGTCAATTTTTGAAGGACATTGAAATATTAAATATTGTCAGAAGTCCTTTTTAAAATACGTAATCTATATATAATTTTAGTCAAAAAGAAGACTAATCAAGATAAGATTTTAATACATTCCTTTTTGAAAGACTTGGTGCCGCTAAATAATTTACGAATCTTCCAGTGAATCAGTCGCATAATACCCCACCGGTACCCGAAATTTATTATGATACAGAAATTATATATGTCTTTGTTATAACTAAGCCAAAATTCAGCATTCTCCTTTATAGTAATATCGTTATTTGCGGACTAATTCAGCATTTTATAAAATATGTGAAATATGAAAAATATGAAAATTCTAAAACAGTTTCTACTGATTTTATAATGTAAAGCGCACCAAAATTATTCAGGTTACTCTTGCCCGTGAATGTGGGGTATAATACACATTCGTACTTATTAATAAATTACATTTATAGTCATCCGGCACATAATACGCCTAAGTTCTTTCCGCTAGGCCGATCTTCGTTTAAACCATAGAAACGCTTTTTCACTGTAATATGGATGATGATAAATCCCGGTTCAGTCTAGGTAGAGCTTGAAATTAATAGTCAAAATGTAAAACTTTGGAAAATATTAATAAAAATCGTACAATAATATGACAAGAAGAAAGTGCAGGTGTAATCTATTTGAGCAAAAACGTGTGATGACGCAAAGAATAGTTATTGTGTATTGCAAACGCGACAAGTTTCATTAAATTTTGTGAATTTAGTGTTTCATCATACCCAAAAAATGTGAATAGAGACTGAATTCATAGTAGAAAGAAAGTTTAGGTAATAAATCAGTCAAAAAAGACGCTAAGATAAAGACAAAAATATAGCAGAAATGAAGCTGGTTTTGTGAACTGTGCGAGGAAGATAAAGAAGCAGGTATGATACAATGAGGGATCAGCACAGGTATGTGCTGGAATAGCATAGAAGACATTTGCCTATTTCTTCTTATTTTTTTAAATATATTCTTTTATAAAAGATAAAATTTAATATATAATATTAAATTTTGTGCCACTGTTCAGTTAATGAATAAAGAATTTATTACTCCCTAAAAACGCTGTATGCGCTTTCCATCAATTTAAAACGATACTTAACGAACGATGCATAACAGTTTTCGAAGACTAAACGAAGGATTAAATCGAAGCATGCGCAGACCGCCAGTTACACGAACATAAAACTGATCGTTTTCTTAGACGCGCCTTTCAGTTTTAATTCAACATTATGGTTTACCTCACGTCTCAAAGCCGGCTCTGCCTCGGCTTGACGGTACTGGCGGCCGGAGCGGTCGGATGCGGAGCTCTCGCCGCAGCCTTCTTCACTGTCGACTTTCCACCGCCCACTGACATTCCCGTCTATATGGACGCACTCGATAAAACTCTGACCTATGTTAACGATAGTATGAGTGTTATATTAAAAAAATCTAGTTTGAATGTGTTGTTAGGATTGTTTTTAAGTGAAGGTAAAAGTTTTAAAATAATTGTGTCGTAAATATTTTAAGTGTACAGGATAAGTAAGATGCATTTGTATTTGTTAAGCCTATAATTATTCTGTAAATTCAAGAGAAATTATATATTGTCAGATTCAGTTTCAAATGTACAAAAGATATATATATATATATATATATATATATATATATATATATATATATATATATATATATATTTTGTTCAAGCTCTAACAAAGTGCAAAAGGTTTTTCATAACTAATAAAATGTATTTGGTTTGAATTATTGAAAGTGTTGTACGACACAGGTGATCTAAATTCTGTATTAATTTGGAATATGCTTATGTATTTAGATTATTTTCCCAATACTATGATATATTACGACACGACGTTCTTAATTTAATTATCGCTCTCATGTTTTTTTGTTACGTGTTCCTAATTTTCAATGTTCCTGTACGATTAATACATCTCTTCCTAAAGCATCTTCATCATTTCGAAAACAGGTTAATCGTTTTTAAGCCTTTTGGATATATGATGATATCACTTGCCTCACAGTGCACCTGACCAGGATGCTGTTGGAAGCGCGCGAGAAGCATCTCGTCAACGCGACGCGAAAAGGGCTGGTCCACATTCTCACCACCTGCCAGAACCTAAGGCGGCACATCCTTCATCAGGCACCGCGCACTCAGACCTTCACTAAAAGTAATTTCATATATATTGTTCCACGGAATGTAAACATTCGTATTAGATTGTGATTATGCGAAGGCGATATGGTAGATTGTACAGTAGCCGCAATAATTTTAACAAATGTATGCAGGCATGATATTTTAAAGGCGTTTCCAACGCAACACAAATTTAATTGATATCGATTCGTTCTGTCGTAAACATTCTTGAAAAAAAATATTGAGACATGTACGTGTCCGTAGATTTAAAATAATAATAAAAGTGTGAAGAAAAAGTAAATCATATCTTAAAAACATGCTTTCACTTGAAAAAGAAGCTAAGCAGTCACCGGTTGGAAAAATGAATTTTTTGGAACAAATTTTGGTTCAAGAGGTTATCTATGTATTTAATATAGATGGAGTATCATTCTACATGACACAGAGTATCTATTAATTACTTAAATAATTAGCAAGATTTTCTTTTGCAAACGCCCTCAAAATATATAGACTTCAATTATTTGCTTTTCTCAATTTTAAAAGGCTTTTATGATGTAATAAGCAAAAAACGCAAAATATGAATAGAACTCGCGCGTCGAGGATATGAAATCCAGGACGTTGTTAATTGTAACAAGCTTATTATTTGTTTATTAATTTTGTCCGTAATTGCTTACTGAAAAAAGTTTCAAAGGAGGGTCAATATTCATTTCATTTATATAGAGAGGCATTTATGATGTAATAAGTGAAAAACGCAAAGCATGAGTAAAACTGGCGCGTCGAGGATATGAAATTCAGAACGTTATAAATTGCATAGAGCTTATTATTTATTTATTAATCTTATTAGTAACTGCTTACTGAAAAAAGATTCAGTCATACCTAATCTGTAAACTATCTATATAAGTTGGAAAATGTGTTATCGGTGGTCATCGCGTCCACTGTTGTTTGCTCAATACTTTTACAAGACAACTTTTAACTTGCGTACCTAAATAGACATAAAATGTAATGTAGGTCTTAATGTATTTTATTTATGCAATTTAATGTTTAGACAAATTACGTGGCTTTTAATATTTATTGCATTTCCTTGCATTTAAATCTGGAAAATCACAGTGCTCTGTACGTTTAATACGGCTGACGTGTTGCTCGGCCAACTTCACTCTACGCCATACTATTAACACTGTTATTTATCGGGAGTTTAGATATAGTGCTTGTTGTACAACTTTTCATGTAACCACTTTTTAATTATTTATTAGGTGATAATTATTTCACTAATTTAAATTTGGCGAAGTGTATATTATTCTGTTTGTTTTTCTACATATATCTTTTGGGATGATAATAACTCAGCAGACCTGTAGATCTTACAATATAGTATGAAATTTTACTAACTCATTGGTTTAATTTGATGAAAATAATAATATCTTTTTCGGAACTCGGTAAAAATGAATGAGTAATAAAATTTAGAGCTTAGAGTCAGTGTTTTGAATATCATTCAAGATATAAAAAAGAAAGCACTTCCAGTACACAAAAGCAGATTGGCCGGTAACATTGCTCAAGAGCCACCATCAACAACTTCAATTGCTCGTTGTACTAAAATAAGTGTAGCGATAAAAAATCAAAACGTACTATATCTCTTATATCTAGGTCCTAATTATCAATACGATAATGATTTTTTGTCGATTGTTAGTTATTTTAGTTATGAAACTTTAAATTATTAAGTTTAAGTTTTAATTGGTAAACAAGTTAAGCTTTAATTAGTGTCAAATTATACAGGCCGTATCTACCTCTATATTTTAAATTATTTTTCTTACTTCTAGATTATGCTTAGACATTCCTCTAGTCGTTGTTGGAATGAAGTTCTTTTACGCGGCTTACGGTAGAGCGAACTGGCAGAAATCGTAAGGAAAAAGCGTTATGCCCCTTCCAGGCGACATTTCCCTCTTTTTCTCTTTGTTTCTTTTAATTATATACGGTTGTATGTGTATGTGTGTGTTCGCGCGAGTATTGACATTCGAGCAGCAAGCATTGAACGCGGTTAGCTGTATAACCTCAATTCTAAACACGGGTAAATATTATTTAAAATTATTTTTTTTATTCTCCTGGCTTTCAATTGTAAACCAATCATCTGCCAGACCCTTTCCAACTCGATATGTATTTATTTGCATTATAAATCATTTACTAAATATTTAAAACTTATAAATTACAAAAAAATTTCGGTAAATTCATTTATTTTTATTAATTAAACTTTATTTAGATTGTTTCAGTAAATTTAACAATTCATTATTTTCATTTAATTTTTGAAATATTTAAATTTAAAATAAAATAAAAATAAATAAGTTTTATTTTTTAAGATAATTTAATTTAAACTTAAAATTAACTTTTTTAACTAATTTAATAAAATATATTTTAAAATAATAAAATGAGAAAGCCTTAAATTTTATGTTAAAAAAATCTTAAATTTAATTTATTTTTGAAATAATTAAAATAAAAAAATTAGGTATAAACATAAAATTAACTTTACATTTAATTTGATTGATTCAATAAAAAAAAAATTAATGTTAAAATATATTTAAATTTAATACAATTTGGAAATAATTAAAATAAAAATATTTTAATTTTAAAATACTTAAATTTCAATTTTTAATGGAATTCTAAAAATTTATTTTTTTTGTATGTAATTTATAATTCACTATTCTAAATTTATTTTTTAATAATTTAAATTTATTTAAAAATTAAATTTATTGATTTAGATCCGCACAGTTTTTTTTCCGTCTTATTACCCTCCTGGTTATAAAATATCATAGTTTATCAAAGAGTTCATAAAAATATCTGACTAGTATTCGACAAAATTAAAATTATTTTTCCGGATACCGTCTTTTTTCCCAATAGAATCTTTTCGAACAGCGTCTTTTTTCTTCATACTAGCATGCGACTGACCTACGCTCAAACGTTTTAAACGCAATGGACGCACAGCACATTTTTTCCCTTTTATTACTATTCAGAACTTCGTTGACACATTTTAATTCAGCAAGATCCCTTTTTGCTTCAAGCACATTTGCACTCCTTTTCCAATGTCGCAGAATCGATTCTATTCACTGTATTGAAAGCTCGCAAAATTTTTGCCACAATCTGCTAAATTTGTTGAACGAAAAGCGGAATTTAACTATTGAAATTTCTCGGGCAAATTCTCTGCTAGATTTATCCTTAGCATTGTAATGAAAGAGCGTGATTATAGTTCGATAACTCAGTAGCTATTATGATATATATCTATATATATATATATATATATATATATATATATATATATATATATATATATATATATATATATATAATGCTATTATTATAATTATTATTTTGACTTTATATCCAATAGGAACAGGGAGGCTGGTTATTTGCACATTTTTTGTCATCAATCAAAAATTATGCGGCTCAAAATTTTCATATAGTAAATTACTTGACGTTCTTAAACCACTTTTAAATTCCAAGCCCTGAATTTAGACCCATTTTGAATAAAGATAAAGTTTTTTCCACACATTGACATAGATGTAGACGAACAAATTCTACAATTATGTCAAATTTCATGTCGATAATTAAAGTAATTGCCGCAAAAAATTACCGTGGCACACTGTGAAGTCTCATTACAAGGGTATAAGGTATATATTTTGAGTTCCCTGTGTCTAAGTCCTAACGTATGCGTATAAGTTTTTAATATGTTTTACAGAATTTTTAGTTTTTGCAATAAGTGATGAAAATATGTTCTAGACACAAATTCCCTTTAATTATGTATGTCTACTTTTGTTTTTGGAGAATTGTTTTATATTTTTAACTTGCAAGGATGTCAAGACACAATATCTTTTTTTTGTACAAATCGCATACCGTCTAAATGGTGCTCGGATACCTGCAGTTGTTCGGTTATCAACATGATTATGCGTTATCGGTCTTGATATATTTATAGTTAATCAATCAAGTACATTTATATATATATATATATATATATATATATATATATATATATATGAATAAAAATTAAAAATAAATTACAAATTTATTTTTTATTTTTTGTATATTATAATTAATGTAAAGCAGCTAATTGAGCTGAGAAGATATCTTTTAAAAAAACATCTTTATTATGTGTTTTAACAAATATTACAGGTTAGTTTTAGTTTATATCTTTGTTATATATTATTTTCGGCGAGTTGGAATAACTGATTTGGGCAAAATCAATGGAAAGTTCTTCATCTGGAGATACTCTCCCCTTCGTGAAAAAAAGGTACGAGGCTACTTAAGTGGCGAATACCGTTACCGCTTAAAACTGAAGTCCAAGAAGAACCTAGTAATATATTCGAAAACCTATGAAATATGTAATTTGTTTTACCATAATACAGTTGATGAAAAATGGAGACCCAAATGGAGACCATTGAGCGTGTCTCCCGTTTTGTAAGACTGTACAGACTGTTATTAGTATAGACTGTTATTATAGTTTATTGTTGTTTATTAGATACCTAATTAAAATTTTAATAAGTTAGCAATTTTGTAATATAATGAAAATATTTCTCAACTCTAAGTAGGATTTTACCTACCTCTGCTTGCTACGGTTTAAATGGGTTTACTAATATATCACAAAGGTGATTTACAATTGAATAGTTTATTAAACCATGAGATAAGTTAAAATGTTAGTAACATTTTTGTAAAGTATAAATATACATGAATGTACTACTACTACTACTAGCCAACGCCCACCCTTGGCATGTCTGCCATTAGGAAAGACATTCCTGGACGTCCACAGAGCAGGCAGGCATCGCTCCCCAGGACACCAATACGTTTCAGGTGTCACGCCAGGTAGTCGTGACCCGTGGCACACCGGAAAGCTGCGACACTGACAGCTCTGGGTAGGTCGCGTCGAATAGGCGAATCAATTAGACAAGCCCAGTTCTTTCCGACGGCGGACTGTGTGCGCCGAGACTTGATCCAGGCATGTATCGCTCTGCAGACGGCCGACTTAGAGAATGAAAATGACGGAGAGCAGATGGGCTGCTGTAGAGTCGTTCCGTGTTTTGCCAGTACGTCGGCTTTTTCGTTCCCCTCTATCCCGACGTGGCTCGGAATCCACTGCAGAGTAGGTCGAAAACCAGCATTCACCAGGTTGGACAGTCTGGCACGACAGAGTTGGGTTTTGGGACAATCTGTGTAGCGGTTGGTGGAGAGTGCCAGAATAGCTGCCTGGCAGTCGATGAGAAAAACCACGCTTTGTGATGTTGTAAGACGCTCCAGTTCCCCGGCGGCCTCGTATATCGCTGCAATCTCTCCATCGTAGTTGGTAAGCGGGGAACCGACTACAACGGAGCCCTCAAATACTGTAGATGTGAAGCCTGCTCCGGTATTCCCTGTGTTTGGCATCGACGAGCCGTCACAGTAAATATGCAACCAGTCCTGGGAGGGATACCTGGTGTGGATAGTCTCCAGGGCAGCCATTCTCAGGGCAACATCAATTGATTGGTGTTTCGGCAAGTTGTGGTTCATGAGTCGAAGCTCCACAAAGGGCAAGCAGGACACAGTATCTGACCTCTGAGGAAAAGGTGCTGGCTCTGGTAGTGGTATGTTATATTTTTCTCTGCTAGAGTCAGTTATCGTGAGAGGCGTTTTCTGTGTTTTCAGTCGGGAGAAAGCTTGTTTGTATTGTTTCCATTTACATGGAAGTATTCGTCTTTGTCTTTCCCAGAAAAGAAGTGCAGATCTGTCTCGTCGGCACTGTATAGGCTCAATGTTAGTTTGAGTTTCCATAGCGGCGATAGGTGTTGATTTCGGGGCTCCGGTTATGATTCTCAGTGCTGTATTTTGTGCGAGTTCCAGGGGGAAGACAGTACTTTCACTTGCTGTTATGGTAGCTTCGCCTCCATACTCAAGGACAGGACGAATGTAGGTTTTGTACGTCGTTAGGAGTACGTCTTGGGTAGCACCCCATTTCGTTGCTGTTATGCGTTTGAGCAGACGACATCTTTTGATGGCCTTTTCGGCAGAGCTGCTAATATGGGCTTTCCATGTCATTTTGTTGTTGATGTACACGCCTAGGTATTTACTAACATCTTGTTTTTCAAGATTCACACCCTTGTAAGTCAGATTTATATCTGGCTGTTTTGTCGATAGGCTGAGGACTTGGAATACGGTTTTTTCCGTGCTGACTGTGAGGCAATTTTCATCCGCCCATCTTTCGAGATCTTCGAGGGTCTTATTCAGCGCTGACTCGATGGAAAGAAGAGAGCTACTGCTGGCCCAAATGAGCAGATCGTCAGCATACAGTAGTGCCTCCACACCCGGGTTGGTTTTGATAGCATCAAGCACGTCATTAATCATGAGGTTGAAGAGTTGGCAGCTGATAACGGCTCCTTGAGCGAGCCCCTGTCTTTGGATACGGAATTTGGAGCACTGGCCTTGGAATTTTACTCTTTGGTAGCGCTCTCCAAGAAAGGACTTTGTCCAGTGGAAAAGCTTTCCCGACAATCCGGCCTTGGCCATCTTGTGCAAAAGCATGCCGCGCCACACGGTGTCGTAAGCTGCTTTGAGGTCCACGAGGACTGCTACCGTGGACATCTTCCGGTGAAAACCGTCTTTAACGCACTTAGAGAAAGCCACAACTTGATCCATGGTGTTCCTATGCTTACGAAAGCCAGTCTGCGCATCGTCGATGTGATCCAGATAGCTTGTGGCGAGCTGTAACCTGTTTAGGACCATCCTCTCAGCCACCTTGCACAGGGAACTAGTTAGAGTGATGGGATGATAGCTGTCGATTCTACACGGATCTTTTCCCTTTTTCAAGATTGGTATAAATAACTTCACCTTTTCTCCATTTGCCGGGTACTCCACTGTTCCAGGTGAGATTCACGAGTCTCAGTAGCACCTCCTTTGCTGTTTTTCCAAGATGAATCAGCATCTCAGGAAAGATTTGGTCTAGACCAGCTGCTTTTTTCTTTTTACACTGGGAGAGGGGTGTTTCAAGGTCAGTCATAAGGAAGTCCTCTGTACAGATTCCACTCAGTGTCTGATCCAGGCATGTCTGGGAAGGAGTCCGAAGGAGGTATGGCTTTACTTTTTTGTTGATCTTTACATTGCTTGTAAAATGTCTGCAGAGTGCTTCTGCGATTTCAGCATGAGAAGTGAGCTCTTTGTTGTTGTGTAGAATAGGATGTTGTTGCTGTTTATTTTCGTAGTTATTTAAAGTGGACAGGAATTTGTGGGCTCTGGGACCATCTTTTCTGAAATCTGGCCCACCCACAAAGGTTCTAAAAACTTCTCTTTTCCCTGTTTTTATAGCCCGCGTAAGAGCAGCCTGTCTTCCACGAAGCTCCTCACAGTCTCGATGTAATTTAGATCCTTCTGCTTTACGCCTGGCCCTATTTCGGGAATTTTTAAGATGTTCAAGTGCTGCATTCCAAATGGGTTTATATCGCTTGACTTGTCCACGTGGTATACATTTCCTTGCGTACTCGAGGATGCAATTCGTGATGTCTCTTGTGGTTTTCTCTGGGTCTGTTATTGGCACATCTGAAAGCACCTCGTCTGTACGTCGCCGGTATTCATCCCACTTTGCCTTACGAAAGTTCCACCTTGGCGCCCTGTTTGGCATTCTTTCTTCCCCTTTCAACTTGCAATTGATAAGCATAGCTCTGTGTCCACAGCCTCCAGCGTCATCAAGTAGGCTGACACGAATTTTTTCCCTTATGTGGGGGTGGGAGATGACGAGGTCTGGCCTTGTGAGACTTCCCGAAAAGGACAGGAATGTCGGCATATATATCGGAATATACATGAATGTAACCGTGGTTGTTAAAAGTAATGATACGTAATACTGCTGCTGTCGTATAGAGAAATAATAATATGAGTTAATAAACTAAAAGGTATTTAATTGTAAACGTTACTAAATCCTTTCAGTCAGCCGTCTCTTGGCAGACATCAAGCCGTGGTTGCAAGACCGGCAACTGACCAGCCGCGGAGAGCTGACACGCTGGTTGCCGCCAACAGGCGAAATGAGCGCGCATCCACTCCTAGGTTTCAACGACATCGCCATGGACTGGGACACGTTCATTGCTGTCATCGATAGCCCTAATTTGACGCCCAATGAGGAACAGTCTGGTACGGAAGCCCATTATTTACGAAACGTGACAAATTGTATTTTATTGATTTTGAAAAGTGATCGAGTCTAATTTTAATCGATGTTTTTCTTGTATCCCTTTTTGAATCGTTAAAATAAATTTAAAATATGGTTACTCTTTTAATTAATAATAAAATCTACGGTTTTATAAAAACCATGGAAACATGCTTTCGTAACGAGAGCACTCGTTGTGATAAATCGAATGATGCCAAACTCGATGGAGATCCTCTATTACAAGCCCTCCAGGTTGCAATATACAACTATTTCTCAATGGCTCAACTCATCCAGTTTGGACTCATTGAGCCAAGTCAAATGAGTCCAAACTGGATGAGTTTACTAGTAGCCATTGAGAAATTTTCATGGCCACCTCACATCTCGTCATCAGATCCTCCTTGTTACAATACTTAACTACAGGATTCATTTAAATAAGTGAAACGAGCCCAAACTCAAAGTTAGTCATTGAGAAGTTACTATGATTATCTTCCTTTCTTCGTCACCATATCAGCTTGTTGGTACCGTGGTACCTCTTGATGGTATTGTAGTATCAGCTTGATGGTACCGTGGTACCTATTATCATCAATATTGCTTACGTTCGCAAAGTTTTAGATCGATAGGACAATAAAACTGGGGGGAAATTGAGTTGTAAGTTTCGTTTGTAATATTATGAAACTACAGGCCAAGCTATAGAAGCGTGTTAAAATAATAATATATTTAATATCAGCTGTGCGTGCGACTAGTTCGCATAGAATTAGGAAAATAATTGATTCTTTTTTATACGTTGCTCCTTGTTATATACTATTACCATACCAAATTTCATCAAAACCCGTCCAGTATATTTTACCCATATTTTAAGCCATCTTATCAGCATTATTTTTCTAAAAATAAAAATTTACCTTAACTTTAATTTATTATATTAATTTAAAAAATTGTTACAACGAGTATGTTTATATCTGTTTGAAATTTATTTTTGAATTCATGTTCCAGATAAGTGTATGATGGAATTGAGCGACAAGGTGGCCGGGAAAAACGCTTGCACTATAAGTGAGGAGTGTCGCGATGTCATGTTCACGGGTCTATCAGCGGGATATCCACTCGCTCACAGGCAAGTCGAACGAGTTGACTGACCATGTTAAATCAATATAGATGAGAGATTGACACGCGGTAAACAGAAATCATATAATTTAAATTTGAGCCGTAGGCTACAAGATTTAGACTTAAGGTGAGAACAAGAGCGAAATCAAATTATGAAAGAATTCTTGGTTCACTTATACTCAATACACAATAAACGAAGGCATTGCTGATAGGAAAAATTAAAAGGTCCTTATACATTGCAATCAGTTGCCTTGTCTATCCTTATTCCATAATAATTGGTGCATTAATGCGATCTGTTATGAAAGATTTTTGTTTTTAAATAATTTGTACAATTCAAATTCACCAATAGGGTTCGAAGGAGATTCAGTGAAATTGGTGGTATAGAGTTATCGTTTCTCTTTCTCCTTTAACAGATAGCAGGAAGGGAAAGAGGCTGGCAAAAGTTCAGTCTCATTGAGTCTAATAAAAATGAAAATAAGTGTTGGGGCCAGGTGTTACAAGAATAATAAGCTCAAGCAAATGTGAAATCCTTGTATTTGTTTTGAAAAGTCAGGTTATTTTTCTTAATAGTTTATAAATGGTATTTCCACGAAATTCTCTGAACCATCGAGCTGATGCAAAGTGCAGATTATGTCTCGTTGTATTCTTCATAAACAGATGTACCATTCTAAGCTCCAAAACTCATGGATCCGACGGGGTCGTCGAAAATAACTAAGGAAAACTTAAAAACAGCAAAAAGATATAGATTTTGACGACAGCAATTCTTAGTGTCAGTTAAGAAAATATGTTTAATTAAATTAGGCAATGGTTACACTTTAAAAAAATCAGTAGTGAATATTTTTTGTAATCGTTCCGAGAAAAATATTATTTATTTCATTACATGCGCGTTTATGACGATAAAATTCTTGTTTTGTTTGTATTTATTTATTATCCTTTCTTCATTGCCGATTAGTGAGTTGCTTAGTTTATTATGCTTTAAAAAGTACAAACTTTTTTAAAAATGATGTCTATATTTTTAACGTCTGGCCCTTTTGTCGGTCTCCATTGAGAATACAGGCCTGTGCTCTTCGATATCCATTACATATAAATGTTTCGATTGAAAACAAACTATGTAAAAGAGACATAAATTGTCTTATGGTAATTATCTTCGGGCACATGGAGGTTACGATTTGTTTGCTTTTCATGTACAAATGTTTAACTTGTGTTTTAGAAAAGTTTTTGCGACATTTTTTTATAAATATAATATACCATTAGTAGCAGCAGCTACTAATGGTATATTATATTTATGCGTTTACTAAGTGGGAGATGAATACTAAACTTTTACTATAATTGCGGTGGGAAAATTTCGTTTTTTGGGCAAAAATAATACGCTGCGTTTATTTCTTTCTCAGCTGAAGATGTATACACGTAAAAAGATCTGACGATGGCTACTTTATGCGGCCTGCCCCACTTTTATTTACAAAAAACTGATATCATGAAGTTTATATTAATTTTTGTTAGTTTCGGTAACTTATAGCATTTTCATACATTGGAGAATATGGATGAAACCTGAAATTCAATATTTTCTTAGATATTAAAGAAAAATAGCATGTAAAAAGAGCAATACTAAAATTTCCATTAAAAAATATGAACAAAATTAATGATAATGAAAAATATGAATGATATTCATCATATTATTTCTAAATCATGAAAATTTTTCCAAAGTAGGTGATTCGAGGTTCGATTATCGGCCGCTCATTGAGCTAGATTGGAATGATGTTTGTAATCGCGTAGTTAAAATACTACAAACAAATGATGGGCAGCAGCTCCGCTGGTGTGAGAAGCTATGCGAAGCGATCTCAATCCACCTGATCTTTTTCTTATGAACCCAATCCGATAGAACCTTAGCGAGAAGAGCTTTTAAAATCCAATAAGGGGTGTTTTGTGTTATTTTTTGAAACGATATCTTTTTCACGAGATTTGTTTGGAAGATACACATTCTCCTCTATTTTTAATAGAGTATTTCAAAAACCTAAAAAGGCTGACATAACGGTATTTATTACGTGCTTCAATGCAAAATGGTTTTGATGAACTTGTATAAATAAGGAGACACAGGGAACCAATTTATTTTTTGTCATACACCTGTAGGAGATATACAAAGCATTGAAATATAGAATAATTCAATATTTGTAACAGTTTTATATGTATAGTATATATCTATATATTAATACGTGAAAAGAAAACTTTGTACTCCTTTTTAAGCACATTGCGCGCAAGGAAGTGTGTGAGATTTGACATAGTCAAAGTTTATATATAGAAGGAGTGCAGAAAGTTAAAATTGAAATATAATATGTGTTACAAATACATTAAGTTATATATTACAAATACATTAAAATATTCATTGTTTACGTACATACTGTCAATGTCAAACACATAATCGTCTGGTAAAATGATCGCACAGAGTAGAGATTGTCGCCAAAGAGACTGAATGAGTTTCGAGCTATGAGTTTTGTGTGATTGCAAATATTCCTTTTTCAATAGCCTGTGGAGTATGTGTTGGTTAATGTAAAAAAACATTTATTTCATATTTTGTGTAACAGATATCTGTATTTTAAATATTAGTGAAATACAGCTTGCTTAATGTACTCCTGTTGCAAAAGGAAAAATTTGTCAGGTTGTTTAATAAACACATGTTGCAAAAAGAAAAATCTGTCAGGTTGTTTAATATACACATGTTGCAAAAGGAAAAATCTGTCAAGTTGTTTAATATACACCTATTACAAAAAGACAATTTTGTAGCATCAATCTGAATTGAGTTACTCTCGCCTACCTATTAGTATTTTTAATAATGTGAGTAACCGTAAAAGTCAACCGTAATGCACTTAGCATTAAGGTTGACTTTCGACCTCTGGACGACCACTAGTACTATATTAATATGTCATGGTTTTTACTATGTACCCTTAACAAATTATGAAAAATGAAATAAAAAATGCAAACAAATGCATAAGAATTTTGTTGATAGTTATTCTAGAAACTTAGCAAAATAAGAAACTTACCGATGTATTTTTGTGCACAGTGCGGCATTTTCATATGTGCCGATAGTAAAACGGTTATTCAAATTGAATTTTTTTGTAAATAAAATTACAATGTACCAAAAACATTGTACGTCATTAAAAAAAGAGAAAAAAAAATACATTCGCTGATCTACACCCATACCTAAATTTTACTTACATTAAAGTGATTTTCACAACATTGAATGATTACTTTTGGGGAGTAATTACCAGAGGGAGCTTATCGCAGCTTTGCACCACTTCCCTCTGTATTTTACAACAGGAGACATTTAAATCACTTCATCCAAATACCTTATCGATAAGGATCGTACATAGGCACAAAATAAGAATTTATATCTTTTTCAAACATTACATGTTGAAATTGAATGACACTATATTTAGTTAATTTTCAGTGTAAATATACATGTTGAAATTGAATGACACTATATTTAGTTAATTTTCAGTGTAAATAAAAAGTATATTTGATTTCAGAAACATTTAAAATATCGGCCTGGAGAGTTTTATTATCGTAAAGGTCAAGGACAGTAGCACGGATAACCTCTTTGTAGTCGATGGTGTGTTTTAGCGGAAAATTCAAAATATATATTTTTAAACAATACACATAATATCGAATAACCATAAAATTGAATTCGTCAGAAATGGTTTGTTATTTAAAATTTACTTTTAGTTTTCATTAAAAGATGCGTAGGAATTTTTCTGTATTAGATATTTTTTGGTTGATAATAATTTTAAACATCAATAGCTTTATAATAGAAGAAAATATTTGCATTAATTTATAGTGTTCGACACAATAAATAGCAATTGAACGCAAGTTCCGCGGGGCGACTTGTAACTAATTAAGCCATTCGACTGTTGCGAGGAGCAAGGGAGGGGTAAAGTTCTAATTGGTATGGAAAGACGGCCAATAAATTCAAATTGTCTATTTGTTACACGATGAGACAATCCTTGATTAATCGCCTTTAATTCATTATTCGTGTAAAATTTGCTTTTACTTGTCGCTCGTCTTTATTACCCTGATTACTGTTTAGTATTAGGGACATTGACTCGCTGCCGAAAAGTGAAAGTATCGTAATCCACAAATAAAATGTTCCAAAATGTTACTTATAAATTTAGAAGTAAACTTCAGTAAAATACTTCATAATATTTATAAATTTATAGTCAATGTTGTAACGCATGCACATTGACTGAAGTTGATAGTGACGAACGCCATCTTGTTTAGACGTAATACAATAATAATAATAATAATAGTAATAATAATAATAATAATAATAATAACAATAATAACAAAAATAACAATAATAACAATAATAACAATAATAACAACAATAATAATAATAGCTTTATTTTTACCTTGCAATACATACATAGGTATATATTTTACGTACACAGGCACTAAATGCAATGTTAATGTGTTAGTTAAATCATGTTATATGTTAGAATACTGACCGTATTTAATTGTAAGGACAGCCTTTGGCTTAAAAACCTCCTCCAAAGCTCTCCTCCATTCCCTTCTGTTCTTTGCTTTCCTAGACCGTATTCTTTCTGAACTGTCTGTTATGTCGTCACTCGTAACTTTTGAGTGGTCTGCGTCTCCTATGGTTTCTATTTAAAACGGACCAGATTTTTACTTTTTGTAACCACCTGTCATCCGTAATTCTCTGTATATAATATGCTCATTTCCACTTAGATGTAATATTTGTTTTATTACAATCACCTTTTGCTTTTGCTGTTTCTCTAATCTTCTTTTTTATGTGTAGCTTCTTCAGATTCTTTTTTGACATACTTTTAGCTTGATATATTGACATATTTTCCAAGTTATTTTTCAAATCTATAAGCCATAAGTTTAATAAGGTGTGAGGCAAATGTATATAGCTCATAACTAATATTGGTTCCATATGTTTTTTATTTTTCTACTTATCTCCTTTCTTGTACAGGACTCGAATGAAATGATTAAGATCGAGATATATATAGAATGTAAATATTCGAGGGGCATTGAATTGATAACAATTGAGGTTTTGTTTTTATTTGTTAATACATGTTTGTTTTGTCTTGGTTTACTCTCGAATCCATGACTTCACTTTGTTACATGAGAGACTCTATTGTGTCCTCTAATTGTTTTGCATCTTCTGAGAATATTCCTAAGTCTTCAGAAGTAAATATAATAGCTATTTACTATTTACTTTTATCCACATATTTCCTCAGTTCAACTTCCTAAATATGTTTTCCAAGACGACACTCTCCACTCTCGACGAATAATTTGGGCGAGAGTGGAGAGTAGGTGTAACCAATTTGCTTTTTGATATTGTTTGCAAAATGTATTTTGAGGATATTGTTTGTAAAATATGACTGCTGAATATTGATGAGATGGTTTATATATATTTTATCTCTTTACACCTTAATTCTGTTGCTATACTTTTACCCAATCTTCAAGGATATTTTTAAACAAAGAAGAGAAGGATTGGTTTCACATCAATCTAGGCACAATTTCAATAACAACATTTTTCTAGTAAAATTTCTTCAAATCAGTCAAATTAATGATAGGCTGCTGGAGCTAAATCTAGGCTATATAGGGAAATGTATCTCATATTCCATTTGATGTATCGTAGTGTTTTCATAGTACTTTTACTACGATTCTGAGCCAGTAAGAAATTGTGCAAATTGTTTCTTTAACGAAATTACATATTTCGCATTATCTTTTAATATTGTTACGGACCATTCAGCAGGGATACTTTAATTCTATAACAGAGTCGATGTGGGGTATTATTTTCAGCCAATTCCAAAAGCACGTATAAGTTCAAGTTGTCGATTCAAAATGTGTTTTCTCGGGTGAAAATGTTGTTCATATTTTCCAAGATGAAGGTGAATATAAATTATGCCACCATTCACACACGCGTTTTTTATTTACTTTTGAGTAAAATGCTGTCATATTTCGTCACGTAATAAGTTAAAAAACCTTCTCGATATATTTTTCTTATCATTATAGTAATCGTGTGGCCATAATCAATCTCCTTTCTTCATGTTCATATCGTAAAAAGCGAGCAACCAATTCGGTATCAACATCACTAATCTTGAGATGTTCTTTTATATGTCTCTAGATTGTTTACTAAATGTTTTTTACACATAGTAATGAAAGTGTTACAGTAATTTTTTTTGCTACATTCGCAGGTTTTTTTAAGTAAGTACTTCAGTTAATTTGATTTGATTTATCACAATTCTTGGTGGTTAAGTATTTGGTATATACTTAACTCTTCATTGAGAGAAAATCGGAACATTCTTTCGATTATCTAATTTGTTAATACCCACTCAAGAGCAGAACGAGACATATTTTAAGTTACTGTGAAGTATTAAAACGTTATGTTATGGAATGGTTTTTTAATTAATACTTGTATATGTAATCAATTTATCAGGACGCTTGCTCTGCGGTCAAGTAAATTTATTTCAAGTAACAGGAAAAAACTATAAAAATGCGTCAAAAAATAACATATGAGAAAGTTCTGCTTAAATATTTCTAAAAAATCTCCCACCAATCTCGTACCTTTCAAACTGCGATCTATATGACGAATACAATAATTTTACTACATTTCATGGGTTGTGTACGTTTGATATTTAGTTTCGCCATTTATCTTCTGTATGTTTTTTCTATTCTGCATGTTTCGGTATTTACCTTCTGTAGACATAAACGACGAAATTCGGAGTGTGAAGGGTTTGTGCGATCGAATAACTATTTCATCCGGCATCGATTTGTGTTGTGATTTCGAGTAGCTACCTTATTATACATCTCCCACCGTCAATATGTCCGAAATGACGACGCGGGCGCTTCTTCTTGAATTTTGGCGCCAACTCGGTGCGTAAGACCGGCGTCACCGACTACGTAAATCAAATAGTTATTGTTGACTTTACACATAACACTAAGTACTTACTTTCGCTGTTATTTTATTATGTGGTTATATTATTGTGATCTGTAAGTGTTTTTCATGATTTATTGATATTTCGTAAAAAAATCTACGTGTTTTTCAAATTATAAATTTTGTTTGTGTCCTGCGAAAGTTAACAGCCTCATCTTGAGGTTTTTCTACAAGAAGCATTGTCATCTGTTGAGGACATATTGCAAACGTCATCGGACAGTGAAGCTGGAAATGATAGCGGACCGGAAAATCCCGCACCAGATCAAATACAAAATTCGGAGAGCGAAGGGCTTGTCCGATCGAAACTCTTCAAGTAACATCAACTCGTTATTTTATATGGTAAAGGAAGAATCTACAAAATGGGGTAAAGAACCTCATCGCGTATCTATACGTACTAAAAATTTCAATATTATAACTCAGTTACCAGGACCTAAACAGGCTGTCTCAGGTGAAAGAGAATTTCTTGGAATTTGGAGACACTTCTTTGACGACACTATATTTGATGTTATTGTCAAGTATACCAACCAATACACAGACACCGTCAAACATAGATATACCAGGGAAACGTATAGGAGACAGACTAAGCTCAACGAGATACGATGCTTGATGGGTTTGATATTGTTAACAGGAGTGGACAAATCTAATCATCTGACTTTTTAAATAATAAAAATCTTACTGCTTTCAACTATAAAAAAACATCTTAATCACAGGATGCCTTCCGTGGTTAAGTGTGAATATCTTTTTTTATATTTGAAGGTAGTAAGATTTTAATACTATAATGTTTCCGTTATATGTGCTAATTTTTAAAATGGTTTGCCAGTTCTGAGTAGTACAATTTTTTTTTCAGTACAAACAGTCGAAGTTGGGTGACAACAATTAAAAATTCTAAAAAGTACATTTTTGAATTTTTTAGAGAGAACCTTTTAATTGTCGTAACATGTTTAAATCAATTCGAAAGGCGTATTACTCAACTATACTTGTCTATAAAAAAATAACAACCGGACTTAGTTTGTAGTCATGGTACAAAAAAGATCCACCCAGAATAGCAATTTTCACAAATTTTAAAAACATGTCTATATCTCGAAAACTACGAGATTTTATAATATCAGTCAAGCATGGTCTATCGCTTCTTTTCAGCTGGTTTATGACTTGCGGGATATTCTGTATAAATAATTGACGGGAAATTTTTGCAGATTATAAAACCTTTTCTTTTATTATAATTAAAATGTTTTTAAACATCCAGGCATATATATGTATGTATATATCTTGTATATATACCTTATAGGTACCTATTTCTGTTGTTTTCGACCACGGTGAAACAGTGCTACCACACGTCGCTAATGGCGGATCACATTCGTATGGATGTAATGTGCGCTATGCTCTTTCTCGAGGCCAGCTACATAGCTAAGAACGACTTCCGCCATCCCGACCTTTTCATGGAAATCGGTGAGTTTTAGGTCCTTATGAAAAGAAATAATGTTTATCTTATTTACTTGTAGTATAACAATATGCCACGCGCTTTAAATGCTGCTGAAACAGTGCAAATATAGTTTTAAGTTGTCCGATGATGAATTTCAAATATGATTTAAGATGTTGCACTGTTTGTATATTTCATCGAATTGTAGCGAAGCACTATGACATGGTCAATTTCTGTGCTTCGTTCAGTATCAATTTATGATTGTGAATGACCGATGCGTGGTAATTTTTTATGTTCTTACACAACATATATCCTGACGTTTCAAAACCTAAAAGGTTTTCTTGCTGTCGGTTTCAATCAATGCGCTTTTCAATTTCAATCTCATTCTTTAAGAAAAATTAAAAAAGAAAGTATTTTAAATGAAGGTAAAATATAATTGACAGTTGATAATATAGTATTTGAATACAATATTCAAAATATATATTGAATTCAGTTGAATTTAAAAACGCTTTGTTGTATGTTGCTGAAAAGTATAGTATTGTAAAATGAATTACCTGTTTCAAGTTTAATCAAATCATTTTCTTCATTACTTTATATTTGCATTGAAATCCGCCATTTGAAATTTTGGTATCCCTAAAGTTGTATTTGAAGATCGGCAGTAATTATACTGAAGTCCATAATTACAATAATTATGTGTAGAAGTGGTCTTTAATATATATTATTTTTACAAAAGATTCGAATTGAGAATATCGAAATACGATTAACTATCGTATTCGATGTTGTGTTATTAAGTTTAATACATTTTAATTGCACTTAATAATTTTGTTACATTAAAGTATACTTGTTTAAAAACGTATTATTATGAGAAAATGTTACATGTGTCATCATCATCTTCAGCTTTTGATTTACTTTAAATTTGATTTATTTGTAAAGTTTCTTTTTGATAACTTAAACATTGATGAAATCTTATACATAATATTGAATAATTATATTATCCTGATAATGATATTCTTGGTCTGCTTGGTTATTTTTTCAAAGTTCAGAATCTTAAATAAAAATTGAAATAATTTCAAAACTTATCTCAGTATAACACACACACACACACACACATATATATATATATATATATTTACATACATACATATGTATATGTATATGTATATACATATATATATATATATATATATATATATATATTTTATTAATAAATTATATGTTCCAAATACATCAAAAAATGCATTGTTTAAGTTCAACAACAAAATATTCATTGTTAACGTTCATAGTGTCAATGTCAAACACATAATAGTTTGTGGTCAAACAGTCGCATAGAGTAGATTGCGGCCAAACAATTTTGAATTGTCAGATTGACCGAATGAGTTTCAAACTGTGAATTTTGTGTGATTGCAAATATTCCTCTTTCAATAGTCTGTGGAGTATGTGTATGTTAAGGTAAAAAAACATTTATTTTATACTTTGTGTAATAGATATCTTTCTTTTATATATTAGCGAAATACAGCTTGCTTAATATCTGAATTGACTTACTCTCGCCTACCTTTCACAAAAGAACCTCAATAACGTTCAAACTCAATAATTTAATGAATTTCGACCACTAGTGCATGTCGGAATACGCATTAAGTAAGGTTCCATAACTGTCTACATATTTTGAAATAATTGAAAGTACTGATTGAATGCTAGCATCAGATTTTTCATGTCTACGATTTGAGTGAGATCGTCCGTTTGGAAGACATGTCGTACGTCAGTTTAAAGTTTAACATTTCGCAAACGGAGATTAAAAGTAAAAAACACATTTACATTTTTTTTAAAACACAATTGTTCGCTCCATTTTATATGCACATTAATTTTTTGCTGTGTCTTGTTGGAGGTTTCTTTTCAAAAGTACCTACAAAGTTCATACATTTAGGTCTTAAATTGTAGAAATTATGAAAGCATTTTAAACAAATAAACGAAAGTGAATACGATTATAAAGTTTGTTTGTTTTGTTTATCCGTATGACATGTTGATTTTTTCTATTCTTTTATGTATTTGCAGTAGGTCTGTGTTCCATGCGCGGCTACCAGGAGTTTGGACAGGCGCGATGGTTCCGTCGCGTTTTGAGCTGGCAGCTTCCCCAGGGCTGCTTCCCGCAGCTACTCAACGAGCTAGAGTGCAGCCACCATGCCACTGCCGTCGGCATGCTCAACCTCGCGTTCGGCATTCGACACGTCATGCAGTTTGTGAGCTATTGACTGAAACTACACTCGTTTTAAGGACGTTAATTGAAAGAATCATTTGTGCTAACGATCTAAACCCATACCATAAAAATAGGGTCTATCGCTCACTTTATGATATGTGCACAACATAAAACAGCTCCTCCTAGCGGAGTTATTTTACCTTTACACATTTTCTGTATGTTAAGGCTAATAAACATTAATTTGCAGATAATTTATGTAAATCTAAGATGAATTAAAGCTTTTTTAAAAGAAATACACTTAGTTTTGCTAAAATTGCGATTTTCGGAATGATAGAAATTTCACATTTATTGACTTAGTTATATGATGTTAATTTCTAAAGATGTTTCAATAGTTACAACACTACGATTTTTTGTATATACTATTACCATATCCTATAGTAATTTTTAAGATTATAAGCAAGCCTCTAGTTGTACAGATTTTACTACAGTGATTTTTTAAATGTACGTTTTTCTTTTAAAAACAGAAAAAAATCAATGTAAAGTTTCATATAATAGCAGAAGCTAAGAATAAACCCAAAAATCATCCATTGTTTGCTTGTTACGTAACTACTTTACTTTTATGTCAAATTTTATGTAATTTTGGGGAATAGTTTCCGAGCAAAAGTGATTTATGTGACTGGCGTAAAGATTTTTCAAAAAAGTAAAAAAATCATACCTTTTAAACTATTGATTTTACGGCACTATTGTTTTTTAATGCCTTATCATGATGTTCTCTACCAAAGAAAAATATTTGAACCACTATGAATGGGCCGCTCTGTATATGTAACGAAATATTTCTTGAAGAATTGCAAGTATATTGAACATAGTCGTTAAAAATGTATACTTATTTTAATGCTTCCTAATTAGTTTTAATTTTTGAAACTTTTAATATTTTATAAAAGAGGAATATTTTTATTTAGCTTCATAAGGATCAAAAGAAAATCAATAATTTGTCGTGAAAAAGATAATCTAGGAAAGCTATTCATATTGGAGGAAATAGCGGAAAAGAGAACAAGAACCCGTTTTTCGACGCTATACAACATGCCCGTTATCGGGATCATTGCAAAGGAAAATAAAATTCTGTGAGAGGGCAACTACAAGTGGGTACATCCCTCATTCTTGAGGGGACGAATAAATGTAGATGAGACACCACTCCAAATGGGACACCTGCATATAATCTGTAGAAATGAATGTGAGATTGTCCCGTAAGTAATAATCTAGTAAGTAGTGAAATTGTCCCGTAATTTTACACCCACAGATAGAGAGGATCATACTGTGTTAAGAATGGAATTTCATGTTTAATAAAATCCCACATTGTTTTTTTAAATGTTTCACGTTTTTAAAAATTTCTTACTTACCTTAAAATAAATGAAATAATTTTCTAATTCTATTAAATATATATTCGAATTTTTCAATAACCATTTCATTTTTAAAAATCTTAAATTAAATATTTATATTTTATTCAACTTCTTTTCTTAAGATTTAAGCTATTGTCGTGTGTACAGAGACCTGGGAAGCCAATTATTTAAAAAAAAAATGCAATTAGTAGAAAGTTAAAAATAAATAGATTTCCATTTTGTTAATCTTGAAAAAAACATTATCACGGAAATTGCTAGAAATTTATTTCACCAAATTCCAGTTTTTAATAAAATGTCTTTAATTCTACATTATTTGAACTAGAGTGTGTGAATTTGGCCTTTAATTAATCATCATGATGCGTAAGGGGCTGGAAAAGGAATGAAATAAAGCCAAGCATCAATGAATGAAAGATAACATAAAATAAAAATACGAGTGTGCTTTAGACCACACGACTGAAGTAAAACTTCAAATTCACAAAATATGAACTTTAAAATGAATTTACAATTTTATTCTCTTTAAATGTAGAATATTTAATATATTGAACAAAATAATAATTTATAAAATTGTTCAAGAACGAAATGAAATTACAAAATAATAAAAAAATCACCGTTCGCGTATATATATATATATATATATATATACATATATATATATATAAATATATAAAAATATATATATATATATATATATATATATAAATATATAAATATATATATATATATATATATATATATATATATATATATATATTTCATGCACTGGCTATGAGAGGAAGAGAGAAAGAAAATGTGCCCTCGCACTGCTCTCTCTTGCTCCTACAGTGTGATACAGACAATAGGCTTGCACTGTGTCTTAGATATACGAAACATAACTGGCTATGAGAGAAAGAGAGAAAGAAAATGTGTGCTCGCACCTCTTCTCTTGTGCCTACAGTAATATACGAAACGTAA
Organism: Druceiella hillmani; assembly: GCA_039881145.1. NCBI lineage: Eukaryota > Metazoa > Arthropoda > Insecta > Lepidoptera > Hepialidae > Druceiella > Druceiella hillmani. The sequence goes on from JAYKKI010000007.1 coordinate 18,979,557, forward strand.
CTCTCTCTCTTTCTGTCTTCACTAACTTATATCACCTTCTCAACTTCCGTTCGCCTCGTCCGATCACACTTTTCGTAACGCTCTCGTCACGCATTCACCAGCTTATTCCCCAAGTCAAGCGTGCGTAATGAAGTTTTACTTCAAAAAGGCATTCTAACTGATGATTAGCCATATTGCTAATTCTGTATCGTTTATTGAAAGATCGTTAAACTTCTGGTACTAGAGAAATTATTTCTTGATCGTATGGACATGTTCACATGGCTTAGAAAGGCTAGTATCGAGTGTCTGTAAAATTTCTCTTTTACGCAACCATAATAAAAAAGTCCGTACGATTGAGACATGACGATTACAGTGGCCAAAGAATTGAACCTAACCGGCCGATTCACCTTCCCGTGAAAGTTCCATGCAAGTTATCTTGCATGCGAGCCCTGTAATGTGCTGGGCTCCCATCATCCTGCGACCACATGGATGGCCTTAAAGTTACTGCCACGTTTTCAAGTAGAAACAGAAGATCTTTCGCTAGTAATTATAAATAACTTTGTGCATTAAGAGCAGATGATAACTGGAAAACGCTGATTACTTTTCTGTTGTAGTTGTCATGAATTAATTTTAAATCGGTAAAAGTTGTGTAGATTGATGCAGTCATATTTTTGGCATGATGACGCCATTTTTACAGCATTCGCCAACAGAAAATCTTCGGGAGATTTCTCAGAAAATCTTTGGGAGAAATCTTTTTGAGAGATTATTTTGGGAGAGCTGCATAGCCATCAGAGCCTGTACATGTTGCATATGATAAAGATTTAGTCGATATTTTTTTAATATCCTATGCATTCGCTGTCTTCGATGTTCCAGCGCGTTTTGGTATAAAACGCGCGAAAAGGCTCCGCAATCTGCCTCCCATTCTTTGAGTAGTACTTTGTTATGATATTTTGGAGATCTTTTTTCGTTTCTGCCACCTAAACATTAGCGGAAATCATTCCTTTACTACAGCAGTTACGAACTCTTATATAAGTAAGGCGGCCATATACTCGATCACTTTCATCATTAGTACCTTATACGATCGAGCCAAATAGGTATTTAAAGGTCGGCAAAATTAAACCGGTTTTTTGTTTATTGTTTCATTTGGTTTTTTTGTCAGTCCTATACACATTTTAATTAATGATTTGCGCGCAAAACGCATTAAAATTACACGGCTAATGAACCTATATTTATAATTTGTTAGCTAATCAAACACAGTAAGCGCACTAGTTCAATAAATATAGAATTAAATACATGTTAATCAAAATATAAACTTACCGAAATAAGGCCTCACGCATCTTCAATAGATTTTTTTTATCGCAGTGGAACAAGTTAAATATTTTACTAATATAATGTACTTTACTTTGTATTTTACTAATGTAATGTATGTAGTAGAAACTAAATGCACAATTTTCTAAAATAGTTGGCCATCCAAATCTCGATACAATTTTTCACGTCACAATAAAACACAAATTTTAATGTTGAGATTTTCTTTTTAATTACACTAATTACTTAACGGTTCAAATACCCATTTAATGGTATAACTATTCAGAAATATATTACAAAAAAACCTAATCAGAAAAATTCTTCATATGTGGCTATTGGACTGAATAAATTAGCCAAGAACGCCTATTTTTGGAAAAATCAAAAGTGTCCGAAAATTTCGAAAACATAAAATACAATTTTCTGATGAAGAACAGTCCCCTCTATCTTTCGGACCATTCTTTGCTTGAAAGATTGTTCACTGTTTATGGGACTCTCGTATATTGTCCTTATAAATAAGCGTTTATAGATAGGGGGATTATGCAATCTTACAGGGAATTAAATTAAAAATAAAAATTTAATTACCTATTACATAAAACCACCAAAAAATGAACTATAGATAAAGATAAAATATGTATATTTAAACTTTGTAGTAACAATCGTGTTGCTAAATGTTCGTAAGTGAACAATGCATAATCGATTTTATACCATACTTCTGATATATAAAAAAATGTCTTGTTTGATATATCGATATTTTTTGAAACGAATAAAATGTAATTAAATTATATCGATTTACTGTTCCTCATAGTCTATGGATTTTAATTTAAATTTATAAGTTAACGCCCTTGTTCCTTGTACCTGCACAAACCACTTGATATTTTTTCTTCTATTTTCGTAACTTTTAATTTTGTAATAACAATATTTTATTTCATGATAAATTATTCCAAAACTTCGTGTCAGATGACTGGCTTGCTTATTCATTTATTACTTAAAACAAAGTCGGGTGATATATTCTGATGTAGGCTCAATTAATTACAAGTAACTTAATGAGTAACTGAATTTCCACTTCACCGAAATAGATATAACCTACATCGTTATTTTAACGTTATTGGTATTTTTACTGTTTTTTTTATTTTTGTTGTTAATTATTAACAATTTGTATGGGTCTTTAAACAATATTGTGGCGAAATTTATTGGACGCGCTGGTAATGATAATATACAGATATTCCTTTTGAATTTCTATTCTTCCAAACCCAGTATGCTTGGAACATTTCCCAGTTTGAAACTATTCTATATCAAGGATATGTTTAAAACAATTATTCATTCCTGAATTAATTGAAGTGTTATTTTAACAATAAATTACTAATTTAACAACTGTTAATATGTTATAATAACCTGCCTTTTAATGGTATGTGTAATTTTAACGGCACGTGTATTTAGTGGGTTACGAAGTTGAAGCATTGAAGTATATATATATATATATATATATATATATATATATATATATATATCTAAGAAAAAAAATATGTGTTTGTGCGAATTTTATATTTAATTTATAGAAGAGACGTTTAAAAATGTTTTATTTAGTAATATCTTTCATGTTACCATATGTAATTAATTTTAAAATATTATCTTCATTCATGTCGAAAATGAGCCATATCTTCTCTTAAGGCGTCTATTTGCAACATGTTGGATTATATTCCTGAAACTTTGTGTTGACATCGTCTGAAGCTTAATATAATGACTAATTAATATTACTACCTAACAATTAAAAAAGATTAATTATAACAATAAATATCGATACACGTAAAAACATATTAGTATCGTTATATTACGCCACATCGATAAATCACACAGCACTATCGCAGCTAAATTTAAATAATTCGAATCATAATTAGCATGTGCAAATTTTTGTTTCTTTCACGCATGCACAAATGGAAAGTTCGAGAATAAGGACGTATTTACAAAATACCGCTGCTCGAGAACGAACTTTTAATTTTATATTTAATTTATAGAAGACTCGTTTTAAAGTATTTTATTTAGAAATATCTTTCAGGCTGCCATATGCAGTTCATTTTAAAAAAATTCTCATATTATTCTTTAATGTTGAAAGTGAGTTATATTTTTCTCTGAAGGCATCTACCTGCAACACGTTGGATTATGTTCTTGTAATTTTATGTTAACATCGCCTGAAGCTTAATATAATGACTTATTAATATTACACTATCTAATAATTAAAAAAACTTAATTGTAATAATAAATATCAATACACATATAAATATGTTAGTATCGTAATATTATGCCACATCGATAAACCACACAGCACTATCGCAGCTAAATTTAAATAATTCGAATCATAATTACCATGTGCAAATTTTCGTTCCTTTCACGCATGTACAAATGGAAAGATCGAGAGATAAGGACGTATTTACAAAAGACCGCAGCTTTAGAACGAACATTTATTAGTTGTAAAATCACCAATACACCACTTGTTGGTGAGCAACAAATTTATAGTATATTCGCAATATCTTGATAACGCGCATAGACTATAAATTTGTTGCAATAATAACTAAAATGAATATATGTGTTTTATATATTTATTAGTAACCAGTTCCATTTATTTTCTATTATTAAAATGATGTCGAAACAACGAAAATAATATTAGTATTATTCCAGTTTTAATTCGGATTTCATCCGTTGACCAGACCAGCTAACCAGAAAGACTCTTTACTGATTTTATCTTTCACATGCGGTTTTATCGTGGAACTAGTAGTTAGTCGATCGTTTTCAACCTCCAACAATATAAAAGACAAAAAAATAGGACAACCGCAGGGGAAATACTTTTAGACTCATTTAAACATTTCATACTATGAGCCCTAAGGAAACCACCGATGACTGAAACCTGCTCTCGTGATCCCGGTGAAAACAGATCTCACTCATAAATGAGGCAAATTAAAAAACAAAAAAAATTATATGAACGCGTGAAGAAAAACACGAGATTACTTACTAATTATTAAAAATCACGAAAGATGCTATTTAACTTTTCCTTTGTCACCATCATATGTGTGATGTCATGTTCAACTCCAAAACGAGTAAAGTTAGCGTCAGTTTCCTAATGACTAGCCTGATGATGCGCGAAATTTTCTAATGAAAATTAAGTTTATGCACCAAACTTTATTTGAAAGTACTTTGTTTTATATTTGTGTTTGTTAAAATGAAAACTTTTTATTTAATACTCATTTTAGTTAACTAAACAATCATTAATATTTTTTTTTCATTTCGAAAATATAAATTGTAAAAAGAAATGGCTGTATAACCGTCGGCAGCCTCATATGACAAACTTTTATTGTGATAATTTTTAGTTTCTCGCTTTCAAAATCTTAGCACTAATGGAATTTTATGAATTATCTCTTATTTCGTTGATCTCGATAGTCGAGGATCCACCAATTATGGAAACATACAGTTTTGATAAAAATTCACTAAATATTATTCTATGTTATCTTACCAGAATTGGTCATCCTTCGCAATAAATTCGTATTTATTAGTACCAGTCCAGACCGCAAACACGCAGATGTCATGGCCAGTGATACGAAGCTGACCTTGTATTTGTTAAAACCACAGAGGCATTCTATTGTACACATTTGTATTTACAAAACTCATTTTCTTGTTTTATTGCTTCGTCTGGGTGCAAATTAAAACTAGATAATGGGCACTTAATTTCTACAATGCCATCTACGTATTAACAGTAAGTAGTGTGGCTCCTAGAAAAGAAAAATCATTATCAATAAATAAAACGCACTTCTCAATTTTGATATGTAAAAGTGTTGCTAATTCTCTGAGTGTAGTGTATTCATTATTTTTCCCTGTTTTATTGATGGCGCATTATTTAAATCATTCCATCATAATGAAGCGCAATTCGTATTTACACGTATCTTGCACACTTAGTCAAACCAAGAAGCTGTTAATAACTTCCACCTACGTTCTACCCAAAGTGGACTAGCACTTTTTTGGATTGTATTGCGCTCTAAAAAACGCCGTCGTTCAGGAGTCAATACCAATTCTTTCAGAAACTCTTTTTGCTGCTTCTTCGTATATTTCGTCAATCATATACGGCTTCTGACAGCTCTTATCATAGTAAGAGTCTTTTGATAAGAGCTTGTTTTTGTAATTCCTTTAAAATTTCTAACATAATTGAGACTACTACTAAATGTTTCTAATTTCCTTATTTCAGAACAAGCGTCTGTTTTGAAAATAAATTTATGCACAAAATATTGCAAACAACCTTTATTAATTAAGACACTAGAGCAGTTGCACATCGCCCACTATAAGAACCTCGGCGAGAAAAGTTAACTCTCTTTTCTCCTACATGTTTGGCAACGTGCGTATTAAAGCTTTTCGCTAAATTATTCATTTCATTGTGAATTGAACTATTAGAATGTAAAAGTAATCTACGAGCTATGTCAGTTATTTTGTGAAAAACAGCACAAATTGAAATTTGGTAACTAAATTCTCACTATTACGCATATTTGTCGTATAAAAATAAAACAAACAGAATAATCGCCAAATATATGGTAGGGCTATTAATAATAAATCTTTTTATATTATAAAGTTTTTCAACGAACGGTATATTTTGACTTTTCCAATTTTTCACGGACGAATTTACACCCCAGAGCTATTTCAAGTAATTATCCTTTATAAGCTTCCGTGCTCTCAATGAATTTGCTGTTTTTGATGCAATTGCCTATAAGAAATTACAATAATTACGCAAGAGATCGTTTTTACATTCCATTTTACTTACAGTGAATTTTTTATAAGGCCAGGAATTTCTTACAGTGGAGTAAGTGCTTGAGTCTCCATCGGCAATCATTCATGAATAAATGAGACCATTTTCTGCAAGAAATTTTTTTAAATACACTCGCAACTAATGGCTTCCTCCATTTTAATTGAAGGAACGATATCATTTTAAAAACGTGTTTGTGATGGAGGCTCAATGCCTTTGTTGGATGACCGAGAACACGTGAGGCAGTACTTATTTTTTACTCCTAAATAAATAACTTCTTTACTATGGAAACCTATGATCGCTGCAGCGTCCTGTACTCCTTTGCTCAACTAATTGGTGTTATAAGACCGTTTAGGCCAACAAGCATCCGTTACAACATTGATACACCTTTTTCATTTACACTTCCAATGAATTTTGCATATTCTACTTCTTCTCGTGCCGCCTCAAACATGCAATGCTCTGCTGCTTGTTCCATTTGCAAATGGTATCATGACAAGAGTTATATTAGAGAATCTTAGAGACATGGGTGGAATATCGACATGACATAAAACTGACACTATACCAGCGACAGCTTTTTGCTTTATGTCTATTTTTATTGTTTCTTGTTTTATGTCCATTTCGTTTCATTTTCGAAATTTTCGTGTTGCTTCTAAATCAAAGTTACCACCGCACATATTGCAAATAAGTGTAAAATTTGAATATAACCACGTTATCTGTTCTATTGCAATACGTATGTGAGGCATACCGCCATCGAATATCGAAAAGAGATTTATGTTTACTAATAATTAAAAACTTTTCTAATAAAAAATTAATATCTACCATTCTTTTGCCTTTTGCGATGTATAAATATATGACAAATAAAATAGAAATAAGAATTTAATAGATCCAAAAAAGGTACTTCTGTGACACTTTCTATGCAGTAGCCATAGGCGCTTGTTTTCTTCGATTCTGTCCCTAATACGTGTATTCTGGAAATAAACAATTTAGGATATATTTAGTCGTAATAATTGAATTGATTACCAATCAGAAATATAAAAATTAAAGGTCCAATTATTTAGAAGCCAGACTGTTGTAAACAATATGTCCTAAAATACAAATATATCCTAGAATAATAAATATGTACATCTAATATAACGTGAAAACGTACATCAATAAACCGACTTTGCAGGGGTTACACATACGACGCTTAGTTGCTTTAATTCCTAGATATTACGTTATAGCCATCTTCTCACCTATCTTTCGAATAATACGGCATTACATATCGTATGTTAGAAAATGGCATTCAGCTGTAGAAAATAAGCTCAGATATTTAAAAAATCCGTAATATATATATAAATAAATATATATACATATATATATATATTTATACATATATATATATATATATATATAAATATATATATATATATATATATTTAGTTTCTTCTATCACTTGTCGATGTAAGTGCGTTTGTAAGTGCCGCACCTTAAGGATGTGCAAACAAAACAAAGTGAGCAAAGCGCGCATTGAAATAATCGCAGTAAATATACTATTTATTTCGACGAGAGAAACTATATTTTCGCTGACTAAATATTTTTATTTTTCTGTTTTACTATTGCGTTAATATAAATTGTTTTTTCGGCAAAATAAAGAAGAGGAAATGAGCATTTTACTGCTTTTTTGATGTCAAACATCTATAGGCGCAGGTATAAACCGGATCGTTGGCGTGGCGACGCTTGCCGTGGCGACGGGCCGCCACGCTATACTAAGGCATATATATATATATATATATATATATATATAGTCTATATGTAGCAGAGTTTACGGTATGGCGACGTGTCGCCTTGCGCAACCGACTACGCGACCCCCTCCTCACTCAGTTCGACGCTGTTGTTTACAAGTCACCATTTTCTATAAGAAATTCGTAATACTTTATTTTTTCATTTTGCTATATTTAGTTCCTGTAATAATCTTGTCTTTTATGCATATTACTTGTACGAACACGATGTTTCACATCTTCCAGGCGTCCCGTGACGGGTCACTGTTTTTTATACTACATATTTCTAGAGTTTAGAGTAAACTTGGAATAAGCTTGGAGTAAACTTTACTTTTTTTCGTCAAAAACCTAAACACGTCCTTAAACAGATGATTAATTGTTCTGCTACCTCTAATTTTCCCTCCCCACGCGGTCCCAAACCATGTTATAGTCAAAAGTATTTTCATCGGTTATACTCTGCAAAGTGGTGCGACCGGTCATTCGTTACTCTGTAGTCTTATACTGAACATTACGTGGATATTATACTGAACAATTGCTATTTACGAAGGCATTAACGCTTTTGAATCTGAGAAAAGAACCACCATTAATGTCATTCAATGGAATGTTCTAATATCTCCAAAAGATATTATAGCACTTAAAAAGTTTTTGTAATTATGAAATTCTAAGAGAACTTTTCTTCTGAATAAAACTAGTTCTAAAATTAAATATATTTGGCGTTAATTTTTTAGAAATTCATTATTGGGTGGGCAATTGGGCTCGGGAGGATAACAACTGAAATAAAAAAATCTGATGGAGAACCGAAGTAGTCGATATAGCGCTTAACCCTAATAAGCAAAAGAGTCAATGGACAGGTCATATATGCCAAAGAATCGGCAACTGGTGAGGTAGAAGAGTTATCGAGTGAAGATGATGAACCTTGAAACGCAGTGTGGAACACCCCCCAGCCAGATGACCGACAACCTAAAAAAGTCCGCGGAAAGTAATTAGATGCAGAAGGCGGAGGACTTAGAATGGCGGTGCACCTTGGGAAAGGCTAAAGTCCAGCAGAGGATAGTTATCTGTTATAGGCTTATGATGAAGACATGATGTTAATAAAGATAGCATTTTTAAAGCCAGTGTCAAGCAGATGATAGTATAAACTGATGATGATGTTTAATAATATAGCATTTTTTAGCAGAAAAGTAGCTTAGTATTATAACACATAATATTACAGGAGGAAAAACTAAAACCCGTCTACGGGAAAAAGTAACTGAAAAGCACAAAATACATACACAGACAGCCTATGAAATTCATAACGTTATATAGCCTAGGACACTCTCGGGATAATGACGAATCTAGGCACACCTCATTTCTTGAAATCACTTCAGTAGTTTAGCCTGTACGAGGGAATAAACTTACTCACATTCATATATATATATATATATATATATATATATATATATATATATATAGACACACACACACACACACACATATATATATATATATATATATATATATATATATATATATGTATATGTATTTATACATCGCCTGTGAAATTCATAATATTATATACCCTGGTATATTCTCTGGATCAAGACCAATCTACGGACATATCATATAAATATATACATACATACACAGCCGGTGAAAATCATAACTCTTCCTCTGCCGTAGTTGGGTAAAAGCACTCATTTAACGAGTCAACTAGTGAATGCATCTATTTTCGGTATTTGACTTTTTGAGGCTTTTGTTTGTGAAGAATACACATTCAAATTTAGAAGTGGAAAATAATCGAAACAGGCAGCAGATTCTAATTAAGGAACAAAAGAAATACAAAAGCTTTTAAAAAGTAAGTACGTAGGATTAATTGCGGTTAAGATTGTGGGCTTGGCGACTTTTAGAGTGCATCTGGACGAATTTTTAACAACACCACCAACCAACAACCTTTCAGTAACCAGTTAAATAACTGGTGTAATTTAAGAATAGTTATGTAGATTCAATATTTTATTGCGAGTATTATAAACTGAACTGGTAATAAATTTTAATTCAAAACAGCATAGATGTTAAGCATTTTATAGTATTTATTTTCCTACTTTGCTATATGTTAAGAATTTTATAGTATTTATTTTCCTACTTTGCTATATGTTAAGAATTTTATAGTATGTATTTTCCTACTTTGCTATATGTTAAGAATTTTATAGTATTTATTTTCCTACTTTGCTATATGTTAAGAATTTTATAGTATTTATTTTCCTACTTTGCAATATGTTAAGAATTTTATAGTATGTATTTTCCTACTTTGCTATATGTTAAGAATTTTATAGTATGTATTTTCCTACTTTGCTATATGTTAAGAATTTTATAGTATGTATTTTCCTACTTTGCTATATGTTAAGAATTTTATAGTATTTATTTCCCTACTTTGCTATATGTTAAGAATTTTATAGTATTTATTTTCCTACTTTGCTATATGTTAAGAATTTTATAGTATTTATTTTCCTACTTTGCAATATGTTAAGAATTTTATAGTATGTATTTTCCTACTTTGCTATATGTTAAGAATTTTATAGTATTTATTTTCCTACTTTGCTATATGTTAAGAATTTTATAGTATGTATTTTCCTACTTTGCTATATGTTAAGAATTTTATAGTATTTATTTTCCTACTTTGCTATATGTTAAGAATTTTATAGTATGTATTTTCCTACTTTGCTATAAATGGTAGTTGGTTGAATCTGGCGTCGAAAATTAAGTTTTAACTAAAAGTCAATTAGAGATTTTTAAGAAATGTTTCATGCTTATTTAAAAAGAAATTAAATAACGTTGAAGTTGTTTAAAAAAATGAATAATTTTATTGGAGTTGTAAATGTAAGATATTTGTCCCCCGTACAGTCTTTCTTATTATTATTTTTTCATTAACAATGTACATAATCAAAACGAAATTCATCTTTTCAACTAGCGCTAGCTATCAGTTTATTTTTCCTTAAGTTAAATCGTTACATCTACATTCACATTCAAAATCGTATATAAAAAGGATTGGTCATTTCGTCCTGGCTAGTTTGGTCTATTTATAATACTATGTATTGAGTATCAATTCTTTTTGACAGGGGAAGAGAATTTACACGAATACAATTATAAAAAACAAAGTTGCTATTTGTACAATAGTTAAAACATTAATAAAATGTTTTGAAATCACACAAGACTTTTTTGCTGCATTTTAAGTTTCGCGTGATGTATTAAGTTTTTTTGTGTTTTGAGTTACGTTTTATTTATATTTATATAAAGGTTTTTTATCTTGGTTCCTAAATTTTATTAAAAAATAAATAATGCTATGCTGTAATTAAATTAATGACCAATATATTAACGTAACGTTGGAGTATGGTGAATATGGACTAAATGCTAATGCAGTTTGTTTCGGATTAAGTAAAGAGTACATGTACGTAAGGAATTACGAATTTGTTGAAAAATATATAACTTAATATTGGACATGATTTTAATTAAATTATTTTTATTAAATTATGCTAAACATGATTCTATACGACATAACCTAACGCAAAATCTAATTCGTTAAACAGTCGATTAAGTGCGCACCTTAACTCTAACATAAAAGAAAGAAAATCGGAAAAAAGGTCTCCAACGGATAATTAAAAATAATCAATACCTGGAAAGGGTCATGAATTCTGCATAATATAGAATTTGGTGAAAGGGTTTGTGTAATTTTCACCGGAATTTCGAAAGAGATATGTGCTCTATTTTGCTTTACCTTATTCGTATAAACTAATATCCAATGAAATATTTACTAAGTATTGCAGGATTATAAACGATTACAATATAATATTTAAAAGATTTTAAAGAAGATTTAAAAGATTACATACAAAAAGATTTTTGAAGTTTTCTGTTTATTTTTATTGACAGTGTTTAAAAGGAACTCTTTCTTATTCGTAGTTAATTTGACAAGTAAAATATTTATTGTTCTAAAAGCGATGAAGTTTCAGTTTTTTAGTTTCATTATATTTGGTGATGTATTTGTGTGTATATATATATATATATATATATATATATATATATATATATATATATATACACACACACACACATACACACCTTTGCCTGTCGATAAATATTCGATAGTTAACTGAAACGAATCGCAGTCGTAAATAAAATAGGTATTGACGTAATTTAACAGCAAGTGCATTAAGTAGGGGAGACCGAGGCTGGTTGCTTGTTGGGGTAGGTAGACTGTCGAGAACTAATCAGAAGTGCAAGTGTTACGTCATTCAACTACTGCTAAAAGCCAGCACTGCTATCCTGCTCAGTCGTCCGGATCGTGGCGTTGTAATCGTAAGTAGTTTTATTCTGCATGAAAAGGATTTTATATATCTTACAGAATACACTGTCATATGAAAAAGTAAAAAAAAAATGTTACAAAGTAATCTGGACTTCGCAAGATTGGTTTACGGGTTACCTCAAACGTCATCGTTCACTATCAATCCGATTACCTCAAACTACGAGTCTATCCAGAGCCACATCATTCAACAAAAACGTAGACTTATTTTTCAACAGCTGGAAGTTCGTTCATCAACGATTAAATCCAAGCCCTGGTGAAATTTGGAACGAGACGGGAATCGTATTGGTGACAATCGCGGTAGGTATCTCAGCTTTTGGCAACGTGGTCCCCCGTCTTTTGTTTTTCCACGAGAGCATTACAAAAAATACTTCGTAAGAGGCAGACCGATAAGTTCACATGGAGATGCAAACCCACCTGGATGGATGAAAGGACAGAACCTTCTAAAATATGCCAAACATTTCATAAAATACGTGAAGCCTAGTAAAGATAAGCCTACTCTTTTACTCTTGGACACTCACAATTCTCATTTATCAATCGAAGTACCTGATTACATCAAAGCAAATGGGGTCACAATTTTATCGTTCCCCCCACACTAGAGCTACAAACTGCAAACTTTAGATCGTTCGATCTAGTCGAGTCCTTTCTGTTATATATTATATTTGTCTTTTTTTCCTAACATTGAAAAAGTATTGAGTTCAGTTGATGTTATATGACTGGTCGGCCAACACTAGCGTCATATGATGATGTAACTCCTCCAACAACACTCAATGAAAGTATTGTTGCGTTAACGTCTGAAACGAGATCATCGTATAATTTATGTGATGTAGTTGAAAATTTAATATCAAGTTCGGATGATTCTTTTTCTATAACGACTTATGAAAGTGCTGTGCCATTATCGACAGCTAAAAATGGACCATTTGATGTCCAAACTTTTAAACGTGAATCGATACGACCTCTTTCTCAAGCTGAACTACGTTTAGAAAACATAAGAAATACCATGAAATGGAAAAGTACCATATACACAGAGCCTTGCAAGAAAGGAAATCTTATGGGTTTCAAAACTAAACTTCAATCGTGCAAGGAGACTTTTAAAAAAAGAAAATGGAAGCTACGAAATGAAAGACCACTAAAGAAAAATCCAACGGGACAAGCAAGGAGACGAGGAAGGAAAAACGAAAGAAAATTATTGATGAGACAGATAAAGGCGACGACAATGGCTCAATTTGTATAGAATGCATGGAAACGTATAGTCTTATTCCTAGCGAAGAAAGGGCTCGTTGCACCACGTGTAATTTTATGGCTCATGTGAAATGAGCAAAAGGTAGTTTGATGTTTTATGAATGAAAAATTGTACTCCTGATTTAGAAAACTGATTTGTCGGCAAATTATTAAGTTCTTACAAAAACAAAGATATTTGTTTAAGATGATGGGACTGACTGATACCTAATTTAGAATAATAATAGTCAAGGATACTGGAATTTTATTTTCGTTAAGAAAAATGTATATTGAATATATGAGGAAGGTATTTACGGTATTATGTTTTATTAAATGGTTAAAGACTTATATTTGGTTTCTAAATTATAGTAAACCAAATATAAATAAGTTTAAATTTTACCAGGTTTGTGAAAACTAATTGTTTATTCAAACTCAAAATCCAGAAGACTGACTGTTTAGTTCAAATGATTTGTATGAAGAGATTGGTGAGTTTTTTCAAATGAAAGTTTCAATTATTACTTGCTTATTTTTTTGACTATTCAAAATTTGACTCTAATTATGTGGGGAAAATGGAGTAGGTCGACTATTTATTAGTGTTCTATAAAAACAAGTGTATTAACTTTACCATAGTAAGTTCCGGCTTTCATGTTAATTTTTACAGTAACCATAATAAATTTCCTAACAAATATAGGTGTTCTTGCTCGTATATATACAAAAATTAAAATATAATAATGTTCAAATTGAAATTCAGCAAACCATCCCCGATCTCCCCTACAATAGCGCGACGAGTGAGAAAACAATAACATTTGCAAATTTTATTTCTTTCGACTTTATTAACTGCTTGTTCTTGTGGAAATTTCAATCATTTTCTACGCTAGAATGTACTGTATCCGACGTCTAACTTATTTTGTTTGTGCACAATTCATTTTTGTGGTCCATTGGCCGAGAGCGTGCGATTGTCTTGCCTCATCTTTTTACATGCTAGATGATCCACCAACCACTGACATTCCTGTCTATGTCGACGCTCTTGACAGGGCGCTACAGTACGTTAATAAGACAATAATTGCTAAAAATTCGACTGCGAAATTGAATTTATTAACAGGATTGTTTTTATCAGAAGGTAAATTTTATTCTGATAACCTTTCGTTTATGTGAGCGGTTTCATTTCTGTACGATTTAGAAACTGTATTCTACTAAATTCTATGAAAAAGTAGTTAAATATATAATTTTAATTTAATTTATTTAAATAGAAGTATTCTCCAATTAACAATATTTTAAATTTATTAGGACTTTTTAGGAATATTTTGGGATAATCAATACAAGATTGACATAGGTTAAATATGAGATAAAAAGTTAAAATTTAATTCGTTATAATTTTCTGTACCTTAAAAGGAAAAAAAGAGAACCATTATAAGATTACTCACTTTTCCATCTGTTTGTCTGTCTGTCATAGAGGTTTTCCTCAGAAACTTTTTGACGTAAAAAAATGGAAAGTTGGCATCGTGATAAATACAGACGTAAGAATAAATGTATTAACTTGCACATATGTCAATGGTTAATATTCCAAAATACTTATACAGATATTGGAAATGAGGGTGAGTTGTGTAAATGAACCATATGTAAGAGTTGTAAAGATTTTAAAACTGTTTTCTTTTTCGGAATTTTATTTAAGAAGATTCCAGAGCTATTCTTGAAAACGTCAATAAAAACTGTTAAAATCTAAATTACAAAAAACAGAGTTGCTAAAAGATTATCGGAAAACTGTAGCGTGATGAAAAATCTTTATCTATGCATTTAATAAACCTGTAGAAATGACCTATCTGTTCATTAAAGATAATATAAAAATATCTTTATTGGAATTCCTGTGTGTTTATTTGAATGCGATACATCATTAAGCTACTGACTCCATACAGACGGAGTTGAAAAACATAGGGATTGACTTGGAGTAATATTTAATTATTATTTGATCGGAATTGATAGTAAATCACTTCCGATTCCGAATTCAGAAGATTCACGAATTTAATATTTTTAAATTGTACGAGTACAACGGCAAATAAATGCCCAGCTACTCGACGTGTGATAGCGTTACGTGTATTTTACATAGCGCAATGAAATTTTCCACACGGTATTTTTAATATTAGTGAAATGAGCATGGCCAGAAGTGAAATATGGAGCAGTGTAGGAGGGGTATGTGTTTGAATAAACAACTTAAATGCAGGCAGACGGATGAGGATAGACATCGTTGTTAGTTCTCTTTTGCATATAATTTGTTTTGATATTATATTTTAAAATTTGTTTGAAATAAAATAGTTGTCAATATTTCTAATTTAACTACTTTGGTAGGTTTAGTATAAATATTGTTATGTACTTTATTACCTATACGTGTAGTAAAACTGTAGAATATCATTCTCATGGTGTCTCTTTATTATGATTATATATGCTTATTTTATATCTACATTATTATAGTTTCACTACTATACTATTCGATATACAGACTAGAGCATATTGCAACAACACTTGTATTTTGGTGTAGCATATAAGTTGTAAAATGTTATTTAAGAAATAAAAATTTAAAAAACTAAATTAGAAACTTGTTGATTCTACAGAAGTTTACTTGATAATTAACCGAACTGAACTGAACTTGATTTTATTTGGACGTCACACGAACGACCTCGACTCACATCTGTCATAAATGAGTGTTTTGGAATACTTTGTGTGCAAAATCCTTAAGGTATTTTGATCTCGCAGAGCCTGTTTAGAACAGGCTGATACAGTCCTATTTATGATGATGCGAGCCAGAGATCATCGACGTTTTTTTAATATTTTTTTCAGGATTTCTCACGTCGAAATGAGATGTAGACTTGTTTGAAATTAAAAGTTTTATTTCCTTACGACCCCATTAGTATTTGGTTTCCGTTTCGGTATTGCCAGTGAAGTAAAACATGTAGGAATGTTGTAATAATTGAAAGATAATTTTTATTAATTATGTAATAAAGGATTTGGTTTCTTGAATTACTTAGTACACCTTACACACGCGTTACGTCTGTTGGATCGGAAGCACGTGCCGGATTTCGCCAAAGGCACACTTTATAATCTACTACGCAAATGCAAACTGCTAAGAAGAAGACTCCGACGGAAAGACCCCGGCAACGACTACTTCAATTCTCGTTGGTGATATGAATTTGTTTATTTTTTTAAATTATTTAAAATTTCACTTTTTATAAATATTACCGACATTTATATATATAAATATACATATATATATATATATATATATATATATATATATATATATATATATATAAATTCAATAGTTTAGTCACAGGAATTTTTGAAAGTGGTTTGCAATTTCAAACACGCTGAGCTGTTTCATTTCATACCGGCGTCGCGTAACATAACTTATGTTTTTTTTATATTAAAATGCTATTTTAATTTTATTATTCTTGGCGTTATTATTTATTTCATTACTTTAAAGTATTTATGACGACTAGTACTGATTGGGATTTCACTTAATGTCGAATGGCCAAATACACATGTTATATATATTACATACGCTAAATAAAAAGCGTTTACATTTCTAAATGAAATTGAAATGTACATTTATATAAATTTATAAATCTGAATAAACAATGATCACTTTCAAAAGGAAAAAGAAAATGTGTCTCCGAATAGTACCTTGGGTGTGCGACTGAATAATAAAAAATTGGGTCAATATCTTAATCATCACTAGTAAGATCAACGTTTTTGAATAAATATTTGTTATTGTGTTACATCATTTTTATTTAAAAAAAAATTGTAAAAAACTTAAGAAATGACAAAGTGAAGTGACCAGGCGCATAAAACCAAAATAACATTTACTTATATATATGATAAAACAATACCGAGAAAAAAATCTGTAAATAAATATTTAAAAAAAAAAATAGTTCCAACATGTTACGTTATGTTATTATATAGACCACAAAATAATATTTTTTCCAATTTTTGTCTGTTTGTCTCGTTCTCTGATTGTATATTCGTCAATCACGCAAAAACAAATGGACCGATTCCGATGAAATTTCCATTTATCATCAGGATTGTCATCAAAAATACTTTTTACGTTGGAAAGATCTTTCATTCTCACAAAAGAAAACTGGTTCGAGCAAGCATTAGACGAAAACCATAACTCTACGAATATTGACAGAAATTCCAACAGCGACGAATGATTTAAAAATAATTTTCGTTGTAGTATGAAAAAATAAAAATAATTTTTTTTTTAAAAATTAGTGGTCTTGGCTAATTGTAAATAGAGTCTTTATTGATTAGTTATTGAGATGATAGTTACTTGGCTCGATCAACAAATACTAATTTTGTGCTTACGTTTTAGCTTTTGATAATTTTGTAAGCGGAAATTGAATTTTATTTTACAAGAAAATGCCTAAAAAGATGAAAAGTAATTTAGCTCAAAACTCAAAAGCGTCTAAAAGGATGCGGTTTGTTTATTCTTTCAAAACTGATGGGAGATGTCAAGCTCGGTTATGTATGACTCGAAATCACAACACTGTGTCTCGAGCTTCGGAAACGGTAATAGAGCGCGAATCTCGATTAAGCTCTCAACGTATCCAAAATGTTACTTCGCGATCACTGCAGAATAGTACAGAATGTGAAGTACGGCTAGCTCGCGATCGAAGGCACCACGAAAAGTCCCGTGTTTAACGCGGACGAAGTCACGAACAACGCTAGTATTTCTATAAAATGTGAAACCAAAAGATAAAATTATTGTTGCCAATCCCCATGTCAGAACTAAATTGCATCGCAAACGCTTTTTATGGCAGGCGTGTAAAAAATATTTTTGGCGGCTATTATATTTGTCGCTGGACATGCGACTGAATGAGATTTAGCCTATTCACTAAATTAAGACGTGGTTTTTCATTTCACCACTAGATGACGGTATTTATTTTATTTTTAATATGCATTTTTAATTTAACATAAAAATAAAAAATATATTATTGTATTCGTATCAGCAATTGGAGAAGTACACTAGAGAGCGAAAGTTTGAAGATCTAGAAATTGAAATGAAAGATAGCTTAAAATTTATGTCAGTATTCGAACAAAACTAGTCAGTACGCAAGTGCAGACCTAAACACGACAACCCCAGGTGAGTTATATTATATATATATATATATATATATATATATATATATATATGTGTATATGTATATATATATATATATATATATATATACACATATATATATATATATATATATATATATATATATATATATATATTGTTGATTGAGCTACATATCTGATAGAAAACGCGACAAGAGTCCAAACCACAAAAAAATATACGCAAATGACATCATTGGATGAGCGACAACGCTTTCGTTCTTATGCGTAGAAACGAAGAACAAAAGTGTCGAGCGCAGAAGGGAACACCTCGAACAAATTGTCCGTCCGGATCCAAGTTTCACGTATTCACGTAGGCGAGACTAAAACTTCTAACTCAGAAAATCGAAGTATAGGCAGACAAAAACCAACCCCATTAAATCGAAGTATAGGCACCCAAAAACCAACCCCACGGACCCCATTCAATAATTAGCTCTATTGCAAAATTCTCATTTCTAAAATTGTGTCCTCGAAAATTGTCAGGATAAGGCAGTCACTAAAATAAATTACATTCTTGGGGCAATTTTCAGGGCAAGGTAGTTAGTGAAATAAGCTCATCACTCTTTCAGGATCCATAGTCACAGAGTTTTTAGTGAACCGATGAGCAAAGAAATAAAGCCAGAATTCTGAAAGATGAAATTAGAGCCGCAATTAAATATTTAAAGCATGGGAAGAAATGCCATCCCGATTACGGTCATCAAAGCCGCAGGGGAATACGGAGTAAAAATCTCTCTAATGCTGTGAAATATAATATGGCAGACAGGAACATGGTCGAAGTGAGGAGATCATACAAATTTCATTCCATTACATAAAAAAGATTCCATAAAGACCATTTTTCATGGCAGCAAAATTGCAGTACATATCTTAAAGGAGTAATCCAAAGTCTTTTTATGTAGTAGACAAATTGCACCTGAACAGGCAGGCTTCATTTAGGGAAAAAGTACCCACGAACAAATCCTAATAGAGCATTAGATTGTCGAAAAATCTCGTCAATTCGACAAGCCACTTATATTTACTTCGTTGACTTTCATAAGGCGTTTGACTGGTAATATGACTAAAGCTTTGGAAATAGCTACTTGAAATGGTAACGAAACGTCCTTCTGAGGCTTTTCTACCATTTGACAGCTGCTTTCGAAGTGTGAAAGTGCTTTGTCATTTTTCTCTTTTTGAATAGCTTACATAGAGCGTAGGAATTGATAGCACATATTTCGAGGTCCCAGAAGAAAAGTTTTCACCGCTATTTAAGGGAATTGCTTAAGAAACCATAGTTTACAGCTCATAAAATCAAGTGTTTTATAATTTAATTAAATACCTAAGGATAAATGGATATGATATATTCCATTTATCTTAGGAGGGATTAATTACGAGTATATTATAAACGTAGAATAGCTATTACTGCTATTCTTTCTGTGTAGTGAAATATAATAGTTAACTTCTTATGAGTATATGGAATTATTTCATAAAACTCAATTCCAGTGTAGCCTCCAAGCTACGTTTTTATTATTGTTATAGAACTATAATTAATCATTAAAGACAACGAAATTATGGATGTGTTATGTACAAAACTTGTGGGGTAAGAAATTTACTTTCATGTGTTTAATCAGATTTAAGGGTTTAATGAGTTAAATAACCATTATTTACAATAACACAACCACAAAATAATGATAATTTAACTGATTAGGCTTGAAGTAAATATTTTCAAAGACAAATATAGAAGTGTCAATCGCTACACAGTGAGCAGTCTGGTGCGGCACATAAAACCGTGGGTGAGCAACGAGAGCCCGCAGATGCGGCGCGGGCAGCTGACGCGTTGGCTGCCGCAGACGGGCGAGACCCTTACGCCTGCTCTTCTGGGGTTCAACGACATCATAATGAGTTGGGAACTGTTTGCGGAGATAGCCGATAGCTCTACCCTCTCACCCGACGATCAGCAGTCCGGTGAGATAATTACATAGTGTCTACGTGCATACAAATACGCATAAGAGTTGCGTCAATCCGTGTAGAAGGACTTTTTTTACATCAATAATTTTCCCACGTCCTATTTATGTAACTTTAATCTTTGCAGTGAGCCCGACTATTTGGTGAAAATGAATGCTCTATGTAAAAGCATAACCATTTAAATAAATACCATGCTGTTCAGAATAAAAACAATACAATAATAATCATGTTACACCATAACGCGTTCGCCATATTCTTTAGTTAAGCATTTAATATACAGGTCAAGTGACACTATAAAGTAAAAGTGTACGATGTTTTCTATTACTCGACTAAGATCACGAATAAGATCATCACCATCAGCCTGAAGACTAGGCCTCCCATAAAAATTGATCTCGTGTCGTTTACACCCAATGGTTTCCCGCGACATTTATCAGGTCATCTGTCCATTTAGCGAGACTCTGTCCCACTCTGTGTCTTTGGTTGTTCGTTCTACCCATTAGATTATTTTCCTATCGCCAGTTCAGGCTATCAATCCTACGTTAATGTCAAGCTACGTTAGTCACCTTAGTTCTCCTATGGATTTTCTCATTAGGGATCATAGCTTGTAGAGAAAACTCGAGTATAGCCTTTTTCATAATTTGCTGTGTGACTTGGATTTTTTACGAGGACATTATTAAGGGACAACATATAATTTCCATACGTCATCACTGGCGACACATATTGGATGAAAATTGGGGTAGTTTGGACGAAAAGATACGGCGATTTTTGACATGTAATATATACGTGCGGGATGCCAATACTTAATATGCTGATAACAAATGCCATTTCATTACTTTAATAACAGACAAATATATCACTCGTTTTCTATGTTAATCAAGTTTTATTTGCTTTACCTGTTCATAATTTGTATAATTCGATTTTATTTTTAGAATTTTGAGAATAAAACTAATGTCGTAATTATAACAAATACCTATCTAGTAATTGTATTTTTGCGCCCAAACGCATCATCGTGGTTCTAGGTATTCGTCGGTGATGTTACTTGAAGTTAGAGTCAATGCGGTTTATTCAAAAAGATTTTAGAAATAAATTGTTATTTCTCGAACTTAATAATTTCTTACTATAAAGAGTACCCGTAATAATTGTAACTAAATATTAATTTAAATATCTAATAAAAATATTATGAAGTTCTCAAACTTAAGTAAGTTAGTTTGTGGGTGAAGATTTTTACAGGGAATATTTATGCGTCTTCTCTCGGATCCAAACATTGGCTATTAAGAAGAAAACAGATTATATAAAATGTTGTTTTCTTTCAGACTTCTGTCTGCTGGAACTGAGTAAGGAACCTACAAGAAGTAGTCTGCAGAAGTGCAATGTCACTCAAGAATGCCGCGATATCATGAACCAGGGTTTGGTGATCGGGTATCCCCTCACGCACAGGTATGATTATCATTTCAATTTATTAATTAATTACAGTAATGCAATTTGTATAAAGGAAATAATTTAAGTTTCCATCTATTTATTATAACGTAACTTTAAGAGCTTTTGAAGTATGTGGTGTGAGCAGGAGCGACAATTTATATCGGCATCCTGTTTTTCTGCAATTGGTTCTCTTACGACTGTTATGATAGAATGGCCGGGTGATAAAAAATTCTGCCACCTTTAACACAAGTATACATTGTAGTACTAAGAGTAAGATTTGTGCATAAATGCCGTGAAGTACAAAATCCTATCCGAATATAACGTTAGCAACGTAGCTTTGGATCGGTTTGTCTATTTGAGAAGTGAAGAACGGACGGTGAGGTGTAACTAAGTGTAGGTATGCGTGGCGGGCAGAACAGTTAACTAAACAAATATTAATTGAAAAAAAATATGACAGGAATAGAGTTTTATTTGCTTTTACACATGAAAACTAACAATGTGCAATTAGTGTATCTAGCGAATTAAATAATTATTTCACAGAGCTTTAAGAAAGCCGCCAGTTGTATAGAATTTTCGATAATATTTCTAATTTGAGATTTTTTATCTGATCAAGATCACATCAGATTTGTTGATCGGAACAAACAAGATCAGATAAAAAATCTCAAATTTGAAATATTATCGAAAATTCTAAAGAACTTGGGGCTCTCTTAAAACTCTGTGAAATAACCATTGTTTGTCTATATAGTAGTAGGAAATGAAACCGTGATATTTCCATAAATTTAGTCTCTGCATTTATTGTTTGAATTGTAATAAAATGATATCTAAGTTGAAGTTTGTAAAGGGCTTTATTTTTTGTGAAGTAATACTAATATGGCTTGGATATGCTAAATATACTTTTAGACTCTGCCATAAATAAAAAAGTTGTAGGCGTGACAGAAGAATGAGTCTGGGAGAGATGTAGAGTTATGTATAAATGGAACGGGTGCACGTCTCCAGAAGAGTGAGTGAGAGGAAAGAGCCCTGAACAAATATTATTTCTATGACAAATTGTAAGAAAATAAAATAAATGAAAAAGTCTATACACTTAGGATTTCGGTTGTGGATGATATTGCTTGCGAATTGATATGCAAAATAATGTTTTGATCAATTAATTTTAATCTCTAAATCATACTTTTAAGAGGTAATAGGTATTAAAAGTATTACTTTTTCTATTAAACCAAAGTAAAGTCTGAATATCATTCATATAAGACTTGTTCTTTAGCCAACTATTCGCTATTAATAATTATGAATCTTGCAGATTCCTGTATTTCCTGTTCTCTGTCATGGTTAGAAGATGCTACCACACCTCGGCACTGGCCGATCAGATCCGCATGGACGTCATATGTGCCATGCTGTTCCTGGAAGCAAACTTCATCGCTAAAAACGACTTCCCGCATCCTGATCTATTTATGGAAATGGGTCAGTTGTTGTATTGTACTATAACTTAAAAGAAATTTCGGCAAATGTAGGTGCTATTCCAATGTGTGTAAAAAGCTAAAGCTTTGTAAAATATTTGTTTCCCATAGAGACGATTTATTTTCAAAATAATTTTTATAAAAGTTCGGCAATAAATTTTAAGCTTTAGATCCA
Source organism: Druceiella hillmani (assembly GCA_039881145.1). Lineage (NCBI taxonomy): Eukaryota > Metazoa > Arthropoda > Insecta > Lepidoptera > Hepialidae > Druceiella > Druceiella hillmani. The sequence continues at coordinate 19,003,057 of JAYKKI010000007.1, forward strand.
TTTTGTCCAATTCATATTTCTAAAATCATTTGTAACTACCAAATATTGGATCGGATAATAAGTTTTTAGCCACGAGTTTGGAATTTTTGCAAAAAGGTTGTCAACATTTCCAGAATGTATGTAGAATGTAATAACTTATAAACAGCCGAAAGCGCTCTCGGCTAATAATAGTTATATCACCAGAATGTAATAACTTACAAACAGCCAAAAGCAATCCCGAATAATAATAGTTATATATCCAGAATGTAATAACTTATAAACAGCCGAAAGCACTCCCTATTAATAATAGTTATTATTCAGAATGTAATAACTTATAAACAGCCGAAAGCACCCCCGATTAATAATAGTTATTATTCAGATTGTAATAACTTATAAACAGCCGAAAGCACTCCCGATTAATAATAGTTATATATCCAGAATGTAATAACTTATAAACAGCCGAAAGCGCTCCCGATTAATATCCAGAATGTAATAACTTATTCATTATATATCCAGAATGTAATAACTTATAAACAGCCGAAAGCACTCCCTATTAATAATAGTTATTATTCAGAATGTATTAACACTCCCGATTAATAATAGTTATAATAGTTATATATCCAGAATGTAATAACTTATAAACAGCCGAAAGCACTCCCGATTAATAATAGTTATATATCCAGAATGTAATAACTTATAAACTGCCGAAAGCGCTCTCGGTTAATAATAGTTAGAGCAGGGCTTTTATTTGCATTACATCAAATAACATGACTTTAAATGGGCGTTAAGTATCGAGTCTTGAGTTAATTATTGTAAATTATTATTGACATTAATATATAACAATTTTACTGAAACAATCAGTATCTTGTGATGGAAAGTGGGTTGTAATCATTAATCACGTACGTAAATGCAAATGACTTACTGCAGCATAAATAGAATTCGTTTCCCAAACCTAAACTGTATACCAGAAGGTTATACTGAGCTCCTGGTGAAATATATAGGACGTCATTCCACTATGTTTTCTTCCGGAGAAATCTGCGTAAAAACGGAGATTTACTAATAGCATATTAAGTAGACAAGGAGACCGAGTTTATTTTTCCCGGGATTATGTTATACGATGTACATATATAGTATACTCGTCAAAAATTACAAGTAGGCTTTGTTTTGTTAGTACATCTCCCATGTTAACCTGATATTGGTCTATATGACTATCATTTGTTTAAAGTTCGAAGTAATATTTATAGAATAAAAAGTAAACAGTACGAAAAACTTTTAAACAAATCTTGTCAATGTGTTGAATCTGCCACCAGGTATATTGACAGTTTTAAAGGGCCACATTTTTTGTTGCGTGAACCAAACTCCTGTAATTTCCTTCGGGAATAAGAATGGCAGCGAGTTTCATGTAACAAAATTCGTATATTTACATTCTGAGAAATTTGTTCATTCTTAGAAATTTGTCCAACCTGATAGAACTTGATTCAGGAATATTTAGGATGACGAATTTAGAAATTAAAAAGAGAAATACAAATTAAATTAAGAACTCTGCATAGAATGTAGTGTAACTTATAGCAAGAAATAAAAAAAGGTGTTTTAAAAATCAATATTTCCCACAATTTCCACAGTGTTAGTAATAGTTCCATACTGAAATACTTCGCTTTATATGATGAAATACACAACAATTCAATTTTAAACGATGCAATTATTTGATTGGTTAATTTTGACAAAAAACATCGCATTCCTATTGATTGATTTTAATTACCATACACAGTCGGTTTGTGCTCCCTGCGCGGGTACCAGGAGTTCGGGCAGTCACGGTGGTTCCGGCGCGTTCTAAACTGGCAGCTCCCACAGGGCTGCTTTCCGGCCTTCCCTAACGACTTAAGCTGCTATCACCACGCCACTGCCGTGGGCATGCTCAACTTGGCTTTTGCTATTAGGTACGGTATCTATTTGGTGCGATATTGAAATCAACAATACCAATAAAAGTTAATTTGCATCCAATTTCAGTTGTGTGATGGTTTCGTTTTGTGGCTGTAATTAAGACGCGGATGAATGTGTATTACGACATGAATTTATTTTCATAATCAAATAAAAGGTAGCTACATAATTCAATTTAAGGTAGCTACATAATTTATAATACCATTTATGTTCATTAATTTTCTTATAATTTTATAGAAACGTTGAAAATTTCTAAACGTTGTACCAGGGAACCCAATAGAGAGAGAGACTTAGAATAGTATTTGTATAATGATAAAAAGGAATATTTACTGAAAGATTTAAGAGTTTAAACTGCTTTATTATATCTGACATGAATTAATAAACGTAAATTTCTGTTTTATTATATCTGACATGAATTAATAAACGTAAATTTCTGCCGTATTGTATCTCACATGAATTAATAAGCGTAAATTTCTGCTTTATTATATCTGACATGAATTAATAAATGTAAATTTCTGCTTTATTATATCTGATTGAATTAATAAACGTAAATTTCTGCTTTATTATATCTGACACGAATTAATAAACGTAAATTTCTGCTTTATAATATCTGACATGAATCTTTTTATCGTTTAAGAAAATAAAACAGCAGTAAGTAGTTTAAAAGCGCAGTTCAATTTAATTTAACTCTGGAAGAACTTATAATTTGTTCTGCATATAAAGTTGTACGTACCAAAATATATTGTAAACAAATTTTCATGAATTTGGAACATTGTTGGAATCGTCCCGTTTGTTGCCTGAGAGGGTTAAATCACTTCTTCCGTAAGTAATTACCGATGCTACGGAAATATAATAAACTGAAGCAGGCTTCCCTTTTTTGTTTCCATAGAACAATAATTGTTTTAAAATTATGGGACATCCGGAATCGAATTCTTGTACTCGATGGATTGGATGTTGGACACTGTGAGTCAATGGAGAGTTAAAGAAGTCAACTGATAGAGTTTTCACAATTAAATGAAACTACGTGATGTAGTATTATTTCTACTTTCTTTAAGTTCTTTACCACGACCTAGGTTTCGTTGTATTATATCCCACCTGATGATATTGTAATACAACGAAACTTAGGTCGCGGTAAAGAAATTAAAGAAAGTAGGAATATACTATATGATATAATAATACTATATAAAGAAGTAGAAATGTATTAAATTTTCCAGACTACTCTCAACAAACTATTACGAAAATAAATACTTCAATTTTATAGCCAATTACAATCGTTTTTACATTTAAAAAGCATTGGGAACACATATTATTAGAAAATTAAAACAATTGTTTAATCTTGTTATACTAAATTGAATGAGGTTAACAAAAATGAAATTAATTATAATTATCACTCTTTGAAAGCAGACTTTACACTGTGAGATAAACTGTTAAGTTATATAAAAATACGAAATTATCTCAATAAGCAAATTCTTTAACAAAATGCGCTAATATATTTAATTTTTTCAAAGTCAACGAATAAATATTTTTTAAATGCTAATTGGCCTCAAAAATTATTTAGAAAATGCTAATTGGCCTCAAAAATTATTTAGAAAATGCTAATTGGACTCAAAAATTATTTAGAAAATACTAATTGGCCTCAAAAGTTATTTAGAAAATGCTAATTGGCCACAAAAATTATTTAGAAAATGCTAATTGGCATCAAAAAAAAATACTTATTAATTTATTTAATTTTAAGGAAGGTAAAAAATCAATTAAAGCATCTTGATGAGATGACGAATAGTAAATTATGGGAATTTGCTTTTTCAATTTCCCTTAATTCCGTACATTTTTTTGAAGGCTCAACGACAACTTTAATGTCTTTTTTTATCTACTTCGGGCATACCAGGTTCTAACGGGATACAAAATATGAATATACTCGACATTTATTCTCATAAAAGTAACACAACTTTTTCTTCAGGTGATGATTCAGATATTGTGGAAGCAACAAAAAACATTTATGTTTATATTTGTTCTGTTAAACGCTGAGGCTCTAATAAATCTGTGTGCCTTTTTTAAAGTGCAAAAAATAAAACTGTGTGACTTTTTAAAAAAAAAATTTTTAAATCCATTCTACAGAACCATTTTGATCCTGTAGTAAAAAATCTCATTGTTTCTTCGTGGTATAACATGACAATATTTTTGCATACGACAAAAGATAAATCATCTAATATTAGAATATAAATTTTAACAAAATTCTTTTCTGTTCAAACATAAATTGAATCTGCAATTTTAACGTTGAAAAAATTACCTCTTTTCCCTTTAACGACACATCTCTTTTATTATTTCCTTTGAATGATTTCAAAGTTCTTTTTTTATTCTATTTATCAGAGAATTTATATTCGATCCAGTGAACGACAAAAGTGCAATCTTTGACTCATCGTTGACCATCAATCATATTGTAACAACATTGTACAGATTTATGGAAAAAGAGTAACGATAAGAGAATAAATATCATTTCGTAACAGCAGAAATACAACCACAAATATACAAATAAGTTTTTAACAAGAAATCCTAGAACAAAACTGAGTTTTGTAACTTTTTGTAAACAAACAAAAAATAAGTCTTGCACACTTTGTATCCATTTTGCACACCTTCCCATGTTGGGCACAGTGTTAAATTTTGACAATGTTGCCTGTTTCGAAATATATCAGTGATTCGATATACGGATGATTGGTCTTATTATTCGGAACGTAACATTTTTTAAGTACTAAACCTAGACGTTTTCGTGATAATCGAAACAAAAAATTGAAAGTAAAAAAAATTGTTCCAATTTTTTATTATAAAATAATTTTAATAAACTTATTTTATTAAATCTTAGTACCCTAAAAAAACCTTCGTTAACACTATAATTCTTTCTCGATTTTAAACATAGTTTTTATAATTAGCTGTTCGTCCGCAATATTAATATGACTTCATTTAAACCTAATTTCAAGGTAGGTAAATAAAATTGCTTTCTTTGTCTATGCTTTCCGAATTATCATTGCATTCAGTAGCTTTTTTTCGTTAGTTATAAAGAAAATTAGTCTTCAACTGACAAAATAAATATAACGTAGACTATGTTACATTTATTTCGTCTATTATTCTGTATGGCTGGATTTAAACTAAAAACCTATTGAAGTTATTCTCGTGGAATTATACAGATTATAGATAATAATTCTGGGATAAATTTAATCTCTGTTTCGTTGTGATATCTCGAATGGTTTCGAAGATTTTTTCTTGACAAAGGTGTGTAGAAACTGAATCTCTGTGAATCAAGTTTTGTGGGTACCAAATATAGCGGATTCTGAAATTTTCCCTGCACAAAAATCACAATCACTCATTTAGCGAAACAATTTTTTTAATCTTATCGAAATTGTCACAAAAGTATAACTATGACAAAAAAATGTTATTTCCACTTTCGTAGTTAAAGGTAATGATTTTCAATACACGGTAATATTTTTTTATAATAAACTTTCGCAATATTTTTATGATTCAATGATTAATTAGATCGATGATTACATTGGAATATTCATTAAATGCACAAAACTTTTTCTATGACGTTGCTTCACGCAGACGCCATCTATGAAGCAACAAAAGAACTTCAACACCAATAGCAAGTTCCGTTATTTGACGGTAGATTTCGTTTTAGTTTAGATTTAATGGAAAATTTTAAAATGGAAATCATTGACTCCATAAGAATTTTAATTGCTCTGTATTTCTCTTCTAGCAAATCTACTTTAAATTGAGTTAAACAAGATGGGCAGAGAGAGCGAAATGACGACGATATACGACAGCAGTGTCAAGTCGCATGCACTCTTAAATTAGGCTATTTGACAACATCGAAAATATACCACAATTCGAGGTCATCCTATTAGATTATAACGTATATAAGCGTATTGCTTTTAATTTTCTTAAGTTTACATTATATAAAAAAAAAGTAAACAAACCACAATATTTTTTTGAAATTTAATCCGCGTTCCAACGCCCTGTTATTGGTTAAAAGTCAGATGACATCACATACAAGTTTTGAATCTTTAAATTATGGTCCTTTATTTTTTAATTTATAACTATCACCTTTTGCATTTAATATAATTTTTTTATAATATGAATTCATTACGTATGTTGTTCATTACGTATTATATTATATAAAAAGAAATACATTACAAATGATATATTTAATTAAAATAACTTCCGGTCATAATTAATGTATAGACAATTTATTTAATTCCCATGCAATGCATATGCTAACGTATTTATCAGCATTATAATTTTATTACAAACATAAATCATAGATAAATAGACTTTTTCTGAATGTTGTTGGATAAACAAGATGTTATTCATACATAAGATACTAAAATGTTATTGTTAAAATTGACTGCCTAGTCTGCTGCAGAATTTTTTGAAACATATGTATATTTTTTCATATCATATCAAAAATTTAAATTTTGATAAATACTAACAATTGTCAAAATATCATTGATACTAAAATGCATTCATACTAAAATTTAATATTCTTATTCTTTTGGTTTATAGGTATTGATATCGATAATAATGTTTAAAACACAAATATTACATATATCGAAATGATCTTCACACATAAAAACGTTTGAGTGAGCTACAATGCTGTTTGGATCTCTTTGGGCTAATTGCAGCAACTTTTTTCGTCTTTTAAGATTTGTTTGCACTGAAACGAACACTTTGTGTCGACTTTTTATAGACGTATTTGTGCATTGTGTCACTACACACCATTTATACACTATTTTAATATGAAAATAAATAATAATCCCCTTCAGCGGGCAGGACTGTTTGTTTACATTGTGTGTGACGTCACATTATCCGCCATTACAGAAATTCCGTTTTTAGCGCGAGTTCGAAAATTCAAACTTTAAAAGTGATTTATATAAAAAATACGGCATGTATCTTAGAAATTCAAGTCAAATAGCCTATTTCATTATTTTTGCCATTCGGTCGTTTTTATTTGTCTTGATTTGAATTGTAGTAGATACCTAAGGAAACTAAAACTAATAAAGTGAAACTAATATATCTATTTAATTTGTTTTGAAATTTTTAAATTGTTTTTAAAAAGTACACCGTCGATTATTTTTATGTTAATAATGTTAATAATTTTTAATATATATATATATATATATATATATATATATATATATATATATATATATAAATATATAACACAATGTCGGGTTAGTTACATCTTTTATAACTCAAGAATGGCTGGACCGATTTTCATGATCTTTGATTTGTTGTATTTGTTTCCGCCCCGAATAGCAGAATAACTATTAAAACATCGAAAAAATTCATGAAAAAAAAATTATGAAGAAAATTAATTTTCCCATACATTTTTTATGGAATGGCTTTTTTAATGATATATCGAGAACGCATTGACTGATTTCGATGAATATTTTCTTTTTTCCTCTCGGCTTCGAGAAATTTCCTCGCCCATTGGAAAAGTAAGAAAATCACTAATAATTTATATGAATATAAAACGTAATATGTGATAAAGGACAGAAAAAAATAAAAAAAGTTTCTCATAATTGACAGACACGTACAAAAATTATAATCGGTTTTCAAAATTTTTATTTCGTTTTCGACCCCATTTGAATTCGATTAAATAAATTCTCTTCAAACGATTTTTTCTGAAATTCATCAGCAAAAAGTAATTTCAAATATTTCAGTTAAGTTTGATAAAGTGCACATTGTGTAACGTTGTGACTTTGAAGATTTTCACTGTGGGAGGTTATGACATTTGTGATTGTGTGCGCATCGATAATTACTTCATTATATAACAAATCACAAGGCCAATCATTCAGTGTTTCTGGCCTGAATCTAAAAAATGAATGTTTCTCTCATGGTCAATTGTATGTGCCATGTCCACGTGTCGAGAAACTATCCACTTTGTTCGTTCTCGCACCTGACAACAAAACGAAAAACCTATACCATAAGGTGCTTCAATGAAGGGAATCGATCCGAGTGCAACCCGTCCAGAGAGAAATAATTTAACAGAAAGTAGTGCATCAATACTACGTGAATAACTTCGATTCGCTTCAAAAAAGCGAGTGCCTTGCTGCCACGTGAATTACATTTATTTCAATGTAATTAAAATATTTTTCATTTTGATTTTTGTATATTTATTGGACTTAATTAATTTTGAATATTCATTTTATTTTAATAAGAAACTGAATTTAATTCAGCTAATAAGTTAACACAACATTTATAGATTGTGAGGCGGTACGAAGTTCGCCCGGTCAATTAGTATGTATATATAAAAGGAGAAAAAAACGAGCTTTGTTATCAAACTACGAATCGAGATAAGAGATTAAAATTATCTCGAGAGTTACAACTTGAAGAGGAAAGACAAATCTATTTCAATCTCAGAGAATATGACCATCTATATCTCGAATATCTGATTAAAATACGAAAAGAAGGGAGCAGTTAAGAAGAGATAGAGATAGCTATATTCGCTTCAGACAGAAATTTTTTTTTTCCTGTTATTTCCAGAAGTCTTGATTCGGAAGATTCTGGTGACCTGTTATTTTTAGAAGTCTTGAGTTTAATGAATCTAAGAAGAAAGTTCTGTTTATTTCCAGCTGCAAAGATTGTAAAGTGATCGCCAACGGCAAGCGTCTTCTAGCAGTTTTGAATCCACTGATGCTATAGCACAAAGCTTGCAGAATGCTCATGATATATGCTATTTATAGCAACGTAAGTCTGATGATACTGAGATCGGTTTCCAGGAGCAAAGGTTGTAAAAAAAATCGAAAATGGAATTACTTTTTCTATAAGTCTTGAGCCTGCCCATGCAACCAGAGAAGTGTTTGTAGATGGCGAGTTAACTGTTCGTATACTGGATTTTATTCTCATTTTCTCTATTTCCATAGACAGTGACATATTCCGTGAACCCTAAAATCGAGATATTTAAATTGAAAAAAAATCGATCAAGTGCGAGTCACTCTCGCCCATTGAGCGTTCCGTTTACAATCTTTGCAGCATAACATTTTACGGTTGTAAGGTAGTTATGTGCCTATCTCTATTAAAAAATATTTATATTTAAAGCTTTTCCTCTTTTAAATTGTATAAACTGGACTTTGGGGGCGCGAGAAGATATTGCTCTCGTAATAATAAGTCCGTCATATATGTCAATTGTGTACATTAAAGTATGTAAATCGCCATATATGTCAATTGTGTCCAATGCAGTATGTAAATCGCCATATATGTCAATTGTGTACATTAAAGTATGTAAATCGCCATATATGTCAATTGTGTCCAATGCAGTATGTAAATCGCCATATATGTCAATTGTGTACAATAAAGTATGTAAAGCTCTGCTCTTTATAATTATATTCTAAGCTATATAAAAACTTTTCGATTCTTAGAAACGTTTTGCGAGGTCAATTATTGTTAAATTTTAACCGTTTTAATAATAATAATACGGTTTGCATGTTTCAGTTTGCAACCGCAAACCAGTATTAGATAGGGATACTAAAATATAATTTTTAGCAACTATTAAACTGACAGAAAAGTAATAATTTTCCTGTTATATGTAACTAGTTAATTGCTACTAATACTGACAACAGCAAAATTTTAGCTTTAGGGTATTTCGTAAAAAAGACGGAACGCTCTTTTCGCTTATTTTGAGTAATGGCTTTAAAACCATTTCATTACAAAATAAAATAAAAAAATTTTTGGGGCTCTTAATAGTAACCGTTTCAGAAAGTACCCCATAAGACGGAAGAAACTTTTTTTTGGAAAGCTTCCCTTTTAAATATAAAAAATTAAACACATTTCATAAATGTTGAATATTATTTGGAATAATTAGGAACACTATGCCCAATATCAAGTTTCCACGTCGAGGCGAGAGTAATTTTAAAAGGGTTCACTTTTTATTTTAAAGTTATGGAACCTTAAAAATTTGAAAAGGTTTTCTTGAAACTCTTCGTTCCCTTCCATTTTTTAATTCTGTAAATTATTGCTTAGAGATCTGAATATATGATAATCCGATGACACAATGCCGAGTGAATAAAATGAATGAACTAGGAGAACCTAGTCCAACTCCTGTTTATTTTAACGAGTATATTTTCGGGTTGTCTTATAGCGTTATTGAGGGGATAATAAACTCGATCCCGTCGACTACTTAATTTGTTAACTAGGCGATCTAACTGCTGACTGTAAATTTCTGCACGCACCGTAGGTCTCTCCGGAAGCAACATTCGATTAATAATGTCCTTGATATTCCACCTGGATCTAAGGATTATTTTTCTGATATTTGGTGCCTAACTAAAATCCCTCTTTGCCCTACACGAAACCTAAGCGCGTCGCTTACGTTTGTGATTGTTTACTTATGTAACCCACTTCTTCAGTGACTAATTGCTTCGGCTAATCGAAGTTACATTTTAATATTAATAGTCATGGGTCATGACTATTCTATGACTATATATAGGCGGGATCATAATTAATAATAATTATGACTTCGCTTGGGTCATGTCGATGTCGATATAAATCCATTTTAATTGTATGTACATACATACACACGCACACAAATGTACATATCGCAAAATAAGGTAAAAGGTTTGAAATGTATATCATACTTAAACTAATGACGTGTAGCAAAATGTGGTGTTTCAACGTAAAAGTATTACGGTATCAATGAATCACTGGTATGACTCGACGGCACGTGATGTCATTAATTCCTGTTCTTCGTTCACCAACAAAATATTTCCACTACACTTGAACAGAATCTTAAACGTAGCTTTTGTTTCATTACTGCCAATTATTCAAGCTTCTTTAAAAGAAGGTTTGTGAAGGTAACTTGTATATTGATTAAATATTTTTTCACAACCAAATAAAACTACGTGTTGTAGTATTATTTCTACTTTATTTAAGTTCTTTATCACGACCTAGGTTTCGTTGTATTAAAACATCTTCACCTAATTCGTGGTAAAGAACTTAAATAAAGTAGAAATAATACTACATCACGTAGTTTCATTTAGTTATGAATAATGAATTTCGACAAAATTAACCCCAAATATATTCAATAAATTATTTTTGTAAGTGAAGATTTATATATTCAAAGTTAGCACACGCGGAATCTGGTTAAAGTAATTCAGGTTACCATGTTTCTGTAGAACAATGAATGAATGCCAAACGTATTGTAGTTTCACATGATGTCGCTACACAAAAAAAAATATACCTAATAATTTACAACGTGACGAAAGAAACGACTAACAGTGACTATAGCAATTTTCTTTGTCTATTTGCTTATTTCTCGATTATTCACTCGACTGAAGAAAATGTGTATCTGTAAAATATTTAGAGTATCTGTAAAATATTAGATAAAGCTAAAAATTCAGGAATATACTTGGTACATTTTTTAAAATGATTGCTGACTTTTGAAAATAATTCCTTTTTATTTCCATCAATTAAAAAGCTTCAAGCATTGTGATGGCAAGTCAACTATCTATGTGAAAATAGTAGGCTTTCAAAGGTTTGTACAATTTGAAGTAAATTTAAAGTGAGAAATTTAAAATGTGGACTTTTGTTTCATAGTGTTTGACGGCACGTAAATAAAGTTATATTTCTAGATTTAGAAAACCGCACGGTTCTCCATATATATCATTCCTCCCTTAATATTTAAATCTGTCTTGGAAAATTTACTGGATGCGAATCAGGTAAATTTCAAGAAAAATCCTCCATTGAAATCGCTGTTAGTATTTCGAAAAATATTCACATTTTGCAAAAACAACGTACGCGAACGCCATAAAATTATTGTAAACGGTAAGACATTAAAATCTAAATATTTCTTATATTTGTATCACGAAGTTTTAAATACGATTAAAATATATAAAGTACGTGTTTACATTTAATGTAAGTATAATGTTTTGGATTTTATTTTCCAGAGACAAATTAAATATCCTGATCACTTAACAGACCTATATTTATGAAAACATATATGACAATTTATTTCTGTACAGATGATGCTTTCTATAAAGATAACCGGAAACTATTTTGTTAATAAAGCAGAATTATATTTTTTGGAAAATGCAACAGAGTTAATATTTTATTTTGTTTTAAATCCATGTTATTTTCCTTCAGCGCTATTTTTTAAATTACGGTTTACTATAACAACACAACTTCTGTGCACGACATTGACTCATACTTTCCGTTTTTTATAGAGCGGAATGTAGTTATATCTACATATTCTAAAATAAAAACATGATCCACCCGCCATCTTGGATTATTTGACATTTCCTTGAGCGGGAACAGCGTAAGGTAAGCGAGATGATTGTATAAACATAGCGCCACGCACGCGCGCACCCGCACACACCAACACACCCGCAAACTAGGGACGCTCCCTATCGATAATAGCGTTTAGAAAATAATTATAATACAAAATAATTGAGTACGTTTGTTACTGGTTGCTGATAAATTTGTAAAATGTAAACATAGCCAAGTTTATTTATACTTCATTAATTCATTCCTAGAAAAAAATAATAATTTTCGTCCTTTTTGATATTTTATTGGTTAGTATTTCATAATTTTCTGAAGAAAAACTTTTCATGTTTTAGCAAATTCAGTAATATATAAATGCATTGTTCAATTAATGGCAGTTGAATAGCAAATAAAATCAGTAATTTACTAGCTTTTGCTCGCGGATTCGCATGTCTTAATTTTGATGTGAAACATCTATAGGCGCAAGTATAAACCGGATCGTTGGTGTGGCGACGCTTGCCGTGGCAACGGGTCACCACACTATGCTAAGGTATATATATACAGTCTATATGTAGTAGAGTGTACGCGGTATGGCGACGTGTCGCCATGCGCAACCGACTACGCGACCCCCTCCTCACTCAGTTACACACAACCTGTGCTTTATTATTTTTGTATTAATTGTAAATAAATGTTTACTAAATAAAGTCACCATTTTCTGTAAGAAATTCGTAATACTTTATTTTTTCATTATGCTATATTTAGTTCCTGTAATAATCTTGTCTTTTATGCATATTACCTGTACGAACACGATGTTTTACATCTGCCAGGCGTCCCGTGACGGCTCACTGTTTTTTTTATTCACAGACAAAATTCAAAGGCTAAATTACGCAGGAAAAATCAGACATAAAATTGTCGATAATTGTGTAATTGTAAAGCCAATTATAAAAAAAATACAAAATAGCTAAATAATATTATTCAGTTCGCCAGTCATTGGCTATTTTGTAAATGATTTGAAAGCTTACTTCACATGTCATTTCAAAACTTCACGTATAAAATATAAAAAAATACTGCTACTAATGGCTTGGCGAGAATAATGGAATTCACACTCCAATTTTCTGATTGCCAAGTTGGCAGCTAAAAGAATTGTTATGGAGGTTGTATTTGCTTTGCATTCATAGTATCCAATCCTATATTACAAGCGACAATATCGAGGTAGATAGTATTTCCTCCAGTGGGCATCTTGTTTAGGTGAGTAATTAACGTGGGGTGAGGGAGGGGGGGGGGTGCAGGAGGGAGCGATCAATTACTAAAATTAGTCCCTATTTTGAGAAAAATGTATAAAATATAAGTATAAATGTATCAATTTTGAAAGAGGCTATGAACTCTTCCAAAATTTCTTACATTTGTATAATTTACGTAAGCTATAATTTAATGTGATGTAGGAAATAAGTTGATTGCAGGAAACATATCTTAAAAAAATTAGAAATTTTACAACGACTATAATTTTTCTTTTTTTTAAATAATCTTTCATAACATTGGAGATTATAGATTTTGCTTTCTAAAACATTAATATCCTCTCTAGTGACATGTTTGTTTTATTCCTTTTTTACTTATAAATAATCATCGCGATTTCATAAATTGCTATTCATATTTCCAATATAATTTTCTCCAATAACTGTGGTGATATTTTCCTATTAAACTTTAAACCTCATATCTTCTTCCGGTGGTTAAAAGTTGTAAAGTAGCACTTAAAGGTTGTTCTGTCACTAAACATTATCACGCTTTATGATGTCTTTTTTGTTATTACAGCATATACTTTACTCGCGGCAAATCCAATCATTGTTTATTCACTCATTAATAATTTTGGTAGTAACATCTGTCAATGTGGCTAAAAATTCTAGCATCACTTGAAAAAATAATGGTCTTTTATCAATATATGTTTTTCTTCCTTTCTAAAAGGCACCAAAATATGGTAAGAACAATTATTTTCATTAACACTATGCGGTGATGTTAACTTTTTAAAATGTTTGCCTTATAGCTATGAAAACCAAGTAGGAACTGCGCATGGACAGAAGTTTTGAGCGTGTATGAGCTTTGCTATCCAAATCTGGCGGCCAGCAAGCTGGGATGTGAATATTAGGCTTTATTATCTTATCGCTAAGAGCACATAAAGTTGATAATATTTTAAATAATCGACAAGCTTCCAGCACTAACCGACTGTGCACATACAAACAAATAATAATTTATCGATATTTCGCTTGGTGTCCAAGCAAGCAGCACATGGCCAGTAACAATCAAACACAGTTTTAGTGTTGGGGCGCGTGGACGTGTTACAGCGGTATCGCCTATATTTCCTTCTCGTTCGCACGTACTCCCGCGCACTCGAGTTCTTCTGCTCGAAACAGTCTGCTTTCGCGCCTTATTTTTAGAAGGTCGCCGCCGTCATTCAAGTTTGTGTGTGTCTTTATCGAAATAAACTTTGATTTTTTTCGTGTTTTCTGTATTTATTTCTGTTAAGTGATAAAATTACAAAGTTATTTTATTTTTGAGTGTCATATTTTGATTATCCGGTGCAGCGATTTACGTATTACGACAATCGAAACTTTGGTACGCGCTGCTTGTTTTATTTACATTCGGCGGAAAAACTGTGTAAATCTGAACTTCATGCTGCTATTTATAATTCTCATTGTGTTATAGGTATGTATAGCTCATAGTCACCTTTAGAAAGATGAGATAAGAGGAATTTAACTTTAAATCACAAGTTTGTTTTATGTTTAAATAGAATTTCCCAGTGATAATTTTATTTTCAAAATATTATTTCTTTGGGTAAAAAACTTCGGGAAATATTTAATACTTAATTATTTTTTATTTTTATAATATTTAATTTCAATTATATATATATATATATATATATATATATATATATATATTTTATTATTTCTTTTTTTTTTAATGTTATGTGGTTTCTTTTTGTCTTGATGTTATTATTGTGAATGGATTCTTAGTTTCGTTTTCTGTATAAACAAAAAACATCATATTCGAATGTAGCGGTGATGCTTATTGTTATTTGTTTACGAGAGATACGAGGACGAATTTTAAATAGGTTACGACCTCCGATTAAATATAATCATTTGGTAAAGCAATTATTTTTTGTGTATCTGGCTCATATGTATTACTGTTTATGTTATTGCGTTCTTATCAAATTTGCAAAGGCTTGGACCGGTATCAGACCAACATGCTAATATGGTACCCACTTATACCAGAGGTAATTATCACTTAAAAATTCCCACTTAATATTATGTCTACTTATCAAACTGTAAATTGAGCTTTGAGATATTTTTTGATAGGGGCTATATAGAATAATTCCTATCCGAGAACTGCTAGAGATTACAATAAGAAAGATAGAAGAAGAATGCCAAAGATAACAGAAGAATGCGAAAAATGAGAAAAAAATAAAGAATTTTAAATTTTTTGAAAGACATTTATTTCTATAATTTAGCAAAATGGTTTTTATTTATAATATAATATGAATAAATATCCTTTTTATTTTTTTTATGTTTTGTCCGTTTTTATTATACGAAAAAGCTAGAAAAATACTTAGCCCTATGAATACGTATTTATATGTTTTGTCTCTGTCTTTCATTTTCTGTTTTTCTTAGTTTACCGATCCGTCTTATTAAATTTCAAAGCGTGTTCATTTTGTTTTTTTTTCGAATGATTCGTTTCGATACAAGTTGGCGTGTATAGAAATTATTTCTTTGGTATTCAAACAACATATAAGAGGTGATATAATTAGTGAATAGATCCCTATTCACTAATTATACCTTACGTTAATAAAGGGTCGATAAAAAAGGGATTTTTTTCTTATCAAATTTGCAAAGGCCGATATCACGGAACAAAAAAAAACCGATGTCACGGAACGGAATTCTATAAATCTTAACTGAAATAAGTATTGATTTCCGAAGGAACGGAATTCTCATGCGAAATAATGTTTATATTTATGCAATATATAATGTAAATAATGTTTGGTTCATCTAATGTATATACAAACTTTCACGCTTACACGTTCATGCAAAAGGTTATTTCTGTACATCTGACCTCATTCTTTTAAATAAGATATAAACATATCAGATTAGGCGACGCGTCTGTATTCAGATGTTTCTTTTGATCCATTTTTATGATGATGGAGAAATGTTTATACAAGTAGGTACTTGACTCAGGATTTCGTAATGTTTCGTTTTTTCTTCGTATTTGAAAGTGCATTTTAAAGACAGGTTTTATGGTCACAATGGTAGTAAGATACATAAAAGATTATCTTATATTTTTTGAGAACTAAAAAGCTTTCCTTTCGTTTAATTAAGAGGCCGCTTGTTATCTCTCAAATCTATTTTCTTATTTGCTCATTTTAGACAGTGGTCTAGGATTTTTTTGCTTTGAGTGCTGTTATTACATCATATTCAGACTGTTCCTATGCTCCATAGATCCAAAGGCGATTAATCAATTAGTTGAAGAGTTTTATTCTAGTAACGAATAAGATAACGCGAATAGCGGACCTATAAATATTTTTCCGTCCGGTTGAATTGCGATTTGCGATCCATGACGAACGCTTAGTGTACACAAGCACGTCAAGTTGTACAGAAACGGTGAACGTGTAAGCGCGACAGACGTGCTGAACCAGTGGAGCGTGCTCGTGGTATCGATCATAAAGTTACGTCACGATTTATAGTTAAATCATCCGATTATGTATGTAAAACGCTTAACTGCATTCTTTTTATAGAAATGCTGTGACGAATTTGCAATGACGTCATTCATTACCGAGAAAGATGTGTCGTTTCCTTTCGGATTAGATAAATTATATCCTCGTTGGTTGCATCATACCATTTTTCTTCTGGGATATACACGTTTTAATGTTCGCGAAGTAAAGAGATAATTTAAAAAGAAACCTTTTAGTGTCAATAATATCAAAAAAATTAAATATAAAATTTGTGATGAGTTTTTAGATTCCGCAGCAAAACAAGGAATCCTTAGAGCGGGTGCATACTAACAGACAAGGCACGGGCAAGGCTTTTTGTCTTACCCGAGCCCTAACTGCTGTAGCAAGTACAAGGGTCTAAACATTATGTCGTTGTTAACATGTACTGATCAATACACGTTACCAAATAATCCTTTCGTACAATACTTTCGACTAAGTAAAGAAATAAAGAAATTTTATAATTGACAATTTGAGATGGATGTTGAATGTTTACGAATACGTTATTTAACCCGCAACAAAACAAAATATCCTATAAAAACATTTCCTATAATCCATAGATAAAGTACACAACTATCCTCGTTGACGAAATATCTCCTTTCTTCTCTTTCTACTGGTAAAATTATATTATGCTATTCCTTTCTGTCGAGCCAACAAAAAATATCATTACGTTAACGAGTAATAAAGTTTAGGATAACGCCAGTGGGACACCGCATGTTGATTTTTAAAGAGAACGTTAAGACAACCGTTATTGTCATGCGTTAACAAACGTATACGTTAAGTGAAGTTAATGATACCACATAGAGCTGATTGTTTCTTAAGACTAAACTGTTTGCGGGCAAAACACTTTAATGTGCGCCCGTTGTTATAATTTGGTCATGTCCGTCTGTCAGTCACAACTTCGCAGTTTCTCCAGTTTAACACTGTGCATATGCCATTTTGCAAGTGTATGCTTCATATCGAAATCTCAATTAAAATCTAGCAAAATATTAAAAACAAAATTTAATTTTGAATTGTCTTTTCAAATGAAATGAGGTTTCATTTACGTTTTCCTTTTTAATTTTTAATCTCCTTTAGGAAAATATAGAACTTCAAAGTGACGTGCATCCTTCTTCTATTTTTTTAACCATGAGTTTAAAATATCTGAAAAATTTCATTTGATTAGAAGTTTCAAGGAAGTTATTACGATTAGCCTGCATCAATAACTTCAAGAGATACGAATAACTGCGGAACCCTACTTAGTATAGTTCCGTGTCCGTTTTTATTCTCTCGAAGAGTTATTTTATTTTGCTGACCAGCTTAAACACCTGTTATGAAAAGGTGAGGTCGTTCAGGGTAGTTTTTTAACTTATCCCATTTTGTTTAATGATTATTAAATTAAATCGAGATTAACATAGCATTGCGTTTTTATTATTATAAGGATTTCCATATTAAAATGTATAGTTTTTATCTTAACCTCTTTCATAATGATTCCGTTCTGTAAGAAAATGTTTCAAGAAATCGCTATGCATATGCATTAATCCATAAAAATATAATATACATATGCTTTTATCTTGAGTCACTTCTCATAAGGTCTCTTGTCATTTGGCCTTTATAAATGTTGACGAAGCACGATTCGCTGGATTAGGATAGGCGGCCGTCCCATTTCGTGCGCCTCCGTCCGTCCATACCGGTCGCATTAACCCTGAAACATCTCAGGCATACATTAGCTATATCGCTGTTTTACCTCTCCCTCTCTTGCTGTTGGGTCTCCCTCTAATAACCGATGGTGATGTCATTTGCGCCCACGCATTATGTTATAACAGTAGTACAGCGGCCAAGGGCGCAGCATTTGATGACTCTCTTTGTAGCGCGCGAAACCGCCGCACTAGTTGCTTAAATGAATATTCGCAATTATTCTGCTATTTGTTAGTAGTAATTAAGAAGAAAGTAGTAATATTAGATTGCCAATTAAGGTATTATTCATAAATAAAAATAAATTCAGCGATATATCACTCTAAACTTGTGAAGTGTATCTGCATTGTGTGCTTTTTATAAACCTGATTAATTTCCGTGAATAACTAATTATTTGAACGAAATTTAACTATAATTATGTAGTTATGAAAGCGTTAAAAATAAAAACTGTTTATTTTATACTGCAATAAAAGTATCCTTGTAATTAAGAAAACTTAAGACTATTTTTCATTAACTATAATTTTTTTATTATAGCACTAAATAAAACCATGGGCAAGACTAAAGAACGTGATTTTTACCACGACTGAAGTAAAGCAGTCGGTAAAAATATTTCATTTAAAACATAACAAGTAGCTATTAATTTTATTAGAAATTTTAAGTTTCTTTATTTACAATATCACCATAAATTTAGCATGTTGATGAATGAAAAATGAAAAATATACAACATATTACTATGAATAACGAAAATAAGAATAGTAAAAGAAATATGCTACCCAAATATAATTAGATTCACAAAAAAATAATTCAACAGTTAGTAAGTGTGTTAATTACTATAAAAATATGAATAATTTTTTTAGCGCTGGTTATTAACAGTTAAAAAAAGTTTTATACCCTTTGTTTTTATCTATTGATTTAAACTAAACCTAATTTTTGGATTACATTTTTTAAATTAATTAGAGATTAATAGTTAATAGTTTAGCTTATACCCTTTGTTTTCATCTATTGATTTAAAATAAACCTAATTTTTGGATTAAATTTTTTAAATTAATTAGAGATTGATAATTAATAGTTTAGCTTATACCCTTTGTTTTCATCTATTGATTTAAAATAAACCTAATTTTTGGATTAAATTTTTTAAATTAATTAGAGATTGATAATTAATAGTTTAGCTTATACCCTTTGTTTTCATCTATTGATTTAAAATAAACCTAATTTTTGGATTAAATTTTTTACATTAATTAGAGATTGATAATTAATAGTTTAGCTTATACCCTTTGTTTTCATCTATTGATTTAAAATAAACCTAATTTTTGGATTACATTTTTTAAATTAATTAGAGATTAATAGTTAATAGTTTTCATGAGGGAAATCTATCACATCTTTTTATTTATTATAGGGAAGAAAAAGAAACATCATACACAATCGATGACTATAATTCAATAAGTTTTTTTTTTACGGTAACATTGTATTTTGTTTCTGCTGTGAGCGCCTGAATCATGACTCAGTCATTTTGGACATGTATTCAGAAACGTGGAAAAAAATAAATGTAATTTCATATAATTTCAATTACAATACAGAAAATGTTTTTCTTTTTACATTCCTTTTTTATTTTTTTAACAGACTTCAGTCGTGACTGTTGTTCCACTTAAAAAGTACTTAACGTTACGTTTACAACGCGCTTTGGACGGTGTATATCGGTTGCGGTACGCTCATTCTTGTCCTATTATTAGCCGGCAACGCAGTTGAGATTTTCTTGTTTGCATACCACCACAGATTGCTTACAAATCAGCTGGTATTCTCTGTTAGAAATGATTAAGCCTTACGTGATATAGAGAAAACTCTAAAATAAGTAAAACTCACCAAGGTGAAGAGGAACTATCTTCAAAGGAAATATAGTGAAAATCAAATATCAAAAGAAAATATAGCGAAAGTTATACAATTGTTTATTTTTATTTTTATTTAATCCTTCTTTGCATTCTATATCCCTTCAATGGGGTAAATGATATTCACAGTGCTTCGCTATGCCAATCGATTCTATGCAATATGTATTGCTTCATATCAAGTCTTGAGGATGCTCTTCCATTTTTTCAGCATAAGTGGATTCTTCTTTCCTCGATAATTTCTATACACAGCCTGTTTGAGGAGAAGGACTGGATGCCTTCTGAATGTATGACCATTCTGGTCCATTTGCGGTGTTTTGTTTGATGCTCCGCTGGCACTTGTTTGTGTTGTTCTGGCAAGTATCCATTAGATATCTTCTTAAGCCAAAATGGTTGGATAATATATCTAAGGCAACCATTGAAGAAAACATGGGATTCTCGCGTGAGTCCTTTTCTTGTCATTTATGTCTCGCGTCCCTATAGCAGTTCTTTTTTGTCTTTGCAACGGAATACCTTGAGCTTCGCTCTCCGTTTTAGTTTTTCCCACTACCAACAATGCTGCGTAGTGCCTTATAAGTGATTACACGTAGTTTTCCCGGAACATCTGCCCTATATACATTCTATATTTATGAATATTTGAACATTTTTAATTTATGGTATGCAAGCGAAGTTCGCAATTTAATATATAATCTGTATACCAAATGCACGAACCTAACGCTATCAATGTGTATTAGATAATACGTACAGACTTTATGCATAGAAAATTACACGGAACATCGCGTTGCAAAAGTTTTCTATATGAAACCAAAATTTATTACGTCATTTGGAGTGTCGAATAAACTGTAACTTGCCAGGCTATATTCAAAGTGAAATAACCTTTATTTTGTTATATTAAGTGTGTAACAACTCATATGCATACACACTCACATAATCACTGTGTAAATATCTGCCAACTGTCAAATGCCAGGCGGAGTAAACAAAGTTTAATGATACAACTTTTTATAAAAATATCTGGTTTTCCATTTTATAAATACACCTATTATATTTTGTCATTGAATTTAATTCATTCAATTAGTTATTGTGATGCTGGCTTCTTGTTTGCATTCATTTTATTATTTCTTTATTGTGTATTTTCTTTGTAACCGTTTAAAATGGTATAATATCACGCTGATGAGAGTTCTGAATGGTAGACTGAAGCCAATTTTTAAAGTACACGTTCTTAATAAATGTCTTATACGCCATTTCATATGCTATCAATATTTGCGGTTAACCGGGAGTTGTACTTTGAATAAAATGTGCAGGCCTTGACGATAATTTTACTTTTTTCCTTCTATAAATGAAAGAATATTAATATAAATCAACGTACCAAAATAAAAGAAAAATACCGCTCGTGACTTTGTTAAAAAAATCGATTTGAAAATTGATTTTATTATGATAAAAGGATAGGCAAACATTAAATTAATAACCTTTCTTTACGCAATAATTTCCGGTTATTTCAATTTGTGTATTATTTTCTTTTTTATGTAAATTCCTGTTTGTATTTTTATATTCAGTGTCACTAAGAATGGAAATTATGTCGTAACAATTTTAAGAAGCAGTTTGCAAAACGCTGTGTGTACGATAAATACTTTTGGAATCAATAATTTTTTTTTGTGAAATGATCATAAGCGGAAATTATTTTTGTTAAATACATTGTTTTATTGTAACATTCGAAATGTATGTTCTTTCATTTAAAAACTAATAAACAGTGAAATGTTCACTAGCGTTAAACTGCATTTGTTCCAATTAAGTTATAATTAAGTAATTTGGGATATTCTGAATAAAAACATTACAGTAGGATATATAGAAAATTAATTTATAATATATTAATGCAAACCGTGGTTGTAGTCATTCTCGATGTGTTTGTTTGGTTCACAATTTAAAAGTATTTGCATTAATATATGTATGTGCTTACTTTTTGGTCTTTGGTCATCGAAAATGTATAAAAGTGAAGCAAGAAGAAACTATAAAATTGGCCAGAATTATATTGATAAGAATTTTGATAAAAATGTCTCCCTTAATAGCTTGCCCTACCCAAAAAGCATTGCACGTCATTGACTGCCACATGGGGTGGAGTTACGTGGAGGTTACCCTGGCCTTCATAACGTGTAAAGCGATGTTATCCTTTTAAATTTCCCCTCTCTCTTATAAGACACACGCTGTTAAACTCACAGTGGACGATGTTAATTCAATATTATATTAAGAAATATCTCTATATTCGTCTCAATTACTGTACAATGTCAAACGAGTCAATTAGAACATTCTAATAGTGATGTATATTAGCGTAGATTGTGATAAGAAATTTAAATAAACACACGCGATCAAGTATATTGTTGAAGGCGTAGCTCGAGATTTTAATTGCAGTTCCATTTACTATATTGAAATTTTGTAAGCACGCTGGAAGAATTCCACTGTTGATAACGGTCAGATAACACTATTTTTGGCCTCACTTTATAGTGGTTGTCGTTGTGTAAATGAATGTTTAATCTTTGTTCCACTTGTAAACCAAAATATCTTACATATTTGATTTTTTTAAATTATCCCAGTGGTTTACTATTCTTCAAGGTGTAAATAACATAAATTATATTTCGGTATGTTTTATCATCAACATTCTATTTAGTGTAATTTTATAGGCATGAAGTCTGTACGTGTCATCTAATACACACTGATAGCATTAGGTTTGTGCGTTCGGTATACAGATTATATATTAAATTGCGAACTTCGCTTGCATACCATAAATTAAAAATGTTTAAATAGTCATAAATATAGAATGTTAATAGAACAGCTTTAGTCATAAAGTCTTATCAAGATATTTGTTGTGTAGACGGCACTATTTTTTAAAGTTCGATAGCTTTTTAGGATTCTGTACTTGAAAGGTCCCATGACAGCGTCGTCTGTCTATCTGTACATCTCTTTTTATCTGTCATAGGATTCTAACTTCTATACGAAATAAGATAAGAACTTGAAATTTTTGGTCCAACCAACTATTGGTTGGACGAAATTAGAAATAATATTTAAAATTAATTAAAATTATATTTCTTTTATATTCCTGTTTCTGTAGGGAGAGAGGGGGAGGGGATGAACATTTTTTCTTCTGCATAAGTATGTGGGGGATTACTATACTTCTTTAGACGCATTATCGAAAAATTATGAGAGCAAAATTTTACGATACATCGTGCGCGCGTATGATGCAACAAAAATCGACGGAATGAAGTTGCTCACTAAATATATATTTACATTCATAAAGTGACATACTATCTTCATGATTGTTATTGAGGTATTTTTAAATACACAACATGTTTTATGTTCATACAAATCTAAGTTATATTTGCGCTTTTATATAACTTTTTTAATAATTTAAATTTAATAGTGGTTTACATATATAAAATAAAAATTATTTATTATTAATATTCGTGATAGAAATAGTACTTATAAGCTTTTTAAAATATATTTTAATTGTATTACTCTAAGTGAGGTTAAGTTTCGGTATGTATTTATTTGCATTATAAATTATTACTTTATCATACATTAAATACTTAAAATTAATAAATTTGAATAAATTTTTAGCATATTCATTTATTTACAATTTAATTATTGGATTGAATTTAGATTTTACCAATCGTGTTTATAATCGCGCTCCAGTCCTTTTATTAATTTATTTCCATTAAGTATTTGCGTGATAAATGAAGTTATTCTTGTATTATGCCAAAAAAGTATAACTTCTATCGCACGTTATAATACATGTACAAACACATTTTTTAAATTTTTCATTGAAAAACAACTATATTTTATTTTTAGAAGCTGTAATACGTCTTTAATATTTCTCATATCCTCTATTTAAACAAAATATACATAAGATCATAAAATAACAATACTTCATGTCTGTTAATATAAAAGCCAAAATTTTATATAAATAGACATCTGCACAAGTTACCATGCCACGAAAATAGCGTGCGAGACAAACTTGCACTTGATTGGTGTTTTTAATATTGAGCAAATAAGAGTTTAGTATACTTTCAACACTGTCTTGATTTAGCTTTTAGATATGAGTATTCCTCAACTAATACAGCAATGTCTACAATATTACGTTTATTACGATTTATGCTAAGAAATAATGAACTAATATCTTAGCCATATTTCGTTGGATGCGCATGCTTTCCAAATATTTATTGTTCGCCATCCATAGCAGGGTGACAAAGAAAATGAACGACCTTATTTACAATAATGAGCCACATATGGTTAAATCAGGAAAAGATAGGTGCAGTGACACATACATCGGTCACAGATGACATCGCCGCCGCTCGGCACATTCCGTAGGCTGCGGTTGTGCTCATAGCCTTATACGGGCGGTCAGCTTACGCGACCGGTGAAAACATTTCAACATGGAAAAGGCCCGTTTCACCGTTGTACCGAGAAAAGTTTTCTCATAACTTAATACCGTCAGGTCGTAGTTAATAGCAACGTTTCTTTTTTCACTTTACGCGGGAGTATACTTTATTAAGGAGAGGTTCTTCTTTTGCGTAAAATTTTCCTGTCGAAAGGAGATTTTTAATATTTAATCGAAGTAAAACTGAGTCAATGTGACGGAGAATGGAGCGCAAGAAGGATATTCTGTAAAGTGTTTGTATGACATAAATTGGCAAGGTTTCAGAGTACATTTTATATCCTATTTTTGTGTTCCGTGCCAATTTTTTTTTAATTTTTCTGATAAATTTGTATGCTTTTCTTCAATACATTAAAACTCCTTTATGACATATCCTTTGTACTAAGAAATAGTTTACACAACTGCTAATGATGAACGAATTTGCATTTTTTTAGGAATTAGAATTTCGGTTTACTTGAACATCAAAATCTTGAGTTCATCATTTTGCTGTTAATTTGAAGCACGATCGAGTTGCTCAGTTTTACGGAAACGAGTAATTTATTCTAAGAAAAAACCATCCCCAATCTCGGCAATTCCATTAGATAAGTCTGTGGACTGCTGACCTAGATAGGGACGTGGTTGTGGGCGCTGCCGGCACCGCCCTTCCTGCAAACACCGTAATGTCAGGGTCGGATGGGGCGAGGCGAGCGCGAAGTCGCTCGTCCTTGACGTCAGAATGTCAACAAGATATAGGCGGAACTATGCAAAGTTACTCCATTACGTCGTTTAGAGAGATCAACTAATGGGATGGAATCGCGTGTTGTCGGTAAATATTTGTGAGGTAATAAAAAATACAGTACAACTGGGCTAGGTCTACATTGCGCTTGCATACCACAGCTCATCGAGCACAGTCATGATATTGCCGGAAGATAAAGTCGTGTTTATTTTAGCTCTATATATGGCGCATTACCACTTATGAAGGTGATGTCTGGTCGTGATCAACGTAGTACGTGTTTTACGGTTTATCACTAAGTCAAAGCACGACTTTTTGTTGAAGGGGGTAATTGATGTGAAATGTGATTAATGGTATAGTAATAAACATGTCATTCGCGCCGTTAAAGTATTTCTTAAAAGTTAAGGTAATTTGTCTCTTCATCAATACTACTATCTCTGTCGTATACAAACTTTCTTTTACTCTATCTCTTTCCTCGTATATAGTTAGCCCGTGGCTGTAAGAGAGACCATATTTTTTGTTAATTTTATATGGATATATGGACTGAGCAAGATGCTATTAACTTTATCTAGTTATAGTTTGGTATAAACATTTGGTTAAGCTACTGTCATTTATACGGTTCTGTGCATTGTTTTTTTGGCGATAGGTTGTATATTAGGATTAAATTAAAATTATTTCTAATACACAAATTCAATGTACTGTGTTGTATATGGAAATATATGAGTACCGTCCGATGGTATTTAAATAATGTTTTTGTTAAAGCATTGCCATTTTTCATTTAATGGTCCCAAAACGTATATAATCAATCAAAATTAATTGTAATGCCTGAACATGGTACAGTGTATTGTATAAAAGTATTTAAATGAGTTACTAAAATAATGCTATACTAAAAGTGTGGTACTATTTCTTGTCACGTACATTCAAGTCATATAGGTGTATTCAAGTCTGTATTTCAAAGTAAATATTACTGTTTTCTTCAGAGTAAGTCGTTTATCAAATTTGATCAAATCTCGTTTTATCAAATTTTCTTTTCTCTTTTTTTATGGATTTCGATTTCAACAATACTTTTATTGTTGACATTGGCAACAGTTTGGCCAGAGATTTGGCATATGACCAGCTTAAAGTAGTTTTTAGTTCACTCGTTCTTTTAAATTATTTCGCTGATAAATGACTGAAAGCAGTAGCTTATACATGTATCTATTGAGTATAACTTCATTGATTTTAAGTATGACATTACTCACCTTATAGTCAATCTGACATATGTAAAATTAAATAGAAAATTTTTACGTTTATCGATTTTAATGGTCGTACCATCAGAGCATTAAAAACACAAACTTAAAAAAATATATCTCTGCTTATATAATACGAGTGAAATGTTGTCTGTATACGTTTTTATCTTTTATAATTTATGACAAAAAAGGAAATACAATTGCATACGTATACGCAAGAAACTAACCACATCCGCGAGGCCAAAGTCGAGAGTCGAGGTCCGAGTATTGAAACGATGCGGTACCCACGCACGCGACCGATTTGCTTGGCCTCGTCACATCCATTCGTCGGTGAGTAACGAGCAGCTTATGGTCTGTGCAGACTCAGACCGAGCGAACAAAAGAGAGTTAAGACCGTTGACAAAAATTTGCCGTATACAACCATGTTCATTCTCTTTATTTTGTATATCTATACGATATGTGCATTAATTGCTATCTGTAATTGCTATACCCCCTCGCCGACACAAAACATTTCGCTTCGTTTGCAAAACGACATCGGTTATCAGGGGTGTATCGGCGGGAATATTCAGGATGTCGATAAATAAGTTTGTCTATATATCTCGCACCTATAAGCAACGTTTTCTGACTTTTGTTTAATTTTGCATCAATGCTCTGTTCCTATGAACCGTAGCGAGATAATATGTAGCCTATAATTTTGCTCAAAGTATGGGCTTTCTAAGACATACATTTTTGTAATTGACCTCTTGACTCCAGAGATTGACGCGAACTAACTAATAGATATAAAAACTTTTTCCCTTTATGTGCTAGTGTATATTAATTCTTAAAATAAATTACTGAAGTTACGTACATTTCACCAGGTTTCGATGAATTTATAATTCCATCAACATGTTTATGGTATTGGAAAATAAAAAAAACTTGTTAAGTATGATTAGAACTTGCACTACGAGGGCTCCGCGCCGTATAAGTGCATGATAGGTAAAGTTTAAATATATACAAATATTAATACCATTTTAGTCATATAAATAAATGCCTAGGATATTTTGAAAGATATAAACGAATCGAAAATTTTGTAATCTATGTAAACTATGAAATCTAGAATGCTTTTGGTTAACTTTAGGTGCACTTCTTGTACCCTTATTTATTTGTAAATTTAGGAAATAATTATCTTAGAAATATTTTAGGAATTAATGGATTATTTTCTCATATTTTTTACATTATCTCTGAAGATATATCTGCTACTTAAAGTTATAAAAGAAATTATGATAACTAGCTTGAAAGGAAATCATACCCACATATGAAATCAAAGTGAAAATTTCGAGTATATACTTTATAACTTTTCTCTAGAATTTTCATGCAAATATTTTGATGTGTTCATTGAAATATATGCGGGTTAATGTTTTTTGTTATCAAATTTAAGTTTCTACATCGCATGGTTTGAATACCTACGTGACGGTAGAATACGTGAGTGAGTGACTTATGAGGGTACCATTTCTTTTTCCTAAAAACACTGTTTGTGAGAAAATATTTAAATTAAAGATTTTAAATGGCTACTGGATGTACTCTGATGTTATGTGATGTTCTGTGGACATGTCGCTTCCACATTCGCTTCCCCGTTTTTCATATACCGCGTTTGCTCGCTCTCATTCTCTTGGTCTATACGCATCATTACTAGATGTGATACTGCGCTTGTTCGTCGTGAGCAATGATATCGTGATTATAGAATATAGTAGCAATTATAGCATCTCTGATCGAAATGTTTATAAATGTTACAAACAAGAAGTCACAGTTCATTATTACTTACCCCCTTTTTCTATATTATGCACGATTGCAAACATGGACTCATGCAGCAACAAAACTATGACGATCTTTCTAATATTTTAAATATTGAGTTTAATATAATCCATATAAAATAACACAATATAAAAATATAAAGAACAAACTAAGTATGAGCAGTATATTAAAGGAAAACTTGAGATAACTTATAGGACTATTATGACATGAAATCCCATAGGAGTGATGAAAAATTCCCTAATTATGTGAAATCCTACTATAGACAGATATTTAAAACAAAATTAAAGAAGACAAATCCTTCAAGTAATACAATTCAAATACTCGAAATACAATAATTCATTATAATACGGAAATAGCTAAAATTAAATGTCAAAGAAATTTGGTTATTTTAAACAGATGGTGAATAAATTAGGAATATTCAAAAGTTGTAAATGCTTTCGAATTATTAATCTCCAACATTTCCATATTCACTACTTAACAACTTCACCAGATGTTGCATAGTTATTTTTGAAGGAACCTGTAAAAATTATCATCTTCACCTTTTCGATTCCGGCATATATTGACGTATGATAAATCCTCTGAAATGTTACGAGGAGAATCAGTTAAAGCATTTGTCTCTAACACAAATATTGTTTCAGTATCAGTTAAAGCATTTGTCTCTAACATAAATATTGTTTCAGTATCAGTTAAAGCATTTGTCTCTAACATAAATATTGTTTCAGTATCCGTTAAATAATTTGTCTCTAACATAGATATTATTTCAGTATCAGTTAAAGCATTTGCCACACCATATATATTGTTTCCCTGCCACGACAGCTTTATTTAGTCGTTACTTGGATATCGGTTCTTTCCATAAGTTAATGGAGGTTTGAACTTATTTTTAAATCAGGTTGCCCGCCCTTTATTACTTTAAAAAAACTCGTGTTAAACTAACTTAATAATATCATCATATAGATTACTGTATAGTTAACATTGTGATTTCACCAAGGGAAGACCAGAAAGTTACGCAGCAATAACCGGAATGGTTTACTTGCGACATCTGGGAGAAATACCTGGACACTATCGACGTTTTTTTTAAGATCATTCCAAGTTTTTAACTGTACTTATAATCTTTATAATGTTTCTAACAGATTTTCATTAGAAAATTCAATTATTGGAGTATAGGTGGACCAGCGCTTGACCTAATTACCTGTTTGTCTCTAAAAAATATTTAAAATACAAAATATTAATATTTGAAGAAGAAAAAATGACATAAATCTTTGTTATATGGCATGTGAATGGTTTTCATTCAATAATTTGTTATTAAATATAAACAAAATTAAATGTTTAGTTTTCTCTTTTCGTAATGTGATCCAATGACCCTAAAGTAATCTCAGTTGCTAATATTGTATTAAGTGATGTTAAATTTAGTTTTGTTCAAACAGTATTGATGAGTGGTATTTTTTATGTGCAACAAAACTTATGTAAAATTAAAATTGGGAGCTAGATCAATTTATGCAATTAGGAAGTTATGCATTTACGTTTAATGACGGATGTTGACTTGAGGAGTATACTCTATTTCGCTTATTTTCGTATCCTGTGGCATAATATTATAGGCATCTACAGGTAATGTGAAAAGTAGTGATTTGATCAATCTATGGTCTTCGGTCTAGAGAAATCCTTGAATATGTATTTAAAGAAATATACACTTTAACATCGCAATATGTGTTTGAAAATACATTGCAGAAAATAATATTGACTATTTAAAAAAATTGAAGGATGTTTACTCTTTCAATATCAGGGATAAATATAAGTTAGACATTCCTAAAGTCCTATTAACAATGCAATCTTTTATTGGAAATTGTGTACCATTTCATAATTAATTATTTAAAAATATAATTGAAGGAATATTAATTAGGAATATTAAACACAATATGATAGGAAATTTAAATCTGAAATCACCACAATATTTATTACAAAAATCAACTGTATGTTGACAACGGGGTGGTCTTTAAATAGTCTCGCCCTGTACAGGTACCTAAACCTATTAGCGATATTTATTTTAAACTGGAAATATGATTGAAACTTATAATTAATAGTTTATGTAACAGGAAGAAAAATAAATTGAATTTTATTTGAAAATTTGTAGTAAATAACACCATAAGTTTTAATATTGAATGTGAAAGTTAAGTATAGGTGACTAATATGAGCATAGAAAAAAGTTCCGAGAAAGGAATAAAAAAAAACTTTTGCGATATGAATATATAAAAATAATTTAACAAATCAATTAGTTCGTTTTAATTTTCACCACATTCGGTATTAAGAAAATTAATTTAACATAAATTAAACATTAATTAATTAAAAATTAAACAATAATTAAATATTAATCCAAAAAAATTAAATTAATATTTAATTTTATCTACAACCTTGTTTAATTGTAACTACTGTTAATATAAATTTATTATGGATAACACGACAGAGTCCATAGTTATTGCGAGTGCCATGTTAGACAAATCACGTTTCTTCAACCGCTTATTGAATAATTTGTGTCGCCATTCGTCCGGCATATTTTTAGAATCAGCTGTTTACGACACACGTTTAACATTATTCGATTCACGTTTGTTACAAAAGAAAGTTAGCGAGGTCATTATATAAACACGACAAAACGGATTACAGAATAGAGTATTTGACTATATTTTTTTATTACCAAAATAGAATAAGTAATAACATTAAAAACGGTTAAAATAAATATATCGTACTTAGGACTTTTCATTACAAAGTTAAAACGACTTAAAAACTGACGAACTACGATTCG
The DNA here is from genome assembly GCA_039881145.1 of Druceiella hillmani. NCBI lineage: Eukaryota > Metazoa > Arthropoda > Insecta > Lepidoptera > Hepialidae > Druceiella > Druceiella hillmani. The sequence continues at coordinate 19,034,469 of JAYKKI010000007.1, forward strand.
CGCGAAAACGCCCCATACAAAACACAACTGGATTATGACGTCACTGGCCAGTAATTTAGCATTCATTATAAGGGAGTTTATTACATATCTTTAGTAACTCGTTAAATATTGTGTTTAAGTTATATATTGCATATTATAATTTTCTCATTTTTTTGTGTGGAAACTAAATTCGTAAAAATTTTCTCTATTTAATGACAAAAAATTGACAGTTTCTCCTATTTAGAAATTTCGATTAATCCTTTGTTTTATGCATTATTTTTTTTTCATTCCAATGTTTTTTTTAAACCAACTCTACAGTTTTAAAACATTTTTACAAAAAATATTGATATTAGTCAAATACCCTATTACATGAGTTGACTGAAAATGTCGTCAATTTAACTTCGGTCTCGCTGATAGCCGCCATTGTTGGCACATTCGATGTTGACACACGCACGTGGGCTCAGCTGCTCGCCGGTGCGATTGGTCGTTCACCGCATCGGCTATGGGCACGCGGCGCGACGAATTTAGCCATGCCTTTGGTCAGCTTACTTGTAGACTTCGTTTCGTGTTGTGCTCCATGTAGGCGGTTAGCAAGTGTTTGTTATGATTTTGGATAATAGACACACGGACCTATATCTGCATTTTAGACAGTTAAAAGTGGAATTGCAGTACAAGTTGTAAGATTACTTTATACCCGAATTAACTTTGTTTTACATTTGAAACATGTGCATATTTGTAATAGTATTTTTCAGAAAGTAATCTATTATTAATACTATAAGTTAATTGTAAGTTTTTTTTATTAATAAATGTTTGTTCAAGTTTATTCGCAATTTTTGCACATTTGTTTTTTTTAGTGTGCGTTTTTACGAATGTTATCAACTTTGTGTCACCAATAACACAGGTACGTGTTTTGTGAGAATTTGAAAGAAAAGTTCGAGTGCCGTTGCTCATAAGCGGAAAAATTATCAATATATATTGACTGCAAACATCGTCAGTTTTCATTTCTCTATAGTGAATTATTACTATGAAAGATTATCATTGAATTGTTTATGATTTTGAGTAAGATCATAATAATAGATGAACAATTGATAGCGTCTGATAAGTGTGTGAGTTTTCGCAATTCAAATGATTTAATAGATTTTTTCTTAATCGGATGCAAACATAGGCGGTGCACGCGCCAACGGCTGAAACATTCTTGTATTGTGATTACAATATAGGTGCAATTAAATTGTGACTGTTTTAAACAATGGATCGCATATTTCTTATGGTGACTATTCCTCCAGGCGCTTTTCAGTTGTGTCGTTCGTGTAAATTTAGCTATAGTAGAAAAATGCGAGTTGTAAAGTAGTCATTACTCAGAATTTCCAAAGTAGTTTTACTTTATTTCTTGACATATTCAAGATAATAAACAGTATTGGTTTCAACATTTTTTCTATGTAAAATAATATGATTTGTAGGGTTACGTACTTTCAAAAGAAAAACCAAACCCTTATAAGATCATTCACGGATAGACAGTCCGTATGTCGGTCACTACCGTTTTACTCATAAACCCCTTGACATAGAAACTTGAACATATTTGCATAGTAATCACACATGTTGACCCCCACATATAGCAATACAACTCAAAATATAAAACTCAAAAATATTAATTTCACAAATTTTAGGGGGGACAAACTGAGTAGGTACTCGAAAAAGTATTTTTAATGCTATGTAATGTGCATGGTGTCGCTTGAAAGGGTTAGTTAGTTATGAAGGTTTCAAAAATACTTTTTCCATATTTTTAAATATTACATCCTCAGGGATATACTGAAAAATAAACTCGCCCCCCTATATTTTAAAAACTACCCTCTACTAGAGGCCCACTATATTTTAGAAACTACCTCCTACTAGAGGCCCTCGCAAAGGTTGTAGGAAAACTATAACGAATGATGTCATAATTTTTTAAATTTTCCTCATATTTCCTACGAAAGATATAATAGGCAATACGAGTATATTTACATGTTTCTATATTCAAATTCGATTTTCTCAGAAATTGTAGAGGCAGTACATTTACATTTTTCTATATTCAAATCCCATTTTTTCAGAAATTGTAGAGGCAATACATTTACATTTTTCTATATTCAAATCAGATTTTTTCAGAAATTGTAGAGGCAATACATTTACATTTTGTTATATTCAAATCCGATTTTCTCAGAAATTATAGAGGCAATACATTTACATTTTTCTATATTCAAATCCGATTTTCTCAGAAATTGTATAGATAATACATTTACATTTTTCTATATTAAAATCCGATTTTCTCAGAATTGCAGAAATTATAAAGAAGGAAACAAAGGTCCTAAAAATATTTTTTTTCTCATTTTATACACCATGTGGAGTATCATTTGAAATGGCTTATTATTATGTATACTAAAATATTTTTTTTCATAATTTTAAATTCTACATTTCAAAAGCTATTCTAAAAAAAATGCAAAAATATAGTACCCTTACTACTGAGACAAACACTGACAATACAAACTACTGAGCCAAAAATAATGAAAAGATAGGGTTGGTAAAATTTGATCAAAAATTTACAGGAAAACTGTGGTGAGTATTCTAGATCTTAAAATTTTTAAATATTCATCATGTTTATTCTCCTACGACAGATATAATATATAATACGTTGTAATATATATATATATATATATATATATATATATATATATATATATATATATATATATATGTTGTGAAAAATTAATCTTTGCATATAGTTTAATAGAATTGCTATGTGCGCTTAAATGTATATACGTATCGAAATGTGTACGGAATTCTTATAGTGCGAGTTCTACTCGCTCTTGACAGGTTTTTTTAAAGTTCACAAAATAAAAGAAGTAAATTTTTAGTCAGTTTGTATCTGTGGCATGTTTGTGAATGTTACAAAATATAATTTGGCCGATGAGCGTGGCCGTGTCGCGTTGGAGTCGCTCGGCGACCATATGGCAGGAAGATGACGCGGCGCCCGCGCCGTGAACGGATAACCTTCAGTGCGCAGTGTTACGTAAAACGAGTCTCCGTAACCGGTATCGTAATAAAATACATAATGAGCCCGAGTTGGCTCTCGTTATTTACGTTAACTCAGTGTTTTAAATTAAGAATATAATATTTTTAAAATTTATATACACACACACACACACACACACACACACATATATATATATATATATATATATATATATATATATACATATATATATATATATATATATATATATATATATATATATATATATAATTATTTCATTGTTGATATTTTTTCAAAGAAATATGAAGGCTTGCATAAGCATAAATTGGAGCTATTAAGCAGATAAAAATTGTAGCAAATGTGTAATATGGGCGAGAATGTGATGATGAGGTTAATAAAAACGGGTCCGATGCATCTGAGAACACGCATAGTGTAGAGTTCCGTGGTTGTCTATATCTCTTGAATTATTTTGATGCAAAAACACTAGACACTCTTTTCTTTTTAATTGCATGTCACTTTGAAGTTTATTATTTTCCCAAACGCAGTTTAAAAATTCGTTAAAAATTTATTCTCTTTTAAATAATCTTCCAGCTCGTTCGTCGGATGCAGTCTTCTTATTTGCGATTTAAATATATTATAATTCATATATACTTGTATAATTATGGCATTTCTAATTTATAAGTTAGAAGACTGCAACAGACAAACGAGCTGGAGAATAAAATACTTAATGAAATTACTATACATTTATAAGAGGAGACTCAAACATATTTGTCATGTTATTTCGTAAAAATTCTCCAAATTCTCGATGAGATTTAATATTCGGAAAATTTGAAGAAATAAATTTTTTCATTTGTTAGAACGTCCCACATCCTAAATAGTCTCAATTTATATTGTGAATATGAAAGTAAATTTGTTTGTTTATTTAATAATCTCCATTTCACACATTAACCGCTCAACCAATCTCCGTGAAATTTGTAAAATTTACATAGATGCCTATCATCGAGGTAACAATATTTTTTTCTCGGACTAGAATTTTTTAATCTATATGTTTATTGATATGGTAATTGGTTAATATCATCTTAAATATACACATAATGGTTTTAATTTTAAAAACATTTTCAAAAAAAAATACAAAATGTTTATTTATTTAGCATATACGCTAAGATTAGAATTTGAACAAAAACTTTTTTTAATTACAATATTTTTTTCCTTTACCACGCGCAACGAAAGAAGGAGATATGTGAAATTTAATTATTATTTTGAAATTATATTGAAATGTTTTTAGAAAAATTAGCAAATAACTTTATTACGATCTTTATGTCGATAAATGATTTTAAATAAAAACAAATCTGTATGCCGATAAAAACAAATCTGTATGGTTCAAAACAATTGAGGTGCGGTTAAATATGTTTCTTAAAATCTCGTAAACGTTATTTTAATAAATATTTATTATTTTAATTTTTCTTGAATACTCTTGCTTGTTTCCGAAAGAAGAATACTAATTATTAAAATATTTGAAACGAATAAATTTGAAAAGCATTGTAAGAGATATTCTTTTGATAACGTAATAAAAAGATGATGTCAATGAAAGTGTTTAGAGTTAATTTTTACTGTGTCAATATTTTTTTTAATATTTAAAATTCACTAATAGAGCCTTTCTCCAATTACTTAGCTTTAGTTACATAAAATCTAATTTAAAATGATGTTTTACGAAAAAAATTATAAAATGTAGACAAAAAGTCAAAATAATGGCGTAATTATTAAAATAATTGCAATTAGTCTAAATTATGTGTGAAGTTGTGTTTTGTGTTTATTGGGTGATATTAAAAGACAGTAAAGTCTCATGAAAAAAAATTATTTAACTATAAAATGTATATTAACATAGTAAGGGGATAACATCGTGGATAATATTTTTTCAAAAACCTTAATGATGCAATTTAGAATATATAATAATATATAATGATGAATTTTTAATTACTTTACAGGTTATCACAGCAAGGTAAACACGAACCATTTTACCTGCGAAGTGAACCTCTTTTAAATCTTGAACTACTCTTAAGGATTGAGAATAGCAACGCGTCAAGATGAAGCGATTGGAAACATGTTGCTACTGCGGTAGCTTGCAGACAGGAACCATCATCACGGGCGCGCTGGGCATCATTCTTTCTATTTTTACTATTGTCATCATGTTCGTAGCGAACGTAGAGTTCAAGACCATAGTTTTCGATTGGCTTCCCGATTGGGTTGGTAAGTACAACTTAAAATAATGGTTTCCGCTAGATATTTTATTATAGTTGTATTTGTACTAGAAATGGATATTTTCAATAAAAAATGTGACTAAAACAAGATAAAGGAAAATGTAAACAGACTCTTTGTTCACTAGTTCTGTGGTCCGTGAATAAAATTGAACTACCCTTTGTAAGTCAATATTAATCAGTTTAGGTAATATTAGGTACTCGCCGCTGTTGTTGCTGGTTTTGCTTACATTGGCCGTTTTTTATATCGCTGGTAATATCTTATTTTAATTTTGATCGCGTTGATGATAATTTTTAATTGTAAAAAAGGAGAAGTTATATATCTTTTTTGATGAATGAATGATTTTTTTATTCAATGGCCTTTTACTATTATAAAGAAATGATTGAATTGAAGATGTTGAAATGATTTTTTTATTCAATGGCCTTTTACTATTATAAGATGCTTATTTTTGTATTCACACTAGTGTTATTTACCTTGGTCATTACTAAATAACTCAGATCATGAGGTAACTATCACAGCGTCAAGTGTACTATTATGATTGCTCAAGTTTCACTCATAGTTCACCAAATAGGTTGCATATATATAAAACATTTCTTCTATTTTAAAGTATTTTCTTTATAATTGATGTTTATCTAATTCGTCGTATATTTAATAACCTTTCAGTGACCGTCATCCTGGTGATCAACTTGGTGATGACCATCCTCATATCTCTGCTGCTGATAATAGGAGCTGTGAAGGTACTTAATTTTTTAAATATTGGGTGACATAAATGGTTTGAGGTACAATGACAATAATCTCTAAAATATTGGTAACATTCTAATTTAACGTCTTTTCAACAGCCGCTCAAAAAGAAGTGTATTATGTTCAGAATTATGTTTATTTGTATGTGGGTTTCTTTATTTCATTGTAGAAACCGAATGGCAAAACATATTTTGAAATATGATATATATGTAATCCTAACGCTGTGTATCATAGAGTATATGAGGTTATAGAGAAAGTAATATGGGGGCCAAAACATATAGTAAGATATATTAGCAATATGGCGGCCAAAATATATAGTGAAAAGTATAGAAAAAGCAATATGGCGGCCAAACCCCAATTCAATATAGTGAAATAAAAAAAATTACTGCCAAAAATATTGCGTGGGGTATAAAATGTAGGTTTCCGAAATAAATAATATGTCGTAGTCAACTAATTGGGGACAAACAGAACTCTGGGTAAAATTTATATTCTAACTCCAGGGAGTTTTCTAACTCCAGGAGAGTATTTGTTGATTGAAACAAATAACATTTGTCTATTATTATGTAATGGTGCTCGTTATACATTACCCTGGCTAGTAGTTTATAATTATTGAGGAAGAATATTTTTTATAAATAATTAATAAGGATATAAATCACTCGAATCGATAGTTGTTACGTTTTCTGTGTGGCCATCTAGTTTGGGATATTAAAATGTTTGGATTCTAATTTCAAACTTTTAAAAAGTAAACACATTTGCTTAATTAATTTTGGCGCCCTTCTTGAATGTCACATTGTTAATGTATACGTTTCCATTGCTACTTTTAAAACAAAATGAGTAGATATAGAGATGTGATGAAATAATACGGGAAGTAATAATTAATTTTTATTAAGGTGAGTGGTCATACCGCAAAATAGCGAATGATATAAATTGTTCGAAAAATATATTTTATAATGTAATGCAATATTTGGAAGCGCGTAATATAAATGAAAATATTCTCAAAGAAAAAAGAACCAGAAAAACAACACTCACAAGAAGATTGTAGGGTAGACAAAATTGCCAAGAGAGATCCCTTAAAAAAGGGAGAATATAAAACCACTTAACCACTTAACACTAAACTTCCTTTTTAAAGGGAGAATATAAAACCAAATGTTGGCATTTTAGCAAGGACCGTTCGACGACGATTAGTAGAGAGTGTGAAGGTGTTCGGAAGAGTTCCTCGAAAAGTTTTATATATGAAAAGGGAACAAAGACTAGCATGAATGTCGTTAGCCAGGAAATGTGACTATTGACCTTATTCTCAGGGGAATTATACACTATTTTCTGACAAGATCAATATAAATTTCATTTCATCAGATAAAAGCAGGAATTAACCCAAAATATACAAAAAAAAGCCAGTAAAAAACGGAGTGGGCAATATAGTTTGGGGCTCTTTTTCGGGGCTTGGATTAAAAAATTAAAAAATGAAGTCACTTTTGGCTAAATATTGCAAGAAACCACTCTGCCTTGGGCCGAAGAAATTATCACTGTTATATGCAAGTTTTAACATGATAACAATTCAAAACTTATTATGTAGTCAGTAAATTTTTTACTTGCAAAGGAGTCCGTGTCGATACTAGATTGGCTCGCAAATAGCCCAGATCGAAACCCTGTAGAATATTTGTGGTGTGAAGTCAAGAAGAAAGTCGTAGTCCAAAGCACCGGTACTATAAACTAGCTTCATGACATTTTCAAGAAGTTGGAACAACATTTCTATAGAAATAAGTAGTAATTGGATGCCGATGTCAAATGGTTACATTCAATAATGGCGACCTCATTGGATGCTAAATTCTTCTGCAGTGAATTGAATTTAGTTCAAATTAGTAGTTAAGATAAGTTTCCGCCTGTTATTACTTCCTGTTTATGTTATTTCGCATGTTTTCATATTTATTAGGGATTGTTTATTAATAACCAAATATGTAGTACGCAAGATGGTCATGTTTTAAATTTAAGTAAAATGAATATTTTTGTGCAGCTATTTACGATATACTGATATTTATATATTAACGAACGTACATATTGGCGTTATATTTACAATATTAATGAACGTACATATTTGTGTGATATTTACAATATTAATAAACGTACATATTTGTGTGATATTTACAATATTAATGGACGTACATATTTGTGTGATATTTACAATATTAATGAACGTACATATCAACATTAACATAAGCATTAAAGTCCCATGAAAGTACAAGTTATGCAGACTAGCGGAAAAAAATTACTTATTACTAGCTTTCCTAATTGGTTTACCACGATTCTGCATATTTAATTGCTATAAAAGTAATGAAGATAATTAAAAAAAAATTTAGTATAAAACATATTATTAATTAACAAAAAACTATAGCCTGAAAAACTGAAAAGAAAAAAGCAAGTACGATCCGACAAAAGCCTTTTATGTCGATTCCATTATTTATAATCGTAATCAGCCTGTAAATAATTTTTTTAAAAATGTTGATGGTGTTGGCAAAACTTATTTCTTTCTTTCCAGTTTTTGCGCAGTTTGGTTTTATTTTGTTTCTTAATGGAAAATTGTTGGTAAAACTGAAATTATATAAAATATTTATTGTGTAAAATGCACTTACAAGTTTTGATTGTTTCATTATATAAATAACCGGAGCACAATAGAATAACTGTAAACGCAGATGTTAGCTCAACATTCAAAAAAGAGAAAGAAGCCAATAAAAAAAAACATTAAGATAGGTGTTTGTGATGTATTGGCGAGAAGAATGGTGCGATTGTTACTAATATTGGTAGTGATCTTTTAATACTGGTAATGATGTTATTAGCGTGAAATTTATTAATGGAGCAATGTAAAATTTCATTAAAATTTATTATTTCCAGCACAACACATACATGATGCTGCCTTGGGTGGTCCTTGGAATCATACTGGCCCTCGGATTACTAGTCAGCGTTATTCATACGGCTGTCGTATTGTACCTTGAGCCAGACGTGCTCAATGGCACACTTTGGCTTGTTTTTGGCATCATATTTGTTTGTATGTATTGCCCACTTATTACATTGTTTGATCTTATATTTTTAAATTTTGTCGATTTCGTGAAGGTGTGCCTTCACCTTAAAAAAAAGAAAAATAATTATTACATTGAAATACATTTTTCATTCAATTTGGTTTTGTTTTTGCAATCATGCATAAGTTGCAGATTTTGGTTTTTTTCTTTAACTGTAGTACTAGTAGTTTTCTTTAACTGTAGTATAGAAAAAGAAAATTTTGTGTCACGATATTTTGTTATATTCATTCGATTAAAAAAGTAAGTTTAAAGCCACTTTCATTCAAATAATCTATGACGGAATGAGGGAAGCTCTGACGACTCGCTACTACATTATGTACAATGTTAGTTATACACAAGTCTTGTGGGAAAATTTTACTCAACCGTCACACACTGATTGTATATTTTAATTTTTTCTGACTCTCTGTACCCTTTTTTTCTTAATTTTCTTGTTTTCTAATTTTTTTTGTTTTTTTTCTAAATTAAGTAAATTTCTTATAGAACGGAAGATGCATTTATTTAGAAAAGAGGAATTTTTGACTCTGAATGAAAATGAAGTAGATTTAAGGAGTTTAAATCGATTGAACTTGTTTACAGCGTGATTTATAAAAATAGAAAAATTGCTCTAAGTTAATTGTTTAATAAAAATTATCACGACTTTTATGTACATGAAATTACAGCTAAAATAATTTAAATGTACATAACTATTGGCATTAAAATTTATTTTTTTTAAGGTAAGTTTTGGTCGAAATAACTATTAAATATTAATACGTATAAATATATACGGGGCAGGTTGAATCATAAGTATCATAATTAGTATACAAGGGAAGTTTGGCGTCATTAGTGTCAATACTCTGAGTTATTTTACGGTAAACATGCCATGACTATGTCATTGCTATTGTTATCAAAATTTGAGCATCGGGCTCTGATAAAATTCCTCATAAAAGAAAGGAAACGCCCAAGGATGTTTTTGAAGAAATGCTCGTGAATCCGGTCCATTATATAGGTCCAAAATCTAGCTCATTATCATGGTAGTTCATTAAAGATCGAACTCGACTATCATCAAACGTTGGAATCCGATCCATCATTTACTACGATCAGACGTTGGATTTGCGGACACATGACCTACGAAAATACTGAAAAAATAAGAAATTGGTATTAAGTGACAGCAAAATAAAAACATAACAGAAAGCTGCATTTCGTCAGCTTAACAAAGCGCTAATACCAGCAAAGAACGAGTTGGAGACATTTTGCATGGCCATTTGCGCATGAAAACTTAGTATAAGCAGCGTCGCAAAATGTTTGGAACTGTGCAAGGACAATTTCCCAAATTGTCACTTTGGATTTTTTTGGATGAGGCATGGTTAAGAAAGTACACTTCAAAGTCAATATATGAGTTCATGCAATGCATAAAACAGAGCGGAAATTCGTCGAAAAACATTTGAAGTGGAGAAGTCAGCTTTTAAACTCACCGCCACCGGTTTTCGGTATTGCGATGGGATAATTATAATTGATTACCTTTATAAGATTCCAGAGTTGATGAAGATTATTATGCGGGTCTGTTAAAAAAAGCCAAACGGTCGTGAAAAAGAAGCAACTTGTTAAAGGTATATGTTTCTACAAGACAACGCAACGAGTCACATCTCGCGAGTTGGAAAACAGATCTTGGAGAAGACAGGATCTGATGAAATCAACCGACCGCCTTATACCGACCGCATGTGTTTCCTAGAAGTTATTCTATATTTCGTAAACTGAAGAAAATTTTGAGTGTATGGAAATTTGAGAGCGAGAATTAGGTTAAAGCGGCAGTCAAAGAATATTTTAGCAGCAAAGATGTAGATTATTTTCTGATCGGCTTAAAAACTTTGTATAGAAGATATGAAAAAATATGCTAAAGGTAAAGAGGACTTAAATAAAAAATCTATTATTGAAATTTTGGAAAATAATGGAATATTTAAAATAGGCAATATAAGTCCATTAACATGTATTAACTCTAACGTGTGAACCAAGATATTTCGAAAATAAACACATCTCCTTTCAAATGATCGCCTCAAATTTATAAAATGAAGTTAAGTAACAAAAAGTAGAGAAAGCTTTAATTATAGAAATTTCCAAGCATTTATTATAGGTGAGTGAGTACGATATAGATGTGATACATGATGACATTGTCGCAAAGTTCATACCCACCCACAGAAGATGACAAATATCATCCTAATCCATGAGCAAACGATAGAATTTAGATTGGTCTTGTCACACTTGTTGACATAGTGTAAGTGTGACAAGAACAACGAAATATTGTTATCTCACTCTTGCCTTTTGTCAATTATAATCATCAAGCTATAGCTTCCGTCTTTAACATAGACAATAAGACAATTTCCTTATTTTTTTGTTCCAGTGGTATACCTTTACTTGTGGGCAGTTGTGTTCAGCCACCTTCTTGTCGTTCGCGAGAATGAAGAGAGAGGGAGATACCAGAAGGCACCTTACAGACGATAAGCAAGTAGTAAAATCCATTAGATCTTTACAATTTTACTTGGCAACTGAAACAGAACAAAGGAAGTGATGTAAAAGGAAATAATTTGAATGTTTAACGGTCGGTCTCTGTGCCGATGGACGAGTGACCAACTCAGACAATGAAACTTCCTTCACTTAAGTAACTCTTATAATTGAGGCGTGCGGTTGCGAAATTGAGTTTTACAGGCAAGTTTCTGTTTTTAATTTCTACAAAATACGAAAAGTTAATAATTTAATTTAATAATTTTTGACAATAGAATTCTTTGTAAATTGCGTATAATGTAGTTTTTGTTAGAAATAAAATATTTAATTTTTTATGCTTTGAGAAAATAATTTTTGTAGCAAAACAACGCGAAATATTGGGAAGAAAAACTAAATATATAATGAAGAGAAAAAAATATTTTTCAGTACTCACAATTTCATTAAATATTTGTTTATTTAAAATAAAATTTGTTTAAAAAAGAAACAAATATCACAAATTTTAAATTCTACCTAGACGATCAATCTTTTTATCTACCTATAAGGTAAATTTATAAAAACATTTTTTTTTAGATATTCATTATTATTAGAGAACAAAACATTATTTAACTTGTGAATAAGTTAATTGTTTCAAGAATACACTAACATTTTTTAACAATGAAAAACTTTAAATATACAATTATTATTAAATTTTAAACAAGTGACAGCGTCTCCAGTTGACAGGTGATTGACAAGTGTTGCCATTGGTCGAATAGAAAAATTCCGATTCGCAGTGGACGAAGAAAAGCAGGTTTTCTTAAAAGTCTGAGTTTTAGCATCAAATATGCATGGGATTAAACTCGTTTTCAAGTTTATTATAATTTATTTTATCTAGGATTCGACCAGCGTATTTAGAAAAGACAAAAAAAATCAAATTTCGATTGTTAGTGGAAGAAATGAATTTTGCAACTGCACCTCTCAATTATTTTCCGTCAATGCAACAGGGATGCAACGAGTAAAGGAAAAGGATTTCATAATTAATTAAATTTGTCTACAAATTATATTATCTTATATTTATACTCAAAATTAACAGAAATTATTATACAAAAATAGTGTATGTTTGTTTAACTGTCCATATTTGTGTATTTGTTTCTTTGACGAACATTACTTGTGTTCTACTGGGAGAACTCATTTACAGTAACTTAAACCAATATGTGTACATATATTTGTGTGATATGGATTTTAATTATACGATTTTATAACGAATATAAGTACATATATAAAATATTATAAGTGTTAATACCCTCTATGTAACTTTGATAGTTGGTAGCGATATTAACACCGTTAGAATCTCACTTAGAGGAAAAATCTCAGAAACTATTGAAATAACTTTGTCCATAATAAACTGAATTCATTAAAACCATAATAAATTTTGTCTTCACCTATTTTATAACGATTTTATGATAAAAAAAACGTGTCTACATGAAAACTTGAAACAAATTTTGTTCGTTCAAGGTGATTTCGTTTACTGCCTTATGTTTGCGGAATATTTACATTTTAAATGAATGAGAAATTGTATATTAGTGATGATAGCATCTTAGATTTTAATAAATTCTATTTATATTTTCTATGATAAGATATACACGCTTCTAATTGTAAGTTATAATGTCGAGAATAATATTTTGTTACATTAATACTGAGATCTGTTTATTAAATTATTCACCGGATAGTTGTAATCACACGAGCTTTACCCCCAAGTTCAATGCCATGCTATGTTTTTAAGTTTATTTTTAATTTACGTTACCATTAATCATAGAAAATATTTTGTTAAATAAAAATATTTATTTATATTATACATAATGTTGTTGGATGTTTAGGTCTAATTTATAAAAAGTACTGCATCGAATTAATAATTTATAATGTGCATGAAACATTGTTTAGTAATTGTCAGTCTAATAAAAAAAAAGATACAAGTCTATTATTGTCTTTTTTTTTTTTTTTTTTTTAATTTTAAAGCAAATTGGTTTTGGAGAAAATTCAAGTAAGTTAAGAGGTCATTTCTTGGCTGTCATTATTATTGACATCGGTCTATCGAGATTGCTATGAGGTAATTATTACAACTCTTCGGTTTTGTATACATGACATTTGGAAGGAGTGTATAATACTCAGTTCGTAAAATTGAGAATGAAATTGAATTTCTACTGAGTAAAATTATCAAGTTTCTACTCATACAAAAAATGGTTTACTCTAAAAGACGTTATTGTAGTAGATCCTTAAGAGTAATTAGTTGTGTTTGAGGAGCTTTTTTGCATTAAAAATTGATTGCAATTCGGTAATAATTAATCATTGTTAAACATTGAGGTATCTGCAACTTTATATGTAGCACAAAACACATTAAGTTTTGTAATTTAATATTTTTTACATTGTATAGAAACTCGAATTTCGAACAATATTTTATTACCAATATTTTTAAAAATCATTTGGTACTTCTATTTAAATTTCAAACAATGTTATGTTACCAACATTTTCAAAATCGTTCGATACTTCTATTTAAATTTCGAACAATGTTATGTTACCAACATTTTAAAAATCGTTCGATACTTCTATTTAAATTTCGAACAATGTTATGTTACCAACATTTTAAAAATCGTTCGATACTTCTAATTAAATTTCGAACAATGTTATGTTACCAACATTTTAAAAATCGTTCGATACTTCTATTTAAATTTCGAACAATGTTATGTTACCAACATTTTAAAAATCGTTCGATACTTCTATTTAAATTTCGAACAATGTTATGTTACCAACATTTTAAAAATCGTTCGATACTTCTAATTAAATTTCGAACAATGTTATGTTACCAACATTTTAAAAATCGTTCGATACTTCTATTTAAATTTCGAACAATGTTATGTTACCAACATTTTAAAAATCGTTTGATACTTCTATTTAAATTTCGAACAATATTACATTATCATTTTTTTTAAATTCGGCTGGTCCTTGTACTTACATTTCAAACAACATTATATCATAAATATTTTTTAAAATCGTTTGATACTTATGCTTAAATGTCGAACAGGATTACATTACCAACATCTTTTTCAAATCGTCTGGTTCTTATACTCAAATTGCGAACAGAAGTAAATTACCAATATTTTTACAAATTGTTCGGTATTTCTACTTGAATTTAGTCAATATTATATTGTCAAAATTTTACAGTATATTTATAAAGTTTTTAAATGGCAAGAGCACGCAAACAACACAAATTAAAGAAAAGCGAAACAAAAAAGAGTCTTGTAATCACAGGAGTTTTGAAGATATTGCAGTGCTCATTGTTTGTAGTGAAACCAATGAGATCACATCGCGCCACCGTTCAACCGACAGCACTTGATTAGCTATGAATACCTGACATATATGAATTGTGTTTCCACATCATTTCATATTGTAAAAGAAGCAACACAACTTTAAGCAATAGATAAGAATGGGGACAAAAATATACCTTTCATTACATAACAGTTAACAAATTTGCAATAATGCGATTTAAGAAATATAACTGAAAATTAGAGCTACTCAACATTTTTAAAGATTACATTCATAAGTAATGTAAACGAAGACTAACTTTATTATGTATCTTTATCAGAAACTGTTTCAACAACTGTGTCATCAGAAACAAGTTTTCGCCAAAATCGACACACCTCTTTATTTACATACCATGTCGACTTTTTTTAGTATTTTGATGAAATTATAGCTAATAAATGTACCAGGGTAATCGTATAATCACTCCCGTATATCTTGTGATCTACGCAATTTTATGAAATTTTCGTTTGACATCATAAATTTTAAGCAAGTATGGTTGTTTCTTCAAATCCGTCCTAGCATATTATTTCGTAATATTTTACAATGCGACAACTTGAAAATATTTAATCAAAAGTTAATAAACAAACTGTGAAAATTTCCAATCACAAACTGTAACTAGTTTGCTAAATGTAACCATTTCCACTAAAAAAGTTCTAATGTGCAAATAATTTGCGATGACAAAGTACCTTCATCGTAAAAATCTAGTTATTTAGATAAAAAAAATTACAGTCTTTTTAAAAGTTTTCCAGATTGTCGATTATGTATTCTATAAATGATCCTAAGCCCAATGTTAGACGAATAAGGTAGATGAACTCATTCCAATTGCCGTAATTTTTAACGATTATATTTTGTGGTAAGTGGTCTAGCGTTATCTTGGAGAAAATAGATTCCGTCTTATTGACTACTTATTTTCTTAACTAGTCGATCTAACTGCTAAAGGTAAATTTCTCCATTTACAGTAGGTTTTTCTGGAGACAACATCCCATGAATTACACCTTAGATATTCCAATAACAGTCCAGTAATACCTTTCTGGTATACAGTTCAGGTTTGAGGAACGAAATACCTGTTTATGCTGCAGTAAGCTATTGGAGTTGGAGGAGAGAAGTAAGAGTGAAGCCAAATCAAATCGTTCTTGTTGGCTACTCAATTTGTTAGCAGTAAATTATAGTTTCGCTGTAGATTCCTTCAGAAGTTACTTTTAATAAATAACGCCTTTTACATTCCAGCAGCAGTTCAGTATTACCTTTCGTGTAAGTTACCTACTTCTATCACTATTCTTAAGTAGATTACACAATGGTTTTTACAAAGGCTGTTAAGAAAATGGCAAAAAATGGAACCGAGATATTTAGCTCAGGTTTAAGCATTGAAACTCCTGTTTATTCAGCACTAAGTCATTGGCATTTGCGCATGTGATTAATATAGTAACTTACTTTTCATCACCAGTTACTTCTTATTTCAGTTAATCAAAGTCACGTTTTAATGTCAATATCCATAAAGTAGAACAGTACTTATGTCATTATATACTTCTATGTTTGACACTGACTATCATTAATCAAGCGCACTTCGGCCTTTTTGTACTTTACAATAAAATACTATGAATTTTTGACAACCTTTCTAGAAAAGTCTCAAATTTGTAGCTAAAAACTAATTTCATTCATAGGAAGTCCCGTGAATAAGCAATAATATTTCAATCAAAGATAGAAAGGATGTGGTTGAGTCAATGAAGCGTAAAAATCGTCAAACCTTTAGCCACCAGCTTCTTGACAAGAATATCAATAAATCTGTTTTTATTTTTATGATTAGCCAAAACCTTTTCTTTCATCGTTTTCAGAGGAATCTCTTCATGAAATAGGTGATCGATTGAACCGTTACTTGCGTATTTACAATTTTTTTCTGTTAGAAGCGCTTGTCGATTCCCAACTTGTGTGTCATCATTATAACAGCCATCAAAATACAAATTATAAATTGGAAATATGTGATTTTGCTCCTAAATTAATTTGTGGAGTAACACGCCACCACTGATGAAATAGAAAAACTTATTGACATCATTAACGTCAGCTTGACCTGATTCACAAATATAATAAAATAGTTTTTCCCTCATTCCCACATTATTGACAAGAGAAAGAATCTAGGGAGTCATTTCAGATTTGAAATAATTTCGAAGTTCATCATTGTTTTTTTTTTCAAAAATATACTTTAACAAAATCAATATGGTATGTGCAAAAAAAAATTTTTTATAAAATATATTTCTGTAGCACGTACCATATTGATTTTGTTAAAGCGAGCGCGGTGTTTGAAATCATTAAAACAGTCGTTTGAGTATCGGTAAGTCGTATATTATGTCTTTAGTTTTGTTTAAAATAACATATAGTGTAAATATAGTATATTTTGAGAAAATTTTGAGACGATTCGGAGTTTACGAGACAAACGAAATGTACCTATTCTTAAACATAATCTCGCATTAAAACGGATATATTTAATAAAATTTGAAAGTACGTTTACAAAAATATTAAATATGGCGTCATCATGAAATGGTAGATTCAGACTATCACCTTCTCGGAGCTTTATAAGTTACACTAGAAAATAGTTTTCCCCTCGTAGTGAAAATAGTTATTTCTTTTACTTTTGATCTAGAGTAAAATTTGTTAGCAGATTATTTTATTTTATATTGTGCTGTATTATAGCAGTTTTTGCGTTTCCTTGTGTTTTTATTTCTTTGCCCGTCGCTGTGGATTAATACAATATTACTCAATAAGTCTAAAATATATTAAGAGCGTAAAAACGAAGAAAACGGGAGGCACTGAAGCATAAGTTAAGCTATTTGTTTTGTTCTTATACTCTATCAAGTAAGAAAAAAATTATGTTAGATTCTAGGTGCTAGATATATAACAAATTAGGCATTAATTATTAGGTGTTTTCTCTCATCATAAAAGGCTGTAGTTATGATTAATTTGATTACGAATCTAATAAAATTTTTTTGCCACTCAAAACTTGTTAACCCTTACATCTGTCGCAGCTAACTGGCACTAGTCTCAGTGCAAAATTGATGTTTATTGTAATACCTATATATAACCGTCATTCGATTAAGAAGTAGAATTTAATTTCATTTCATAATTTATTTCCTCTTTTAAATAGATCGGAATAACCAACATAAGCAGCAGAGGTAGAGATACGGGCCGACATTATGTCAGTCTCAAAAATATTGCAAAGCGTAAATCAAAACATGAAAAGGAAAAAAGAACCGAGTTGTTATATCAAAAACATCTAAGCTGTCTGAATTTTTTAATATTTAGAATGATGTTGCTCAATCTAAAGAAATCGAAGCGGAAAATACAGAAGTTGCATCTCATTGTACAGATGATTTCAGTACTATCGGATATTCATTATGATTTGTAAATCTTTTCGATATAGCCACAATTTATATAACTGATAAGCACTCGAACGGACAGCAAGTGTTCCCAATGCAGCCATTTTGTCTCCTAGCCAAAGAGAGGTCGAAAGCTTATCACATACTTCTGATGTTATTACATCTTCTACAAGTCAAGAACAAAATGAAAGTAACATATAATCCAACTATATTATTGAATACCCGAGTAACTTTGGTTGAGATTATTGGGTTGCAAAAGAAAGTAGCGAAGTGCAAGCATATGTACAGCAATTTTTGTCTTCATAGAAAATGTATAACATCGAAAATTAGCTACGACTCTATTAAAGTTCATTTTTCAAATATAGACAAAAACTAACGATTAAAACTCACGAGAGGGATAGATGATGTTATTCAGAAATTAAAACTCACGAGAGGGATAGATGATGTTATTCAGAAACTAAAGGGAAACTTTTCTAGTTTGTTTGCACAGTTACGAATTCAGACGGTTCCGCACGGTTCACGAAAGACGGGTTAGATAACTGGAAGAACACGAATATTTTAAGAAGATATAAAAAAAATACTTCCCATGGTCAAGCGATAATTTCGCCAAAAAACAAGGCCGTACATGCTGACTTGTGAGCCAGATAGTGGCCGAACAAAAGTATTGGCGGACAATCTTAGAACGAATTACAGCAGTTATAACTTTTTTAGCAGAACGATGTTTTATATTTCAGTTAAAGATGAAATTATTGGTTTACTTTACAACAGAAAATATTTAGGTATATTAGAATTAATAGCTAAATATGATATTTTTCGAGCTGAACATATTCATACAAATAAAGAAAACAATTATGACGTACGTTCCGTACGTCATAATTGTCGAAAACGACATGCGAGAAATATATCCATCTACTTGCTTTAAGCACACTGGATCTTATTATTTGTAAAATTAAGAAGTGCAAATACATGTCCTGACATCTCTGGACTAGTGGAATGAGAATCTTACAAAGATTCTTTGATATTGAATACTGTTTAACAATTGGGTATTTGACTAAATTTTTTTATTTCATTTATCATAATTTCAAGGTACAAGCTGATGAAGAGAGAAATTTTTTTTAATAATCTTGAAAATTGACCGAGTTTTAAAAGTTTACTTTTAATTTGTAGACAAGGACGGGAATACTGTGTTGTGAGGTCATTATTAGTATTGTACATTATATTCTACAAGAGGAAAAGAGACAGGGATATACCCAATCCTATCCGTATCTTCAAATTTAGAAGCCTACAACTGTCTTATTTTTCAACCAATTTTTGATTTTTTTGAAGACTGGTTTTTAATTATCTTACAATATTGTACAAAAAATATCAAAATTTAGAATGAGTTAACTACTGTATTCGCTCAAAGTTTACTAGACTTTTTGAACGGGAATGGCATTAATGTTAAAGATTTTCCAGGGCGAAGTTACGACAATGCCAACAACAGGACCGGGAAGTACAGCGGCTTACATATATAAATTGAGGAGATAAATAAGTACGCAGAATACTTATGCCGCTTTTCATATTCATTAAATTTTATTGCCTTACAGAATACTATACAAAAGTATCCGTTTTCTTCTATTTCATTGAAAGCCTTTATACATCGTTTTCCACTTCTACTTATCGATGGGGTCGTCTTATGAACACACTGAAATATACCAGTTCAAAAATTCAGATTTTCAAAAGATTGCCGGTCAGTAGGTATTCTGCACGGGCTGATGCGACGAAGGTGCGTTTATGAGGTTTCACTACTATAAAGCATATATTGGATGACATATCTATTGATAGTGACCAAAAGTTGGAATGTCGTAATCAGACGTATAGACTAGTTTCAAAGATGAAAAATGACGGGGGTAATGACTATTGCGTGGAACGAAATCCTAGAGCGCTCGCAAGCGACTAACAAACACTTCGCTGCAGTTATCTGATCGAGATCTTAACACGGAATATTCCCTTTATAAATAGTTACATGGGTACGAATCAATGTGGTCCACATTTTCATTTATAGAGGCAAAAGCCAAAGTGGCGGTGATGAATATCAACAACAGACTCCAAGACGACGTACGCGAAATACAGAGTACGATCATTCACCGGCTATGAAATTTCAGCGGTTCTACTACATTTTGAAATTCAGAAGTTAATAGTGATAATTGGTATGCACTGACAACATTAGCTAAATACATGGAAGTGCACCATCAAGTGACTAATGTATTTGGGATACTTTGGCAATAAAAAACTTCAATTATAGGCAGTGCTTTACCGTTGTAAGAGTCTGATTCGTTAAGCTACTCAAAACATATAGGGCCGCTGCTACTGGTAGCAAAAAGTCCGAGGCTTTGGAATTCCATTTTACAAACATGGAAAATTCATTAAAATCGTGTTTCCCAATGTAGAAATAATTTTACGTATTTACTTGAGTTTGATGATCATTTTTTTCCAACATTAAAGCACCTTAAAAAGGAGTTAAGGAATACGATGGACAAGAACGTTTAAAGGACCTCACTTTAATGTACATAGAAAATGATTTGTTTAGAAACATTGATTTTACTGGTGTTTTCTCTAAATTTTCCGCATTAAAGCGAGCATTTTTTTTTTAAAATTGTCCTATTTTATTTTATATCGTAAACTTTAGGACCTAAAGCAAACCGAGCATCTTTTTTTGGCATACACAGCCTTACTGCTGGCTTCATCCGGTACTTGCATTCAGTGACCGGGCACGATAACGATGAAGCAGAGGGTTCCAAAAATTTAGATTCGATTTCCTACACCGACAACTGAATCTGGTGACATATAACATACGTACACTAAAAACTAACGAGAAAATCATTGACCTGGAACAAGAAGTAAGAAAATTAGGATGGGACGTATAACGTCGGAAGTAGAACAAATTACCGGTCCGGAGGATTATCTCATTCTCTTCATAAATTCCGACTTTTAATAAACCGTTATGCGACGTTAACGGTTTATTTAAAGTGGGAAGATAGGAAGACAATGAGATAATCCTCCGAACCGGTAATTTGTTCTACTTCCGGGTGGGCGACCAACAGGTGAAAGGTGTTACCGGATTCGACATATAGAAGTCTCTCGCAAAGAGTGTAGTGCAGTTTTTAAGTATTTAACTAACAATGGTACGCCTTATACTTAGAATTACCAAGCGGCAATTGTTGAAGGTCAAACGGATATATACACCAACCTCGGCGTTTTTACGGTACTATTGTCATTGGACAATTCAACGCGAAAGTAAGCACACGGAGTGGTGATGAGTTGAGAGTAGAATAATTCGTTTATGAGTATCGAAACTCTAGAGGTCGAAACATTTTGCCGAATGGCTGATTTTATCTTCAAGAAGCGAGATAGATTTCATCTTCAGGCCCAGTGACCAAACGGCAGATAATTAAAGAGGTACACTGATTCTAATTCCAAGTTAGAGGGTTCCGATGTCATGATGTACGCTCCATCCAGCACCTGGCAACATTCAAAACTTCTTAGATTTTCAGTTCGAAGCCTCCAATCGTTTAAGAGCTTAGACGAATGCATGATAGTGGAAACTATACAATAGTGGATTTTACGTTCAATAAAACTCATCATACCAAAATAAGTAGGAAACTTTCGAATCAAACTCTCGAACTCGTGGCGAAACGCGATGAACCGAAGTTGCAATCTTTCGCTGATATGTTATATTATACTCGTAGGTAGCTAAATAAGCAAACTTTCATGTCTATGAGACGCGAAATTTGTGCCTTTAATGCGAAATGTATTTAAGAATCGATTGAGCTGAATGAAGATTACAAAGTGTTTGCTAGACTTCGTATCTTTCGGTAGATTCGTATCTTTGGGTAGATTCAGTCGACAAAGAGACAAACAAACAAATAGTTATACACCTCATCACAAAAATCTGTCGACAATACTGCCAATAGCCCAAGAGTCAATCTGACTTAAACTATTTTGAAGACATCCTGGATGTCAGCTTAGACGAGATCAGAATGGTTCTCAGACAACTAAGGACCAAGAAGACGCCGGCTGATGATGGAATTTCTTCCAACTTGTTGAAGGCGGTGTGTTACCTGCACTAATGAAGTCTTTCAGAAGCTATTTAATTCCATAATATTTGAAAGTGTTGCGCCAGAAACACGTATATTTCAAGAATTTTATGAACGGGATACAGTATTTTTAAAAAAAAATTATAATGCAAATAAAATAGAATAGAATCGCTGAAGCTCACGTCGGCGATGCGATGATCCCTCCTGTCGAAAAGTTGATTTGACTCCACAGTATTTTTGGTTGACAAATATTTTCACTAAGTTCTATCAAATTAGTTTTTTTTAATTTTCAAGTTTCTAAGTACCTCGATTTGCGGAATACGGCTTTTTAAAAAATACTGTGGATTTAGACCTGTTCACATTGTTGTAATTTTAGTAAATTTGAGCCAATTTCATTAATTTAGTAATGAAGATGAGATTCTCACCTCCGCCCTTTTAATTGGGGTTTGGAAAGAGGTTTACCTTTACTGTGTTTTTAGTCAACAAGTATAAAATATGTGTGCATTGTTTTATTCAAATGACTTCAGTTGTTCCGAAGTACAAGTAGGTTTTATACAGTTTATGAGGTTTTCTAAATTTTTCGTCATGTTTTTAATCATTTTTCATCTCACACTTTTCTCATTATTTTTTTAAACCTTGAAGTCATCCCTAGTATATTAAGCGTATTTAAGACTGGGGGTAGAGTGAGTGTGGAAAACTTATAGGAAGTCGATTGAAATTGCAGGTCTACAATGAAAATAATGTACATACATACAAATATTGAGTTTTATAGTATATATAAATATTTATCAATTAATTACAGTTTAAGTAGTGTCTAAGGATAAAGAAACGAGCGGTCGTATAAAGCTATATTTCTTTTGCAGATCGGGAAATGGTATCTACCGA
Organism: Druceiella hillmani; assembly: GCA_039881145.1. Classification (NCBI taxonomy): domain Eukaryota; kingdom Metazoa; phylum Arthropoda; class Insecta; order Lepidoptera; family Hepialidae; genus Druceiella; species Druceiella hillmani. Next base: position 19,057,657 of record JAYKKI010000007.1, read on the forward strand.
TAATTAAGAAACACTTTTAAAATATTCTTAGATATTATGGAAATTTACTGATAAATAAATTATTGTTATAATAAACATCAGTCATCGTGTATCATACTTAGGTTTTATTTATTTTTGTTTTAATTTCAATGGTATGTCTAACTCCTAGCGCCAGGTTGATCATTCCCACTGCAGAAGTATGATATCCACAATAACTATAACCGTTGTCTCTGAAACAACCTTCCTTGGTTTGCCAGTCCAGTACGGCTGACAGCCATCGCCTCTTGACAAATTCTTGGTAGCCTCTAACGGAGCATAATGCCACTGAAACGTAAATGTAATGTCAAAGATTTATTATTAATTTTAATTGTTTTAATGACATAGTCTTTTCATTAACATTTTAAAAAACTCCAATAATGCTACTAAGTAGTATAAATATCTCATACATTTAAACAAATTATATAAGCAGACAAACTCAAAGACAAAGATTAATATGATTGATACGTAAAAATATGAAATGTTTGTTCAATATTAAGAAGATTTAAATTGACATTAGATAACAAGATTGCATTAATCACAAACAATCTGATTGAAATTGGGTCTAATGTGACAATAGAATTTACTCTAAACTTCAAAAATTTTGAGACTTTAAAGGTAGTGAAACTTTAAACTTTAAAATTTTTTGAAAGTTTTAAGGCTTTTAGAAACAATAAAAAAAATAGGTCGGTTCGTAAATTTCGAAAAACGGCACCGAATTGTCGTTGTGATGATTCTGCATTAAGATTATATGACAATAATGTACATTGTAGTACTCGATATTAAGAAATTATTTTGAAAACATTCGTGTTTTAATGTGTTTTAAATACTTACTGCGAACATATATATATATATATATATATATATATATATATATATATATATATATACATGTATATATATATATATATATATATATATATATATATGCATATATAAATATATATGTATATATATATATATATATATTATTTTCTAATGTTTGCTATTTATTTTTTTCCTCATTCAAAAAAACACGCAATGCTGATTATGTTGTTATATTAATTAAAGATTCATTTCTAGTTTCTATGCTTTCTTTTTTCATGAAAACTTTTGAACTATCGGTTTTTTTCAATTCCGACAGCAATTATTAAATTTCTTTGTAAAGCTGAAGAATAAAATGTAACTATAAATATTTTTAAATACGTATCATTCTATTTTAACGCTCTATTAACTATATCGCAATTTTAAAACGAAAACGCAACTCTTTAAGAAATCGTTTTTTAAAATTTTAACCGATTCTTCTAGAGGTATGTTTCTTTATGATAAAAACGACATGTTCATTTAAAAAATGCTAAATGATTAGAAATATTACACATCAAAAGAGCACATTTTTTACATTAATCCGTCAAAATCCAGAAAGCGTGTTTTGGTGGGATGCTTTTGTTTTAAAATATAAAATAAGCTTGTCTAACATAGCAATTTGCTTAACGTAACAATTTCTTCATACAGGTTCATAATTTTTCTTCGCAAATATCTGCACACTTATCGTACAAAATTAATGTTTAATGAAAGAAAAATCTGTAAAATCAGTCACGTTGCACCGATGCTCTATAGATTTCCTCCTAATATTTCGAAGTTACTCAATGATCAATTGATTTGTTATCATAATGAGATCATGATAATTGTTTACGTTATATTATTAGTTGCAAACTAGTCTTATAGGACAATTAGTAATTGGAAGATAAACAAATTCGCATTGAGTAAACAAAACTTATTATTTTCTGTCGATCCCATCCTGCCAATGTTTGGATAACTAACCCGATACTATATATGATGTAAATTGTGCAATTTCTCTCGTAAATAGTGCAATTTGTATCGTAAATAGTGCAATTTACAAAACTTGTTTGGGAAAGTAACGCTCAAAGTTTTTAAAATATTAAAATTGGAACCAACTAACAAGGTTTAAGTCATTTATTGCTTTCCATGCGTCGTTTCATTGAGAGAAGCCATCGGCATACTCTTCCTCGGACTTTTCTTTCAGGGGTTTCAAACCTCTTGAATCGTATTCCGCGCAATTAATATTTTTTCTCGGGTATAAATAGAAATTGCATAGTGTGAGATTGCGATTATGTGGCGGATGACTCATAATTTCTATATCCGACTATATATATATATATATATATATATATATATATATATATATATATATATATATATATATATTCGAATAAATATATTCGTTCGTCAAATATATATATTCGTTCTTAGGGCTGATTGTAGAGAAATGTTGTTCAGACGAAGAAGGATTCCACTGTAAGGGTATTGCTCTCGAACTCCTTTTAAAACAACAGGCAAACAACTACTGCTATACAAGTCAGCGGTAACTGCTCTTTTGTTTTTCAGAATTGTTGCATAATACCCCATCCGCTCGAAAAAAGAGGCGATTAACTTTTTTCCAGCACTTCATCCGTTCTTTATTTTTTAGCAACCTTTCAGATGGAAAGGCAAACAGCGCAGACTGCCTATTAGTTTCGGGTTCCTAATAGTATATCTAACTCTTGCCACTCAGGAAAATGCAATTAATACGGCGTTTGAGCGACTTTTGGCGAATATGTTTAACATTTTGGTACACCAATCAACACGACATTGCTTATAAGTTTCAGGGTAACCAATCTAAGTATTCATATTGTATTTAATACTTGACTCATATTGTATTTAATTACTTGACTCATATATCTAAATTTGCCCGAATCTGCGGATAGATTACTACTTGTCAGTGTTTATGGTGAGCCGTAAAGTATTGATATTATTTTTAGTTGTCGCTGTTGATGGACGTCCTCTCACGCAGATCATAGATGGATACGACAAAGCTTAAATTCGTTAAACTAGTACCAGGGTATGGAGTTTTATTATAAATACCAATCGAAGCCAATCGTAACTTTCTTGTTAATTGAGACCAAAACAAAAGTGATAAAAAATCATAGAACAAAAATGTTTTTGTACGAAATTCATCTTAACGTGATACACATAATTTTTAAATTGCCGTCAATTCGAAAAAAAAACAAATGACAAGATCATGAAAAATACCTCAATCGATTACGAAAGAGTACGATTTTGAGAAATTTTAATTAATTTTTTTGCTACCGTTGTTACAAATAGCCAGTTCGATGAACTATCAGTGCTAACTTACATGCACTGATTTATGAATTTAAGAAACAATTTATTAAATTACTCAGTGTTAAAATAACTTCTACTAATAATAAAGTATGAAACTTACTTCATGTAAAGTAATCGCAAATACAATCCTGTAGTTGAATTAAGTTATTTAATTTATTATAAGTAGATACAATTTTAGAAAATTAACATCTATTGTGATTATATTAAGACAAGTTAATTTAGGTGGTCTCTTTTTATTGAAATAATGCCTTGGTCAATATTTTTACTTAGAAATGTAACGAAAATATTTCGCACTCGATTACAATTGGGTATTTGACTAAATTATTTTTATTTTAGTAATCATAATTTCAAGGTACAAGCTGATGAAGAGTGAAAACATTTTTTAATAATCTTAAAAATTTACCGAGTTATAAAAGTTTAAATTTAATCTTTAGACAAGGACGGGAATACTGTGTTGTGAGGTCATTTTTAGTATTGCACATTATGTTCTACAAGAGGAAAGAGACAGGACTATACCCAACCCTATCCGTATCTTCAAATTTAGAAGCCTATGACTGGCTTATTTTTCAATCAATTTTTGAATTTTTTTCAAGACTGGTTTTTAATTAACTTATATTTCACAATATTGTACGAAAAATATCAAAATTGAGAATTAGTCAACTACCGTATTCTTATTACTCCACGAATTCTGTAGAAGCCAAAAATCACGACTCTATTTTCATAAGCCCATCTGTTTTCAATTATTAGCAATATTCTAAAAATAAATTGAAATTTAATCAAATCATAGCGTATAAAGGTATTTAGTAAAAATTACCCAGTATTAGAGACAATTAACTAACTAGGTACATATTTCCATAAAGAGATCCCGCTTGCGATATCCATATATCTCTATATAACAAGCTTCCAAAGCTGAAAATAAATTCAAATTAATCAAATCATAGAGTATAAAGGTATTTAGTAAAAATTACCCAGTATTAGAGACAATTAACTAACTATGTACCTATTTCCATAAAGAGATCCCGCTTGCGATATCCATATCTCTCTATATAACAAGCTTCCAGGTACAACATGGCACATATTACGTCCATCCGGATTTGGTCCGCCAGGGGTGACGTGTGGAAGCAGCGCTTCACTGTACTCGAGAAAAGCAGGTAGAGGAGCCTGAAGGAACGGAGTGGAACTATTAGCCAAAGAATTTGAAATAATTTGTTCCACTTAACGTGATGACAAATATTTTCACAACCATAATTATACCGTAATACTATAATGAACAATACTCATCTCGGAAGTTTCCCCGAAATAGTTATAGCTTTATGTCTCATATGTTAATAGTAAACATAAAAAAATAATTGGTGCAATAGCCTATATTCAACCGATTCTTGCAATTTTATTTCGATTCGAAATGTTACGGATGATAAAAATATTTAAAAAAGTTATCATTTTTGAAACATTTGTAATTGTGTTAAAGTTCATTTTAAAACTGAAGAAAGGCCAAGCTATGAGCTTCCATTATTGTTTATAATTATGACATTTTTATTAAAACAATAATGAATAAATGGATATTCAGAGGAAAGTCAGCTTGTCGCAGTGAAATTAAATTCTAACAATGTTTAAATAAATTAACAAAATTATCAACTACATTTTTTGGGAATTGCGATGTGTGTAAATTTCTGTACAATATATATATATATATATATATATATATATATATATATACATATATATATATATATATATATATATATATATATATACATATATATATATATATATATATATATATTTATTTATTCGTACATAAATATAAAGCCATAAATTATCAACGAATCGACCTGTGCGCTAGTGCGTATCCCATGGCGAGACCCTCTAACATGAGGCGACGGCAGAACGTACCCGCTTCACATGGCCGCATCTTCTGTTCGCTTATGAATTCGGAGAGTGACTTAAGACATTTATCTGTAAAAATACACACGTATTTAAATATTAATTTTATGGATTTCAAATATTAAAAAAATTATCTTCAATTTACTTTTTGTCATAAATTCTTAATCCTCGTGACGTACATTATATTGAAAGGCGCACATTCTTTACATGTAATTTTTACATACCGGATTGTCCGGCAGAGGGAGTGAGAATAGAAGAGGTGGACACTCTCTGGTAGATATGCCAGGGCAAGTCCAGCTCGCGGAACATCTCCAGCGAGAACGTAGTATGGTTGGCGTTATTGGAGCCCGGTAGCCACCTCACAAGGCGCCCGCGCTTGAATGTCTTTCCTGTGCTCAACCAGACCTCTGGATCTAAGCTCAACTGTAGAACTGGTAAATATGATGAAGTTTTTACTATTTCATTAATTACTGAAATAAAACTTACGCTCCTCAGTTGGTGACAATTTTCAGGAGAATATTTTTGTAATTGTTATGTTCTATTGTCTCTACTGTGAACGATTTCAAAATACAATAATATTGTTATATTAATGATTATTAATATTTATTCACACATCTATATTTTTTTCAATTATATCTTAAATAATTTTACTTTAGTGGCTTTGTTTCTGATAATTTTTCGATTTAACGGATTGAAATATGATAGTCTGTGATTATTCAGATTCAGTAACAATTTTTAAAGAAAGGGAAAGAAAATGATTTACGTTTTATATCCCCTTCGTCAGTTTTATGTGCGTAGGCGGTCCGCCTAGTCTTCCTGCAGAAGTCAATCATGACCCTTATGGCCATCTTCATATTTTCTTTTAGTTTGGGAAATTCCCTAGATAAAGTGGCTTGCGTTAGGTGGACTGCGAATATGATACAAAAACAGAGAGTTAATGGGGAAATATTTCCAAAAAAAAAACTTAAGAGTTTTTAAAACTTTAGAAAGAGGCATGAAAATTGTGTCACGAGTCAGCTTTCTGTAATACAAGAGAATGGGTTAATTCGATATTCCTACAGTAATGCTATTCCATTCACATATATGTCGCTCACCTGTAATATATAATTGAAGATTTTCATATTTTTTTATGTCCTTTTTCATGTCACCACGTTCTTCTGATCTTTTTCATACACTGCACATGGGTATTTCAATATAATACAGCCTAACGCACGATAGCGATTAGTATAATTAACTTTGAAACCAGACCTCAATTATTAGGTTGTACTGTAACGCACACGAATGAACACCGGGATGATATATAATTATTAATCTCATACCAGCTTAACTTAAGCAAATTAAATTAATTAATGAAGATAACTAAATGTTCCACTCTATCACAATTTTAATTGTAGTTATAAATACATGTATAAACATAGTTGGCCTCTTATAAGAGGTATGTAGTGAAGTCAAACACGTACCTTCAGTCAAAAAAAGACCTAACAAAATATTTAAATCTTCAGTTTGGGACCTATTAATGTAATTCAACGCTCGGTCCAGTCCCTCCATGTAGACCACCATGTCAGTTTTACTCAGTTCGTCTACATCATAAAATGACTTCGCTATGCCTTCTATTTGTTTGCCGTAGGCCGGAGTCAAACTTGAAAGGATGATCGCGATAATTAGCAACATCGCCGATGCTTCCGTTACAAGACTCGCCATTCAACTGAGCCATTATTCAGTGTTATTTAAATTATGTTGACCATGTTGAAGAAACATGAGAATAAAAACGCGTTATTTTGTTTGGCGAATGTAAACAGTATTGTTTCCGATCGCTTCTCATAACAGAGATTCGCTTGAAATCCCATTTTTGTATTTGATAAATTAATGTAAAGTTTTAAATAAAATCATTTGACATTATTTTTAAATATTTATTATTTAATGAATTGATCAAGGCGGTTTTTATATTATCTAGTATTATCGTGTCTTAAAGTCTTATAGTATATTTTTATATCTTTACTTCAAACTAGAAACCTTTTCAATAGAGTTCATTTTGGAATATATTTTCAAGTGTAGTCTTTTTTTCTACATTAAAATATTACCATTTTAACATTTTTGCTTTGTTATCCATTGTTTTCATAATCATTGTCACGATTGTTCGCTTTTTATGTGGGTTACCGGTTAAAATAAAACACATTAAAATCAATCCAAATAACAGAAACGTAACTGCTGTTACGTTTCTGTTATTAAAAAATGAGCAAATAATTAAATTGTATTTGAACTAAAAATTGTTTATGTATATTATAAGGTAAAAGGATGAAGTATGAATTGAGTCATAATTAATCATTGTTTAAAAACAATATTAAATTATAATTATTTTCATATCATTATCCCATCGTGGTCTCTGTTAAAGGCCTCACTGCAATCCACGACAAACCAAGCTGCGTATCTGTGACCACTCAACCGATGTTTACCATCAAATTTTATGTTTTACCAGGTTACATATTATATTTTAAAAATATTGCTGAATTTGTCATTTCTTCAGTAAATCCTAAGAATATCTAAGTATTTGAAATGACTAAATAACTAGAATGAATCTATAAGTATAATAAATACATGGATTTAAACTCATAAAGATTTTGATGTTGTTCTTTCTTAAATATTGAATGATAAGTTCTAAAATGTATTTATTGTAAACTGAAAAAGGAGATCTGCTGTTGATAAGGAATCAAATATTATATTGTAGTAATTTTAAAATAAACAGAGGAAAACGAGGCATAAAGTATGGGTAGATTGAGATCACTTTCCCCTATCCTCTATTCTAAAATTGAAGAATCTCTGATGAGCAGCTTAGACATATGAGCAGGATTGGAACAGTGTCCCAAGGGCACGTCGAACACCGCCGGGGAAAAATATAAAGTTAAAGACCAGGGTTTTAACGGAGCATGTTATTAAATTTGGAAGTACTTCACACCTGTGATCTGAGAAGACCTCCACCATGCCTTTTGTCGTGATAAACTATTCAGAAGTGGATCAGAGGAAGGAGAACCTTAATGAATTTTTGAGTGTAACACGGACACAGCTCACAGCGGCGAACTGGGCCTTTGCTTTGACTATATTATTACGCGCTATGCAGCAGTGATAACAGACCTATGTAAGAATGACATGTGATCCCGACCTATTGTTGCTTAATTCATAGAGTTAGGAAGCTAACATTTAAGGAGAAATGACTAGTTGGGAGGGACTGCAAGGAACTTAAGGAGTCTAAGAGTAATAGAAGTTTGTGAATCTTAGTGTGCAGAATCTACCCCAAAGTGTCCACAACAACTCGGCATTCCTCAGAAAATACGGAATAGACCTTCGAAAGGCGATAGTAAGCCGAATACGACGTAACTGAGCAGTAGAATGGTGCACCAGCATGGACGTCCGACAGAGTCTTTGCATTTGTGTTCATCTGTATTCGCGTCCTATCCATCCAATAGTCATTTGAAATACAATCGAACAGGAATTAGCGTTTGGGGAACATTACCTAAATCAAATCACAGTGTAGAGAGGGAGTGAGGAATTTTAAAAGACTAGATTTGTGAGAGATTTAACTATTTAGATGCTGACGGCGAGGGAAAATGTGACTTAACATGCCAAAAAGGGATTACTATTAATATATTTGGCGAAGAGAGTCAATTTTGGGAACCATCCAGTCATTCTATGCTGAAGAATTTCAAAAGATTCTGGTAAGGTAGGTATTATGGATGGAGGGGTAGAGGACGATTGACATACTCCACTTGTAGGCATTTATTTGATTGAATTTTATCACATCGGTTACGATTCTCAGAGTTTGATAATGAATGCGGGCAAATTGGTGGAATTGCTTTTAGGGTTAAAGGGAAATTACTCATAGTCCAGATGACTGTATATCAGAGAACTATATATTATTAGTTTTAGAGTGGTTTATGAGAACCCCAAGTACTCCAAGAAATGCATACAGAATATTCCTGTTTGACAAGTACATACGAGTGCCCAAGGCAGATTTGAGTCGCCAAAAGGACTCTTCCAGTTAGGACTCATGATGAGTAGTGAGTGTTAAAGTTTCTCAGGGCCATACACGCGCCAGCGAAGGGGGATGAAATGAAGTAACCAAATCTGTTCCAGAACTGAACAATCTAGCTCTGAGTGAGCGATACCGATGAGCGAGAATAAGCTTTAGAAGGCAATGTTTATTCGAGTTGAACCTGAAGGATTCGATGAAAAATTTTCCGGAAAGTGAGGAGGGATGAGATGCGACTAAGTCGTATGACCTCCTTACAGGAAGAATAATTTCAAAGGATTCAGCGTAAGAAATATATCTTTTTGTTATGTCAAATACATAGTAAGCTATATCGGAAACAATATTCGGCAGAATGGCATTTCTCAGCTAATTTTCCAAAATTACAGCATTTGGAGCATTGAATGGTGAGTTATCATACTTGGACACAGGTAACGCCTTGGTCATCAAAAGTTTAATCATCGTCTCCAGGGAAAGTATTATGGATGGCCATGGGCATGTTTTTAAAATTAAGGCGACGAACATTGTCTACCTTCTAGGACTTGAATCACCTTTTTTTCATTCAATTGACTGGAAAATATATGTCTACGTTAAATATACTTAACTGCGCACTTAAATATTTTCCAATTTTACAAAAACATTCATACAAAATTATTATTGAAACCGTACACACACACACACACACATACACACACACACACACGCGCACACGCACATGCACACGCACACTCTCATACGCACGCACACGCTCACCCGTGTACATACGTGCACAACGCGGATGCGCACGCGCTCATGGATCCACGCACACACATATATGCATATCTACAGCATAAATATATGAGTATGTTTGTTATATGAGAAACGAAAACTGTAGCAAAAAATCTGTTGTGGTTTTAAATTTATTAGTATACAAATATACGTATACTGCTTGTATACGTATATTTGTTATCCTCCATTTTTGGTGACACGATAACGTGTCAGATGAATTCTGTCAACTGTGTAGGGACAAAATGGGTGATTATGAGCAAGTAAAATGGTCATTTGAGTTAGTCTCCACGAAAATTCTAGATCTCCACGAAAATTCTCTTTCACCCATTTTGCTTAACGCCATCCCTGGTTATAGGCGTCGAACATTTTCAAGGACAAATCGAATTTTATCGCATGGAATGAGAACCCGGAATTGGTCTGAAGTACTTTCCTCTGACCGTAGACTACGCATAATCTAACTTCGACATACAGATGATTTACAGACTGCAATATATTGAGGGCCTGACCCTCCCGCTCACCTAGTTTTGCGGTTACGGTGGAGGAGGTTGGGAGCAAAGACGAATTAGCTGTCGAAGCATTTATTGCAAGGGCCTTGTGTCTTCCTTGGCACGATAACCTCTGTATCTGTTCAGAGGGAAGTCGATTGGGAACATGAATTTTCAGTTTTTGTTTTGCGCTTGCGAGATTTTTATTACGAGAACCATGGGCCAACATTACTTGCACAAAAGAAAAATACATGTCAAAATAGTAGACGACTAGAGATGAAACACAATTTATATAAACGTAGTAATTAATTATCGCAAATTGGTGGATAACCCATAATATAAAAAAAATTATCAGAGCGCCAAGCGCCAATACACCTCAGATGGCAGTTTTCCCGGAAGTAATTTTATTATTGTTGTTGCTGAAAATCGTGATTAGGTATAGATAGACTATAGCGAATGGTCTATGATAGGCCCATGAAGAACGTGGTAGAATGTCGAATGGTCTATGAAGAACGTGATAGGCCCTTAATAACAACAGAATCCGAAGCGTATTTACAAAGGGTTTTCTAAGTCACATTAAGGTCGACGATATTTGTGTTCTTAACATTACTTTTAAGATAATATAATAATATTAATTTGAATATCGATTAGGTATTGCAAATTGAGGAATAAAACAAGTTTTTAATTGAAATAAATAAATGTTATCATTATGATGCTCTTTGTACAATTGAAATTCTATACACTCTTCGCCTTAATCTGTACGACGTATCTGACGGCGATGGCCAGGTTGATTAGACCAACAGCAGTGGTGTGATCCTCGCAGATCTTCACGCCTTCACCGGGAATGAAGCAACCGTTCTTTGTCTGCCAATCTAGGATGGCTGATATCCATCTCTTTTTTATGAATTCTTGGTAACCTCGCAGTGAACATATGCTGACTGAGGACAAAGCAGAATTTAATAAATACTTACTGGTTAACCTAATTAATTGAATATCCGCACATGGTAGTTTCAAAAAAATATTGGTTAAAATTATTGCCGTTCAAAGTTAAATGTGTTACCGATTTCCATGAAGAGATCGCGTTTTTTGAAGTGGAATTTTTCGATGTAGACGGCTTCAAGATAAAGTAGCGCGCACAGCACATCCATTCTGATCTGATCCGCTAAGGGCGACGTGTGGTAACAGCGTTTTACTGTACTTGAAAACAGTAAGTACAGGTACCTAAATCGATAGAAACTTTATTAACATTGATTTTAATTGCAGCTCAAATATAAATAAACATTATTTTCCAGAAAGATTTGTTCATTTGTACAGTTTCTACAATCGTGCAGTCTATTTAGCAACTGATACTTTTCTCACAGTTGAAAGAAAGAAATTGCTCACGTGGAAAAAAGATAAATTTCTTAGTAAGTTCATTGTATGCGTACATTATATCAAAATTATAATAAATAAAGAAAACAAAAATGAATCTCAAATTTTTATATGTGTAGTGATAAGTTACATTTAATTATTTTTTACAAAAGAAAAAAAAATAAGGGAGAAACAAGTAAGGTAATATATTAGGTTGGCTAATAAATTGTCAACCTCGATGTTTAAACAAAAATATTTTAAAATTGAAATGTTGTAAAGAAATAAAACTTTGGTACTATGACTAATCTTTAGTTATGGAGGCTTCATTTTTAAGCTGAAGGTAGTGACAACATACCTTCAGCATAAACATTTAATGAAAGATTATAAAAATATCTGCAAAGGTTTTCTTGAAAGTCTTCCATAGTGTCTATTCCTTTTTCTTCGCAAATAGTTGCTTAGAGCTGTAAGATTTTTATTTTGTAAATGATTGCTCAGAGCTGTGAATAGGTTATATTCAAGTAATATACTATCCTTATGTATTAGCAGAAACCAGTTCAACCCTTGTAATGTTTAACGAGTATATTTTATGTTAGGTGAACTAGTGATCTCATGAAAAAAATAAGTTCTGTTGACCACTTGGTTTATTAGCTAGTCGATCTAATCGCTGAGAGGAAAACGTGGAGTTTCAACGTAGATTCCATCATTAGCAACATCTGATAAATAATGCCGTTCATATTTAACTCCCAACTTAGAGTCCGATATCCAGTTCAGGTTAATTCTAACCTAATAAATTGTCAAGACTGATAATTTATTACGATTTCTGAAGGTACTTTTTGTTAGACACTAAACAGTTGTTTGTTCATTTACGAGTTTGATATATATATATATATATATATATATATATATATATATATATATATATATATATATATATATATATATACTTATAACCCACTTGGTATCATCAGTAACTCATTGTTTTAACCAATCTATGTTAAGTTTTAATAATAGTTATTGTTCACACACATTAACTCATGAAGTAGACGAGTCTGTCTCTGATACTGATTTAAGTTCGTTTTATTTGATACTAACTGTGCCCCATGGTTTCACTCGCGTGAAATTCGGAATAAGAATTTGTTTCTCTCATATGTTGTTATAAACTATTACCATACTATTAAATACCAAATTTCATAAAAGCACGCTTGGCAGATTTTGCGAGATTGACGCACAAAGTAACACACAGACAGACAGACATAATACTAAAAAAAGGTTTTCCGGCTTCTATTATCATTGTAGATGCTAAGTCAATCGCTGTTTTTAAAATGTTCTCCATGTACAGAATTTACTCTGTTATAATTTTATTATATATGTAGATAGTTTAATTCGGTCTATTTATAAATAAAATATTCTGGAATTTTCGACAAACTTTCTATAAAAACCTCATTTTCGAGGCTGAAAATTTATTAACCAATCGGACATTTAAAACATTTTGAAGTAATAAAATACCTGTGGGCAAGTGGATATCCTACGGAAAGACCCTCGAACATGACTTTTTTGCAAAATGCACTGGCGCCGCAGCTCTGCATTGTCCTCTGGACCACAACGTTGGACAAGGCTATCAAACAGTTATCTGAATATAAAGTTATACTATATAAATTCAAACTGTCCATGTCAATTGAATGGAAATTAGTAACGGTATGTTAAATAATATCTGGAGAACAATGAAATTTATACTAAATAAGGTAAGCAAACATTTTGAGAGTAAACAAGTCCTACAGAATCAGATAGTTGGGACACGTTTTTCGTCCGGAAGTTCTGGACCCAGTTCAAAAACTGACGTTCGCGAAGATTGAAGGTACAAGAAGAGGAAGAACACTTACAAGGTGGTTGGACAGTGTAGAGAAGGACTTAAAAATTTTGGAAGTTAACAGGTGGTAAGAAACCTTGCACCAAGTCGTACTACCTAGAAGGAGCATATTGGGAAAGTCTTGGCCTGCATCAGGCTGTAGTGCTGACAAAGAAGAAGAATGACATGTTTAATAAGTTATAGTTATTTTATGAAATCAGCTGTGTGTTTTTTTATATACAATATAACTATTTATACTTCAACTATTTATATTGCAAATCTCGTTATGGCTTTACTAGGACAATATCAAAGTTGCGTATTGTAATTAGACGCATTATAAATTTCGCTTAGTACGAACCGGATTGTGCACCCCAAGGTGTGATGAGGCGCGAGGTGGACACCTTCACGTAGACATGCCAAGGGAAGGCGATGCCCTGGAACGATCCCGCTGCGGGCCACGTTAGGGTGGCATTACTGCGCGGCAACCAGCGGGTTAAGTGGCCGCGGTTGAACTTCCGCGTCGTATTCATCCAGAGTCGAGGGTCGCTTATAAACTGCAATACTGGGCACATTGATAATTTTATAGAATAATTGTTTTTCCACATATATTTTAATCTTATCGAGAGATCTAATTAACAACATATTTTTTCGTTGATAATTAATAACAAAGGCGGTATGCGCTAGGCAATGAACTAGTTAGGTACAAAAGAAAGTTCACCCTCCCATAAAATAAATAATAATTTATTTTCCGGTTAATGACTATTTTCGTCATGAAGAATGGCGCCAAATATATCTAGCCAGGAGCTGGAGAGCGCAATTTCAATACTTATTTGTTAATGGCACTTTGAAATACATCAATAAACCTAATGGCATTCAGTAATAATTATTATTGTTAGAAACATTTAAATAATGTTATTTCGACTATTCACAATTTATTATAAGATGAAAACAATCAATATATAAACGACATTTTGTTTACTTTCAGTCGGACCAAACATTTAACTGTGACATTTTCATATTAATATTATTAGTTCTGTATAAATTTTCTGCCGAAAAACTGCACAATAACATAACTTACAATAATTTAACGACCGCGTCGGCTGAGTTTCTGACATGATTACACATTTTACGTTATTTTGACGTGAAAACGTCTTTAAATTTGCTACCATACGGGGGCAATCCAAAAAACCTAATGATAACAAAATCGGGGGATACAGTTTGGTGTTGCAGTTTCGAATCTATCCTCTACATAAAAAATTAAATTATATCACTGGATAGCTAAAGGATAGTCAAAGAATTCATTACGATAAGCGAGAACAGTGACGCATCGCGCGCGGTGGAGGCGAAAGCGCCGCCATTTTGAGATTATTTTGCTGCGTATCGAGATTTGCAATTAGTGTAACTTTTGATTCGGAAAAGCTACTATGTTCATTTAAGTTTTAATCGTCAGCTGTCGTCAAAATCTATCGATTGTTTATAAAACATTAGTTTAAAGTAGTGACAGTGAATATAATAAGGTGTTAGAATAAAAAAAATATATAATGTCGGCCTATACGCTATTGTAACATAATAATTATTTGTTTCCTTGCTTTTATCCTAAATACATAAATAAAAATATTTTATTTAAAAAATATAACCCGTTACATAGACGTGTTCACGTACAACACACGGCCGAGTCCATGACACAGCCGCACCCTATTTTTTTATTGTTTGAATGTAAGTAATGTGAAACTACGTAGCACAGACATGTATTTTAGTATACACGTGGCATGAACTAACTAAATACTTTTAAATTAAAGAAGCTGAACTAAGTCTAATCGTAGACCATTATATGCGTCGTTAATTTTAGTTTAGAGGAAATGGTTGTTTTTGCCGTCCTGTTGTACTATTTGAACCGATGCGGCTTTCATTAAGAAAACTATAGCCAGAGACAAATTAAGAAAAATATTTTCCGATTTGAAATTAGCCAAATATATCGAATTCTTTTAATATGACGGGACTGAACGACTGCTGAAAATTTTGTACAAAGGCGAAATGAATATATGTACTAAATTTAAAGGAAGAAATGAATATGAAATTTCGCTTTAATTATTACAAAATGCTTCAATTAATTATAGCAATATCAATTAGGTCAGCTGATTGAGAACGTAGGTTCTCAGTTATGCGTTGTATAAAAAATAATGGTCGATTATGGATCAAGAATCGGCAAGAAAGAAATGTAAATTATGAAAGAAATAGCGAAAAATACGAATGAAATGTAAATTATGAAAGAAAAAGCGAAAAATACGAAAGAAATGTAAATTATGAAAGAAATAGCTAAAAATACGAAAGAAATGTAAATTGCGAAAATTACAAAATTAAAACTTGTGTAAGGACAGCGTAGGGAAACCCTTAGATGCCGCCATGTTCAAAACCGCAATAAAAAAGGTCCAATAGTTTTGTTCTTTTATTTATTTCACTGGTTTTTAGTCATGACGTCATTTGCGATTGTTTAACAGGCGTAATGCAGGGTAAAAAAAACAACACAATCAAAAAATATTCAGTAGAGACGTACTTGTAATAAAACAATCTAAGTTGACCCACAAGTTTATAATTACAATAACCATCCGTGGTGTTTCTGGTAAGATGACGTATTATTAATTATTGTATTCTTAATTAAAATTTTAATAGAAATGATTACGAAGTTGAAAATGAAATACTTATGATTTCACACTAGTGTCTGTCTGGTCTATTGTCTGTCTGTCACAGCTTTGTAAAATCTAAAAGGTCTATCTATTATTATAAAGGTAAGTTAAAAAAATCTTAGAAGGCCCAAATTTATCAAATCATATTATTTTGAGAAAAAATTGCAATGTTTTAATTTTAAATGTGTATAAAGGGAATCAATTTTTTTTAATTCCAATATATCAAATGAAAGATAATGTAATATAGAAATGATTTCTATATTACATTGTTTTTAATGAACAAAAGTAATTTTCAATAAAAATTTAAAAAACTACCCGAATATAGTGTAGTCATACAACTTGCTCCACTCGCCTGGCATTTCGTCTCGGCCTTCGATTAGGTATGTAAAAAAATAAAACATGTCAAGCACGAGCGGAACTTGCACTATGAGGGTTCCTTACACATTTAGGCGTTACAAAAACATTTAATGGTACATAATATTCTTATTAAACTATTTAGGAAATTTTAATTTTGTTAGAATGAAAATATATTGCCTACCATGTCTTTCAAAGGCGCATGTATAAAAATACTTTTTTATTTGATATAACTACAAATTAATGATTTTCGGATTTTTTCCTTTACTTGTGCTGTGCAAGACTTCGTTTCTTACCAAAATTCATGATTCTAGGTCAACGGGAAGTGCCCTGTAGATTTTGATTTATTTGCGAGTGTCAAAATATGCGGCATAAATGTGCGTATTTTTAGGGTTCTTCTTTATTGCGTTGACTTAAAAACTTCATTTTTTACAGTTACCAAGGAACCGTAGACTTAAGCATTTGTTATCAATTTCAACTTGATACCTCCATGCGTTCCAGAGAAAAAAGGTCTTGACACACCAACTAACGGACAACGAGGTGATTCTATAAGGGTCACTTTGTTCCTTTTGAGGTACGGAACCCTAAAAAATTGTTGCAAGTGTGCAATGAGATCTGAATCTAAAGGCAAATTTCTAAAATTAACCAAAAATGACATAGTGTCATAGTTAATTTAAATTTTAAAACTTAATTATAATTTAAGTGCCGATGATGACGGAAAGTAATGATTCACATAAATTATCTCGCATTAAAATAGGTACGTAACAAATAACCGATTTGCCTTTCGTATTTTGATTAATCATAAAATTATTACAATAATAAAATAACTTTATTCTAAGGTTGTAGATATAAGATTAAGATTATTACAATAATAAAATAACATCATTCTAAAGTCTTAGATATAAGATTAAGACTTGTATACACTTTTCGAATGAAAGTTGAATCAGTCTTAATAATATTAACATTTATAATTTCGGACTTAGGACGAACACTCATAGCACGATGTTTGATTCACACTTTTACCGGTATATGTTAGGGTTAGACGTTCCTTATTTTTTTTAAATAGCTACTGCAGTAATTATACATGATTTTAAATGATATTCATATTTGTGATATTCATATTAAAATAAATACCGTAGTGAATTATTGACAATATACTTGAATCGTCTGGAATATAATAATCACTTCCGCAAATTTCCGTATAGCGGATGTGACGCGAATGTAACACTGTTTTAGAGTGTATTTTCAAAGTATAATACAATTTTAGACCGCAAAATTTTTTTGAAGTCTTCACACAATTTAAAATAATATGCATATGCTTGCGTGCATGTGTATATATAAAAATATATTTATACATATTAATTCAGCACGTAATATATCTACTAATAGTAAGAGTGACAAGTTCGGATGAAATAATTTCTCCATTTTGTGCCAGTCTTTACTCTGTTTGCGCGCCATTAACTTGAGAGTCAAATAATAACTTTATCACTCTATCTAAATCTATGGTGCAATATTGACCTACGGAAAATTCCATTTGAAGATTTCCGTTCTTTACGGATCGAGTGAATAGATTTTCTTTTTTTCTTCTTCTTCTTTTTTTTTCTGAGTAAGTTACTCCATATTTAGATGATTGAAGTAAAATGGCTTAAAAAAAGGCAAAAAGAAATATTCCAAAAAAATTATTACTTTCACTCTTTTCTCTTTTACAATCGCTTTTCGTCATTTGTGTATTCTATATTCACTAATTATGTCTATACTGCTTATTAAATATATTCAGGGCTTCGGACCTTAAAAAGTGAAAAGGTACCACATTTGGTGAGATTTTGGTATAGATTTTTTCAAGTGTCCTCGGCATTATAAAGTGTGTACCATTGTTTGATTTAAAATTTATACGCATAGCAAGGAGTTTTAGAAATTATATTTAAAAAAAGAAGACGAAAAAAATTGAGACCTAAACCTGAAGATAAACATTTTTTGTCAGAATTTAAAGAAATAAACCTAGTAGAATCCTCCTAGGATTATGAACAACTTTACAAATAAAATTTTAAGGGTAAGTTTTACTTCTATCAAATTATTTACGAATATTATACATAATATAATATTTTACCACGTAAATATACTGCTTGGTACGTCTGGTTCATGCATAAAAATATGGTGAATATCTCAAAAGGTATGAAGTTTTTAGTATCGGTATTTTTAGTAATTCTGAGTTTAGCAGGTCCGGAGATAGGGAGGGGCATTTTTTATGGATATTTTTGACAATATTTCTAGGACTACTTTACCTAGAATGGAAAAAAAACAAAAATGTGTTGAACTGATCGTAGATTGAAGTTTTAACTGATTCCACGCGACATGAGAAATTTAAAAAAAACATAAATTTGGGTACTTCATTTGATCTCAATTTCCATATAAAATTTCTATATAAATGTTTTGAATGTTACCTAGATCGGATATATACAGGTTAGTATCCTTTATGGCTACGTCTAATTTAAATATCAATGTCAAAAAGTTTCTGAGAAAAAATGGTGCGACATACGGCTAGACGGACGGACATATGAGTAATTTTATAACGTAAGAACCGTTTTTTCTCTCTCTTTGGGGTACAGAACCCAAAAGTAACAAGCGACTTGAATATGAGTGAGTGTAATCCAAAAAATACATAGGAATAAAGGAGCTAAATTCACAGAGAACGCATTAAGGTTTACCACATTTGCAGAGTACGTTCTCCATATCGTATAATTAGTTCCTCTTATGTTTTTGGGAAATATGGTAACACAAAAACAGAATTATCTATATATTTCTGGGTTTCGAAATTATTGAAGTAGGGGTAATAATTAAAATTCCTCTTCTAATGAGACTGATGTATTTAAGTGATGTAAAGGGATTTGTGCAGCAGTGTTACTTTTAATTTTATAGCTGTTTCAATTTAGTATTTTTAATGGTACGCAGTATCGGGTACAGGCTCAGTGTAATCGCTCGTACGTTTGTAAGTGGGAAGTTTTGTACTCGTCGTTAATGTAACCCTCTCTGTTCATTTATATTTTAAAAGGAAATTTTCTCACATATTTATTTTACTCTCGCGAAATAGAAAACGTAAATAGAAATGGTAAATACAGATTTATATGTGTAAGAAACTCTCGCGAAATAGAAAACGTAAATAGAAATGGTAAATACAGATTTATATGTGTAAGAAACTCTCGCGAAATAGAAAACGTAAATAGAAATGGTAAATAAAGATTTATATGTGTAAGAAACTCTCGCGAAATAGAAAACGTAAATTGAAATGGTAAATACAGATTTATATGTGTAAGAAACTCTCGCGAAATAGAAAACGTAAATTGAAATGGTAAATACAGATTTATATGTGTAAGAAACTCTCGCGAAATAGAAAACGTAAATTGAAATGGTAAATACAGATTTATATGTGTAAGAAACTCTCGCGAAATAGAAAACGTAAATAGAAATGGTAAATAAAGATTTATATGTGTAAGAAACTCTCGCGAAATAGAAAACGTAAATAGAAATGGTAAATACAGATTTATATGTGTAAAAAACTCTCGCGAAATAGAAAACGTAAATAGAAATGGTAAATAAAGATTTATATGTGTAAGAAACTCTCGCGAAATAGAAAACGTAAATAGAAATGGTAAATAAAGATTTATATGTGTAAGAAACTCTCGCGAAATAGAAAACGTAAATTGAAATGGTAAATACAGATTTATATGTGTAAGAAACTCTCGCGAAATAGAAAACGTAAATTGAAATGGTAAATACAGATTTATATGTGTAAGAAACTCTCGCGAAATAGAAAACGTAAATAGAAATGGTAAATAAAGATTTATATGTGTAAGAAACTCTCGCGAAATAGAAAACGTAAATTGAAATGGTAAATACAGATTTATATGTGTAAGAAACTCTCGCGAAATAGAAAACGTAAATTGAAATGGTAAATACAGATTTATATGTGTAAGAAACTCTCGCGAAATAGAAAACGTAAATAGAAATGGTAAATACAGATTTATATGTGTAAAAAACTCTCGCGAAATAGAAAACGTAAATAGAAATGGTAAATACAGATTTATATGTGTAAAAAACTCTCGCGAAATAGAAAACGTAAATAGAAATGGTAAATACAGATTTATATGTGTAAGAAACTCTCGCGAAATAGAAAAAGTAAATAGAAAGGGTAAATACAGATTTATATGTGTAAGAAACTCTCGCGAAATAGAAAACGTAAATAGAAATGGTAAATACAGACTTATATGTGTAAGAAACTCTCGCGAAATAGAAAAAGTAAATAGAAATGGTAAATACAGATTTATATGTGTAAGAAACTCTCGCGAAATAGAAAAAGTAAATAGAAAGGGTAAATACAGATTTATATGTGTAAAAAACTCTCGCGAAATAGAAAACGTAAATAGAAATGGTAAATACAGATTTATATGTGTAAGAAACTCTCGCGAAATAGAAAACGTAAATTGAAATGGTAAATACAGATTTATATGTGTAAGAAACTCTCGCGAAATAGAAAACGTAAATAGAAATGGTAAATACAGATTTATATGTGTAAAAAACTCTCGCGAAATAGAAAACGTAAATAGAAATGGTAAATACAGATTTATATGTGTAAGAAACTCTCGCGAAATAGAAAACGTAAATTGAAATGGTAAATACAGATTTATATGTGTAAGAAACTCTCGCGAAATAGAAAACGTAAATTGAAATGGTAAATACAGATTTATATGTGTAAGAAACTCTCGCGAAATAGAAAACGTAAATTGAAATGGTAAATACAGATTTATATGTGTAAGAAACTCTCGCGAAATAGAAAACGTAAATAGAAATGGTAAATACAGATTTATATGTGTAAGAAACTCTCGCGAAATAGAAAACGTAAATTGAAATGGTAAATACAGATTTATATGTGTAAGAAACTCTCGCGAAATAGAAAACGTAAATAGAAATGGTAAATACAGATTTATATGTGTAAGAAACTCTCGCGAAATAGAAAAAGTAAATAGAAAGGGTAAATACAGATTTATATGTGTAAGAAACTCTCGCGAAATAGAAAACGTAAATAGAAATGGTATTAAAGCAACAGAATCAAATCATAATGATATAATTAATTATGTGAGAAAATTATTATAAATTTTCATTAGATATCAACGTCGGATATTGAATATTTTCATTGCTATTCGAAACATTTAGTTTGATGAGTCGATATCGACATTTTTGGTCAACTCACTATAATTGTTCAGATACAAAAGGCACACTTTAATATATGACATATGAATATTTATGTTTATGCTTACGTTTCCGATCATTGACGTCCTTTTTGTAGTGATGTCTGACGAGTCTCGTGTTCTCGCAAAACCTCAACATCGATTTGACGGCCAGCTTGATGTCGGAGTCGAGTTTGTTGAACTCGGCGGGTATCATCGCCTGCGTTAGGTGAACTGAAGTGTAATCGAGTTACTGGCATTACGTGTGTATATGGGAAGCTTACATTATTTATTTTTCAAGTTACTTCATTTAATTTTTGTTTAATTAGGTTGAATTTGTCTGTTTGTTTCCTGCAATTACGATTCTCCTATAAAGGAATATATATATTTATATATATATATATATATATATATATATATATATATATATATATACGTATGTACGTATGTATGTATGTATATATATATATATATATATATATATATATAATGTTTAATTTGGATATATATTCATCTTTATTATCTGAAATTAGGTTTATGCTGACTTATACAGGTGCAGTTACATTGATATACCAAGCCTGCTTCTTTGGATTGCTTAGTACAAAATAAGATGATTATTTTCAATATTTTTTTAATATCTTATTCCATTCTCAAGATATGCAATTTCAACGTTAATGAAAGGGTTAAGTGACCTTGGGGTACACGCACACTAGGCGCCACGCCCTATCAAATTGTACGATGCGATGCGGAAAAACCTTTATTTGGCTTTTAATATTGAGCGATACGAAAATTATTCCGCAGACAAAAAATTGGTTATAATTTTAATTGAGTGTTTCTTTTAAGCTTTTTTTTATTCATGGATGTTCTATTTATTGTTTAAACGTCATTAGAACTGATAAAATGTTGAAAATGAAAAAAAATATTTTGTTTACATAAAGTAAGTTATTTCTCCATAATAAAGGCGCAAATCAAAAAATGTTATAGATTACTTTCGTTTTATATTCTTGAGAGGAATCTGAAAAAAAAAATCTTGCCGCACCAAGTAACCAACAGCCTAGTCCTGTTATTTAATGCAATTAATTACACTACTTGGAGGTTAGAAGTTGAGGGTCTCGTTATGTCGGGAGGTAGTTATAAATCTTTTAAATAATATAATATTATCAGATATTTCAAAGATTCGTAGGTTTTCAAATAATATAGCTACATTAAAATTATCATAGTTTTTTAGAGCATTGAACAATTCCACAATATAACTTGTTATTTACACCAAACATGCATATAAAATATCAACCTTCAGGAGCCTGCTTCACTAATCCGTAAATAATTGTAATTAGATTGAAGATTTAACATTTTTGACAAAGATTTAGAAACATGTATAGCGTATGAAATAATAAATCACCTACCCTCAGTAAAGAACACCCCCAACAATATGTTCATATTGTTCTTCTTGGTGACGTTGACGTACATAAGAGCTCGATCCAGCGCCTCCATGTAAACTACGAGGTCATTCTTACTCGGTTCGTCCATATCGAAAAACGAATCCGCTATGCCTTGTCTGCTCTGCAAGCTTGACTCCGCCAGTCTCGTCATCAGAAATAGTAATAAGGATCTCATGACAGCGGTAGCCAAAGTGTGCCTCTTCGTGTTCCTTTGACGTGTCATTGCCATTTGAAACTGATTAATTAAAAAAGAGATGTACGAGCTGTGTTGATAGGGGCGGTTGGGGGAATAAGGATAGTATGGTCTGGGAAATATAACATTGTTTTTTGTAGTCACTGTTCAAATAATATTTTCTTTAAATTATGATGAATGAACGCATTGATCGGTAATAATAATTGTTTTGTTGTCAGTAGCTAGGTAGACAGTTGATTTCATCGTAATATTTAGATTTCTAATGGGTTTGTTGAGAGTCTATGAAGTCATTGTACCTAAGTGAAATGATGTTATAGATATTCAATAAACGTGTTATGCCAATAAAAATGAACAACAATAGCTTCACGTACGACGAGAGACAGAATCAAAGAAAGCACGTATATAAAAGTAGCCATTGAAGAAGAGAGAATTACATTAGTTTTTGACTTCCAAAATGCTAATTAAAATTCAAATTGCGTTTAATAAAGTTTTGTTTATGGTAGTAAAAATATATTCATAGATTTACCTCTGAATGGTATGTTAGAATTTGACAAATATTATTTTGCTAAATTTATATCGATATGTTGTTTGTTATATGATAATATACAATCTATTACGATGTCTAATTTTGAAAAAAATCCTACTGTAATTTGCATAAAATGACTAAATAGCCTCTAAGTAAATGATTTCGTTGAAGACAAAATTGTTCTATGGGTGCTATTTTTACTTTACTTACTATTTTTTATAGAAACATGTCCCTGAAAGTTCGGCGAGTTACAAAAACCGAGATTTGAGAAGTTAAGTTGTTTTTTTTGGTACAGTTATAAAACTGGATGTATTGTTATACTTTCAAATAGAATTCTTGTTTTTTAATAAAATAAAAATCTCGTAACCCAGGAGATCAAATTTTATTTCCATACCAATTTTTGTTTTTCCCAAGGTGATACAGTTTTATATTTAATAAAGTGGTTGGGTTTTTTGCCTTGTAACGTATTTTACCATGCAAATATTAAAACATTACATTTTTCTTCTAAATTTCGAACTTTGAGTTCATGTAAATTTTTAAATAATACTTTTGTTTTCAGTAAATAATATATTTTTTTATAAAACTAAATGAAGCTCAAAGACAGTACCGAACATAAACTTAACTATATTAATAAAACTTAAAGGCGCCATTAACAGTCTAAGAACGGAAAAAACAAACAATGACAAATTTAAATAGATAAAAAACGAAATAAATAGAAAAAAAACGGTAGAAAGAAAAATTTAAATATGATTCTGATAAATATGAAAAATACAAAAGAAAAAAACGGATGAATTATTACTTAAGAAAGAAGCTTGAGAAAGACTTAACTCCCAAAGATAAACGTAATGCAAGATTCATTTGCAAACTGAGGAAGATAAATTTAAGACAAAATCGAGAAAAATTTAATCATTTTCTTGATATGACACCCCCATGTTTCCCTTCGATATTGCTAAACGAAGATCTTCTACAAGCCGCAATTCAAGATTTCCACAACACGACTCAGATGAAACTAATGTGTCTAGCTTTGAAATATCACAAACTACTGTAACTTACAAAAATGTAACTAAAAAAAGTAGAAGAAAACAAATTAAGAGAGACCACTCGAAATAATATAGAGAAAACTCGAAATTACAAAAGAAGGACAAAAAATTGAAAAAGAAGTGCGAAAATTATAAAAAATGTTGCCAAGGATATAAATCTATTAAAAAAGATCTAAGCAGTTTTAATGAAGGTATGAAATAAAAAGCTACCTAACGCAATTAAAGAAAAGTATCAAATCTTAAAAAAAAATAAAGAAAAGAAAATAATAAAGGAAATATTTAAGAATATTTAGAAACTTAGAAAAAAGGAATTGTTATAGAATCTCTAGATATATAAGAAATGGTGTAAAAACATCATGGATTTCAGTGCTCAAGAAAACTATTGAAGCCTTTTTCCTAAGAGAAGATGTTTCTAAATAAAGAAACGGTGACTAGATATGGACAGAAAATCCAAAATAGGTTCCTGTTAGATACTAGACCTGTTAACATCTATTCAAAATTTTTAAACAAGAATATACCAAGGTAAAGTGCTCATACTGCTATTTTACGCGAAACAAACCATTTCATATTATAAAATCCTCATGCCCAAGTGTGTCTATGTAAAATGCACACCAATCCAGGATACAAGGCTACAGAAAAGAATAAGGGTATAGTTAATAAAGAAGATATAAACGACCCAATTGCTAAAACAGTCTACAACCCTAAAAGTGAAACCTGCATATATGGAACTTGCAATCAGCGTTGCGACCTAAGAATTGAATCTTTACGTGATAGGGATGCCGATTTAAAACGATGGAAAGAATAGGCAAGAGATTAAAGAAATACGTATATAATATGACGGTCCAATTTAAGTACTTCAGGCAAGCTACAAACATCAACATCAACGGACAAAAGTTGTAGTAGCTGTAAATTTTAATGAAGATTACAGTTGTAAATATCACGAGGAGATAGAATTGCACCATTTTGGGAGTTCCGACAAGTATCATCGCGTACATTCGCAGTATACGTTCCTGCAAGCGACAATAATAGAAAATTTGAATCGTACTGCACTGTGTCACGAAATACAAATCATCAATCCGCCGCTATATGTGCACATCTCGATCCAGTCTAGAAGGATATTAGAAGCTCTTATCCCGAAATAATAGTTTTCTTCTGTGCACAGCTGCACTATTTGATTATGGGTTTAACGCAACGGCCTGGTTATTCTTTGCGGCATGGCATGGCCTGTAAACGGTATAGGTGGCTATCTTAAAATATCTGCGGATGACTTGGTAGTTAGAGGTGAAGACATTTCATGTGCAGACAAATTTTACGAAGTCTTGAAGGGTGTGAGCAAACTTTACCCAGTTTCATTTGGCGATATAGAATATGCCGAAAAGAAGATGCCACCCAAAATCCAACCCCTAGGAGCCACAAAGAGTTTACATCGATATTATGGCTGTTAGAGGAAACCTTAAATACAGGAGCCTCAGCTGTTTCTGTAACAGAAGCTTTTATCATTTTTCATGCTTATTATTATTATTTCAATTATGATTGAAAATAATACTTTAATTTTTTATTAATCATAAAATTGCTTTAGCTTCTTATGTCTCTTTACTCACAGAGTTTGTCTTTTGACTAACAAAACTGTCTCCATATTTTGGGTCGTATTAATTTGCATAAATATTTTTATTTACAATGGAAACATGATTCTTTTTTGGATTATGATGAACAAAAATGTACGAAATATTACTTTACTTATATTGCTATCTTGAGTTACCTTGAACCAAAATTACAAAGAAAAGTTTTATTTCATAAGTGTGAGTCACTTATAAAATAAAAATACTGAAAGCTAATATCTAAGAAACGAAACTGATCTTGTTACTCATGAATGTAGTTGTTACTCAGGGTATATTCTTTGACCTTAGTTTTTAAAATCATGGTTTGAACCCGTAACTATATATAAAAATCCGTTGCTCTTCAAGGAATTACAAACTTAACCAGTTCAGTTATCAGAATGTCATGGCATTCACGCAAAAAGTTACGTTTTTTTTTCGTACATAAAAACTTGGATTCTTACAGAAAATCTATGATTGATCCATTCCTATACCGGGTATTCTTTCATTTGTGTACAGATGATTTAAGAAATTACTTTTTTCGTTTTTAAATAACAAATTTTAATTAAACTTGCGAGAAGGTAAAATTTACTTGTTTCGCCAATTTGCGCTCTGTCCCCGTTTTAATTTCCGTACGACAATATTATGCCTCACATCTCTTATAACAAGGCGGGGTAACCGAAATAAACTTAGCGTTATTGAATAACAATGATATCGATATGCCGTGCGATCTGAAGACGTGGGCATATTTTGATGTTAGTAGAAAAAACAGTGTTAATGTTTAGAATAAGTAAAAAATTTGTCTGTATTTTAAATAGGTTGTGATGGTTCTTATGTTCCTTATAATTTCTTTCATAAGTTTGTCAATCTCTTCATAAATAATATCATTGTGGTTTATTGCATCTGATATATTTTCCTTTTTCAATTATGATGGATTAATGAGGGTAAATTTTGATTAATATATATGTACTAGCGTGACCCGTGCGAAGTCTTCGCATTATTTATTCCATTACAGATCAAACAAATATTTTACTAAAATTGACATATAGAGGCGCAAGTATCAAAAGCATTGAGCTAAAACGCCACTTTATTTATACGTGAGTGGATTTGAAATTAAACAAAAATTTTACCGACCGTCAATCATATTGAAGTTGAGCCGTTAGATGGCAGCATTGCTGTTTTGTGTATATAATTTTAATAATTAATTAATTTGCAAAAACAATAGCAATAATAAATTTTTTAGTTGTGGATGCCGATAGAGCAAGCAATTATCTATAAAATGATATATAATTTATGTGGATTAGTTGTGAGGTTTTTTCTAAAAAGGGAGTGTAACATCTTAACCTTAGCGTATTAATATATATGATGATATAATGATGATGATGATGATATGATGATGATGATGATGATGATGATTTATATAGTTAACATAAAACGATATTACACACACACATAACGAATTTTGAAAGTAACTTCAAATTTATAATTTCATAAATTTCAAGTGGTAATAAATACCACTTGAAATTTATGAAATTATAAATTAGCTTTAGCAACTCTTTTATTGCTACTTTATGGCATTAATTTTTTTGTAAACATTTTAATTAGTATGATAAATTATGGAGTTTATATCGTAATAAGAACAAATTGTCAAACTAAATGAACCATTCGCTATTTTAATAGTTAATATGCCTTGTCGGATTTCTTTATTATTAATAAGCCGAAAAGTAAGGTATAAATTATTTCTAGGTCATAATACTGTCAAAATGAAATTATCGAGCACAGAAAAGGAATCTTTTCAGTTTCAGGCGAGCAACGTTTTTCATTCAGTAAATATAAATATATGAAGTACAAGAAAGGAATTATATTTAATATAGCTATTACAATATATTAATGTATATTTAAAATGTCGGTGAAACATATTTGTATTTACATATCTTTTAACTAACAAAGGTTATTCTCTCCAAGATGTTTGCATTGTAAATTTGGTATTCATGTCGATTATTTAAAATATGTCAAGTGTATTTGTAGAAAAATTAAAGAATAAATTGGCAACGCAATGTAGGAGATATTAACCCTTCCACACATAGTACAAATATGTATGTAACGAAGAATAATATATCAGTATAAATTAAACATTAATAAAATTGCAACAGATTGAATTATGTATATTAAAAATATTAAAAAAAGTAATTTATTTTGTGTATAGAATAGAAGCCAGAAAAGCTTTTTTTAGAGTTTTTGTCTGTCTGTATGTTAACTTGAGTCGGTATCAACCAAAATCTACTGGACGGATTTTAATGACATTTGGTATGGTAATAGTATACTTATATATCAAACATATAAGAAAAGCAGAGCCACATATAAGAAAAGAAAAACAAAACATTTTTTTTCCTAATTACACGCGAACGAAGTCGTAAGCCCAGTTAGTATAATATTAATTTCTCATACAAAACTTAAAATAATAACAAAAATAAATATTTATTCTCAAAATAATTATTTATTTTGTAAAATGGAATCAATTATCTGAATCAGAATTGTTTTATTTTGTTATTAATCTGTAATCAGAATCAATGACCTGAATTTTGTTAAAGTTCCATGATACGTCGGTAGGTACATCTCGTGTTTCACATTTCGACACGTTCCTTAATTAAATGTTAAGTAATTGTATTGTTCCACGTTTTTTTTCTCCATGTAACTGTTCAATATTAACCCAGAAATTTCCAATTAAATTCACATTATATAGAAGCTCACATATTTATTTATTATATTTTATATTATATTTATTAGTTCATTACATTTCGTACAATCCTTCCTAGTATTTTAAAAGCTATAGGCAGAGTTGTACTATTTTTAAAGTTACTTTACATTCTATATATTACGAGTATCTATTAATTCAGTTATTTCTGATAGCTGCTTTATTTGTGGCACACGGGGAACGATTTTCATCGAACACGCGTTGTCCATAAATTATCCATAATCATTTTGCATTAGTAGGGAAATTTGGACTCAGTTTTTCCTTCAAGCATTTTGCATAATTGTCAAAATTTATTTACGATTATCACCCGTAAACGTATTAGCTTTCAAGGCGAAAATTATATTTGACACAAAGCCATAATCTCTGGCATTGCCCGTATTTAAATTTTTTTTCCAAAAACAAATAATTGCTTCATAATCATATATTTTCTTGCATCGAAAATTTCATTGATGATAATTGATAAGATCGCCTTTAGGATGAAATTGATCTAAAGTATTTGATTACTTAAATTTCGGCCTTCGTATCTGTTGCCGTTTTCTGAGTGCTTTTAATTTTGACCCACCTCCATATCTAAATTTTGAAATATTCATAACATAACCAAAGACGTTCTGATATAATTTGTTTTATATGAATGGTTTTTAGTTTAAGCAGGACTGACATCCACGCATGACGAGAATTATGAATAGTATAGAGTATAATTAAAGCTTCAATTATATCCAGTCCATTTTGTTACCTCGCTTTTTGAAATTATTTGGTTGATTTGATTTTTAATGCGAATTTTCCAGATTCAGTTTATATCTATAAAATTCCTTGCTTAAAAGTACCCTTAGTTCCAGATGTTAACTAATATGATGATAATAATACGATACAATTTTGTTATTTGTCTTATTTTTCACAAAGTAATAAGTTATTAGTATTGTGCTGTACAATAGAGAATACAGTATTTTAATCAGTTGAATAATTAATAGAGGATAATTATTTTTTTTAATTAATCTATCGTAATTAATTATAGACATACTGTTTATGATTATACACGTCAAGCAATTACTGACTTTAATTCATAAATTTAAGTATGCACCATTTTTGATATTAAAATAAACATTGTGAAACAACATTAGTTGATATTTTAAAACTGGGGAATTTCATGCAAAGCGAGTACTTAAAAATTGATGATAATATCATCTGCCATCAATGTGAGGTGATCGATTCTCTACATGATGTTTGCATATATTGACGTAAGTAAATGCTATGTTCGACAAATTCAATGAATGTGGTAACGACAAAATAATAAATTAAATTTGCGTTCTCTTTGACATCTTATTATCTAGTAAGAGCCCAACTTTCATAGAGAGCCACGGTACGAGAGCGATCAGCCTGTTTACAATAGTCTTGACATAATTTGTATCATTCCAATATTAAGTAAATAATGGTACCTAACAATTTTCACAATTTTAACAACTTTCAAAAAATTCCTATTTTCTATAATAGGACGCACGTTTTGATGTTATCTTTGGAAATTTCTTCGATTTGTTTTCTGCATTCTAACTGTATTTGACCGTTTTATTGGATACAAACAAATACTCATTTGAGATGTTGGACTGAACCCGACGATAGTAACTAATTAATTGATACTTATTCTAAACATTAACCTTCACCGCGAGAGTACATAGACAGATCATATTCGTTAGTTGATATATTCATATTAGTTTGTACTTGCTGAAAACCATGATAAAACAAACATTTTATTGTTTTGTCTCTTTAACAGGTGCCTACGTCAAATAAGTCCTTAGAAAGTTTAATGAAATATGCTCATAAAACATAAATTTGCTAACGCCAATAGAATGGACCTTTTCGTTTAAAACTAGAAAATCACACGCCTCTATTAGTGCATAAAGAAGATACAATCATGATAAACAATATTAGCTGCATTAGAGTAGTTATATATAATATACTGTTTTATATAGTACAAAATATAGATTATAATAAATTAGATTATCACCGCGAAAACTGTTTATTTTCCACAAATATGGCCAATACAGGATAGTTTCAACAAATATTGCCTATTAAAATTTTGTAGGCGTTTGGCGACTTCTTGGTTATAGTGCTTCCCCGTGTCCATTAACACAGATGAAAGAAATACGAGAGTATTTGATAGCGGGTAATTCCGTTTCGATGAATAAACCAGTTAAGAGCGTGTAGAAACACGTGCATGCAGAGTTTAACCGTCCTTTGTACCTCTTCAAGTTATTGATGGAAGTTAACCGAAATAGTTTAATTTTAAATTCTTAATCGAATGCTGTCAAGCAATTATGAATTTTAAAATTTTAATTTGTTGAAATATAATATGGGAACATTAAACATTGAAATTTCATGTGCACACACATTGTACATACGACGTTGTGAAAGTTTCAGAAGGTATTTCGGAAACGAGATTTAACAATTCAAAATGATAAATGAAACCATCATTTTATTTAAAAGCCTTGGGGGAGGGGAGTATCAAACATATCTTAAATATGTTACTACATATTTATTAAGATCTCTGTAAGAGGTATATACATGGAAATTTTCATTTATTTAGGTCTATAATTAGAGAAACTGTAAGGTTAGGCGACAAACGGACAGACAGATAGACATGACGAAATAAGGTATTTGAAAATTTGGTGAAAATTGTATAAATGATATATAGCAGGTAAACATTTAGGTAAAAATATTATTACTACTTGAAAATATAGCGTGAATATGTTTTTTTTAAATCTTCGACACAAATTTGCCGCAAAAAAGATCAGACACAATTGTGTGCAAGGAGTGGTGTCTGAGTAAAAAAAATAAATATAAAAATTAATATAGGTATGTTAACACCGACCATGTCCAATTTGAATATGGTGTCTATACTAAGAAGTCTACATTTCGATGTGCACCGAATATGAGAGAGACGAACATACGTGCTTAAGAGACCATCGATACGAATACCAGATATTGGCCTTTTCTGTAACAAGCGAGATGATATTGTATTAATGTGGCACAGTAGTCATTAAGCTTATTTGTATTTCCTAGCATCTTTTTTAAAAATATTGAATTCAAACGAAAAATAACATATATAAGTAATAAATATTTTAACCCGTATCTCGATATAAAATATTGCTAATAAAGTGTTTTACTCAAAACGGCCCTTTTATCGAATATTTGCGGTTTTTGTTATTTTAAACGACGAATCGCTGATACGGTTTTAATATATTTGACGTGTCTTTAGTGTCTAAGTGGTTATATTTTATATTATCTAGTGGTTAATATTATATAGTGGTTAATATTTTGTATTATCTGAGGTCTAACCGGTTATACAAATTAAGATGTTATTTTTCAAACGATTCCTTAAAAATCAAGCGATCATGGTATCCTGCACGTTATCGATACATATAAGCGTACTGGTAAGGATTTGAATAAAATTGATATTTTAAATTTGTTGTTTTTGGTGTCATAATACGTATATGATAGTATTGTTTGTATCAATTATGTGTAGTGCTTCTATGTATAAATACATAAAAAACTGAGTCGGAGACACTTGAAATTTAAATGTAGAAAAACGCCGTAACTCGCAAGAAGAAAGGATGCGGCTAAGATATTGACGAATTCACCGAGTTAATTTTGTGTAATTTCGGTGCAAGCATTAATTAATACCGTTACCCGAAAAAATGTTTTAAACTCAAAATATATTCTTCACCTATTGCTGAATATATATTATGAGGTTAAATATTTTGCGGTTAAAAAGGTAGGTTTGTTAATGCATATTATTGTTCTATTTCACTTATAAAATTACAATTACACAAATGCTGTGTTTTATTTGGTGCAATTTGTTTCTAAAATATTAAATGAATAATATTTAATAAAAAAAAATTAATATTACTAGCAATAGTGATATTATACAATCCCATTTTAACCCAGTTTCATATTTTATACCAATATCCGTCAATACTTTGCTGTTCACTGTTTCAGTGCGGATGATTAAAAATAATAATATAATAATTGGAAAATATTGTAACATACATTCTAAGGCCTTTTGTACATAGATAACATATTTTAATTCGAAAAAAAAGTTTCGATGACGTTCTTTAAAATTACCGTACTGAATTATGGTAGGTTTGTTGGAAGTAGTTCAATTCATGAAAGAAATAAAACCATTTAGTACGAAAGGAACTTGTGCTACGAGAATTCCATACACACTTAGCAACCTATCAATATTTATAAAGCATATAGTATTACTATTAAACTATTTATAAAATAGTAGTATATAGAAAATAGAAATATTATGGATATATTATATACTATCACGTAAATATATTGCCTATCATATCTTTCACAGGCGTAAACATTTCCCGAATTTCTCAAAAACTACGAGATTTTTCATACTTTAGACTTTAGCAGTATCGGGTTCGGATAAAGGGTGAGGGTGGGAGGGTATGTTTGGATATTTTATATTGTGGAAGAAGTAGTTTTGGAATCTTTGTAACTTGTTCCTTTAACTAATACTTGATACGACAAATTAATTAATAAAAGAAACATCTCACTTGTTTTCGACGATATTTCCATATTAATTTTAATTATTAACTGTCGAGATATATGATAATATATTTTATAACTGTGTCAAATTTTACGTCTACGTTCACTGGAAATTTCTATTTTTCACTAGAAAATTCCCGGATTATGCGGCGTGGTGAGTTGCTGTCATTTTTAGCGGTAGCTCAAACGATACGACAAAATGTGAATTCCTAGTTATACTTCTTTAGGCGCGTTATGAAAAAATGATGCGAGTTAAATTTTACGATGTGGGCACATGATGTCGAATAAAATCGACAGGATGAAGTTACTCACTAAACATGTTTGTAGTGACTTATAACTATATTCATGATAGTTATTGAGGTACTTGTAAATACACAATACGTGTTTTATATTCATACAAATCTAAGTTATGTCTGTGCTTTTAAATAATATTTTTTAGTAACTAAAATTTAAAAGTGGTCCATTTAATAAAAAAAAAATATTTATTGTGAATATTCATGATGTTTCACTAATAGTATATATCACTTATAGTAATAGTCCTTTTAAGCTTTTCAAAATAAATTTTAATTGTAATTTTTTTAAGCTAGCTTAAGTTTCGGTATATTTGTGTAATGTGGGGACAAAGATATTTTTCCGCGGACTCCATCGAGCTGAGTATCATAGAAATGGCCTTCTTGAAGTAAAATATACAATGAATGGAAATCTATACGTGAAGCTAACAAGTGTTTGCCTAACTTCGTATAATTAACAATGTAAATGGATGTATAGTGCATAGAACACGAACGTAACGGAAAAGGATGAAAATGCACAGAAATTGACAAAGAACTTTAACAAAAAGCTTTAGGTGGCGCTATTGTACAGGTTTGTGTTCATTTTTCGATACTGTGTCTCACCATCTCTATAAATTTATATGAACAATTTGAAAAAATCGTCATTTTCTTGTTTAGTAAAGACTACAAAGGAAAATTGTTTAATTAACTTGCATTAGAAAGTTACAGAAGTTTTTATATATACATATAAAATGTGAATTTTCAATCGTATTTTTATCGTTCTGCCGAGTAGGTCGACGGCGCGGACGGGCGTTGCCGAAGCCCACATTCCGTGTATCCCAATGGTTCCGACCTATGTACCACTCGCATTCAAGCACTTTCTAATAAAAAAATCACAGTCGCAAACATTTCGAATGGTTGGAAACTACTTAAGGTTAGAAAGCTTTCCTCGTTGGAAACTGTATATTGAGTTATCCAGAGCTTGAACTCCTAAAAACCAATATATTTTACTCCTACAATTTCATAAAACTGTAAATATAGTGTATGTTGTAACTCTTACCAATAAAAATAGAAGGTAAAGCGCGAATAGAATCCACGCCTAGACAATTTTTTGATTCCTTATGTCATGTTATTGTAAAAATACCTATATTTTACCAAAATAAAAAAATTAAAAAATGTTGTTTGAGACTTCATAAGAATTATAAATCAATAACTTTCGATTTAAATTTTTTTTCCTTTCCTGTTCTATGCGATCTTTTTCATATTAATTTCAAGATTTTGGGTGAATAGGATGTAGAGAGAATGTACCAGTTTTCAGGCAAGGACCAGATATTATCCAGCCTTCCCTTGTTGTTTTGTAGACTCACTATAGTGGCTCTATTCTATATCGGGACGAACTACGAAAAACAAAGGTAAATTACGCCCTTTGTCGCTGAGCAACTATCACGAAATCATTTCCTGTGGTAAACTTTTCACACAGTGCATTTGTGTAAAAATAAATATATTGCACGAACGTAGCCAAAACTCCTTAACTTACTTGCCTAAAAATAAACATACATTTTTATTGGTAGATAATACGTTGTGTCAATGCATATCTGCGCAAAGCCACTGGCACTGTGTAGTACTCTAAAACGAAGTATCGAAAAGTCTGTTAGACAATAGCAAAAGAACCGTTCGTTAATAACTTCCGACCAGAGAGCTCGAGTAGTGCAGTCTTTCAATATTGGTAGTCTATCTGACATTGTCACACGTTGTGCGCAAAGTCTCATTCAAATTGGTTACCCCGACGTGGTTTGAATTTTTCAAATATTCATTCGCCTAACGCAATGTCATCACGATGAAACAAGTTCAATGAAACAAGTCGCTGTCCGGATGCCGAGGCCAATTGAAGATATCGAATAGCGCTAATATTGAACTCTGGTTTTGTAATATTTATTTTTTTAGCAATCGGGGTCTGTGGCAAAGCAGCCAGATTCACTTACAGTATCAGAGTACTCAATTCGAGACACTCAAGAGAGGTAAGAGACATATTATTGGTACCTTCCGCTGACAACCAGTACTCTATACGGAAGATAAAGTTGGTTAAGAGACTAAGTCCTTCCCTAGAAACGTTGATGTTATAGCTCTTAGAGCACGACGGCCTCTGGGATCAAAGTTATACTTATTACTTCAACATCTGCGCAGTTTAGTTGGAATAGCGATCCCAGATTCAGTGTTGTATACTCTGTTGATTGGTTGCTTGCAAGGAATATGAAAATATCGTCGAAACTTAAGTTGACACGAATCTGGGCAAAATCATAACATCATACCCTCGAGA
Source organism: Druceiella hillmani (assembly GCA_039881145.1). Taxonomy (NCBI): domain Eukaryota; kingdom Metazoa; phylum Arthropoda; class Insecta; order Lepidoptera; family Hepialidae; genus Druceiella; species Druceiella hillmani. The sequence goes on from JAYKKI010000007.1 coordinate 19,094,133, forward strand.
TATCAGTGTCTGGTATCATCCTAAAGATCGCCAGGATGTAGGCATCCAACCAGATATGTGAACGCGTATTACCCGAGATGTAGTAAGGTATAGCGGAATTGGTAACTAAGCTGGCTAGCATGCTCCCCTCCACCGGCCTTCTAACGAAAGGTGCCAATGCTTCAGGTTCATGTCACGACCTCGTGTGCGCACAACTTCTCTATCACCAGTTATGCATGGCCTTTGATGGCCTTTGCTAGTAACATGCCCAGTATGCAGTGGATGCACGCAAATATATCTACTCGAGTGCCTTCACAAAGCACCAACCTGACTCAGGAAATTTGCATAGGCAATCGCTAAATACTGTCGGCCATACTTGTCAATCAACGACAGCATGCCGTATTTTCGCAGCGGATATAAAAATAGGCACGTTTCATTTAATGAAACGTGCTGACCTCTATATACATTCTTTGCATATAATGGGTGGACGATGCAAGAATACTATGTATGACCCTGCAGCTAACATCTCGCCTATTCCGACAGCTTTTTTCGGAACTTTGTTATCGTGAATTTAAAGCAGTTGCTCATAGGAGTTTATACTGTTTATCCGACTTTGGACTTTTAATCAACACCAAGCAAAGAATAGTGTAGCGGTTCCGACCGTGCTTGCAAGCCACTTTAAAGTCCATTGTTATCGATGACTCGTCATATAACAGTTTAGTGTAACAAATACTAATAAAATATTCATATTGTTCCAAAGTTGTGACCTATTATTGTTTTGTATTTGTCTATTAGCTTCTTATTCTGTCCATTTTTTAATAAGTCGCAAAATAGCTTCGTCAACAAAAAGCAGCCATGCGTATATTACATTTACATTTTGATTTAATTTGACATTCTTTCAGGCATACGAGCAAGGCCCTATTTGCTCATTTATGATAATGGGTATTACTAACGACCAGTTTGAGTTAATTATATGTTGGTTATTCAAACAATGATCCCTACAACGCTCATGATCACGGCCGCGATTGTTTAGGCTGTTGGTATGATGTAAAGTTACAAGAGCTATAAGCCTGTACCGCTTTTTCATTAGAGGAGATGGCACTAACTGGCAACTCACGATCATCATTACTGCATCATTACTGCCCCGTTCTACACTTTCAGATTCACAACTCAGTTGATGTTCGGGCAATTTTTTTATAAAAGAAAGTATTTAGTCATTACCTAATGTTCGAAAATATTTTTCACTTATTTATTCACGAAGATTACCAGATCTGTGTAATAAAAGACGCCACTCCTGTGTTTGAAAAACGGAAGTAGGTAATACAAACATTTACGCATTTCCGGTTTTATGTTACAGTTACAAACTTTACACTGTTCACAATGGTCTTTGTCGGTATTTTAACATTTTAAACAGTAAACAAAGAAAATAAGAATTATATTATTACATATTTTCATCAAATGACTCGCATTGATAAAAATCTCAAATTGCCAGTAAGACATATGAAATCCTTTTCATATTATTGGTCTTTAAATTTTTTTTGTAATCTTTGTAATTCCACGGTTGTAATACATTTATAAACATATTTTAAAAAGTTTCTTCATTTTTAATTATCTAAGTCTCTTACTGAACAATAAATAAGAATAAATCTCCATTCCATGTTTAGGTAACTAAATATTTAGTGGATAAGCAACTATGGCAACGTAATATATCCAACGGCTATAACTATATAAGAATATTTATAAAAAAGTGTATCTTAATCATATGATGTTGAATATCGTCCGACTAAAAAGTAGCATACAATATTGATATAGATATGCATGGCAACGTAATATATCCGACGGCTTTAACTATGTAAGAATATCTATAAAAAAGTGTATCTTAATCATGTGATGTTGAATATCGTCAGACTAAAAAGTAGCAGGCAATATTGATATAGTTATATACGGAATGGTCAGCGCGGTCAAGCAGGAAATGCAAATGATTAAAACTAACGAATTCAAACAGGTACTATGAGTACGTTTTGTATTTTAGACAATAATAATTCTCGATTACAAAATGGCTACCGAACTTGATATCTGAACCTTTTAATCTGCAACCTTGGTTGAGGTACATTCAAATGTCATTTTAATACAATTGGACAAAGATGATAATGACTATTGGATGGTCTGCCTGTATTATTATAATTCAACACTGATAACAGACGACAATAGTATTTTTTTTCTAAACGCATAATTAAATTACTCGTATGTAGCAGTTTGGCTAGAAATATCTGATTAAAAAAATAATTAAAGCAATTTTACTATTAATGCTCGTCAAAATGTTTAAAGGAATAAATGTTTAAACGTTTACCGACAGTTTCTTGTGTGACGCAAAGTTGTTTTGTGCAATGCAATTTAGTAGTTAGTCGTAATTCTCTTTTAGATTAGATCTTCCGTTAGTATTTTTCGGTAGTTTTTGCTGACGGTTAAAGGTACTAAGTGCTTACCAAGTTAATTGTTATGTGTTTGTGAGTGCTTGTCCAGAAGCAGTATTTTAACAATTTCTTTTTTATCTGTAGATATTCATTTAAAATTAGGATAGGGAAATATGTTGTAAAAAAAACTAATTTCTTTAAAGGTATTGTTCAAACGAATATTTTATTAAGATCAGGCAAAGTCAGATGGTGAGGCACATACTAATGTACGCACATTAAAAATATGTTGGTTGAAGATTTTATATCCTATTAAGTTGTAAATTTTATAGTGCTTTAGTATATTATTTTATTGCTGGACTTTACAGGTCTAAATACCATGGCACAAAAAAATAAAATTACTTATGATTTTGAGTACACCTTAAAAGTTTCCGGAAACAGAGATTACTGCTTGAGCAATAACAAAAAACAATTTTGTCAGAAGATTTTAGCAAACTTTGATATAAATCGCTGCTGATTGAAGCATTTCTAGAGATGACATGTCTTAGCATTTTGTAAAGCAATCGCGGTAAAAACTAGCCACCATACGGCTGGACGATGTAACAGTTTTACCGTCATAAAAAATGTAATTTAATATAAGCTTATCGAATTTTTCTTTCAAATAATTAAACTTATTTTTGTATTTGAACCTTTTCTCAAAATTATCAAATTTTTGGTTTCGTACCTCAAAAGGAAAAAGAATCGGAAATCTTACAAGATCCCAAATTATTTTCTTGGCTGTCTGTCGCAGCCGTTTTTCTTAAAAAACATTTGATGTAGAAATTTGAAATTTAGCGTAGTTGTCAAGTATAGTAACTCTCATATATCTTAAAGATATTTACAATTAGCTGCTTCTCCTGGTATTTCCCGGGCAAAAGAGACCATGGTTGTATTTTGTTTAAGTCACTTTTTTGTAATACTTATTTAGGGTTAAGGATTTTCCAAATACGTTGAAATAGGTGGGTCTTTATTTCTCTCTCAGAGTCTTGACTCTTGAAATCTTCAAACCCATTTTCACAATTTTAGGGGTTACATTAAGATATAAAAAAACGTAGCGAGCACGTAGAAGCCAAGAGGGAAATAATAATGACATAATAGAATAAACTTCAAATTTGTACGCTTTATAGCTTTTGTATGTATTACAGATGTCAAATTAAGTTTTAATTTTTTTTTTAATTATGTTTGTTGCGTATCGGTATCGATTAAAGATTATAAGGATTAGAAAACGTTTTTAGAATTTTCTAGGTATTGCAGAAAACATGTTTCGATCATAAATTTACAAAATTGCTAAAGTCAAATGATTAAAAAAATTACTGTACCAGGCAGAGATTTATCTAAAATTTCATCACCTAAATTTCACAGTTTTCAGAAATGTACAACATTAATACGCCTGTGAAATGGTAACTAGGTATATTTACATTGTGAAGGATAATATTAACATTTGCAAGTATCTAGTTAATAACAGTAAAAGAAATACTGTGTAAATATTTATGGATGCTTAAGTGTCTATGTTATATTCGTAGGGCGAATTCTACACATATTACATATTGGTTTGTAAAACCTGCATTTATCAATTAAAGGTTTGACATAATACGTAAAAAGCTATTTATAATATTAAATATATTTGGCGTTAATTTTGTAGAAATTCATTATTCAAAATTAAATGAAACTACGTGATGTAGTATTATTTCTACTCTCTTTAAGTTCTTTACCGCGACCTAGGTTTCGCTGTATTACATCATCTTCGGGTGGGCTATAAGCAAAGATAGAATGCCTAGATAAAAGCCTAGATAGAAGACCTGAAGATGTTGTAATACAACAAAACCTAGGTCGTGGTAAAGAACTTAAAGGAAGTAGAAATAATACTACATCACGTTGTTTCATTTAATTGCAATTTATAATATTTATATTGCAATTAATTTCAGTATAATCGGCAAAAAAGACACAGAGTTCTTTATAACAGTGTTAGTTTGGATGCTTCTATATGAAATTAATTTTATGATCGCTTAGGGGCAATGGATACTAATGATGCCCAGTTGAAGCAAAAATTGAAGGTAATCTTGGTCTAGATACAAATGTTCTTTCTTACACTTTATTGATAGTTACAGTACATTGATTAATTAAGAAATGAGTCAAACGAGGTTATGATAATTTAGTAATATTGGTCTCGATTTGCGTGCTTTGGTGAATTTGATTTTATGGTATTGCTCTGTTTGTTTTAATGGATAATAATAAGCAATATTAGCAAAAGTAGAAAACAAAATATTTCTATTTGGTACATGTCACCAACTAGAATATTTTTTTTATTCTAGTGCAATTTTGACTGTCAACTGTTGCACCAATTCGTCAATGAACCAATTTATCTCTGTAAATCAATGTGGTGTGTATTTCTTTAGTATGACGCATGTCACAAGACATGTTTCAAAATTTACGCTCAAAACCTGTATCTCAATCTTTTTATCTATTACCAAATGTATCTACATTGATACCGAAGGTTATGATTTTAAGTCCAATATGTGCCATCTCCATCCATAAGTCTTTATACTTGTCTTACAAACCTTCACGTTGTTCTTTTAATTTATTTTGGTTGTGAAACCTAATTAAATTAAAGGAATAAAGGAAAACATACACGCCAAAATAATTATTTTGAAATACTTTGCCATTATTCATCAAATGTAACACGCCGCTGGACAATCGTCCACACTCTGCTCTGTTGCGCGTGGCTGTGCCGCCGCGACATGAGCTTATTATATTTTCAAGCGAGCCCGTTTCTCTCTCCATTGCTCTTGACCGTGTGCGAATCCATCGCATCAAAAGTCATAAAATGTGCATTTCTACTTTTATTTTCCAAAACCTTTTAGTTCCCCTTAAAGTAATGATTCAAATTAAAAAGTTCTAAAGACAATTTTTAACTATGGAAAACGCGTAAAATGGTTTTGATGAGGATTAATAAATCGACCTTTCGAATTATTAATCCTTATCAAAACGAATTTTTGAATCGAATTTTTGAAGTAAAACTTACTGCACCTAAAAGAGTTTCGATTTTTTTGGACTTTATGAAAACCTACAATTCCCCCATATATACTGTATCTGTAATAGTTTTGACGACGTTCGTCATGGAAACGCAATTACTAAACGACTTTTACTCCAACTACGTTGTCGTTAAAAACTGTATCCAATTAATAAATAGTATATATTCATACTATATTACAAATAACTTGTTGCAAACTGAAAACTATAAGCTATTACACTTCGAGTGTGATATGCCAATCGGATTAGTAATCTTTGCGCGAATCTCTAAAAAACAAACAAATTTGAAATTCCCCTTTATAATATTAGTGGATAAATATTTAACAATAATATTAAACTATTCCTAAATATTAATAATATTTTTTATTATGCGTATATATTACCTAGTCTGTTTTCATAAGCGTGTCTAATCATATTTGATCACAGTTTTGAATTATCGCTATAATTTTGCGATAAAATTTAGACAAATTTCTAGTAAGAGAGTTTTTTCATAATATTAACTATTACAGTTTGAGAGACTGTGGGGGCCATATTATTTTTGGAACTTCCCAACAATATATTTAATTTTTTCTTACATAAAAGTCTAATAAATTGTTATAGAACTTCTTTTAAAACGACCTTTTTGACACGATACCCCGGATATATAAACTTGAAATGAAAAAAAACACTATTACTTCATTTGCTCTCTTTGAAATCTTTGTAAAAATTATTTTGGGTATTAACTTCTGGAATACATATGAATTAATATGATTAGTAACTGTACCAAATTTAAAGTTTCTGCGTCAAACAATTTCCAAGAAACACGGCATGAATATTTAAAATAATATCTCTCATCTTGTATGTAAGAATTCTAAAAAAATAATTTTGGAATCGGTATAACTTTCTTTTTGCAATTGATATTTAACATGACACGTGAAATTAAAAAAAAAGCTTTACTTAATTTGCCTCATTCAAATATTTTCACATAAATACTTTTGAGTGTTAGCTATTTAAAAATATACAAGCCAATATGCTTTTTGCGCAATTAGGAAAATTTCAAGCTGGTTTCTAAGAAAAACTGCTGTGTCAGATGCACAGACGGAAGAACATGTGAATGATATTATAAGCGTTCCGTTGTTTTTTTCTTGTTATAATTCAGAACACAATCATCATCAATCAATTTCTTTATGTGATCATTGGTATAAACGTGTATATAGGTTGAATAATAGAGTAACACTTAAATACTAAAGAGCATGTTAAAGCAATTGCCCAACTCCTCGCCGGTTCGTCCAGTTCGTACATCTTCAACATTTCTTTTAATTATTCTCTCACGAATCTGTCATAGGATTTCTCAAAGTCCAGAATGAAGCAGTAGTCTTCCTTTATAGGAATATGTTTATTGACAGTGAGGCCTGAGACCAGGAGCCATCGTGCATCCCATTCTTCAAGAACAATGGTCTTGAATCTCCTTTATAGATTAAAGTTCACTTCCACATCTCATGGTATGTTATATATTTTTTTCCATTTAATCAACAAATTGGATCTTTCGTTTTCTTTCTTTCATATATAATTGTGACAGAGTCTATGTTCTGGTATCTGCCGCTAAAAATCTCATTCTTTTATATTTGCTCATTTTAGTATACCGAAAGCTTTTTAAAACCCCTTCAGAATGTCTTTTTATTACTACTCTTTTATTAAATTCATCTGTAATAATTGTTATTCATTATTGTTATATTTCTATAACGGAGACTACAACTCAACTCGGAATTCATCCATCTATTCATCACTATTACGCTTACATTGTTAAAAGTAATGTCTGGATCATTCTATAATCGTTTGTGTTGTTTTGTATATATTTAGATATATACGTACTCGATAACCCGTCTCGAATGTAAGTGGTCATCGACGTAGACCATCAGCCAGCAGGAGCGTGACTCAACCGTGTCATGCACGTGCCAAAATATTACGTAATCGCTGAGTAAAGTTAGTACCAGAATGTATAATAAGTGAAATAGAAACATATTATTTATTTTGTTTATTAAAATATATTATCTATTAAACGAAGAAAAAATTAATGTCTTTTGGGATGTAAATTGTTTAAATGAATGGAAACCCAGATATTTAAATCTGGGTTTCTATTCATCAAAATTAAGGTGGATAAGCACGAAAAACCGTACTCTTTGTATTATTTCGAAAGTTTTTCAAAATCGAATGTAGTATTCGATTGACTTTGGACTTTTCGTTTCTTAGTGTGTAACGATATGTTTCAGGATTTAGAAAACCCTACCTTTCCCGAGAAATAAGCTCTTGAAATTTAAAAAGCCTTTGAAATTCTTGACAAAAAATTATTGAATTTGGACGGACTAAGTTTCAAAATTTGAACCGACTAAAAAACAGCAGGTACCATTTTGTTGAAAATTTTCTTTGATGAAATCCTTGCAAAACTTCTCGTTTTTCATGTATTCTTAATGCAAATAAAAATTACCATATTATATTTATATGAAAATGCTCAACTCTCTTTATCACAGAATAAGGCACTATTGTTAGGATAAAAGATGCGCTTAAAAATATTATCGAAGCTTCTTCTTAAAACATAGGAGCTACAAATTTAGAAATTAGTGGATAGTATATTTATATTGAAGCTCCAATTTTTGTATATCTTAATTACTACCCGAATAAGCTATTGCCAAGGTATATGAACTCTACGAGAATGTACGCGCATGAAGTTGCAGACAGAGTTAGTTAATGCGCACTCATGAGAGTTTAAATATAAATACTGGATATTTGTAGGTTACCGTCTTCGGCTATATTAATAACGAACGTAAAAACCGATTCGTCCTTGCAATTCATCGTCATATACAAGTTAAATTCAAGTTTTTTCTTCACAATTTGAATAATGAATGCATCGTGAATCAACTAAACCTTAATGAACTCAGTTTTATGCAGCAAATTTGTTGAAAAAATAATCAATGTCCAAAGGTAAAATGATATTGCGCGTGACTCTACAACCCAGCTCGTACCTCTCGCATCACCTTATAAAATTCATTCCCATCACGTGAACATAGTGGACGTGTACGGCGAGTGGCTTTTTATAATGGGTAAATACCCTATATAATAAAACAAAGTAGCAGTACCAAACAAAAACCAGAATAAAACCGGTTCGACATCAGAGGTATGATTCAAATTACGACTTTTTTAGCCTTACCAATTTTGTTATTGTTTTGGCTTTACATCCGGAATAATATAAATAATAAACTGAACGGCACAATAATATGAATAAGAGCAAAACGGAACATTTAAGGTCGAATGTTCGATTGAAAATATCGTCAATAACTTTTTTAGGCAGTTGTAGAGCATATAACTTATTTTTTACTCAAGTGCTTATTTTTAGAAATGGCTATAACGGTTTGTCAATATAGTTAATATACAGTACGTGATTTACAAAAAATATGAAACTAGAAAGTAACATGCGCGGCATTCAACAAGTGATAAGATATTCTTTCAATTCATTGCTAGATTGAAATATTAGTTATTTAAACTAATTTATTCTCTGAAAATTTATCACCGGTTGAATACGCCGGATGTTCTCTTTATTCTAGTTATTATTACACTTTTTTATACTTTTTTTTTTAATTATAGTCAAATTTTGCAAATGTTCAAAATTATAGTCAAATTTTGCAAATGTTCCAAAATTTGTTCAAATAAATTTTGGACCAGCCTGACATTTTTATTTGGTGAATTTATATAGAATATTAATGCTTACTAATATTGAAGAGAGTGTCATGTTCTAGACCGACTTTCCAAAATTTTAGCAGATATTTGCAAGTGCACGAAACGTTACAAAACGATATTAACGTAATCTGTAAGCTGTAAAAATGACCAATGAATATTAGGGTAATGTTAAAGGTGAGTTATGATACGATTCAATTCATGTGGTCTCATGGTAGCGAGAATATTGCTCACGTTTCGACAATTTATAGTGAAGTCAGTAATTTTAAATATTATGTTTATGAAGCATTACAGTAAAAAATGTTTAATCCATTTTGCTTTGTAACAATGCAGCAGAAACTTTGGTACGTTATAAGTAATAAATAGTATCCTCAACTCAACCGAGAAGTAAGAGCAAGTTGAAATCAAACTGCAGAGTATATTGAAATGACGCGATATGGCAGTAAATATGGGAGAAGCAGCGAATAAGAATGAATATTGGCTCTTGCAGCAAACTATCTGACAGCTCAGTGGAGAGGCGGAACAGACAAATAACAACATAAAGAATACAGACCGAAGTTTCATATGGTAATTCATTCAGCAGTTATAATAGTAGATGGAAGATTAGAGAAGATTAGAATCCATTAGAAGAGTTACCGCCAGCACCGCCGCCGGGAATCGAACTCGGGTCCCGCATTGCGCCGCGCCGTCAAAGGCCGTATGCATTTGGATCAACCAAGCACGCCATGGGGACGACATTCTTGGAGAAAGAACTAACTTTCAAAGAAGTTAAATGGGCGTTAAGATCACTCACGGATGGAAAAGCAAAAGAAATAGGTATAATTGCTTATAAAGCCATAAAGCCAGTGAAAGAATAAGAAAGTAATCTTGCAATGACGACTTCACTTGCTCGCCGTCAATACGTTGAAGAGTAGTGTGGCTTCCTATCGAATTGAAGTGCAAATTTGTGTACTTCAAAGCTTGTCCGTATCGTTCTGACGACGTGCTATGATTTAACAAGTAAACTTTCAGAGGAGTTCATAATTAAAACCGGAGTTCATCAAGATGCCGTCGTTATCATCTCTGTTAATCTTATTTTTGACGTAACCGTACAGAAAATATTCGATGGTGAATGAGGGGTATAATACGACACGAAGGTTTTCCGTCCAATTTAATGTTCACCGATGGCAAAGCACTTGTCGCCGATTCCTGTGCTCAAAGCAAGGCAATATTTCCCCCAATAATAAACATCACCTATTCTGTTAATTTATCTTGTCTATCTTTATTTATGGATCAGAAACCTGGACGTTGCTAAAGTCGGATTTGGAAAAAGTCGAGGTCTTTCAAATGCATCGTTTTCGATTAATGCTAAGAGTGTCGCGACGTGACCACATATGGAATAGAAATATTCGATTGGTCTGTGAAAATCAGCTAACAATCACTCACCTAATTCCAAGATGTTGATTTAATCACATTTGTCGAATGAAACCGGATCGTTTACTACTCAAGCTTCTCTGGCAGGAAAGACCAACCGCTTGGAAAGTTCAAAGTTCGATACTAAATTAGGTATGGACTAGTCATATTAGCGAAGATTTCTGGAACTAACATTTGGAGAAGTTTAAATCACAAATTTACTATCATGGAAGAAGATCACCAACGAGATCCGGAACTGCGTGGCACCCATAGCACGTATTAGCTGAGGAATAGTCTGCCTCCGATGGTTGTCAGCTAAGGATGAAGGAAAAAGAAGTAATTATTTTAAATTATTTAAAAAGGTATTATATAATATACACATAAATTCGATTTTTCCTTTAATAATTTCTTTAATATTTCATTTCAAAATTCATTATTTTTTGCATATCTTACTTATTTTATGTATTTATTTCATATAGAAATCTGAAAAGAAAATCACATAGTTAAAGCTACTGTTGTATTTTTTATTTTTTAAGTATTCAGATTGTTAACTTAAATGAAAATAATGAAATTTAATGTCGAAATATTAAATAATTCATTGGAGCTCTCTTGTTATATAGAGTTAAAGCTTTTATCAGGTCTTTAGAAGTTTTGTTAAATAATTTTCGAAATCAATATTTCCACGGGTTTTATTTAGATATTACTCGTATATAACCATAGAACGAATAAGGAGCCTTTCGTTTAGTTATAAAAGTACGCCTCAGTAATGGTTTTTAATTGACATTCGCTACATGTTTTTAAGTAATTTTCCATTATTTATCTATTATTTATATTAGTTTTTCATATGCATTTTTATACAAGCAGTAAAAAAAATTTCTCTATTTTCACCACTATGTTAGTATAATAATAGAGTCATGAAAATAGAGAAAAACATTTGTAGAAAACACATTTTTACTTTATTAATAATTCCGGCTAGTGAATACTAATAATTTATTGTAATATATATGAACACTATAATATACAATTTTAATAACCTGTAACTGATATTAGAAATCATATAAAATAAAATCTGCTATAAAAAACTATAAGTAAAACAAATCAAATTAAAATATCTTTATTTCAAAAAAGTATGGATACCTGAAATCGTCAAAATCGCCAACTAGTAACAAAATTTCAATCATTACAAATATACCCGTAAGATACAGCATCCAAAATACTACAACAATAATTTTCAATAAGAATTGAAGACAACCAAGAAGTCAAAGAAATAAAAATTAAAAATAGAATATAAAAACATATTATGATCCCACTATGGTGAGAAGGGCGCATCCACCTACATTGGCTAGATAATAGGTGAAGGCCTTGAATTGTCACATATCAAATTAAAATTCTTTGTGACACAACAGGATAATTGTATAAGCAAGCGAGCGATCAATATTCCCAGTTATTATTTATGTAATCTTCTATCTTATAATATGCCTTCTTGATAAAGTATTCCTTAACAGCAGTCTTGAATTTATTAAAAGGTGGACTCATATTATTGGAGACTCTGTTATAGAACCTTACACCAAGACCTACAAATTAGTTGTGTACTTTGCGCAAGCGATGGTGAGGAGCTACTAGTTTATGTTTGTATTTTGTAAATAATATATGTAAAAATATATTGAGATGCAATTGTAAGAATGCCTATTTCCTTAAAACGTTCTCTTAGTGTATGTACGTAATTATGAGTTTTCGTTAGCAATGTAAATAATTGTAAGTTTTCATTATAAGATATAAAAAAAATCATCAATATATTTTGAAAATAATGCAAAAAAATGTACAGCACCTCGTGTAAGTCCTGGTAAAATGAAAAATTTGGAAGCTCGTAATTGAAATACCGAGCAAATACCAATCGATCGTGGTTGTATACCGCAGTGTTTGCTTTCTGGTTACTCATTATATGGGCATCCCACGCCCTCCTGACATGACTTTCAGAGGAACCCTCATGACTCCGTTATGTCCCTCTGTTATACTCCGTTATGTCGGTCTGTCACAGCCTCAGAGCTTCTGTAGTTTTAGATCTATGTGCATAAAATTTTGCAATTTTTTATAATTTATCTCGATTCACAAATAAATGAAACTACGTGATGTAGAATTATTTCCACCTTTTTTAAGTTCTTTACCTCATTATATTACAACATCTTCAGGTGGGCTATTAGCAGTGCAAATATTCTAGGTCGTGGTAAGAGACCCTAGGTTGTGGTAAAGAACTTAAAGAAAGTAGAAATAATACTACATCATGTAGTTTCATTTAATTGTGAATAATGAATTTCTACAAAATTAACGCAAAATATATTCAATATTTATCTCGATTAATAAAGTTGAGGCTCCCCGGACTATAAATTATATTTTCATGCCCCCCCCCTTTACTTTTTCATGCCCCCCCCCCTTTGATTTAGTAAAGTAAATAAAAATGGTAACTGAAGTTTGTAAATACACAAACTTACCTTTTAACAGTGAGATACAATAATTTTACACACTCAAACTGATTTCTCAACAAAAAATGTACACTAAAACGTAAAAATTTTTCGCAAGTTTGTGGTAATAATAGTGAATATGATATTTAATTTCATTAATTTTATGCATGTAAATTAAACATTACATTGTAATGTTATTTGTTGTTGTTTGTATATTTTTTGTTTTTTCTTTCTAAAATGCAAACGTTTTCCGCCCCCCTTGACATCTCTCTATGCCCCCCTTGGGAGGCGCGTCCCCTGGTTGGGAACTCCTGCCTTAAATATTTGTAATATTTTTTGCATATTCCATTGAATGAAGTATTTTAAGATGAATGAAAGGTTTTTTAAAAAGAAATTAAAGTTAACTTTTTTATACTTGATTTTCAAACGCCATTGTGCATAAAAAATCTAGATTAAAAACATTCTAGATTTAAAAATAATTCTATATACTAGCATTTGATTAGAACTACCAAATAAAATGATTCCGCTTATATTTAATAAGTAATTTCAAGATATATTTACAATTATGAACACATTCCAGACCGGCTTTATTATAGTTATATATATATATATATATATATATATATATATATATATATATATGTATATATATATATATATATATATATATATAATATTTAATAGCATTTAAATTTTATCTTATATATGAAAAATATTTTTTATTAAAAATTTTGGATCAAATCGACGTGACAGCAAACAAGAGTCTTGTCGAAATTATAAGGACGATAACCGGTCAGTGGGTCGACCAATGATTGCATTTACCGTTGAAATCGACCTCTAGATCTCCTATTGACACTTATAACTGGTAACTATAGCTCAATGCGTTTATCATTTTAGAAGCAAGATATAATTTTTCTCTACAAGCTATTTTCTAAACCAATTTCGTAGTAAATATAGTACTATATATAAAGACGTTGGTTGGTTACCCGAGTATCTGAATTATGTGTTCTTTTTTGAACGGTAAGAGGTAACTTTAAAATCTTTAAGCTTATTCGTGTTTGTGCTACTATAGATAGTATTTGTGTTTAAACAACTACAGATAGCAAAAGACGCATTTTTAAGGCATCTTTCGTTATCTACTAAATTTTGCTATTTGTATTTGCCTATTTGCCTTATGGTGGTTATACAAATAGACAGTTTGGAATTTATATCTACACATCTGTAGTTTCTTGCGTAACTTAGATTCCATTTTTATTGCTTTTATGGAAGCTGCGTTGTGTCAATGTTTGTGATTATTGTTCTCACGTATTTTATTAATTTTATTTTAAATTTAATTACACTTTTAATTATAATATTTATAATTCTTTTTGATTCCACAAATATACGCCCGAGCCGCTTAATGTGATCTATCCTAACTAATGTATCGATCGTGAAACTCAGGTTATTTGTTTGTTTGCCTCGCTTTCACGTATTAACTATTCGACGGTCTACGTGAATTTTTGCATAGATGTAGTCTGTATAAATGAGGGGAACTCTAAAAAAATGTTTTTTTTTGGTATTAAAAAATTAACTAATAAAGGATAAAAGTGTCAACATCTATTTCTATTATTTTATTTCATTAAATTTTACTTAGACTTAGTTAAGTACATAGGCGACAGTTTTATTGCTAAAAGAGCTATCTCTTACAGGCAATCATAACATAGCAAGTAAGAAATATTAGTAAAATGTAATAATTGAGATGGGCAATCACAAATACATAAAAAAATATGTAAATCAAAAGAGAAAAATATGAAGGGTGTATGTATATAAGAGAAAATCAGAGACATTAATAATATAACGTGAAATTAAATGGACCGATACAAGTGACGCATCAGGGATATGGACGTAATGAAAAATGAAGTATTCGATACGTAGATTATTTCAGGCAATACTATTTTAGACCAGATTTAAACGCAGGTACCGAGTCTGCAATTTGTGTATTTATGTTTAGTTTGTCCGTAGTTTTGTGGTGAATACGATAAATGATTCCCCGTAGAATGAATTTCCGTGCTGAGGAATTATGAGGGTTTTCTTATATTTAGAAAGCTATAAGTTGAAGGGTATACGAATTTGGATCAAAGATACTATCACTTTGGATGACAGGATTATTGAGAACTTTACATAAAAGATATATATTTCTCTGGTCGCGAAGAAATCTAGTTAGTTGAGACCGGTGCGCAAAATTATGGCCATATTTATAAGGCCGAAGATGAATTGAGCATAGGTTTTGAAGCTGATCTAATTTATTGAGAAGTTACATTTAGATAACTTATGTCTCCATAGTATTGGATAGACAGACTGTTTGATAGTGAATTCTGAAAAACTTTACGACTTATGTTATATACCTGAGAATCAGTGGGCTAAGATCTTTAACAGTAGAAAAAAACACGAAAAACCGTCCATGATCAGTTGAGGTAGCAATTTTCATGCATACTTTCGATAAAAGTTTTGACTGGCAATGATACTTTGTGATTTAATCGGATCGGTTGTAAGACCCCGGTTACTGGCCCAGCGGTTGATAAGATTACAACATATGTATGCAATAACACACCACGGCAACACAGCTACTTACCATAGGTCGCAGACTTCTTTCTTTGCATGCTCTTTCATCAGTTCTGTACCTTTAAAATTACTTAGCCTTTCCAAAACTAAAATTGAATATTTTCACAGGAATATTATTTTTAAATTTCACCAAATTTTTTTTACATTTTTCGCCTGAGCGAAGCCGTGGATCGAAGTTGGTAGGGAAATCCATTTTCTTTTCGTTATTTAGTAATTACTGTGTAAGTTTTCTTGTTTACGTTTTCTAATATATGCAATTTAAATATACATTTAAAATATGAATGCAAGTATACAATATGATACAATATGATTTTACGATATGATTGAATATATCTAATATTCGGTTCTAATGAAGATCAGTAGAACGTAACAGATCATATTTGCTTGGACTAACACGAAGTAGCGCATAACTAAATCACGATGACGGAATGTGTCACTATTACAGATTAGAAATCTTTGTCATAAATTGAAAAAAGACAAAAAATGACGTCAAATCGTAAACAAATTCTTGCACCGATGACTTGTCCCAAAAAAAAACGATTTCTGTTCGCCTTTTATCTCCAGATACTGCGGCAAATTCCACTTGGAGGTCGTGCCCACGCGAAAGCTCAATGTCCTGCGCGCCGCAATGTACTAAGAAAATAAAAAAAGACGTGAACCTTGTAAACTATCACCACATAGTGTTAAAGGAAGTATCGATACTCAGTTGATGTCTGTCTGTTTTTATGAACGGGATAATATCAAAAATCACTTAATCGGTTATCATGGAAATTATATACTTCTAACTTTTTGTAACAAATTCCAATCAAAACGGAGGATATGTTTCAAAAGAATTATCAAATAAACAAGTATTATTTTAGATATTTGAGAATTTAAAATGACAATGAACAATGTTGAGACAGTTACACAAAATATAAAACAAATAACAGAGGAAAAGGCGAAATTATCTATAATAAGGCTAAGTAGTCGCTAAATGCGAAACAGTAGAATCAAAATAATAGAAATGAGAACTCATCATCTATAAGGTTAAAATTTAATTTACGTAACATATATATATATATGTATATATATTATCGGATAGTAGATTTAGTACTCTAATCATTTAATAGTACTCTATAGTAATATAATAGTTTCATGTAATGCTGAGTTGCTACTTCTGTCTCATCAGATGGCTTGGGAGTATTTCTAACTTTTAGAGGCTAAAACTTTTCGATATAAACAGATGTTGCACAGGAACTACCCGAATTGCTTAAGCTGTTGCTCTTTATTTACTTTCATTCGCAATTTTTTACAATTTCGTTTGCAATTCGGATAATTGTCAAATATTGAGTATTATCCGAATAAACTTTATACTCTTACCAGTTATAGCGGATGCAAAGGATTCAAAGTAAAAATCAAATTTTATTTTCGTTTGTGGTGACTGTGGCAAATGAAAAGTGACGCGGCACTTTATCTATTGTTCTTCAGTAAGCAAATGCAACAATGACAGCAAGGTACTTTAGTTCAAGTTTCTCAGCCCCTTCTTTGTATGCGGTAGAATCGAACAATTTTGCGGATATCGGTTTAACGTCACAAAAAAATGTTCAATTTAGCACGAGCAAACGCCTGCGGGTGGCAAATTGTTGCTCTAATGAAATGAGCAAAAACTGCCTGTCGACACACTTCACTTAACTACGTAGTAGATAGACTACGTCGATAGAATGGCGATTGAAGGAGAGTTAACCCTTGTATATATTATTTTATTATGTCATATAAAGCGAATCCGTTAAGTATCCGAGTCTGATGATTAATAGAAGTGTTTTAATAATCAAGTGCACAATGTTGCTTTATTTATACTCCGCGAACCAAAACAATTAGGACAAATTGAAAAAATTCAACGAACATTAGTCACTTCAGAACTGAGACATAGTTATAAATGGTATGACAAAAACGCTATGGTCGTTTTTCTGAAGGATTGAGTAATGCAATATGGAAACATTCGAAAATCAGCAAAACATTTGAAAATGCTTACTGTGCATATAACTCTTCAGAAATTTTCTTTTAAAACTGAAATATAGGATAAACATAATTATTACTTTACGTACATAATCAAGCATATAATTAATAAATGTACAACATTTTTATTCATAAACTTACACAATTTTCATTTTGTTTTTGTTTATTATTGTGCATTGTAATTGAATTTGTAATATAATATCTCAGCTATATGTGGTGTATAAAGTGTGGTTAATTTAGTAAACTGGCACATTATTTTCACAACAGTCCTTCTATTTTATTATTTTTTCCTGGTATTTTCACTTCTTTTAATCCAATGTTAATTACAGATTTATAATTTATCTAGTCTTTTGTTCTATTGTTTGTCGAAGGTTGCGATCAGTTGACCGCTACTCTTTCAAGGATAGTAATCAATTGCGAAGTAACGGAAGAATTATTTCCTATAAATTATAATCTTTCATAAGAAAGATAAGTGAAGTGCCGGAAAAACCCAATGTCGTTTCTTTACGCGAAAGAACTTTCCATTCCTCCTGTTATATCTTCACGAACTTCATTTTTATAGTTTTAAAACTAACTTTAAGTATAAAAGTTACATTACATTATATATATATATATATATATATATATATATATATATATATATATAAGCTGAAAAGTCTTTATTCATTATTTCAATGTGAAAGCAGTGGCGGGGAGCTGGTTTTGTTACTGTTTTTGACTGTTTTTGTTAATTCAAATTTACTCCTAAAACTGATACGTGATTTCGAGGAAACTTTTTAACCCAAATAAATTGTATCATCGTAGTCGTGAAAGGTCTCTTTTAACTATTTAATATTACTAAATTTGTGTACGAAATTTAAAAAAGTTTAAGTGTGATTAGAACTTGCACTGTGCGGGATCCGTACACAAAGGTACATGTAAAAGTTGAATGTTTTAATTATACAGAGAGTTATTATTAAACTATTTGTAAACATTAATCTTTCAAATTGATTGACCAAAATAATTTTGCAATGAAGTACTTACTTGATACCATTATCCCTATTTTTCTTGCTGATTTTTTAAATTTAGTTGTATTGTAAAAACCCTCTTGGATAATATCCAACTCAATAGCGATCCTAATTCACATAAAATAAACATTTTTTTTTATTGCAATCGTGTCTTTTGCAAATTTCATGGAATTACAATTTGATGCTATGAGAAAAAAACTGTTTGTAGCAATAAAGTAGAGACAGACAAACGGAAACAACGAATTTATGCGAGTTCCATTTCAACGTTTCGATATAGAACCATAACAAGTAAACTAATATGGAAAATGCAGCAGATACGAAAAATATGGCTGATGGCGGGAAATTGATAGAGGAGCGTAATATTTGAAATATTAAGAACAACGGTAAACAAGGGAGTTTTATCATAAGCGACCAATACGATGGAAAATATAGAGAGATAGCATTTCCATCATTGTTACTAAAGTTAACTACATTAGGAAAATTTTCAAAAGCGGTCGAACATTTAAAATTCTGGCAAGATCTTAAATTTATCATTACTTATATCGCGACTACATATATTATTTTGTTGCTTTATGTAAATTTTCACTAACATTTAAAAGAAAAATAATGTTTTATGCTTATGAAAGCAATTTTTTCTATTAATTAGTAAGAAAGTACATATATTTTCAATCATAATTATAATACCTATTATAAATATGAAAGTGTTTTTGTTTGTTTCTTTCTTATCTAATTATTTTGCAACCAAGCAGCAAATCGCTAATAAATTTTAAATATTATAGGGTAACATATGGCCGTAGCTCGTGGCTTTGCTCGCATAGAATATTAATATTATGGAAAAGTATGTTAAAATATTTGTCACTCAGTCACACCTAAACAGGTATATAGATTTTTATTAAAATTCATAATTTATTGAATAATACAAATTTTGTATTACAACGTGTCAATAGTTCGAGCAACGTCTTTATTAAATCTCTTGCTTGCATATCCCGAAAGACCAAAACCTGCAAAAAAACCTCGCCGCCTTTATTGAAATCAACGCTGGCAAAGTTGCGGGCAAAAGTTTATTTTTCCCCGAGATTCGAGGTCGTTGGAAAATATAATAACTGTAGTATTGCCAGATTCAATCGTCCTTGTTGAAGGAGCAAATTACTTGTATTTTGCGATATTTTCCTTGTCACGTTGCATGGAGTTTACCTTGCATACGCTTAAAAAGACATACGACATTAGGAAATACTTATAAATTTACTTAGATATAAAGTATGGCCTAGACGTAAATCTTTATCAGAATGTGATATTTGTATACTTGACCTACAATTGTATAGCCAGTGAGTTGGTTACTAAAAATGAATAACAAGTGCTGGATTTTGGCAAGGAAAAAAAATAGAAATCTTGATTAATAGAACTCTTAGGTAAAGATAAATATTTGTTTGAGTTTGTACAGCTTATCGTCTACACGACTGGATATATGGCTTACGGATGTAAAGTTTGCAAACTTTATTGTTGCAGGAAATATTTTTATTTTAAACCTGATACGAGGGTATTTTATTCATTTTGTATAATATAAATGCAGAATAAGTCTTACTAAGCGTGAAAATTATCGGATTTTAAGAAAACAATTGAATATTATTACAGGCTAAATTTTCTGGCATGTAAAGTCGTTGCTGCCGTGTGTTGCATTGCCTTATATGTGGCTAAGGGATGTAAAGTTTGTAAACTTTATTACCGGAGATAATATTTTTATTTTAAACCTGATACGAGTAACTATACTGAGAGTATTTTATATAATTTGTATAATATAAATGCAGAATCGTGGAAGCGTGGAAATTATCGGGTTTTAAGAAAACAATTGAATATTATTACAGGCTAAATTTTCTGGCATGTAAAGTCGTTGCTGCCGTGTGTTGCATTGCCTTATATGTGGCTAAGGGATGTAAAGTTTGTAAACTTTATTACCGGAGAAAATATTTTTATTTTAAACCTGATACGAGTAACTATACTGAGAGTATTTTATATAATTTGTATAATATAAATGCAGAATCGTGGAAGCGTGGAAATTATCGGGTTTTAAGAAAACAATTGAATATTATTACACGATAAGTTTTCTGGTATGTGAAGTCATCACCGTCGTGTGTTGCATTGTTCATAAGGCATACGATCTTTGACAGCGTGACACGCCATGGGGACCCGAGTTCGATTCCCGGCTCGTTGATAGTGGCCTGACAGAATTTCTGGTTGACTTTAAGAGTTTGCTTTCGTAGTATGAAGTCCACTATATGCATATTTATAAATTAAAGTAGGTAAATAAATAAACAAAATTCATGGAAAAATAGCGTTTGATTCAATGAATTGATACGAAGCATGTGATAAGCTCGGATAAAAGTTCAATTATGGTTCTTGTTTCTTTATTAATAGTTCTTTAAAATGCAAAAAAATGTATTTGTATAAGAGATTATAACATATATTAAAAGGAATTAAGCTAGCCATGTATAATCGTTAGATTATGGTAGTAGAATTTAGATGGATGTTGATCGATTGACTTTAAATTATCAACAAGTTCAGGGTTGCGTTGAAGATATATTTTAAATAGACGAGTAAATATGGCGGTTTGACTTTTAACTTTTTGAAACTCGAATTAAAATACGTGATATCACTTTATAACAAAAGTTTAACTTGAAGTGAAATTAAATTCGAATGAAATGCACTTTGGACACGATTTGTAAGAATCGAAATCTCACTTCATATCTTTATGCATTTTTATTGTCATATCTTTATGCATTAGTTTCAACGTCATTTAAATCAACTTTGAACACTTAAGCTAGTGCTTGGTACTTGCTATAGTTATGACATGTATATAACTATAAATATCAATATAATTAAATGTAAATGGAAAATTCTTTAAAAAATGCTGGTAATATAATTATTTTCAAGTAAAACACAAATGGACCAAATCAAATTTATTATATGAGAAAATTATTATTATATTTATTATAAGAGTAAACTCTAATAAGAAAAATAGTGGAAAGAATGTGCGGCGTTTGCAAGAAGCGGTTTCCACGTGTAAACCATAGTATGGGTAATAAGTTGACTACCACAGTCAACATCATTGATACATAATATAGCTATTTACGTAATGATCAGATTCCCGAGGAAACTGAGCAGGTATTCAGGTAAACAGATTCGAGATTTGCGAGGCGACAAGCTTTTATTGATTCATATTTAGCAATCGATTAAGGCTTTTGCAAAATGACCTGCAAATTTAACGCTAGTAGATCATATGTTACTTTTAAATACCCATAAACATTAAACTATTATTTGAATCTATTTAAGGAATATTTTTAATTTTTATATTTACTTCTTCTGTGTACTTACTCGGTTTATTACACTTAAATAATATAATATATAAGGTAAATATTATTAGTAATGTTTTATCGGATTCAGAATTATTTTTTCTTTTACTATCTGTGTTAATTTTTAATAGTATTTACACTTTTACAAATAACTTTCACTTGTTAAATATTTTATTACTGTACGTTGCCTTTTTTAATTTGTATTAATTCTTTATCAACTAATTAATTCTTTATGAAATGACATCACCCATAACAGATATTTATATGTATTGAAAAGGTTTGAACATCATTTGTTTCATTTTTCCTTTGTAAAAATCTCATACCTTTAATGTTCATAAACATACAATTCATTTTCAAATGTATAGATAATATCACAGATAGCTATATCCATAGAACTTGTATTATTATATGTATTTACAGGAAATTGGCACTACTACACTGCTTTAATTTAGGAAGTTATTAATATTTATTCATTTTTTACATTTGGTAAATTGATAAATTCTTACAAAAACATGTATTGTATTTTGAAAACTTATTTATTAGTATTCTAAATTGGAATTCAAAAATTTTATTATTGTAATTCAATCTGACTAGCGACACGATTCTCTTTACCTATAGCTAGAATATTAAAATCTGCATTACAATTAGTTTGCATTGGATACTCGGACTTTATCTATAGCCAGAAAGTTAAAATGTGCATTCAATTAGTTTGAACTAGATGATATAAGCCAGTAACTGATTTAATTCAGGAAGTTATCAATACATATTTATTTTTCATATTTGGTAATTTAACAAATACTTGCAAAAACATATTGTATTCTGAAAAATTGAATTCTAGTACAAATGATGACAGAAGCTATATTAAGTAAAAATTCTTATTGAAATGGAATGTATGGTCCAATTTGCCGATAATTAAAACAAAAACGTGCATTTAATTAGTTTGGACCAGATGACACAAATCATTCTTTCATAGGGTTTCAATATAAAAATCATATTTCATTGGTTAATACCCCATTTCATTAAATATTTGTTTTATCAATCTCTTACCGAATTGTAATGTTTACTTATAGATCTTATTAACAAAACTTAACAACATAAATGTGGCTTTAACAATTACTAAAAATTTCTACTATTTTTGTGTAAGATTAAAAATATAAACATAAACATAAAAATTTAAAAAATATAAAAAAATTAATAAAGAAAAAACGAAATAAAAAAACGATAAAAATATCAATAAAGTATTTTTCAAGTGCCTCTCCGCAAGTTCAGCACGAGCCTTTGATTCTCGAGCTTGACTTAACAAAATTTCCTTGCGGATTTCGTGGAGCTCGTCTTCTCTTCGTTGTCATGCGTCATACAACTTACTTAATTCTTCCGTCTGAACTAACTGACGTTGGATGAAAGTGAGCCGGATATCCTAATGCTACCTGCTGCTGCATCTCCTGCGTATTGGTACATTCGTGTTCACGTCCAATATAGTTTGCTATACCTCACCCATGGGCTAACCAGCAGGAGCACCTTCCGTTGCTTGGGAGGATGTTGGCAAAGTTTCCGCGGCTTCAGGGAAAACTTCACTTCCACTCGTCGATTGTTGCTTAGACGGTTCTGCAGATAATTGGCTCTAATTAATTTAATGTCAATTCATGAATATCGCAAATGTACAAACTTTAATTTTAAAAGTCACTAAATTACAAACAACTTTTGTTTGTAACACTTCTTCTTCAGCATTAAATATAAATTTTAAAAAAGTTCACTTCAAATAAATTAATTTAAAAGCTTTAAGTATCTCTTTACTACAAGTATATTAGACAGCTGCTAGCAATAATATTAATAAAAGATTAATTGTATTGAAATTTGAGTTGTTTACCTCGATTTCATTGCTGGGTAGAATCGTTTGATGGAACTTCCACAATTAGCCCTGGCGCTATTAAAGGAATGACGGGGTCGATTTGGATGTCGCTAATCGCGTCTCCTCTGGTTTTAGATTTTGTTTGTAAATTCACAGACTATATTTATATAGATTTCTAAGTATTTTAATACTTCAGTTTAGTCAAAATGACACCCGTCGCCCGTTAAATTGAATTATAATTAATCACATGGCTTATGAGATTTAGATGAATTGCACGGTAAAAATCTTTTCATTAAAATCGGTTGTACTTACTTTTTGAAAACGAGAGCTGCCGGTTTAATTTCATCCTCCATAAAAGGTACAGCGTGACAAATTGCGCAGGTTTTTGTTTGTTAGAACTGAAGCGCTTAGGTTCTCAGAATATATTCGTTCATACATTGCAAAATAAAACTTATAAACACTAATACAAAATAAAATATTACTAATACAAAATAAATATTCTTGATTATCCAAACTACGTGTCTATTACAGTTATATGAGAGTAAGGACCAACCTTACATCATCTCTTTTTATATCTGGAGGGAAAGATCGTGAGATTAGATTATTTTTTAAACTAGAAATGTGTTATTCAATAGAATAGAAAATAATTTTAAATGGTAATTTATTATAAAAAAGTTATGATGATAATTAAAAGAAAAATTTTAATATAATTTTTTTATTAAAGATATTGAATTTAAATAGTTATTTAAGATATTTAGATTTTGAAATCATTTAATTGTCATTTTCCAGTAAAAACCAGAATAACATACATCTTAATTTTATTAGCGCTAATCCGTTAAAGAGGTAAGGTTAATAAATTGAAAGAACAACGTTTTTATTCTACCTTTCAGTCTAGAATTGCGTCGTAGTTGTAAGATAATTCCACTAAGTCGATGCAATTATGCTATTCAGTTCCAAGGAGAGTGCCAAGAGGCATTAAACTGCAGTCGTCCCGGTGTTCAGCTATCTAATCGCCGTGACGGTCATTAGTACCACGGACACCGTCGCGTCGCCACTGTTCGACGAATACACTGCTTCATTTTTTTGCAAGACTTGTTACTTTATAGGACTAATTAGACTGATGAGTAATGGAGTTTATTATTTCGTTACGCTCATTTAAATACATTTATTGCATTATGCCGGCCGGTGTGAACTGCGTTCTTGTATATTGGATCGAGAGCCGGTATTATTGATTCAAGGTTGAAGAGTGAACTGGCCATAAAGTTAGTTCATTATATTTCGCTTCGTTATTACATTTTTAATTAAAAACAAAAATATTAAATTGCGAATGTCGAGGTACACACTATTTTATTCATTTCGTAGTTTTATCTTCCAGAACATTGAGTTATTTATCAAATTCTGAACGGTGGGGAATGCAACAATTCTCGTTTTTATATTTTTTCGACAGAATTATATCTGAGTTATTTCTAGTCATATAAATGAAATATTTTTAGTTATTAGAGGTGTTTTGAATTTTGCGCCAAACCACACCATCAAGTTCTACAAATTAATCCGTGCAACTGTCATTTATAATGTTTACGATAATAAAACGTGTCATGTCAATGTTTTTAATATTTATAAACTAAAATACCCTCTTCATTTGAACATGGAGAAAATGAAGTGTCAACATAAAATATTTAAAAAGTAAAGCGAGTAAATTCTTGTTTTGCACCTATGTTTGAATATATATATATATATATATATATATATATATATATATATATATATATATATATATGTATATATATATATACATACATATATATATATACATACATATATATATATATATATATATATATATATATATATATATATATATATATATATATGAACAAGGCTTCTGGATTAAGTTTTTTCAACTGTATTTGCTATTACATAATTAGGAAGGAAGTGGTTTAAAGTTGCAATGTAATTTTCCTAATAACATTGATCCACATAATTTTTTTTTCAAAAAAACATTTAATAGCAAATCTAATAGTATTTCATGTCCTGGATTCGAATATATTGTCAGAATTTTCCCAACAGGTGCAGACTTTTTGTAATATAAACTTCTTTATTTCATGTTTTTTTTAAGTGTGCAATAAATGCCACTATTTATTTATTAAGAACGAAACAATAACGATAATTGTTGTTAACCGCCGTGAGAGGGGATAGGCGGAAGTCATCTTGAAACAGTTCCGTTTTTGTAACCAACAAGATTACGCAGGTTCATTCGTATTCGGACATGCTGATATTGCGTCTTTTGTAAGCACAAAGCTAGAGTTTGTATTTGCAGTGAGAACTTGGAACAAATATTTGTTCCTCTGGCCGTCATCGTGACGTAGTTTAATTGTTTCTCACGTTTTATTACTTCTATTAGTTAAACTTTACTCGCACTGAAGAAGAAACATACGGTAATGAAAAAAAAATGAGACCTTGTTATCGTAAGAAGATCTGGAGGACTTCGGGATTTGAACTTGTCTAAAATGCAGTCGAAGATTCTAAGTTATAGGCTCGAAAGATGGAATCTACTCTAGGAAGACGTGAGAATATGCAGGTATTATAGCCGTAATTCATCAACAAATACATTCTAGGTATCCTATGTATATGTGCATAGAAATATTGTTATTTCGCTAATGTTTAAATACGTGTTAACAAAACCCTGCCTGATGGAAAAAAATCTAAGCTAAATAAATCTATCTAAAAGATATCCGAAATTAGCAAGAAAAATATATTAAAATACATATAATTTTGAATATGATTGGCGTTAATTTTGTAGAAATTCATTATTCACAATTAAATGAAACTACATGATGTAGTATTATTTCTACTTTCTTTAAGTTCTTTACCACGACCTAGGTTTCGTTGTATTATAACATCTTCAGGTGGGCTATTAGCAAAGATATCTTACTACTAATAATAATAATACATCACGTAGTTTCATTTAATTGTGGACATATAATTTTGTTTTTGTAAATTAATTTTTTTGGCACCCAGTTTAATTATTCCCAAACTCAATCAACATTGAGTACGACGTAAGTTAATAACTATTAAATTACGTATTAGTGCAGATTTTAAAAAGTGAATTTTCAGTCTCTCTTTTTAGTTTTTGAATTATGTAATTTTTTTTATAATTATAAACATCATTCGCAATTTTATTTAATAAAGAAATAATTTAAAAAACTGTTTTACTACTCAGCAGGTCTACCAAACAAGTGGGGCTGTCAAATTTCAAATATAATTTCAGGGAGTTTCTTTAGAAAAACTTTGTAATTTATATGGTAATTTACTTTTAAAATCCATTTCTTAACTAACGACACTTATAGTTAACCAAAAAATATAATTAAATGTAGTGAATTTCTTACGAAGAACATTTATTATGTGTAATTTATATTTTGCAATAATTTGTATTTTTTTTACATATAGCTCATTTGTTTCTCGAATACCGCAGTGTTCATAAAAACAGTCACTATCATATCGACATCAATTTTTCGAAAGTTTTTTTTAAGACAAACATTCACACACACGTAAACGTAATACTGACAAAATCACAGACAATCACGGGAGGAATAATAGGATTGACGTCACTTGTTTCTGATTGGTGTTTATAAATGGCATTCATTTTGCATAATTTATAACTAACATTTTGTTATTAAAATCAGACCATTTTAATAGAAAGTTGACTATTGATATTTTTATATCTTTTCTAATTCATTAATAACGTAATATTATTGAATTATATGTTTTATTTACATTCTCCATTCAAAACGAGTCGTTTATATCTACCAGAGTGCAGCTCTCTGACATCAATTTTAGTAGTGATTAATAATAGAATTAATAGGTATTTTTACAGGCAGGATACCTTCCATAAGAAATGGTAATTAGGAGCGCCTGTCTTTTATAAGTATCAGTTTCAGTTTTCGTGACATGCAGATGACGTTGAAATATTTAAATTTTAATGTCATACAATAATGTCAATCAATCAACATTTCGACGTTTAAATTTAATTTTTCTTGTTGTTTTTATTTGCCTCTTTCTAGATTAAGGTTAGCGAAATGAAATGATTACGTAATCATTTTAACTCTCGCACGTAATCGTATCCTTCTAGATATCAATCATTAACATAAACGTTATAATGCATTTAGCATGTGTTACGATGACAGCATATACGTAACCTCATGTTAGCTTTTAATTAGTTGTTTTTATTCTTTCGACCTGATTATAAATAATGTGTCTTAGCTGTTTAGGTGATTAACTTGTTTCAAATATGTATTAATCACCTTATTCTAGCATTCACAGAAATCATTTTATTCAAAATTATAAATGTTATTACAAAAGTATGGAACATCTGTCGATATTCATAACTTCTGACTGTTCATTGCTGGATTAAGCCCAGTATAAATCCTTAGGCGATGCAATTCTCGGCGAGACCCCCTCCCCATTCATAACTTTCAAAACAATTTTTTTTACTTTTAATTAGTTTTACAAAATTAAATAAAAAATAATTCGCTAGTTTAAGAGTAATTGCAGTGCAAAATGTAATGATATTGAAATTCAGACAAATGTTTATAAAATTATTTGAACACACAGCCGTAGAAAGTATTGATTTCGTGCATTTGAAACTTCAATAAGAGTTTATCGATACATGCTGGTTAAAAGTCTAATACCTTGTTTAGTACAAATTTCATAATAATAGAAATATTATAATAAAACCTATCTTTTCACGTTCAATATCATTTACTAAAGTTTCAAAATGCCAAATTACAACACTCGCAAGAAATTATTAGAATGAATCATAATCGGAAAACTCTATTTTTAAATATTGTTATTAAAATTGAAAACGTTAACCTTTTTTAGTTTATTTACATGTAAGGTATGTATATCATGGCAAGTGTGTTTAACCGTTTTTAAGTCATTGATGACCGAAGACAGTTTTTTAGAGTTTCAGCATTGAATAGCTATTTCAAGGTAGACCCTATTGGTGTTCGTATTCATTAGAATTCCATAAATTTTCAGAACTACTTTGGTGTTTTTCCGAAATTTTTTATGGGAAATAGAGCTGTGCAGGCGATAAATAATCACGTTATTCAATAAAATAAACCAAAATTAAAGTTACAGATAAAATTTTCAGAAATATGTCTAGGGTCAGATTTACAATTTTCTAATCACTGATCTATGTAGTATATGTAGGAACCAATTTTTGTAGTTTCTACTTGTTCCACTTATTCACTTTCCCCAAGGAACTAAATATATAGAATTAACAAAAAAATGGACTTTCCATTTTTCAGTGACATTTTGGATGGAAGGTTAAAACTTTTTTCCGAATTTTCGATATATATTCCTTACAAAAATTCGTTCAGACTCCTATGCAAATGTAGCGAGCGTGTCACTTTTTTCGGTCGATATGTTCCAAATCAAGAGAATATGTGATGAAACCTAATTATTTACATTAGAGGCTCATTAGAATCTACTTAATCCTTTGTATCAGTGAAGGTATGAAGCTATTGCTGACTAGTGTGAGTATTGCCATTTTCTCGAGAACTTATTTAGCGAACACTCCAATTGACTCAAAGATCCATTTTCAACCAAGTCACTGTGTCTAAAGATACTACGTTCTAAAGCTCTGTCTGATTCTACTCTAATATTAAGAGGAATGCTCTCTAACAAAACTTTACGCGCATCATCGTGCTCCCTGCAGTGGAACAAAGCATGATTCATGTTCTGTATTTCGAAACTGCAAGAACCCGTTGGGCTATCCTTCAGGACGCATCTAAACAAACTGGCACGGAATGCGTCATGTCATGTTAAAAATTGCGAAGTTTAATTGTCACTAATGAGCCAGTTCTTACTCAACCGCTCAGACACATTGAGGAAAAATAATCTGGTTGTTTCACAGACTATCTCTAAAATGCGTCTCTTTCTATTAGTCAGGGATTCTTCTGTCAACAATTTCAAGTGTAATGAACCCAGATTAAAATTCTTGCCACGTTCCAAAACGAAATTTACCACGCGTTCCACGATCGCAAGGTCGGCAGGCAAAAGACCCGCCAAAAACGGCAACGCATCCGTTGAACAGGTTCTATAAACTTTAGTTAGCGTCAACAGCGGCTTACACTGCGACATTAGTAACTTGCTCCCCGTCTAACACCCCGTCTAACTTGTTGGACCCCGAGGTACTGCGGAGCCTAAACGGATGGCGCATAGGCCAATATAACTAGGTACATTGCCATATACATCAGCTTGAGGATAGAGTGATTCAGCCTCAAACCGGCACCAACAAGCTGAGCCATGGCATGGAAGGCTACATAAGCCCTTTCACCGATGTACCCCGCTGGACGTAAAAAAGTTCTGTCGTGCATCGAGTGTCCTGGCCCTGTACGCTGACCCTAGCTCCGGCCATCACTACAGAGGGTTTCTTCACCAGTCTCCTTTAAGAGAATAGCTCGAATTTTTAGGGTAACGCTGAGCTTGTTCTTAATGCCCTAGTCGTGTAACCCGGCGAGGGATTCCGCTGCCTGGTCCTCTATTTCTCTTCTACTCGCTCCTCTAGCCTGCAGCTAAGTGCCATCTGCGCATGCGCTGTACCGCATCCTGAAGGGGTATCGCGAGTGGTATACTCGCGATCATGATCATACTCGCGATCATGATCATGATCGAACATGATATTCCACAGGATGGGGCCGAGGACTGACCAAGGACAGCCCCTGGTCAACGTTTTCTGTACTTGAATTTTCTGTACCGTCCTGCAAAAAGAAAACTTGATCGCAAAAATAATCAATCACAATCCGGAGGAGGTCCGTCGACAATTATCGGGACTTTAACATGGACAAAATGGCTGAACACCAGTCAAACTTGCCGGAAATTAAAAGTCCCGTACACCGGTAATAGGACAGAACTTTATTCTTAAATATCATAGTACGAAAGAGCTGGTAAAATTGCGACAAAAAAATTGTATGCGTCATAAAATCTGCAAACATACAATGATACCTGCTGCTTTAATAGGAAGGTATTTTATATCAAACCTCGTAAAAACATAGTAAAATAATCATTAGACTCGGTACGTTGGCTATGTGCCCATCCATATTCATTACATAAGATTATACAAGTTAAATTCCAAGTTATAAAAAAATGTTAATGATGTAATGTACTATATCTCTACAAACCGAAAACATGAGCAAAAATATGTTACTTACTATAAATCTTAGTATATTACCATTCACTAGAAAGCACTAATTCAGATAGATATTCATTTTACAGATTTTAAAATGATTTTGCTTTCCTGCTCACTACCTCCCCAGTAAAGAACCTCAATTTTATTTTCTTCGACTTATTTAGATACACTTCGTTTACATGGATTGCCCAAAGGTCTGTACTCTTGTACACATGTGGCACTCGCATTCCATGGTCACTCTTTGAAATCAAAGGCTACATATTTGTTTGAAATGCTTTGGCCCACAATTTTGTCCTAAAATTCATAAACTATGCGAGAAATTATCTTATATAAAACAGTACAAGGCAGGTTCATGCTAGTACTGAAACTATCACCGTAATAAAATTAAACAGATGATTTCTATAAAATGTTTTTGTTATCAGCCGAATTTTCCGTGCCAAGCATGCATGCCATTTATTAAAAAATCACCGTGGTTTATTGGGATCAACCCAAAAAGCGTACGGCCTTTGAAGGCTCGGCGCATTACGGGGATCCAGTTTTGATTCCCGGCTGCTCGTCGAGCGGGGCTGGCGTAGCAATAAGTCTGCTATATGTATTAATTGTGTACATTAATGTGCATAAATAAATAAACAAGTAAATAAAAAAACAATATTTGAAAAAACAAAAACGGTAATCTTTTTTGAATTTAAATTTTGTGCATTCGTTAATTTTCTCGTATTAATTCTGAACAAACTGTCTATAAAAATAAAGCATCATACATCATTCATAATCGCAATGATTGAATGCAATAGAAATTGAACGTGAAAGAAACGAGTGGTTATATCAGGCCTTTTTATCATTTAGTTTCCCTAATGTAAAATGAATTTACACGGTACTTGAAACATAATATTTGTAAACCGAATCAAAGTAACAAATTAAGTTACTCTGAGCAATATTAAAAACAATATTTTTCTGATCTCATTTATGTTACCTAAATATTTTATCAACAAATCCAAGAGATGTGACGGCTTTTTTTTAAATGGTTTATTCGTTTGTAGAATGCATTATTATTGACGACCGTGGGATAAATATTTTTATAAATTTCTTTTTTACTGTTATTTTATAAATTTACAAACAAGGGACTCGCGTCTCATAAATTTATGTATAATTAAATTTTATATTCCGTACCGGACAGTAATAATTATAATAGTGTAGTGGAAATGTAATTAGTGATTTGACGAGGAAGCCGTTTACTTAAATTAAATCAAACCTAAAGCAGCGTCTTCTGGGGGTCTGGGGAAAGGATTTCGTTTTTTTATAAACTTATTTTCCGGGATGAAATCTGCAAGTTTGTGTACATTATATTAATGCGCAATATTCAGGAAAGATCAAACATTACTTTTATATGGGGTATTAAATAACACAGAAACAAATACAACTTCACATTTTCTTTCCCTTCTAATTCCCCATACCTTATAACCCCAGTAACATATTTTCTTCTACATTTTGAAAACAACAACGGTTTGCACTTACAAACCTCTTGCTCCATTCTCTAGCAACCTACAGTTTCGAATTCAATCTCAAATTATTTTACTTTTATGTGACAAAAATTAATTTCTCAAAAAAAAATTATCATAGCAGGGTTCTTCATTTTGACACCATACTTACGTACATTGATAGTTTTCCCATAACAATAATTTTGTTTTGTGGTATTCCTATAACTTTTTTGTTCTCATTGTTATCTATGTAAAAGCTGTTTGTCTATTAATATCTATTTTATTTATATTTATATGAAATCTGTTTAAAATACATCTTGATAAAAACAATAGAGGCGTACAAACGTGATAAAGTATTTCAATCAAACAAACAGCTATCGTGTTTAATCATGCAACTAGTACAGTGAATATCTTGTTTTTTTTCAATGCGACATTGTAAAATCGTTATACTGAAAACATGTTTTTTTATTTTTCTTCAATTTTATTCTAGATCGTTCTAGTAAATGACAAATTAGGATGGCGCATGTTTATGAGGGTAATTCATTTTTAAATTAATAAAGGTTGTGTTCAACAATAAATGACGATTTATTTTATACTGTCATGATAAATTTAATTAAATTATTATTTTAAAAAAGGTTGCATTGATTTTAATCCAGGAATTGCGTATGAATTTATATATGAAAATCGTGAGAATACTATATGTCCTATTCAATACTCAGTGCGTATAGTTATAAAATATCTATAGAAGAAACGGCCTACTTGGTGAAATCATAAAATCAACACCGTTTGTCTAAAAAAGTCCCCAAGTAGTTAAGTCAATAATAAAATGAATGCCAGCCTCAAGGGTTATCGCATAAATTGCAGGAATTGAATAGGAGTCGACTATGTTATTAAAAAACCAGCTAAGTCTACTCTAAAGAATGCCAGAATTAATTGAAGGAAGTGGCGTAAGGATTGAGAAAATTGTGTTATTGTTTACCATGTGATGTTACCGTTTATACTTAAAAAAAATTAAGTCGTACTTTGTTGAATGTTCTTCCCGTGATTTTAAATTAAGCCACATGTTCGAGCCGGATGGAAACGGAAATAGCATAAAATTTTTCATTTAGCATGAATAATGAAAAAGATGATCATACTCAACCTTTAAGTTTAAGCCACCTCACATGACAATACATAATACTTAGCCTTTACATTTAAGTCATCTTGCATAATAATACACTTGCACAGGCAAGAGAGTTGTATGGGTTCTGAAGATAATAGATTAGATTTATTAAGTCCTCATTTATGAAATAAATGGGAGAGCTATTTTCTAGTAGCCGTATATCTAATATTAACTGTACATTTTCATCCTATGGGAACATGTCTCTTCCGACTTGAAGAAAGAAAGAATGTCTCAAACTGTAGAAAATCCACGTACACCAGAATGTATATAATACAGTGTCCAATTGTGACATAATGTCCAGCATCACGAACCACAGGTAGAGTCTATTTAAAATTACTAGAAATTAATATTACATTTCCGGCAAAAGTTAGTCCCGAAACAGACAATTCATTATTTATTTGAAACGAATTTAAAACGCAACCATGAACCATTATTCTTAGTTTTGCCTTATACCTTTGTTTACCTTCGGTACAAAGACCACCTTAATCCAAAAACTGCGACGTTTTGCGAGTTGTTCCGTATTTTAGGCATTACGCTTATGATAACAAAAAAAACAAATATGAACGGTAGACTTTTGTTTTGTTTCAAAGGAAAAAAATATTAAGTATTTAAAAAGAAATTATAAATTATAATAGAACGGAGTTTCACTATTTACATTAGTATTCCATCATTTCTTTCTTAAAGTTTAAAGAAAAAAAATGTTTTATGCAATTTTCGTTTCGTTTTCGTGAAAATCGAACTATTTCCTTTGAATTAATGCGATGTACAAATCAAACTTCTAAAAAACGTAATATATATGTGTACATACATATAGACGTGTAAAAATAGGTTGATATATGGATATAATCAAATTACTTTCAAGTGTCGATAAGTATTGAGTTTTGATATTTTAATATTTGAACCGTGGTTAATAGGAATGTCATTGACGTCTTTTTTATTTTTCAAACCAACAAAGGCAACCTTCAAGGCCCGTAAGTACAATACAATACGAAAAGAAATTGTGCTTTGTCATTCATAATTATTCGGATAATACGCAAAAAAATTATAATACTTGTTTAAAGTTTTTGTTTGAATCAAGGTAATTTTGTAATTAAGTACCAGAGCAGAGCAAAGTTCTAGAGCTTAATATGAAAATTAATAAAACAAGTTTAATTTTATAATTAAGTACCAAAGTAAGTTCTAGAGCTTAATATGAAAATTAATATAATAAGTTTGAACATTTAATTTCACATCATCGTTGTGTTTTGCACCACGTCAATTTTGCAGATTACCAAGTAATCATAATGAAGAATATAGCGCTATTTCGAAGTACTAAGGAGACTGATGTGTTCGCCCCAAGCATATTAGAGTAATTTTTATTTTTCTAAATCAAATCGTATGATAATATAATTTAACGAGTGTTTAATATCATATCCTTAGGTGGATAAACAACGCGATTTATGGTAAATCACAGGGACGGAGGTTCCAACGATTCCGAGCAGAAATTTGCAATTATTGTAAATACAAAGTTCTACGTTGGATTCCGCATTTTTTTCTCCTTTATAATGATTAGGTATTAAAAGTTAAAAAAATAATTAATTATGGGATTAATGTGATTTTTTGCACGCATTCGAACAAACCAAATCAGCAAATACTTTTCGACGCACTTTAACCGTAAAATAATTAAAACTACTGGTTTATATTACACATTCGTCGGTATTGAGAATGGTAAAGTTTTTTGTGTCAAATATTATGTGTGAGCGAGTGAGAACCATTATTATAACATACTTATATCGCGTTTATAATGGATATACACTTCGACACATTTTGATGCCCAATTTGCTTCCTTAGCATTAAGAGTGAGTTGATGATCTTTGCTTCGCATAAAATTTCTTACTTGATTATACCCTCTACGGGTAGTATTTGTTTCGATCACTTTTTTAATCCGTAGCCGGAAAGCAGAAATGTCATCTTTCCGTTTTTCTGTTTGAACATCATAGCATCATAATCTTTCAGTTTAAGA
The DNA here is from genome assembly GCA_039881145.1 of Druceiella hillmani. Lineage (NCBI taxonomy): Eukaryota > Metazoa > Arthropoda > Insecta > Lepidoptera > Hepialidae > Druceiella > Druceiella hillmani. Next base: position 19,129,781 of record JAYKKI010000007.1, read on the forward strand.
TCGATTATGATAAAATTTTATCGAAAGGTTTCGAGAAAATGTTTAGTAATATTTCTTATATTATGACCTCTTCTTCACGAGATGCGAAGACCTCGCATTGCTCCGCCTAAACTTGTTAACCACGCACATCAAAAATATGAAAAAAATAATCATGACTACGTATTTCAATTCAAAATTTTTTCGGTGAATTTGTATTGATAAATGAAACTGATGTAGGCAATATATTTAAATAATATTAATATATTATCGGAAAAGGACGAGCATCCTCTTTGAAAAGTTAGCCATAAAAGAATTAGATGATTTAGAAGAATTTATTTCACTAAAAGCTATCAAATTCTCTTTGAGCTTTGCTAGAGAAGTGTAGATGGCTAAATCAGAGCTTTGCGTCTATATTTATTGAATATTATGTCTATCACAGCACTGAACTTGACCGCAATAAATTCTTATCTCTCCAGCGCTTTGCCATATGATAAGCATTTTATCTTTGCCTAAATCTGATTGTCAAAGCTATAAATATCTGAAAACTATCCAACGCGGCCAAGTTCAATGTTGAGAGGGTATTAACTAATAATTTATGTAATAATTTTGATGCGTTACATTTCTTTTGTCACACATTATAATACTTTCCTACAGAATAAAAAATAGATTGAATAAAAACATGATAGGTGAATCACGCTATGAGCACACGGCTGACCATCATCAAGATCTAAAAATTCAGCTTAAACTTAAAGTGTTAGTTTTTAAATTTAAATTGCTATCACAGTTATGAAACGTCGTAAGTAACACGAAAGTGTCGTACGTAAAGATATCGCCTATGTGAATTAATATAAAACAACAATAGAGTGAGTGTACGTAAACCTGTCAGGAACGAGCAGAACACTCACCACGAGGGTTCTCTACTCATCTAAGTTCCTTAAGGTAATATGAATATTTAAGGGTACAAAGTATTTCTATAAAACTGTAAATAAATAGAAATAATATTTTTATTAAATGAATATATTGTCTAATATATCTTTTTATTATTTGAGTTTTTCATAAATCTAAAATTTCAATATTCAGATAATATCGTTACACTTTTGAGGTAAACTTTAGATAATTGTTAGTAATGCTGTCTTTATTATAATTTTTATCGGCTTTAGGAATTTCGAGTATAGAAGAGGGAAGGAGAAAAGTATTTTTGTGAACATTTTCAACAATATCTTATGAACTATCTCAAGTAAAGTTTTGTAATCCTTATACTACCTTCTTTTCAATTGATATAACCCATGCGATACAATAAACTCAAGAAAACAATTTTTAGCATTTAATTTTCCCGCTCAGTTTTTTCGGTAGAAATTATTTAGTGTCTTAATTATTGAGCTTATATGCTTAATGACTATGCCAAATTTCAGAATTTCTCTACCAATCGGTTTCCGGAAAAAAGAAAGTTTGTAACATACGTGCGGACACGTTATTAAAAGAGCTACGTTTTTTTTCCTTTTGAGGTATGAGCCTTTTAAAAAGAATCAGTCTACTGCATTTCAAATAGAAAGACTAAGCAAACCTATAAATCTAAATAGATCTGATTTATTTATTCACGATTTCTATTAGGTGATATTTATTCAATATTTTCTAGAATCACCGTTATTTTCACAGTATCTAGAAACCTCGCATGTCTGCATTTTAATATACTCGCTCCTAGTTAGCGATTCCTCGATTTCATGAGTAAATTTCAAGATTTCTCGCTTTGATGTAAGTTTCGTTGACCTACCCGAGAGTGAGTGATCTACTAAATTAATGATTATTATGTAAAATATCTCGTAAAGCAAATATATATACAAATTTTAAATTTATAAAACGTATAATAAAGTATTCATGTGTAAGCCAGACTTCCAGCAGATGGAGAAGTCAAAATATTAGCGAAGTACTTTGGGTAAAGGGTGATATCAGTAGTTCGGCTCAGAACTTGGTGACACAATACCGTTCACTCGATATTTTACATAAGTTAATTGATATATTATGTTAAATCATTTTTATGTACCAAAGTATATATGGAATCCTCGAATGTAGTTTTATTTGTACCTAAAAAATTGATTTACGTTTATTGTTCGCTGATGTTTATATGATATAGCAAGAACATGGATATTTTTGATGAACTAATTATTGATTAAGATTACATGACGTTACGTGACATATTTATATTAATTGTAAAAAATAGATTATCAAATGGTGAAAGATACTTCCAATTCTTTTGAATAGTTTCCGTTATTATAAAATTAGTGTTGACCCACGATTTCGCTCGCGTTGAAAAGGTAAAAAGTGTAGAGTAATTCCTGAAAAAATTTTTTAAACCCAATACGATTATTTGCAAGATTAAAATGATACTTTCTTCTTGATAAAATGATTGTGTTTATGTTCTTATACATGACAGAGTGATTTTTTTTAATTATTGCAAAAATAAACTCTACTTTGTGATAAAATATGTGGGCAACATTTTGAGAAAATAGGTTTCAGTAGTTCAGAAGTGAAAGCGAGACATAAAAATGAACAAACAAATTCACTTCTGTGTTTATTTTTGTATTATTACTAGCTGTTACGTACAACTTTGTACGCTTAGGATTTATTGATCATTGTGTAGTGAAAATATGAAATTTACAAGCAAAAGTTTCAAGAGGATTTAATAAAGAATCATATATATATATATATATATATATATATATATATATATATATATATATATAATAGGCGTATCATATATATAAAAGAAATATAATTTAATACATATCAACACCGTCAGATGCTAGAAAGTACGAACAACAACGCCCTTCTATACTGAGGAGGACAAAGTAAAGTTCTGTCCTGATCATGTTAAATTTTTAAAAAATTAATATTTTATTTTCTTAACTAATAAATGTACTTCATTTGTAGAAGAAAATGTGGAATCGTTTTCTATCGCCGACTTAGAAAAATCCCCAAAAAATATTACTTTACCTGCATATGACAGTTATAAATTTTAAAAAATCAATAATTTTTTTCGTATGTCTTGTTACTATCGAGTTTATATAGAAGGATCTCTCTCTTCGTGTGTGTAAACAAACTCGTAAGTATGAAATAAATAGCTTTACAAATCTCATATTTTCGATAAAAATTTAGGCAGTAAACAAAGATCAGTCGAAATTAGAAGAACAATCTGTGAAAATCATGTATATGTATAATTAAAAGTATTGAGTATAGGTAATGGAGCTCGCCTAAGATATAGTCAAAGAAATTTCATGTTCATAATTATGCTACGACAAATGACTTTAAATAGTTTACTTGTTTTATTAAATCCAAAAGCGTTACTAATGCGTTAACTACTGTCAACAGCCGTTATACAGAAAAAATATCCGCAGAAATATTTTAATCCAACAATTATTTTGAGATATATCGAATTACTTTATTCGTTTGAAATAACGCTGCCGTCATCAAATTAACTCCAAGCGCTAAAAGTTAACGTGAATCATGTTTCCAGTTGGAAGTCACAAGGCATTAGTCATTTCCTTATTACTGCTACATTCTATTTACACCGGCATTTTCCCCAATATATTTTGATTCAATAAAAAACGTACTCTCATTAAATATTTTTTTAAGATGCAACCTATGATGTCATATCAAAAAAAATGTTGTGGTAGAAACTTGTTGAGGTTATTACTCTTGCAGACTAATATTTTAATTTATTTGATTACGTTTAAAATGGATGTTGACACATTTGGGATTAAAGGTACATGGATAAATTTATTATAATACTCAATCAAATAAAACGTATGCATGAATCTTTTTACATAATGTTATCAAGGTATTATAGTTTAAAAATAATATGAATATGTAAATAAATTTAATTTATTGAAAATTGCACATATGTCGCAAAGCTTATGGTGTCTAGACATTTCTAGACATATGGAAATATTACCCACTTGAGTTTTGTTTTAGTGAACTGAGTAGAGACATCCTAGGTTTTTTTTCTTTAACTTTAAATAATGTACGAACATATTATAGATAATGTGAAAATTTATGAAAAAGTTTAACAGTACTAATTATACAGGTTACCCATTTTCTTTGCAAAAAACGTACCTTAGAGGGATTTTTGAGTTAAGGAAACTAAATCTATTGTATAGCTACACGTATTATATCTCTACATTCATTAAACAATTCATTCGGTTGTTTTATAACGTAAGCGACCTTCATTTCGTTTATAACTTAACTACGACTTTTTTAAAACCACTAGATGTATTATGAGCGACTGACGACTATGTTTATTTTATAATTTATGTTATATTTTGAGGGTATTCTGCGAGGAGACCCCACGCCACGAGCTCTTGGTCTAATATTTGCTGTGCTACCATTAACAGAGATGTAATGTACCTGAATTTTGACATCTTGACGCATATAGAGTCGTAAAATAAAAAAATGTTAATTCCTGACTTTAGTAACAATTGTTGGGGGAGGGAAAGTTAGCCACCAATTTTTTTAAATTTTCAACCCCATCTTTTTGAGTATTCGATGATTGTTAATAAAATAGGAAATCTCAAAATGTAACATATCAATATAAGGATATAATCTAAGGAATCTCAAAATGTAACATATAATCATAAACTGTCTTGAATAACATTTTCAGAAAAGCGGTAAAATGGTTTTTCCACCCTCTTAAAATAAAAGTAAAAAATTTTTAAAAATTATGAAGAGGTACGACGGGATGCATGTAAAGCCAGTTAATTTCCAGTATGATACGGTGCGCTTATCGCGCGGATTCGACGACACTCGCATTTGGTGGTATTTATTTTATTGTCTACGATTCAGAGTCATATGAAAAGAATATAAAAAATAAAATTATTTATTACTGTAACTTTCAGTTTAATAAATAAAGAAACACAAATACATGTCTGAAATAATGTATATGCATGAAATATATCAATTTTATAGTTTTGCCACTAAGTAAAAAATTATAAAATTTTGCCACCAAGTAGATTTATATATAACTCAATCTTTCTCTCCCGCTTTTGACAACTGCGAAATCCTGAACAACTTCAGTCTCTTGAATAGGTAATGTTCTGTAAATTAATTTTGATGTGTCCATTACTAGATTTAGATACACACTAAACTTACTATTACTAAACATGGACAAAAATAAACTCAAACAAGATACGCTATGGTTATTCCGAAATGATTTTTCAAAGCATTTTGATTTGATATATTTTTTTGAATAGTATCTTTTGACGTCGAGTCCAAAAATATTTTATAATGTATTGTTTTTTTTCTCTTTTCTGATGACCACGTTTTAGTTTAGAAATGAAAACTCCTTGTGGTATGGCCAATTTGTTGTGATGACGGAATAAATCGGATCATCATAGGTATTTCGCAGAATATTGACCAAACAAATTTCTTGGATGAAAATAAAATACTTAAGCGTCCAAATTTTTATAAGATAGATTAAAAAAGTTTAGGTTAATGACATTTCGTATCATTTAAGTGCATTTTTTCTTAGCATTCTAAGAAACGTTTCATTAAAACAGGTTGTTGAAATATCAAAATATCTGCGTCTAATCAATAGACATGAAACCGGTCTTATAATAGTCGTTTTTTACATATTTTATGATGGTAGATTCTAGAAATAATTTCAATATCGATTCTTTTGAAATACAAGTTGTGTATAATATACAAATGGATAGATTTATGCTAAGCTCTCATGAATATAATAGAAACCAGTCCACAAAAACACGATGTGAGTCCACCAAATTATTTATTAAAAAAGGAACCATAGCTTGTAGAAAAGGATTATAGTTAGCATTTTATTTCAGTTTACCCTTCTGAAATAATAGAAGTGATCAGTATATTTGCAGTACAATACTTATAATTGTGCCACATTTTAGGATTTTAGCTTAAAGAGAATGAATTATTCAGTCTTAAAAATGAGATATGTTCAGTAAGGTACATCCTAAATTTGCGAAGCAAATGGAGTGAAATTTGCAGGAAAATTTTGGTAAAAACATTAATGAATTTCACAAATTTAAGTCCCCTCTAGGGAGTAACTCAGAGCAGTTCACCCTCATAGTATCCACCCTAGTGACACCACTGTCTTATCCTGCTTCAAGGGACCAAGGGGGTGCAGCGCATTGACAATTAAATTCAAAGACCAATGTTGATTAGACAGATGTGAATGATTATTTTATTTGAGTTATTTAGAAAAATAATTTTCTGTCACGTTAGTTTTCCAAGTTCTTGGCTTAATAATTTTTACCAACATTATTATCGGTTTATCATGTGTAATTATTGACTCTCTTAGTATACAGTGATATTAAAACAGGTCGTTTCCTAACAAAAGGACACTAGCACACGGAGACAGTATTAGTTAAACACGAAACATTGTAAGTTAGTTGTGGGTAGGTAAAAATGTGTACTTTCAGTGTGTAATGGGAAATTTGTAATAAGTTAGTACAAGCATTGGTGCCATCATGTAACACGAATTATGACCTTAAATAAACTTAACCTAATGTAAATGTAACGAAACGTAACTGTAAACTTAAGTTAACTTTCACATGTTTGTAAACTTATATATCGCATATCATAGTTTAAATTGACTTAACGATAAAAAATATCATTTAAATGCAGAATTAGATTCCTTGGAGTTCAGAATTGATTTTTTGTGCTATCATAATACCTGCCTAATAGAAATAGGTTTCTTTTTTGGGGCTCCGAAAAAATCTTGCTTGGGCCTTCCTTGATTTATATTTGGATTTTCACTGGAAAACAATTATTTGCAAACGGATTATATTTTCCGTTGGTGGTATTTTGCTGCTGGTGTACATGATTTAAGCATATTTTAAGCTATAAGCAAAAACAATGTTAGACAGTGGAGAAAATCTTAAAGCGATGGGGAAATCTAAAATCTTAAAGCTAGGGGAGTAAAGGATAATAGTTTGCATATAAGAATGACCTATCACTAAAACCTCGTCGCTTACGCCCCTGGCTTGAAAAAATTACAAATAAAGCAGCAGAAGTAATTTAGCGTCGCTCTGAGAAAGGTTTATTTATTACTTATTGAGAAACTGTGTGTTTCTTCGGGATGTAAACTATTTATGTCCGTTCGTAATAAATTTTATTTGTTTGTATAATTTGGTAAAGACTAGTTCATTTTTTGAAGATATTGAGTAATAAACAAAGATCACTTTCTATCAATCAAAATTACTTTCACATTGGTAATATTACTTTGGACAGATAAGTGGATTGTAAGTATTAAGTTTAATGGTGGTTGTTACATAATAATATTCTAATTTTTCAATACTTTCTTTATATCCTTACAATTTAGTCTATTTTAGGAAAGAATTTCGTATATTTAAGGGTTCGATTGTAATAACAATATTGGATAATTCTTTCTTAAATTAAAGTTTATTTAGTTGATCTTTTTAATAACTTTTTCATTATTTATTTTATCGGATTTTGAAGTAAATTATGTTGTCACTGGTCAGAAATATCCTATGAATTAATATTTTGTTTGCTAAACTGTTTTTTTTTTAAATTGGTTTTAACGATTATTTAAACATACCAACTATTAATTTGGTAAGTAAGTTTTAAACTATCATACTTTACACTTAAAGTATGCAGACTTTAATTTTTAGCTAGAGAATCCTTAGAACAAAATAAAGTGTATTTATCCTAATATAAGGGTTCCTTGAAAATAATTTGTTATTAATATGTTTTGTGAACTCGAACTGAACTACCAAGTAAGCTGCAAAATGAACTGCGAAGTATACTGATTTTTGCAGTATCGTAACCTTTCGCATATGCTGCCATGGGATCCCTTTTTGCGGCCGCTGGTTGTCGTGCCAAGTGCAATGAACTCACGGCAGCTCGATCATCCGATCATCTTCTTGGTTGCTGCGGTTTTCCGGAACAGATATTGTGATAGGTTTATTGTGTCAAGTTTGAATATTATGATTTTAAATGTACGCGGGCGAAATTGCAAACTAAATCTACGAAATAATATTATGTAATTTACAAAGTTTGTTTATATGTAGGCTTTGGAAAGTAATGCTTTCATCAGTTATATGATAGTAACGGAATGTGAACGCGATATTATTAAGCATTAAGCTAGCAAACACCTTTAGGACATCTATAGTAGTGAAACTGTGTAAAGAATATGTTAGATTGTGCGCATTTTGAATATGAATCGTTGGTCGTATTCGATTCATCGTCAATCGTATCAATTTTGGATGTAAATCGCTGGTCGTATTTTGAATATAAATCTTTGGTCATATTCACTAAATATGAATCTTTGGACGTAAGCAGTTAGAATACGTATTTTTGGTCGTGTGCATTTTGAATATGTATTCTTAGTCGTATGCATTTTGAATTAGTATCCTTGACCATATGCGTTTTGAATATGTATTATTTCAAGTATGCTTTTTGAATATGAACCCTTGGTTCTATGAATTTTGAATATGTAAAAATATTACATTGCCGCTAATCTATCGAAGTACTAAGTTTAAGCGTAGACTAAAGACGGAATAAGGAAAAATGGCACCTGTCGAACAGCTCTTGTATACTAGTCGGAAAATTGATATTTTCACTTCCATAAAAACACGTTCATTTCGATAAATTGTACGTACACTTTGATATTCACTTATTCTTTTTATTTTTAACGCATAGAGAAACATCTTTACGGTGCAACCAGTTGAAAAGTGATGCAACTGGTGCGTAACTACATAGCAGTTAGTTGTTTTTGTCGTTTATTGCTAAAATCGATATGTATGTATGAGTATGAGCTCGGGCATATCAGTCATTTGTTTACACACATTGGAAGTTATACGTTAAGACTTTAGTCTTATAATCCACTTGTCGCTTTGTTAATTCTTTCTATGAAATATTGAAATTATTGTTTAGGGGAAGGTGACTCAATGCGGGTAAGTTAAGATTGAGCATAAAAATTCTATAATTTTTATATAATGTGTTGTCATTTGTTATGTTATTTAACATAATATTTATCTAATTTTACAATGTATTACCGCATAAGAATATCTTGTATTAAATATTCCTTGAATAACAAAAATACAAAATTTCTCCAAAACCCCGCTTTACCTGAAATAAAGCGACATAAACGAGTATGGTTTTTGGACATAGCGGGTAACTTCTTGACATAAACCAACGTATAGATGTAACAGTCACTGGTATAAAGGAAACAGAATTAACTGGTGAATAGCATGTGGTTAGAATTCTGATTATTTCAGCTGTGAGTCCTTTTTTCAAAGACGAAATTTCTTCTAATATAAGATTATTGTTAATGGCGTTTTTTTTCTATATCTTTACCTGATAACGGAACGTGTCCAAGCATGAGATCGATCTCCTTCCTGCCTTCAAACTTGGTGATGCAAATCCTTCTCTGCACCTATACTTGACGATTATATGTTATGTGAGGAGATTGCGAGATAAAAATGATATTATTTGATGAGGCATATTCCACAAGGCACATTATGTGATTCATGGCCAGTCATGGTTTGTAGGATTTTATGACTTTGCAAGACTAAAACCACGTTTTTCTCCAAGATTTAATGGATAACTTTGACAAAGTGATGAATCCATTCTAAAAACATAGGTCACATGAGTCATTGTCAGTAAAAATGGTATTGGTGAGAAGTAGAAGTATATCCAATAATCTACCATTCTTTTTCTTCCATAAAGGAGGAATAGAGATGTAAAAGAACCAGCTGCATTACTGCAGCAGACGACTGTTATCAGCTTTTTTTCTTTCAACACTGGAAGTTACCTTAATTTGTATTTTTTTAGTTCTCTACATAATTTTTACAAACTTATTATCTATTTTCTGGATATCCATTTCATAAACATTACATTTTTGTGCTGCATTAATAGCATGTTTGTTTATCTCTCTTTGGGTGTGTCTCTCTATTTGGTTCTGATCGTCTTCGGGATATCGTTTTTTGAAACCAAATACCAGCCATTCCTAGGACGATTCTATTTAAAGGATACATGATATAATTATTTTTTTAAATATTCCCACATAAGCTCTAAACATTCGGTTACAGCCAGATCCATCAACTTGATTGTTACTGTATATATTATTCTAGTAACTCGGTTTCTTGAAGATTGGTAAACATTCTGTAAAATCTCGGTTTTTTTATATGTAAGACAACGTAATGTCATTCATTTTTGCGGCAGGGGAAACTGAGGTTCCTTAGATTCTTCCATCGTGTGTTTAAATCATACAAGTTTGTAATTTACTTCAATTCGATTGCTCTTTAAACGTGGAATGAAGCGATTGGCCAACTTTATGGAAGTAATCATAATTTTTAGGCGTTAAATTTTTATTGATCTTATTGTTATTTCAAGGTGATAGAATGATATATCACTTGCGAGATGTCACATACCACGTGTGGATGCCGGTGTAGCTGTGTTTAATTTGTTGGACCGATTTGTTGAACCGATTTTCGTATTTTCATTCTTTGTCCAATGTCGGTATATTAAAATTTTTCAGATCCGAAAATTAAATTTGTTAAATTTTTTAAGAAACCTTTTCCGGAAAATGTATTTATATGCGGAAAAAAAATTATAATTAAATCTAATTAATAATAAATTAGAAATATAATTAATGTTTCTTTTTCTTTCAAGGAATTGTAATTTTGCAGTGATCGAATGTTACTGCCCTAATGCAGAAATTTGATAGGCCTTTTTATTTGCCAAAAATATTTCCGAAACCGCTCGGCGTAGTAATTCTTTTTGGAAATTTAAAAAAAAATGCACTGAATACTTTGATGTAATTTTGCCAAATTTGTTCATTATGTCTCTACTTCTCTTCGTCAATTAGTATAATTCATTTAGACTATTTGTGGTAACTTTTAGTAGAAGTACTCCATATTCAAATTTTATAGGAGGTAAAATATAATATAAACCTTACATTACATCTAAGTCAACTTACAAATATGTCGGATTGCAGCATTTGATTTGATTTGGAATTATTAGACTTTACTTTTATTCGAACGACTATGTATTAAGTCTAACTTTTATAAAAAATTCATTTATGTGACGAAGGCAATCAACTAATTACGAACAGTTACGAGAATAATTATGAAATAACAGTTTGTGCTATATTGAGATACCGTACACTAATTAATAACGTTGCGAGTTTAAGGCCAATGTTTCCTCATAATACAGTGTTTGGTGGTGATTTGTGTGATCGCAGCACGCCTTACGGAACAGTGCTTTGTGGAATAGAGCAGCGGTCAGTTGTGGTCTTCAAAATTATACCTTTAATATTATAATAAGTTTGTGCAGGAATATATTGTTTATATAAAATATAATTAATGTAATGAAGATAAAAACTATATCTAATTTCAGCGAAGGTTTCTATCTGACAATTAAAGATGAAACAGAGCTAATTGATATCTATTTTTACTTCGATAAGTTATTATCATCCAAAGACAGAAATATATAAAAAAAGAGTGACAAACTTGGAAATAGTTTTGGCAATTCAAACAAATATTTTAAAATAAGAAATCACCTATAAAGCCTATCACACTATATATCACCTATAAACTCTATCACACTATATATCACCTATAAACTCTATCACACTATATATCACCTATAAACTCTATCACACTATATATTTTATAGATATGTCGTTAGCGCTTGCGGCGTTAGCGCTGGTGGTACGAAAGATACAGTAAGTGTGTTGTCTTCACTTATCCGTCATTTAGCCTGTATAAATTCACAACTGTGTGTGGTATTTGTCAGGTATATGTAAATTCCTGTGCGATAATGTATAACGCTCTATTGTCGTCGTCAAGTCAGTTAACTTCTCTGGGATTTATCAATTATGTTGAATTAACATAAATTCAGTCCTTTTGTGCTAGTCGGAATAAGTTTCGGTGTCAGAAGTATTCGCATAAAAATTATTTTAAAATACATATTCGAAATTATGATAAAATGTCAAATGTTAATGTCGAGGTCGTGTCGCACAAGTACGTGCAAGTCAGTTTTCTTTCATTGTTGGTAACGAAACTCATTTGATATGTGCAATGGTAGGCGGTTGAATGGAAAAGCTGTTAGGAAAAATTAGGTTCGTTTTTGTGAGCCGAGGTCTGAATAAAGTCACATGCTACTATGAAATAGCCATCAAGCTACCTATGACGGGAGGTAAAGGGATAGAAATGTTTAATTCTTTTCAATGTTTATAATTTTACGCTTACATAAGTCGAAAATAAGACTGACAAATATTTATAACCTAAAGGAAGTCGTAGCCTAGATTATAATCGAAGTTAGAGTCGTAATCGCTCATCAAATCTAACATCCAGTCAGTTCAATCAACAATTCCGTCTCAAATTCAACACTTCATCAGTCAAAAAGTGTCACCAGTTTTCTGTGGAAGGTGTAATCAAATTCATCGATACAGGTCCAGCTACAGAAACGAACAATTCAATCGATAATTAAAAAAAATTATTACAAATTCAAAGAAATTCAAGATTCTATCTAGCCTTTAAAAAAACTAAATTTACAAAAGTTTATAATATAAATGTTTTTGGTTGCATAAGAAATAAGGTTTTGTAGAATTTAAGTAGGTGAATGTCAAGAATATATACGTAAATTGCAAAGTAGTATAACACGGTATTTTTGTCGTCATCCGGTTAATCAACTTATCAATAGTTTCGTCTTTATAAATTATATTAAATCCGGTAAAATATATACTAAATGCCTTTCTGCGTTTTGAAAAAGTCTTTTAATCTCAAAATTATGAGAGCTACGTTTCTTTTGTTTGTATGCCAGTATTACTTAATTTCATTTATTTTTCATACTTATTGCAAGCTTGCAAAACTAAGTTTATAGTGGCAGACTTATTGTTACAAGAGCAATCTCATACAGCCAACCACAATTTATTGAATGAGAAAGATTAGTACTGTGGTAGACTGTAAATTATTTATAAATGCTAATCAATCATAGTTACAAAAATTCAATTGAGATTTTGATTTAAAAATTAGAAAAAAATTCTAGGTATGTCTTTCAATGAAACTAGTCCACTCTGAATCATTTTCAAACATTTTAATAGCTTGTTTACAGCCACGAAGATAGGAGTTGAACCAATTAACACATGGTTGTGACAGATTTTAAGGATTTAAGCCGATGTATTAAAATGAAAAAGTCCGCAGAATTTAATGCATTACTAAAGTTAGTAATATCAGAATAAATAATTGGGTGATATTATGGCTAAGTACATAGTTAGTAACATTACTAACTTAAGGTCTGATTGCAGAGTCTAGTAAATTTTGAGTATTTCAATTGTTAATAAGTTGTGAATGTGCAATCCGCCCGAAGGTTTGTGATAGAAGTGGTAATATATATATAGGTCCAAAAGCTTTGGTTTATTTTAGGGAAAAGAATAATATGCGCCTTCTTCCATTCGCAAGGAAAGTAGTGGTTAATCTGGCAGAATTAAATAGGACAGTGATGGGGGGTGCAACAATATCGATAATGAGAGTAAGAGCGTCGATATTTAAACCATCACTGCCGACAGATTTCGATTTAAATTCGAGAATACTCTGTTATTTAGGGTGCCGAAATTTCCTAAATATCAAATGCATTGACATTGAGCGGGGCAGATACTATGGTGTTCAAAGTTTCCAACTTCAATGTAGCATCTAAGGCAGCAGAAGGGGTTGTGAAGAAAATATTGAGATCATTAATATCGGTTGAACTCTCCATTATCTTTTTAATTTTGTTCCATTTTTTGGACGTTTGTGACGTTTTTTGGACGTTTCCTTTCTTAGTACTCTCTAGGTTTCCCAACAAAGAGGAATAGGGTCCTTTTTATGTTTAGATTTGCACCTATACCGTTTCTGTACGAAATACTCTATAGAGTGAGTCAATTTTGTTCCATTTTTTGGACGTTTGTGATGTCTCCTTTCTTAGTACTCTCTAGGTTTCCCAACAAAGAGGAATAGGGTCCTTTTTATGTTTAGATTTGCACCTATACCGTTTCTGTACGAAATACTCTATAGAGTGAGTCAATTTTGTTCCATTTTTTGGACATTTGTGATGTCTCCTTTCTTAGTACTCTCTAGGTTTCCCAATAAAGAGGAATCGGATCCTTTTTATGTTTAGATTTGCACCTATACCGTTTCTGTACGAAACACTCTATAGAGTGTTTGAGTCAGAGGGCCGTCTTTTTCTTAACATTTTTATTCGCTTTAATGGCGTATATTTATTTAGCAATCAATGTACTGTTCATCTTAAAGTAAAGGTGACACTCCTATTCAATTAAAATGACTAATATATTATTTTGGATGAGGACTTTGAACTTTTAATAGTCAAGACAGATATAATTAAGATCGTGATGAGAAAAATCTGACACAGTAAGTTGACCATAGATAGAACAAAATTTAGGATTCAACATGATATTTAAGTCGAGAAGATAATGTCAATATTCGGTATGGAATGTTGAGAAAGAAGTAAATATAACAAGGTTTGCAGATGTCAATATGTCACGAAGTTGATTGACTCTTGGACACCTCTGTACAAGTAAGTATTAAAACCCCCCAATAACAAAAACTTCAGACAACACGGAATCACACTATCAATAATTTCTTCAAATTAACGAAAATAGTTTATTTTCGTTGAGCAGTACAATATTCTTATGACTAGTTTAGATGAAAAAAGGAGATTTCAACGAAAAAATATTCTGTGACTGTCGAGGGACCGGCAGGTGATTGTGTAATTATTTTATGAGAAAAATCGTCGCGAAGATAGATAGTTACATTACCACTGCGTCTGTCTAAGCGACCGTACGTAATAAATTGAAATCAGGTAGTTCGAGAAGATTAAAAGATAATGAGGATTTAAGTTACATCTCGCTGATGAGACACGCATGTATGTTAAGGTTATTAAAGGTAGTAACGAATTCAGGATAACGTGTGTGTGGGCTTTGAGCATTTACATGACAAATATTTACATATTCGTTTTCATTGTTGACTGCTGAATATAAAATATCCTGTCGAGAAAGTACGAAGTTGTCTGTGAAAAAATTGTTAATAGTCAAGTTTTCCGAAGAAAGGGACTAAAAGGAATTGGAGGAGATAAGACGCGTCGTACGTACAAAATGATCTAATAATGTAATGAAAGTAGAAAGAAAAAAAATAAAGAAAAAATAAAATATTACAATTATTACTATATGAAATTAAATCTATTAATACCTAGCTGAATTAATAAAAAATTAACCAAGGATTGGTGATATTTAAAAAAATGATAAAATGATCACATTATAAAATAAAAGAAATATTAGGCATATTATTAAGTAATTCAATAAATATAAATTTCATTTATTTATGAATTAGGATATTTGCTATTTTAACAGCGATATTATAACATCAACTTTGGAAGTTTCATAATAGCAACTATCTCTTTTTTATATATGCTTTTTTAAGCAACGCTTTACTCTCCGGTCAATACTAAGGTATGACTCGAAAAGAAACAATTTTAGTAGATAGTTTAGCACAGATAGTCTTTAAATCTAACCTGTCGAAATAAAGAGACACGAAACTAAATGTAACTCCCTTCTTACTAAAAGTGTGTTACGTACGATCTTGCCATGAACAAAACCATCAGATGAGAATAGCGATAACATCTTTTTACCTACTGTAGTTTTGAATTTACTCGTGTAAAATATCATTACATAATAAAGATATAATAAAGGCACAATAATAAACAGCTCGCATGTTTGACCAGTTCCAGTGGCATCGTGTACAAGCTCGAAGGTTCCAGGAATGGCTATTTGCGTCGCCTCCGCTGCATATAAATGAAATAATTAGTCGGAGTAAACATTTATCGCCGATCACGTGACCCGTTGTGAAGTACAAGCCAATAAAACAGAGAAAATATTTTTAATCTAATGTATTATATGCGAGTATGCATGCGACACCTCCTTAGAAAAGATACTTTAACATTGTTCGAAAATATTAAAACTCAAATTCACATCAAAGCTTTTTAGTCTGATGTATTATATGCAAAAAGATTATTAATCTAATGTATTATATGCGAGTATGCATGCGACACCTCCTTAGAAAAGATACTTTAACTATTGTTCGAAAATATTAAAATTCAGATTTACATTAAAGATTTTTAATCTAATGTATTATATGCAAAAAGATTTTTAATCCAATGTAATATATGCGAGTATGCGTGGGACACCCCATTAAAAAGGATATTTTAAATATTGTTCGAAAATATTAAAACTTCAGATTTATAATCAAAGCAAATACGGAAAATATGTGAAAATTCTTACCCTCCCCGCGCGTATCTAAAATAAAAATAATAAAGGCAAAATTTGAAAAATCTAACCTTTTACAGGGTAGTCTACATCATTGCCTTTAGTTCTGTGTGCAAAGAAAGGTAACTTTATAAAGTGTTTTTGAACTCCTCCTAGAATATAATAAATATGTATATTTGTAATAAATATATAATGCTAAGGGTTAGACGTGATCTTCAATTAATTTTTTTTAAGGGGTTGTGCTCTAGCAAGTATTTTTTTTAGTTTTTCTTTTATTTAAATATTTGGTTGTCTAACGTGTTTTTTTGAATATGAATAGGCACATAGTGTATCACCAATTACTCCAACATAGGTGGTACAACCTGCCTATTTCGTATGCTCTCTTATGAATGGCATACAGATAATGAATAGTTGCACTAGCAAGAGAAATTGTAAATTATCATGTGGAAAGAGAAATTAGATTTTATCTTCCGAGAGAAACGGGGACGACTATTTTCATTTCCCTGAATTTATTATCGATTCGATAATTCAATTGTTGATACGAATTATAAATTTAGTAAATAAAACCTTGCTGTGAATAATAAATCTTCTTGATCACAATAGAATTTTATATAACGTAGAAGTTTTAATTCAGAGTGAGTCTATAAATCACTGCAGAGTTTAGATAGCTAGTTTTTAATGCTTGATCACAATAAAAATAAATCAATTGTCTGTAAAATTCGTACATGCACATGCAAAAAATTGTGTTTGGAAATGGGATGCTCAATTTAGCGATTTTTTATATAACTAAGAATTTAGTATACATTTTTTTAAATTTGAACTGGAATGCACCTAAACTCCAGAAGTAAATTTACAAATGAGACGGCTCCGAATAGTGTCGGAAATTTTGTTATTTTCGTATCAATTTTTTAGTCACTAATATGGATATTTTTCTTCAAAATGGTGTAACCGTAGTCACGGACGAGTGTCTTATTAAAACTTTGCTTGCAACGATTTAGCTATAAGATATATCTTGATACATTTCAATAACTTATTTATTCAAATAACAGACGAACAGCTTAAAAAAAACTTCATAATTGAGGTCATAAACATTTTTGACTATCCGAGTTCTCCCGTTGGACAATATGTGTTTATCACAATACGTACAATTTAACCATGTAAATGAATTAAAACGCGTATTAATTCATTCATATTTACGTAATTCAAAACTATAATGATACATGAATCGTTTTTTTTAACAATTGACAAATAAATACATTTTGTATGAGATTTCATCAGAGATCCCTGATCTCTTTCGCACTTAATTACTCGTACTTAATTATTATATAACAAAAGTTACAGTAGCACAATATATATCTTTAAATTCATGAAGGTATTAAAAAATTTAATATAAAATATTGTGATCATGCCCTAAAGCAAAATATTAAAAATTCAAATTAATTTTTAAAAAACGGGAAACGGAATTATTTTTTGGAACAATAATTTTTTCGGTGACTCAAAAGAAAAAAAATGGTATGTTTATGAGGTCATCAAAGCGTCTTTCTCAGAAATCGGTTAAGGTAAAGACATGAAGTTTGGCATAATGATAAAGCATATTAAGTCGCATATAGCTTAATAGTTTACAGTCAAAAATATTCATATGGACATTTGTGAATGGGTAAATGTACTACCCGATATTTTTTCTATTTCGTGTGTTACTAATTTTTTAATTTATGTAAGATAGTTCCTCTCTTATTCAAAACTGCCAAAGACAAAATGATGAAAAATAGCATTACTTGAAATTCACCTAAAGTTTACTGGTAAAATATATTGTGATTCTAAATTTCAAATACAACATTTTTACTCCTATGAAGTATATACTAAGCTACACTTTTACTTAAACAATATTCAAAATATTTATAATAGTTTAATTTAAATATTATTATAATAGTTTAATATAATAATATTTATACATACTTAAGTGAGTAGAGGGACCCTCGTAGAGAATAAAAACCTTATGCCTTATTTATGTTATGATTATCCATACCCACAAATTTCAGTAATCGACCGTTTCCCTTACAATGATAATTGTGACCGCTCATTTCTATTTATATTGACAAACAAAAGGTACCACTGGATATATAATACATTTAGTTAAATTTTTATATTTGTCTTTTTCCCATTAAAACTTTAAATACCAAAATTAAAACCAACAATTTCTAAGGAAGAGGAAAAAACATTGTTTAGGATAATATTTGATGGATTACGAAATAATTAATTAGTATGAAATATAATAAGACAAATTATATTGGTATATTAAACACATAATCTGCTTTAAAATGACATTTATCTATTGAATAAAAATATACAAACAAATATATAAAATAAGCAATTTCCTTTCATATTCTCCATACTTATTAGTATGAAACGTATGTCAACGTCAATGAAACGTCAAGTGCAAGCCTCAGTTACGAGCTTGAGACTTTGCCTTGGTTTGTTAGGTTCAAATCGCTTTGTTTTTCGCTTTTAATATTTTATTGTATTAATATCTTTGTATTCGTATTTTCCCGCGGTATGCATTATAAGTGAATACGACTTTGATCATTGTGATTGTTAAATATTTATTATTGTTTTAGTTTTGGTTATTTATTATCGTCTATATTTATTAGTTTAGTAAATAATTTATTTTATATTGTTACTAGTCTTGGAATAACGCATGGCCTATGACTTGGATTTGAAATTGATGTCGGTAAACTAACGTTTACATTTTGCTGGAAATATAATACGCTCGACTTGGAAAAAAATAATTTACGTTACATCAATTAGGTTTTATTTTGATTTTCGTCAGTACGAATAATATACGTTTTTTATTATAGAATATTCCTGGATAACTAAATTTTTATTATCTAAGATATTAGGTATGTAAAGACAAAGCAGTAAACAATTTGGCAAGTGTGTACCATATGCGACAATTTAAGATTCCTTAAAAATTCGTTATTTTAATAAAATTCTATAATTATTTTGCATCTGAACGTGATGTTTACTAGAATCATACCTCTGATTCTGGCATTGTGACTGGTACACGTGGAAAGTGATGATTATTACTTAAGAAGTAACTTCATGTCATCGACATTTTTTCCCGTTATATAAATTCTAACTTGGCGCCTATAACGACTTTTCTGACTTTCGTACATTTACAGTGGTTCCCAAAGTTTTTATATAGTTTGTTTATAGGAATAAATTCCTACACAGACATTCTTCCCTCATTCGAAATAATTAATCAATCAACACTTTTTGAGAGCGGGAATGTTATTTTGAGGCCACTGAGTGATGTTTTTAATAAGAAACTCTGTAATATTTTTAATGAACACTTTAATCAACATATTGTGAAAACTCACACGACTGTAACATAAAAATTAAGAAAAATTGTCTAATCAGCCTGGGTTTTCATTTATCCATATAATTCATACTTAGTATAATTCATATTTATATAAAATAGTAGTGACAGACAGATTAACCGCATAGAGTTTACAGGGTTATGAACTATGTTGAAAAATTAATATATTTTGCTCATTTCTAAATAAATGGGGAACCTAATTGAATGTTAGTAAGTGCCATATTAAGTTGCCGGAGCGGTTAATTTTTTGGTAACGGAATACATTTTATTTTAGGTAAATATTTAAGATTTTTTTATTTTATCTTAATCATTTGTTTATATATATATATATATATATATATATATATATATATATACATATATATATATATATATATAAATATATATACATATACTATGTAAAGTTAGGAAACTTTAGGACTTTAATCTGTAATAGTACTACAGGAGTAGATTGCAATACACCTATTTTTTTTAAATCATACTACTTTTTTCGATATTTAAAAATTCTCATAAGTCATTAACTTGAAAATGCATGAACCTATATCTTATGTTCCGATAAACGTAAGAAATGTGGCAATATTGCATGATTACTCTTCTTAGCGATTGACAGTGAATTTGACTTTTCTAACTACCCCTTTAATTTGCATTATTTTACCGTAAAAAGAATAAAAAAAAGAAAAGGATAGCAAAATTAATTTCAAGGCCAACTTTGTTTACATTTCGTAAATCAAAATTATTGCCATTTAAAAATCTTTAACATCCATTCATTATTCTATCAAATATAAAGGTTATAAAAAATATTATTATCGATTTTTAAAATAAACTTGCCGAAATAACTATTAATACGATATTTTTTCATTTGTCGTTTAGATAAATTATTATTCGCGTCTTATTAATAAAATAATATTAATTTTAATTGCTTATTTCAAATTCAATGTTTATGAATTATTTATGATTTAATATGGCAGCCCTCATTTCTTCTGGTTAGGATATTTTTCAAAGTTTAGTTTGACATAAGAGTTGTTGGTTTAATGTGATTTTATTCTGTTAAACGATTTGTTATTTGTGATATCCAGTGAGTGAAATTACGAATATGTCGTTTTTTAGTGCTGATGGTATTAGCGTGCCAAATGTCATTATAATATCCCTAATAATGTACGTCCAACGTTATCACAAACTATCACCAACATAGTCTTGTTACGGACAACTAAGTCTTGTTACAATCAATTTAATACAGGAGGATAACCCATTATTTCAGTGATATCAGGTGATATTTCTCCAATAATATCAATAAACATGGAACAAAATGTGCTAACTCATTTTAGAAGGAAGCTAAATTCGAATACCAGACGCATAACAAATTTAATTCAAAATTATTGTCGTCGGTTGAGAAAGTGCGATACGGGGAAGTACGGGGAAGGTACTTAGCACGGAAACGGAACTAAAAATTTAGGAATGTGTAAATACTAACTACATTCAAAAACAAAATTTTTGTATTTTAATTATTATGTATGCGTGTTTAAAAAAGTTGGTTTTTGGAAACGGATAAGTGACATTTCATTTTGATTGCAGTAGGCCAACATATATTTAGTACACGTTGCCAAACTGACAGTTAGTGAAAGATTACAGAGTGTTAATTTAAATGTAATTATGATTTCATACAAAATTTAAACTTTAATTATTTTATAAACTAGGCGACTAGTTGACGAATATAACATAATGTCGGATTAGACACGATTAATGGAACAAGAATATTATATCTATATATATATATATATATATATATATATATACACACACACACACACACACACTATATATATATATATATATATATATATATATATATATATATATAAACATATAGACAATCCAACAGATCATTGTGAACAAGTTGGATGCCCCTTCATGGATTTTCAAGAGTCCTTGAGCAAATACAAAATATTTGGTCCTACAATCAGTTGTTTACCTCTCGTTAGAAACATACTGTATGGTTCTATAAGATACCGTCCATAAAATACGATCGTAAAAACGAACATTTGCGGATGTGGTTTATTTGCTGACGCAGGTGATTGTTACGTGGGAGTTAAATGAAAATAGTCAAATATGAAAATAGTTTAGGTAAAAGTAAATTCCCTTTCGCAACCGACGACATTTTTTTTGACGACGATTTTCCATAACAAATATTACACAAGCCGAAGAAATATTTTTCAGAAAAACGCTACTAACGGGCATCTAAATTTAGACATGGCCAAAGATGTTTCGTGCACGTTTGCTATGTAAATTGTTGAGGGTATATAAATGATGGTAGAAATTAGTGATAGGATGATGAGTTTTGGAAGTAAAATATAAGACGGACTGGGTAATTTTTATGAAAATTGTTCACTTGCAGACTTGATTGATCCAAGGGCAATAGAACTAAGAATTTTACAATATATCCTGGATTCAATGAAACATAAAAATGAAAGTTTCATTTAAAATATAATTTTTATTAAGGATTTACAATTTATGTTATCTTTTACAACCATTGTTATACTTTTTATGGACAAATCATCTACATATAAATTGATTATACATCCATAAAACATGCAATATTTTTTGTAAGCTGCCTATAAAACAACATTAGTAACATTAATTTAGGGGATTAGAAATAGCATGTCTATTACAAAGATCCGCTTTTCGAAAACGATGCGGGATATTATGAAATTAATAAATAATTCATACTTAGTATAATTCATATTTATATAAAATAGTAGTGACAGACAGATTAACCGCATAAAGCTTACAGGTTATGAACTATGTTGAAAAATTAATATATTTTGCTTATTTCTAAATAAACGGGGAACCTAATTGAATGTTAGTAAGTGCCATATTAAGTTGCCGCAGCGGTTAATTTTTTGGCAACGGAATATGGGACATTTTATTTTAGGTAAATATTTAAGATTTCTTTTATTTTATCTTAATCATTTGTTTATATATATGTATATATATATATATATATATATACATATATATATATATATATATATATATATATATATATATACTATGTAAAGTTAGGAAACTTTAGGACTTTAATCTGTAATAGTACTACAGGAGTAGATTGCAATACACCAATTTTTTTTTAAATCATACTACTTTTTTCGATATTTAAAAATTGTCATAAGTCATTATCTTGAAAATGCATGAACCCATATCTTATATTCCGATAAATGTAAGAAATGTGGCAATATTGCATGATTACTCTTCTTAGCGATTGACAGTGAATTTGACTTGTCTAACTACCCCTTTAATTTGCGTAATTTTACCGTAAAAAGAATAAAAAAAAGAAAAGGATAGCAAAATTAATTTCAAGGCCAACTTTCTTTACATTTCGTAAATTAAAATGATTGCCATTTAAAAATCTTTAACATCCATTCATTATTCTATCAAATATAAAGGTTATAAAAAATATTATTATCGATTTTTAAAATAAACTTGCCGAAATAACTATTAATACGATATTTTTTCATTTGTCGTTTAGATAAATTATTATTCGCTTCTTATTAATAAAATAATATTAATTTTAATTGCTTATTTCAAATTCAATGTTTATGAATTATTTATGATTTAATATGGCAGCCCTCATTTCTTCTGGTTAGGATATTTTTCAAAGTTTAGTTTGACATAAGAGTTGTTGGTTTAATGTGATTTTATTCTGTTAAACGATTTGTTATTTGTGATATCCAGTGAGTGAAATTACGAATATGTCGTTTTTTAGTGCTGATGGTATTAGTGTGCCAAATGTCATTATAATATCCCTAATAATGTACGTCCAACGTTATCACAAACTATCACCAACATAGTCTTGTTACGGACAACTAAGTCTTGTTACAATCAATTTAATACAGGAGGATAACCCATTATTTCAGTGATATCAGGTGATATTTCTCCAATAATATCGATAAACATGGAACGAAATGTGCTAACTCATTTTAGAAGGAAGCTAAATTCGAATACCAGACGCATAACAAATTTAATTCAAAATTATTGTCGTCGGTTGAGAAAGTGCGATACGGGGAAGTACGGGGAAGGTACTTAACACGGAAACGGAACTAAAAATTTAGGGATGTGTAAATACTAACTACATTCAAAAACAAAATTTTTGTATTTTAATTATTATGTATGCGTGTTTAAAAAAGTTGGTTTTTGGAAACGGATAAGTGACATTTCATTTTGATTGCAGTAGGCCAACAGATATTTAGTACACGTTGCCAAACTGACAGTTAGTGAAAGATTACAGAGTGTTAATTTAAATGTAATTATGATTTCATACAAAATTTAAACTTTAATTATTTTATAAACTAGGCGACTAGTTGACGAACATAACATAATGTCGGATTAGACACGATTAATGGAACAAGAATATTATATATATATATAAACATATAGACAATCCAACAGATCATTGTGAACAAGTTGGATGCCGCTTCATGGATTTTCAAGAGTCCTTGAGCAAATACAAAATGTTTGGTCCTACAATCAGTTGTTTACCTCTCGTTAGAAACATACTGTATGGTTCTATAAGATACCGTCCATAAAATACATTGGCGGATGTGGTTTATTTGCTGACGCAGGTGATTGTTACGTGGGAGCTAAATGAAAATAGTCAAATATGAAAATAGTTTAGGTAAAAGTATGTTCCCTTTCGCAATCGACGACATTTTTTTTGACGACGATTTTCCATAACAAATATTACACAAGCCGAAGAAATATTTTTCAGAAAAACGCAACTAACGGGCATCTAAATTTAGACATGGCCAAAGATGTTTCGTGCACGTTTGCTATGTAAATTGTTGAGGGTATATAAATGATGGTAGAAATTAGTGATAGGATGATGAGTTTTGGAAGTAAAATATAAGACGGACTGGGTAATTTTTATGAAAATTGTTCACTTGCAGACTTGATTGATCCAAGGGCAATAGAACTAAGAATTTTACAATATATCCTGGATTCAATGAAACATAAAAATGAAAGTTTCATTTAAAATATAATTTTTATTAAGGATTTACAATTTATGTTATCTTTTACAACCATTGTTATACTTTTTATGGACAAATCATCTACATATAAATTGATTATACATCCATAAAACATGCAATATTTTTTGTAAGCTGCCTATAAAACAACATTAGTAACATTAATTTAGGGGATTAGAAATAGCATGTCTATTACAAAGATCCGCTTTTCGAAAACGATGCGGGATATTATGAAATTGATTATGACAATATAATTGAAATTAGCTGTCGCAAAATACGGCTTCGGCTTATCCATAAAAGTTTTTTGGTTGTAAAGAACAACCAAATGTAACTGCCTCCAGAATAATTAAAAAACTACATCAAATATTTTTGACTTTAATAAAATGGAAAATTTCCAATTTTTTCTAAACTTTCTATCTCAAATAGTTTACCCACTATCTACTTTTGTAATACTGATGGATATTTTATTATAACGTTCGTATGTAGTATTGCTTCATTTATAATACAAAGTGGATTCTCGTATATAAAGTAGTTAACGAAATAAATAATCACAAAATACTAAAATTATTTTGTTCTCTATGATACGCTTTTGGAAGCGATCAGACCTGTGATGGAGCCTTAAAGACCCTCACAATACGTAAATTGATATTTAAAAACTCCAGTCATCCATGTTCAGAAATAATTATTCATAAATAATTATACAAAATGGTTTTCAACCGGTTAAATAATATTGAATAGAAATAAAAAAATGCGAATTGAAACTAACATCATATGTAATTAACAACCAATTGCCGTTAATTAAAGAATTATACGTCCATTACATAACGGACACGAGCGTCGCACGCGACAGAGACGATGTCGGTAACTAACTGCCTACTGAGGTGTTGAGGAAATTATTTGCGGGGAATATTTATCGGACTAGTCAGTGACGTGAATTGCCTAGTCCAATAAATTTTCCCCTATGTAATTCGCACTCCTTTCAAGGGGAAAATGTACGAGGGTAAATCCATCTTAATTATATTGTATTTTGCGGTCTAATAATAAATTTATGTTTTAAAGGAAAGTTGACGAATATTTATAAGTTAGCCAATGTATTAAAATATAACTTTGTCCGTAATTTTGTAATTTTTCTGTAAATTTATGGATTAGTCCAATAAATATTCCCCCATGTAACCCGCACTCCTTTCGAGGGGAACATGTGTGAGGGTAAATCCATCTTATTTATATTGTAGTTTGCGGTCTAATAATAAATTTATGTTTTAAAGGAAAGTTGAAGAATATTTATAAGTTAACTAAAGTGTTCGGTTCGTAATTTTGTAATTTTTCTGTAACTTTATGGTTATGAATTGAATACAAGATATTGGAACCTTTGTTACTTTCGTAGCGATTTTTTAGTCACTAATTCTGATTTTGTCTGATTTGTAAAACCCTAGTAATGGATAAATGTCTTGTTAAAAATTTACTTACAATAATTTAGCCATAAGATATGTCTTGATGTATTTCAAAAAGTTTTTTATTCAAACAACAGACGAACAGCTTAAAAAAACTTTATAATTTATGTTTTAAACATTTTTCAATTGCGCGAATACCCGAGTTGCCCCGTCGGATAATCTATCTATGTGTCTATCACAATACATACTATCTAAGGGCATAATTTATCTATGTTTCAATTGTTTTATATTTACGTAATTAAAAACTGTAAATGGTATATTGTTAGCTTTTTTAATAATTGGCAAACAAATCGAGACTTCATCAGTGATCCCTGATCTCATTTACTATACTTAATAATTATATAACAAAAGTTACAGTAGCACAATATACAACAAAAGTTACAGTAGCACAAATATCTTTAGAATCATAAAGACTAATAAATTTGTGATCGTTCCCTAAAGCAAAATATTAAAAATTCAAATTTATTAAAAGAAATGGAAACGGGATCATTTTTTGGAACAAGAATTTTTTTGTACCTCAAAAGAAAAAAAAACGGTACGCTTATGAGGTCATTTATGTGTCCGTACATCTATCCATCTGTGACAGAAGTTTTTCTCAGAAACCGTTTAAGTTACAGACAGAGATTTCGCATAATGATAAAGCATATTAAGCCCCATATATCTTAGTAGTTTACAGTCAAAAATATTCATACGGATACTTGTGAATGTCGTACATACGTTTTACCTTTGGTGGAAATGGCAGGAATAGTGTTTACAAGATTCGTTTCGAGTTTTGGATTTTTAGTAAATGAACCTCTTTACAAGAAAAAGACGCGTTTAAAAGGTAGTTTGCGCTGATCGGTAGTTCAGGTGGATTTTGTCCGACTTTAGAGTGAAGTACATAATTTCGTTTTTCACCAATTTATCTCAACCGTTAAACAATACCTGGCTCAATATAAATTGTTACATGTCGAATAGTTTCTCTGAGCGGTTAAACAACACCTGGCTCAATATAAATTGTTATACGTCAAACAGTTTGTCTGAGCTGTTAAAGAACACCTGGCTTAACATGAATTGTTATACGTCGAAGTTCCTGACAAAGTATGGCATCTTCCTCGGAAGTTTGTATCATTGTGGTTTAAGAGATAGGCAGCGGGGTTTCTACAGTTTTCAGACGCAAGACATAAATCATATTTTGTTTCACTGTGAGTGAGCACAACGATGCGCCCAGAATCATGCAGTTCTTCAGGTTGTGCTATTTTCACGTCCATATTTACGTAAAATTCTTGTCATAGTAAATCAAAAACACTGCAAAGTGTAGAATATCTCACTCGGTCGAGCTTTCCGTTTCATAAACAATACTTAATACACATTTTGTCAAGTGCACACTCTACGCATAGTATTTATATATTTATATAGTAATTTTACAGCGTTCTGACTGATAGTACTGTGTTGCTGCAGTCACGCTAATGTTACGATTGTCACTTGACAGAATAAAAGACGAACTATCGGTCACTTTTAATGCGCGATCTTATTTAATAAAAAAAACATTTTTAAGTCAAAACATGTAGAAAAAAATAAAAACAGAAAGAAAAAAACAACTTTCTCGTGAAGCATTCAGTATGAAAAGTACACATCATCTACAATATTTTCTGGTGGTTCTCCATCAGGAAATATTGTAGATAAAGGGGTCAAGTCAATGTGTCCATAGAGTAATTTATAAGTTCCTAATGTGGTTGACTTTTACTTCACTCAAAGTATCTCTTACTCCATACATATTACTACTAATAAAATATTTCAGTTATACAAAATGTAGACAAAATTATTAATATAAATATTCTTTTTTTCAATTTTGGAAGATATAAAAGAAAATGTTGACCAAAACGAATTTGTTGAAAAAACGAATGAGATATGTTATATCATTTATAGTGTCAAAGCCTTTTATTGCGTCTAATTATAATGCATATGAATATACATATGTTTAGTATTTAAAACGGATTGAACGTGATAATGTGTAAGAAAATTTAAACCGGATTTTAAAATGGATTAACGTGATAACGTGTAAGAGCTAAACCAGGAAATTTCTTTGGATATTATTTAAAATATGTAATAACAAATAAGAAGGAATTTAGGAAAAAATGCCTTCAGTGCTTTATAACACGTTACTATTTTTATATATTTATATATTTGAGCTTTTTTAATGCCGAATATGACACGTCACGCAAACGAAAATATTGTTTGGCAGCCTATGTACGCATGATAACCTATAACTGACTTAATCAATTTATGAAAAAGATACCAAACAATGTTTCTCAGCTAAATTAATTTAATGGAGTCAATTTAGGAAACTAAGATTGTAACGGTTAAATCAAATTTTATGTAATTATGGTAACAAAGTTATTCCAAAATTAATTGAATATAATATATAATTAAAAGGAATCTAATTACAATTTCAAACATGTGTAACTTGTTACGTATAAATTAAACAAATGAGAATAAAGTTGCGACATTCGCTAATGATAGTCTCCTAACGGAGTTTCTTTGTTTTGTAGTGTAATTAAATTTATTTTTGAATCTTATTTATTAATATTACCATAGTCAATTATCAGAACATATTCCTTGATTACTTATATTTATTGTATACTATATAAATATTCCTTTCAAATATTATAATTTGCTTGAATATTCATACTGAATTATAAAACGTTTTAGAAAACATCTGAGCCGATATCGGATTAAAAATTCGAATAGATTCCAGATTAAAAAGGTATCTTGAACATGAGTTTTGAGGAGTATAAAAATACTAATAGGGAGAGAAAATAAAAACTGAAATTTGAAGAAAAAAATAAAGGGATCAGCAAATAGAAAAAAATGAGATTGGATATTTCATTGTTATACAAAAAACTGTCTGATTAACGCTAGAGATATTTTATTTATAAACCGTTTATTTTTATTGTTTTTTTTGGAAAACACGAAGTACAGTTTTTAAAAAGTAATTACAAACTATTACAGAATATATCCAATACTACTTTTCTTAATAAACTACATTCAAGCAGTTATAGGACGAATATAAGATTAGTAACACTTATAATACTAGTTTCTGTATTGTGTTTTAATACAATTCAAATCGTTAAAAAAGAAACTTAAATGGTACATTAACATGGAGTTTTTTTATATTTTAGATTAACATTTATCTCGTACGAATTTTAATTTTATAAACGCTCTTCCTGCTCTCGTTATTTTTCAATTAGCAATAATATAAAGCACGTTAATCAGATAATGAGATTTTGCCAAGTTTTTGTAAATACTTTACTGAATTAATGTGGATACAAAACATTACATTACATTAATTTCGAAGATACAAATTTAATCATATGATCAACAGATAAGATGTAAAATGGCTATAAACAATAACATGGCATGTTGTTTAAGATCTGACTACCAAGTTTTTTGGTAGACGTGGAAATATCTGTTCCCACTCATCTATTGTTCACCTATTATGATTTATTATAATTTTGTTCAGAAACGAATTCTGATTGTGACACCAGGATCAATAAATATTTCTGACACCCTGATCCACTATCTCCTAAAAGTATCTCGTCTATGTCAGTTTGCTTTTAGCTGGTTTCCAGACCACATGAATGGAATATCCGATTATCTTGGATAGACCTGGCCTATCAACAATAATATCGTATATTTACAAATTTTGTTCATATACCAGTTAAATGTTGAGAGAGAAAATTTTTTTTCTACTCCTGAAAACTTCGGCGTAAGATTATCCAGGAATATATTCACAACTTCAGCGTAAGATTATTTTTAGTACAAGAGCGTTATCGGTAGTACTTGCAAATCTAGGGAATTGTACTATTCTTTTAAAAAAAACCTCTTTAGTACTTTTACAACAAGTAAAAAATGTAAAACACTTTTTCAGGCCAAAGAGGTGTGAAACTTTTTTCACTATTCTTGACATTGTAGTTTGATTTACATATGTAAGGAAAAAATGGATAAAAATTATATTACATTCCGTATATGCTGATAAAATAAACTAAATCAAAATTAATGTAGTGCCAACCTAAAAACAACCTGAAGCGTTTATTACCGATTGCCTTAAGCTTTTGCTTAAGGCAATCGGTAATTGATACATGGGGGCACCAGTAAGCCTCTTACTGCAAATATTTAAACAAAGCACTGTATTGTTAGAAAATCTGTATCATTTTCTAAATTCTTCGACATTGTAATAATCGACTCTCGTATCACTTTCCTTGTATGTGCGGAAGTACACGAACGGCAGTGTATACTAGCTTTCCTTTATCCTATCACTCGAATAATTGTCAAAACTCTTTTTCACTAATATAGTTAATCGCGAATTTATACAGAACAGATCATAATGAAATTATCATTTGTTGATAAAAGAAAATGATACCTTAACTTTTTTATATTAAACCGATGCTATATGTTGTGTAATATACCCTGCCAGCTACCTTAACGCTACGTTCGATTTATTGAACGAATAGTGTCGATCAGTAATCAGTGTCCTTTGTGAAATAGGTTTAAAGAGTTCTATTCGATTTTACACGTGAAGTGTTGTAGTATTGTTGATGAAAATGAGTGTCAGTTACCTTGACTTGGTTGAGAGTGGGCTGATTTTTAAGTTATTTAGAGCGTTCCTAAAATTCGGGTACTGAATGTTAAGTACAAACGGAATATTTACAGATATTGCAACTTGTCTTATCTGGCTAGATTGAGTTGAAGTGGAGCTTAATTGAAACTTGTCTTATCTCACTAGATTGAGGTGAAGATTAAAAGAATTGTGGTTGTAATGGCGACCACCACAGAAAAATGCGACGCAGATTGTGTCAATATAAGCGCGATCCTATAGAGAGTATGTAGATAACAGTGTCTCGATCGAGACAAGCTAGCTGGCTAAAAGTCATTAAAGAATTTTTGAGAAATGATTTCTAAAAGTGAGAAATAATTTTTCTTCCAGTGTTGTTATTCCATGAATTTAATTGTTTTGTGTTAATATTATCTAGTGTTGTTAATATTAACTAGTGATGAGTCATTAAGATCAGTATACAAGGAACTTGCAACATTGTTATATGTAGGATAATATATTTTGATAAATTTGATAGTGTGCATACTGTTCATTGATGGAATTTAAAGTTCAAGGTTAATATTCTTAATTAATTAATAAGATATGTACAAAACTCTATTTTTATTCCTTTTATTTGTCAACAAACCTAGAAACTACAGGTCCCCGGCTTACGATTTATATATGTTATAGCTGCAATCTTTTAATTTCAAATGATCAAAATTTTTAGTGCAAGATTATTATATGAATATATATTTTTAAATTTCGTTCCCATCACATCTACTCTATTTCAAAATATTTTTTTAAGTTATTCGTCAAAATTTGTTTGGAAGGTTAACTTACATATACAGATAGGACAGAAAAAACATGTTATTTTGGGTTTTTATCATCGGAGCATGATTTTTCTGTTGTTATTGAAGCTTCATTGAAGGTTACGAAGAAATGTGTCTCAAGATTTATGTTTAAATTCACTGAGAAATGAATCGATTCCGCGAAGAAGTGTAAAAGAATTCAGAGTGGATAGCAAGTAACTTACATTGCCATGTTTCTCTTCACCATTTCGGGGTCCACCAACCTCCTACCCAGCAAAAAAAAAGACCAGTTGAAGACTTAGTGAAATCGTAGGGCACAATTGAGTTATTAGTTTATGTGGAAATTTTAGCAAGGTTATCAAGAAATAGGGACTTGGCTACAATTATTAAGGATGCTAGCGAAAAGCTTGAAATATTAAGGAGTTGAAGTAAATTGAGAGATTTATTGAGCCAATTAAATGAAACTACGTGATGTAGTATTATTTCTACTTTCTTTAATTTCTTTACCACGACCTAGGTTTCGTTGTATTACATCTTCATATATTATCTTTGCTAATAGTCCACCTGAAGATGTTGTAATACAACGAAACCTAGGTTGTGGTAAAGAAATTAAAGAAAGTAGAAATAATACTACATCACGTAATTTCATTTAATTGTGAATAATTAATTTCTACAAAATTAACGCCAAATATATTCAATTCAAGATTTAGTGAGAAAAATATTCAAAGGTGTTTAACCAAAGAAGAGACCTTGGTGTATTATGTGAACTCCAAGTCAACTAGCCATTTTCACAAACAGACTCAGAAGTTGAACACGAAAGCATAAATTTCCATCATTTTATAATATTAGGAAATAAAAAAACTGATTGCTTAACACTCGAGAAATATATTATTGTGAATGAAATGCGTACAGAAATTAAACTTTAAATCATTGTAGATCAAAATGTTGGACTTTTATTTACTATATATGGACAATTGTAATACTTTCTTTCTTAGTTCATCTTAGGCTCCTGGCATTGCGATGGACGTTCCAGTCATAGCATCCACAAATAAAAATTCACCAATAGTGACGATACTGATAAATTTTTATGCGTGTTTTCACTCGTATTATCATTCTTTAATATAAACTATAACTTTAGTTTTGGTTTATCTACATTGAGATACTTTGATACTTTCATTTTTTTCGATATTTGCTTCGTATTAGTTATCGTCTAGAAGGCAAAAAGTGGCATTTACGAGATGTGGCTGATAAATGTAATGGAAAATAATGTTCTAAAGATATTCACGGCCATTTTTAAAGTCAAATAAGCTTATATGTTGATAAATCGGACCCAGGGTATTGCAACAAAAGAGATGGAAATACTGTCAGTTAATTTCTCAAAAACGCTAAGCGCGTGCACAGGTTATAAGTTAACCAGTAATCCGTACAAAACAAATTGGCGCGTTACTTGAAGCGTCCTCTTATGTTATAATATTAATACAGAAAAGTTTGAAAATGTAATAGAAGATAATGGAAAACTATATTCGAATTTTTATTCATGATATTAAAATCTGCTCTTATGCATAAAATTCTCGTGTACAGTACAGATATTGTACAATTAGCTCTTCTGCCGATTGAGCAGCTTTCTGAGGTAGCTCAGAGTAGTCAGCAGACTCTTCTGCAATAAAGATTCTGAGGGTGCAACACTCTGAAGACGTCACGTCCTGCTACTATTAGAGTAAACCTCTATATGCTATTAATTATATCTGACCCTATCACCAAACCCTCAGAGACAACATCTTCCTAAGAAAAGGCAAATAATCTCTTCCAAGTTGTTAGATGTAATAGTGTTACTTCCTATAAATATAGGTACAAATGAAGTACATAGTTAGTCAGACAAGTTTAGCTTGCAGGACTATATTATAGATGATTCCTCAGAGGAAGAATTTATTAATTAAGAATTGTTCTTGGTTATTTTAACACAACAATATTTACTTAGCTTTATTATATTATATTAATGTAAGTTATTGTAAAAATGAAATTAACTGGTAGTCATATAACAAGCTCAGAGTTGAAAAAAGTTCATAATAATATTCAATGAAGGTAATGGAAACAAATAAATTCATTAAATAATTGTGTCCAGCTAGCTTGTTCTGATCGAAAAACTGGACGAGCGGCATGCATCTATAGTCACATTTACGTGTATTGCATGTATGGTATACCAGATATTCGGCACTCGGCTGAATTATTTTTATATAATTTCCAGAATCTTGATTTTAAACAAAATTATCCCGTTAAATAAGCGAATGTGAAAATGGCCCTTCCTATATTTTTATATAATTTCCAAAATCTTGATTTTAAGTAAAATTATCCCGTTAAATAGGCTAATATGAAAATGGCCCTTCCTATATTTTTATATAATTTCCAGAATCTTGATTTTAAACAAAATTTTCCCGTTAAACAGGCTAATGTAAAAATGGTCCTTCCTATATATAATTTCCAGAATCTTGGTTTTATATAAAGAAAACACAAATTTTATATTAAAAATAAGACGTTAAAAATGGTATAAAAATGTGAAAAATCGTATGGCATGGTATAAAATATTCCAAGTTTCCCATTTTATTCAGAATGCCAATCCCCAATATGTGTGTGTATATTGGGGATTGGCATTCTGCACACACACATATATATATATATCTGCATTGATACACACACACACACATATATATATATATATATATATATATATATATATATATATATGCTTTGTTTTTCTGATGCGGTTTTCGCTATCGTGTCGATTATTATTCTGGAAGGATTTTATGTATTAGTGTAGGTATAGAGGTTATGGAGGTATGATAATAATTATGAATCGTATCCTAGAGTGCGAGCAAGCAGGAAGTTCTATGAATGACGAAGATAGTAGCGGAGCTGAGTTGAGGGAGAGGAAATCATTCAAGCAGTAAAGTTCAACATCACAAATTCACGTGAGTGGAGCTACGGGCAATAGCTAGTTGTTTTAATAGATATATTATATTTTATAATTACTCAACCCGATTACTCTATTATTCACATGGAAAGCTTAATGGTCAGTAATTACAAAATTGTTTTTCCGACTTTTATATTTTTAGATCCAGCAAATATATATTTATATGTATGGTTATTAGCTCGGAATAAAATTAATTCTAACTAAAATGGAAATGAAATTAATTCAGAAGGCATTCAATTAATTGTAGTGGATCATTCTTTGAAGCAAAGATCAAACCTGTTTTATAGTAAGTTGAGAAGCGTTATTTTCGTTTAGGCAATTTGCCAGCATAATTGTTCAATATGCAAACTTCAGTACGTTTTTACTCAGAACGAAATTTTCTAAAAAATTACACTTTTCACGTCACTATTCCTTTATCATGATTTTTGTTCTTATGTGGCAATATATTTTAGCGGTAATAGTGAGTAGTAGTCTAAGAGCCAGCGAGACATAGATTTAAGATATTTGAACGAACACTATATTTTCTTTATTGACTGTCTTATACCTGCCGTACATGAGATAGGGGCTCACTAAGCTGGGTGGCGGTTTCTCCATAGAG
Organism: Druceiella hillmani; assembly: GCA_039881145.1. NCBI lineage: Eukaryota > Metazoa > Arthropoda > Insecta > Lepidoptera > Hepialidae > Druceiella > Druceiella hillmani. The sequence goes on from JAYKKI010000007.1 coordinate 19,164,856, forward strand.
TCACTCAGGTATGAAAGGTGTAAATATCTGACTGATTTCAAGTTATGGTGACAAGGCTGCCTCTTGCATATTTTAAAATTTTACATTATTATTGTTGTATAATAACAATAGCAGATAGCTATGGTCCAAGACCATAGCAGAAACCATTGAATGTCCCAAAAAAATAAATAATTTGAGGTATCTTAACAAAGCTAAAAAAAAAATATATATATATATATATATATATATGTTCTAAATAATAATATTCTAAGCCTATATTTAGAAAGGCAGACATTTTCTGCTATTCTAACATCCTGGCAGACAACGAAACTTTACCACTGGTACACCCACGTATATGTTTAATACTATCGCACTCACTCTTAACCAAGGTCTTTTTTTTCTTTTCAGTTAGTATTCGGATTTATACCTGAGCGTTATATTATACTTAACAATAAAACATCTGGCACAGTAGAGGTTTTGTTTAATATTTGTAGTAGATGCGGTGATACCTGTTGTTTTCACATACCTACTTGTTATAATCCATAATATCATTCCCGCTATAAATAACATATTGTTGTACAATATTGTTAATAAATCTTGTTCAATACGATACGCAGACGATATGTTATAACATCGCACATGCGTATTACAATCATTATCCAAATAAAATACGTATATCTGTTCGTTTACCACTCAAGAACCGCGATTTCAATTTTAATGCGGTTTTCGATAGGATGTTGATAATTTTTTTTGAGCGGATTTTAATCTATATTTGATTCATCTATGTTGGAAAGAAGCCGGGAAATGGGGAACACCGTGAAGAATTGCCGCTGGAACGAAATAGTGTTTTCTTAGTTCGATGTTACTTGCGGAGCAGTGCCGCTGATACAATTGCTCAGTGTAACTATTGCTCGTAAATAAAATTGTGGTAAAAAAACATTTCTATAGTTAGATTGTGATTGAATTTCCCTTCATACTTATTTCAGGCTGAGGACTGACAACTTAAACATAAAATTGGCATATTTAAAAAATAATAAAAAATGTTTAAACAATTAAACTTCTGACTTGAATAGGGCAATTAATTTTTGCAGCACGAAGAATTATCTTAATATTTGATCAATATTTTCACCCTTCAATTAAAGATAGATTTATATTTAAAATTAGCCCAAGTTTGATATCAATTAACATTATTAAAAAATACATAATAACTTTTTAACATGCGACTAGAATGCCAATATATTGAAGAATATAGTTTTAACCTAATTACTAGAAAACACTATAGAAAATGTTTAAAGTGTCGTCCTAATACTTAGCGTCAATATTATTAAGCTTCCAAATATCAGTATTTTAAGGTCGCTAAAATTAAAGGTTCTTTTTAAAAATCTTCACTTGTAATTAAGAATATATTTCTGCAAAAATAGTTTAGTTTCAAATCAGTAATAAAGATTGCCGCATCTACAGGCATTAAGAAGTTGGCTTCTTAATGCCTGTAGATGCGTATATACGTATCTTTATTACTGATTTGAAACTAAACTATTTTTGCAGAAATATAGTCTTAATTACAAGTGAAGATTTTTAAAAAGAACCTTTAATTGTAGCGACCTGTTATGTGATTTGATTTGAGAGTGCATGTGATTTTGAGAAAAAACTAAAACTTCATCCCTACAAAATGCAAATCGTGCAAAAACTTAACGATAGTAATCTTTTAAGGGAAACGTACGTAAGAACAATGTTGGAACGTTTTCGGTCCCCAAGAACACTCGGAAACATATTGTTTAGTGATGAAGTTCATTTCCACATCCGAGGCTACGTAAATATGCGTTACTGGAACCCAAACAATCCAAGGGAACGGTATCAAATAAGTTTGCACTGCCCTAAAACAACAATATGGTACGCGATTTCAGCTCAGGGAATAATTGGCCCATTTTTTTCAATCAAAGAGAAACTGTCACTACCACGACATACTACCGTAGGATTGATGAATTTTTGGTATCGCAATTGGAAGTGTTTCATGGACGTAACAATAGGATGCATTTTCAACAAGATGGGGAAACTCCGCACACTGTCATGGTCCCTAGGATGAAGTTACTCATACCCTGGCCACCCTGATCGTCGGATTTAATGCCGTGTGATTTTTTCTTGTGCACTATACCTGCCCTACAAGAAAATATTAGGCGTGAAATCGCTGCCATCCCCCCCACACTTTGCTTGTGCGTACTTGCCAATAATAGTTAGCTTACAAGAGTGTATTGAGATAAATGGATGTCACTTGGAAGATATTCTTTTTAAGAAGTGAAATCCGCAGGTCTATGTTATATTTAAAAGGAAAATAAATGTTCTAAGCTTATTCGTTTATTTTTTTAATTTAATTAAAATCGAAAAATTCTCGCTGGACAGTCTTTATTATATATTATTATATATTAATATTATTACTATGTCAACTGATATTTTAAAATTCCATTTATATCGTCATTATCTTGAAAAAGCTTGAACGCATTTAGCTGTTACGCAACATGGTCTGACCATTGTAAGCTATGATTATGATGGGCGAGTTATTTCAAAAATTTTGTTTTTCACACGTGAGAACTATGGCTATCGAGTATTAGTGAGACTTTGTGATAAGTCAGTGAAGTTCGGAAATATTGCCTAAGCGGGAAAATTAATATGATGAATTAATGTTCCCACATCCAACCTGAAGTGTTACTTGGCCCAATAAAGGTAATTGAGCCACTATGAACATTTTCAGAGAAAGATGAACATCGAAGGAAGATGATTTCGTACAGCGTTTATAGCGAGATGTATAGTAACCAGTGTTTCTCTCTCTGCCGATTTCCTGCATTATTCTGTTTTTCACCCTTCAAGCAATAACACTATTAGAAGTCGGTGCAGTACTCCTGTCTTATTGATGTTCCGAATATCAGTATCTACAAATAATTGTTTTTCTAATTAACTTTAGAAATTATAAAATAATAAAAAAACATTCGCATTATTAAAATTCGTCGCCCTTGCCGGGCTTGCAGCTTGCAGATTGCATAGAGAGAGAGAAAGTAAGATATCACTTCATAAATAGTTTCATCCATACCTCCCCAGACATTTCATCTTTGTACTAAGAAGAAGTATACTTTTTGTTATATTATTTGGCAAGTTGATAAGCAGATTGAATTGATTGCTTGGTACTGAGATCATAGTTTGCCGCTGAGCGTGTGAGGAGGTACACACCCAGGATATCCTCTTTTCTGCAGAAAACACAAAACGTATGCGATACTAATTTGCTTCTCTAATCTAATCTTCATCGCCTAGTTTTAGTTTTTTAATGAAGTGGCATGAAGAAGAGTATCTGTTGTTGTAGTATTTTGCTGCATTCAAATATTTTTCCCCTGAGATTTACTTCTTTTGTCGCTAGTTTATGTTTTCCTACATTAACTTCTTCTTTTCTATTATTTTTAGGTTCATGATATTAGGTATTGAAAGGTTAAAGAAATATACGTATATTTACTACCAAAGAGAGGTGAAACAAATGAGATGAGTCATTAGGTCCGTTAACTTAACTCGATTAAAAAAATTACGATCTTTTCTTGCATTTCATCACAAAAGTAACTTCCAAATTATTAATTTTATAGTAAAAAAGTCATATTTAAAAAGTTAGGAAATTACGTTAAAGAAAGATGATAACTTTATCCTGAAAAATTTAACGTTTCCTAGAATTTTAGAACTTCAAAAAAATGAGGTAAAACTTACTTTTGTTCGATTGCCACGAATATTGCATCGAGCAATCGCTTGCCAGATCAGATCAGTATATGCTGACGAGTGGGTTTATGTACTAAAGGAATTGAAACTGTGATCTTACCAAACATCCAATGGTTACAATTGCTATGATATCGATATGGTTTCAACTCATCTTTGTATCAATCCACTTTGGTCTGCCTTAATTCTTTTTTTAATAATTATATTTAATTTTATTTTTGTATATTTTACCAATATATCGGCAAGGCAAATAAGGGAAATATATAATAGCAGTAAAAACAGCTTGGCTAAAGAGCTACAAGTTTAGCCGTAACAAAAAGAAAAACTTATTTAACAGCATGTCTTGAAGTTTAATTTTAGTACTAATGAAACTTCATAATGTTTAAACACCGCACTTTTACAATGTTTCTGCTTAGGAAACTAATTTAGGGCGAAACTAGATGGTGAACGTATTGTTTCTCTATAAAACCATTTTTCGAACAAAAATCTTGTATAAAAACAAACTGGAACGTGTTATTTATTGAATTCAAAATATCACGTTCGTAAGTTTAGTTATTAGTTTAGGTAATATTTATATAGAGAGATGGAAATTCGCGAGAATTTTTCAGAGTTTAAAACATGGAGCATATTCATTCTACGTCATTAAAACACTCCCAGCAGCTCTTTAAATATTAAAGAGAATGAGTACATGCTAATTATGAGCAGTCTATAGTCCGCCCTAAGTAAATTACCTAGAAGGAGTTTTAAAATATTGGTCAAAAAATTCCCATGTCAGAGAATTTCAAACATATGTGAGTGGGTACATAAGCTAGTTTCACCTATATAAAATCAGGGTCACCGTTGCAGTATGAAGTAAGAAAATATATATTACATTGAGAATTATTTTTAAAATTAAATTTGACGATACCGATTATATGTTTGCATTCTTTTGTACTTGAAACAAATTCATCAAAATATTAATATTATAATGAACACCAGACCAGTATTTGAATATTCATAGAAATACGAAAGCGTTTCTGTTGTACATCTGACGCATATTGTGACGGAGAACAAATAAGTAGTTAAATAATCAACAGTTTAACAAAGTCTAAAACAGCATAACATATTTGTAGAGCGCGAAAATGTAAACACGACATTGACCAAAGCGCCGAGTCGCATCTCTCATAATAACAAACAATTAGGCGCAAGTACCGCGGCATTAAGATTAGCGAACACCGCACCATCCCCGCTCGTGTACGAGTCATCTCATGTGACCGAGTCGATGTGACTAATTAAGTGATGATTAACAACCGTCGACTGACAACGCTAGAGCGAGCATGTGACTAGAGCCTTCTTTCAACTGTGTACATGCGGCTTAACGACTTTGGGATGATAAATATACATTTCAATGCGGCATTCAGAAGCTCCGTTATCGGTGTCGTGTTGCCACCTTTATTAGTGAGCTCTCTTTGTTTAATTTGTGACCTTTATTGCATTTATGGCCACGCTTTTAATATAGGTTCTTCAAATTAAATAATTAATGATAACTTATAATATTGAAAGTTGATTAATTAAATGACACCTAAATAACTTCTGTTTTGTACCGTTATCAATCTGTTGCTATAACTATTAATAAATTTAAACTGCAAATCTTCGTATTGTTAGCGCACGCTTTCATTACCATTATCTGATGACTTTCTACATTCCTTAACCAAATGCTATTTCTTGTTTAAAGAATATAATTTGTACCCGCATATATTTTGGAATGGATGAATTTAAAGACAATTTGACTTAAAGAAAAAGACAAACAAATAGACTCACGGAATCAAACTCTGGAATAATTATTCAGATAACAATGTAAGAAATTAACCAAAAATATACTTTCTCGTTTTCAGATTTAATATAAAGGCATGATGGAATTCATATAAAAAGTAACGTGTCAAATATATGTAACAAGTAAACTCCCTGTTATATTTTTATCCTAAAATAATCGTATATAATAATACCTATTAATAAGGCAATATTAATTCCGGTTTCGATCAAGAAAATTCTTCAAGCAACTTGTAAACAAAGGCTACAGTTGCGTGAATTAATTTGTTTCGTTATGTGAGGGCCTTTAGAGGATAACCCGTGACTTTAAAAGAGATTATTCAATGTCTGTTTTGTATTTGGCTTATAAACACAGAATTCGGCATTGACAATGTAACTATAGTTAGGTTGATGAGCGGATTTTATCGTCGTATCGGATGTAAGTCACAAGTTTACCTCGTGCATTTACATTTTGTGCATAAATAGGAACTATTTGTCGCAAAAAACGTGATAAAAGTGAAGTAGGATGATATAATGTTTGTGTAGCTATCGTCCTAGATCATTTCGCATAAAGTCACTTTACAACTGTCTATTGTATTCCGTAATTCGTTCAAATGACATCGACTTCAGATAACGTATTTTAAAAAGTCACATGTAAGGTTTTAAAATTTTCCTTTATTATCCTTATTTTCTCGGTCCATGAAATTAAGACACTATATTACATTTATCGTGTCAAATAATACAAGGATTTCAACAGTAAGGACCTACATGGTCAATATAAATAGTATTGAATATATTTGGCGTTAATTTTGTAGAAATTCATTATTCACAATTAAATGAAACTACATGATGTAGTATTATTTCTACTTTCTTTAATTTCTTTACCACGACCTAGGTTTCGTTGTATTACAAAGATCTTTGCTAATATCCCTCCTGAAGATGTTGTAATACAACGAAACCTAGGTCGTGGTAAAGAAATTAAAGGAAGTAGAAATAATACTACATCACGTAATTTCATTTGATTGTGATAAATAGAGTGGGTTACGTAAGTTTGAATTTGAATTGTTGCTATTCCTATTGCTTAATCAGTCTAAATACAGTTTACTCCTAAACTGTATTTAGATATTGTAAACCTGTATTTAAAACGTGACCTATTTAAAGCAAATGTAATAAATACTATTATATTTCACGTTAATGATATGTCTTCCGCTGTCTCAAGTGGTGGGAAACTTTGTGTCCATAAAAACGAAGTGGTCGTTGTAATGACGGACATCAAGATTGTTGTCGGGTATACCGATTTTAGCGGATGTCCGATTTTCAAGCGCTCAATAACCCGTTTTGTCAAATGTCCCGTTTTTTAAACGAAGGGCGGTATCTTCTTAAGTGCATGCCTGATGAACTTTTTAAAACAAATGTAATAAATACTATTAAATTTCATGTTAATGATAGATAAATGCATAAGGCGGTGTTTCTTCCGCTATTTCAAGTTGTGGGAAAAAAATAAAAACGAATTTGTCGTTCTAATGACGGACATCAAGATTGTTGTCGGGTATACCAATTTTAGCGGATGTCCGATTTTGAAGCGCTCAATAACCCGTTTTGTCAACATTCGAATCGGGACACCGAATGTCCCGTTTTTCAACGAAGGGCAGTATCTTTTTAAATTCATGCCTGATGACCTACTTAAAACAAATGTAATAAATACTATTAAATTTCATATTAAATTCGTGTCTGATCTAAAATTCGTGTCTCCCTGTCGATTTTTTCAAACATTCCGCGACACCAGTCAACGCGACAGAGTTTTTGAGCTTCGGTTAAATCACGGAGGATCTACCTAGCACACGATTGCTGACTTATATAGAATTTTCTGTACACAACTCATACTAATGCTTAAAATTGCTTGGATTTTCTGATCTCTCTTATAAATTTTTATCTTGAGCCGGACAGCACTAATGTTATCTTCAGTTGTTGCTGCTGAGGGTCATCGCTTACGCATGTCACCTCTGAAACTGGGACGACGCTTCGCTTCGACGCTCGCTTGAACTCGTCAAACCAGTGGCAAAGAGTAGTGTTGCGTTAAATGGGATTTCATCCTAGAATGCTAATCGATAGTAACTTTATTATAGATTTTGACTATAACAAAAGTCTGGTAAGATTCGAAGGAAAAGTTTTTCGTATTACAATTTTCAAATTGCCACCAATGGTAAAAATAAATGACAAATTCGAGCAAACTACCGAAATGGATTACCAAACAGCGCAATTTCCGAAATTTATGTTCTTTTTTATTTTTTACCATTATCACAAACGATCAGTTCTAAGAATTTTCAATGTCACCTTCGTATATTGAAAATTAAATAGACGGATTCTCATAATCAGTATCATTTGCGTCCTATGAAATAAAACGCTATTTCTCATCAATTTTTCTAAACCCAGTTATCTTCTCGTCTCATATTTCATTTTTTTATATTTATACTTTGTATTTTCTTTTTACCTACTACATAATCTATTATTTTCAAATTTCGAAATAAAAAGTTTTAAAAATAAAAAGTCACATGTAAGGTTCTATTAGGTTCTCTTCTATGTTAGCAAACAGCGCGATTTCCGAAATTTATGTTCTTTTTTATTTTTTTACCATTATTACAAATGATCAGCTCTAAAAATATTCAATGTTACCTTCGTACATGCACATTCAATAGATGGAATCTCATAATCACGATCATTTGAGTCCTGCGAAATAAAAGCTTTTTGAAGCTTGAAAATTTCTGCGTAAATATTTCTGACTGACGACAACAAAACATATTTTAGCACCATATATATTTTTTTACTTCTATATAATGTACGTATGTTAATATATTTTAGCATTATACCAATGTTCTATCAGTTTTGAAGAAAAATGGGGTGGATATTTTCTTATATAATATTCTTTAATTAATTATTATTTACTACTTAAGTAAATTAACGAGATATAAAATTAAAAATTAATCGATTAATTCTTCTACAGCTCCCAAAGTTTCACATAAATATTTTTGAATTTCAATTCCTAAAATATATGTATTTTAACATGCTTCATCACTAAGTTAAATTTCAACTTTATACTTCAAATTGTATCTGACAAAACTACTGTGACCGAGGGTCAGGCGGACGGATAGGTGAGTGATTAAAATGAGACGATATATAATGATTTAAGAGTATGTTCATACTGAAATAAATCCATACTGAAATAACCCCGTTTTCTTCTCCTCCCTTATTTTATTTCTTTTAAATATCTATATTTTGTATTTTCTTTTTACTTACGACATAATCTATTATTTTAAATTTTCATTGTAAAATACGAAACATAACATTAACTGATGTGCAAACTGTTGACTAATCTACGCCACTCGTTTATGTGTTTCATTATTATTTTCTTCTTTATAACTTTCTTAAGAGACATTTACACTGTCTATAAGTATTTGTCTTTTCGTATCCTTTGTCTTACTGTCTATTCTTCAAAGATAAGGTTTCTGAATAAATAAAATTATCTATATGGAATGATCCATAGACGCAGTCTGCACTTTAATGTCACATACCGTTTAGCATTTGTTCTTTTCAGCACCCGTATTTAACATTTTTATTTAATATCTTTTTCCTTAACTTTAAAGTCTTTTTAGTATCGCTAAAATATCAGAATTATTTAAAAACAGACTAGTTATCTTCTAGCATGTCTTCCTTATTTACCCACATCCGTTTATCCTTATCAGCGACAGCCTTCACTCATTTCATATAATCTTCGCATTCTTAGAAAATATTTTATATTTCTCGTGTACTTTCTCCTTTTAAATAAGTTCTTGCTCATATGTTTGTTTGCTTTTTTATGCAAATTTGCTTACAATCATTCAGATGTATATTTTTCGATACGATTTTTTCTATGCTTTCCTTTGGTTAAGCTAAATAATTGCTTTAAAAAGAATCTTTATGACGTGATTCGACACGTTACTTTGGAATAAAATAGGACTTTGAAATGCAGAAGGATGATCAATTTTAAGTAGACTAGTATCAAGAGAGTTATCGTAAAGTCAGTAAGTGGATATTTAACAAAAATAGAAGTGAAATTCAAAAAACTTGTTTGTCATGTAATATGTCCACATATAATTCATAATTATTTATTGTAAATTCAATTAATTGTAAATTGAATTAATTGTAAATTCATAATTTTTTTTCTTTTACTTGTGCTATGAAACCTTCTCAGGAGGTCGACGAACACAGAAATACAAGGCGACGACAAAGTGTTCGCATAAGTTTTCATTCTTTAATTCTGAGGTGCTGAATCCTAAAAATATTAAAAGAAAGTATTATCATTTTTTTGTCAGTGAAATTTTGAAATCAAATGGATAATTGATAGTTTCTTTTGAATTTTTTTTAAATATTCTGTATCTATTTATTACACCTATAATAATAGGACATTTTTTAATCCTATTAAATCCTAATGTTCTGGTAATAAACGACTAATACACACAAATCGATGCGCCAACTCAAAACAAGATTTGTTTGTTCAGATTAATGTGACGTCACGCATTCTGACTGTCGCTTCTATGTTTGCAATCACGTTAATCATAGCTACAAAAAGATACTTTATTATTTAATTAAGTACAATTAAACTTTGGTATTCATAATTCTTATCCCATAAAATACATTACTAAATTGATAAATTAAATATGTTAGATACTGTTTGAATATTTTCGTGTTACATAATTTAGTATCAAATATTCAATTTACGTTAAAGGAATAGATTTAGTAATTTTAATTCAATTTTTTTCAGTCAGTTAACGCGCATATGACATGTGTTTGTACCTTTTTATTTTGCTAATATACCATATAGTTAAAAAAAAAACAAGTTTGAATAAATTCTAATAATATGACTAAATTATGGCAAACCTAAAATATGGCAGCCCAAGTAAAACAATGATGTGCGTTTTTATATTCAACTAAAAACCAATGCTACGTGTATTCAATTTCCGGTTGAAAAAATAGTTTTTGTTAGTCGATTGAAGTTAGTGTTGAAAAATAGAAATACCACGCGTGGTTATTTTCGTTTAGAAGAGACTTCGACAACTAACTCTTTAATTATAATTTTTAAAAATATACCGTTAGTTTTAAAAATAAAATTATTATTTAAACCATACGTTGAATTTGTAAAAACTGAACCAAATACACGCTTTGATTTGCTTGCAGACAATAAAATTCATGAAAAAATAAATACGAATAGAAGCTGTTATTATGTTTTTTTGTAAACTAATATTAAATTTTAAATTTAATTTAGCAGGGAATTCATTATCGCAGGGATTTAAAGCAAACAACACACTCTACTGACGTCAGCTGACGTAATAGAACAAAATTCAAAATAATTATATGCAATGGTTATAGAGATATAACTCTTTAATAAAAGAACCTTAATAATGTTCAGACTTAAAAATTAATGAATTACGGTTGAATTTCGACCAGTAGTTTTTAATTAATATACTTTATGTATGTATTCACTGGACACATTTATTACTTAAGGTTGAAATATATTTACGAATACGTTTTTTTCTTGTACTTATCGTTAATATCTTGTAAAATCATGACATAACAGAATCTGATTTTGCTGAATAATTTCCGTGAATAAAATACTTTTGGATATAGATAACGAGGTGAAACACGTGTTGTACAACCTCGTGGAAAATGTTTACCTGGGAAATAAACTTTTCGCATCTACTGACCCTGAGATCGGTACGAGCTGTCTGCGAGAAGAATTGTTATCTAATTTACACGAAAACATCACATGCCGTCATACTGAGCTGTAATGCAACACAACTGTTTAATTAAGACTTTTCTCCTCAAATATTTGTTACAATCGCTCACACAGAGCTCATTTGCAAAGTCACCATCCAGTCGTAAGGCGCATGTCGTACTGATTTCTTCCGAAAACTTTATCGGGAAAAGTGGAGGTGCTCATCAAATAAGGCATGTGCCAAATTCCACTACTTGTAAATATAAAGTTAATATTGTCACATACGTCTTTTTGTTATCATTTTTTTAATTTTTATCTATATTTATTCTTGTTTGTCCTGCTTTTTATCACTTTTTACGAGTCATATATTGGTGTGCTGTAAGTAGAAGCTTAAGGATATTTGAGTAATTTATGCGTAATGAAATTAAAATACATTTCGGTGCTGAGAAGGTCTAGGGAAATAACTTCAAGCAAAGAAAAAAAAACGACTGTGCTTTAGACTACACGACTGAGTTAAAACTTCAAATTCATAAAATATGAACTTTGAAATGAATTTACAATTTTATTCACTTTAAACGTAGAATATTTAATATATTGAACAAAATAATAATTTATGAAATTGTTCAAGAACTAAATGAAATTACATAAAAATCAAGAACTCACCGTTGGCGTAACGCTAGCAAACTATATATATATATATATATATATATATATATATATATATATATATATATATATACAAATATATATATATATATATATATATATATATGTATATATATATATATATAAAGAAAATGTGTGCTCGCACCTCTCTCTCGCCCCTACAGTAATATACGAAACGTAAGTCTCTCTCTTTCTGTCTTCACTAACTTATATCTCCCTCTCAACTTCCGTTCGCCTCGCCCGATCACACGTTTCGTAACGCTCTCGTCACGCATTCAGCTTATTCCTCAAGTCAATCGTGCGTAAAGAAGTTTTACTTCAATAAAAATTTAATATAAACCTGGTTGCAATTTTTTCTTTTACTACTCAAGTTTATGAGGACGCATTTAGTAAATAATATTGTTAAAAATTTTTTGAACTTACGTAACAATGCGCAGGTAACTATTATGAAATAAATGATGTCAGTATTTTAAAGTTAAACTTCTTACGGCGCGTCTTTTTATGAAAAAAAAACACAAAAAAATACAAGTTTTTCTTCAGGTATAGCCTGAAGAAAAACTGACGAGAGGTACGTGATAGAATTTCACGTCGGTAGTCAGGCGTCTTTTTGTGTCAGCGGTTTTTGCCACCTTTATTTTGTCATGTATCCTTTTTTCTCAAGGTTATGCAAAATATATGTTCCATCATCCGATTTCGTTATTTTATTTTTAATGATATCGATATTTGGTTTTTTGTCTTGTTATAGCATATTTGTGTTTTACAACGCACACAAAATGTCATAAGTTTCACTTCCGTTCCACTATTATTTATCATCTGCTCGTTCAATGGTGTCATCTATTATTTCTCTGCTCGTTCAATGGCTAAACTTCGTCAAGTGGTGTTAATAATTACCGTTTCTTTAGGCATTTTATTCATAGTTTTTTAATGAAAGTCCAAAAATATATATGCACACAAACTAATATCTGCGACTTTATTCGTGTGGTGTTAGAAATATAGGGGGAAGTCCCCTAGTGTTTTCTAGTAGTTTTCAGAAAATAAAATAAAAACTACTTCGAGAAATGTAATTTTATTCATTGATTAGTTAAGTAAAACAATTATAAAATCAGAATCAAACAACAAAAATACAACTTCCACATAAACAAATTTAGGAAACTTACATAAGTTTTAGTATGAAAAAATGCAATCTTTGCCATTGGCACCTAGTACCGGACGAACCCCAAGCGCCGGACATTATTAAAAGATCATGCATCGATCGCATATATATACATCTCCACATTCAGGAATGTCTGCACATGCTTCATGAACTCACTCTTGGCAACTTGAGCATTGTATTCAGTCTTCGTCTGGTCCTCTAAGCACACTACCCAAATAGTTTTTTCTATATTAGATATTTGGGTTAATGGTTCCTTTTCCTTGGCTTTATCTCCACTTTTTTCTTTGGCTTTTTTGTTTATAATAAAACTATACTGAGTTACAGTGCTTTATTAACAATACATTGCTTTAATAATAAACGTTTACTTAGTTATTTAAAGAAAATTGCAAATGTGGCGCGCGCTGCCAGGCATTGGTAACCCGGCAGTTACATGGTCGAATATATTTTGTATGAAAAAAACGTTATTTGGTACATAATTATATTTATATTAATATAATAACGTTTTATTTGACGAGAAAGAGCTAAATATAGAAAAGAATAAGTAATTTGTATATAAATCACTGTTTATCTTTAGACCATTTTTTCTGACCCCTATCCAATAGACGAACTACCTAAAACTATAGAAGGGAAGTGAATAATCAGTAAACGTTGTATTCATAATTTATATTAATAAAGAGAAAACTGTTCACTTATTGCCTGAGTTACCCTGGAAAAAAACAAATAAACTACCCGGTGTTAAGGGACATATTTGTGTCCGGTGCTAGGGGACAGGGAGTCCCCAAAATTACGTGTTTTATACCAAAACTGTTTAGGGAACGGATGAAAATTTTCACAGTACACGAATTATAATGGAACATTATTTTTATTGACAATTAACCTAAACACTTAAACAAAAAACCACAGCAGAAATACCCACTTAGAATTTATGTGACGCAGAGTTTTCCTACTAAAGACAGCAATTGACTACTCCCACCGCGGCATTTCGCGGTATTGGAAAATCGCTTCCCATTTCTCTATACCTCTGCGTTCCCCCGCACACCTTTTGCTAACTTGTCGTAACTTGTCGAAATAGTGCGAGTATCCGGCGCTAGGTGCCGTCCGGCATTACGGGACTTCCCCCTAAAAAAGATACTAATGAATTAAAATTTATTTGTTTCTAAAGGAGGTTTTTGTTTTTTTTCAGTGTCGGAATAATCAGCCTTTTGGATATTGGTTAAATTAAGAATTTATGAAGGTTCGAGGACTATCTATTTTACAAATTAATAAATAACCAAATAAAATTAAAAATTTATGAAAAAGAGGCTAAATTACGGAAAGATTATTTCTAAAGGAGCAATAAAGTATTTTGAATAAAATGAAAACGTTAAATATATTCATCCTCGAAAAGTCTTCTGAGTTATCTTACATTATAAAAGAAAAATATATTTCAAATTACGTGTTTCTCAGATTAGTAAGACGAATAGAAGAACTAAATCTGAAAAGAAAAACATCGGGGAAAATTATTTCTTGCTGGATTGCCTTCTTTATAAATGCACTCTATCTCATGTTTCTAAGCACAGCGGCTGGACGTCTCGTAGCAAAGAGCGATCAGGGCCATAAAATACAGGTTGACATTTCGTGTTGTTAAATAAAGGTCGATTTATCATAATTATTATATGACGCGAAATGGGACATCTTTTATTTATAAAATATGAATTTTAATATAAACATTTTAGTAGAATTTTAAACTAAAATGATTTCTGTTAATTTGCATTAACAATTTCAAGTGATATTGACTGCTACAGAATTCTATGCTATTTGCGTTCCGATAAGCTCTTCATCGGTCATGTTAATATTCCTTTCTTTCAGATTATTCTGGTTTTTATATAGTTGCAGCAAAACTAGTTTTTGAAATTTTTCAATGACCACGGCCATGTATTAGGAATAATGCACGCCGATTCTGACGCTAGTTTAAGTGAAAATATTAAGGGCTTTCTTAAAGTTTCTTTCCAATTGAAACTTGCAATATCTATACAATCTTATAATCTGTTCAATGTACAATATTTTTTAAAGAATTTTCAAGATTCTTATAAATGAAGTTAATTTCCTATTTGAATTGATAATTTTTTGAGGTAATATATTAATAAATTAAACAATTTCAAAATATTTAACTCGAAAAACCACTGGTTTTATCGTAGTAAAAATTTAAATTAGTTTTTAATTTTATTGAATTAATATTCAATCGGTCTCATATTAATTTAAATGGGACATATATTTATGAATACATTATATAAGTAGAAGTTATTAATTTAATATTCAATATAGTCGGCATTAATGTATTCAAGACCTCGAGTCTTTGTTAGCTCCAACGTTTCTTTCTTAAGCTATTACATAGTTTTACATTATTTATATCAAGTCAGTCTTCCGTGTTGTCTTTGTAACAAAATTGTTTAATAAATTAATTAATGCATTACCACACCAATTACGAAGTATAATGTATACGTTGTCTTTTTTATGCCTTCAGTTCAAATTATATTTTAAAACGTTAGTAAGGAGTAATTTAAAAACTTGAATTTTTATGGCTACTGTTCAAATTATATCTTAAAACGTTAGTAAGAAGTAATTTAAAAACTTATTTTTATGCCTTCAGTTCAAATTATATTTTAAAACGTTAGTAAGGAATAATTTAAAAACTTGTATTTTTATGGCTACAGTTCAAATTATATCTTAAAACGTTAGTAAGAAGTAATTTAAAAACTTATTTTTATGGCTTCAGTTCAAATTATATTTTAAAACGTTAGTAAGGAGTAATTTAAAAACTTGTATTTTTATGGCTACAGTTCAAATTATATTTTAAAACGTTAGTAAGGAGTAATTTAAAAACTTATTTTTATGGCTTCAGTTCAAATTGTATTTTAAAACGTTAGTAAGGGGTAATTTAAAAACTTGTATTTTTATGGCTACAGTTCAAATTATATCTTAAAACGTTAGTAAGAAGTAATTTAAAAACTTATTTTTATGGCTACAGTTCAAATTATATTTTAAAACGTTAGTAAGGAGTAATTTAAAAACTTATTTTTATGGCTTCAGTTCAAATTATATTTTAAAACATTAGTAAGGGGTAATTTAAAAACTTGTATTTTTATGGCTACAGTTCAAATGATATTTTAAAACGTTACTAAGGAGTAATTTAAAAACTTATTTTTATGGCTTCAGTTCAAATTGTATTTTAAAACGTTAGTAAGGGGTAATTTAAAAACTTGTATTTTAATGGCTACAGTTCAAATTATATTTTAAAACGTTAGTAAGGAGTAATTTAAAAACTTGTATTTTTATGGCTACAGTTCAAATTATATCTTAAAACGTTAGTAAGAAGTAATTTAAAAACTTATTTTTATGCCTTCAGTTCAAATTATATTTTAAAACGTTAGTAAGGAATAATTTAAAAACTTGTATTTTTACGGCTACAGTTCAAATTATATCTTAAAACGTTAGTAAGAAGTAATTTAAAAACTTATTTTTATGGCTTCAGTTCAAATTATATTTTAAAACGTTAGTAAGGAGTAATTTAAAAACTTGTATTTTTATGGCTACAGTTCAAATTATATTTTAAAACGTTAGTAAGGAGTAATTTAAAAACTTATTTTTATGGCTTCAGTTCAAATTGTATTTTAAAACGTTAGTAAGGGGTAATTTAAAAACTTGTATTTTTATGGCTACAGTTCAAATTATATCTTAAAACGTTAGTAAGAAGTAATTTAAAAACTTATTTTTATGGCTACAGTTCAAATTATATTTTAAAACGTTAGTAAGGAGTAATTTAAAAACTTATTTTTATGGCTTCAGTTCAAATTATATTTTAAAACATTAGTAAGGGGTAATTTAAAAACTTGTATTTTTATGGCTACAGTTCAAATGATATTTTAAAACGTTACTAAGGAGTAATTTAAAAACTTATTTTTATGGCTTCAGTTCAAATTGTATTTTAAAACGTTAGTAAGGGGTAATTTAAAAACTTGTATTTTAATGGCTACAGTTCAAATTATATTTTAAAACGTTAGTAAGGAGTAATTTAAAAACTTGTATTTTTATGGCTACAGTTAAAATTATAATTTAAAAAGTTAGTAAGGAGTATTTAAAAACTTGTAACTTTCATCTTAATATATCCCAAAAGTCTAAATTATATCATACAAATTTTTAAAATAGCAAAACTATGACACGGACGGTCAGATGACGCTGACAGTAGTGCTTATACTCTGTGTTTGTCTGACTTACATTCATAAACGTGATTATATGGTTCAATAAAACTAATTGAAATCATGCGACGACGTTTTACGTACGAGTCAATAAAACATCCTTTCGCTAATCAATTCAGACTTGTCATCCACTCACTCAGATGGATTTAGTACAAAACCATTAATAGACGTGCACGTCAATCGAGTGGCCGTTTTTGTGAGTGACTATGAAAATAGAATTGGAAGAACTGATGCTGGATTTGTGTTGACATAAATGTACACCTTATTAATATTAATACCATGCTTATTTTGTCCCATTGCTAGACTATTTCGGTGGCTAATATTAAAGCAAATCGTTTTTGGAGCGGTTTTCTCGTATTTGTCCTGTTAAAGCAGCAGGTATTTATTACTTTTTTTATTTTTGATTTTATTTTAAGTTCCAAATGCCCGTGCCTTCCTTACAGTATTTAAATATGCTTTTAGAAGTAACCACTCAATTAACCTTCGAATGTATTCTTGGGCGTTCTGTATCTGTATCCGTGCACATATGTTTGTTAAATAATATTTCCAGAACAAAAAAACATAATAAAATTACAATAAAACATAAATATATTCGTGAACAAATCTTACCTAAACTTACTCCACATACATGAAAATTCTTATATATGCATATATATATATATATATATATATATATATATATATATATATATATATATATATTGAGCCAGTTTATTGTAAATTTTAGTCAATGGAGTGTATTGTGTCTCTATTCGCATTTAGATCTATTGTATTTGGTCCGAACTCTCATGCTATATAATTGCTAACTAATATTGTATAGTTGGCTTTCGTTTTGGTTTTTATGTAGTTTAATAAGATCGTTGAACGTCAAGGACTCAAAATCTAGCAAAGAGTAAGAGATATCCTTTAAGCAGACCTACTGTGCAGTAGCTAAGAGTTTCGTTCAAGGCTTTGTTAATCCAACTTAAGCTATTTGTCCGTAGTTCACATTTGACTTTCCTGATGTAAAGTACATTGATTGATTTACTACAGTTACATTAGTTCTTGTTATTTTGCAATTGTTTCTCAATATGTACGTGTTAGCTCAAGTCTTGATCAATATTGTAAGTGTCGATGTCAGTTACCTTTTGCAAAGATAAATATTGACATTGTCGTTTAATCACATCGTTAAGGTTAAGTGATGTGGTTTGTAAGCGATCGTTAAAAATAAGTCATACATTTTTTTTCGTGTATTAATTATTTTTTCGTGGTATTAAATTTTTGTCAATACACATATCGAATTTAAAAAGAACCATTTTCATCTTCGTAATTAGTACGTTCTAAGTATTATCATTGAATAAGAGGTTGAGGTACCTTTTCTCAATGTCAAGTTGCAATATGTTTTTGGCATTTATTCAGGAAGAGTAACGGTCTTAAAGTACTCCCTCGTAGAATAAATACCGTTACTGAAAGTCTTTGTCACTAAGGGTGTTTACAGTCGTTTTACGGTCTGTTTTGTCAGTAATGTGGCTTACAAACAATTTCTATATTTGATTACGTATATGAATATCGTAAAAATCATTTTTGGTATAAAGAGAGAGTGAGAGGCGACAGTGGGATCAAGAAATACATGCGTCTACATGCTGGGCTGTAAAATCCGCTCCGAAATCTATATTGGCTCCCAAAATATTTTGGTTGTCCTAAGATTTATATAAATTTGATTATCATGAATGTTAGACGAAGATAGCGTAAAATAATTCAAGAATAATAAATATATTTCTTCATATTCATTTTCTGTATTCAGATGGTTTTAATGAATAACTAAATGACAACCATGAATCTGTAAATGTAGAAAAATAACAATAAATAATCAGATCGTACTGGAATGGCACATACCATAAATGATTTATGTATTTCTTCTTTATGAGTTAAACAGAAGTTACGTATAAATAAATAAATTTAAATTAAAGAAACATATCTTTTTTAAAACTTTATTTAAATAAATTAAAGTATTTTATTCCGTTTATATCATAGATCCAAATTTAATATTCTTGTAATACCTACTGATCCAATTCAAGTATTTTAAGAAAAATGAAAACTCGACTTAAGATTTTAATATTGAAAAAAAAACTTTGGACAAGAAAAGAGAAATACTTATCTTCAATAAAATATCTTTATTTTAATTTAAACGTAGGGTATTAACATTTTTAGAAACAAAATTTTTTCAATGCCATCCTTCAAAGACACAAACCCTCTTCCTAACTCTTAATAGGCGTATTTTCATTTGAATCACGCGTTTGCAGAGATCACTTTATATTTCTCTAATCTTGATGTCGATATTTTAGACCGCTTTCTACATAAAAAGTAATTGCATAGACGCAGATTTGATGACTGTGCTGGCCTGGATATGTCTTCAAACCAATTCAATTTTCCTGGGAATCATTCTCTTACAGAATTCAAGGATGCTGGAGCAGGTAAGAGGTGGAGCGTGGATAAGTGTGTGCAGAAACAGTTTTAACAGGATACTCCTGTTGAAATTAACTGTTTCTGTTAAGGACAGGATTGCTACGAAGTTATTTGAAAAAAACTACGAAACATCTCGAAATACTGTTTGACGTTTGCAGTTAAAGATACACCATATTCATTGGTAGCTAAAATTTTTTGTCCTTTTGGGTTTTCGTAGAAAATTTTTTTAGCATCCTTTCAGCATATTTTCTTTTTATTTTAAAGTTATTATGATTGAATTATTGGATAATTTTCTAAGTCAGTAAATTTGATCTTCAGACGACTAAGCATCGATCGAAAACTAATTGAAAATATTTAATCAGAAAAAATATAATATCAGCTGAAAGCTAACCTATAATGATCAGATTTCAATGTCTCTGCAGTTATAAACTTCAATCCCGGAGTTTTACTAGTTTTAGGAGCATAAAACTCTCATTAATTCATCTGCAGCTGTGCTGGAGTATCAAGGAATTATCAAGAACTGCGACAAAATATTGACAATAAGCGATACAAAGAGCAGTAAAGTCGCTGATGTGAAGACGACCTTTTTAAAATCCAACATTGAACCTGTTTTTCTGATGTCACAACAAGTTTCCCACATTATAGTTCAGAGGTATATTTTTGGAATTGCATTTCTGACTAATTTTTTTGTAGTTTATGCAGCTAATAGATAGCCTTGTGCAAGTGATATGCACAAGGCTATCTCTTCAATGAATAAAAAATTAATATATTTTAATGTACAATGTACAGCTTAGTCGAATCAAACGACAATTTCATTAATCTAATGGTGGTAATGATGAATTGGCGGCAATTTCATTAATCTATGAAACTCGATCATATTTCATTACGAATGAAACATACCTAATTCAATAAAAAAATGAGTCTACGTTTAAAAAAAATCTGTCAAATACGAGTAAAACTTACACTACGAAGATTCCATAAGCACTTAGACACAAATATCTATGATTACGTAGTATTTCTAGTAAATTATTTACATATTTTTAATTTATACCACATTTATCTATCTAGTATAACTTACAAAGACGGTAAAAATGTATCCAAAATTTTTAGACCTAGTATGATTGCTATAGTTTTAATCGAATCTTCTAGTCGGGTTCTGCCCACCCTGTTTTTCTTTATGATTTTAGGTTCAGTAGTTTCGGAAGTATGTGGGGGGGGGATGCACTTGTTAGCATATTAATATTATGGTGCGAATCTCCGAGGGCAAGTCGTTTAACATTTTGTTGAAAGAACAAAGTTGTAGAGTTGCTCATAAAAGGCTCATTTAAATGATACTCGATACGATATGGAACATAAAACAGAAAAAATTTGAAGACTTAATTTACTCTCTGTAAAATTGCCCTATAGATATTTTAAAAAGTTAGCTACTACAAAATGTGCGGGTTAATATGTCTAATTTTATTGTTATGTAAAATTTTAAGATTTTGCGTCAAAAGATTTATAAAAAATCGGTTGCGACCGACAAACAGACACTTGAGTGATCTTGTGAGAAATAAATTTCTCCTTTTGAGTTACGTAACTCAAAAAACATTTAATATAAGTAAGCTGTAAATTATAAAATAGTAAGTGCATACCTTGGTCTCTTACCTGCTTGACGATTATTTAAGACGTTGAATGATACAATTTTAAACTCTGTTTCCCAAGTTTTTATTTCTGATTTGAGTTGCTTTCGTTTCGGAGGGTTAAAAAGTATGTTTCCAGCCAGTATTTATCGTTAAGGTTAATTTCAGTTTTATAAACAAAATTAGTTTCATTTTTGAACAAAATTTATACCGTTGGATAATCGTTTTAAGAGATAGTTCCACCAAGTGAATTGAAATTATTTTTTTTCGAAATTACTTCATTGCGATGCGAAAACAAAAATCTTCACAAAATTACTACTTTTAAAATGAAGAATAAAACTAAAAGTCTTCAGTCTACTTTACTTTAAGGATTATATAGAGGACCATTCAAAACTTGCACTCTGCTTATTGTATACTAAACATATTTTGCTGGATGCGGCCTTTGTATTTTTATAGACGAACAAGTGCTGAAGAACTGATCTTTTCAGTCTTTACAATTCCATTAACAATCACTTTTAAAATTTCATCATTATAATAATGATGGTTTTATAAATATGTCTTTAGTCAATATGTTTAAAGCTTATTCCCTAACGTCACTATGAATGGATATCTTTCTCGCTCTTGATGAGCCGATGTATGGTTATAACAAACTCAAAGAATTAAGTTAACATGTTAATGTTAGTTGACGTATAATCTTGAATATACACAGTTCACACTATAAGTATTCTTTCAATATATTTATAATAAAGCAGGGGTTTTCTCTTATCGATGTCTCCAAATATTTCCTGTTAATGTCTCTCGGTGCTTATCAAGTAATTTTTACAGTTAAAAAAGTGTTTCAAAAAATATATACCACATTTATTAATTTTAATTCGCGCAAGTATATTTAAAAAGAAAGCATTTTTTTTAGATTTTCAATAGTTTTAATCTTTTACCATTCCCACGTCATAATCTTCCTAATTTTTAGACTTTTAAGAAAGTAACTGTTATCTTAACAACTTTTATCTTGTGCCGAAATAAGAATAATTAAAATAAAAAAGAAATAAATGGCGCTAAAAATTAAACGCGGGTATCCTCAATATAAATATTTTTAAAGATTTTATGATTTTTAACTCAATTCTAATATTTTTAATAATTTATAAATAATCAATGTTAAGTATATAAAATGTTATATGAATAAAATAATAATACAGACGCTGATAAAACACTTAAAAACACGAATTTAATTATGGACTTGGCCACCAATGATTTAATTGAAAGCAGTTAGCAACATTTGAATTAAATTTGCGTTGACGATGGTTAATTATTATGTATTGTGACAATACGAGTTACGTGTCTATTGGGATATTTATGTTACACTCTTCTACGATATTCCAATTTTTGTGAACTATTATTGTTAAAACAAAATGGTGGATGATGTTTGATTGGTAAAAATGTCTATTCCATTTGAGCCAATCAAGATCTAATAAATTGACATAGATGGCGGTTTTGAAAAAAAATCATTGTTTTGAAAAAATCTCAACTAACGACTAATTTTTCTCCGAGTTACGGTACAGATGATTATATTTAATAGCAATATTATGGCAGAAAAATAATGGAAAACTTATTAAAGAAGGAGAAAATTAAAAAAAAATTGTTGAATATGGCCGCATTTGACTTTTAACGTCACATATATTATTTAAATTTTTATAGTTTTTTTAGCCAGAATATTGCAGCCTTTACACAAAAATTGTGATCGTGAGACAAGCTATTTATTATGTACAGATATATTATAAGGTTATCACTACTTATGACATTAAGGAGCCCATAGAGTGTTTTATCCCAGGATCGTTATATATTTCCTTAACTTTAATCTAAAACTTGACACAAATTCAAATTTAATTTTACGAATAAAAAACGAATAAACTAATAAATACAGGAATACATTTACTTTTATTATTCCAATAACACAAAGGAAATAAAACCTTCTAATCTTGACTAGAGATCGTCGTAAAACAGTTTTTACATAAACAAAAACAACCTGCTAATAGTTCAACGTAAAAACAGACGCGTCACCTGGGCGGAACTTGACGCAGTCAAAGTAGTGAATCCAACTAAAGTAACTTACCGGATAACTTAGGTACACGTCCATGCATTATCTTCGAAATTGCCCCAGCATCGACAAACACGAGATAAGCTTTATGCCTTGTTTTTTTGCACAATGCTTGCCGAATTTTGAGATAATGAAGCAAATTTTTGTCCGCCCTGTTTTTAGCAAATTTATATTTGCTGTGGGATTCGATACCCAAACTCTTGAGCAAATGGAGACCCCAGCAATAGTAAACACCTCGTGACAAAGATTGTTTAAAGAGGATATAATATTTTTTCTACGTAGAGATTATGTTGATTGCTCAACAAATGCGTATGTGACTTTGTTTGTAGTATTCATAAATAGTGATTGTAGTTACTGGGTACCGAAACTAGGAATTTAATGCACGTTAATTAACTGCGTACTTTTATGTGGATAACATTATTCACGTTTCACATATTCACGTATTTCGTATTTCACGTAACGCAATCCGAATTGCACCTTATCATTGATGTCACAGGTTTACGATTTAGAGTTTGACTTCGAAGGAAGAACACTTTTAATTGAATGTAATGTAACTACAACATTCCGCTGCAGTAAAATACGATTTACAACACGCCATTTTGTTTATTACTACAGGTGTAAACTATTTTCACTACGCAACGCAATTCTCACGTCATACTTGTATAATAATATAAATGAGATTCAATACATAAATTAAGGTTAACGTCGCAAGCGCGTTACAGCCTTTACTATACATGATATAAGTTAGATAAACGATATTGAGATATACATTATTAGTACGCTTTTCATTAGCATCATAAAATTTATAACGTGCGTCTACAATAACGTATCTTACGTTATGCTTTAATATTAACATATGTATTAATAATGTATATAATTATGACGCAGTGTGACTGACATAAAAAGAAACTTTTACTATGGGCGTATATAAAAATGTTTCTGGAAAAGTTAATGAAAAACCTCCTAATGTTATAAATAGTGCACTCATTATCTATTTTGGATATTCGAAATATTATGTGGATTGTTTTACATAAAGTAAAGTTACAATAAGACCTAATGGAAAAAACGAAGACATTGTGGCCATAGAGCACTGATCAAAAAAAAGAACAGTTGCGTTTATACTTTCTACCTACATACTAGGAACAGAATGAGAGACATCTGATGATACGTTTTCACACCAAATCGGATAAATAAAATCAAAATGTACAGACTGACTAAAAACTACTCCAAAACAAAGTTATATAGTTCCTATACAGGATCTATAAATTACTATCAAATATATTTAAAAATATCATTTTTATATATGAAGTGAAAGGCGAATGTAAATGAGATTAGTTTAACTTTTTGTTCTGCCATTTTTGAACTTAAATTATGCAAATTTTTGCAGTCAGATAACGGCCAAGATTTTTTAAATATTTATTTTATTACTTACATTAATGCGAAATAATTTATATTATAATACAAAAATCTATTTCAACTAATACCTGAACGCCTATAAAGTTCAATCGGGTATGAGCATCGTTTGCAATTTTTATTGGAGAAAGGCAGTAGCGATCGCTTATTGGTCAATCACCTTAATCACTTTGCGACTTTATTACATTAACCTAACATTGATATACATATATGTGTATAAGTGTGTGTGTATATATATATATATATATATATATTGTCTTTAATAAAAGTCCTCTGTTTAACCAGTTGCCCACATTTGCCTCCTTAATTTAAGGTGTGTTAATGTTCAATGCGCGCATACATAATAGGATGGGAAAAATATGATACAATAATGGATTTTGAAACCATTAGTATATTATATTTTTTGTTATGAGTTTATAGTTTTTCTTTACGTTTTCCAAAGCTTTACACCCTGCTACATACCGAGGCTGTACAATTAGCTTCTGTCATTGACACACACAATCAGAACTTCCTGTACAGAATGTAGCGATCTGATATGAGGTCTTCGTCGCTTTGTACATCGTTCAATTTTAAAAAATTAGCTTTTTTATGGGATCCAGTTCATCTTCCCTGCGTATATATCGAAGCTATCCGGTACCCTTTGATCGTCCTGACAACATCATGCTGTTTGACCAACTTATAGAATTCATGAAAATATTGTAGAGTATTAATTATTTTCAACAGCCTTGTTGTGTGACCAGTATCGGAAAGAGGAATAAATGTATATACAACTGTGCATGTTAACAGTTATATACATATATTTAAATAGTTAACAGTTATATTCATACATTTAAATAGTTAAAAGTTATATACATATATTTAAATAATTAACAGTTATATACATATATTTAAATAGTAAAAGATTAACAAATATTTACTAATTTCACGTTTTAAAGTGGCTTTGGTTGATTAAAGTAATTATTCGGTAAGCAATTATTATATATCGGTAAGCAATTATTATTAGTATATGTTATTGGTTGATTCGATAATTTCTTGCAAATTGCGCCATATTATATATTTTGTACGTACGTAAAACTGATATCATAATAGTACATTACAATATTTGATGAGTTTGTTTTGATAACTATAACTATAATAATATCTTTCAATTCGACATTTGAAACAACCACTACGACGTAACGTTATAAAAATAATTCAAAACAAGCCATGTAAAATTGACGCGAAGAACAGAGTGGGGTTTCAGTGATTAGGCAGGTTGTCGTTGCACCTTGACATATAAAAATTGTAATTAATAAAAATGAAACATTTTGGTTATGCTCAGATGCTTTTTGAAGTCTTTGAAGTTTTTTTTTCAAATTACCTCGATCTCAATTAACAACTTTTCTTAACTTATGCGAATGATAATACGTTTTTATTTTGCCATGATTACAATTAAGCTGAATTGACTACTCGAAAATCTTCTACAATTAAGTATCATTACCGTAGTACATATATAAATCAACAGGGCTCGTCTTCTCCATTATAGTTCTTGTCCTCAAACTTCCCATACCAAATTTTCACGGACAGTATATATACTGTCCATGAAAATTTGATTTACAGTAAGGCACCGTGGTCTCGCCCGTTAAATAGCATATTTTATTTATGTCGATTTTGGTTATACATAAGCTATATATAATAAAAATCAATCTCATAAAGTATAAGAATTCATACTTAAAGTCAATTTAAATTCTTTTTCATTGATATGATGCATTTAAAGCCTTGGGACTAACCATCATTAACCATCATTAATTAAAATTATGAATTTGTAACCATTAGTGATCCTAATATTGTTATTATAATGCTTAGCGAAGAGATCATCAAGTTGTTCTTGTAAGAATACCATCACTACTCATCGATAGTTTCTCAGTAGTCCTATACAGCAGCAAAACTTTGTTTGGTAAACAAGCAATCTAATATGTTTATTTGTAATAACTAAACAAAACAAGGTAGATAGATTGACCTTGTACTCTAGATAATCGGGATTGGTTTCTCAACAGAAGGCAATGACTAATCGTTCATTCTGTTATTTTGAAGTAGTTTACCTTAGTTTTATACTTATTCTAATAATATCTTGTTTAGCTTAAATTTTACCACACATAATTAAAAATCCCGTCTACTCAAGATTTAATATGTATTAAGTAGGAGACGAGTGGCCTATGGACGCTAGGTGTGTCATATGAACTCGTTAGACGCCGTTCTACGAGAAAAGTGGTGATAAATGTTTTCATGAATTTCCAGTTTTGTTATCTCGTATATTCTTCTACCCTCTCCAATCTTTTACGGTTTTGGACAACTTTAGGTCAGTTGTATTGTCGCTGTATTGATACTGATTATTACCGCTACTGACTTGCTTCGTAACAATCTTGTCTTTGTAATAAATGTTTTCACATACATTTTCAAGCTCGTTTATAAAAATAAATTCTCTCCTCTCTCCCATGTTTCATATTTTGCCCAACTAAGGGTCAGTTGTATTGCGGATATATTGATACTACCGCTGTTGATAGTTTGTCTTTAGGAATGTTGAATGTATTTAAATAAAAATATAATTTTGGCACGAAACGGTAATTTCCATAATATAAAACCCAAAAAATACAAAATATTGTATTGTCTTTATTTTTAAGAAATTTAATTTTTATTTGATAATTAAAATGTAATTAAATCACTCTCAAGTCACATAACAACGAACACCAATCAAAATTAATGTCGTCATTTGTTCGCAAAACATCATCACTGTCAAAGGCTACGTTGTTTGGTTAGCATTATTTTATAGTGATTTCCGTTAAATTTCTTTCTGAAAAACCAAAAGTCCAAGCGGGGGACACACATAAGATAGATATTCGTAGTTGTCAGTATTTCCTGAAATTGTTGATGTAAGTCGACCGTAATAAATTAAATTGGAAGTTCTAATTAAATTATTGTTTTTAATTATTTCTAACATTTTCCAACTCACTGTTTAAAAATTAGAATGACATATTGAACGATATTTCTTAACGACTCCAAAAGAGGAGGTGACTCTCAATTCTACCCATATATCTTTTATTTATTATTTTCTTGTGTTCACTCGTAACTTTTTACTGGGTGAACTAATTCTGAATAACTTTTTTTACTAATACGAATATATTTATATTCGTATTATAATACGAATATATAACTAACTACGAATATATTTTGAACAAATCCTCAACGGATGAGAATATGAGGCCCCTTCGAAAATTTACCGTGTATAAACTCATTTGTCCTATCTTTGTAATTAATATAGTCATAGAATTTATTATTAACCGATGTGTAGTAATTTTATTCGATTTCCACGGATTACTCAACATTTTACTTATTTTTTCAAAAGATGGACAGAGAAACGATTCATAGTATGTAGGTGTTAAAAACATATTATGAAAAACCTTGATTATGATTTCAATATATTTTGAATATAGTGATGAATGAAGTCCATTAATATTATTCATGCCCATCTGGCTGTATTAATTAATTTTCTAATATAACATTGCAGTTATTGGAGGAATTGATATGGAAAATCTCGAAATTTTAGATTTTTATGTTCTATGTCCGTATGCTGTGCGAACGAATTGTAACTATGAGATTTCGTTCTGCGTTCGCAATAAAAATTAGAGATTTACTGACCGCAATAAGGAAGTACGCTTATAATATTTTAATTAATATTTCTAAAACCTATATCATTTTATTTATCATCTCCAGAATAGTATTTTTACATTATCTTCTCAAAACATTGTGTATTTTATTTTTCTTCCAACCGTACACCTTTCCCTCAAAGATAAATACACTGATGAATATTTGTTTAAAACAGTCCTTTTGTACAAAACATAAAAATACTATTTCGCGGTGGATATTTTCAACTATTTTTGAAATTATTTTATTAAAACCAGCTCCGTCAACCGCTTTGAAAAATAAACGTTTACGCATATTAATATTGATAATACGCATAAAAGTTTTCTAACATAGTAGTATTGAAAAAAATAAATCATCAAATCTAAGAAAATGTGTAAATCATAAACACGTAAATCCTTTTGGATTTTTCTGGTAAAGGCAGCAGGTTTCTTCATCGTTGTCTCCCAGTGTTTTCATCACAGACAACAATTACGTTGTTGTCCTTTTCTTGCATTTGGACTAATGCCCAAGCCAGTAAATCGTTCCCTCAGTCCTGATCGTGATCGGCATGTATAAATCTCCTAGAACATGTTTCGTGGTAATCATGTTTGTTCGTAGGAATTGGCATAACGCTTGAAGACTATAGATTAACCGTAAGAAGGCATATACAATAATAATAAAGATATAATCAAACATTGTTTGTTATGCTTCGAAATCTCGAGTGATAATATTCCGGAAGGCCTTGAAGTGATCGTAACTGCTTTATTGCGACGTCCGAGGCAGGATCCGAGGCGAGGATAGCTAATTAGCTATTTAAAACCAGAGAGAACAGAGGTATATTCCATAAGTACAAAACTAAATGTGTAACGCAAAATCATAAGGAAAAGAGAAAAGTAAAGTGTGTTCAAAGACCGTCTCGTTTACATAAGTCAAAACATTATTTTTTTGTAAAAAAACAGAACATGCCTACTACTGATATGTAAAGTTGTCGCTAAATTGTCAACACATTTCTTGAAAAAATTAATATTTTAAATTTTTCATGAACGAGATCAAATAGATATTTAATAATATGTTTGGAATAACAGCAGTTAACTTACAAAGCTTTTCAAGTTTCTTCTTCATTTGGAAGTTCATGCATGACGTATTGTACCTTCTATCTACGTTATTTTCTGTCCACTAGCCTTCACATTGGACCAAATTGAAGACATTTTATCTCACTAGAAGTTGATAGACCTGTGTCATTTTTGTATACAATTCAGCTTATAAGCGCCACTCACAAGATAGTTCAGAAATTCCACGCATCCAGTCTAGAAGAGTAGTGAATGGCCGAACACAGGTAAAATCTATTTTGCATAACTCAGTTGGTGGAAGAAAAGCACTTTAAACCCTTCCTCTATGGTCACAAAGGTACATCAAAATAACTACAACACACCAAATAGATGATGATCATTCTGTGCGATAAGCCATCCTGAGTGTTTCTCGTTTTTAAATTCGTATCTTCGGAAGCAAATTGACAGAACCTTTTTCGACTCGCTGATTGTGTCCTATCCGAGTGCAAAGTTAATATGCCATCTGTGTTGTGTTGCTGTCGCATTGTGACTCATTTAAGATTACGATAGTTCCAATAATGGGTTCGTCAATATCATTTAGAAATGCGGCATCAGATAAGTATGTCTCATTTTAGGCCTCTATCGCGAAAGGTCCTAGATATTTCTATCGATTACTAAGAAAAATATGGCAAAAAAAAAACAAAAAAACAACTTAGCGATAATCAGCAAAGGATTTTTTATTTCTTTTGTAAGAATGTATGATAAAATTTCCCAAAACACTTATATATAGTTATATATAATTTTAAAACAGAAGAATTTGTACTAATAGTTTTTTTTATTAACTCCTGACAAACTTTTTGTTCCCTTAGTTGTCAATTGAATTAATTTTCTACAATATGCTTAACATTTGGCATTGTATTCGAATTACTATCTTGATATATCTACATAATAGCTCGATGTAGACTGCGTATGGAGCTTTAAGCTCTAGAATTATATTACATTTATTAATAATCACATTTGTGAAAGAGATCACTAGAGCATAATAAATATTTGTTAAAAATACATAAATTTCCTGAGATAAAATATACTTTTCGTTATATCTTTGTTGTCCTTGTTATAAACCCAAACTTAATCTACTCATATTTATTTTTTGACTTATTTAGGTGGCTTATAAAAACATATTTCACTAGGCTTTAAAATGTCTGTATTGTAACTTGCATTACAGTGCATCTATATATTTTTTTCTTTACCTAAAATTACATCGAACGTACTCCTTGATCTTTAGTGATTTACCCTCGACCCACTTTTGGCAAGTTGTTTCCCTTCTACATTATTCGTATTTCGAATGAATTATGTTTAACATTCGCATCTGAATTGAAATGATGTATCAGCAGAGTCAATATTTTCGGGCAATATCAAGAATATTAGACATCTTTAATTTCTTCACAACAATACCTTCCTGCAGTTTATGTAGTGATTGTTTTTACTTTTAACCATAACTTATTTTTCTGAATATACATGGTTAAATACATTCGGGTCGCAAAAAATGGCGTGTGTCATTGATATTTTCAATGGAAAAGTGCTAGGTTAGGTAAGATTTGCAGTAAAAAATAAACGCAACAAAATATTTAACAAATATATAAGTAAAATTTTGTTTTAGGTTATATAATTGAAAATAAAAAAAATTTGTTATCCGTTATAATCAATTTGAACGTTCAAAATCTGATTACAATAATTTTCTCCTTGATCTTCAGTTACTTTCTGTCCAATGTTGATTACGAGATCTACTCGTAATGCAGTTTTTTAACGTTTTTTATCATTTCAATATTTCCTTCTTTTGTAGTCCCTCCGTAAGTCTTCATCTTTTGTAAATCGTCCATTATTTACTTAGTGAAATGAGATATCCAAATTATTTATTAAATTTTTTTCATACCCAAATACACTCTTCGTTTTTGTAAAAATAAAATGCTTAGTTAGGCTTTATATGTTTTGAAGGTTTTCCTTTTCGAAGGTTCCCACGATATTTGATTCTCAATGGCTCTATGCAGGAGAACAAAAAGCGTGTTAGCCTCTTTACTTTTCCTCAACCTCGACTATATTTGAAAACTTCCCTAGTTAGATTATCACAAAATTTTTGAAAATCTTACAATTTGCCAGACACGAAGCTTTTCATATTCTCTCTCGGACGATATTTCGGCTCCTTGAGGTAGATTCATAATTTTGCCCTGATTTCCTTAATGTTTTAGCCGTTTTCTATTTTCATTTTTATCCCTTTTCTTAGCTTTCTTCACTATTGCTTTATCTGGCGATCTAACGGTAGCTTTCATTCTCGATAATCTTATAGGTACTTCTTCGGTTTGATCTTATAATATGAACCCATCCTATTGAAATTAATGACTTCAGTAGTTCGGATATCGGTTGAGTTACTGAATTTATTTTATTAGCAGAAACACAATGTTCAGTGGTAGAATATACTTCTAAATTCGATTTTGACGAACTTGATCTCATTTTATCAAGAAACTATTTCTTCATGA
Organism: Druceiella hillmani; assembly: GCA_039881145.1. NCBI lineage: Eukaryota > Metazoa > Arthropoda > Insecta > Lepidoptera > Hepialidae > Druceiella > Druceiella hillmani. The sequence continues at coordinate 19,196,985 of JAYKKI010000007.1, forward strand.
AAGCTTGTGAAATAAAAGAATAAAATTTTCTGTAATTTATGTCAATTTTCTCCAAAAAAAAAACAAAAGTCAAAATTCCCCTCACACAATGATTTTCCTACGATATTCTTGTTTTATCACAATGCCAAGTTACTTGAATTATGTGTAGAGCGAATCGATCGATCGTGAATCGTGGCATTAGGAATCTTGTGATTTAATTAAAATAACTATTATCACCTTTAGGAATGTATTATATTCGGAACTGAAGACAAAAAAGTGCGTAGCGGTCCATTTATAGATACGTCTTTTATCTATCTATTAATTCAAACAAACTGACGTAGGCTTCGCATTTTCATTCATTTAACATATTCTAAGTATTCTCCTTCAATCAATGATAGTAGGAAGCTCCCGATTTATTAGTTAGTAACTTAAATAAAAAGCAGTCAATTTAGTTGAAAAGTTAATTTGGTTAAAAAATATTTAGAAAAAATTCCCCTTTATTTATCAAAGTTCCAAGAATATTCTCCAAAAACATGTTATTTATTTAACTCTAGTCAAAAGTTTTGACTCAAAGTCTCATCTTAGGTATTATAATGTGTATAATTTTCTGAAAAAAACTAGCATACTTAAGTAAAGGCAATTAAGAAAGTAATACATACAATTAAAAAAAAGGTGTTTTTACTACGCCCATAGTAAGCTGCTTTCAAAAAAATAAGGACACGTGACCATAACAATGAAAGTTACGTAAATTGTACTTTTTTTCACTGTGTTGCAGATTTCCTTGGCGACTGCGAATTAACTGATTACAGTATTACTATCATGTTGGATTGTAAGAGCAGAAGAATGCGCTTCCTGGCCGTTTACACTAAACCTACATGATTTTCATCTTCAGAGGTCGATAGAATATTACCTGCTGCCTGTAAAATGGCGATTTGGCGAAGTATCACTATTATGTTGGGTGTGCTGTTTATAAATAGTGCTCTACATATAATGTGTATGCTATATATACATTTATCTCTTCGAAACAGTTTCAAATGCTTATTTATTCGTGGCCTGATGCTACATTTTGAATACCTGATGTCCATTTTCCAAAATTCACAACAATTTTCTACGGAAAGTTCTTCCTTCTCCAAGAGCCGTCCAGTAGATTTTTTAAGATTGACGCGTAAAATAACATATATACAGATTTACAAAAATGAAAAAAAAATTTTTTCTGGCTTCTTCAAATCGTTCCAAGCTACAATAATTTGAAATCAATTGGATATTAATCGAGGAAATTCGTTCTTTAAATATACTTTCAATATTCGTTTGAAAAACGTCCATCTCTACCAAAATATCTTTAATTGCGTCTGTTTTGAAATTTGTCAATTGTTAAATTTTAAATTAGTTTCGTTTCAAATTATTTTTTATGTTCGGAGACGATGTTTTGCCGCAGAAGTTTCAATTAACACTTGTTTTCCATTTATTATATACTTTTTAGTGCGTTTCGTATTCTATGTAATAAAAAGTTTTATTTTTAATTTTTAGTGCTTATCACATCTTATATCACATGGAAAGTCGCGCATAAGTTTATATCGTGAATATAATTAATAATACCTCATTGACTGAAATCGACACATACATATGCAACGTTTAATGAATATGAATACATTCATATACACTTACCAACACCCACATACACACATATATGTAATTTAGATCTACAAGTTAAAAAAATATATATATATATATATATATATATATATAATTTTATATATATATATATATATATATATATATAATATTTATATTTATACAAAATACACTGTACTTGAATAAAAATATACTATTATTATTTCTGAATGATGCCATGGTCGGCCAGCTGCTATATAAGCAGCGACTCAAAGTGAAATCCTTTATTAAGGCTTACCACTTTTTCAAATATAATTATTGCAAATTGACTTACCAGGGATGAATTAGTATTTCAGAAACAGAAAATTGAAATCCGCTTGCGATTGAAAATACATTCTTTGATATATGACATGCGTTGTTTAATTATGTAAAGTGTTGCTTATGAGACAATTATAATAATTTCTTTTTTTAATAGGTTATCTTGTTTAGTTTTCTTTTTGTTTATTTTTTTCGTAAGTTTTGTATATACCTTCTTACCTACTACTACCTATCTACTTATTACCATCTCAGTTACTTCATGCGTTTGTATATACCTGCATATACGAGTACATGCATGTTTGCTTTCTTACTTACGTCAAGGTAAGCCAAACGAGTTCAAAATCCATGAGTTTACTACACAGTACTGAGGAGTTTCTTTTACTACCTTTCGAATTTATCGTCGGACTCGAACCATCACTTATAATCAAAAAGACTCATCAGACAAGGCAAATGAATCCAAAGACTATGAGTCTATCCTTCATTATTAAGGAGTTCCTGTCATAACTTATATCCTGTCCGAATTGACACGTCAGACAAGTCGAATAATTCCAAAGTCGATGAATCCACTCTTTTCTAATGAAGAGTACTATCGTCACCATCCGGCTCCACCATTAAACCTTGGCTACCATTTATGGCCAAAGAACTCGTCAAAATAAGTCAGACTAACCCAAACTCGATGAAAATACTCATCACCAGTGCGGAATACTGTCACCACTTTTCGGCTACATCATGAGACTCTGGCCACTACTTATGACCAAATAACTCGCCAAGTAAACTAAAACGAGCACAAACATGATGAATATAATCCTTTCCATTGATTAGTTTCTATCACTGTCATCTGGGTTCAATGTCAGAGTTTTGTCACTTATTAGTGACCAATGGACTCGTCAAGATAGGTTAAATGAGTCCAAACTCGAAACTTCTTACTTGAAGAGTTGTTTCACCATGTTCCAGCTCCATCGTCAGACTTTGTCCACCACCTGTGTCTAAACTATATCGACTTTGATCTTATGTGAAGTAAGTTCAAAGTTGGTATTAATTTTGTCAGATGCTTTTGTACTCTCATCCGCTGAAAGGATCGTTAGGATATCTCCGGAATCCATTATCAGATCCTATATGTATTTACATGGGATTTGTCTGAAATAATTTCCTTCCAAATAAAAGAAATGAAAATTGGTAAATACATGTAAACAATTTATTATCCGTTGAATTCCGAACCTTTTTTTAAAAATTGGTTCAAAATAGACTAGAAACCAATATAATAAATATAAAATAATCTAGAAACCTACATATGTATGTACCTATTGAAATTCTAAGCGTCAATTTTATTTGCTCTATACCACTTCACAAGTTTATATTTGAGGATTAAATTTATATTGATACCTTTAAATTAACTAAACTCAATAAACTTTTATAATTCTTTAGATCAATTTGTCATTGCCAAGAACTCTTCCGGTAAAGGAAGGTATCTCATTAAAAATAATTTGTATGTTCAGATGCGCCGTGTCACGCGCCGATTTTGAACCGTTACGCGGACGAACAACGTTGAGGCTGTGCCGGTTGCAGGCCGGGTAGGACTTGGAACGAGCTCGACGCACGTGATACTGTTTACATTAGGGTCAATGCTGACGCACGGCTCCCGCGTGGACCTTCTCGCAGCGACGTAGGCATGCGCCGTCTCCGATCTCGTGACTATCCCTTTCGAGCGTCGCCAATGTCGGCCGGGTCAGTGCATTGCTTGCGTTAATGACTGGGCGCGGACTGGTTGGTTTATGTGCATTTTAATGGCACGTAATGCGGACTTAATTCAGTCGTAGATGTATTTGTAAATATATGCGAATACTATCCGGGTGAATAAGCAAATATCGTATGACGGTAGCTCCGCTTTCGCAAATGTCAATTCTTTGCTCCAGTTACATATAAGCGCCGAATTTTCTAGATTACCAATTATAATTTTAAAATAGTGTGGACCTGCGACTTTGACTGCATAAAAACAAATTTATGAGCCAATTTGCTATTTAATAGGTGGTATTTTGCAACGACTAAAATCGTCTAGATTAAAATTATGATTGACGATTTGATGAAGAAATTGCTTATTTAATCAGAGTGGTAGCACCGCTATTTAGAGGATCTAAGAAAGGTTTTTTTTATTCCTTAAGGTAATATGTATATTTACTAAATTAATCAACATCGGAAGTGTGAAGTGCGTTTTAATATTCTAAACTATTTGGTAAGAATTGATTAATTCATTATACGTGTAGTACTTTTTCATTAATTCATTATGCGTGTAGTATTTATTAATTCATTGTACGTGTAGTACTTTTCCATTAATTCATTATACGTGTAGTAGTTATTAATTCATTGTACGTGTAGTACTTTTTCATTAATTCATTATACGTGTAGTAGTTATTAATTCATTGTACGTGTAGTACTTTTCCATTAATTCATTATACGTGTAGTAGTTATTAATTCATTGTACGTGTAGTACTTTTTCATTAATTCATTATACGTGTAGTAGTTATTAATTCATTTTACGTGTAGTACTTTTTCATTAATTCATTATACGTGTAGTAGTTATTAATTCATTGTACGTGTAGTACTTTTTCATTAATTCATTACACGTGTAGTAGTTATTAATTCATTGTACGTGTAGTACTTTTTCTTTAATTCATTATGCGTGTAGTAGTTATTAATTCATTGTACGTGTAGTACTTTTTCATTAATTCATTATATGTGTAGTAGTTATTAATTCATTATACGTGTAGTACTTTTTCATTATGACATTATACGTGTAGTAGTTATAAATTCATTGTACGTGTAGTACGAGATGTAAAATGGTGGGTATATGTAATACGATCAAAAATATCTGACTTATCGGATTCGCCTAACGAAATATACTGTAACATTGTTTAAACGCAAATTGTAAAAAGTATACTACTATAAGTAAGCACTACGACCCCTGTATTTAATCTGTTCATATTTATTTTAAATTCTTATTCTATACATGTTTATAAATTATTTTCAAAATAGTTTCGATACGCTATTTTCAATTATATATAACTTGTTTGATGCAATTTTAAAGACCCTTTCAGGTATAACGCATTTCTTAAACCAAATTGTTGACATAAGGATATCAACCTATTAAATATTATTTTATTATAATACACCAACAAAAGTCACGCGTCTTATGGTTTATTAAGATGGTGACCGTTTTCAAAAGAAACGTCATCTCATTTTCAAGAGAGAATTGTTTCCTGTTTAAATTCACTAAACTTTGAAAAACGTTAGCAGGTAGGTTTAGTTTCTATTTCAAAGAATTTTATACTAGAGAATTTAATTTTTGAATAATATAGTTATGAAATAAAGAAGAAATTGATTTCACGGTTAATAATTATAGGTTAGATAACGAAAGTAACGATCGACCAATTTTACACACAAATATATATATATATATATATATATATATATATATATATATATATATATATATATGTATATATATATATTTATATTTATATTATATATATATATATATATATATATATATATATATATATATATTATTTTAAGCATTTGCAATGCAGACATTCTTTTACTTTCACTATTTATAATATACGTTGGCGAATAAACATTGAACAATTATTGAAAATATTGGTGTGTTTTGGGTTGCGAAGCATTAATCAATTTCGACGGACCGCGCGTACATGCGAGAAATAATAGGCTATTTGACTTGATTTTTTAAATTGTTTTAATTTATTCTATTTTGCACTATAAGCACATGACATTTAAATTTCCAGGATATATGTTGTATTTTTTATATAAAAAATATTTTGAAACTCGTACTAAAAACGCAATTTCTGTGATGGCGGCTAGCGTGACGTCACACGCAATGTAAATAAACAATCCTGCCCGCTGAAGGGGATTATTATTTATTTTCATATTAAAATGGCGTATAAATGGTATGTAGTGACACAATGTACAAATATGTCTATAAAAAATCCACACAGTGTTCGTTTCAGCGCCAACGAATCCTAAAAGACGAAAAAAGTGGCTGCAATTAGCCCAAAAAGATCGAAACAGAATTATAGTTCACTCCAATGTTTTTATGTGTGGAGATCATTTCGATGTAATATTTTTGTTTTAAACATTATTATCGATATCAATGCCTATTAACCGAAAGAATAAGAATATGAAATTTTGGTATAAATGGGTTTTAGTACAATGATATTTTGATAATTGTTAGTATTTATCTAAGTTTAAGTTTTTGATATGATGTGAAAGAATATACATTAAAAACAATATGTTTAAAAAATTCTGCATCAGACGATTATTTATTATAAAAAAATCACTTTAAAAAATTTCATACCTGATGACTTTTGTTTGCGAGGGAATACGTTTTAACCTTTTTCTTCAGTTAGTTCACTTCATCTTTTATCGCTAAGCACTTATTACACAATAAAAAATATAATTTCTTACAAATTGTTAGGTGTTTATAATAAAAAATATAGTAAATTTAATTATCGAACTCGAATATTTACTTAGTCTGTTAACTTTAACAATAACATATTGTTTATCCAACGTTCAGGAAAAGTCTATTTGTCTATGATTTAGATTTAGAATAATATTATAGTGCTTGTATAAACATTAGCATATGCACTGCATGGGAATTAAATATTTTTTTACATTAGTTATGACCGGAAACTATTTTAATTAAATATTTCATTTGTAATGTATTTCTTTTTGTACACATACGTAATGAATTCATATTATAAAAATATACTAAATGCAAAAGGTGACAGTTATAAATTTAAAAAAAAGAAAAAAGACCATATATCAAAAATTTAAAAACTTGTCTGTTACGTCTCCTGACTTTTAACCAATAACAGGGCGTTTGCGACGCTGATTGAATTTAAAAAAAATGTGATTTCTTTACGTTTTTTTTAATAAAATATAAACGTATTCTTCCGAAAATTAAACGCAACACGCTTATTTACGTTACAATCTATCAGGACGTCACCGAATTGTGGTATATTTTTGATATTGTCAAATAGCCTATTGTCGACTGGATTTATCTGAAATAGACAAAATATTTTTTTAAGCAAATTGTAGTATGAATATAAATTTTGTTTCTTCCAAAAAAATTAAATTTTAAAATCATGTGGTATAACTTATAAAAAAACAACATGAAATATAATATTATCACAAGATATGTTCAAAATCTTATCAAAATTAGTGATTTAATTTTTAATATCTTTGCTCCACGAGTTTGAAAAAAAGTGGTTTAGAGAAAAATTCAGAATAAAAAAGTATGGCTTTTTCATGTTGAAAACCAAAAATAATATTATTACAAGATATGTTCAAAATCTTAACAAAATTGTTGGTCACTTTCTATGCGCAATACTTGGGTATCGGTTAATGCCCGCAGGCTCTTTTTGAGCTAAATTTCTAGTCTCTTTTGTCGCTTCCTGTAAGGTTGCTTTTGATATACAACGTGCACCTAAGTCCTCATAGATTATTTATATATTCGGTTCAATTTTTACAATGAGCACTTTCGTCATACATTTTTATATCCATCATTTACAATACTCGCAGCACTATTTCAATTCTTGTACTCCACTCTTCCAAGGAAAGCACTTAGTGTGAGTAAGATTTCATAGACTTAGATTATAGAACACCTTGTTTCATAGACTTAGATTATAGAAGACTTAGATTATAGATACGTTCTATAATTAAATTCGTATTTTTAAAATTCATCTACATCGAAAACAGACCTAGTTAAACGCCCGAACAAACATATTAAAGAAAATATTGAATTTTAATAAATAGTCATAGGTTTATTGTCTTTTAAGTGACCAAGTAAGAATTTAATGGACATCATAAAAAATGAATGCTGCCCCTTAAAAACTACTTCACATTACAGGATAAAAAATAGTGATCCTCCCATATGTTAAAATATAATTTGTTCACATACTATCCATACGTTCGCATTAAGAATAATTTTCATACTGGGATAATTCATTACCATTTAATGTGTGCATGATAAATTTAACTTTTCAAAATAAAGATTTCAAAAATAAATAATAATTATTAGAACGTATTGAAGGGATATCGGCGTTAATTTTTACTATAGCACGTAATTGTGTTAAATAATAATGAACAATTTTCAACTTTTTTTTTAGGACTTTGTACAAAATATTGCAATTAAAGTCAGTTTTTCTTTACTTAAGTTCTTTACTTAAGTTATTGTATAGTTTTTAGTGGTTTATTAGAAGTTTAGATTTACGTATGGTCTATCCAAAGAATGGTATATTATTGTAATGAAATGGGGAAAGAAATTCAATGAACATCTCAAGAAAGAATGCTGAGCAGCTTGAACATAGGTTTCGCAAAGAAGCGTTTATAAAAATACGAGCCTAACTAATTAAAGCATAGAGGATAACGTTCATGATCTCAACTTTATATGCAAATATTAGCATAAGCCCATATACTATTGACTAGCTCTAGTACAGCTAGTCCTGTGAGTACTTTGTCAGCAAATATCTGCGCAACAAAACAAATATCTTCAATCACGGTTGATCTACTGTCATCCTTGGAGGAGTTCCATTGCTCATCTCTGAAATGCATCATCAGGTCTTGAACCGATTTGAACAATTACTTGAAGTAATTGTTCAAATCGGTTTATGCATGTTGAATATATATGATAATAAACCTAAAAAAATACAATCGAATTGAGAATCTCAAGAAAGTTAAAAATAGAAATGTTGGCGTAGGAGTCCTGCGAGTCTTGATCTTTTTTTAATTTATTTGAAAGCGATATGTGCTATAATTTTCTTTAGTTTTATGTTAGTTTCTTTCGATATTTTTCTTTGGTTTACCCCAACTCGCGCTCCCTTTCGGTTCTTTAATGACTACATTATAAATATTATTGTTTCAATATGTTTACCTGTCGATATACTTTGGTTTAGCTAGTTAAGAGTTTCGGATGACTAGTTGATTGAGAGTTGAATATTTTTGAAGTTTTGCTTCTTTACGCGTGTTAGGAGAAAATGATGACAGTGAAATGTTACGATGCGCGCGCACTATGCAACAAAAATCGACAGGATGAAGTTACTCACACATAAACATATATTTACATGCGTGTAGTGAATGATACTATATTCATAATTGTTATTGAGGTATTTGTAAAAGTACAAAACGTGTTTTATATTCATAAAAATCTCTGTTATATATGTGTTTTTAAATAATATTTTTTTGTAATTGAAATTTACTAGTCGCCCATACAATAAAAAAAATTATTTATTGTGAACATTCGTAATAGAAATAGTGCTTACAAGTTTTTAAAATATATTTTGTATTTCTCTAAGTGAGGTTAAATTTCGATATGTATTTATTTGTAGTATAAACTATAAATGATGATTTTATTATTTATTTCATTGTTAAACGATAATGATTGTAATTCTTTATAAAAAGATTAAATTTTTTGCTACTCAGTATCAGAAAATAAATTTTAATCTTTAAAATTTAATTATTCGATTAAATTTAGATTTTACAAACAATATTTATAATCACACTCCTCCTTTATTTTTAGTCCTTTTATTGTTTTATTACCTTTAATTATTTGCGTGTTAAATAAAATTATTCTTGTATTATGCTAAAGAAGTATAACTTCTAATGCGCGTACATAAGTACACGCACAATTATTTTTTAATCAGATATCTTTTAGTGCTACATAATTCTCGATGACTTTACAACTAGTTTGCAGTGAAAGATGAGATGAGATATTGCTTGTGTTACTCCGATATATTTATTATTATCTTTGAATGCGTTTTGTTAGAAGAGAAGTGGTTTGTCACTCCTTGCTGGGCATAGTTTCAAATATGGCATCTTATCATCAAATGTCAGAATGTCATATTTGCAACTAAATATAATATGACCTTCATTTCTTGTGACCTACCTCAACTTATAGCAATCTGTCCGTCTAAACAATAGGAAGCAGGCAAACAAATAATAATTTGTTAGTTTACCTTTCCACTTGCATCTGACCGCACATTTACAATCCTTGTAATAAAATGCATCCATTATAGGACGAGCTGCATAAACTTTGTTCCATATACCTTATATGGGTTACCTTATGAAACAAAGGAGATTTATAATGTCGTCATTCCCGTGCGTCTGTTCGTCTGTCCATCTGCTACAACCTTGCAGTTATAGAAAATGGAAATTTTCCAAAAAAGATGCACGAAATTTTGCAAGTAGATATGTTAGAGGAAAATCTCAATTAATATGTAGCTAGATATTAAAAAAAATATTTATCCCCCCTCCTCATTTAAAGTGAGTGCGAACACTTTTTCGTAAACCCCACCGATTGGAGTGCGCTAAAAAGTGTTCGCTGTAGAAGGATCTTTCAAAATTAAATTGACGTTGTATTTAACATTTCTCTATTGTTCTATTTAACTCTTCTAGTTTTTCAATAATTGATTTAAAAAATCTGAAAATGAAAAATATCAAGATATCAAATTAGAACTTTTAACCAAATTATTTCCGTTTGCATCGACAACTTCAAAGACAACTTATGACGCCAAGTGCGAATTTGGAGACACGAACTTGGCAAGTTTTATTGTTTTATATGACACTACAGGTGAAAGAATTGGCGATTATTTTTAAAAGAATGCTCTGTATATAAATTTACGGAAGAAAAATAATGTATACATTTTGTTACATTTTGTTACATTTGTTTCAATTATGGGTAGATGGAAATTTAAAAAAGTTCTAAAATTTTTAGATATAGAATTAAAACGAGATCGAGCACTTTTGACACTGTACTGACAGTCATCTACGCACACGCGCACGCACATGAACACTAAAACATTTTTCCACCAAATCAAAGTGATACAGAACTAATATCTAAATATAAAATTATCGCTTGAAATTAAAAGCGAAAAAAATTCAAGAAATAAATTGATTTATCAATTTTTTGATTAGGGATATTGGATGAATCAGTAATCGAGTACAAAGAGAACGAAAAATGTTCGTTGTCTGTTTATTCTGTATTTGTTTTATATGTGTTTATTCATTTATTTTATTACAACGGTTCGTTTTTTGAAACATGATGAAAGTAATGAAGTTTAGTGGCGGGGAGAATGACTAATACAATAGGGAACCCCGCTGCCAGTCACTGAGCGGTCAATGAATAGCAGACCGCTAATACAGTAAGTCTAGCTTGTATCAGTTATACTTTTATTCATATCCAGTTATACTTTTATTCGTATATTGATCTTTATATATACAAATTATAAAATTGGCGTAAAATTTTCGCTAGTGCAAATAACTTATCCCCTAATTAAAGAACATTAGTGTAATAAAATTCGGGTACCTATTAATAATTTTGAAATATTCAGCGTAAAAATTATCTCAAATAACAATGTGTTATAAGATACTTCATAATAATAATTAGTTTCTTTCTAAATAAATAATTAAATTATTACATTGCAGAATTTTGATTTTTTATTTTTTTTTTAAATAGATATTATAGTTTTTATTAGATATTCAATATTATAATTATATATTTTAAAAAATAAATAAGTTTCACGTATCATAATTTCATCATTGTTTTATCGTATATGACTTTTGACGAGTTTATGACGTAAATTAATAATTTAATTTGATAAAATACGTAAGTCAAATTAGCATCAATAATAACGAATAGTTTAAATTGAACAAAAAATTATTGATTATGATTTTAATATTTTTACACTTAACACAGGTAACTTATAACCCGTGCGCTAACAATTAACATAATCTAAAAAACAAAGTCATTATTTTGAAGTCGGTAAAAAAAGGCAATAACAAACATAACAAACGGATTCTTTTAAAAGTAACGCTCGTGGGAGATGAAGTTAAATTAATTCGGCGTCAAAGGCGATTGATTGATCTAAATTAATTAGCTACAAAATTAATGAAGTCGCTTGGAGCTTTTTATTTGTTGTCGTGTATGTCCATTACCGGATGGAGAAAATCATTCAATTCTTACGCAATTTTTACGCGAATTTTTTTTATTTCTTCACATAATTGCAACGAATTGGTGGTTTAAATGAAATTTGTAATATATATTCTTAAATTTTTTAATATTTTCTTTCTTTTTGTCCCAAGTTCTTCTTCGCACCAAATGAATAATTTCCATCGAATAACTATCACGATGGTAATTAAAAATATTTTAATTACCGTTCAAGTAATTAACTCGTGTGAATAAATTATTTAGATAGTTTTCCTTTGATTTTTAATACGTCGTTTATGTTAAATGTAAAAATATTAACATAATTGTACGACAAAATTCAAACCTAACGTTTTTCCTAACGCCTATAAATCAAACGTTAAGGTGATAATAAAGTGTTAGTAAAATCGTGACAATGAAATATTGATACCCAGAATAACTATATATATGGTTTACGTCAACTGCTAATCGTACTCATCTACGCGAGAGTATAATGATCATACGGATCGCCGATTGTTTGTCAGTACCTGTTAACGACAATGTGAATGGTGAATTTCCAGACACCGCCTACTTTTCAATAGGTTAGTTCGCAGTAGAGTCATTGGTTTATCTATAGAGAAAATCTGCATTGGTTTATCTATATCTTAAAGTCAATATGCGAAATAAACCTACATATAGACTAATCAATCTAGTCAAAGTACGAAATAATATATTTTATTTTCTAATTTTCTCAACATCGCCTAGTCAATCTGCAGATTTACGTGTTCTGGCCCGTCAAAGTGTGAAAGAAATAATAAAAAGGGAAAGACAAGCACATAAGTACAGATTCAAGTTTATCCCTGTTGACTAACTTACCTATTTAATTACTGCTCCATTCAAGTATATCTTAGATTCTATCCTCGTGTGAAATAATATAAACGTACAAGTGTAGTGAGTTTTTGGTGCCTGAAAAATGTAAGAAAAAGCCAAGTTACGTAATAAAATGATAGACCAATTTTAAGCTATACTTTAGGAAGAAGATCCGAAACAAAACAGTGTTTTGTTAACAAAAGAAAAATAAGTTTCCATTATGGAGGATGTTAAGCGAATTAAAGAGTGTCATAAAAAGGAATCGTTAAGAGAATACTGGGTCTTTCAAAGGTATAATGCATTGACTATACAAGGCTACGAAAAGCTAATCGAACCAGTATCAGATACTCAAAAAAGTGTAAAGAACTTTGTTAATGCTGACAAAATATTTGACATATTGTATTCCACTTTTTTATCAATTGGTCACGGTGGAACAGATAGAACGTGGAAAGAATTACATACACTATATAAAAATATAACAAGAGTGCAAATAACAAGTCACGTAAATTTATGTGAACCTTGTCAGCAGAGGCAAAAAAGTAAGGAAAAAGGTATTGCTGTAAAACTGATTATTTCACCTCATTGTAACAGCAGATGCCAAGTCGATCTCATTGATTATCAGTCTCAGCCAGATGGAAAGAATAAGTTTCTTCTCATTTACCAAGATCACTTGATGAAGTTTGTAATGTCGAGGCGTCTCATTTTGAAACTAGCAAATGAAATAGCATATCAGCTACGAGAATTAGCTCCCTTACAAAATATGTGACCTGAACTGCAAATGGTCCACGCTGAACCTAGACAGAGCCAAGGAAATTGTGACAATGAAAATATGCTCATTACTTAGATGACCGATATTAAAACTAATGAATGGAGCGAAGGTGTGCGGTTCAAACAATTTATGAAGAATCATGTTTATCATTCTGGAATCAAAAGTAGTTTATATGAACCTATGTTTGGCGTTCCTGCAAAAGTGGGACAGACTTCGACTATTATACCACATGCAATTTTCGGTTATTATATCTTCACACAATAAATACTGACGAAGATCTTGAAGAAATATATGATTTAGAAAAGAATAAGACCCAAAAAATATACACATCCGATTGACGAACTCCATAATTTACCGAATGAAAATGCAGCTACCGATGATTTCTAGTTATCCTCTACCTCCTTTAAATCAACTTTACAAGGTCCCAGAGTGTTCATTACACGGAATGCCTACAGAACCTGATGTATAAAATAAAAAAAATAGTCGTCGAGGTTGCTGTAAACGTATGAACGCAGTTACATTTGACAGAAGATACAGTTGCTCAATTACCCTACATCGAAGATGAATCTCTTTCGCAAGTGCTAGAAAATCACGAAGGACGAGCTATGCCTAGCTTCAAAATAACGAAGGTCACAACATAAAGAATACATTTTAAAAGGAACGGGTTACTCACCGGAAAATGAATTAAAGTGTATTGTTTGCCTCAATAAAACAACAGGAGCTCATACCTGTATTGGATGTATATTAAATTTTGTTTATGTGATTAGTGGTGAAACAAAATTTGAAGAGGACGGTTATGGTAAAATTTACTTTGCAAAATCTGTAAAAATAATATGAAAGAGTGTGAATAAGCCAAGGAAGATCTGAAAAAAACAAGCCAAGAGGATGGTAGCGATCTCTGATGCCAACCACTCAATAGTCGATGAAGGATCTACTGTAAGAATTAAGATACCAGACGTTGAAAGATCAAAAAGTGGTGCCCGTTCTATTTGGGCTGTGGTTCAAAAAAATGATTGTTTTATAGACTGATAATGCCAGCTATCTTGCGATTCGAGATTATCGATGCTTTCTTTCTTAAAATCGCATATTGCAACATCATGACTTACTGGTTTCTAAACATACTTGCCAATTGCTTGTACATTGGTTACTCCTTCTTTTTTACCAATTTCTTTCGATTTTCGCAAATACTCGTTTAGGTGGCAAAAATTTATGCCCAACTGTAGGAAAAAATAAGTTATTTTTGTATTATATTACGTTAAACTTACGTTGCATGACGTTATATAATCAAAACCATATTTAATTAGTCATATGCATTATGCCCCCATTTATAGTACGATTTTTGTTCTAACACACTCATCTACAAAAAATCTTATTACAGAATTAATTTTAGAAATATATCTGGTACATAAGTTATGAAAAACTGCGCTTCTTTTTGCATTGCAATCATTTTATGCCTCTCTGGTTCATTCCAATAGTATAAGAAAACATTGATTTTCTGTAGTTTGCTAGTTATCGATAATAACGGTAAAATTATAAAAATTAATTGATGGCTGAAATATGATGTTTAGTTGGGTAATTTAGGTAGCATCATAGGTCTTGACAATTAAATGACACGATCACTGTATTTTCTTCACCTTGGTCAATATGTTGTACAAAGTGTTTGTCTTTAAAGAATTTATTCTCTCTACCGTAAGAAATTCTTGCTTTTGAAAAAAAATACTTGCAGTTTTTTGTATTTTTTTTGTTAATTAGATACATCAAGGATTTATCTATCCTGGGAAATCCAAAGCCCACTTTATAAGTAGTATTGAAAACGTTCCTGAAACTGATTGCTCAACTTTCTTTTCATTGATCATTGTCATTATAGATTTGTTATAGGAACTTCATGCTGATGTACTTCTGCAATTGTCACGTTCAGAGTCTTTCAGAAAATAAATAATGGCGAGACTTTTTCAGTGTTTGTACTGGGCCTATGTTTTCCTCGTCTGTTTTCTTACGCAGAAAGTTCAGACAATTTAAAATGTCACTGCAAAATTTATGTTGTTCTATCCTTTTTTAAATTCAATACAAATCAAAATGCACATATACAGATGTGAACTTGCCTCCCAACGATTAGTTTTGTTACAAAATATTAAGGACCCATCTTTATAATACACGATTAATTTTTAAGTAAGTGTCGATTAATTTCATTGTGTGTATGCATTGTTGTAATATAATTTATCTTGATATGGCTTTTCGTTTTCATTGAAAATTTCATGTATTTTTAATAAATCTTTCATAGTTTTACATTTTAAGAATTTCAGTACGCATCAGTCAAATGTAAACAAAATAATAAATTCTCTAATGTGATTATCTTATTATTTAACGTCTGAAAATGTTTATGTATCAACTGTAATTTTTATGAATTAAGATATTTTTATCTATTTCTCCCACTGAGTTACGGATTGAAAAAAAATTACAAAGATTTGCATTTTCTTTTTCCAGTTTTAAAGTATTGTATGGAGAAAAATAAATTTTTGTTATAAAATTCATTAATCGCATATTAAATTATAGGAGATCCCCTTTTTTCGATTCGTTTTTTTGGATTCGTTTCTTAATAATTAGTCTAATATATATAACGAAAATCGTCGCTGTCAAGTAAAGCAATTCAATTTTAGTTTTCACTACTCGTAACGAGTGAATAAATAATCCAATAATAAATATATGAGCAGTTTTAAAACTTCAAAATATTTCTTTTCGGGATTTCAATTTTTTATTTTCTTATCTTAAATGCAATGCCCATTTTAAAATTATATCGAAGTCAAAGTACCCCCAAACGAAAATTTAAAGTACCCCCAATTATTATGTAGAGCGGCCGATAACTTAAATTTTTGCCCCACATGATAAAATATGCAGTAATACCACCGTCTCATATCAAAATCATAACATAAATTCAATTACACATCAACAAACTGCCACTGTGATTGCTGTCAAATTGACGCGGTCTGATTTCTCTCTCTTAGATGTAGTGAAATTTAAAAAAAAAAAAATGAAACTGAAAAGTATCTTGCTATTCATACATGCTATAAATTTATAACTTATCAATCTATAGTTTGAATAGTTTAAAAAATAAGGGGAAAACATTTTTTTTACATATTTTTTTGATATATCTATAAAGATCTAAAGGCCACTCTCACCTATTATTTTCAAACGACACCCCGCACTATAAACGGAAATAAAAAGAATTCGAGTTTTTAATTTGTTCTCCCTAAAATTTCCAAATAAATATTTTTATGTTTTAGCTACTGTGATATGTACGGATTAACATGTTTTCTCTATGTGCCATATTTTTACTTTCTGCGTTAAGCGGTTTCTGAAAAAAACGACTGTGACGGATATACGAAAAGACACGTGAGAGATCTTATGAGGGTTTTCTTTTTCCTTTTAAGGCAGGAAACTTTAATATCGCGATATACAAGCAGACACAGCTGAAATGTAGCAGTAACACGAGCGACAATATGTAACTTTGTGAGTTTTGTGATGACGAAAAGCTTAGTTAATAATATTTTATTTTAGCTAGAATAGATGAAAATTATTTTACAAAACTGTTCGACATGGTAACCACTGTAATAAAGGCGACGTTCAAAGATTTGTTATATCAAATGCACTGGTCTACTTTATACTTTGTAGAAAGTGTCAATGCTCTCACCGTTCATGTAAATTATCTACGATGATTAAATGATACCATTAAAAACAAGGGAACACATTTAGATGTACGTAGAATGTTAAATACATGAAAACAAAAAAAAATAATTTAATCCGGCGTACAAATAGCACGTGCAAAAGACTTTGATAATGATATTATGTTTGTGCTAAAATTAATCATTGAAAATTACTTAGCATCGATACACCATATGTTGGTAGTATACGTTGGATACTACCAATATAGACTCTGAGGATAATTTCCGGTATAATCGAAAGAGAGAGAGAGAGAGAGAGTACTTTATCCATAAAATATTAATTTGTTTTCTTATATCGGCTGGAAAGGTAAAAAAATAGTATTTAATTTCACGTATACATTCAAATTATAATTAATAGTTCGTACATGAAAATATTAAATATTATTTATAAATTTAGAATGTAGCGTATTTTGAAAAGGATATAGTATTTCCGTACTACTGAAAATATCTGTAATTAAACATTATTTTCAATGAATCTGCTAAACATTGAAAGTTTTTCCCAATCTGCTGAACATTGAATGAATCTGCTAAACATTGAAAGTTTTTCCTAATCTGCTAAACATTGAATGAATCTGCTAAACATTGATATTTTTCCTAATCTGCGAAACATTGAAAGAATCTGCTAAACGTTGAAAGTTTTTCCTAATCTGCTAAACATTGAAAGTTTTTCCTAATCTGCTAAACATTGAAAGAATCTGCTAAACATTGAAAGTTTTTCCTAATCTGCTAAACATTGAAAGAATCTGCTAAACATTGAATGAATCTGCTAAACATTGAAAGAATCTGCTAAACATTGAAAGTTTTTCCTAATCTGCTATAAATTGAATCTGCTAAACATTGAAAGAAAGTAACAAATATAATTTTTTTTTTAATTTAAAGGGAAAGAAAGATTTGTGTACCATTTTATACGTATAAATTTATGTTGGTTGGTTACGCTAATTTTAAACTAAACAAGTTTCGTATATTAACCAGAATTTTCTAGCGTTACAAGAAGAAACTAAATCGTGTAAATTTATAACTTCATTCTTCTTTTCTTTATTTTAAATATACAACTATGGTATAAACATTATGTCCATTTGTCCCCCTCTCTCTCTAGCCAACTCCCATTCTCACTTATGGTCTAAAAAGTAATGTTTGATGATGTAGTAATAATAATTATGGTATTCCCCTTCGTACACTTCCAAAATAATTGAACGTGTATTACTATTCAGAATGTAACGTCGATTGTAATTTACAGCTAAATATACCTGAGAAGGCAACATAAATCTTAACAAACAGGTAAAACGGTTAGTTTAATGCATGTGCTCGTCCGCCGTTCTGTACTCACTTGACATAACAGAACGAGAAGCACCATAATTCCGTTATCGTATTTCGTATTGATTTTTAGGCAATATATTCGAAAGGTAATACTAAAACCTGGCAAAAATAATTAAATTTTTTAAAAATTATTACCGAGCCTAACTTCTTAACACGATTTCACATTAATAGTCTGTGAGAATTAAATTCTTTTCTATATTCTTTTTCAATAGTCTAAACATCTAACACTTTTTTAGTTTTCTTCCCTTTTAGGGTTGTTCACTTGAAAGTTGAGACATCTAATTTCTAAATGATGCAAAGTAAGGATTGGAAATTTACATATAATATATAGTTTTTTAGACGAAAACCCAGAAATCGTACTTAAAATTATATACGATTTGATTTCCAAGTTGTGGGATTTTTTAACAAGGGGCGTGGTTTCATACATCATTTTTGAAATAAAGAAATAATTTTATTTATGTTAAACCTAATTATCTATTACGTGCTGCACAATGTTTGATCTGTCTCAATAATATTTGAGAATACGAAATAGCATGGAATAAACATGACCCACCGTCTGGTCTTTTTTGTACTTTGAGAAGTTTTAAATTATTGTTATTGTCCTAAAGTTGTTACAAATGAAATCATATTTTTGTTTGTTGCCAGTTGTTTATTCAGTTGAAGTCTATCTAAACTCGGTGAGCATTCAAATTAACAGTAAAAATAAATTTGCAATTTGGCTTTATCTAGCTGAGAAGATATATTTAAAAAGAGAATGTTTAACGGTATCCTGATGACGTATGATACCTTTATAGTATCCTAGATGTACTTAGACAAGCGTGTTGGAGTTTTGCATATACATATTATTGACTACATTGCAACATCGAACTTGGCGGTGGTAAATAATTTTCAGATATTGAATACCAAAGGTATGTGGAGAGCAAATTCTAATGATTTAATAGACCTTATCATATGGCAAAGCGACAGAGAAAATATATCTTCTCTAAACACAACGTTGTGATAGATATAACATTAAATAAATCTAGATGAAAAGTCCTAATTCACTCACGAGTATTTTTCAGAGTTTGATTGCTCTTCATGGATTTGGTTGCCATGAAAGAAATTAATGGTTGCTTTAGAAGAATTTGATTGCCTTTATCTCATTATTTTACGGTTAACAACGCGGCACACGTATCTTTGTCAGTACTTATAAGATCTTATGTTCAATGAATCTAGAACCTATTGATAGTCTCAACTCTTAACAGGTTCGAAATCATATACCGTACTATCATTTTAAATGATCACTATCCTAGCTTTTTATTGTCATACCAATTAATATACTCCTGTAATGAAACTTGCACAACTAAATAAACAGAACCTTTAACATTACACCACGATGAACACAGTGGTCTCTTAGGATTGCCACTAAAACAACCCTTTAGTGTCCAATTCTTATATACTCCAAAGATGTTTGATTAATTTACATACTCGCTCACAGCTAGACGTCTGAAACATTAAACGTTAGTAAATTTTGACCGCGGTCGTAAGACAGGTATAAACTTGAAACTCTACCAATTATCTACTATATTCTGTACAATGTTTTACCTAACTCCATAATATATTAGAATACGAAATAGCAAGGAATAAAGATAACCCATCGTCTGGCACGTACATTATCCGATGAACATATAGCCGATCAAGACCAAGGTCAATCAAAAAGTCTACGACATTCACCTTTACGGCTAGATCTTGCGATCGATTTTATAAATATATATATATATTATATTTTTGAAAAAATAACCAAATATGTTCTTAAAGTCGAAATTCAGTTCAACAAAACCAAAGGGATTATTTTAAAATAAACAAAGAAATTTTTTTAAACCAAAATCTCCAATAAATTGCCAAAGTAAATTTCTTTTCCACAGCCAAAATATTAGCTTTTCAAATTAAATCGTTATCGCAGTTATAAAACCTTGTAGGTAACAAAACGATTGATGTAATTATATAAATGAAAAGTACAGCGAGTTTATATAACCATCATCCAAGTAACAAGTGAATCTATATCCAATCCTGAATATCTACGTACATATATATATATATATATATATATATATATATATATATATATATATATATATATATATATATAAGAGTGTAGGTTATTTATTTGCTTAATATTTTCTAGAACTACAGTTTTTATTACAATACATACATAGTGTCATGGGAAACTAAAAGAAAATAGAAACTACATACGTACATTACGAAACTTGATAGACTGAAATACATTTTATCTTTGTTTCTAATCAACAATTTTCAGATTTCTGCATATTCTCTTCTGGAAGTGAGCTAAATATGGGTTTTGATGATCTGCCAGTGAATGAGTAAGTGAGCTACGAAATTGACGATTTTTCATGTCAAATATCTCGGGAACTACTATAGATACAAACTTGAAATTCCAACTTGACAGACATTTTAATCTCTTATTACGCACCAGACCTACTAAAAAGATTTCTAGCATTTACTGGAAATAAGCTATGCAGGTGTGATATCGGGGTGTGAACAGCTATGAAGGGTTTCAGCTAGAGGGTGCATCTGGATACATTACAGTACCCAGATATAAGTGGCAATTTTCATTAATATTTTTAAACGGCTGTTTTTATTGCCCCATTTGACAATTTACAATTGTCGTATTTAGTATCCGACAAAGAAGGAATATCTTGGTGCGACGCATTATTGTTACGTTTTTGATGAAATCTACTGAAATCAAACGGAATTTCATATGCAGTTAAATAATGATACATTATAGAATTGCAAGCGTATGTATATATACATATATATATATATATATATATATATATATATATATATATATATATGTATATATATATATATATATATATATATATATACATATATATATATATATATATATATATATATATATATATATATATATATACATATTTATAAAAGGTCATATAATTTGTCACATTTATTCTCTCCATGTTAATTCGTGCAGAGTTGAGTTGTTTAATATACTGATACTTTTGTGATGCAGAAATTTAAAAAAAAATCTTGGGCTTTAGTACCTAAAAGAAAATATGAATGTAACACTTTTAAAAATGTTTAATTATTCTTCAAATTCTGGAAAATCATATCGTATACTTCTACACAATCCTGAGCAACTATATCTGTAAAGTTATTTTCTCTACGACGCTTTATGCACTGTTGAGTTAGTAAATTATCTTGTTACTTTTGTTATGCAGAAATAAGGGCATAGATATTAGCAGAAACATTTTGAAAAAAATCGTTTAAAACTTAAGTATTTTAACTATTATTACAATTCTGGAAAAGTCCGATTTACATTCATCTGACAGCGCAAAGTTTACTTAAAGGACTATTTTATTACAAATATGTTTTAAACATTTCTAAAAATAATTTTAAAAAAACTGTTGCGTGTGTGTTATTTTAGAAACGATAATGGTTATTGGCCTTATATATTCTATCTGTCAAATATATTTTATTCTTTAAATATTATGATAAAAAAAATTTTAATTTACACTTGTCTAAGCAATGATCTGAAGTATATATATATATATATATATATATATATATATATATATATATATATATATATATATCATATTTTATATTCGAGAAGGTAGTAGGAACCACTATGGTAGTTCAGACGTAAAATTAGAGGTGGGCAGAAAAGATAATCACCTGTTTCGCTCTCGATTGTTCTCTTTCTGTCACCGTGAAAAAGAGAAAAAGTGTCACAAGGATTATTTGAATTTCGAATCATTTGTATGTCGTATAGAGAAGTGGTAAGATTATTATTTTCGCTACCCACCGTTAAGGTTGTTTTGACTTATTTGTCAGAGGTTTGTAGCTCCATGAACTCTAGTAGTTTGTTGATATGTATAATAATTTCAAGAAACTGAAAACGTTGTATAAATGAAAGTAAAAAGTCGGTTCAACGTAATTCTAATAAGTAATGATTCGATGTTACAGATCATAGATAAAGGAGCATTAAAAAATACATCAATGTTATCTACGTAATTTTTTCATGCCAGTTTTATTTTATGGTTCACCCCTAATACAAATCAATACCAGTTCAATGCCACTAGATTAATTAATTCTGAATCTGCCTTTTAATTAAATACTACATTTGGTTAAATAAGCTTACATTGTAGCCATTCCAATTACTCGTATGCTGATAACATCAAGCGCCGCCCATATTCAAATTCTTTTGCGTCATATAACACGAGTGTTAAAGTAAAATCGATCTTATTTGGTTCCTACTCTTATTTTATCACAACAAGGTGCGGAGAAATCCGATTCGCTCTCTGTCGTCGTAATTTTCAGCAGAAAAGTTACGATAATTCCGACCCGTTCCTGTTACTATAGGATACTCGTACTCATTTAGTGAATACCTAGTTAAAGGACAATAAATTATTTGTCATTACGTATTTATATTATAAATGCCAAAGTGAATTGTTTGTTTATTTGTTTGTCTCGCTATCACACGTCAACTACCCGACCAATATCCTTTAAATTTTGCGTACATGTAATTAATAAGTGTCATGAACACTAATATATTATTACATAATAGGGTCTATTTTTGGTAATTAGGAACATTACCTCGTCAGTGACAAGAAGTATGAATACATACTTATGTAATGACGCATCACGGCAATATATCAACTTCAATTCTGTACATCATGAACTCTTTAGCCATTTCAATAACATTACCATTTTGTTTCCTTTTCCACGCAAGTGAAAAGTGACTCTTTCAATAATTGTCGAGCCATACTCATACCAACTTTAAAGTTTTATTAAAATCGAGAGCATAAAAAGTATTGATTTAAGTTTTTCAACATATCGTACTATTTGAAGTAAATATTTAATTATGTATAAGTATCCTTAATTTCTGAATTCACTTCGTATAATTCCTATTAACATAATACTGATATAGAGTAATCTCCTGATATGGCTGAATATTAATATTCTTTGGTTTATGGTATTTTAATTCAGAGTTTGCGTAAAAATCCAATATTTATCTAAAATATTTCTGAAGAAAGTAAATTAAATATAAATTCGCAAAATGTTTATTGCTTTTAAATTTATTTCGAATGAATCATATTGCGTTTAATATCAGTACTGCTTAAAAATTTTACATATTTAATAATAGTCTTATAAATAAGAAATAATTTGAAGAAAATAAAATAAATGTAATAGTTTAATATAGTATTTATTCATTTCATTTTTATTATCGTATTATATTTTAGATTTGCTTTTCTTCAGTATCTTTTATATAGTATTAATTATGCCACTATAAGCATTTGTTTACCAAATTGCGAAGAGAATTACTATTACCTTAATAATTATTTAAATATAAATGATGAGAACGACAATTAGTCTTAATGAATTAATAACTGCGAAGTTACTAAATTTAAAAAAAAATAACAATAGCCCGTCCAATTAACACAAATACATTTATATTCTGGAGGTAGTCAATTATTAAAGTTGTTACACAGACATTAATTGCACAATAACCACATATTTGGTAAAGTCAATTTTTAAACGAGTGACATGCGGTTGGGTGGAGGAAGTGATTAATTTAATATTTGTAAATGCCATCAAAACTCATTTAATCTAAATCGTCATTACGTGTGTATTTCCCCGCCTTATATCAATATGCTTCGATACCTGTACCGCTTGATAGCCAACGTTTTAGAAGCGATATAAATATTTATATATCTGATAAACTATTATAACGGGTTTGTGATTGGTTATTTTGAAATAAGGGACTCTTGGCTTTTTTTGCGCATAAAGGAAAATGCAACATACTTTTTGATTCGTCTATTGATTCTTGCGGGTTATTAATACGTCCTTATAAAATATAATTCAATAATACAAATATAAAAGATTATTGTTGATATTTTAGGAAAGAATTCATTTTATGAGTACACATTCATGATACATATTCACATACAAGAGTAAATTCAGAAAGATTTAGGGATCTTTAGAATGTATTTCTTAAGTGAAGAAAGAAATGTGTTTGTACCGCGATTTATAATGTGTTACAATTACCGTGCATTTTCCCTCGATGAAAACTATATAATATTAAATATATAGTTTGCAGTTTAGAGAATCAAGAATTTAATCAAATCACATGACGCGTAACTATTGACAATTTATTTTAAATACAATATGTTGGTGTAGAATTATTTAACCCTTAAATTTATTCCACTAGGGTGCACGATTTAAAGGGTTCAAAATCTAAAACTCTAATTTTATTCCTTATTTAACAATTGACAATTAAGGTTTAATATTTATTTTTCATTGGTTCCTAGATTTAAGATAACATTAATGTACCAGACAATGCTTTCCAGAAGAATGTCGAAATAATGCAAAGAAGTGGTGTTAGGACCAATTGTTGAGAATAACTTAAAAGTATAATATAAAATGGATGCAAAACAGCGGCAATGGGTTTTTCTATAACCATAATATGTAATATTATGGTTACAGAAAAAAGTTGAATTACGAGTATGTATAAAATAATTTTGAGGAGACTTTTGTAAACCTGTATTGACTTTACGGTGCCGCAAGCGAGTATATTTTTAAAAAGATAAAAATCACATCTTTAAAAGATACTAATAATATTTTGCTTAATTTTTTTGTGTTTATAAATGAATGTACCTCCTTCCTTTTTAAATTCAGATGATGGTGGAGATGGACTGTTGGCAACCTCTGGTTCGAACCAGTGTGAAAAGGGGGACTACTTTCTAACGAGGCACTGCGTTGTCTGCGTCTTATCCACCCATTGGCCTTCTCTAAATTCACACTCATCAAGTTGCTGGTTTACTGACAGGTATAACGATACCATTTTTGTTACTAGGGGAATTTTGGTTTAAAGTGTTTTAACCATTGTTGCGTGATCAGTAATTTTTTAAATGTTTTATGAATTATAAGAACTCTTAACTACTAAAATTACATTTTTGATGTACTGTTGAGGGATTCGAGATATTAAAAACAAATTGAATTAGTTCACAAACTTTTTTTATAACTATAATGTAAAAAAATTTGTAAACTAATTTTCGAACATTATATTGCTGATGCTGTTTAAAAAAATCCTTATATTGTAAACTTACTATATAAACTGTTGAAGATTGGAGATATTAAGAATAAATTTAATTAGTTCACAAACTTTTTTTATAATTATAATCTTGTAAAAATTTATAAACTAATTTTCAAACATTATATTCCTGATACTGTTTAAAAAAATCTTTATATTTTAAGCTTACTATATATAGCTGAGCGTATCTAACCTAACCTAACCTAACTTATCAATAAGTCCAAATTCCTGTATCTAAATGCTTAATGAAAAAAAGTTAAAAATTGTAAAATGGAAGGAAATCTGAAGACAAACAAGTTTGATTAATTAACAAACGATTATTAAAAATCTCAGTCATTAATAAAATTCCAAAAAAAATTATACAAATAAGGAAATACACGAATAAATTTATTATATGTTAAGTTGACCTTTGAATATGGTCATGTCCATTATACAAATATTAATTAAATCTTAATTTTTTTCCGTTTAATATAAGACGATTGCAGCATAAATTGTTACAATGTCTCACGAAAAAGGGGGGTTAAAAGTTAAACATATATTTAATTTATACGGTGTCTCTTTAATTTGGATAACTTTTGTATAAATTTAACTGAATTTGAAAAATGGCCGATTTAGGTAGATTTTTTATATATAAATCTAAAATAATGAAATCAGTATTGGTACAATCGCAATATACGTTCAATTTATAAGAACAACAAAACTAAAAATCTACTCAAAACATACAGTTATGCAATAAGATTTTCAAAGACTTGCTACATAACTTTTTGATTGCTTTTTTTAGTCATAGGAAATATTTTGTTCGCTAGTGAAAATATGTGTCCATTAACGAGAAATAATCTTTTACGGACATTGATATATATTTTTCGTTGTTTTTTCACTTATTTATAATATATATATATATATATATATATATATATATATATGTGTGTGTGTGTGTGTGTGGGTGCGTGCGTGCGTGCGTGCGTGCGGGCGTGCGTGCGTGGTTGCGAGCGTGCGTGCGTGCGTGAGTGCGTGCGTGCGTGTGTATGTGTGTGTGTAAAGGAACTATATTTCTTTGATTGGTACAGCGGTCTCTTGTACATAAAAAATGACAATGTATTTATGTATTTCACAGATGGCGCTGTAAGTAATGGCGGCCAACACGGTCAGCAAAGCAGATTATTTTTAGTTGACAGAACTCACGATTGTTATTAAGATTAATTGGTTATATTAAAAGAATTGTATAAAAAGGAATTGACAATTTAAATAATAAATTTTAAATGTAATTTCTTTATTTTCAGGTAGTATAGTACTATTTAAGTTGAACTGTGTAATATTATCGTGTGTATATAAGTACTAAAATAAACTAACTTTGTTTTCAGAGCAACGCAATTGTTTAATTGAATTTTGCAATTCCTAATGAGTTCGAAGAAATTGTCTTATATATATATATATGTATATATATATATATATATATATATATATATATGTACTGTTATATTATATATACTACTGTTTTAAATAGAAAAACATTTTCAAGGGATGTTTTTTGTTCCGACAGGAACTAAGCTTTCATTTGAAACCTCGAAACATTGTATTTTATGTTAAAATTTGCAACAATTCCCATTTTTGTCTTGATCGTCTTTTTTGGATTTGTTTTTAAAATGATAATAACTATTATGAACTACCAATGTGTTATTAATATTTAAAATCGTCCACTCGTATAACCTTAAATTACGTATTACGTTTAATTGTAACTATATAATTAAATTTGACCGATAACCTGAAAATGTATTTACAGAGTCTTGTATATTAAAAAGTACGACATCCTAATTTGCACTGGTTATATTTGTCACCACATTTTATGCAGTTTTCAAGCCGTATTTGACATACGTAACACCGAAATCTTAAGGTCAATGTGACAATAGTGTTAATATATTTAGAACAAAAGATATTATGTATAGAACAGAATATTGTTTCTTAATGAAACTTAAAAAAATGTTATCAACCACGTCAACGTAGGCTCATGAGTAATTTTTATTTTTTCTTCCCTTTTATGGAATAATATTCTTTGGCGATACTGCCTTACTCTTCTTAATTAATTTGAAGCAATATTTTTACAGTTTGGCAACAAATATATGATTGTTAATGAAATTCATAAAATAGCATGAGACTTATTTAAAATTACATGTTTCCCACAATATCGATAACTTTTCTAATTTCTTTTTCTCTTTCCCTTATACCCCTTTTACTCTTTTCCCTCACTGAAATCATTTTAATACTACCAATTTTGACATTTAACTAATTAATAATATAAACAAAATAAATTCGTTGGACATGACGTTGCTCGTACATTATTATCGTTAAAATTAATGTCTATTTTGTATTTTTATCTCATGCGATTAATTAGAAGAACTAGATTTACACCTTGGAATGGATTATACCTTAGATCGGTTAGTTTATTTTAAAATAATTCTTGCTTTTAAAGTAAATATAATATATAAAACAAAATGGAAAAATTTTGTTTCAATTTAGCTATTTTTAAAGTTCACCGTCATATGTGTAAAAAGTGACGAACAAAAGAGTTGTGGAATTATAATGACCGAAGGTCTAGTTTTATTAATACAAGATGTGATGTACTCATGAGGCTGCGAAATAAAAAAAATGTCTTAAAATCTTACAGACGAGCAGACTAACGTTCAAAGTAGTGCCAACGCAAACCGAATTCCCTCGTGAATGTGAATATCACCTACTTTCGTGGATTGGCACGACACGACCGACTTTTAAACGGTTGGGTAAAAACAAACAATCCAAAATTTCAAATGACGCGATTTCCAGCCGAAATATCAAAACCACCTACAATTTCGGTCGAATGACGTAGCACGATGAGTATCTAAACCATTCAATTTTTACCGCACCACGTCAAATGCGATTGACGTACGGAATGGGTGGGAATTCAGGTCGTACCACAATTCATTTACTAAATATATTAATTTTAAGCTACTGTGCGAACGAGACAGACGTTTTGAAGTTTCTTTTAAATGTCCTATATTTCTTATTTTGTGAGCTCCTGAAATTGTCGCGAAAGCATAGCAACTTGACGGATATTATTTTTCGTATTTTAGGTTATAAACACGGTTACAGATATACAAAGGTAAATTGGATGGCGAGAGATATGGTGCGGAGAAGCTAACGTGAATGCAGTCGATATTCTACGCGCATCCATTTGGAGTTGTGTCGAAAGCATGCATTCCGAACGGCCATCAGCGACCAACTTTAAAGCCCGCGGAATTAAAGAAGCGCGTATCGCATTTATAGATTCACTGCCAACACTTCCTCGATGTGCTATAAATTACGTTTTTAAAGGTATATACAACTAATGATATTCAATTTCAGCTTATATTTTCGTCTTTTAGTTTTAATTTCTATAAATGTCTGAAGTATGGTTACTTATATATGATATGGTTACTTACATATATTCATATGTAAGTAACCATGTTATATATAATATGGTTAGTTACATATGAATATATACTTACTTCCAAATTTTAATAAAATTAAATGTTAAATATACTAGTATTTGTTTAATCAGGAGGTTATTTGCTATATAGATCACGATGCCAGCACAATTACAGAGTCGCCGCCCCCTGGTAACTATTTTTTTTCGTTACTTTATATAACTTAGAATTTTTTTCGTTACTTTATATAACTTAGAATTTTTTTAGTTACTTTATATAACTTAGAATTTTTTTCGTTACTTTATATAACTTAGAATTTTTTTAGTTACTTTATATAATTTAGAATTTTTTTCGTTACTTTATATAAATTATATAGCTTAGAATTTTTAATACTTCGTATCTACTGTTAATGATGCCATTCAATGCTGTCATTTTCTAGCACATAATTGCTTTTGATTGTCGGAGCCAAGACAAAGATATATTTAATAATACAGAAAATGGTCATATAACAATTATAATCATTCACAATTAAATGAAACTACGTGATGTAGTATTATTTCTACTTTCTTTAAGTTCTTTACTTATTTAGTTCAATTATAATCATAGTTCGGATTAGTTCAATTATAATCATAGATCGGAATTTTATTTGAAGGTATTTTTAAATAAAATGTCATTTTTAACCTTATCACATGATACAAAATCATTTCACCGGCTTGAAGTATTTCCTCGAAATCACCAGAAATGACATAAAATATTACATATTTTCTACGTAAACAAAATAATTTATTTGGTTATAATTAAGTAACACATTTTTCAGTGCTAATTTCTCAAGCTGTACATTGTAAGTTTATGTAACGAATTAGTTAATTAGAAAGCAAACTCGACATTATAATTGAACAGTGGATTATACAAGAACCCTGCTTCACTTCATCTGACGGCTTATCGATATAATTAATAAATAATCAGCTAAAGGCTAAAGTAATTTTTACCTTCCAATGAAGTAATTATCCTTGACTGTGCCCATGATAAAATGAGTAGGAATGGTAATCAGACCTTTTGTGATGTTGCCTTGAAATTTTATTATTTTCCTTAATATAAGGATATTATCCTCGTACGAATACCTTAAGACTTTATGTCTATTTTCAATTGTTACCTACTAAATGCATAGAATATAGTTTTAATACAAAAAATGACGGAACGAAGTATAAATCCATAGAGGAATATCTATAGTTTTATTTTGAAATTTTAATCTAGGAATATATCAGAATGTTCAAAAGAAATCGCTCTAATATTAGAGCAATTATTAATTCTGGAAAAATTAATATATTAAT
Source organism: Druceiella hillmani (assembly GCA_039881145.1). Taxonomy (NCBI): domain Eukaryota; kingdom Metazoa; phylum Arthropoda; class Insecta; order Lepidoptera; family Hepialidae; genus Druceiella; species Druceiella hillmani. The sequence continues at coordinate 19,227,426 of JAYKKI010000007.1, forward strand.
AAAGTCGATGTGATATAAAATAATCCAAATGTATTCCTGAAATGAAATCTTTCTACGAAGCTTACTGGCAAACAAAAGATATGAGGCGAACACTCTATTATCAAGCATTAAAAAATTAAGTTTGCTTTCGTTTAAGTCTTTAAATACTTTATCATTTAAGTCTAATACAAAAATTGTATCTGGTCAACACTGCGCTGCCAATTGAATTGAGTACCTTCTCAAATATGAAGGACGTGGACGAAATAATGGTCCTTGAAATTAGTAGAAGAAACGCTGGTGCTTAAGTAACAAATTTTAGAAGTGAATAGAAAATATCGCTTCTAATGAACATATGAATCGCCATAATTACATATTCTACATATAAATAAGATGAAATTATGTAAATTGTAATATGGTATTTGACATTCGATTCATCGATTTTTAGCTAGATAATATTTGGATGATCGAGGTATTTGCACACTCCTACTATAGAAGTCATCCAAAAGTGTTTGGCAGGAAAACGCATTCACTTCCAAGAGAGTGTACCATCTGTATAAATAGATTTTATTCATAAAGGTCAATCTACATATATATTTTTCTAATTTTCTTTGATACTTCTTATGAGGTTTTTTACTTCCCTTTTCAGTTATATTATATACGGTGAACCCATAATTACTCCAAATCTGTTTGAAAAGCTTCTTCAGGAAAATTAAAATGACATTATATACAAAATATAAATAATAAAACGCGTTTCATTTGTTTTCGTATTTCTGACTTATTTTCATATTATGGCCATATTTCTGAGTACCACTCACGTCTCAATTGGACATAATTCTTGTGTGATCTAAATTTCAATATTTATGCTTTTGAAAAAAAGCAACCCCCTGATACCTTAAAATACAATAGATTTCTACAGCGGTTCATTAACTATTCATGTAATTAAATAATAGAATATATTTGAATCAAGTACAGGGGTTATACACTCAATAACTTCTGACGTTATATTGAATAGAAACATTATATTCTTAAAACATTGACAAAAATAATATAGGACCGTCTGACATAAGATATGGGAAGTAAAATAAGAGTAAACGATTTACGACAGTTGAGCCATTACAAAAACGTGCGCAGCGTTAGAATTTTCTGACAGAACCGACGGATTCAGTTTGTCAGGAATACATGAAATGTTTTGTCTAGATTTCTCTGTAATAGTCATATAATTAAAATACTTTCTGATTGAAGAAAAAAAAATATGCTAACAGTAGCACAACCACACGCTGCAAGTGATAAATTCATAATAGGTGACAGTTAATAGAATCAAGGTTTTTTTAAGGATCCATTTAGAAAGCAAATTGTATTATATTTATATTCTTATGTATAACCGCATTGGCTATAAAGTTTTCAGCCCTTAAGCTTATTTATATTTGCCAGTAAAATACTGTAAAAATATTAGTGATGTGAAGTGATTACGACAAAAATCTTGCTACCAAATTAAATGTAAAAGAAAAGAATTTTGAGACCGCATAATTATTCACTTCTGGCTAACATCAATCCTATATAGGCATTCAAAATAGTCCAAATTTTCCGAAATTGCCGATTACTTTTCAGGCTATATAGAAAAATTCAGATGGTGCGTATAGGCGAATGAAAAAAAAATAGTAAAAACTAGCCCACACTTTTATATCAACACCGCAATAAACGTTGTTTTCAAAGCTTATGATCCAGCCGTCAGTAATGCAGGATAGCACAAGATTCATAGATCTCATCGCGAAGATTCATAGATCTCAGGGATAAAATCCTTTTGCTACCCCGACCAGGATTTATTTTAAACAAAAACATTCTTTGTGAACTGCAAAATCGTATTACGTTAGCCAAAAGAACTTTTTTGAAGTAAAATTCTTTCTTAGATGAAAATGCCTGTTCCTAAAAACGAAATTTCTCCAAATCGCTCATGCGATCTCTCTCAACGTAGGGTTCCGAAATGTGAATGTTAACAAAAAATTAAGAAAATAAACTTGCAATTTTTGAAAGGCGCATTTAACAAATTAGTTTGGTGGCATGAGGGAAAATTATCAATAGAGAAGAAGGTTTAATTTTGTAATTTAGAAATTAAACGAGGATCCTGACCTTATCAAATATATTAAAATTAATAGAACAAACTGCTCCGTTTTTGTATTATTAAAAGAAAGGAGAATAATCTCACAAAGAAAGTTCTTTTACTGAAATTTTTAGGAAAAAGAATAAAATATTTTGTACAAACAAAATGAATCGACTTCTAATATCCATCTAATAACACGCGCATTGAAAAATATAAAACAATGAAAGTAAACATACTCAGTTGGAACTTTTGCAGTACAATGTCATTTCCGAACATTAATAAATTTGCAAAATACTGCCACTACTAGAGATTTTTGGAATCGGTGCCAAGTCGACGCTTCTATACTCTTTTAAATACATGTATACACTCACACATACACCCACAGATGAATACTACGTTTCACTTTACCGTACGTACGTCATTTTTTTATATTAATTGTTTCATGTTTTTATATCATTTTCTTGCATACATGAAGACAAGTGAAATGAGTCCTAACGTGATGAGTTTACTCCTTATCAGCGAAAATTCCTGTTATCACATCCCCATCATTGTACCCTGAATTTGTTAAAGGACAGATTTATGCTCCTCTTAGTAAGAGGAGCATAAATCTGTCCTGTCTCTCAAAGCTTTAGAGAATTTTATAATCAGATTATCATTAGATTTATATCACCCAAACTCGATTATAGCATCTGTGTTGTTCATTGTTGAGAAATTCTATCGTATACTTGATTGATTAATGCCAGAGACATGAGGTCAAAACAATAACATACTCAAAACAGGTCGTATCACTACATCCTCAGGCCGAGGAATTGGAATCTGAAGCTCTATGATAAAATCTCTGCTTGTGACTCACAGTACTAATTTAAAAACAGCAGGTCCTTACGTTTCATGATTTAAGCAGGCAATAGGCCCGTAACATAAGGATTGAAGAGTAGGAACCTGAAGTTTAATGACAGAATCTCCGTTCGAGATCCACAATGCAAATTTAAAAATGTCAGATCTTCAGGTTTCACGGTTTAAGAAGATAGCCATGGTTATATTATAACTAAATGTTGATGAAACCATCCTGGGCGCATACCCTTACAAAAAAAAGAAACATCCAAATTGGTTGGACCTATAATATGCAAATTCGAACTCGGCACTTGTGCTGTTCAGTGTTGAGGAAATATATGGAATATGTTCAATTTCCATGTCACAAAATTTTTATGAGACGACACCAGGATCGTGTCCTTCCTATAAAAAAAATTATCAAAATTTGTTGAACCTGTATCATCCAAACTCGATCGAGGCACCTGTGTTGGCCAATTTTGGAAATTTTATGGTATATCTTCCATTTACATATCTATATTCTAACTAAATTTTCATGGGATTATACTAGGAATATACCCATCCAAATACAAAATCATCCTAATAGAAATTAGAAATGCTGAAGATATGCGATAACATATATAAAAAATACAGACGAATTGAGAACCTCATTCTTTTTACAAAGTCGGTTAAAAAAGGAGACCATGTTTGAGATGGACCTTTCTGAAGTTAGATCTCAATATTGTAGGAGAAGGAACTGGCAGACAAAATTCAAGTATAGGCGGTGCTGTGAAAATCTTCCAATGAAAGCCTAAGGTCAATAGACACCTAAGACATATAATATGCGATGGTGCTGATTTAATACAATTCCTGAACATAACGAGTGATTTTTAGCTCCATTTCTCCTGTCATTGAAGGCACTCAATGTATGATTTGCCATCAACCAAATTTTGGATATACAGACAAGTTTTCAAACAAAAGTGATCTGTATGACTGTAAAGATTTTTCAAAAAAGTGCAAAACAAATTATAACTTCTAAACCATTGATTTTTGCGGAACTAATTTTTTTTTTTAAATAACTTGGTCGCTACTTAAAAAAAATTATACTTCCCTATATATGTACTACGAAGGGTTATTTTTTAAATTTATGTGTGAGTTATAACTCTGCCACACATCATTTTAATATATCTCCAACAGTTTAGGCAGCGTAAGTCAAATTCTCCGACTTACCTCACAAATATCGCTATAGTTCCAATAACTTTATTTGTTACATTAAAGGTATGTAAAATAATATTTTCTGGAATAAACGATCTAACAAATACAGTAAACCATGTCAAAATCCATTTAGAAAAAGTTAAGTTATAAGCAAACAGATAGAAAGGCAGGCAGCGTTCCGTTTTACGAAATATATAATTACATTTTCTTGCTTCAGGGAGAATTGTAAGTAAACAGACAGAAGCGCAGACAGCAGACGTCGAGTTTTACAAATAGCCCAGTGAAATTAGGTAAAAAAAGGGGTCAACCTCGGAATGAAAGATAATAAGCTGGAAATTGGTAAAAACCTTTGTTTTGTCGCCCTAAATATTGTCTCAAAAGTCACAAATGCTATCGTGTCCGCGTCTTAAGATATTGAAGGTCAAAGGTCACAAAAAACGATTTTTCGCGAATATCTCTGTTCCTATTGCTTAAATGATATTTTCACCTATTATGAAAATTGTAGAGTATAAAATTCTTTACAACTTTTGTCTAAACTTTTTTTTTATACGATCAACCGTTTTTGAGGTAGAGCGCGAAGAGTGCGCAGCGTACAGTCATATATGAGCTAATGCAGGGTCAAGCGTGAGTTACGGTTATCAGACGGTGTATAAAGTCAATTGTTGGCAAAAAAATTATAATTATTAAGCAATGCCCATTATTTCTGTACTTATTATTAATTATTTATATTTAATTATTCAACTATAGTATATTATTAATTCTGGATTATCTATTTTAGTTATATTTTAAATTAAAACGACATTATATATGTTTCCTTTAAAACGTGTAAATTTTTAAATACTTATATAACTGGAAATACTTGTCCCTACCCTATGATCATTTCTATTTATAGCCGGGACGGATGTTCTATTGTATTCAAGGTCACTTTCTCTTTTAAGGGATCACTTTGTATTATAAGAGCCCTACGTATTTGTTATTTGTAGGACCCCTAAGTGCGAGTGAGCGCGGTATATACTCGCACGTTTTATGGTTTCGTGTGCAGTGAGATATTGTGTTTAGTATAGTCTAGATTATTCGTTAGTTTGAAATTGTATTTTCACAACGACGGACGTACGGTTTTAAGAGCTATGGCTGATTTCTGTTTTATATGTGATAGGTCACTTTCAGAAGGTGTTTCTGTGAATGTCGTACGTGGTTTACAAACTTTAAGAACTGCAAGTATTGAAAGGAATGATGGACATATAAACTATTTAAATACTTTAAGTTCTGTAAATGTGCATTCCGAGTGTCGAAAAGTGTACACTAGCAAAAATGTTATTGCTGCATCGAAACGACGCACAGAAGAGGGTGAACCTTCAACGTCAAGTGCACCTCGTAAAAAAAGAAATGAACCGTTTGATTTTAAAAATTTGTACTTATTTTGTAGCCATGAGGCTAATGAAACAGCAGAAAGGAAAAAAAACATAAGTATAGACGGACAATAAGTAATGTAAGTACTCTTGCATTCAAAGACAACGTAATTAAGAAAGCAGAAGAACGAAACGATTCCTTTGGAGAACTAATAAAGGAACGTATACTTTACGAGTATGATTTGATCGTTGCTGAAGCAAAGTATCATACTATTTGCTATACCAACTTTTTAACCCGTGTACCATCTGCAGATAAGAACCCTTGCCAAGATGATCAAGTCACTCAAGCAATGAAGGAGATTTTTAGTTATATAGAAAATAATGCAGATTCTCAATTTACTTTGAAAGAGCTTAAAGATGTCCCTACAGAGTACATGCCCGACGATAAGACAATTATTAAAAAACTACAACAAAAGTATTTAACTGATATAATAATCACCAAAAAAATAGGATCATTTACAATTATATCCTTCCGTGATACACAGGTTAATGTATTATCAAAAGCTTGGTACGAAAATAAAAAAAGCACTCCTGCAGAAGAGCGTTTACGGATTGTAGAAGCTGCTGCGGCTATTATTAGGGAAGATATTAGATCATCTGTCGTTGAAACTAAGACGTATCCACCTCCGAATAAAATGCTAGATGGTATTAATGAAGAAATACCAAAAACATTATCACATTTTTTGTAAGAAATTATATTAAAAAATAGAAAAGGAGAAGTAGATCATTTCAAAACGAAATGCACATCTATCAGTCACGCAATAATGTCTTCGATACGAGAATGGGGCTGGAAGCTTGAAAATGAGATCCTGGAGCCCATAACAACGTTATTACCTCCAGCACCAGCCGAACTACTAAACACAATACTTTGCAATTGCAAAAATGGTTGTGGTTCCCGCTGTGGATGCAGAAAATCAGGGCTACTATGTTCTTTAGCTTGTGGCCAGTGCAATGGACAAGCTTGCCTCAACGCTCCACTATATCCAAGTAATCCCGATGAAGAAAGCACATACGATCCTGAAATTCTAGAAGGTTTGGAAATTAATATGACCGATAATGAGGATGATGACAATGAATTGAATATTTTAGAGTGACAACAAGAAAAAGACGACGAAGAAGAAGATAACTAGCTTCCATTCGCAATTTCATTCGATTCACAAATTATTTTAATATTTAAACTCACATTTTAATAAATGTATAACATGCCATATTTAATGATAAATAAAGGTATATCTAAAATATATTTCCTTACTGTCTTTTTATTTTAAAATATAATTAAAATAGATAATCCAGAATTAATAATATACTATAGTTGAATAATTAAATATAAATAATTAATAATAAGTACAGAAATAATGGGCATTGCTTAATAATTATAATTTTTTTGTCAATAATTGACTTTATACAACGTACTGATAACCGTAACTCACGCTTGACCCTGCATTAGCTCATATATGACTGTACCCTGCGCACTCTTCGCGCTCTACCTCAAAAACGGTTGATCGTATAAAAAAAAAGTTTAGACAAAAGTTGTAGAGAATTTTATACTCTACAACTTTCATGATAGGTGAAAATATCATTTAAGCAATAGGAACCGAGATATTCGCGAAAAATCGTTTTTGGTGACCTTTGACCTTCAATATCTTAAGACGCGGACACAATAGCATTTGTGACTTTTGAGACAATATTTAGGGCGACAAAACAAAGGTTTTTACCAATTTCCAGCTTATTATCTTTCATTCCGAGGTGAAACCCCTAATTTGACTGGGCTAAAATATAGTAAAGGTGGAATGCAGATGTATAAAACAAACAAAGTTATATTGAATATGATAACTAATTACAGTTGAATAGTACTTAATGTCGTTTCCTTGGAATTATCTTTTACGTTTAAACATTAATTAATCGAAAAACAAATTCTAACTAATATCTTTTTAGCTTATCTGCTTAAATTTTATGACATATATTTTATGGCATGTTATTCATTTTATTGACAGACAAGTTATTTCTGTCAATAAAATGAATGACTGTAACGTGGAAGTGATTCCTACACTGACTATCTCAGAATTTGTACTTGTTTGTGGTACACTTTAGAAAATAATAACTGAATATCTAGGATTCAAATTCGACTGAGTAATTGAGATGATGTCTAACGCTGTCATTATTGATGGTGTTTGCCAATATGGCAAACATCAATGCATCCATAAACCATGGAGTTCTGTTTTAGGTAATGTTTCATTCTCCCCTTTCCCTTCGTATAGCTTATCGTAGCTTTAACGACACTAAAAATCGTAACTTAATTTTTTTCCTATTATTTCTAGAAAGTATTTTTATTATGCATAAAAGATATACACAGTAAAAACGCCTTCTAGAAACAATAGAAAAAACAATATACTTATCGCTGTTAAAGCTTTTGGAAATGCTGTAACATTTGAAGTAATTTTGGCAATATAATTATGTTGCCAAAATTACTTCAAACTATAGAACATTTTATATTGAAAAGCAGCAAGAAAAGTAGAGTGGGATACTTTTCCATATACTTTTTATGGAAAAGCATCTTTACCTATTTTGCTTTTCTGTTAAATAGGAAGTGAAATAAACAACGTAGCAGAGACATGGATTCCATCTCTCCCTACGTAATCCAGTACAGTTTTCCGTAAATCTACCTCTGCCGTAAAGGGGAAACGTATTTTAAATATATCCTTAAAGAAAAAGATTGCAATTATTTTTTTTATATGAACGATGCATATCGTTGTATATGCAACGTTCACGTCCTGTAAACGATGGTCTAAACGAAAAAGTGCGATTAGCCATGGTATATCTGGATTACTGAGAAAATTTGACATTAATAAAAATCTATTAGTTTTCGAGATATAGACACTTCTTTAAAATTTGCGAAAATCACTACTCTAGGTCGATCTTTTGGATGCCACGACTTCAAGTTAAATCTGATTTGTAATTTTTTTGTAGTCAAGTTATACGCCTTTTGATGTAATTAAAACATTTTACGACAATTAATACGGTTCCCGAATCGAAAATTTATTTTTCAGGATTTTGTAATTTTCGTCACTCAACTTTAACTGTTTGCGCCGAAAAAAAATGTACCACTTAGAACGTACAAACCATTTCAAAAATTGGCACATATCATTCAAAAATTATAGTAATAAAAATCTTATCGCCTTTATAAAAAAAAATATGCACACTTAACCACAGAAGGTATCCATTATGAGTAATTACCCTTTTTGAATTTTCATTTAATTTTCTTTAATTTTTTTTTTGACTTTCGGGACATTGTACAGTACTGCCATATTAATAAATTTCGACCCATATCAATACATGTATTATGCATGTTAGGTTACTAATGGATGTAGTATTCTTCAGGTGTCAGAGTTCGACAATTTCCTCCGCCATATTATTCACATCATTGTTTATGAGTCTATTTGAAAGGTGACGTTTATTTTTTTTTGCTTTATGAATAAAATTTCTGAAGAGTATGAGTGCTTTTAATAATGACTAGATTGCTAAAATTCCTAAAAAAATATCGTTGGAATATTTATAATTAGCTTTTTCATATTTTTGAATAAAAATTTACATTGAAAAAAAATACAAAAAAATTAATGGCATGTACTACTGACATGAATTAGGATGAGAAAAATAAAGAACAAGGACACAAAAGAGAAAGAATTCAGGAGAGATAGGTATTTTTTTATTCGATTCTTGAAAACAATCATGGAGGTGATTTTTCTGGTGTCAGGATCCAGTTGATTTCATAGTTAGGCTGCGTGAATATTAAAAGATTCTTCGTTAGAGGTAGAGGTACGTTTGAAAATAAGTAGGGAGAGTAAGCTAGTAAGGGCGTAATCCAAGCCCGTGAGCAGTAAATCTTTAAATTTCTGTCACGTAGGATCATTTGGATTCCGAGAGTTCTTTTGATATATTGAAGAGAAGTGAAATTGGCGTTGATTGCGGATCTTCAGTCATTTGAGATGTTCTAACTTGTTTAAAGATTGTTCATTTATATCAAGACATCATACTCAAGTAGTGGTAGTAGTAGTGTTTGGCAAAGGTAGATTTTGTTTGTAGCCTGTAGAAAATTTCGAAGACGAGTCAGAGAGTCCTGTTGAAAACACGTAAATTAACATAATTTACTTGAGGTTGCTAATTAAGATTTTGATCGATTAATAGATACAGATCTTCAACAGTATGACAGACATAAATGGGATTATTGCACTATTTAAAACTAATTAAGGTAATCTTTGGCTATTAAGAATAACAGCTTGAGACTTGCTTGGGTTAAATAAGAGACACATTTCGTAAACCAACTGTCCAACTGAAACAAGATCCCTATTAAGAATGTTGATAGTTTCTATTATGGAATGAAGGTCCGAATGATCATAGGTTTGTAGATCATCAGCATAAAATTGATAATTACTACAGATATTTTAACAACATCATCAATAAATATTGAGAAGAGGAGAAGAAATGAAATCTAGACGCATAACAACTATTAGGTCTGTCCACTCAGAATACGTATCTGACGACTTAACAGTTTGCTCGCGTCCATGGAGATATCCGCTAAATCACTCAAGCCAATGCTAGGATATATTAAAATATGTCAAACGAACTAGAAGACTATCCAAGTCAAAAGAGTTTAATGCACTGCTGAAATCAAGAAACATGAGGATTAAGGTACTGTCACTAGCTTTGAAGCCAGATTGAAGTTGATTTAGAGACGTATAAGCATTGAAGAAGGAAATGAATTGTCTATGAACAATATGTATAAAGATTATGGATAGAAGCTGTACGATCGACGCTGTGTTAATATTTTGATCATACAAAATAGTTCTATTTTATTTACGGACAGAAAAAAAAATTATTTCTTTTTATTATAAAAATAATGTTTAGTATGAAAAGAAATTAAATTAAATAATCCTGTTCAAGATTAGCGAGTCTCCTCAAAGTCATACTCTTACTAGTCTATTTTTCTTTCACTATTTTTCCACAATCATATAGGTAGTAGCAGATTCGCCACAGGTCGATATGTTATCGACGACACGCGCGGACCCAAGTAGATTATGAACAATAAAACAGAAATGGTGATGAGTTTAGGCGCGGCAGATGGATCGATAGTTTCATACGAACCGACGTACAACGTGTACGTCGGTCAGTCTTTGTCAACCCGCCTATGAATTGTACAAGGGCCGGGCTTGATAGTAAAGTTAATTTTCGTACTCAGTAAAGCAGTACAACTGTTAATATAGAACCTTGTTACTCTGGCAGCAAAGCCGTATTTAAGTTATCAATTGAAGTTTATTATTAAGATATCAGTAGGTATGTAGATAAGTAAGTGTTGGTATAAACAAATGCACGAAGTAATTAAACGATAGCAGGTAGGCGAGTGAGTAAATCTAGGTATAAAAAAAGACATACAAAACTAGAATATTAGTAGACAGGTTAAGTACATATACAAAAAAGCATTGCAGATTTAAATTTTCTGTAATTAATAGTAATTAAATTGGAAAGGTCGTGCTCCAATAAAAAATCTCACTTTGGATCGATTCTTATATTGCAGCAAATAAACGTAATCATAGCGCCATTCAGAACCTGATAAGCGCCCTCTATCGCGCAGTAGAAATACTTTATTTGATTAATAATGTGTTTTTACTCGAGTGCGGTGAAGCCGAAAGAGATCAATGTTATCGATATGACTGTACTTGTGTATTTTTGTATATATGTGTGCATATTTATGTGTATGTGTTATATATTATGTAACCATGTCATGTATGAATGTAAGCACGTTAACTATGTAAAAATATTTTTATTTTCTATAAATGAGGGATAATTAAAGTCTTTGCGATTTCGTGACATGCTGGATAACGTTAGACATGATAAACAATAGAAATGGGAAAATAAGACTTTTTAACGAAAACATTGAAATGTCTTCAAATAACGAATAACATACGCAATGAAACGTGTAAAATACTAAACTAGTCTAAATTGGAAGTTTTGTAGTAAAATGTAGTTTCGGAACATGAATTAATTCTCAAAATATTGCGACAGTTAGTATAGGTTTAGATGAAGGTTATTCTGAGTATATGCTTAGATACCAAGCATCGACGCCTCTCTCTCTCTCCCTCGCTCTCTCTCTGTCTATTACGTATTTGCACATTCACACGAACAGCATAAGCATTTATTTGATGGGCTTTTGGTTTAGTTAGATTGCAATTACGATGGTAAGTAAGAGTAAGGTTCTCTGTGCTTTACACATACATGCACACCCAAAAACAGACAGATAAACGCTACTTTCGACATGAAACTGACTCCACAAATCTCTGATAGTAGCAATATTTCACAAATTCATTCATGCTTGGAAATTATACATTACGGTAAAACTTTCAGTTGATACCCGTATTTTTATCATTAATAAGGACCTTTGGTTAGCGATTAATATTAGCAGATGATTTCTGTTTGTATTATTTTTGGAGTAGGAATTGTAGACAGTTTCAACAAAATGTTAATTTGGAATTAAATATAGTTTAATCGTTCCCGTGAAGAAAATTGATCTACATAGTACAGTAGCTTAGTTAGAGCGGTACCCTATTGCGAAGTTCAAGTTTCTTTTGAAACATAATATAAATTTTTATCTGCACGCTAGCGGCTTAAAATGATTCATGGCCACTCGTCAGTTGTAAAGATTCCAAATATTTAGTTCTCCCAGTAAATGTTGTTTTGCGACATTCGTACGTTAAGCATTTAAGCCCTCGTAGTTATTCCTCGTTGTTTACATTTCCTCTGCTGTGCCGTGACGTCACTGCTGTTGTTGAAGTAACTATTTATTTTAAATATATACCTATATATACATATATATATATATATATATATATATATATATATATATATATATATATATATATATATAGTTTATACTAGCCTTCTGTCGATGTGCTGCCATAAATACATTTGAAAATCATACTCTGGACTAAATATATCTGAAACTTCTTCGAAATCTACTTAATAATTTGATTATATAATTATAAACAAATATCAAGTCGCATTGCAAAACTATCATATAATTATACTCTTTGATATGTTAAGACACATTTACAAGGGATTTGACTGTTTACTTAAAAATTACATGCAGTGTGCGATTCACATTTTGAATACGACCTACGTATATTATTAAATTCATCTACGCACTAATTTTGAATGTACGTGAGACATAAGAATGAAAGTTATTTAAAAAGTACATTTGAATATGTAGCATTATAAAAAATTTGCTTCAAATATTAACTTCAATGTGATTATTTTTATGCAGATATTTTCATGAAATATTTAGCAATAGTTACGTGACATTACTTTAAAAGCCTTGCTAATAAAGAAACAACTGTTACTCAAATGAGAGTGTGCGATTAATTTTATATTACACATGTAAATGATGGTATGTCGAAGAAATTTTAATTATGTCGCTCAGTTACATGATTGCATCTACTTTATGTAGCTTGACATATATACGTATATTCAAGGGTAACTTGTGCAAGAAATGATGTGTCATACTATAAAACCGTAGGATATTTGAATGTATATAAATACATAATTAAACAACATTATGTATTTATATACATTCAAATATACTACGGTTTATGTGCAACAACAAACGTCGGTATGGGCACAGTTTGCTAGCTAAATACCCCTTGTAGTAGTCGTAAATATCTTCATAATTGATGATATAGTCCTTTTGGAAAAAAGAAACACATATATTACAGTGGGTCATAAACACATCGTCAGCCAGCGCTCATATATTATGAATATAATTTGTGGATGGCGTTATATGTATAAGTTACTCATAAATTTGTTCTGTGTTATATATTAATATGTAAAAGTAGCAAGGTCGTGTCAACGTTGCAGGATATGTTGAAGGTTCCATAATAAATATTAACGAATCGACATAAATGTGAAGTGCTCCTGAGTTTTTCTAAATCGCATAACGATGCTTCCAGCTTCAGGTGGGTAAACTTTAACATCCCTATATGCAAAGCAATCCTTGGTCTTTTGGAAGTGATTTAGTTTAAAATCATTTAAATTTATTAAGTTCAAAATTAACCAAAGCCAAGTTTCCCAATTAATTAATTTTTTGTAAAGATATATATATATATATATATATATATATATATATACACACACATATATGTACATAGATAGATTTGTATAAAAGCATATACATATATCTAGTAGTATTCAAATCACAATAAAGAATTATTATCCAATTTATGAAATCACCAATTATGTTATAAAACATAGACGTGCTATTAACGCTCTAAAAGTGGTCTTCGAAAGATGAAAGACGTATTTCATCGTCAGTACAACTATCTCTTTTATACACATGCTTTCTTTGACTATCAATTTCATTATAGATTGCCTGTAGCCCTACACAGTCTTATTTTGTAAACATTTCGTGTAAGTATAGAATATAACATCAATGTTACTATTTACTTAGTAAACATGAGTTGTATTTTAGACCGCTTTGTTACGATTTTTCTATATAAGTCTTTGACTTCTCAACACCGATTCCCAACGTCTCGGAATATTCGTTACATTAGTCAGGTCACCACTTCTGCTAAATTCTCGAATTCGGTGTAACTGCTAAAGGAAGCTGTTCTAAGGTGGAACAACGCTGCCCATACATCTATTAACTTAGGAAGCAAATCGTATTAAGATAAACTTATGTCTGGACTATATAGTGCACGAGGCGAGACTGCCCACTCGAATTGATGTTGCTAGTCAGTCCCTATGTGAGGGCGCGCATTCTCTTTCTGAATGAATTGTTTATGAATGAGGAAGTGAAACTAGTTTTTGTTCATCATTATATTCAACTTCTACAAAAAGCCACAATTATTCGCATTTGTGCCTCGTGAAATTTGTTTATACTTCTCCTTGGTAATAGTAAGAGAATATGACCTTTGATCACGCTGAAATTTTTGGTTCATGGAGACGATGAACTTTTCCACTCGTTTTATTAAGTTTTTACTTCCGGTTTAATCTTTAATCCACCTTTCATCCATAGCGATAATTCGAAACAGGAATGTCTTGCCCTAAACGATAAGCTTTTATTTCAATAGTATGGCAACATTCAGTCGTTTCTTCTCGTATTAAGTAATTATTTCTCTATTATACAAAGTGTTTTTCGAAATATGGAATATATTTATCTCATACGTTACTCTTCAAACGACATTTTTTGCTTTCAAATTCTTTTAAATGCACAAGTTTCATATTTCTGGTGATTATGTTTCTGGTCATGAAACATGACTTGTGCTTTCTCAACCATAAATAATCCAACGGGAAACTATCTGTGCACTATAAGCTTCACTTAAAGCTTGATTAACCGGATTTTAACACACATATTTTTAATTTTAATACATTGATCTTCAACTGTTACAAAACCATCTGTAGTGTTATTTCCAACACTTGTTTGATCAAAAATGATAGGAGATATGTGATGAACGAAACACTTGATCAATTCTCCAATAGGTACTTACTAAACAGCAGCTATCCACTCCGCAGTGTTATCAACTTATATATTATTTATGAAGTTCCCCAGGTATATGTTTGGTCGGCAAATAACCAACTCTCCCGTTGACTTGATGGGGAATTCCGATCTTCTGAGTTTCGACGAATAAAGAACAAACAAAATTTAAATATTACACGAAGAAGACTTAGAGTGCACTTGCTTCATTAATCGTGTTTAGGGCAAAAAGTAAGCTACTTTAATGCTAGTTGAAGAACGATACGTCGAAATGTTACTTTCATATTGTAATAGCAAAATAACTTCACACTTTGGGAATCTTTTATATGGCTGCTGGCAAGTGATTTTATATTGTAGTCTTACTATTAAATTATATCACTGTCAAGTTCCAGCGTCATCATTTAACTGCGTAAATCGTAATACTCATACCTCAATATTTTTGTAAAATTTTTCAAACTTACTTTTTACCCCCTAGCAACATTTTATGGGATGGCAATTTCCACCGTAACCCCTAATTCTACATGAGGTGTGAAAGTTTCAAAAAGACTAGGCGACGCCTGGTACGTACTTATTATTTTATTAAATTAATTTAAAGTATCCTTTTGCTTAAGAATTTCAGTGCGAAGTTATCTAATTAAAAAAATAGTGCCATTACTGTATAAAATCTCGCTAATAGATTTAAAAGATTGTCTGCATAAATTTTCGTTACATGGTCATGAATAACCAATCTGACTTAGCAATGTTGGCTACCATTGTTCTCATGAAAATACACAATGAAAGTGGTCAGTGTGTCCATGAATATTAATGACAATACATGAGTAGTAAAGAATGATTAGTTATCAATTTTAAATATATTAAATAACAATGGACACAATTTATCTTGTAGGATAACATGCCATAAAAAACGCGTCAGATGCTAATTAAACCTCGTGCATCGAGTATTCCTTAACAAAGTGGGCAATTATAAATATTTGTATTACTACAACTACGTAAGCATTACGCTCGCGACTTGAGTCTACAACCTCAGATTAAACAAAAAAATGTTAGCGATTCAGTCAGACATATCGAAATGAAATATTTAAAAAACCTAATTACTCAGTTGAAAAGGAGACTGCGGCAGACAATCGGACATACATATATCGAGATGAAATCATTAGTGCTTTCTTTTCAGTTTGACTAAATATTAAATTAACCCATTCGTGGTAGAACACGTACCAGGAGGGTTCCGTAGATACTTATGTAGATTTAAAAATTTTAACATTTAATGATACATAGTGTTTTGATTAAACTATGAAAATATGTTGCCTAGAATATCTTCCACAGAGCTAAAAACATCGTGAATTTTTAAAAAAATATCTAGTTTTATTTACTCGTTACTTTTGGAAAAATTGCCATAAATAGAGAATTATGGAAATATTAGAGCCTAACTAAGACTTTCTACGTAACGGGGTCATTAAGAGACATGATAACAAAATGGATCTAAAAATTAAAAATTTAATTGTCTACCATGTATTTATTATTCAGTCTCTGCTTTGCCCAGATAGATGTAGATTTGTGCTCTGCTCAAAAATGTCACTAACATGAATAAACCTCTATATACCTTGTATCACTCTGTTATACAAATACAATATATGCGTCGATTCGATCTAGTTACGTTTTTGTCAAGATTATGAAATTTGTTAGTCATTCATAGTAGATAAGTAAGTATATTATTTTTTTCTTATTTGCGTATCAGCTACAAACTGTCATACGACCTTGACGTGTCGAAGAGATTGTTTTATCCTAAAAGTTGAACAGGATTTTATAAACAGAATAAATTATTTTAAATATACACACGACACAATATTCTATTATCAGTACAACAGCACAACAAAATAACACGAGACAAAACTATAATAAAGTGTTTCTAGCTACAGTTAACTATTCGATCATTGTCAAAATAAATCTAGTCGGACGAATGAAAAATAATGTACAACCACCAGACAAAGCAGTTGTGACATTAAGATTTTTTTCTATAACGCAGATTGGAATTTACGTAAATGGTAGTATAACTAAACGCTTAATCCACTATAAAGTGACACTAATTTATAAACGAGTCAGTCAGTTCAACCTTGAATGGTTAATTTGCAGTAAAAAATGTACGTACAAACGTCCAAATAAATAAGGGAGCGATTAATTTTAAATAGAGGAATAGCGTTTCCGTAGTCAACGAGGGTGGATCAAATATAAACGACATTTTTCATTCTTAATTTTTTATTTCTACTTAAAAAATATTTAAAATATTTTTCTATGTAGTGCCCTGCTTTAGAAATGTATTTGCCTAAACGGATGGGTAGTTTTTTTAAATTTCTTCAGCGTAGAAAGGATTAGGTTGTGCCAGGAGTCAGTTGCACATGAACTGCTCCACTCTATTATTATCGCTGAATCGATAGCCTCCCAGGGTTTATATGAGTTAGTCTAAAAAATGGATGTCGTAGGGCAGTAAATTTAGACTATAAACCTAAAGTATAGAAGTCGTAGGGCAGTAAATTTAGATTATAACCCTAAAGTATAGAAGTCGTAGGGCAGTAAATTTAGATTATACAGAGAATATTTAAATGATGTCTATGATATTTGACATTGACTTCTCATATCGACTGTTCTACTTCTTGTCTCAGTAAGCAAATTTAGTCTTATTCAAAAGTGTATACCGCGTTGATAGTTTAAAAAAATGGTTCAAAAATGCAATCCTCTCATTTGAGAACTTTGTTGAGCCGATTGCAGACCTGCAGACGTGTCAGTTTCTACTCTGCAACGAAAAAAAGGGAGACCCATTGAGTAGACACTTTACGTAATTCTAGGTTTCTGTAGTGATGAAATGAGCGCTTCCGTAACTTATTCCGATCTCCGAAAAAATTTTGGGAATCTTTAAATAGCGATTACCGTCCAAAAGATCATGAACGGCGAAGATGTTCTCCTTTGCTTATGAATGAGCGACGATTATGGTTATCCTTTCTTGATAACATCATAGTCTTTTAAAAATTCTTTGTGCTAATAAAACGGCTCTTGAAAAATGGAACTAGGCCCTTACATAGGTTTTTAAAAGACTTTCAGTCTTCAATATTTCAATCGGTTTTATGGCCTTACTATAAGATATATAATTATCCTGCGTTGCGCAAAAGAAAGCTTGTGCTTCCTGCTTCTTATATCTTTACCCAACATGCTTTGAAGATATAACCCGCTCTGTTCAATATTTCGTGAATAATAAGGTCTAGTTTATGTTTGACGTACTCACATAGATACTAATAGAGAAAATAGAATTTAACATATGCACACTTCAATTAATTTCACCGCTGTCTCAGTACTATCAACCTTTGTACCATAGCCGTCAGCTTATGTAGAACATTATCAGGAAATGAAAATAAAAGATTAAAAAGTAAAATAAGGTATTTTAATTTATTTTATTATTTAACACAAGTAAATATAATTTTTATTCGAGTTTAATCAGAAAAAAGACGACGTGTTTCGTGTAATGTAATGTATATAATGTATTTATTAGATTGCATTTTGTTTATTTCAAATAGCTTTAATCATATTACAATTTTTCACATATTTCAGCCATGTATAAACCTTTGGAAATAATTAGTTGGAAATAACGGTTTATTATTAGATTTTTTCAGAAAATAAAAGGTTTCATGTGGCTACTTCGACACAAACTGTAACTGCTGTTGGTTCTGAAAATTTGAATCGTTATGTATGTAATAACTGAAGACTAATATGTAAAAAATATGCAAAAGACTTATCCATATATATAGCTACCACATTAAGTTATTTTTTATGCTTAGAAAATTTTAAAATAAATTAATTGTATGGAAATATAATTGTTTAGATCATTGCACGAATATTTTTAAAATCTTGTTTTAACAATTACGAACGATGGTAATTTAAATATAATTAACTTACATCGTTTGATAATTAGTTAATTATACATAAAACAAACATAATTTTTTTAAGGAATAAGCATCGAATACCTGTAGCCCGGAAAAAGGAACTAATTAAATCACCTTGATACAATTATTTGTAAATACCTATTACTATTAGCGACAAAAAGAAAAGTTATATGGCGTAGGTTTTAAGCATACTTTTAAAATACTTTTATTGCTTATATAATATATATATATATATATATATATATATATATATATATATATATATATATATATATATATAACCCAATAATATTATAAATGTGAAAGTTTGCATATTTATTACTTAATAACTCTGCAACCAAGTAACCAATCATCAATAAATTTGGCATGCATTATAAGACAGATAAGGATGTAATATATTTATTGCGTTTAGCACGCGTTGAAGATGAACTATACACGACAAGAAATATGTTTGGATGATTGTTATTCAGTCGCGACTAAACAATAGGAAAGATTTTTAGAAACATTCATATGTACATAGTTAATTATTGAAATTAACGTATGAGCCACTTTTAAGATAATTTCTACAAGTTGATAGATCTACTGCAAAATGTTAATAGTCAATATAAACCATTTACATCTTGCAACAGTCTCGTACGTTAAAGATAGGGAATTAGTTAAGGCATTGAGTAGGTATTGAAATTTGATCTCAGGATCGGAAATCATTAAGCCATTAAACCATTTTGTTATCCTTTAACCAACAACAAATTATTTTGTCGGTGTTTAGGTTGGCACGTTCTACAGAGGTCTGACTTTGGATACGTGTTGGTTTTCTTCGCACGAGCTTAAGTTCTGGCTAAAGACTTGTAACTTCACTTACATCCCTACCTGTCCTATGTCCTTCATGTGAATAGGTCACTTCTGTCGCTCTTTATTTTTCCAATGTATGGAGTAAAATAAACTTTGTCAGAAGATCTTGGTAAACCCATCAAGTTGAATTTCCCATCAGATTGCGTCTGAAGCTGCTGTGCAATTCAGAATGTAAATTAGATTTTCAAACTAGACCTCTCTCCTTTTTGGTCTTTTCTTGTTAATACCTTCAACACATAGAAACACCGGTTTATTACTTCCTTTATGACAATAACATTTTCTATTGACGTCTCAGCCAAAATTCTCCCATGACCATGGCAGCAACTTGAGCTGTGTCAATCATCAAACAATCAATCAGCTGAAATATAGTCCTTATGTTTCCTTTACACTGTACAATGAGTTTTTTAAACTTGCAACGTTCAGTACTAAAATCTATTTCCTCTTCTTTGTTGTAGTAATGTTTTTTCAAGCCTGCTCCACTTGCAAAATACGAGTAGGTTATAAATATTTGTCTTTGGTAATATAATGAAACGCTTCACAACTCAGATATCGAATTCGTTATTTGGAATGAACGTTGTAGTCAAAGACAAATTCACTTTGGGATTGTCTAGATAAAGACACGTTAAATCAAATACGAATCCACTTTGGTATGATCTAGGCAATGTCACTTCGGATTTGGATGCTTGAGCCAAAGATAAATTTCGCCGTCTTAATCGAATAACTACGCGAGTGAAGTCGCGGGTAAAAATCTAGTGTTAAATCCAGTATTATACATAAGTATATTTGTATACACACACACATTGTAAATATTTGTATACAATGTGTGTGTGTATACAAATATATTTAGCCGTAATGACTTTTATACCAAGTTTCACGTTTTTTGAGATATTATGTTACTTGCTATTTTTTGTAAATTTCCTCAAATTCTTTTAACTTTTATAACTACTTGTTGTGTGGTTGTAACAGTGCACTATAATTATCATTATTTTCTGTAATGTACTTTGGTTTGAACAAAATAGATATTTCATACAGCTAATAACTAAAAAAATATTATGACCTAACAAAGTCTCAAGAATGGGTAGAAGAAAAAAATTTGAAATACAACTTTCCATTGCATTAAAAGACTAAATGTGGTCCTGATGATCAAATACTTTTAAAATATTCTCTAGTTCATGCCATTTTAATGCTGACACATGCAAAGCAAACTTTTAATGACATCATAAAATTAATGATACTTTTTCACGAAGACACCTGAGGCATGCTTAAAAATAAAAACGGAACAAACTGGTTTGCAGGATAACCATTTAGTGAGCAAAGATAAGTATAGAAAGTGAGCAGGTAAAGAGACTTTGTTCCTCTCTTGCTCAGTTAAAATCGATCTACTGTCTTTTTCGTCAGTGGTAAAATTGATATCCATTATTTTTTTTGTCTCTGCAATCCGTGGTTCGTGTTTTAGTCGAGACCTGACTGTTTCTACTTTTGAACATGTTCATGATGACAGATATTTTGTTATCTAATTTTTGTTTTGAATTTTGTCAATATTTTTTGTAAAATTTTGTTTCGTTTTCACTAATTCGTTGAATTGTGTTTTCATTAAATTTAACTATTGTTTTCATTAATTTTTTATACGTTCTTGTTACCTCTTTTTGTTATCATAACAAAGGCAGAGTACACTAATGAATAATACGATGACATTATGATAGGGTATGGCAGAACCAAGCCCCGTGTGACACAAAATATTATTAGGAGTATTTATCCTGGTAAACGATTACCACACCACGTATTTCCAAATACCTATCGATATTTAAGGAAGACAGGCAACTTGAATTTCCGAGAACCAAGATTAAACATAAGACAGCGTGATGTTGCTATCAACGAACGCATACTTGACGAGTTTGTCAAGGGTTCACCATATGCATGCAAGAAATGTAGTTGCAATCCTTGGCGAAAGCGGTCTAAGAGCTGACCGCACTTTCAATGTGAAAGTGTGATCAGCTCTTTGAGAAAATGGAAGGCATGCTTTCTATTACGCTACGGTGCAAGGCAGTTTTTAATATACACTTAGCATTTCAAAAAATGTTAATAAGTCCACCAATTTTTTGTATATAGGTCAAAATTCATATAAAACATTGATCGATTATGCATTATCCACTTTTGCTTCTAGCATCCTCTCCAATTTAATAGTAATAAGATATTTTTATAAAAAAAAAGTGTAATTACTCCTGTGAGAAAATCAATGGTAAAGAACATCTCACGAATATTTCAATTATTTGTTTCAGGTGCAGACCATGAAAGACATGTGCAGTTTCGCCGTTTTTATTACAGGACGGAAACTTCTTAAAAAAATATTTTGTGGACGGATGATTCCAAATTTTGTAGGGAAGAAATAATCAATCTGCACAATTCACACCACTAATCTAAAAAGTCTGACGTCATTCCAAATAAAATTTTAGTATGAACATTTGGGCAGGTGTGATCGGGATACGTATTATTAAATCGCACTATTTACCGGACAGCCTAAAAGGGGGTCGAAGGGTATTTTTTCAAGTGACCCTTCGACTGATATCCTTACAAACAAGTACGATGTCCTGGTAAATGTGTAATAAATAAACAATTTTTTTATATTATTTACAAGTTTGTATTATATGTGGCATATTTTTAGAAATTGTATGAACTATAAAAGTTTTTAAAAGTATTTGATCATTTTGATCATATTAATTTTTTTTAATGTAATGAAAAGTTTTCCGCTACCCATTCCCGAGGCTTTGTTAAGTTATAATTTCTCCCTGAAACACATATATTTTTAGGAATGCGAATGAATATTAGAACCACAAAAAAGTAATTTTAAAAGCTAAAAATGCTGATATCGGAGAAGTTTTAAATACCGACATAAAACATAATATCTCAAAAACCGTGATACTAGGTATAAAGGTTGCTAGGGCTTAATAACTTCCAAATGGACTATGATTGTGGGCCAAAAAATCCGTAGAAGGAGGAGGGGCGAGGGGTATAGGTTGCTTACTCGCATAGTCGCTAATCAAAAATTCACTACGAGAATAATTACTAAGTTTCAATTTAATTCTGTTATTAACCTCTGAACTATTATCGATCAAACAACTCATTCTTTGTCTATGGAGAAAATCTAATTTCGAGATGGCATCAAGTTCCTGACAAAGCAAGGAAAAAACATCACAAATCATATTTAATAAGATATTATCAGTTTACGTGGATTCTTGGCCTAGTAAAGCCATGATTTACAAGTGGCATAGCGTCTCTATACAAGGCAGAGATTCGATCGAAGACGACCCGCACCTCCATGGACATTGTTGAAAAGGTTGAAAAACTTGCATTGGAAGATGCCCGACTAAAGAAGAAGCAGTTAGAAGAATTAGATGGAGTATCTTTTATAACTATTTTAAATATTCTTCATAACAATTTTGGCTTGTCAAAAGTCAGCGCAAAACGGGTACCGAGAAATCTCCCACCGCCGTAAAAGCAACATATTGTCGAGTGTTCACGTGATTTTTTGGATGTCTGTAGAGAGGATAAAGATGAAATTTTAGGCCGAATTATTACGGGTGATAAAACTTGTAATCATTATTACGATCTTGAATCCAAGCAAGAGTCCATATAGTGGCATAAAAAGATATCACACCGGTTAAGAAGTTCAAGGTGTTCCAATCGACCGGAAAAGTCATGGTGACGGTTTTCTGAAATATATAGGGTATCCTGCTCATTGACTTCAAAGATAAAGGTATTTCTAAAATGGGCGAGTACTACGCTGGTATACTGGAACAGCTTAAAGAAGCATTGAAGAAGAAATAGCGCGGAAAAGTAGCGAAAGGCGTGCTGCTTTTATATAACAATGCACCTGTACACAAGAACCATGTTGCGGCACCTAGTGTCTGTATCCCCTGGTGTCTGTATACCTTTATGTGTTTGGGGGATCCCAAACACATAAAGGTCATGTTTAAATGAATAAATATAGCAATAAAACAATTTATTTTTAAGAAGTAACTGGAATTCGAAATCTAATGAAATGTATAATGAAATGACTGTATCGATTGTGTAATATTGAACGTAAAAGGAATTTTAAACTATAGTCAAGCCAAGAAATAACTCTGCTAATACCGAGTATCTTCTAATGAGTCGGTTGCGCAAAAATGTAATAAAATATATTTAATGTGTTTAACACGAGATACAAAATGATAAGTTCTTTTCATTACGTTATGTCGCGGATTATAAAACGTAATAGTTTTACGTATAAGCAGTATCAAGGTATGAACACTTTGCACTTTACCATATCTTAGATAAAATAGAAATTCCATTCGAGATTAATATCTGTTAACAGTAATCGCCATAATGAAAAGGCAGATACAAAGGTTCACATGTAAAAATAATAATAAAATAATATAATATGAAAAAATACAATATAATATAATATTAAAATATGGTAATATATATATATATATATATATATATATATATATATATATATATATATATATATATATATATATATATATATATATATATATATATATATATATATATATATATATATATATATATATATATATATATATATATATATATAGTAATAGTAATACAAATTTTATTAGTTTTCTCAGTTTATTATTTCCTGTTGCTATATATATGGTCGTTTAATCATTTTTATTATTTTGACACTTGCCAACTATGGACATTAACAATAAGATGAGAGAACTATAGTTATAGCTAAACTTGAGGATGAGAATATAATACATAATAAAAATCATTACGATTTTTGAAATCCCTAAATTTATCCCGCGTAATCCGTAAGGCCGAGAAGTAGATAGTTATGTTCGGAAAAGTAAATACACTGGTTAAGATGATAAGGTTTTGAAATGAAGTAGTGTTAAAATTCCTGGGAGATACGTGTTAAGCTGTAGTGCAAGCTGAATTCAGCTGGTATACATGTGAATTTATCAACAATGAGTGCACCAACAACTTCTGGAAATGGGCAGCTAACAAGATACGTAAACAACTCCTAATGTGTGCCATGAATAAGGAAAGGTCGACACGGACTAAGAAACGCAAACATTAAACAACAGGCGACTGGGAGGGGCGTTCGTATACTTATGATATAGGTGTCCACTTTTTTATAAATTAAAAAATATAAGTCTTCATGCATTGTGAGAATTTATATTTCGCGTAACTGCTATGAATAAAATGAACAGCAAGTAAATATCACAGTTAAAGTAATATAATACAAATAAATACTAATACGTTATATTTTAAACTAAAAACATCAAAAGCCGTCTTTCATTAATAATTACGTCATTTATATTTAGTGTGTTGTTAAATTGACTTAACAAGTTTATATGGATTATTGATACAAAGTAAGGTAAATATAGTCAATGGACTTTTCTTATATCTCACCCTATCCTCAACGTACACTATTTCAACGTTGAAGGATTACGTAAACATCGGGCAGTGCACCGTACACCGGTCGCCGCGCGGCTCCATCCAATGAAAATGGACGCGACATGGTGATTTATAAATAAGTCACATAGTTGGATTTGAATATAAATATTCAGTACGAATACTATTTCATAGAATAAAATATAAAATATACTGATAATTCTGTGTTTCTCTTAAGTTTTATTTTTACATGGCGGTCCTGTTTGTGATATTGCAAAATTTAAATGTACGTAATTATTATTGACAAAACGTTGAAAATAAGAAGTAATGCTGGTGACCACAACATCTTCATGTGGGCAATTAGTAAAGATTGAATTCAATAATCTCTATTCTCTCTTGATTGAATAATTGAATTCTGTAATCTCTATTCTAATTCTTCTTTAAAATATCTTTGCTAATTGCTCACCTGAGGATGTTGTCATGCAACGAAACCTAGGTCGTGGTAAAGAATTTAAATAAAGAAGAAATAATACTACATCACGTAGTTTCATTTCATTGCGTATATGTTTCTTCTTAAGAAATCCGGATTTTTCAAGTACGGAGACGAAATAACTTATCTTGTGAGAAAGGTTATGAACATTTTGATATTTTATCTTATGTTTGCTAATTACTTTTTTGAAACCCATAAACAAAAAGTCTGCTTTATCTTCCATATTTCCTATACTTCCGACGACTTATTGTCTTTTACATTTTAAAACCGCGAACTTCCTTCCAAAAATATAAGATGTGACAGTTTTATTTAAAAGAAGCTTACATCCTACAACATTGTACTTCATTAATTAAAAAAAAAACAAATTTCGTAAATTGGAAAGATGATTATGTATAATCACTATGAACAAAACATTTATAAAAATGATCCTCATAACATATGAATTCGAAGTAAGTGCATAATCAGGAAATTGCTTCTGTGAAATGTCAATAACTAAAAAATGAGTAGAATAGAAGCCAAAGTAACGATGAATTAATTAATGTAAGCAAATACATTTTAAAATCAATAACATTCCACGATACTTCATGCTCTTCGAAATGTATGTTTTTTTAAATAATTGTTTTAGAGAACTATGGGGTTACATGTAATAACACAACGTATATTGTGCAAAATAAATGCGAAATTTGCTCACCAAATATGATGCCGTGTATTCAATCTGATTACCAAATGCCTAATTTTCATCCGACGCGACGACGCGACACGATAATGGAGAACTTGCATTTAAAATTTTTATTACTTTATAGTAATTATTTATACTTGAAAAAAAAACACAATTAAAAGCAAAAATAGTTGTGAAATACTTTATTTATTAACAAAACTAAATACGTTTTTGAAACTTGTTCTGAAACATCATATCACGTGATATGAAGTCATAAACCATTTTCGCATTCTGTCGCGTTTTGGAAAAATGTCCTTTGGAAAATATTAATAAACAGGTAAACTGTAAGATTGAAGGATAAAATATTCATAAAGCCATCCGTAATAATTATAAAATTAAAGTTTTTTTTCATATATGCACGTGCACTTTATGCTGAAATGTCAAATTACCGTATCTTGTTAATTTCGACGAAAACAGCCTATATTTTAACTCCAGTCTAATGAAAGAGACTTAAAAACCCCATCAAAATAATTTTAATGGTTGGTAAAGTTGGGTAATGCGCGAAAAAATAAATATGTTCACACATAAACATGTCAAAACGTATATTACTTTTATTATATTCCCGTTTTAAACACTTTTTCGAAAACTTTTCCGATAAACAGATATTCAAATTCTACATTTTTGTTATATGTATAGATTTTTGGTTTATTTTGACATCCTGTAATTGACCCAGTAGGATGTAATCATATGCAGCTGAAGAAAAATCAAGCGAATAAGTTACGTACCCATATAAAAGGCATAGAAATCTAATGGATATTAAGCACTTCATACTTGATATCAATGACACACTAATTTTCAATATCTTTGCTAATTTTACTATCCAACATAAAATAGATGTAACATCAATACAAAAAAATATGCTTGCATTTCACATTTTTCTCCGAATCTTCATCACAACTTTGCGGAAACCGCAACAGACCATTAGTGTTGTCATAATTTTTAATTAAAATGATATCCAATCGGCGCAGAGCTTAATACTAGCTAAAAACCTAAACGAACGGATTTCTCTGTCGTCGACGTCATGGATGTTGTGAATAGAATGAACAGGCGTAAGTGTACTGGTAAACGGACGGAAGTTACGCTCCTGGCGTTATAGCCACGTCTTTTGTTTCAGTTTATTACCTTATTCAGAGACGTATATTAAATTAAACAAATCTATATACACATTTATCGATAATTTTCTTTATTCGATGGCAGTTGAAATTAAATTGAGTAAACATCATTTATTAATTAAAATTTAAACCCAAATTTATGTTAAATTTTATTCAATAAACGATAAAATTTGATTAACAAACATAAAAGTTATGTAATATTAGTAGTTGAGTAGGTACGTTATATATTTTCTTCTATGCATGGAATAGTCTATTTAAAATTGTTGTATGTGTGTAAATTACGATAAATAAATAATATACCTTAATCAATTAATATATCAATATTAGACGTAACCAGTGTTAGTGAGGATTTATGTTTTCACGAAATCTGGAGTGTAAGAAATCATTCACAATTAATTAAATAATCTAGGAATGTTTAAATACATCTATCGGAAATTGAATATAAAATTTCGTTCCGTCTAGCGCCTTATCTTGTCATTATGTTAGACAAAGTTTCTGTTGTCATCATGTTAGACAAAATTATTTGCCGTAGTTTAATTCAGACAATTAGTAACAGTTAGGTTCAAATGGAAACTAACTAATTAAAGTTTACACCGATTCGTTCGCGAGTTAACCATATCTAATGCTATTTAAACTTCTCATGCACATATGGTGCCGATCAATAAAATCAACTTTGGAGCATCACTACGCAACGATATATCCGTTGTCAGCGTCAGCTTTTATCATGCGATATTTGCAGACCGTTGTTTTTGGCTAATTTTCGAAAGAGTGTCTGTTTTATTTTACACAGTCTGCCATGTCTCAATTTTATTTATTCATATTTTAGTTAATAAATGAAACAATAGGTTTAATTTCATAATAACGTGACTCTATTTTCAATTTACAAATGAGGGACGGAAATATCCGTCAATGGCGTCATGACCATTTTTTCAAATGACGGATATACCCGCCATTGGCGGTCAAAGGGTTAAATAGGAATTAGTTTGACGAGTGTATGCGTGTGGGCAGACTTGCATTATGTTGGGTCGGACGGCTGGACGAGCGTGTATTTGCATGTGCGTGGGTATACACGCACACGCGTTCATGCAAGTATACATGTGTACATTTTACGACTATATGTGCGTTTAGTAATATTCAGGTTTAGTAGTTTTTCGAAGTTCGAATGTGTATTTGATAGAAACTCAGTAATGGTAAGTTAAATTATTTTGAGTTTTCAATTGAAATGCTTGACGGAATTAAAGGTTGGCAGAATTATTGAGATTCTCGAAACTTAACACATTCGGGGAAACAGTAATAGATTTGAGTCTTAAATTTGAACTAAATTCTTATATCCATGGTATTTAGAGCTTATTGAAATAGGGGAACTAGTTTAAACAAAGACCCATTTGTTGTTTGGATAGTTCGCCTAACAGCAAATATGTGAAACTCCCGCATTATACGTACCTCATCCTTTTATAATATCTAGAAGCACTTGTAATACGTAAGATTATATCACTAATAGAAAAATATACATAAATAAAAAGTATAAATTTTGGGTTTTAGAAAAAGTAATTTTATAAAAAGTGTAATTGGTTATAAAGAAGAATAGCACCTACTAAATGAATAAACGTCTAATTGGTTTGGATTTTGTTGTGTCTAGGATAAAAAGGATGAAATTAATTAAATTACAAAACGAAAAAAAAGACCGACGCAAAAACATGACTAAGTACCTAATGTAACAAATTAAAAATTTAAAAAAATAAAAGAACACTAATTTATTGATTCAAAAACGAATTTGTTTTTAACATTTATTTCTATTTTTATTATTTTTGCTATCTTCTACTTCTAACTAAGGACAATTTATTGTAGAATTTTATTATTAATGCAAATTGTTGCTGTACATAATTTAATAGTCATTATTTAGCACAAGAGTTTTTGAGTACACGAACTTTACCCAACAGACGACAGATGATTTCATGACGTCACATCACCTTATCTGGTGTTTCAGAACAATTTTTAAAAATTTATTTAGTTTTATTAATAAATAAAGTATTTGATTACTATTTTTGGTGTTTATTTGAAGTATAAATAATTACTATAAAGTTTTAAAAATTTTAAATGCAAATTGTCCATTATAGTGCAGTCGCCGCGTTGGATGAAAATTAGGCATTCGGTGAGCAAATTCAATGCGCAGGATTACATTTGGTGAGCAAATTTCGGATTCATTTGCGTCATGGACGTTATGTTATTAGATGTAACTTCATAATTCTATAAAATTATTATTAACAAGAAAACAAACATTTAGAAGAGCATGAAGTAACACGGAATGATATTGATTTTAAAATGTATTTGCTTTCATTAATTAATTCATTATTACTTTTGCTTTCATTCTACTCATTTTTGTTAGTATTGACGTTTCCCAGAAGCAACTTCCTCATTATACACTTACTTCCAATTCATATGTTACGAGGATAATTTCTATAAATGTTTTATTCACAGAAATTATACATAATCATCTTTCCAGTTTACGAAATTGTTTTTTTTTTTAAATTAATGAAGTACAATGTTGTAGGATGTAAGCTTCTTTTAAATAAGACTGTCACATCTCATATTTTTGGACGACAATAAAAAATGAAGCCAATAAGCCCTAGGTTTGCGGTTTTAGAATGTAAAAGACAATAATTCGTCAAAAATATAGAAAATATGGAGGGTAAAGGAGACTTTTTGTTTATGGGTTTCAAAAAAATAATTAGCAAACGTAAGATAAAATATCAAAACGTACATAATCTTTCTCGCAAGGTAAGTTATTTCGTCTCCGTACTTGAAAAATTCGGATTTCTTAAGAAGAAACACGTACATAATTAAATGAAACTACGTGATATAGTATTATTTCTACTTTATTTAAATTCTTTACCACGACCTAGGTTTCGTTATATGACAACATCTTTAGGTGATCAACCAGCAAAGATATTTTAGAGAAGACTTAAAATAGAGGTTATAGAATTCAATCTTTGCTAATAGCCCACCTGAACATGTCACACAACGAAAACTAGGTCGTGGTAAAGAATTTAAATAAAGTAGAATTAATACTACATCACGTAGTTTCATTTAATTGTGAATAATGAATTTCTGGAAAATTAACGCCAAATATATTCAATATAAGAAACATGTACTTACGTCTGTGTTAACCTTATTTCTCTAATCCATTTTAATAAAGTATGTTTGCATTTTAATTCCATAAATTTTCGCAAATACACAAAAATGCACATTAACTTTGGTAGGCTCTTGTCAAACAACTTAAATAACGTGACGTCATTGCAAGCTGATTGCGTTTTGACATCAAGTGATATGTAGAAACATTCAAATGACCTTTTTTCATAAAAATAGAAAATAATCATCATCATATTTGGCACGACAGCCCAGGGTGGGCCAAGGCCTTCTGTTAAAGATTCTCCCAGGAAGTTCTACTCTTCGCCGGGGTTTTCCAGTTCTTTATCCTGAGAATGTTAAAATCTTCTTCCACTGAATCGATCCATCGTAATTTTGGTCTACCTCTTCTACGAGTAGTTAGAGGTTTTGCGATGAAAACTTTCTTTACTAGGTTTTCATCTGTCATTCTAGATACGTGGGCAGCCCAGTTCATTCTTTTGATTTTGATGGTTTTTATGACATCAAGCTCACCAAACAACCTATAGATTTCTGAGTTAAGACGTCTTTGCCAAATACCATTTTCCTTAAAAATCTCCAAAAATTCTCCTCAGAACCCTTCTTTCAAAGGCTGCAATTTTATTCTCTCCAGTTCTAGTCAAAGGCCAGGTTTCTGAACCATATGTTAGAACTGGTCTAATAAAGAAAATAATATTTAGTTTTATTTTCCTTAAATATAGTTCTTTATGCTTCTTTCTCTAAATATTGATTATACTTATAATACTGATTATTTAATTAAGCCTAAATTTCGTGCAAGGTGCCCATTATTTCTGGTAGAATCGCGAGCACGGCTACAAATCACCACTGAGTATTTGTCCAGTTAATATCTGCGGTTTACCGCGTATACTCTTTTACACAAGTGAAACATGACATCTATAAAATACCTAGGTTACTACGTAAACCCTAGTATTCGGAATGCAGAGCAGCCTTATGAACCTAACGTAGATTTTGCCTTATAACAGATAAAAAAATATTGGTCTACTTTATATAGAAACATTTTTGATTACGAATTTGAAATTCGTAATCAAAGACGCCCCTTTAATTTTTATTGTACAAACATAGTTGTCTATAAAACTTAGATTTCTGTAAAAAATTTTGTGTTTTAACTTCGTAATACTATACGTGTGTTGGTTAATCGGTATAGCAAGATTTTTTTTTTTAATCTCTGAAGTCCAAGAAGAAAATATAACTTCTTTTATTTAAACCTTTTTAGGAGAAATTATGTATTTTAAGATAAGAAGATTTCTTTATTTTCAACGTTTTCTCAATAATAATTATGTACATTTAAATTTTGCAATATTGTAAACAGGACCACCCTGTAAAAAAAACTTGAGTGTTTCTCTTAAGTTTTTTTTACTGGGTGGGTGGTTTTTTTTACATAGTTTTCCGAATTATCAGTATATTCTATGTCTCATTTTATTTAATACTATTCGTATTGCTAAATATTCAAATCCAACAATGGGACTTATTTATAAATCACCATGTCGCACTCCTTTTCATTGGATAAAGCTGCGCGGCGCCCGGTGTGCGGTGCACTGCCCGATGTTTACGTGATCCTTCAACGTTATAAGAAAACTTTATTGACTATATTTATCTTTGTATCAAGAACCCACAGAACCATTGTTATATCAATTTAACAACACAATAAATATAAACGACGTAATTATTAATGAAAGACGGCTTTTGGTGTTTTTAGTTTAAAATATAACGTATTAGTATTTATTTTTATTATGAATATTTTCAAATCTCATTTCAATCATAATTTTTTAGAATTACCGACTTTGGTTTCTCTGCTGGTAAACAGAGGTACTGACGCTTCAAATTTTTTTTCAAAATGAAGGAAATATTTGTGATGCAGTTATGGAATTAAGAATGTCAATATTAAGGAATTCGGAATTCAGTAATAAAGTTCAGATTATTCTTTCCATCTTCAAACTCTTTATTTTAAATTTTATCAATAATTATTTCTTTTTGGATGGAATTATATCGAATTGGAATTATCTTTGCATTACCACCAGTATTACTTGTTAATAAAAGCTGTTAACATGAGTAGCACACGCACTATGAGGCTTACGTACATATTTAAACATATTTAAGGGCACACATATAAATTCAGCTTACGTTAAAATAACCGAGCCCAAATATATGTGTAACAACAATTGTATAGATTAAAATACAACAGTACACATCATCGTTAACAGTTGAAATGGCACTATGTCGCTTTAAACATCGGGAAAAACTCGAACTTCGCATTCGTATTTGAGATAGCCACATATTTTCAACAATGTTGTGCCCACTCTTCAATTTATAGTTGTTTTATTCTCGAGGATAAGTCTATTTTGTTATTAAGTGTTTTATCCTCGAGGATCGAGTCTATTTTGTTATCAAGTGTTTTATCCTCGAGGATCGAGCCTATTTTGTTATCAAGTGTTTTATTCTCGAGGACCGAGTCTATTTTGTTATCAAGTGTTTTATTCTCGAGGATAAGTCTATTTTGTTATCAAGTGTTTTATCCTTGAGGATCGAGTATATTTTGTTATCAAATGTTTTATCCTCGAGGATCAGTCTATTTTGTTATTAAGTGTTTTATCCTCGAGGATCAGTCTATTTTGTCATCAAGTGTTTTATCCTCGAGGATCGAGTCTATTTTGTTATCATGTGTTTTATCCTAGATGATCGAGTCTATTTTGTTATCAAGTGTTTTATCCTCGAAAATCGAGTCTATTTTGTTATCAAGTGTTTTATCCTCGAGGATCGAGTGTATTTTGATATCAAGTGTTTTATCCTCGAAGATCAGTCTATGTTGTTATAAAGCGTTTTATCCTCGAGGATCAGTCTATTTTGTTATCAATAGTTTTATCCTCGAGGATCGAGTCTATTTTGTTATCAAGTGTTTTATCCTCGAGTCTATTTTGTTATCAAGTGTTTTATCCTCGAGGATCGAGCTTATTTTGTTATCAAGTGTTTTATTCTCGTGGACCGAGTCTATTTTGTTATCAAGTGTTTTATCCTCGAGGATCAGTCTATTTTGTTATCAAGTGTTTTATCTTTGAAGATCGAGTCTATTTTGTTATCATGTGCAAACCCAAACCCGGGTTTCCGGTTACAGGTAATAAATCTAGAGCGGTTATTTATAGCTTTAGCGTATGTTGTGCATTGCTGTCGGTGTGAGCAGCTGGTGACGTGAGGCTTGTTCCGTTCCGTCGCCGGTATTTGCACTGCAGTAATGCATTTATCATAGTTATGACGTAGGTATCAGACGAAAATAGCTAGATCGTACTGTAATTTTCAAAATCAAATCCGATTGCTATTTCCAGTGTTATAAAAGTTCTGAATGAACTTCCATCGCGGTCAATACTTTACTCCAACGTGCTTTTTTATCACGTAAACTTAGAGTTATCATTAGAAAAAATTGTATTTTAACATGTGTAGGCGTTACATAGATCGTATTAGTTGGCATGCCGCTGAGTGACTGGTTTATAAATATATATACGTGGAGATTACACGAAGGTATAATAAATATAATAAATAAGGCTAGATATCTATTGGTATGGGATTTCGCCGGAATATATAATAGCTATTGATAACAATGGCAAACTGTAGTAATAATGTCTATTGATAATAAAGCTTAATAGTTTATAGCGTTAATAAAAATACTAGCGGTTGTAATATTGTTAATATTCTCCCATATATCCCCCGCTTTTCATTTTTGCCATGGTCGGACATAACTATCCACGAGTAATAGGAAAGCTGTACCTTGTCGTTCAATTTTTCTATGTGTTAAACAGTTACATTGAACGGTTACCTTGTTAAACGGTTATAGACGATTATGACGATTCTAAGCTGTTTCAAAGTGATATTTCAATTGTGCAAGGACGATGCATATCCTTGCACATTTTTGAAATGAATCATTCATACGGGATATCGGTGTAATTAAGAACGATCGAATAACATTTCACAATCTTATCATCGAAACCTGTGAGAAGACCTACAGGATACTAGGATTTGTAATGCAACGTTCCAACGATTTCCATGATAATGAATGTTTTGTGACTTTGTGCAACTATTTAGTCCGTAGTATGCACCAATGCAATCATCTGGTGTCCGCATGAAGTAACCCATATATACACGTTAGAGAAATTATTAAAAAAGTTCATGAAAACATTAATATTTTATATAAAAATGTACATTTACTATAATCATTTCTTTTCTTCAGACTTTATTGATGTAATTCCCTTTAAGTGCTTTTGATAATTAATTTTTTTTAAATAGTTAGGTTGATAACCGCTCGATCTTGGGATCAGTGAAATTTTAAGCTCCTTATTCTTACGTGAGAGGACGGAGTCATAGTTAATTTCATTTGCCTAGAGCGCGCCACAATATCGTGCAGTGCTCATCTGTTTTTCACGCAATTACGTTGATCAACTCGGTATTGTAATCTTGATATTTTTACTGGTCTATTGATCGCTTTATGAATGTGAAGTTTCTTGGTAGTTTCCGATTGTAATTAGTTAGTTTTATATTTAGTCGAAATTTCTGTGTGTTTGTTCCTTTTTTCATTATCGTTTATATTATAATATAATCCATTGTACTTTTGTTGCTTTCACATGTCCTATATTTTAGAGCGACCTGTAAATTAGACCTGGTTTTTTTTATAAATAAGTTAAAAGGGGTGATTATGAAGACATCTATTATTTCACATTCTTCATGTTAATACCGATGTAAATTTGCAATCTCCAACAGCACGTACACGTAATTTGTTTAAGTCAGTATTAGAAGCATTACCCACATTGATTTGTTTCGTTTAATTTGTGATTTTAGAGCCGAGATCGTGAATTATTTGAAAATTTTGAAATGCACCACAATTTTCATTATTTTTAATTACGTTTTCATCCATTATTTCTGTTCAACCATTTTTTTGTTCCTTACTAAATTGTTAGATCATAAGTTACCAAGCCGTTTGTTGAGCAAAGATTTTACTGACAAAAGAAATAAATAAAACTTAATTTTCCGAAAATTTGTGAATCTATGAAGAAAGACATTCTGAAGGTGGAAACAGTACATTGTACGTACTTTCAGGTACAGCAACATTGTTATTTCCTTTTTCAAGATGTTTGTTCTTAAATTAATATTTGTTTATACATATTATCTTAAAATAGGACATATTTGTTGCGTTGAATGTAGCAGCGGCAGGAACCCGGTGACGTACCGACCGCGTGTGCCATTACGCATTGCGATATATTCGTAACGTAGTGACGTCAGCAATTTATATAATAAACCACTCGTTATCATGTTTTGACAAAGTCGTCTTTACTTTCGTACCTCATATTTAATTTTATGCAATTCATTTTACCTAGAAAGAAAATTTTATTGACATTTTTCTCACCAGTGGCAAGCCAACATTTGTTTTCTTAACACCAAGTGAAGGCAACAAAATGTATGTAATAATATTAAAATGGTTTTATTTGTTTAGTAAACATTTAATTATGTTTATAAACGAACTGGTATCTGCACCTTCATTTACGTAAAAGTTGATTTTTAATTGATGGGGGGGGGAGGATATAAACATTATAAATAGCTAATGATTTTATGAAGAACTAGCATAAGATAAAACAGCAGCTGCACCGTCTAACTTTGCCCTAAAAAAAGATTTGTTATTCCTTAAAGAACTGTGTATTCTTCCGGAATGAAGTTACCTTATAGCTTGTTCCGGATCCGGACATTTGATTAATGTATTATACAATAATCGATGTAGATCAGTTCATTATTTAAAGAGTTTAAATAAAGAATAAACAAAAACACATTCACATATTTAATATATGTTAGGTAATTCAGTTAAAAAATATTTTTTATTGAACCAGGATCTATTAATTAACGCCTTCGAGATACATGTACTGTAACATAAAGAAAATGGAGGGAAATGAAAAAAAAGTATATTTTTTATATACGATGAATAATTATTAAAGTTCTTTTACTTTCAACTTTCTCTAATTTTTTCAGAAACAACCTTTTATTTCTTCAGTAATTTTTCACGACTGTCTAATTTAGTAAATAATTTAAATTGTTGATCCTCCAATTTTGGAGGTAAGAGGGAAACAAGTATATTTTTGTGTACATTTAAAAAAAAAAATTTAAATTAAAATTAATATAGCAATCATTTTAAAATATGCTAACAATGCCCTTTAATATGACAAATCCGTTCGACTTAGTCAAAGAAAAAAAAAATTTACATGG
Organism: Druceiella hillmani; assembly: GCA_039881145.1. Taxonomy (NCBI): domain Eukaryota; kingdom Metazoa; phylum Arthropoda; class Insecta; order Lepidoptera; family Hepialidae; genus Druceiella; species Druceiella hillmani. Next base: position 19,264,372 of record JAYKKI010000007.1, read on the forward strand.
GTATGGAAAATTTAGATTATATTAAAAGAAATTAAATATTGATCAATTGGACCGGAACTTATTTAATATGCCAAATTATTACATTAACAAACCATCGGTTGGTTTTGATGTCGTTTTTCGTATCTAATGGTATATCCCGTATATAAGATTGCGAAAATTACGCGATTTGCGACTTTAGAATCAAGATTATGGAGATGGAGTATTTGGGTATCTACTCGCCTAGCCTTCTCACCACGAGGCACAATCTCCTAATTATTTAGGAACACGTGGCTGCGAAACTCTAATTTACTGCTTATCCGATACGCGTTTAGACAGTTTTTTTATTTACGCCGGTTACCAGTTTTCGAACAAAATACACTGTTTAGTTATAGAGCAAGATAAGTCGAACAGTATAAATACATACAGGCCCATCGACTACTGTTAGCTTATAAACCTGAGATTGCCTTTTTTACTGTATCTACTCTTGCCTTTTTTACCGGAACGAATCATGTTTTACGAAGTTTTCCCTATGTATTTTTTGTGATACTGGAACACAAAGGATAATTATTTTAATAAAAAACGTTAAAAAAATCGAAGAACCAATAACACAAAAAATGGCAGGGATATGGACTGTTAGTCACACCATCGGCGCGTGTATTGGAAACTAAGCAAACTGAATATAAAAAGACAGTAGTTTGCAAATCAATCATGTGACACGACAACTTAACACCTGTACGCACTTGATGTACGCTTTTGACTTATGAATAAAGAGATAATGACTCGACGAAATGACTGGAAGTTGGGATTAAATGAAAATAAATGAAGCTTAAAAATAGCTGTTTTCGACTATTGCTGCTACTTTCTTCACGTCGGAGCAAATGTAACTATATTGATTTAAAATTCTACTTGAAAAAAAAAAAGAAAAAAAAAAAAAAATATATATATGTATATATATATACATATATATATATATATATATATATATATATATATATATAATCAACAAAGAAGTTAACTGATTATGACCGACCCCCAAATTAATTGAACAGGTTAAGAACATACTAGTAATTAATAAAAAATACAAACGGCAACAGTAATTTTAAAAATATAATAGGAATTATTTTTCGATCAGTATATTCACAAGCTCTAAAACATTAAGAATCATAAAACAGCGTTACTAGAAGTTTACTTAAGGTTTACTGAAAAAACATAGCAATGATTCAAAATTGCATAGTTTTTGAGAAATTCACGATATTTTCTTTCTGTGTAAGATATATTAGGAAATCTATTTACATGGGAAAAAAATAATAATTATGTTTGTAAATATTTAGGAGAAAAACTAAGCGCACTTCAATGTTTACATCGCCTAAGTGTATACGAAACTCTCGTAATCTATTTGTACGTTACGAGTGTTATTTTATATTCTTTTTTCATATTTTCCTCGATGTTACATGAGATCTCTATGGAATCATCTGAACCAATATTAATAAATACCACATATTTTACAAACCTTAAACACACAAGTGATACTTTTTTATGTGACCAGCGATTATGATTTCTCTGCGTCTTGGCTTTTGTCGAAGTTTTCTCTTTGCGAAAATTCTTCGTATTTGACGTTCACGTAATAGAGGTAAACAATTTTCTAAAGCGATTTCGTTTTAAAAATTTTCCTGTTCTACTATTAAATGTAAAAATTCTACTATTTGTTTTTTAGGTAGGTTATTTTTTTGAAATGAGTACACTCAATTATAATAACAATGAATATTATGACACGATAAGGTGTCTATAAAAGTGAAATTTGTCGGCTCAGTGGCTGAGCAGTTCGTTCTCTTTCTATTGAAGCATTATTTTATATTATTTGTATTAGGTCATCTTTAATGATGACTGAACTAGACAATCGAGTGGGCTATTTCTGACTTAGATAACATTGAGAGTACATAAATGTCTATATGTTTTATGTTTGATGAAACTGAAAAATAATCTAATTGAACAAAAAATGTTTAAAAACAAAGATTTTGGTCAAAAGCAAAAGGATGTCCCTGATGACAAAAAAATTTAATTTAATATAAAAAAAGCGTGGGCTGCTCTCGACATACATTTCCATAATGACTCAATCTTAATAGATAGCTAGCTATAAAAAAAATTACGACAATTGGTATAAAGGACTTCACGCTTTTTTCGTATACAACAATAAAAACATAACATTATCGTGCCACGTCCTGTTGTATGCATGTTATCGAGCAATCGATTACACAATATGCCATCGACATTCTTAAATGATAGCGAACAATTTACTTTCTAGAGATAACAAAATTAAAATAACGTGTACCTAAAGTATATTGAGTTGATCAATATTCTGGTAATTTCAGGACGGCGAAAGATTATTTCAACAACAAAATTGAAAAGCTGCAAAGTTCCGAAAAAATTTAAAAAAAAATTCTTCTCCCGTGTATGTTGTTGTATACAATAGATTCACATAATTGAAAAAAATATATGTCTATTATGATTTTTCTCTACGTGAAATAACGGAAAATAAAAGTCCTATATATATTTATATGTGTGTGTGTGTGTATATATATATATATATATATATATATATATATATATATATATATATATGGTTCCGCTTTAAATCAACGTGTTCCATGTAATAAAAATCCATTTCTTTAATCACAACAATAAAGAATTAAATTTTTTTTTATTCCCATAAAATCTTATTGAAGACATGAACAAAATTGTTTTAAAACGATTATTTAATATCATACTTTTAGAACTTTTTATAATTTATTAAATAAATTTATCAAACGACTATACGCAACAGATAGATATGTACTTGAAGGTTGTATAATACAACATATTTTGTCTAAATGTCATGACGTCAACGAGTAAGTTTATTATATTTTCCTAGAACGGTTAAGAATTGCAACAGAAAGAATGATGATTGCGAATACAATTTTATTTTCAGAAAGTATTTTTGATATATAAAAATGTACTGTCTTTCTTTTAGAATGTTCGCCAAAGAAGGAACTGACGTAGAAGGAAACGATACAATTATAATTTAGATTTTCGGCGGACACGTCTTGTGTTTAAATCAAAGCACTATAAATTTATTATAAATGTTCGTATCTGGCGTCGTTCCGAATTTAAAACAGTTTGAACCTTTGCGTCTCTATATTTTCACAAATACATTTGCATCATGGACTTTGCATTATTTAGGTCTAAACAATACACATATGTATTATAAATGTTCGTATCTGGCGTCGTTCCGAATTTAAAACAGTTTGAACCTTTGTGTCTCTATATTTTCACAAATACATTTGCATCATGTACTTTGCATTATTTAGGTCTAAACAATTCACATATGTATTATAAATGTGCGTATCTGGCATCGTTCCGAATTTAAAACAGTTTGAACCTTTGTGTCTCTATATTTTCACAAATACATTTGCATCATGTACTTTGCATTATTTAGGTCTAAACAATTCACATATGTATTATAAATGTGCGTATCTGGCATCGTTCCGAATTTAAAACAGTTTGAACCAATAAAAAATAACAATATGTATATCATACGTAAAAATATAGAATACATATTTGCTAGGGAACTTTATTACCTAATTGTTTCCGTTGCTATCTAACGGGTAAAAAAATATAGAAAGAAGTTAGTTTAGATTTAGGTTTAGTTTCAGATTTGGAGTTAGTTTGATTTTTAAAGCTCTCAAAAGCGTTGTCTAATTAAATTAGGTCTCTCTAGGTATAAGTTCCAGAGATGCAAAAATTCTGTATGAATATTGTAAAGAAGGAACGTTCGTGTGTCTGTAGGCTTGAAGGAGCTAATCTCGGAATGTGTTAAAACTGATTCCAAAAATTCTGTTAATGTTTGAAAGGCCATCTTTTACATCAGATATGGAGTACATATATGTATACGTAACGCAATGTCTGCTTGCTTGTCTTTCTCTCTGTTTGCTCGTAACTTGAGTTCTATTGGACGATTTTTATTGTGTATGAAAAAATGATACAGGTGTTCAGGTTACGGAGCTCTGGGAGCATGCTCTAACTAGAACGCAGATAAGCACGAAGCGCTGTGGGCGGCATGACGATGGTAGTGATGCTGGGGTGCGGGAGGAGAAGTCAGCCTATAATCGGAGAGTCATTAAAATTCAACACCACAACTACTGCGCGAACGAGTCTGCGGTTAAAAGGTAGTATTTAGATAAAAACTTATTTGAGTCATATTAGTTCCATATTGGAACATTTCAATTTAAATTGTGTTACTCACAGACACAAGTTTGAATATTTTGCTTAAATCAAGCAGACTATATATATGTATATATATATATATATATATATATATATATATATATATATACACACATATATACATACATATATATATATATATATATATATATATATACATATATATTTATTTATTATTGCATATTCTTATACTCGAATTTATATTTTACGCTATTTTTACGGTTCTGTATCTCAAAAATAAAATAAAAACAGAATCCGTAAAAGATGGTTCATGTAATTATTATTGATTTTTTTCAGTCATACTTACAAATTTTTTTTTTCTATTATATGAATCTATTGTGTACAACATTAGACAAGACAGAATAATTTCCTTACAATGTTTTCGGAACTTCGCCGTTTTTTTAATTTTCTTGTTGAAATAATCTTTTGCCGTCCTGAAACTACCATAATATTTATCCGTTCAATATACTTTAGGTACATATTATTGTAAATGTTTATCTTTGTAAAATAAACTTTTCACTGTCATTTAAGAATCTCGATGGTATATTGCGCAATCGACGGCTCAATGATATACAAAGAACAGGATATGGTATAGCAACGTTATGTTTTTATTGTAGTGCACGAAAAAGTGTGGGGTGCTTCATATCAGTTGTAATTTTTTTTATTGCTGGCTATATGTAAAGGTAGAGTCATCATGAAAATGTATGTCGAGAACACCCCACCCTTTTTTACATTAAAGTTTACACTAAAATAATAAATTTCTCATTTCATTCTTTCGCTCTTGACCAAAATCTTTATACTTAAAGATTTTTTTTGTTTTTTACTTCCTTTTTTAAAAAAAAACGCATTCTTTTTTGTTCTCTTCAACTATAACATTATTGTACTCACTGTTATGTGTTGGATTATCACAAGGCTTACGGCCTTTGAATGCGAGGGGCACTGCGAGGACCCGGGTTCGATTCCCGGCTGCTCGTCAAGTCGGACTGGTGTTCTGGTTAACTGTGAGAGATGGCTCTTGTAGCAATAAGTCCGCCATATGTATCAATTAGATACATTAAAATACATAAATAAATAAATATTATTGTACAAATCGCATAACCGATGGAGCGGTGCTCTGATACCGGCATTTGTTCATGCGTTATTGACATGAAATAGGAGACGGTTACGAGTTAGTTTAGAAATTCGAGTCTGTATCTGACTTAGTAAAGACGGGCAGTCACAATTACCTTGACAGATGTTGAAGATAATAACCAACTCTAATAACGAAGGATTGTGATAGAAGGCATCAATAGAATAGAAGGCATTTATTAATTAATATTTTATATGATGATTTATATCCACCAATGAAAAGCTTTCAATTTTTTTTTACATGTTGTCAATACTGTCAGAATAATTGACATATAGTGGATTTCAGGCAACAACAGCCTATTTAAGATGCGATATTACAAGAGCATTGTACAAGGTTAAGTATATTTCAATATTTTTAAAGACTTTGGCCGTTGTTAATATGAACCCACACATTCCACAGGCCTTAGATTCAATCTGCTCAATATGCAAACCAAAATGCAATTTACTATGGTAAATGATACCAAAGTCACGCAGTGACATGCTGTCGACTTTTTCGAGTAAGTTCCTCCCTAAGCATGTCTTAACATTACTTCATTTTATTCGTTGTGAAAATGATTTGTTTGCTCTTCGTGCAACTTAAATGCAGTTAGTTCTCTTCATAGTATAAGTGCAGGCTATATAGATCAGCTTGCATATTTAAATAGTCATAGAAGTCCTTCATAAAAGTAAATAGTTTTAGATTGCATGCAAGAAAATTACTATTTCTAAAAGAGGTACTGATATTGTTAATAAATGAAATAATTAAGAAAAAGTCTAATGTAGACCTCTACGGTGCACCAGAAATCACCTGGATGTATGGTAATAAAAACTCTTTTACTCTGACTACTTGTAGCCTATTAGTTAAGTATGAAATAAACCATCTAAGCTGGTGTTCCTGATACCATGGAATAACAGTTTTCGTATCAAAATAAAGTATTTAACCTTATATTATAAACCTATCCTTATATATTATAAACCTATCCTTATATATCACTTCGACCTGCTGTCCCGAATCCAACGACTCGATCAAGAGTAAAGTAGGTGGTTAGTGATGATAGATCTATCACGAACAAAGCAATGTTGTTCTGGTATAATGTAATTATGAAGTATCGGATACATCCGATACTTGTTCATGTACCGACCTCTCAACTTTACGGAAATAAAGCGACTGTTAGTTGGTTAGTGATGATAGGTCTATCATCAACAAAGCCATATTGTTCTGACATTATGTAATTATGAAGTATCGGATACATCCGATACTTGTTCATGTACCAACCTCTCAATTTTACGGAAATAAAGCGACTGTTAGTTGGTTAGTGATGATAGATCTATCATCAACCAAGCCATATTGTTCTGACATTAGGTAATTATGAAGTATCGGATATATCCGATACTTGTTCATGTACCAACCTCTCAACTTTACAGAAATAAAGCGACTGTTACAGCAAACCAAGTTGTATGTCCGGTATTTATGAATTTCTAGCAAAAGTAACATTTTAGCTAGTTTTGAACATCCAAAGATGAAGATTTTTGACGCAGCTTGTAAAAAATATACCATTATAAACGGTAATAATTACTTACAATACAATAGTACCGTTTGGTGAACCGGAGTAACCTTATTTATTAATCTAACCAGTAGGTATGTACCAATTTTCCCGAAACTTCTTATAAATGATTTTTTATAAGGGTTTCTTATAAAATGTTAGTAAATTTCCTTTTAAACTATTCTGACAATATTTTAATTATGCTAATATATGTTTTGTGGTTTTTGCCGTACACGTTGACTCATGCGTGCTTGGCATAAAGTATTGTCAGCTTGTCTTCCTATTATCTCGCACTTATGCATGATTTATTATGTCACATTTACAGTCACTTAGTACAACAGTCCAACGTAATCGTACAGTTAAAGTATTGCTTTGAAATTTTATACAAAAAATGCTTTGGCTATAAATTAACTCACGGGTTTTTCCCCTTCACGCTGATACCAAACAGTTTAATCTTATTATTTTTAAGTGAATATTTTATAAAATTAAAAAAAACAAGTTTTTTACGGTTTCAATTTATTAATTTTAAAAAAACAATCAAACCTACAAGTGAAGATTATATAACTATAACGATAAACTACAACATTTTTGTGTGAACATCAAGTTATTATTTGTCCGTTATTGTATATTTATTTGTTGTAATCACTCAACATTTGAAGAAATTATGAATAAAGTACAAAAAAATATTTTTCACATTTTCTGGTTTGAGAAAAATACAATAATTTCTTTTTAGAGCTTATGGGCAGAAGAATTGAATTTTTTTATAATTAAATTTTTTTTATTTTACAAATTATCATTTTAATTTGCAAACTGGTGAAGAATGAAAATTTGTTGGGTATATTTAAAGAATGTATCGAGTCAGAAAGGTTTAAACTTAATATCTAGTACAAGGGCCGTAATATAAAATTGTGACGTAATATTTAGTAATGTTTGATGTATGCCTTAGAAGTGAATGAGAGGGGAGATATCCTTATTCTATATCTGCCATTAAAATTGGAAGCTTATAACTCACAAAATTTTATTAACATTTTATGATTTCTTATTAATAGTTTTTAATTAATTTATATATTTATGACATTTTACTAAAAACATAATATTAAGAAGTAGCACAATTATTTCATATTTTCGAATTTGATAATTAGAAAATTTATTGGCTTTTTTCAAAATTCAACGGCGGGGAAATAAAGAAACCTATCGTCACATTTTATTTTGCACTCGTATATTATTTAGGAAAAAAACAACTATTTATATTTCGAATGCTGAACTTCAATTTTATGTATTCTTTTTGAAAACTTACTTAAGCACGGCCTGAAGTTAAGTTAGAACCATGTATACTAAAAGTTTGCTCAATACTTATTCAGTAAAACATTTGCTTAATTCTGATAGCGTCGGTAAACTGGAACTCCGTTCTTTTATCTTTTCAATTGTGCGTTGAATTATCAGGTAACATCAAATATTGAAACAAATAATATATGTCTTTCTAAATTCCTTTATCGTTGTGGTATTATGAATTAAGTACAAAAACGGTTTTTTAATAGCCATTATTTACATTTTTCATAAGTTAGTAAAATATTTACTTGCGAAAGATTTATCATTATCGTACGCTAGAGAAAAAACCGAAAACTGGAATTTATTTATAATATCTACCACGTTTCGGGGTGATGGGTAAACTATTATAGCATAGTAGAACGTTTAAAATCAAAACGTTTCTGGAGAGATCTACAAAATGATTCTCGAGAGTAATTCGCGTTCTCTCCATTTCTCCAAACTTAAAGGTAAGTGTTGACCGTGCACCACGTCACAGCTTCACTCTGGAACGGTGTCCACTTCTCTGTTTGTTTTGATTTCTATGTCAAGGGATATGATACCGAAGGATACTATTGTTTTCACTTCGCAATACAGCTTTCAGGTATATTCATCATAAAATAACGATTTTGCCACGAGCTGTTTCTTAAGGTTCACCGGGGGCATTCGCCTGTAATGTAACGTTACAGGTTCGAGCATTACATCAGTGAGGGAGGAGAACCGAGAATTACAGCGCGCAACTTGTAATGATACAATCTATAATATTTTGATACAAATTGTAATGCTCAAAATTGAATCTGATATGTTGCATTACAGACGAATGCTCCCTTAGACAAATGAACAATGAACATTTATCACAAAGCATCAACATTTCTCATAATAGTAGCGAATTATAAAAGAAAAATATGATAACTAAACCTCGTATGGGCAGTTCTTTCTCCAGCTTTGTAAGATATAATCAATTCTGCTTTCGTTGGAGAGCATAAACAAATATTATACTAAAACGGTACAACGGGTCTAACAGAAAAAACTCAATACATTGATTATTTTCTGAATGCTCATTATTGCTCATAATATAATAAAAAAACGTAAATGTGATAGCTGTCAGTTGTGCTCTTTATTTCTGGCGTAATCTCTTTATGTAAATATTCAAAATGTCTTATGATTTCTCTATCTTTATGATCCTCATTTATATAAATCTGTGTAAATACATAATACTAAAACGATTCTATCGAATTATTACATCGGCTTATAACTTATTTAATTATTTATAAAATTTGTTGCATTTTTTACAATACCGAATGTTAAAAATGTTGCTCTAAATGATAAAATCGTATACTGTTTCAACCTGTAAAGTAGGGCAGTAAGCCAAGGTGTACGATAGGACTAAGAAAACTAGGATAATCTTTATTAAAGAGCGTTCTTGTAAAAACCGTACCTCATGAGCGATGACTCATGAGCGATTAGATAATTTAAAAGATTTGGTGTTATTATAAATACTCGGCAACTCGAAGACTTTTTCGGAAGTTTTTTTAAACTTACTTCTTTGCAGAACTTGAATATTTTTTATCAACTCCACCTTATTTAAAATAACCTTGCAGACATAATTAATTTATTATTTCAAAGTATAATTTTATTTAAAATTTATTGTCATTTATTATTCTATTCTTTAGTATTGTGAAATTTTAGCATAGTACTATACTCTTGATTTATAGTACCTGTACTGTCGTCACCGTGGTGTGTTGGATTGATCGCAAGACATACACCCGTTGAGTGCGCGGCGTATCGCGAGGATCCGGGTTCGATTCCCAGCCGCTCATCAAGCGGAACTGGAGAGTCCAAACTTTCGAGGCTCTGGCAACCATTTTCCGTATGAGATCTTCTTCATCTTATGTTGACACGACAACAACAACAACATAGTACTCGTACTAAGGTTTCACGAATAGGTGACATATTATATGGTAGTACGTACCCTCGAATGACAAAGGGTGTAAAATATTTATCCAATTTTCTCTGTCTTCGATCAGTTCCTTTTCGAATCGAAGTCGGAGACGAGTATCCTTTGAGTCATTAATTAAACCACAGAAATTGGGGGGAATGGAAAATCAGTGCCTGCTATTGCCTCTTAGTAAAGTAACTATCACCGGGAGCATAATCTTAGCAGCAAATATTTTTTGAACCGTTTCTCCGATCCGCCTTTTCAACTTTCCCATATTCGTTTCCCTTCTTGATAAACTCGTAATACTTTTTTGTTAATTTTAGTAAACGCACTTTTCGTAAGGCAGGTTTTTGTAAATAAGAGTACTTTTTTGTAAAAATTAAAAGTAGAAGAGATTCATTTCTTTAAGTAGAAAAAAAAACAACGCATTTTTTGCTTTAATATCTTTAGTATAAAAATAACTTAATCTTCCGGCAATTCATTATTAGGAAATATCACTTTGCAGTGCAGTGCATTTGCAGTTTACGTCAGGTTTGTAGTATTATGAACAAGCGAGATCCGATCGATCGCAGTCAAATCTATGCGCGTCTATATTAACACAGAATTGTGACACCAATATTTGTATCGAATTATAATGCAGATTATACTTTTTTGAATACACGGAGTTGATGGCAAAAGTGCCGTAAAAATTGAAAGCGACTGGTTCTGACTGCTTAGAATCTAATGTTCCAATGAGGGAAATGCAAATTTGAAATTACATTTCACTCGCATCGACCCACAGATATTTACTAGCATATATCACAATATTTTATGAATGAAGAAAGATGATAAAAAAAGTTGGCAAAATCCAACTTATCTGTCTCGATCTACTTAATTGGACTTATATCTGAGGATATTAAAATAGTTGCAATTTTATGCATGGCCGGAGTAATCACGACCTTTGTCGACGCAATCTGGTCATCACAACTTGAATTGAAAACTGATATTCCACAAGGTTCCATGTTTAGTTTACGCTTCGACCCTTTTCCTACGACTTTTAAGGTCGTAAATTATATGCTGCGGGCAGGAATCGTAAACATATATGCAGATAAATTCTTTACTGGCACCTATTGCCGTGCAGAGTCAACTCTTAGAATGAAGAATATAGAATAGATTTACCTTAAATTCTACATTAGATTAATAAAATCTCAAACAAATATTATTTTAAAATATGTGAAAATTTGTCAACTTTGGTTATTAAACTTCAAGTCTGCATCGTTTATTTAAAGTATTGGTTTGCGATGAGTATGTTGCATTGACGCGAATACCATCAATTGTCAACTAGCAATTGTCTTCTCTGTACATTTCCTGAATGTTATCAATTATCTTTATTATTTTGGTCTTTGCTCTATTAGCAAATGCTAAGATACGTTCTAAAATTTGAAGTGATGGTATTATTATAAAGCTCATTAACAAATTAAACCAACAAAACTTTTGATTATAAAGTTACGATTAGACATTTTGTTCATCAAATCCGTACTATTTCTTATATTATATCGAGGAAGAAAATCAGGGCACAGAAGTCGCTTCTGTTACACACACAGCTTATAATATTTTTAAACAACGAGAAATGTTCATATGTTTTTCTATACCGCTCGACCTTTATTAATTGGATAGCCTGTCTTTCTAGACTAAAGGTGTAGTTTATTTATAAGAAAATTCTAATCTACATATACTAAAATATAATATTCTTAAAATGGTTTGTATTCGGAACCCCGTTTCTTAAAATCTTAGGAGTACCGTAGAGTTAACATCATCGTGATGTGACTCAAAACAACCGACTGATAAAACGAAACTCCAAATATGGGCGTAATACATGATGCAATATTTTGTGTTTTTGCTTAAAAACATGGGTTTTTTGATGCTTCCCTTTATTTAGTGAGACAGAAATTGGGGCTACTTCTGAAGAGCTGGTAGTTGCGCGGATATTTACGCGCTACTTCGAAACCTTAATCAATTACGACTTATTTCAAAGTCGTAATTGAAATTGCAAGAAACTGAAACCATTTCCATGAAATGCAAGAGATTTAGAAAATGATTGATTTTCTTAATTCGACGCGTATGTAATTTTAATTAGTATATTGATGTTGATAAGAGCTGTATGAACATGTCTCAAGTGAAAAGTGCTTCATCCAGTATTTCTGATGTCACTAGACTTCTTTACCACTACTGTGAAAAATGGGTCAATGGTTTTTCCATATTTTTGTCCCAATCTGAAATCTTAACCGTTCGATGACGAGGGGAGTGCATAAAAAATTAATTCTAAAATTGGTACGAGTATATCTCATTTGAATAGCTTGCTTTGATCGTATTAAGCACTTAAAAGATTCAGATATCTGTAACATTGCTCACGTGTGAAAAATGCAAATAGATTAAATACGAAGGTGAAAGTCAAATTTCGCGACAAAATTTACATTAAATAAGAGGTCGAAATCGCTTATTTTGAGAACTTAGAGGATAGTTTTTGTTTTAATGGTATATGTTTTAAGCAACCAAATGGAATAAGCACATTAAGCTAGTTTTGTAAACATCTGTATTTATTTTCATTTTTAGGCCTCGAACTTTTTAATTTTCCGTAGGGGTTTTTCGTATTTATCATTTAAATTTATTTATCTAATGAAAAATACCTAGTGGTGAAATAATTACGTTGCATACATAAAATGGATGACGGGGATGGTTTGGATGGGTTTTTATGTAATAAAAGTATTCCGTAGTATGATATAATCACATGATACATTTTATATATATACTTATAATCACATGATACATATATGGCTTTTATACTGAAACCTATTATACTAGTCGTATTTTTAAACTATTTTGTCACTATCTTAGGTCCAAATATTCCTTTGATAATTTATAATTGAATGACCCCATCATCATTGAATTTAAAAAATAACTCCAAATGTATTAATGAGTGGCCCTTAAAATAAAAATTTACTCCAAGACTCGAAAATATCTTGTAGATGTATTGTATTGTAATTACTTTTCATTTTCCCTGTCACGTGTACCTAATGGTTAGTTCTGAGTCAGCTAGTGGGGTCATATTTGGCCATAAATATAAATTACTGTGCTATCAATAATGCGCGAGACCATCGTTTTCAAAAATTGTGATGTCGATTAGGGCTCCTTTTCCAATTCGAGAAGGGAAAATTTAATGTGCATAACACAAGTAAATAATATGATTAACCGAAAATAGAAATGCATTGACGAAGTGTTAATCGTTAATGTAACGTAATAGTTATATATTACTTATTTTGAAGTTATACTTCTTTAGGCTTGTTATGAAAAAATGATGAGAGTGAAATTTTAAAAATACAGAATGAAGTTGGCACGTTGCAGCAAAAAATCGACACCTTGAAGTTGCTCACGTTACTTATACGTACATAGTTTGACAGATAAGTAGTCCACCATTTTATTATTCTGCTTGCTTTCTATTGTAAGTCAATCATCTGCCAGACCGTTTCGAATTCGGTATGTATTTATTTTATATCTAACTCAAAATGAAGAGGAACTACATATCTGGCTATTTTATTTTGGCACACTTGTCATTAAGTAAACAATGATCGTTGCAAGAGGAATGTAGTAGGCATTATTCTGTTTAAAAAGAATAATCTTGATGATCAAATGCCATACTTCTTTTTTCTAATAAAAAAATGATAGCAAATGTACGTGCATCAGTTACACACGTACGTTTATTTTATCATATTCTTTATACTGCACTGTTGCTATCTCTAACTTAATTTCGGTCACATATTTTATTTAGTTTTCGATGTCTCTTTTCCAGCTCATTTTTTTGCATACGCCATTTATTTTTTAGTTTGTTTCAACGTGACCACACGATCTCAACATTATTTTCATTATGTCTGCAATTAAATTTACTACAACATCGCATTCTCGTCTAACCAGTAGTTAGGAACTAAAACATAAACTTTGACAGATTTTTCCTGCTCATATCGTTTATATGACATCACTCACGTGTTCGTATATCCCTCTGTCACAGTCATTTTCTAAATAATCGTTTTGGCATGGAAATATAAAATTTGATTAAGTTATAATGCATATTAATTTTTCAAAAATTTCAAAAGCACAAAAAGGAATTTTTTTATTATTTTCATGTGTCGTGTACGAAATCGTTTGGAAAAAGCAAGTTATGATTTCAATTTTTTTTAAATATTGCGAAAAATACTTCTAGAGCCACTGTTGACAATTTCTATAAAAATAAGTTCCCCCTGTTCTATATTTGAAGCTGCTAACGTTAAAATTATGAAAAATAACGTTATTAGAAATTTACCTCAATTTTAGGGGAAAACTGTAGTAATAGTTTAACTCTGATAGTTATTCACAATTAAATGAAAATACGTGATGTAGTATTATTTCTACTACCTTTAATTCATATCTTATATATATATTCAATATCTGATAGTTATATTGAGGTTCATGAGAGATATACTCGTAGTACGGGTTCTATTCGCAATTAGCAGATTTTATTTTGTGTAAGAAGTTGCCAGTGAATTGACTAAGTTATTGATATGTTATTATTTGCGACTGCTTTTGTTTTTTGTGTCACATTTTCTTTTTCACGCGTCGTTTCTCTCGTACTATTGTAGTAGTCGTCTTCTGTCTTTTTCCGTTCGCATTCCTCGATTATAAATTTCCTAAACACATGAGCTCATCCTTTTCTTCTATAATCGAGTTGCAAATTTTGATTTCTAAGTAATCATTACTTCACACTTACCAGAATTTATACCAAACATATTTCGAATCCAAGAAATATACCAAACATAATTCGGATATTCATGACACTAGGTTTAGAATTTGAAAGTGTAAAAGTTCTAAACTTAGTGACTCGAATGTTTGAATATGGGACTGAAGTAATTACTGTAGGTTCATCGTTAACCGATTCTTTCGCAATTAAATTAATATCTGGTACCTATAAATTTAATATGCGCTAAAATGAAATGCATACTTGTCTGATAAAATTTCTTTTTTTTTTAATACCTTAGAGTAAATATTTATTATTAACTCGAACATTTTTTAACAATTTCAAGTTTTTTTCAACCGCTCTTTTTTCAACTTGTAGTTTACTACGTTTTGTACCTCTTTGAACTTTCTGTATAAACAATTGCCACGGTTTTTTTATAACTGTATTTATTCACATTTTATACTTTTTTCACTCAATGGATTATATTCTAATTTCGTTAAGTATTTATTTCGTTGTACTGTTTTAGAAAAAAAAATAATGATATGTTTGACATAAAATAATTTTAATGCGTTACTGTTATTATCACATTACATCTAACATTTATTGTCACCCTAGCCATGTTTTGTTATCGGAAATATAAAATTATGTTTCTTTTCGATCGCCAATTTTAATAGCCAGTGATTGATCATTGGTCACAACGATTTATATCATTTGAATACATTATTTTCTCTCGTGCCCGATTGGAGAGTTTAATTTACACTAACATGTGATATTACTATGAGACATTAGATAATGAAAATTTTCCTGGTGAAATTTTTCAATCAATTCCACTACCGAGCTTATCTAAATATTACTAAGCTCGGTTCGACAAATTTAAAGCTTTCGTCGCTTTACGATTGGAATACTTACTGAAAATTCAATTGAAACTTACTGAATTAATCGACAGATTATGGCTACTTTTTATCGGTCAAGTTTTATTTATTTTATTAACGCAAACGTCAAAATCGTATTCGTAACACAAATGGAACGTTTGCCATTGTTGTCGATATGCAGCTACTGTCGAAATACAACTTTAATAAGATCTGTTGTTATATCAGTGATCGTTTGTTGTCAAAAGGAATATTTTCCGCTTTTTTGCAGTCTTACACTTCTTCAGAAATGAATACAGAATATGTCATTTATGTTTTATGTCATTATTTTGATACTAACGGTTTCTGTGATAATTTGCTTGCCAACAATTTTTTTGTTACACAGAAGCGGATATGTAAATTATGCTAACCTACGTACTCTCATTATAAAACCGCAAAAGTTTTTTTTATCACCACATTTTTTTTGTAACAGTCACTTTCTCATCGTACGCGTTATTAGACGATATTGTTGAGAATACTATTTTGAAATTAACATATTTTACAAATAATATTTATTTTTTCTTTTAATAAACTACCATCAAGTACCACCAAGTACCAAAAAGTTGTATGAATAATCCTGATTGTTTCTGTTACGTTTGTGAAGAACACACATTTACTTGTCGGCGGAGAAATTTTACAGACTTGATCAAGAAAATTTACCTTGAATATTCTGATTTTCCGGTACGGTATCAAAATAAACATTGGGTTCACCATATATACTTTTCATCCTGTGTTTCTCTTTTCACTGGATTGGCATTCTCATGAATTAAAAATTGGAGGAACACATCTTTAGAAATAAAAAATTTAAAATTAGTTGACCACTAAATAGAGATATCGAGCTACGTATACTAGGTTATTGTCCTTCATCCTAAGAAAATCTGCAGATGCAGGTTAGATTGTATGTGTATATATATATATATATATATATATACATATATATATATATATACATATGTATATAAATATATATATATATATATATATATATATATATATATATATATATATTTCCTATTTTTCGAAATTCATTCTTTATTTGCATACAATATCACAAATTGGGATATTGTATGCAAATCTCGAAATAATTACAGTTGGGTACTTATAGACTAAAGAAACAAATTTCAGCATTTTTTTCGAAAATCGCCAAAAGTATGTATTTATTGTATTAAAAACCAAATAAAACAAAAAGCAGCAATGGTCTGAGCAAAGTAGCAATGAACAGTTAGACAAACAATAATAGCAAAAGTAAAACTAACAAAAATATTCGTAATTATGAGTCCCAAAATGTAAATGTGAAAAACGCTTTTCATTATAACCGATGCAGAGCTATTATTAAAAGTTTATTCTTATTTCCCCTTAGTCCTTAGCCTTACTCAGGATGAAGGGCAATAAACTAACGTACGTAGCTCCAAACCTCTTAAATAGCATTTTTCGTTAGCTTATAGAGGTATTTACATAATTTTAATATACTCTAGGTGTAGCTATTGCAGGTTCAGCATTAAAATGTCTCATATAGCAATAAAATTTACATGTTTCCATTCATCTATTGCATTATAATTTTGCCATAGAATAAAGGCCATACCAAAGTTAGAAACCATTCAATAAACATAATATTTGGATATATACTGAGTACCTGTTACGCAGACACGGGGAAATTTAAAATGTGCTCTCGCAGCATCAACTTTTACACTCAATGATGTGCTATTAAATGGCCATGTCATTTAGCACTATAAAAGTGGTCCTCGAAACACAAGGTATTTCGCTTCTCTTCGTTAACTTTGTTTTTTTTTATATACGTGTTTTATTTTACTTTCTATCTCTTTCGTTATATTCCTCGCGTGGACGCCACTTTTTTGTTTGTTTCGTAAGAGGATGACGTGACTTTATATTACGAAGTCGTTGTTTACGATGATAATATATATATATATATATATATATATATATATATATATATATATATATATATGTAGGGAAATTATATAAAATCGTTATTGTCTTAAGAAATCCTAGTCGCTTCGTCATAGTGAAACACATATTTGAGTCTAATATCAATTTCGTAGTAGAGTGCTTGTAGTTTGAGAAGATGAATTTGAAATCGAGTACGGACAGTTACACCTTTCTTATTTTCTTTTTGAATGCACTAGCTTACTTTGTTATGCAAGGATTGATTAGATAAAGTTATGAATTGGATTGTTACATAGTTTCATATATATATAAATGTACTTGTATATAATAGTTCACAACTGCCCATGATAGGTCTAGGTTCTACGGAAAGGCACGCATGAGTGATGTGGTGAATAATGACTTCTAAAATATTGTATAAAAATAATTATGTCGCAACATGACGATGACCATTGGGGGACATATTACACGCATCATGTATAAATTTTAATGTCGAATTGTTTGCTGGCAATTTCCTGTTTTTGTTAATCACTGTCTTAAATATAACTCTATAACATAGTTCCGACACATTTTTAATTATATTATATATGTTGGATATTACATATAAACAGGGCACAAATATACTTTAAACGTATTTGAAAATAAAATTCCCTAGACTCTCTAACATTATGCATGCTCTCAATGAAAGTATTAAACCACGGGGTGGCCGTATGTACTTTAGCAAAAAGTGAATCGTTTAGGGTTTTCTTTTATTTAATAGAAAACAAATTTTACTAAACCTAGTCTTCATAGTAATAGGATTGATCATTTACTATATAAAAAACCGATGTAACAAAATTGTTTCCGTTCAAATTATGTTTTTACGACAAGTATTTGTTGTGGTTTAATCGATGTAATTCGTGTTTTTGTCAATAAACACACAAGAGCACAAATAGTCAATTATTAAATTTTAAAAAAACTTAAAATGAAGTGAAATAAGTACAAAAATGCATAAGAAACGTTTAAAATTTGAAAGCCACTTGTCAATAGCAAAAGCATTTTTTAAATTGATTTTTTTCTAAATTTATCTTAATAGGCTTTTATAAATATAAAATATGTTATTTTTTATAAATATACTTTGATTAGTATGAAGAACAATGAAGAATTTACTATAAATAACATTCATTTGCTTATTCATTATAGCAAAATTAATACGTTTCCTGCTCATACGATGACATAAACGGGAAACGTATTAATAAAGCTAAACAATACGAATCAAACTTAATAGGATTGTATATAATAAAATGTTGTATGTAATTATTACTACCCCATTATTATTAATTAATCTTATTTACCTGTTACGTTTTTCAAATTATATACTAGTTATTGCATAAAACACCTGATAATGGCAACGCTCGCTTTAAAATTTTACCTGCAGCATGGGATTATTTGTTAATCTTTTAAATGTAACCAACTAACTATCTTTGCTTCCATTGGCTGAGAGGAGTGCGCGTCATAGGGTAAACAAGTGCGCGGTTGGCTACACATAAAAAACGGAACGCATTTCCGAGCCGGACATCAGTTTCGCGTGCCCGCTCGTCGAGAGAGGGGTTTGTTTCGACGACGGCGACTCGCAGTGACTTATTTAATATAAATATCTCGTGCAACAATCTAGTTTAACCAGTGAGTTTCTTTTACCGCGATATACTTATAAATATGCCATTAAACAGCTAGACTTGTGACAAGACTGTTAATCATTGACGTATATTGGAATCGATGTATATTTATAAATATATTTTAATGCGTTTCTTTTGAAACAGTGCATAAAACAGATAAGTCGGTAAGTTGTATTTATCGTCATCATTATATTACCATTATGAGAATACTTTGGAAATATTAATTAGTATTATATTGCACCATACTTTTTCATTTGGAGAAATTCATATTGTTAAATTTGATATATGTATAATTAAATATGATAATGTTTAATTGTGGGATTATACGGGCTTTCTAAAAACAACTCGTCGAATTTTTTAACATGATCGGTTTTTTATTTGGCATGAATAGATTTAATAACTTTGTTTTTATTACCTTCAGAACAGTCTGTTGATTACTTTCAGAAATGCTTTCACTGTTATATTAAGCATCTAAATATATAAAATAACTTGCTGCGTTTCGAACACGTGTAGTGTGCCGGCTTTTGCTGCGTTCGTTTACTATTACGGTTATTCTTCTGCAGAAACTGTTCGCTTAGCTGTTAGTCGGTTGGATCTACAAAAAAATATGGTTTGCGCAAATCGATAAGAACAATCTATTACTTTGCTTTTTACTGGAGATTTTTTCGTTTACTATTTCCGTTATTAAAAATGTATCGAATAAAATATTTCTTAAATTTTATTAAAGCCGTATAGAAAAAATTGGCCATTTTTTTGCGATTTTGAAGATTTTTGTGATGAAAAAAAAATTACTACCCCAAAATAAAATCACTGCATACAGGATATTTTTATACTAATTCCATGCGTCCAACTGTAGCGGAGATTGTTAACCCTCCATGGAATGTTCCTAAAAACATGGATTCTGGCGTGATGAATGGGATATTGCTATATATTGAACCTCAGTGGCAGATAACGTGTGATCTAATTTGTGAATAAAACAATTGTTATCAGATATGTTATTCTTGTTCAAATCTATCCAGAATTATGTGTAATATGAGCAATAGTACGTATGAGTCTAATACAATGTTTAGCCATAAAATATTGAACGATATTGTTAGAAGTCTCCTAAGGGGTCTTCCTATATAATTAAGTTGTTTTTATATAAGAACAAATATTAAAAGGTGCACAAATATTTTATTTAATCGTTGTTTTTATTAATTAATCGGAATAGGTAAATCAGTAAAAAGAAAATATACCTATATCTAACTGAGAAGCCATCTAAATATAGAGTCTTCTTCTTACTGTCGCCCTGTAACACTGGCGTGTTTACCAAGATCAATTTTCTTATTGAAAATGAAGAAAAAAGAGGGAAGTGTTTAGAATTTTTTAACGTGAAACCGATAAAACGTACACGGAAATAAGGTAGAAATTTATAACCAATGTTGACCACGTACTTTTTGGCATGACTAAATAGAATGTATAAAAATTGAATCTTTAAGTAATATTTTATTTTCTTGTTAGTAAATTTATGTTATGGACACAAAACAGTATACTTAATATTAGTATAGTCAAGTATGAGCGTTGAATTGGGTGGGCGTAGGGCACGGGGGTAGGGTAAAGATATCGGTTTTATATTTTCGAAAGCAATTTACTTGCCGGTTGGCTAAAGTGACCCAAAAGGATGACGAGCAATCTTGACTATTCATGGCAAGCGTTGCAGGTACACACTAAATTCATATTGCGACTTCGAGTGATAGCCGCTATCTACCTACCTATATGTATTTCCCGAATGAGCAAAAAATACGCCGTTCGATCTCCGTGGGTCCGTGGGGCCAATTCTTGTTTTTATTCTCATTACCACTTCAAGGGCAAAAGCTTATTCACCTCTGCCTGTGGTAGGACTGCTTTATGTGTAAGGGTTGTTTTTTCGTAGTTATTAAATGTTAGTTAATTTTGGTGCAGGTCGTGATATAATTTAGAATGTATAGATGATTTTGTTTCGAATTGTACACCGTGGAATTCGATCTGGTTTAGCACAAATTTTTTACGAATTGCTTTCGAAAATATAAGACGAAAATAATGTAATGTTTTTCGATTTTGAGCCTTTGAAGAAATATTATTTGTTTTCTATTTTCTTTAATATTTCAATAAAATATTATATATTTTAAAAATATTCTAAATCACTGTATGCAAACGTTTCATTTTCATACACAAAAACCTTGATGGAAAAACTGTATACCAAAATAATAAAATAATAAATAATAAAATAATTAAAATAATAAATAATAACCAACATGCAAATTTCAATATAAATTAACTCCATTTTTAAATTCCTACGTCGCATCGTATCACTTTGACGATAGCGATACGATACACACATACATATCCAGTTATGGTACAAAAGTATTTGTTTATATGTATAAAAAAGTGTAGTAAATTGATATAGCCATATTTTAAGTGCTTTCCACAAGTTCTGGAGTATTGAATAAGACGTGTACAAAAATAACATTGTCTTTACTCCCATCTCTTTCTCGTGGTACACTATTTCAACACCGAGCTCTGCGTGCCGACTATGTCACGCAGACCCCGGTGTTTATTGTGTATCTCGAGGAAATGGGATTTAAGACAATGTTATTTATTGTGCACCTCTTATTCAATATTCCAGAACCTGTGACAGGCACGTAAAAGACTGGCTATACCAATTTATTACACTTGTGTGCAAATATATACACATACATTTGTATGTATAATTTGTTACACGTTTGAGTTCAATCATTTCGTTTCGCGTTGATATCGACAATTCCATATGATCCAAGGCCAAATCCTTTAAAAGAAAATTTCTGCTGACGTATGTATTTTTATTTTCACAGCGAATAATAACTGTTTTATCGTTTTTTGTTTGTTAATTTTTCGTTTATTCATTTTGTCTTTTTTATTTTATTTATTTGTTTTACACTTAAATTTATTTATAGCTTCACAAGAATATTTTGAAGCCTTCCCTCTTCAAAACATGTATAACACTTTTAAACCGTAGCGAATAATGACTGTTTATCGTTTTCTGTTTAATTTTATACTTATTCGTTTATTTATTTTGTTTTTTTTTAATTTTATTTGTCTCTTTTTACACATAATTTTGTTTATAGCTTCATATGAATTAGCATATTTTGGAGCCTTTCCTCTTCAAAACGCGGGTAACACTTTTAAACCGTTTAAAGGTTTACACGTAGAATTATTATTACTCAATGACTTAGTAATTATGTATAGCTTCATATTAATTTAATTTATTTATAGCTTCATATTAATTTATTTATAGCTTCATAAGAATATTTTGAAGCCTTCCCTCTTCAAAACATGTATAACACTTGTAAACCGTAGCGAATAATGACTGTTTATCTTTCTCTGTTTAATTTTTTACTTATTCATTTATTTATTTTGTTTTTTATTTTATTTATTTCTTTTTACACATAAATTTGTTTATAGCTTCATATGAATTAGCATATTTTGAAGCCTTTCCTCTTCAAAACGCGGGTAACACTTTAAACCGTTTAAAGGTTTACACGTAGAATTATTATTACTCAATGACTTAAGAAGGAAAATGAATATTGAATAACTTGCGAAGGGTATTTCCGTCGAAAAATTACCTGTGCGGGGATATTTCCGTAGTTGTTAATAATATATAAGCAGATGGTGATTGTATGATTAATGTTGGTAATTATAATACTGGTTATTGAAAAATTAACTTTAACTATTATATATTTTATCCAACGGATGCTGATATCTATTTATTAAGATTCAGTTTCATTTTTTGGTAATTCTGCTTTTCAGATATGTATGATTCACTAAATGAATCATTATCGCGCAATTTTCATTTTGTTTTTTATAACAACAGTGAATTTGTAGGCGATAAAAATGTAAACTTAAGGCAACGCAAGTAAATCTGGATGTGTTAATGTTTTTAAAATTCACCTAAAGAGCATTGTTGTATCGAGCCTACGAATAGATAGATTAATCTATTACATCCAGCCAAGGAAGAGTTTTTTATTTACTTTGAAATTTATGGCCTGAAATACATTTAACAGTTGGTTTAATTAGGACGTGTTAATTAATTTTTTATTCAGAACAAATTAGTAACAATTTGTTCAAAAGGTTTTTGAAAATGTCATTGGAAAAAGTCAATTGCCCGTAATAATGAAGGTACGATACCTTGCAGAAAGATTAAAAAATTGAGACTCATTTCAGAAAAATCACAATTTATAATAAATATAATCACAATTTATAAATATATAAATATAATTTAATATTGTTTTAATCTCCGGCTGATTTATGTTTATTTTATTGCCACATACCAATGCAGTTATTCCGCAGTAAAATCGGTTTGGCAGGTCCGCGTCACTGTGCAGATACGTTTGACCACATCGTGTGTGGGTGTTATGTAGATATTCAGTAAACCTCTAATTACATCCTATATATTCTGATTATTAGACCTCGAGGAGAGATTCAGTAAGCAAGTTTATATTAATTTAATGTATTTTCACTTGAATTTTAAGTAGCGGTAAAAACCATTAACGCTAACCAGTCCAAATGGTGATAAGAGACCTACTAAACTTAGTGACTTACTTTGAATGTATACTGGTATTTGACACGTTCGATTGCTAGAGTTCTTCAGTTTCCCTCATTCATACAACCGGTGATTTTTGGATCTGACTCAATAATTTCTTCATGCGAATCCCTCTGAATATACCAAATTATTTTTAAAGAGTCATTCGTGATGGTTTTCAACTTATCTGATGACGTTTCAATTTTAGGAAGCAAAGGTTGTGTTTAATTCAACATATCGGTTCATATTAGTCGATTTTTTCAGTAAGTCAGTAGTTGAAAGTTAGCAAGTAGCCTTTCATAGAATAACAGCATACAAAATCTCATTTTGCAGCAACCGATATAGTAATTCTTGTTAATTAATTAATTTATCTACTTTAATGTATCTAACTGAAACATATGGCGGACTTATTGCTACAAGAGCAATCTCTTACAGTCAACCATAACATCCGTCCAGCCTCACTCGACGAACGGGTGGGAATCGAATCCGGGTCTCCGCGGTGCGTCGCATCGTCAAAGGCTGTATGCCCCGTGATCAACCTGACACACCACGGCGACGACATTCATTGAGAGACTAATAAATTTTCAACTAAATATAAGTACATTTCCCTAGTAAAAATTCCACTATTGTTTCGAGTCTAGTGTCATTGTACTATAGCATGAAAACAATACATTGACCCAACCTTGTTTTTTACACTATCTACGATGTGCCTATAGTAAGCTTGGCGGTACGGGTTTGTATTCGTTTGATCTTAGTTGTATAATGAAAGGTTGTCTGTAGAAAATACTGTAGAGCAAGATGAAAGAATTAAATAATTTAAAAACTAACATTGACATATCAAAAACTATAGATTTAAATTTTTTAAACTACAGTAGGATTTCTTCTCTAAATGTTCAAAATTGTTGCCTAGGTATTCCTGCTGTCCTGGACATTGCACTTTATATAATATATAAGATGCTTTTATAAACATTGCCCAACTATCAAATATCCATAAATTACTTAAATTCTTTATAAAACTATTAGGCAAGAAATAAAAGCTCAAAATGTGTGATCCCAAGTCGAACTGCCATTAATCAAACAACGATTTAAATTAATGTTGTTTCAATCTTTTTTAATATTATTAAATGAAAAATAGTAAATTAATAAAAATTAATAAAATAACGATAGCGAAGTTATAATTTTGCTCGCACTGCGACTAGTGACGCTGAGTGTATTTAAAAAAAATGAAATTCTATGGTTTTGCTATTTGAATATGGCTGCATAAAAATAATCAAATTGTTAAAGTGAAAAATAATTTGTCGACTTTGTTTTTTTTGCAAACTTTGACTCTTACGTATTCATCCATTCCATTTGCTTTCTCAATTCATCGTACGTATGGACCTGATACGGGCCAAAATGTCTTTGAATCATGATTTGGTAAAAAATGGGAGACAAAATTATTATCTCTTATGTACAGCCTATATTGAAGAAATATTTAGGGGGCGTTTAAGTATTACGTGAGCACGATTTTCATGGTTTTAGCTTTTCCCTATCTCTACACAGGATAAGATATAAGAAGTTTTTTTTAATTTTTGGCGTTTGTGTGATAATGCGCCTTACTTAGCATTTGTGTCATAATGCGTTTACATAAATAATCTGTGATAGATTTTAATGAAATTACACGATCGTTGGATTAACCCGGGATCCCGTTGGCGGGGTTGCGTAATTATGATTCATTAATTGATTATTAGGTCTATGGATTTTCCGCTTAAGTCAAAAGAATAAAGAAATCGAAAGAAAGGCTTTTTAACTATTTGTAACGATTAATTAAGTTTTAAAGAATATACAAATACACTTAATTGGCATAGAAAGAGTAACTGATGTAAAATATTTTAGTATTATTTCGAAATAATTTTTGTCATATTTTACCATACAAAATATTTTCGTGCCACTCACTCCTTTCGCCAGCAAAAATAAGAAAAAAAATTAACCCTCCATCCCCTAAGCCTGCTTACGAACCACTTGATTGCCCATGATTGCTTAAAATACAAATGTCTTGAAATAAAATATCAGTTACAGAAACTAAGTTGTAGCTGAAGAATGTACGTTCAATTGTTGCGGTGTTGTAATTGAAATACGCTTTCATCAGTTATGTAGCCAACGTATTATTGGTACATATTGCCAACAATATTAACGCGACGAATAGATGTAACGTTGGTAAAAGGTCTCATTATATTTAAGTAATTAGCATTACGAACGAGAATACGTAATTACTCTTGACCGCAGGTGTCTTTATTAATAACACGTTCACCAACTTGGTAGTTAGCTTTGAAAGTTTCAAATGACTTCATTACCTGAATTAACTATGTCGATTTGTTACTGACATTGTGGTTTCAGCCACGTGTCATTTTATTTGTCATAAACATTTCATTTTTCTATCTATTTTCTTATATAGAATATAAATACAAGAATTACTGTTAATAAGTGATAATTGGAAATTGTCAAGTACACTTACAAATTTTTCCACAATTTGAGTGTTAGATATTGAGATATGTGCAGATAATTATTAAATTTCAAGTTTCTAAGTCAAAGGGTTTTTGAGAAAAAAATTGCTGTGAGAAATGGAGAGACGAATCTTGTAATGGTTCCGTTTTTTGTCTTTTGAGGTATGGAACCCTAAAATACAGTCAGAATAGCAATTTTGGGTTTATTGTTATGACTCTTTGCCTTACCTAAAGGTCACGTACGTTAAATAAAGGAATACAAAAATAATGGTCTTTACATCGATTATATTGAAGGAAATAAAAAAAATATAATTTATTGAAAAACTTTTTTTAAAATAAATAACCTATTGCTTTCTCCATAAGTTGTTAACTAATCACATAATGGAATTATATTTATTCATATATAATATTATATACTCTGTATATATCTAATTGTTACTGAAACACTTATAATAATTCTGTCAAAAATTTTAACTCTTTATACACGCAATTTTCCTTTTTTGTCATTACTCTGAAGCTAATAAAAAATCCGAGATAAAATTTAAAAATCGAGGCTGTCAAAATTAAGAATATCTAAATCCCCACTTGATCGTTTATTTACTTAACTAATTTTTTTACACAGTGTATAAAAGGAATGTTACTAAATTTCACAATTTGCTTGAATTGATTAAGGAATAATTTTATTTTGAAGCACATAATTTTATGTTCAAGCACAGTTTATAATTCTATGGATACATATTGTTATATATGAATACTGGAAATAGCTCGCTTTGTGAAAGCTCGCCGGCCGGAACTCGCTGACCCACGTGGCGAGTCGCGTTTTGCTCATTCACGTTTTATCGCTTAAAGCATAATACTGTCGTTCATGTGTGAATGCTTGTGCTAAATAATTCCAAATCAATGCCGCATAATGAGAGACGCTCGTACGTTTGATTGTGACATGGAAATAAAATTCGGCTTCTAAACTTTGATAATTTAAATTTTTCCAAAATTTATTTCAAAATGAATATAAATTAGTTCTAGTATCTAATTAAAAATGAAATGAAGACTACAAATAGAGATATGTTTATAAAAGAGACAATATTGTTTTTATTTACATCATTCTGTGTATTTTACAGAGGCCATCTTCCCGTCAATTGCGGAGTACTATGCTCACCAATTTCGACTCGTTGACTTGATAGTTTTGATGGACTTGATAGTCATAGTAACCCAATAGCTTAATGATTGCGGTAATGTGAAGGTTATAGTGAAATTATAATAAATTAATAATAACAAAATGGTTATTGATTTAATGTAATTTCACAAAAACAAATCGTGGCAAAACCAGATGACACTGGCCCACGTGTTTTGTCACCTTGCCCTACACAGAGATAATTCTTAACCGAGACTCATTTACGCAATAAAAATCAGTCTTCACTTGTATAATCCTCTGCACTGTTTCATTTGTGGCGCAGCTACATCCACTTATCGCTCGTGGAAATACAATTGTGACTAAATTTGTTTTAAAAAATATTTAATTTAACAGGTAAGTGTCGTGGACGTTTGAAAATGCACTTGCATTTTCGGTGTCATTTTTGTACCAGCCGCCTTTCTTGGTGACGTTGCCTTTCGCAAGGAGAATAGCCCAGACCTTTCTGTAATTACAACTTGTATCAGCAACTGGGCTACTTACTTAGGCTGAATCGTGGATTCAGGATTAGGCAAAACATATAAACTTTTTCTATAAGTTTATACTTCGTCGTATTTACGAGATATTTACATAAGTAAGAATCATTTTCTTAAATATTAATATGTATTTCAACAAGAATGTATGTCTAGACGAATTAATTTTTTTCCTTAAAAGTGAATCCTACTTTAGTCCTTTTCTGAGCGAGTGCCATCGCTTTTATCGGGTAACACTCACTTGGCAGATAAACCGGTCCGTAAAACAGGTTCCGATGCAAATTGCAACTAACAGCGTCTATATAAACAAATGCAGGTAAACATTATGCATATACACACACACATGCTTGTATGATATATATATATATATATATATATATATATATATATATCATATACACATAAACACTCACATACATATACCTAGTCGTTGTGCACGTAACACTTTGATACGTCATCAACGTTAACAGGTGACGCACCTTGGAACTGGCTTCTGGTTTTGCAGATTGAGATGAATTATTGCAAGATATTTATTCCGTATATTATTGTTCATAAACTTGCATAAATCGACAAGTTGACCGAGAAGCGAGTGGTGGACCTTCTTAAATGGCGGAATACAAATTGACAATAACACTAAATGCCGGAAATAGCTATCGGCCGCTGCTAAATTATGGGTACCGGGTACCGGATACTTGTATGTCGTGGCCCACTAATAAATAATTGGACTAAGTTCAGTGAGAAGAGAAAGATGAAGAAAAGCATATTAAAAGATTTTGATTTTTTTGAATTAAACTTTCGTCCAAATTATTGTATAATTTCTGTAATGTCTAATTATATGTATTACATTGGGTTTCTTTATAAGTGTTAGGAATAAACACGCATTCCACATTAGGAATAAACACGCATTCTGTTTGACGTTTAAAATAATTTAATTTAAATAATTAATTAAAATCTTAATCACACGTAACATAAACTACAGTGAGTATAAGTTATATTTTTCTTGTTGGAAAAATTCAGCGTCTTTGAAATTGTTCAAAATCTACTTATTTTAGAAGTAGGATACTACTACTATACTATACTATAGAAGTACATAATAACACGTCTTTATAATTGACATACGTAAATTTGTCCGAGATTTCATCAGATTAAATAATTGACAAACCAGTTGGAAAGCGATTCAATTTGTATCGATATATTTTGTAGCTTAATATATCGTAATGTTTTCAGGGTCCCTTTAGAAATGAAAACCAATTCCATTGTGTCCATCCGTCCGTCTGTCTCTCTGTCATACAATTTTAAAATTACTAAATTGACTGAGCCGAATTTTGGATTACTAATATTTTACTAGCGTGACCCGTGCGAAGTCTTCGCATTATTTATTCCATTATGAAGCTCAGATGACAGATAAAACAAATATTTTACTAAAATTGACATATAGAGGCGCAAGTATCAAAAGCATTGAGCTAAAGCGCCACTTTATTTATACGTGAGTGGATTTGAAATTAAACAAAAATTTTACCGACCGTCAATCATATTGACGTTGAGCCGTTAGATGGCAGCATTGCTGTTTAATAATTAATTAATTTGCAAAAACAATAGCAATAATAATTTTTTTAGTTGTGGATGCCGGTAGAGCAAGCAATTATCTATAAAATGATATATAATATATGTGGATTAGTTGTGAGGTTTTTTCTAAGAAGGGAGTGTAACATCTTAACCTTAGCGCATTAATATATATGATGATGATGATGATGATGATGATTAATTTTTTTTCATTTAAATATCGTCTAATTTATTGTCAAATCTGCCGTATACATTATTATGTATTCGACTGTGGTTTCTTTATAAGAGTCGCACTAGGAGTAAACATGCATTTTATCTGACGTTTGAAATGATTTAATTCGAGTGATTAAATGTGTCCTGAAAAATTTTAAAAATAATAGACGTGTTTTTTGTAAAATTTAATTTACTCCAAGAAAATGTTTTATTATTTATTTTTTTTGTATTTTCAATAATAAATAATGGAAAACCCGTATTATACCTCTAAATAGATCATTAATAACATATAATTAACGAAACTTTAATATAATTTAATATATTAAACAACAGAGAACTTAAAGTCAAACGTTATAAAGTGTGCCCGCTGTCCTTCCGTAAGCATTGCTTAACAAAAGGACGTTTCTTAAGAGTATCTACGAATCTAATGCGTCCGTGAAATTGATATTGAAACTCATAATCAACAAATCTTTTGGCAGAAAAATATGTTGATTATGAGTTTCAATATCAATTTCACGGACGCATTAGATTCATGTTTTCATTAAACGAATGCATTTATAGACAGAAAGAAGAATTAAAAAATAATTAAGTTCATATACAATAGTCCACCATTTTCACGTTAGCGATATTGTAAGTAGGTTCATAATACCGTTTCTCATAAAAAAAGGATGGACACAATAACGACTGCCGTGAATGGACAAACGTTATTGAATGAACCTGATCTGTTAGTGAATGTCGCTGATGATTGAACTTTGCAAACGTGTTATAATTAGGCTCGCTTAATATTTGTTATTTTTTTTTTATTGCTGCTTTTTTGTTTTTGTGTGTGTTTTTATAAATATTCTCATTTTCATATAAACCGTTCGATCAATTAATTGTACCTGGCATTTATGGCGCAGTAAAACTTTAGAGATAACAATCTGTTAGTATACAAATGTATAAAATAATTAGTGTCCCTAAAGTATTTAGTATACATCAAACGTTATAGAATGAATTGTGGTTGACTATTTGAAAAAAATTTTAATTCCCGATTACAACATATAGCAATAATTCGAATTTGGTTACTGAATTATGGTAACTATAAAAGCACGCACATTTTCGGGCCATCTATCTAACAGATAATCCTGTCGATAAGTCTGCGGAATTTTCATGACTTAAGTCAGCGGAATCATCATACATTCTTTTAGATAATATTAAAATATATCATACGAATTGCATACTTAGACCCCGTCTACCACTCAGTTCTGACTTCGACTAAAGCCAGTGCAATGTTGCAATTCTTCTAAGAAGAGATTAGCATGCGTTATTTCATATAAATCACTATATATTATCATCAGACGACTCAAATAAGCCTCGGGTGTCTAATTTATGATGTTTCTCTTAATCTTATGGGCGTTTGTTGAGAGATAATGATACCGATGCGATATTATCATAGGAGATAGAAGTTGTGGAATTTGATTACTTTTACAGGTTAGAATGTGTTATGTAACAACATTTTGAGTGATAAAAATAACAATAGACGGCGGGATTTGTTTCATTTGCTTGATTTTTTTTCAGTTAACTCATGATTTTTTTTCATTACGCAAAAGCATAGATGGGGAAATCGTGGCGCGCGAACTCTGGCTGTTAACAGCGCCTGAGTTATAAATTTCTACCGTGTACAATTTCCCACCTAGATGTATGTGCATTTATGCATTACTGTGTCAACGTACGTGATCATGTGCACAAAATAAAAAAAAGAGATAAATTGAATCAATCAGTCACAGTTGAACTATGTGAGTGCCTATCAATTACCGTGCGCCACCTGAAGAATCGCCGCATGTAGTTAGTGTATGATATTAATTACTTTTTTAATTGTACGTAATTTGTGTTGTGAATATCTTGACTATAATATTTGCAAATTCATTTCCCAAACGTATTAGATAATGTATGCCTATATGCGACTTCACTATAATATTTGCAAATTCATTTTCTAAACGTATTAGATACTGTATCCCTATATGCGACTTCACTATAATATTTGCAAATTCATTTTCCAAACGTATTAGATACTGTATCCCTATATGCGACTTCACTATAATATTTGCAAATTCATTTTCCAAACGTATTAGATACTGTATCCCTATATGCGACTTCACTATAATATTTGCAAATTCATTTTCCAAACGTATTAGATACTGTATCCCTATATGCGACTTCACTATAATATTTGCAAATTCATTTTCTAAACGTATTAGATACTGTATCCCTATATGCGACTTGTTTGAAGTTCGTGTTTATTTAGCACCATTGCAAAATAAACAAATAACAAACCAACTTTACATATTTACTGTTGTAGTAATAGAAACAGCTCTTATCTCTCGTCACAGTGAATGAATTTAAAATATCATAATACACATTCGTTTCTTCCACGTTGATTTAGATTGAGTTATCTAAAGTTACTATTTTGTGTGGCGAGTGTCGGCAGTATATAGAGCTACTGTGTCTCTATACGTGACTTACTATTATTTATTATAGTAAAAATTGGTCTCACCTAGCCAGTCTTATTTTATTTAATATATAACGTATAACTATAGTTTTACAATATTGTTTCGTATCAAATGATACGCCAGATTAACGCCAATGAGTTAGTGTGAATCACCGAGTTCCGACAGCAGGAACTTGTTTGCATCAACGAACTGAACGATTCTGGTATACAGTTTCTAGCTGGTTTCGATGACGTAAAAGTTCTCGTACCCGTTCGTCTTTCATTTATTACGGTCCGTATACTGTTTATTTTTTTATTTCATAACTCAATAGTATTTAATATTTGGTTCTTATTGTGGTCCAATACATTGTGTAGAAGAGCATGGACTGTAATTAACCGTGGTTTTTTACTTATATATACTTAAAAATGCCAAAGAAATCTTTTGTTTTTGATGTCATTTTTGAAAAAAATGTATCCCAAAAATTATCCAATTTTAATAATTTTTTCTGTGTTTTCTTAATAAAAACTTGTACAAGGATAATGAAATACAAAGAACATTATGGAAATATATATTGTGAACAAAAATTATAACAAAAACTGAAATCAAGGTCACATCGTATTTTCGCAGTCCGGTACATCCTCCGTATCAGCAAAATAATTATTATCGTCACTATTATCACTATCACTCAAAATTTGCATTACGCCAAATTGTGAGCGCACCACAATGTCACTCCCACTATCACTTCCTTCACAACTTGAATAACGATCATTTTCACTCGACTTATTTTCGTATTCCGACATTATCGGTTAAACATTTTCTTTTCCTGGATCCTTTTTATCTTGTCATTACTAATAATATTATAATTTGAACTTTATGTAACACGTAGAAAGGTAAAAAATTAGCAATGCGTGCTAGCAATCTCCCCTACCGGGCGCTAAACAGGAACTGATTTCGCGAGCGCCATCGCGCTCAGGGCAAATTTAGTAAGTACGCGCACGAGCGCGACGGCGCTAGTCGGCACTCAAACGGTTAATATTTCTTTCTTATTGTGGTCCAATACATTATGCAGAAGAGCATGGAAGATATGATCTTTTACACAATGTCAAAATTGGCCTAGGCATAGTTTGTTGACTGTAATTAACATATAGGCTACTTCTAACTGGAAAAATAGCATAAAGTAGTAAACATTTAGTACTACAATTTCTTAATAAATGGTGCGACGCGTATATTAAATCCATTTATAGAATAGGGTAAAACTGTTAATATTATGTTATATAAACAAGTGTAATATTAATTGGGATAATATCAGATAAGAGATAAATTTAGTCATATCAGATAGGAGATTCTCTCTTCTGGAAAGAAAAGTCGTTTTGCTTAGCATTTTGGATTATTATCTTCTTGGAACACAAATGATTCTTCTATGAGACGACTGGTAAAAGTGTGGCTCTCTCTCGAATATGTAAATATCCCTCTTTTTTCGTTAAGTCGTCAATTTCAACCAGATCTCGATACTACTGTTCCAGAGAAATAGCCCCAAACTACCATGTTACTACCTCTATGTTCTACTGGAGGCATAAGGTATTTATTCATTTTTTCTAGAGGTATGCGGCGGATAAACTCTAGCCTCTCCGAAGCAATCATTTCAAAATTTCGTTTGTCGTTTTGTAAATTTCCATTGCTCCAAAGTCAAATTTAAATGCTGACGTGTCTGTTGTAAACGCGCTGTCATCTATATCGGACGCAGTAATGATTTCTAAATCGATACACATCCACATGGACCAAAAATAAGATGCGACTTTTAACAATCGGTACTGATACTTAATTAACCGTTGTTTGAACCAAATCAGGAGCTGTGAGTTAACGATTATCCTTGACCGTTATTAAAATAAAGTTATCCTCTCCACTAACAGCCACCTTCGGCCTGTCGCTCCGTTTTTATCCATTAAACTTCCAATTTTCTCTTTCCTCTTTATTGTGTATAGAAAAATATCAGTAGGTTATTATTTCCTTTCCCCCATATTTAATTAAGAATTGTTAATATCCATGTTTTTCCCAATATGGAACTAAACTCACTCAAATTAAATATAACATGATTATTTTAAATTGGTATTGAATTAAAGTGCGTTTGAACACCTCCAACTATCCGCAATGAATACAGTAATGTTCATTACGAAATGGAACACATGTGCATTGTACTTATCAACATATTTACGTTATGCGTTGTTACAGTAAAGTCATAAAGTGGTTTGGTCACCATTTCTTTAGTAAAGAGGCAATTATATTTGTTGCAAATGTAAACAAATAAGTACGTATTGATATAAACAAGTTGAAGTCAAAATATCTTAAGTTATTTAGAAAATATTTAGGTTTACGGATGTGTTTCCGATCTTTCTGCCAAAAATGAAGCACTAGCACCTTCTTCCTCCTCCCAGTTCACTGGCGAAGTTAATTCCGCTTGCTTTTTTAAATGTTCTATTGCCCTACTATCATTTACTCATAAAAAAATAAGAAAGTTGGAGTTTCCGAAAAAAAAATTGATGACTTTAGCATAAAAGCCTTGTACCACAGCATCCTTCACGTGGTATTATGATAAAAAACGGATTAAAAGGTCTTTATGCTTCGCGTATACATAGAAAGTACGTCATAAAATTGAAAATGGTGGCTTCAGCATATTCAAACGCTTGATGACCACTTAAGCCTTATTTTTTTATTAATTTTCTTTTATAAACACAAATGTTTAGCTTATGTTTCCACGTTCACCTAGCAGAATTATTTTTTTTCAAGTTCTAAAATGTAGAGTATATTTGGCGTTAATTTTGTAGAAATCACAATTTTTCATTTAATTGTGATTGCGTGAATAAAGTAGAAATAATACTACGTAGTGTAGTATTATTTCTACTTTATTTAAATTCTTTACCACGACCTGGGTTTCGTTTTATTACAACATCTTCAGGTGGACTATTAGCTCTTCTTTGCTAATAGCCCACCTGAAGATGTTGTAATACAACGAAATCTAGGTCGCGGTAAAGAAAATTAAAGAAAGTGGAAATAATACGACATCACGTAGTTTCATTTAATTATTAATTATAACTATTAAAAAAAATCGTTTAATTTTTCTGCCAACTCTTAAAGTAAAATTCTAACTACGTCCATGCCAGTCTCCATACTTTCAAGCCATTTCTTACCGTGCTGGTTTGGCGACGATGGCGAAGAGTCACCGTATTTTCCGTTTTTCAACAACAGACCTAGTTTCTGGGGACGTATTGTGTCAGGATTTTCTCTCTATATTATTAAATCATATTGTTTTAATATTATTTTCGCATATATCATCTCTAATTCGCTTATTCTACTACCGATTAGGTCTAGCCCCAACGCATTAGCTTCTAGCCTAATCCCAATGTAAACTGTGTTATACAATGAAGTTATTGCGCTCCATAAACCGGTCAGTACTTCAAATAAACTGGAAAAATTCGTTTATAAATAGTTTACATAAGGACAGTATTCCGCTTGTCGTGTAGTTTGTCGGTCGGGACGACAAAATTTATTGTGGCTCCGATGAGCGAGAAATATTTTTTTGCTCAGCTGATAAAATTTCCCAGCGCATTTGCGTGATATGCGGGTATTATCTCATTGTTTGTGAAAACGCGGAAGTAAACGAGAATTATAGAATTATAGAGTTGTTTCTGCATGTAAATTGACTCTTTTTATGTGCATTTTAATAATTTGCTTGTAGTGTAAGTAATATCGATATTATTATACTAACCTTAGAAAAACTAAGGTTCATTCATTCAGTCAGGTTCAGTCAGGTCATTTAGTTTATACTTATTTAAACATTTAAAAAAGTGATCAAGAATGATATGGTCTGTTAAAAATAAGAATAGAAACTTTACAACAACAAAATATATAACACCTCTTCTGTGTACTTATTTTTTTCCTTACTTTAATTTCTGCTATTAGTTTAAAGCCGCCAAAAACGTAGCCGTCGAATTAGGTGTTCATCAATTAACCACCAGAATAATAATGAAGCCCGAACAATTACAATAGGTGTTTTTAAAAATATAAATGAACTTAGTATGTGTCATGTTATAGTGCTAGCATCTTATAGTAAGTGCCTCGAATAGAGGTAAATTAGTTCAAATATGTTTCGGATAGAGATAAATTAGTTCAGCATATGCTAAGAATAATGTCGTATATGTCGCCATCTACTACTTTAGCGAATAGCTATTTTGGTGGAGCAGAGCGTATCAAATCCTATTTCTTTCGAAATATTTATTATTACCCTCTTCATAAGGAACGGCACGTATCTACTATCTATGTTTTAAAATTACGTCTGCATTTTGTGTGTATGTAAAACGTATAGTAAAACATTTTCGAAAATTATCAGCGAGTGTTAGATTATAAATAAACACATAACAAATATATGTTTAATTTTCGTTACAGGTCGGAGGGATAATTCTTCAGTGAGAAATCGACTCAAGCCAACAACCACGGCGTCCGATAAGTGACAGTACGAAGCCGAGCTTGAAGCCGGCGAAATAAACTATTGTTTGACACACTCAGAGTGTTGTCAATTTGGACAATTTCGAATTAAGTTTAACGAATATTATTTAATACCTAAAACGAAACTAAACCGAGATGATTCCCCGGCGAAAGCATAATTCTTCGGTGCTCTCTTTGAACAGCGCCTGCACCAATGCGGGGTTGACAAACTCCGCCCAGTCCGTCAATAAAGAGACGGAAACGGAAATTCACGGAGGTTTACGGGGCAGCAACGAGTTCATTTGTGAGTATAGAGATGCTTATGTTTATTTTTATTATAACTTTTCGCCCAGACTTCAACATTTTAATTAGGAGGCTAAATTATTTGTTATAACTTTTCGCCAGACGTCGACATTTTAATTAGGAGGCTAAATTATTTGTTATAACTTTTCAGCAGACTTCAACATTTTAATTAGGAGGCTAAATTATTTATTATTATTAAGACTAAATTATTTATATTGTGATAAATTATTTTGTAATAACAATATTTAAAAAGACCGACTTGTCAGCGATTTCGCATTTACGAAAATAATGAATTCAACTTCTTAAGCACTACAGCTTGTTGCGGGTCAAGGCTGTCTCTCAAAGCCTTCTCCATCTAACCCTTTTATTAAATGCATGGATTCAGCATACATTGTTTTGTTTTACTGCACCATAGATTTTTCTTAAAAAACTTTCTTTCAAAGATTAGTAGAAGATCTTCTGCTTTGTTTAATATCCAGCATTCACTCCCATAAAGGGCAACAGGTCTTATCAATGTTTTATGTAGACTAGTTTGTGTTTTAATGCTGATAAGTTTGGATTTAAATTGGTGTCTGAGGCCATAGAAACGTCTATTGGCCCAATCGATTTTTTATTTATATTTTTATATCGTTGCAGCTTGAGATCATCTATCTGGGCACAATGATCTGCGATTATTTTGAATTCAGAAAAAATTAAAGACAAAAAATGCACCTTTGTATCTGAACGATTTAATTGATTTAGTAACTCTAGTGTACTGGACATTTTTCATTCGATTTAAATTAATCTTTTATAATGGTCGATTGCTTATTTAATCTTACATTAACAGTCTTTTCTGTGTTATGATATGTATGCGTTTTTAAAGTCTAGTTCAGGTATGTTATGTGGTATAGAACATTGGTTCGCAAATAAATCACACAGATGTTTATGAATGTTTGCCTGCAAACATAATATTTTTGCCCGTTATTGTTATTAGAATATTTCTTTTATTTAAAACATATGTCTTCAAACATTTCGAGCACGTGCTTGCCTACATCAACTATAGAAATAGTCGTAAACGTGTCGTTAAATATATGCTTCAAAAAATTGATTCGACTGTTGTTAACCTCGAGCTAAAAACATAAACTAGCACTTTATTTTTTCAATTGGAATTTAGCTAAAAATCATTCTGGTAATTATATATTTTTGACTGTAAGCATATGCAAAAATGTTTATATATGCGAAAAATCGGTCGACTACAAGTTTTTGCATGAAATTTTTGTTAAAAAAGATGGTGGCTTATTTTTATTGATTGGTAACTTATATTTATTTGATCTATAACATTGTGAATTACCGATTTGTATTTTATGTCTGTATTTGGATCATTATTTTGTATGGCTATATCAAAATTTAGCTATTGATATAGTATTGTGAGAAAAAAGTTACGACAAAATTAGATATGAATAATTTTTACCTAATCCTGAGGAGTACAGTATGTCGGATGTTCTACGAACGTCACTGTACCGGAAACATTAGCACAACTTATGGAATACCTACGTTTAGCTAAATAATTATTGTTTCGCGTTGCAATTAATGACTATTCATTCGTCTCCACGTTTTTAAGCTTACGGCCAACTTCATGTTTGTTTTATTCATTCGTCTCCACGTTTTTAAGCTTACGGCCAACTTCATGTTTGTACAAAGTTAAATTTTCAATACAAAGTTAAAGTACGTTACACTGTGACTACAAATGTGAGAATTGTGTCACTTGTCTGTTATTTTGACGTACGTGGCCTCAATGGCTACAATATAATTATGTAAGAATACATCATAAGAAGTGGTTATTATGTAACGTTTGAAATCATTTAATTCTAGATAGAAGTAGATTGGCTAATTAAACGAAATTTCCATTTGACCTTTTATTCTTAGATCGATCTGCATATTGCAGATTACTGCATCGAATGCTAATCATTACAAGAATCGCGATTAAATTGGACCGTACGCATTATTTTTAATCAGCAAAAAATAACTCGAAGGCTAGCTCGCATTCGAGCGCGATTGCTCCAAATAACTATGAAATGTTTGATCAGTTTGTACTGTTAATTTTATGAGCAATGTATTATAAATTCAAATACAATATTCTTCTCGTATATATATATATATATATATATATATATATATATATATATATATATATATATATATATATAGATTTATTTCTTTATTTATTTATTTATGTCACTTCAACAGTTTTGCAAACACCTTCGTGTTATATATTTTATCATTTGTATTTACCATTCACCGTATACCAAAATGATATCAACCCAATTTAATTATAGCGCGGCATTGTTTAATTTTTAATAAAAGGATATAAAGAAAAATTCAAACCAAAGTAGACTTTGAGGTTAATAAGGTTGAGTTACTCAAAATCATAGACATTTACCTACTTTGAAATACAAAACTGATTGTCGCTGGTCTCAGCCCGCTGTTACCGATGGTTATTGAGAATTCGGTGCGTAAATGGTGTGATGAGGCGCACAAAAGCTTCGGAAACGGGACAGGACATCCCAGCATCTTATGAGCTCCCTATGAACACCTATCAATCAATAGTCGGAAGTAGTATCTCATATGTGCAGGTACGAATGCACGTCGTGAAAAAGACATTCGCTTTGACACCGCGGACTCGATAACACGTCTTTTTTGTATTTATATTTTTCTTCAAATTTAAATTTTTTCACTCTTTAAAATTTCTAGTCTTTTTGGTAAGCAAAAATATCTCAAAATGACTGAATTTCTTCATGCAGACTGAAAACGGAAAAGATGAAAAAATTTTCACCTGGTTCTTTCATTGACTGAATAGAATTTAGGTAATTCGGTGTTAATTGTATCAATTAATTTTTTAGTTATATTTTTTTGAAATTTCTTTATATTTCTTCATTGTAACTTTTGTCGATTGAACTTATTTTTAGGAGTCAGTACTTCAAAGGGAAAAAATGAAACCTTATAAGACAGTTGACGTATCCGTCCGTCGGTTCGTCTCTCACAAGCGTTTTTCTCAAAACTTTAAATTTTATGATAAAGCATATAGTTACAAATTGTTTTCTTTTAGTGAAGAAAAAAATTTAAAGAACTGTATCTCACATGTGTGTGTAGAAAAAACATTCTCGCGACCCTTACATTTTTGGAAGCCCTAAAAATATAATTTTAACCGTTTCTAGCTCTGATCAAAGGAACCACATACGCGTTAATTTAATTTCGTCTAGAAGTCATAGGCCTCTGACACATGAGACCGAAGGACGCATAGTTTTTCCGGGTATGGAACTCAAAAAGCGTTATTAGAAGTTGACACAGTTTATCGGTAATCCTACATTCCTCCTCTTCAAGAAATTCACTATATTTTTACGTATGTTAAATATATGCTAGGTAATATGTTACTATGGTGAAAAATGTTGTTAATATTTCTAAATTGTTTAATAGAAGTACTGTGAAGTACTGAAGTACCCTTACATACTTATATGTGCCTGCGAATGTACGGAACTATCGTAGTGCGAGTTCTATTCGTACGTAGCAGGTTTATTATTTTTTGCTGAAGATAGCTAATTCTCGATTTCTGCGTTTTTGTAGACCTGTCACCAATGGAAATATTAGCAAGAAGCTATTAAAAAACTATACGTACCATGTTTTTCAAAATGTCATTTTAACTTATGTCATCGTAATAAGGTTGTATTGGATATTATAATGCATATTCAGTTAAATATAGTCAGAAACAATCATAAATTTGTTTTGAAAAATCAGTGTCCAGCTAAAAGCAGTGTAGCATTGTTAGCAAACTTATCAAAACATAATTAGCCAGTATTTCAATATTATATATGATTGATATGGAATAATATTATTTTAAAATGTGTGACTTATAAAATAATGCTAATGTTACATAGGAAATATGTTAAATTATATATGATTAATATGGAATAATATTATTTCAAAATGTGTGATATATAAAATAATGCTAATGTTACATAGCAAATATGTTAAATTATATATGATTAATATGGAATAATATTATTTCAAAATGTGACATATAAAACAATGCTAATGTTACATAGGAAATATGTTAAATTATATATGATTAATATGGAATAATATTATTTCAAAATGTGACATATAAAATAATGCTAATGTTACATAGGAAATATGTTAAATTATATATAATTAATATGGAATAATATTATTTCAAAATGTGTGATATATAAAATAATGCTAATGGTACATAGCAAATATGTTAAATTATATATGATTAATATGGAATAATATTATTGCAAAATGTGTGACATATAAAATAATACGAATGTTACATAGCAAATATGTTAAATTATATATGATTAATATGGAATAATATTATTTCAAAATGTGTGACATATAAAATAACACGAATGTTACATAGCAAATATGTTAAATTATATATGATTAATATGGAATAATATTATTTCAAAATGTGTGACATATAAAATAATGCGAATGTTACATGGCAAATATGTTAGCCATCTAGGTTTTCCATTTATTTATAACAAAACAATTGCAAATATACTCAATAGATATCTTATACCCGTGCAATAATAAATGATACAAAAATATGGC
Organism: Druceiella hillmani; assembly: GCA_039881145.1. NCBI lineage: Eukaryota > Metazoa > Arthropoda > Insecta > Lepidoptera > Hepialidae > Druceiella > Druceiella hillmani. The sequence continues at coordinate 19,306,073 of JAYKKI010000007.1, forward strand.
CCCAAGTAGCATCATCTGGAAACTATAATGAAAGAGATAGAGTTAGAGAAAGTATACCTATGTATTGTATAAGAAATAATTGTATTAATAATTAGATAATTAACTCATCTTTTCTGGACCACTTTTTGAGCGTTAATGAACATTTCTACATTACATTGCATCATGTGTGTATATAGACATTAATATTATTTTATAATTTTTTCTATTAATTCACAGTGAATGACAACAATTCAGAGAAAACTTCTTGGATGGACAGTACTAAATTGAGTGTGAAAAAAAAATTCACAAAAAAGGCCCTCTTAAAGAGATTTCCTATTGCACAATGGCTTCCTTTGTAAGTTTTATATTATATGTATATTAATTTGTTTTAACAATTTTGTTTGTTATAACAATATTATTTAAAAGAACTCATTAAATAATTAGCAACTTTTTTCTCTCGCTAGAATCAAACGGTCTGGCCGTTTTTCTTGCAGAACCAACATAAAATCACTATTAAAGTAACTGAAATTTGTAGATTCGATCAGGCTGCCCATATTTAAATTACTTTAAACCATTAATCTACTAAAGTATTAAAACCACATTTACATAAAAGAAGTATATAAGTTTATGTTTAATTTTTGTTTCCAGATATAATACGGAGAAAGCTGTGGGTGATGTTATAGCGGGTTTTACTGTTGGTCTAACTGTGATACCACAATCATTAGCCTATTCAACTATTGCTGGTCTTCCACCGCAGGTAACATATTTTGTTAAATTATTTTTTCTACATTATTAATTTCGGTATAATGGAAGAGCCATTTGATTTTTAATTTTAGATTATATGCAAATTTATCAATTGACAGTTCAATTGAAAGCAGTTCAATAATTTTGAAATAAGTTTGTTTGATTAGAAACTGAATTTATGTGAGTGACTTTATGCGAGTGACTGCACTTTTCTTGTGTTCTCAACTGATTATTATAACTGTATCTACACCAATTCACTATTTGATTCCAAATTAAATTCTGACTCTGACATTGCTGGGCAGAATTTTTTTATTACCTTTCTACCTGTAATTAAAATAAGATAACTTAGTTCATGCAATTTAGCTCAGAACAGTTTTTGCAATGCCATTAAGATATTTCAAATTGTGTTATGGCGTTTCAATGTTAGTTATGACATTTAAAATTTATTTGTTAATTTGTATTCTGTTTGTTAACCTTTGATAATCAGTATATTTACCTTATATTTTATTTACTTGTCCACAGTACGGTTTATATGGTTCCTTTCTTGGATGCTTCATCTACATGTTGTTTGGCAGCTGTAGGGCAGTGCCTATGGGTCCGACTGCCATCGCCTCCCTCATGACATTCCAAGCAACGGGAGGCAATGTAGAAAAATCAATTCTACTTTGCTTGCTTAGTGGACTTGTCGAGTTGTTAATGGGGATTTTTGGTCTAGGTAAGCAGGTGTAATAGAAAACATATTTATATAAAATTGTAAATGTTAATATGTAATTTTATTTTCAACAACAAATTAATATATTCGTCAAAATTGTTATTCATTATAAGCTAAATTTTATTAATTGACATTCAAATTAAAATAGAAAGTTTACTTATTACGTTTATTGATTTTCTGTATTTATAGTACCCTCCTTAGATCGATAAGGAATTGTGAAATATACACTTACGTGCAATACTTCATTCTCCTTATTTTAATACTACAAGTGCAGTTATAATTATATCTATACTTATAGCTACTTCGAATGGAAAAAATGAAGCTATTCAAGGCCTTGTCACAATGTACCTTGATTGTTAAGTACTTGCAACTTGTTAAGCACAGTTTGGCCTTATAATTAATTATTATCCTTTTCTTGGAAAGTAGTAGATCGAAGTACATCTTGACAATTAAAACCAATAAATTAGTATTAACAATTCCAGTCGTAAATTGGCATAATTAAGTGATGTTTGACGATGCTATTGATATGATAACATTTTAATAATAAAACATAATGTATAGTAACATCAGTATATAAAGTTTTACACCAGATCTCCGAATTGAGATTGTAGCATTATTGGATCTACAATATAATATTTGGACAAAAATAATCCACGACTTATTATGATATTAGAGCAGGTTTTTGAAAAAAAAAGGATTTTTTTACCACAATCTTCTGTTGTTGGTACAATTTTTTTAAATTCGGCGTGTAACTAACCATTAGAATTAATTATAATTAGTGTGTTATTTGATATCATGAATGTTATTTCAGGGTTTTTAATAGATTTCGTATCCGGTCCTGTGACCTCTGGATTTACATCAGCGGTAGCTCTCATTATTGCTACATCGCAAGTGAAGGATGTTCTTGGCATTAAAACTCAAGGCACAACATTTGTTCAGCAGTGGATATCCATTTTTACAAACATTAGCGATGCTAAAATTTGGGATCCAGTTCTCGGCTTAAGTTGCATAATTGTCCTTCTTCTAATGAGGGTAAGTACATTATATTACAAATATATTGGTCCTTCTGTCCCTGTATTACAATTCTATAAATGCAAGTAATATAGAATTTCTATGTCTCCAATTTTACAATGTAACTTGGATTATTAATGGCTTCATTTAAATTAAGCACAATATTTTCTAATAAAGCAAATAGTATTGGTTAAATGAAAAACTACTGCATTTTGCAAAAACGTATTAAAAATCTGTTCTTTTTTTTAGAAAATTGGCATGACTAAAGTGGGTCCTATTGAAGAACACGAACAGAGTAAGCAACACAAGATCATTAACAAAGTACTTTGGACATTGGGTACTTGCAGAAATGCTATCGTGGTGCTCATCTGTGCTGCTGTCGGATTCTCCTTTGTTGCTGATGGAAGCACACCTCCCATGGCTTTGATGGGTAAGAGTAAATTTAAAATAAATTTGGTAGACCCTGTTTTGAGCAGAATTTTTATAGGTCGTAATAACACTGAAAAAGAAAGAAGGATGGTTATTTATTATATACTAAGTACATTTTTAACATTTACATATTTGTACAACCTTTAAAAGTGGCCTGAATAAAATTATAATCTGTATCATTACATTGTTTAAGTACTATTTTCTTACCTATAAGAATTTTTAAATTTGTATATATAAACTTAATTTATCACATAGGAAACGTAATTTGGTTGCCATTTGATGATATGACAATTTTATTTTCAGGTCATATACCTTCTGGCGTTCCCACTTTTTCTGTACCACCGTTCAGTTATCAAAGTGGAAACACAACTGTAGGCTTTGTTGACATGGTTTCGGAATTGGGCTCTGGTCTGATTGTAGTACCACTTATCGCACTTCTTGAAGACATTGCTATTTGCAAGGCTTTTTGTAAGATATATTTTCTTGTTAATATTTATATAATTAAATGTGATTTATATCATGTGATGTATTTAGAAAATGAGTTCACTTTTTAAGATTCGGTATTGAAATAAGCAACCCTTATAATTCCATTTATCTGTTCGTTTGTTACGTATTTAAAGTTTCTACAGTTGATATTTAAAAGTCATTTTGTAATGTATCTCACCATAGTAGAGGCAAAAAACTCTTGACAAACACATAAACAACAAGGTGATTGCAAAAATGTTGCGTATTCTCAATTTTCTAATTTGCAGAAAAATGTTAAATTGTTTATATGTAAAAAGATACGAAGAAGAGAACTACGATTATATCTTTATTGTTTTGGCTAAATATCACTCATATGTCTATTACAGCTGATGGGAAGACAATTGATGCAACACAGGAACTGTTAGCCATCGGCCTATCTAACATAGGAAACTCTTTTGTCCAAGCTTACCCTGGGTCTGGATCTTTAGCTCGGAGTGTGGTGTATAATGCCTCAGGCGTTAAGACTCCATTTTCTGGCATTTATACAGGTACAGATAACACATTATTTAGAATATGGTTTTTGGTTATTTAAGAATTCAATATTTCAAGGAATCTTTATTTCTCCGTTAATTCTATTCAGTTACAAAATTTAAGACTAACTTTTTTTTAAACTTTGTACGTGACCACGTAAGAAAGTTGGAGTACAATTAGAGTTAATAGCATTGATATTTAGTTAAGATGTATTTAATAGATTCCACATTTCATTTGGCATAGGCCTAAGCTAGTTACCTCTATATAACATAGCGTAAATCAATAATCATATGCACTAATTTAAATGATTAATTTTAAATGATCCACTTAAATTATTTATTAAATTCATATGCATTATATACAATAAATAATTTAAATCATCATCAGCTGGAAGATGTCTACTTCCGAACATGGGCACCGCATGGACTTTGAAATTGATCTCCTGCCATGCGCATCCTACAACTTACAATCTTTACCATGCAATTTACACCTAACGAGGAGTCTTACTATCCTATTTCTTCTGGTATGTGGTTGCTATTCCAGAACCTTTCTTCCCCTATTAGTCATCGGTTCTGCTACATGTGCGTTATACAGTCTTTTAATTGCTACTTCAGCCTGCTAATCCTACGAACTATTTTGGTAACCTTAATTGTTCGATGAATCTCCTCACTGAAATCCGAGCAGAGAGCTTTCCATAGCTCACTGAGTGACTTGGAGTCTTTTTATGAGGCCAATAGTAAAGAGCTACATCTCACTTCTGTCTGTCATCACAGGCAATGTACAATAATATAAATATATGTATAATATAAATAAATATATAATATTCTTCTGTAATAATTTATTTATAAAGAAAATAACGTCACTAGTAACCTTGTCTATATAATTTCAGGTTTGCTTGTGATCCTGTCCCTGCTATTCTTCACTGAATACTTTGCCTATATCCCCAAGGCTTCGTTAGCAGCCATCATCATCGCTGCCATAATTTTCATGGTGGAGTTTCACGTCATCAAACCTATGTGGAGAGCGAAGAGTAAGTTTGATATATGAACTTGGTTTAATAACTATAGTTGAATTATTTAAAATCGAATTTTATATTAAATGACAATAAATTGTGGGTTTTGATATGGACATTACATAAGTGAAATTAGTAAAATGTTTATTTTTCTAATGTATTCCAATGATTTTTTTCCTAGAAACTGACTTGATACCTGGAATTGGAACATTCATTCTCTGCCTGACTCTACCTCTGGAGCTTGGAATCCTCCTTGGCATTGTTATGAATATAATCTTCATCTTATATCACGCAGCCAGGCCGAAATTCTCAGTGGAAACACTTAAGGTAAGTATTTATAATATTCTCTCGCATTATAATATTATTTTGCATACTTTGAAGTATAGACAAGATGACCGCATTTTCAACGTGCTAAAATCCAAATAACCCAATGAAATTGACTTTCATTCTTTTATTATTCCATATTAAATATATATTCTTTTATCATTTCTAGATTTTTATATTTTGAAATGAAGTTCAACAAGATTTAAAATTTTATTAGACTCACATACATAATTGTTTGATACCGAGGTACAAAATCACTGCAGGTCTTAATTATCAATCAATATGTTTGTTTTTCTTTTATTTTCATTATCTGTTATGAAAAACCTATTTACAATTAAATTATTAACAGCATTAAAGTTTTATTATTACGACTAGTAATTTGGCAAACATTATTTCATAAAATTTCAATCCAGTGATTTAGCATTGCATAGTTACCAAAGAATAAAAAATAATAATAGGATCTTGTTTTTCAAGTTTTCCACATTAAAAATTAATTATTTCAGTAACAATTTTAAATTAAAAATATTGTCATTGTGTAATTCAACTTTTGGTTTTCGCAATGCATCACTAAATTGTCAAAAGCAGAATTATTGGTACCGTTAAATAAAATCATAATTATTATTAGATTAAAATAAAATATTTAAAAAAAAATATTTTCTTACTTTATTTCAGTCTGAAAAGGGCTTCGAGTACCTCATGATTACTCCCGATCGTTGCCTTATGTTCCCGTCAGTAGATTATGTGAAGAAACTTGTGACCAAATTCTCCTCCAACAAAATGCCAGTCGTCATCGAGTGTACACATATCTATGGCGCTGATTACACTGCGGCCAAGATTATTGGTCAGCTTATTGCAGATTTCAAGGCTAGGGGGCAGTCTCTCTACTTCTACAATCTCAAACCATCAGTTTGTACTGTTTTTGAGGCTGTTACAAAACCTGACGAATTCATAGTTTTCTACGAAGATGAGGATTTAGAAAGGTTGCTCATGGACGATGTCGGGCAGAATCATAGTCGGGTGAAAACCATATCCACAGGCCAGGTGTGAATTATAAGTACTCGTATAACAAAATTGATAAATTATAAAAACTGTATTAATAACTATATAGTACAAAGTATTAATGTAAAATGTAAAATACTAGTTAAAATTATGAAATAAAATATTTATATCGATTCTGTAAATGAAGTTAGGGATAAATTTTATATCTTCCCTGGATATTGTTGATAAATAGATATAAGGTTGTTAATAATATAATATATTTCATTTAATATGGACATTGGTTAAACCAAGATGAGATTATTTTTGATTGGCTGTTAGTTATCTAATAACTTTTAATTTGTTTATGTTAATTGAACGCTTCGGTAAAACATAATTCTTGAATAAAAGAAACATTCTAAAGCCAAATTTTGAATCTTTATGATTCATTTCTTTATAAGCTTTACTTTTATTTTCCTTTATTTATTTACTACTCCTTTAGACAATCATTTCATCAATAATCACCATTTTAGCTGTCATTATTTAAAGAAATTTCACATTTCTATTACTACTGGCTCATGACAATATTAAATAAATTTCTTTTAATCATTTTCAATTTCATCTTTTAAAATACTGACATCCATAAATAACTTTTATAATTTAAAAATATTTTTATAAGACTATCCATATTGGAGATATACTAACACATAATGGAGACGTGGCAACAAAATATTATTTATTTTTTATATTTCGAATCTACTGAAAGGTATTTTTGGGGTAGCCTTTCTAGTGAGATTGCTCAAGTTTATGAGACAAAATAAGTTAGTTCATGTATGAGTATACTTAATAAAAATCTAGTTTAATCTTTGTGCAACATTCCATATAAGAAGTGATATTAATAATATTTATAATTGTGCAACACTTAATTATTTCGTTTATACTGTTTTACTGTATAATTTAAATTAATTTACATGTGATGCTGCCAAAATTGTCTGGTATGACTTTTTTATAAAATTCAATTTTGTTAATCGAAAAAATTATCAAGTTTAACTTATCGGTTATAGTGTGAGTAATGAATGAGTTTAAGCATGTATAAATGATTAAAACATGTTCCAAAATCTCTGCAAGGGGACCATTAGTAATTGATTAGAATAATTATTGTTTGGTTATAATATTATTATGTTAATATACATTATAAAAATAATTATTATAGAAATATTTTTATATATGTGTATTATATAATTATTGTGTTTGTGTTGTATATCAACACATTCTACAAATATCAGCTCGGCAGTAATTAATATTGTTCAAACCGACTTTTTTAGACAATTGTAATTTGTGTATCGGATGCACATAAAATCTTCTGTTTTATGTGAACCGATGCATATGAATTCATGGTATTGAAAAAAGAACAGACCATCCACTGCAGACCATCCTTAGATGTACATATAGATCATTCATCTTTGCTAAAACAACCTTTGAATAAAAATTTGTAAATTTTATAAACTATTATTATTAAGTTGACTACATTTACTAACGTCAATCATGAACTATCAATTGCTCGCATGCACAATCAACATTTTGTAAAACAGACATTATTTGTAGGATGGGCCGATACAAGTAAATATAATTATCTAATAAATGTGATTTTATTGTTAAGAAAAAAAAATGTGTTATATTTGTAATAAGCATATTTATAAAACATTTAATAAATGATCATGTAATGTTTTATTTATCAAGTTTGTTTTAATTTTTTTTTTCTTTTTTCATCTATAAATTCACTTCATTTTCCACCATTAAGAATTGTTAATGGAATACAAGAGTACTACAAAAAGTACTTAGAACTAGCTATTTCTAATGATGGTAATAAAGAAATTAATTCAAAATTCAGAAATTGAATTATTTGGTAAGTCATCCAGGTCTAGGGATAATAGCAAGCCTGGAAGTCACGTAAAAATGAATATAATGTATAACAGCTATTTTCTCACTTATGTTTACTTAAATGAGCAAGAAAGGGACAATTAATGTACCATTAATACACATTTTCAAATGTTTCTAGCCAAGTTTTCTATGCGTTTTCAAAATTAGGTCTCAAATGAACTTGTGTATGTTAGAGCAATGTCTGCATGATCTTTGTCCACTCATTACCCCAAAAGGCAGCTTTGATGGTATGTCCAATTTTACTTTGAATGTGGATATGATTTTTTGGTATTTTTTAAATTTATATATAATTTTTTTAATTTTGAGCTCAAAATCATGTTTTCAGTGTGATGTTAGTACATGTGTGTAGATAACACTTTGACATAAATTAACGTATTATTCCCAAAACAAGGTTTTCAAAAAATTAATTAATCTTGTAGTTTTAAGGCTTTATATTATGAAAATGTTACCACGCTTATGAAACTGTTAAATCCAAAATGTATTTAATTCCAAAATACGATTGTTCTCAGCAGTGAAATAAAAACAATGAAATTCAATTTTAAGATTTTAATAAAATGTAGTTTTATCTAATAAACCTTTAATAATGAATTTGATTTATTAGTTCACGTATATAAAAAAAATAGCTGAGTCTCGATTTTCACCCACTTAGAATTATTTTAATTATGTTAATGGGTTTAGATTTTTGGAGTGTACCCCTCTATGGTCACAATGAGATGTAATCATATTCCATGTCAAATTCAGAAGGTCAAAATTTATTCTCGTCTTTTTATAAAGAGTTATCCTTTAAAGTGAAGGCCTAATTGTATTAATAAGTAAAATAATATATGAATTACATATATTATTAGTTTACAGCACAGCGTTTTCGTTGTCAACTTTTTTGAATGGCCCGGCGCCACCAGAGTCATACAAAATATGAATTTTATTGGAAGACTTATAATGTGTAAATATAAAAAGAAATGTAAGACAATAATGGCTGACATAAATGTACAACATTTATATTGAAGAGAATTTGATAATGACATACACTATTTACTGGAGACTATTAGCTGAAATTGTGATAGATCAGAAGGCTTGGGCATTTAATAGTCAAAATAAAAGTTCCATCAAAAACGCATGTTTTGTATACATGCTTTTGATTAACGGTAATAGTATGTTTAATGTCTTGTAAAAAAAAATTTTTCTTTTCTATTGCTTATAGAATGCAGGATAATTGATAATCATAGTCAGCGGATTGTATCGGTTCACATAAGGTTTTTGTTTTAAATGTTTGTATTAATGATAAGAGCGCATCATTCTATTTATTTTAATATCTTTTTGTTTGTCAGCTCTTCATTAATACACCATTACATTACCTGGAAGCACTTATTTACTCACATTGGTTGATTTTTTTCTATTCCTTGTAAATAAACATTATGTAAAAATAATTGGAACGAAGTTCCTTACGGCAGGCTTGGAGGAGATAGGGATTTTGCTGCGCGACCGAACTGAAAAAAATGTGATAGTAAAACCGTAAGAAAAAGTCCGTGGAATAAAACCGTTAAATGAGACGTGCGCAGGCGCGACAGTCATATACACAAGCGAGTAGTGTATAATACCTTTCTCTTTCTCCCTCTTTCTTTTCGTTCTCTCATCCCTTCTCTCTCTATTACTACTCCACCCCGCCAATGCATAGTATATACTCATGAATTCATGGACAAGCACGTGGTGAATACTCACATTATAGATACATTTTACTCGTGAGTATTTTCATATAATTTCAAATCGTCAAAACAATAATAAATATAGTAACAATGACAAGTGAACTAACAAGTGACTTGAATGCAATTGACAGTGATAATAGTGGGAAATTATTTTGTAATTATTTCTATTTCTATGTAATTTTATGTTGTCAAACAAAAATAAAGAGACATATTTTGTAATTTTAGTTGATAATTTGAATTACGATTTTTTTTTATTTTACGTAATTTATTATTTCCTAAAATACTGAATTTCCTAAATACTTTCCTGTACTTAAATAAAAACTAATCAGCAAAATTTAAGAGAAATTCAAAATTTGCCTACTAAAAACTACAAGACTTCTTGAATTAAAAATCTGCAAATGTTATTTATTTTAGACTTGTCTGTGTCAAATTATGTTCACTTGGCAATTACAGTATCGGTTCATAATTTATATCTTAAATTAGTAGTTACATACCAATATTCTCCAAAAAATAATTTCATTAAAATTACCTTTTTTTTAAGATGATAATTTTTTCTGTAAACACATAAGCTGATGTGATGTCAGTTGATGTAATTATCATGTACCTAGTCCTTAAACAAGTTGACTATTGCTTTTGCTCTATGGTAAACTTGAGTGAAAGTGTGCAAGTTTCTTTTGTGAAGATTTATAAGCAGTAAATTGCCAATTTATTTTTAGACACACATATTTACCATATATAACTGCAAATTACAAAATGCTATGACTTCCTAGAATCTTTTTCAATTCTTGAAACTTTATAACTTCAAACTACAAAACAACAAACTAAACTACAAAGAAACTTTACAAAACTGGTTAAGAACAAATGAATGTATCACGGGCAAAATTGGTCCATTAACTATTAAGTCGAAAGAAGAAAAATTATGCTGATCATTGTGAGGAGTGAAGTATAGCTTCCTATAACCAAAAACGAAGTTGTATCCCGCGGAAGAACAATTCTTTCACAGATTTTTGGCTTAGCAGAAAGCGGTACAAATTGTATCCCGGACTGCATACAATTTTGACTACTATGGTTTCTTCAAACCAATTTTTATTCAGGGCAAAATTAACTGAAGAAAATACTCTTCAGTGGTTCAATCAAAATTTGTCAGTGGCACGTTCCATACAAAGTTCTGAAACATTGTTAATAAGTATTTATTCCTCCCTTTACTGCTCACGTTGCTTCTTGCACTCTACCTTCATCCTATTTAAACATGGTGGCTTTTCCACAAACAGGCATTTTCCTTAATCATTCTGTTGCTGAAAAAGTCATGTAAGTGGAAATATTTTTTAGAATAAGGCAATTGGAAAAAATATCAGACCATTTTAGTGAAAGATCTTTGTCGTTTAAGGATTAATCTTTAAGATTAGTCCCAAAATTACATGTATTAATTGTTTACACCTGTGCCAGCAATTGGTGCAAGAATGTTTTTAGGCCCAGTTGATTACACTTAAGTACACATAACATTTACATATTTTAAAAAAGCAAAATTTACATAATTATTTGAAATTAATATACATCTAAACAGAAAAAAAAAGAGAAGTTATTTTGATATAAATTAATATGTGTACTTTAGGCAAAAACTTACCTATCCTATCAAGCATGCAAATTATCAAGGCATATTCTTTCTTAAAATCCATCGTTTTAAAAAAGAGCATTAGTTTCTTTCTTTTGACACACTGCATAATAAGACAGCAACATGCCCTATGTTGCTGTTTTATTATAATTTTAAAAATACGGCAACACCTGCTTAAAAACCTATGCTCAGAATGATTCGGAGGTTTGTTAATATAGATTTGAAAACAATGATTTTTCATATTGGTTTACAAACATATTTACTTTTGACGAATAAAAGTTATTAATGCTTTCAACGGCTGTAATGCCATCTAGCGGGTTTAACTAATGTTTTTAGGTTATAGAAGAACTGCTATGAAGAAATAATGAAAAGAGCTGTGACAGATATTCTTAATGAACTACACTTCTTTATTATATTCATACAGACATAAATTACAAGTGAAATCATTATAGAAATCGTCATACATCTCTTGCTTCAGTATATCTCTTTGCAGGGGCTATTTTTAGCTGTTACAACGTTCTCACATTTAATATTGCAAGTATTCATAAATTTTTCTTAGATATTTTCCTCCCTTGATGACCAGCTGTGGTGGGAATATTTTTATGTTGGAGTTGTTTTGGTGTTGTATTTTGTTCTTAAACTTTAGGCGTGAGTTTTCCAGGAAAAGAACTCGCTCTTCCCCGCATGAGTTGAAAAGCATAGGTTTTTTTGAATTTGCAACTTCCTTTTATTCCCAACAGTACTTTGGACTGGGTATTTAAGAATTCTCTCTTTTTCTCTTTTTGCTTTCCTTTTGGTTACTTGATTTAGCTTTCCGCACTTCCAGTGTTTTTTTTTTGGAATAATCATATGTGATGTAAGTAGACGCTTTCGTTTTATTTTTTTTGTAAGTATCTTAATTTTTTTTTGTAAAGTTGTAATTGAAATAAGAATAGGTCCTACTATTGTTTATTCTGTTAATTTCTTAACTTGCTCCAACACTACGTAGAGCTCGGTGATTGCTTGCGTTACTAATGACAACATAGGCGATTCCATTATTCCGTGCATCACGATGTAGTTTCTTACTGTTGACATCAAGATTTTCAATTTTCTTATTTAGTTGGTTTACTTCCAGTTTTAATTTCGTTCTCATCTATCAACGGTTTAAACTTTTCGTCTACTTGATTTAGAATTGTTGTAGTTATAGTTTTTGTTAATGTTATTATTTGCTTTTGTAATTCTTCTTTCATCTTTTATAAAAATAATGACTTTCTTTTGACAGATCGGTATTCATTTTTGATGGTAAAGATTTGCCAGCTAATAATACAATTTAAATGTGCTGATCTTTAGGGGAGAGTACAATAAAAAGTTTGTAGCGCCCTCTATTGATTACCTATAGAACCACTTTACTTTTAATACATTTTATTTTTGTAAACCTTTAGATGTCGCTTTATATGATTTATTGGTTTTGTCGACGAGCCATTGGTAAACAATTTTATATTACTACTTTATATGAACTGTTTTTATTGATATATTATGAACTGTTTTTATTTGGTTTCTACAACACAATTTTTATTTGTTATTTAGATTTATTATTTTGGTTGTTGAAATATTTTTCGCGAAGTGTCACTCCAAGTATTTTATTTTTTAGTATAAGTTTTTAAATTTTATAAAGTTTTTAACAATTTTTTTTGTATAATGTAATATTAACTATATAAAACGTATGTAATAAAAAATATAAAGACTTTACTTATGAATGCCAATATGTCCAAAATAAAGTTGTAAAAAATTAATATATTTATTTCGAAAAATGCATTTAAATAAATGACAAATAATGAAATTGAATGAAAGATAATGAAATTGAAAATATTTTGCGAGTGAGTTATTATAGAATTTATAATACTGAACACATGAGAACCAGTTATGACATTAGAATCAGTTTCAGTAGGAAGGTTGTGGAATCTCAACAGATAATTTTACGACTTATTGTAGAATTTATAATACCGAACAAATGAGAATCAGTTATGACATTAGAATCATTTTTAGTAGGAAGGTTGTGGAATCTCAACTAATTTTTTTTTGTAACAACTAATATTTATATTTTCGATATATTATTTATGATATATTTTCGGGTTTATAAGAACGCTGAATATCACAACACCCCGACTTGATAAAGTAATGTGAGTGTGATACTTAGGTATTTGTGTATGACTTACAACACCGAGATCAATTCCGGTAGTTTGTCTTTGCTTGATGGTCGGATTTAGCCATGGTCGGGGTTTTTGTTATTGTTTACCACCAGATATTTAACAATTTTTAATCTCTTTGGATATTACCAATCACAAACTTGTACCGGCATTTGTACCTTTCATAAATATTCGTATTCTATATTTATTTTCGATTAGTTCAGGCTGCTGAATTCGAATTGCACTTTCTTATAAAGATCGAAGGTGGCGGCATCTCAGGGTGGGTTTACTTCATACAAATATTTCGATTGGAACGCGAATGCCCTATCTCTTTCGCACACACAATATATACATAAAATTTTGTCTATGGAACATAGAGCAGCGATAACGAACGCTATATAATCAAAGAAAAAAAGAAACTATGATACGAAATTTAAAATCGTTAACTTTATTTGAATTTGTCAAACCGCAAATTTCTAACTTAACATTATTTTATAGTACAATTTTACATTTGGTTATAATATCTATAATATTTTCACTTTTAATTCAAATTTTGTTGTATTTGTTACATTTGTTCGTAATAAGAGGAACTTATTTTAAAGATCGTTCTTGTACATTGGGTTGTAGCCGTAAACATTTCATGGTAAGTTGAAAATTATTAATTTGAAAATAGTATAATCAATTATACATTTTATTGTTAATATTGTTCAAACTCATCATCAAAGTTACATTCGCGTTTTAATAATCAACAACAAAGAAATTGCTAATAATTTAATTTTCTTTTTAGACAAGCGGATTGAAGAAGTTACGGCATGTGGAGAATAGCAGACCTAGCCGCCGACACTCTCAAAAAAACATCGCCGTCATACGGCCCGACACCTAATAAAGGCTAAATATTAATAAAATTATCATTTAGTAAGTTTACTTCCGAATTGTTTAACTTGAAAGCTTTCTCTTTGCGAATCAATTAATTTTATAGTAATGTAAGTAAGTTACATTAGACGGTTAGCTTAAGATTTTATAGATGATAGCCCACTGATTTGTAAAGAAAAAAACGTTCTATACATTGTGTAATTATGATGAAGCAATTATGACAAACCAAAAAGAATCCATTTAGAAGTTTACAATATTATATATTGTTTGTTAAATAATTTGTTCTTTTATTTGCAGTTGGAGGTGGTAAAAACAAACAAAACAGAAAGTGGTACGACAATTGAACGAAGAGAGATTAAATGTTTTTTCTTATAAGTCATTGGAAGATTTAAGTAATTTAGAGAATATTTGTTAAAAGGTAATTATTGAATCAGAACTTGAAGAAGAAATGGCACAGATTTAGTATGGATGCAAAGTTGTTTGTCAATATTTAAGAATAGCTCCGAATTACAAGTTCCTACAAAAGTTGTTCGCTGTACCATTGATGGGTATATTGCATTCGCTTTCAAAATTTGCCAAATTTGTTAATTTATACCAAATACTGCATGTGTATTAGGTTGCGCGTAGCCTTCTGATTAAAACAAAAGAATGTGAAAATGAGATTTTTAGTAATGATGCTAAAATATAATTATTTAGAAAATAATTTTCAACAAAATAATTTATTTATAGATTATTTGTTATTTAGAAATTATATGATAGATTTGTTATTTAGAAATTTTTGTAATTGTGTAAATAACACAAAAATAATTATGACATTCTTATGTTCTACTTTTTGTATTTGATTCTTTATTAAGTGTTGTCGACTATTTACATTGGGGATATTAAACTGATTGTATAAATTAGATTAAGTAGGATATAGAAATTACCCTACAATGAGTACAAAAATCCTTTAAATCAACAATTATGCCAGAACCGTTTTTATTTTTTTTTATTCAGCACATAGTTTCTATGAAATAGTTTAAAAAAATTTAAATTATCCCCCTGATTTAGCATTTTCTTACATTTAGTAGCACAAAACTGAAGTGTAATCGCCACGATAACCACATTTTTTTTTCGTAAAGTATAATTTCCATAGTGAGTATATTTTATTCATTTCATAGATTAATTGTGAAATTTAAAATAGTAGAAAGGGCAATAATTTTGTATTACTAAGATATAGAATAAAGCTGTAAGATATAGAATATTGATATTTTTTCACTATAAAGGTTATGAATTACTTATTCGATTAATGTAAACGTCGAATTAAATAAATTAATCGATGTTAAAAACTCTTAGAGTTATAACACAATAAACAGTAGAGAGTTAACAATTTGTTTAATGAAAATTCAAATTAAAATTGAAAGAATTGGTATATTATTTTAATGATAGAAGCTAATTAAGTACATCTTGATATGTAAAAGCGGCAGATATTTTGTAAAATAGAAACGTTCATTCAATGTGTTTGTATGTGGCCACTAAGTTTTTTGTTGGGTCTTTTTAGTTATGTCGCTCGAACTGGCGATTTTTTTTCTAATAAAGTTTTTTAATTTCAGCATTGTTTCATTGTGCGTATTTTATAACCTAAAATGTAAGAAAAGTACCCCTGTCAAAAATACGAGTTGCAGCGAAAGTACGAAGTTGCAGCGAGTGCTCAACAAATGGGCACTCGCTGCAACTTCATTAGACTGGGCAATAGGGGATAGAGGCATAGTACTTGGAAACGCGAAAGTGCTATCTCGCTCGCACAATTGCTTGAAGTTGACCATCTATTTAGTATATGATCTGTGGCGGCATCTATCTGTTTTGAAATGATTATCATTGTATTCGATTTCAACTAACCTTAGGATGCTGAACCTTATTAACTGATTAAGGTAGTTGTGTAAAATGCGTTGTCGATGAAATTCGCTGATTTTTTAATATATTATTCAAACTATAATAATATAATTTATTTTAAAATTTAAAAATTATTTACCTTCCAGTTTTGGTAAAAATCGCTCTTAAAAATTGTACAATTAATAAAACAGGAAAAATAGTTCTTTTACCAAATCTTTAATTTTATTTAAAAAATCCGTCGAGTTATTTGTCTAAAAAACTAAGTCAATGTAAAATGATAATTACATTTTGAAAAAAAAAATTATTTATTGTTTAGTTTTGGTAAAAATTGCCCTCAAAAATTGTACTATCAACATTACGGCTGCATACAAATGTAGTTATTTTCGCCACACTTCATTTTATTTAAAAACGCGTATATCGATTTGTCTGAAAAATGAAGTCAATGTAAAATGATGTTTTATTAACATTAAAAAAAAAATATTTACCTTTTAGTTTTGGTAAAAATCGCTCCCAAAAATTGTACAATTAACATTACAGGAAAGCAATCATTTCACCACACTTTATTTTTTTGGAAATCGCGTCGCGCGATTTATCTAAAAAACTAAAATAAAATTTTGAAAAAAATGATTTACCGTTTAGTTTTGGTTAAAATCGCTCTCAAAAATTGTACAATTGACATTTCAGAAAAAATAAATATTTCACCAAACTTCATTTTATATAAAATCCAATAAATCACTGAAAAATTATTTTTTTTACAAACTCTTAAAATGATGTTAGGTTTGAAAAAAAATAATTTTCAATAACAAATTTTATAATAATTTTTGGATCTTACTATTACTCGCGCCGACGTATATATGACTGGCAAGTCCACTAAAATTACAGCTATCATAATTTATTAAGAACAAAGTACAATGCATGTAAAAACTGGAAAAGTTCAGAAGAAATTAGTACTGATGAAAACGTAACACAATTGTAATAGTCACGGTTCAGTTTATGCTTATATTATACTTTCGATATTGAAAGTTAAATTATTAGATATATTTTGAAACGTCAATTGTGCTATTTTCATTGAATTGTTGACAATAACTTGTTTACTCACTATGCCATCTCTTGGTAAGATGCTAAAATTTGACGGTCGACTATATTAATGGTCACATCATTGGTAGATGGCGCAAACCGGAAATATTTGCAAACATTAAATAAAATTGCACTGTAAACCTATAAATTCCATCCTAATTTTATTGTTTAATTTTCAAAATCATCTATTAATTATTCGAACTGTTCTGAACATTACCACGATTCTGATGCTTTAAAATGTACAATAAAATATCATTATTTCTACATTGGAATGACTCAAAAGGAATTAAACAAAAATGGAAACAACAGCTTCACATTCACAGTCGCTTTTTATTTGCTCTATGAAAGCGATAGCAAATTTTTAAAATTTTGTACCTGTGTGGCTCCGTATTGTGCTCAAAATTTAAGGGAAATATTTCTGACCCAACGGATGATAAAGGGGAGCCTGACCCAACGTCAGGTACCCCTTTTAACAATACGAGCCAAATAGGTGCAAAATTTTAAAAATTTGCTATCGCCTTCATAGAGCAAATAAAAAGCGACTTAAAGGAATTAATTGTGTACTCAATCACAACCGAGTTAAACGCAATCAAAGACAACTTCACATCATTTTATGACTGTCAGAAGCATTAGAATAGGCTAGTTTCCGTTGAGAATAAATCGGATGAATTGTAGTTTCTGATGATTAATCATATGAAAATACCATAAAATAAAATAATTTATTATTAACAGTAAAGATTCTTTTTATTTTTAAATAAATTTAGCAAAATTACGAATTCAGTCACGTGACAGTGAACATGTCAGAAAGCGTTACGTCATACCTCGAAAAATGTCATCGTGTTGACCTTATCGAATACAGAATAGGTTGTTTGATTAATTTTTTGTCTTTAAAAAATGATTGTCAAGTTGATACAGTTGTCCTTAATTACATCTTAAAAGACAAGTATAACTCGCAATGGAATCAGATTTTAGCAAAGCATACAGTAGTAATTTGCTCAAAATTGATGCCGTTATGTTTAATAGATTTTTCGCGTCAAATGGTTGACTTTTGTTCATCAGAATTTCAATGGAAGTATAGACTTTTATGTAAAATATATAATTAAAACTTTAATCTAAGTATAGACTTATATGTAAAATATGTATTATTTCAGTTTCGAATTTAAAAACGGTTTGTTTTACACACGTATTCTAAGGTAATTGATACTGGTTTTGAAGTTAGATTTGCGAAGTATTAACATAAAAACATCGTAGATTATGTAAAGAATTATGATTGATTTCTTTATATCAGTCTACTTCAAATCCGTACAATATTCAGGTGCCTTGGGTAGACAATCATTTATATTGGACACTATTGATTGTGGAGATGGAAGAGTTTTAATATGCAATTTGAGTGCATTAATATTCTGCTGTAATTCATATATTATTGTGTGTTGTTGTTGGCACAAAACCAGCTGTTGTTGATATGCCACCAGTTGTTTCTATTGTACTCGTATCGCATTGCTTATATCAGTGACCACTAGCCCATATGAAGTCGTGTTATTCATGTCGAAATAACCTCATAATTATAGAAAAAATGAGTGAGTTTCCCGGTTATCAACCTGATGCTCCTCTGTCGGAGGTTAATGCATTACACGTTGCGTCACAAGAGCGTTGAGCGGAGCTGCAAATAGCGGCTGACAAAGAGATGCATGATTATAAATAAACAAAACCGATGTTTGTAAACAAAGTTACTATTGAATTTGCACTTTGTTTTAATTTTAAAACACTCACTTTTCTATGAATATTTCGTTCATAATGCCATCATGTCGTACTAAAATTTTTTTTTTATTTATATTTTTAAGTATTATTTAAATAAAAACAATGCACCATTTACACATTTGTAACTTTAATAATCACATTCTCAATTGTAAATTTGATGTCCATTTTTCAACTAGGGATACTAATTTGTCACAAGTATTTATTAAATTTAACAGGAACTAACTCAGTCATGTCCGTATCCACTGACGAAAAGTCGTTCACACATACTTTAATATATTTACACTTTTATACGTACGGAACCCTCCTAGTGCCTTATAGTTCTTAAGAGGTTTTTTTTATTTTCGCAGTTGTTATTTGCTTCGGTATGAATATTAATAAGTGCGAATTTTCTATAAAAAATATTCATTGATTATTTTGATATAGCACATTAGTGTGCGATTCTAAGTAATCTTTTCTCAATAACTCAATATTATAGAAATGGTATTGCACATTTCGATCGATTAAATGCGCTTTTCATTTGGAATTTATTTTACTAATTTTATTAAAAGTTACGTATTAGGCACGTTCGATATAAAATATTCAATGATTATTTTGATATAGCTCATTAGTGTGAGATTTTTCTCCATAATTCATTATAATAGAAATTTTAGTGCACATTTCGATCGCCTAAATGCGCTTTTCATTTGGAATTCATTTTTTTTAGAATTCAGAATTTCAGAAATTGAGTCGTAAGGATGCAGATTTCATGATTGATTTAATTGCGTGCGTGCGTGTGTGCGTACGTGGCACTCAAATACTGTATTCGATATCATCACGGATGAAGAAGAGTGGATATATCATTACGAATCCGAAATGAAGGATAGTCTATGCAGTGGGTATTTTGGTTGTCTATAAAAGGAAGAAAGAACCAAGTGTTGAAAAACATCTTGACCTAGGTCACCATCTTTTTTCTTCAGACGGACGGATTATTATGCTAGAATTATATTGAAAAATTAAAGAAAAGCTACCGCAAATGATATATTAGAAATTGTTTGCCTGTAGTTTTGGAAAAAATTGTGAGCAACGCCCTCGCAGTAGAATCCTTCTTTATCATGACAATATCTTTGTATGCTCAGTCCGACGAACGACCGAATATTTTACCACGTTGGTTGTAAAAATTATGGATCATCCGTCATGAAGCCCTGATCCAATACGATGCAAATACTCTTTATTTCTAATAATAAAGGATAAACTGCGATTCCCAGATGCCGAAAGTATGGGGACTGCCTTCCAATAGACTGCAGAAGAGTGGGATTGCTTCTTTCAGTGGTTTCATCGAATGAAACCCTGCATAGAGTGTCATGTAGACTATTTTGAAAAACAAGGAATCAATTACAAAATTATTAGCTGGCTCCATTTTTATTATTCCAAAAACTTCAGTGTCAACTCTCGTATTAACATTATCATAATATAAAAGAAAATTATTTTTGAGCTGCTAGGCGTAACTTCCACGCTAACCTGCTTCGATAATCTGCTGAGCTAGGTTGCTACGTTAAAGGTGCTAAGCTGATGTTTTGTCCATGTGTTTCAAAGCATTATACCAAAGGTACAATATCAAAATAATAATACACTACAAAAAAGAAAAATTAAAAAAAATAGTACAATACAAAAAAGAAAAATTTTTAAAATTATGTGGTGTTGTAAAAACATGTAGCTTTCAGTATTCTGAAAAATTTGATCACAATAACAGAATAGTTTTCTCCTGGTGATAGAAATTGTTTCTTATTCTAATAGTAAGAACTTTGCTTAGACTTTTTTGAACATTTTAGTGCATATATTCGGGGGTGTGCAAATTAAATATTTGAAAAAACTAAACAAAAACTATACAGGACTAAACAAACATTAACGAGTACTCAATTCTTCATTATAAAATTATTATATAACTATTTTAAAATATTAGGCTACTGCAAATTATGCGCTTCATTACCATTTTTAAGATTCTACGTTGACTGGTTATTGAGAAAATCGGTTGTGATAGACGCGCGAGTTTATAAGGGTTTCGTTCCACCTTTTAAGGTATGGGTTCCCAAAAATGATACTGCACATTGTGGGAAATAAACAATAATCATATGCTTGATTTCCTACTAAATACTTTAACAGACAAAAGGACTTCTAATTATTTGTTAAAATATATATCAAATTAAACAAAAAGATATTTATTCTTATAATTAAATAAAGGCTACATTGTTACAACTTTAATATCTATATTAAAAGATAATCACCGCAATAAGTCTTCTGTCTGAAAAAAATAACCAGGAACAGCATATGGGGAAGACATATTTTGCATTTAATTATTCAAAAATGCACTTTTGTATTGGCAACTTTAAAACTTGACGATGGTGATGAATTAGGTTTCTACTAGAAATTAATTAAATAGTGCTCTTTAAATAAGAGAAAATAAAGATATTTATTATTTCGGGAAAATAATACAGCACTATCTAATTGATTTCTAGCAGAAACTTCAATTTATCATCAATTTATCGCTGAACAATGGTCTCTCCACTGCGCATATAATTGATAATGCCAAATTACTTAAACAGAAGTTATTTTTTTGAGAGTGAGACAGATTGTGATGCTATTTGACGTAACTCTAAGTTATAGGAAGTAATGCGATTTGACCTGACTAGGTTTTGGTTCGCTATGATTCTTCGTTTACTGCGCATCTTTTCATATCCTGTTGTTCTTGTATTAACGCCTTGATACCATATTACTTGCTGATATGTTTTTCATGTTGAATTTGTGTTCTGAAAATATGTGTCGGCTATTTTTGGTATTGACTGATTTTGCTTTAAACTCTCTCGGAACACAGTTTAAGAATATACAAACATGCATATCAGTTATGGAAAATATAGATTTATTCAATTGTGGAGCTCGTTCGGATCTACGCGTGCTCATAAATATATAACGGTTCTATTCGGAAGACCAGTGCTTGGTGTTTGTAGAAGTGATGGAAGACCTCAAGCGGATTGCAACAATGTTTAAGTTCTACACAAGATCTGAGTTGACCCATCATATTACGGGCTATTGAAGATAATACTGAAAACAGACTAAAAAGTACGGCTCACTTGATTTTCAAACATGTTTATCACTCTTGCCACGTGAAACGTGTGAAAAACTTTCTATCATGCGAGCATCCACATAAGGTCCATTTTGCACAAAAATGTTGGCCAAACATAGTGAAGATACGCAATTCTTTGATAGATTTTTATGGACCGTCGATACCACATGCAATAAATAGGGCAATTTAAATTACCACAATTTGCACAGTCATATGGAAAGTTAGCAAACGGAAAGGCATATGGAAAGTTAGCATTACTGCATAAAGACCGATTAAGAATTACCTTACGGACAATCCAAAATCAACTCGTCAACTTGAGGATCCTTTTGTCAGTATGCACAACTGATGGAACGATTCTTTCAAAGAAGATGCAGGGGTGAATCCGTGTCAGATGCGAACAATTTGAACAATAAAAACATTGGAATAAATCCTGGGTTTTCTTTTTCTACTCTTAGTCTAATAATATATTCACTATCTATCTCACTCTAAGTTGCGTTAAATGACTATACTCTCTGTTTCACTTAGACTTGCTGAATTAAATTTGTGCGCCGTAAAGTATTATAATTAATTCAGGAAATGTTTTAAATTAGGTATCGTTGCAAAATAATTCAAAATATTATATAAATTTGCACTATTGCACTATTTTTACATTTTGATTAAAAGATCAAATTCAAAAAATAATTGTCACATTAGGGTAGTACCTTTTTTGCAGTATAAAGAGTCAAAATTTGTCGATATGTCGTAGTCTAATAGCGTTAAATAGCATTTCATGAAAAAAACTAGACATTTAGAGGAATAGATAACGCAACAGCATGCTCAAGACCAGTTTGTAAAACAAACGGCTAAAATATTTACCTTCTTCATGAAGTACAAGAAGGCGCTAGGCTTATGCTGTAATATCAAACAATTACACTTTCAGTTCAGAATATCTAGACGCTATCTCACGTTACGTTAGGTTCTGTTAGGTTACGTTAGGTTGTGTTTGAGGTGAGACAAGGCGAGGCTACGTCAGGTCAGGTTATATTTAGTTGTTAGGCTGAGTTTCTGGTTGAGCTGTTATGCTGGAGGCCAGGCTGAGTTGTTACGCTGACCAGCTAGGCTATCCTGCTAGGCTAACCTGCTTTTTTGACATGCTAATTGTGCTTCTAGGCTAGACTTCTAGAATGGGCTGCTAGGTTGGGCTGATAGACGGACCTTCTAGGCTCACATTGTTTGCTAGGGTGGGCTGCTACGCTGACCTGGAATCATAACTGTTAGGTTAGCTAGCTAGGACGACTTGTTAGAATGACCTGATAAGCTGATTTGCAAGATTCACCTGCTCGTCTGGGTTGCCAGGCTGGTTTTCAAGGGTGGACAATTAGGCAGACCTGGTAGCCTAAATTATTAGATTGAGCTACTAGGCTGGGCTACTACGTTAATCAGCTAGGATAATCTGCTAAGCTGGGTTGCTAGGTTGGTCTACTAGGTTGCGTGCTAGGCTGATTTCTTATGCGGGGCTGCGAGGCTGGGTAGCTATGGTGGATTGCTACGCTGACCCGTTAGACTGAATTGCTAGGCAGATTAGCTAGATTGAGCTGCTAGGCAGATCTGCCACGCTGGCTTGCTAGACTGAATTACTAGGTTGGGCTGCTAGCCTGGGCTTCCAGGCTGGGCTATTATGTTGGGCTGCAAGGCTGGGATGCCAGGCTGAGCTGATAGACTGAACTGCTTGGATCTTCTAGGCTGATCTGCTATGTTGGGCTGCTACGTTAGCTCGCTAGGCTGGGCAGCTATGATGTACTGTCATTCAGAACTGTCATGCTGACCTGCGACACTGAGCTGCAAGGTTGGGCTGCCAGGCTATGCCACCATGCTGAGTCATCAGATTTGGTTGCCAGGCTAGGCTGCTAGATTGAGCTGACAGGTTTGACCTCGGAGCTGGGCTGCCAGGTTTGGCTACACGTCTGGGCCACCAGTCTTAACTGCTAAGCTAGGCTGGGATGCTAGGCTGGGTTGATAGGCTGGGCTGCCAGGTAAGGTTGCTAGACTGGGATTTAGGTTGGTTTGCTAGGCTGGGCTTGAGCTGGGGTAATGCAGGGCTAGGCCAGTCCATTTAGGTTAGATTAACCAATAGCCAGTCTAGCTAGGTTAGATTAAGTTAGGTTACGTTCGGCTCTGACGGAATCAGCTCGGCTCCGCTCAGCTCTGTTTGGCTTCATCCGGTTTTAGGTTCGATTAGATTTGATTTAATTCGGTCGGGTTAGGTCAGGATTTGATATGTCATATTATGTTATGCTATGCTATATTATATTACGTATGTTAGGATATGTCATGTCGTGTTATATATTGTCTTGTTATATTATATCAAATCATTTAATGTCATGTCATGTTGGGTTAAGTTATGTCGTGTCATGCTATGTCATGTCATGGCATGTCCTGGCACGTCATGTTATGTTCTATTATGCTATGTTAGGATAGGTTAGGTTCAGATTAAGTTAGGGTAGGTAAAGTTGGACCATGTCAGGTTGTGTTACGTTAAGTTATATTTAGTTAGATTTAATGAGGTTAAGTTAGTTTAGGTGAGGTTAAATTAAATTTGGCGATGTTAAGTTAGGTTAGGTTAGGTTGCATTATGTTAAATTATGTTCGGTTAGGTTAGGTAATGCTATGTTTTGATAGGTTAGATTAGGCCTGGTAAGATTAGGTCATGTTAGGCTAGGTTAAAATAGCTTATGTTTTGTTAGGCCAGGTTAAGTTACATTAAATTAATTTAGGTTAGATTAGGTTTGGTTAGGATATATCAAGTTAGGGTAGGTTAAATCATGTTAGGCAAGGTTAGATTAGGCCATTTCAGGTTAGGGTAGGTTAGATTAGGCGAGGTTATGTTATGTTATATAATGTTACGTCGTGTTATATTATGCCTTGGTAAGTTATGCTATTCCATGTTATATCAAACCATACTATTCTATGCTATTCTATGTTTTACTATGCTATGCTATACTGTGCTTTGTTATGACACGCTATGCCATGCTATGTCATGCAGTGCTTTGCCCTGTCATGTCATGTCGTGCCATGCTATGCTATATAGTATAACATAAGATGTTATACTATGTTTATGCTATGCTATGCTATGTTATGCTATATTGTATTATGTCGTGTTAAGTCATGTTATGGCATGACATGTTACGCCATGTTCTGTCATGTCATGTTTTGCCATGTCATGTTTGGGCTGGGCTGGGCTAGGCCGGGCTGGGACGGGCTCGGCCGGGATAGGTTTTTAAATACGTTTCTATAACTTTTAACGCAAAGGTACAAATTTACCTTTAAATACGAGTATATGGGTGGTGTGCGAGATAATTCCTAAAGCCTTTGGCGTGATTCTTTTATTCCATTGGTTATCCACAAATTAAATTTCGACCGATTTTTGCAGACGGGAAAGTATTGATTCAAATTTCTTAAAAGAAAATGTATAAATTCTCTAATTAATAATGATACCTTTCATATATGGAAATTAATATAATTAAAATAAGAAATTATAGCCTATGCAATATGTATATAGGAATAGGAAATATTTCCTAGATAATATCCACTTCTTAAAATCGTCAATGTTTTCAAATGTTATAACTCTTTCAGAGAACAGTCTCTATTTTTTCTACGAGCATATTAAAACAGCCCTCGGGGATTTATAAGCCGATAAAACAATAGCAAAATGTACAGCAAGCAAGCAATTTTGATTACTTTTCTGCAGATAATATTGCTACGTCTGACGTTTTATTCTCGGTAGATGACTCTGTAGACTTTAGACGATTGGTGTTCAAAATTAACTGTTTTTATCACTTCGCAAAATATCTTGAGTGTTCATGACATGCTTCTTTACAACATAAGACAGATAAAAATTTTGAATGTGTCGATCGACCGAAAAATATGATATTTTTTCAGAAACTTATAATATTTTGGGTTTAGTTAGATTACTTAAGATTATGTAATAAAAATGAAATATTTGTAGAATTATGAATATTTATTGTAGCAACTTCCAAAAGTAGTGATTTTTACATATTTCAATAAATTTTTTTCTAGGCTCTTATATATATATCAAGATCGTATCGGTGCGGAATTCACCTAGTTAAAAAAACGTAGTGACAAACTATGATATCAAATGTTACATTACGGAGGGTAATTTTACCTAAACGAAAGTAGAAAATAATTTATTATAATAAAGGACTTTTTAGTTACAATTTTCATTTATTTATATAAATTTATAAATTAGTTTATTTAAACGTTATCACGCTTAAAATTTGTTACAAAATTATTTCAATATATTTCATTTATTTAAACAAAATAAAGGCTTAAAATATGATTGATATTTTAATTTACTTAAGCATTATAATAGGCGAATATTAATGACTATTTAATTAGTTTTGCTTTCTTTAGGCACAAATTTCAACCAAAATCCCCCAACCGGTAGCATAGTGAACGGGGCATAGATAATCTCCTTCGCCGTTTTGGTGCTTCGCTGTACGACAAAGTTCCTCAGTAGGTGACATATGATAACCTTTATTTCCATTAGTGCGAATCTGGAACCTGAAATGTGAATAAACAATTCCGCTAGGGAAATTACTTCATAGTGCATGTCTCTATCTACAAATTGTAAATAATTGTACAAATTGTGAAAATTGTAAACGTGTGTTAAAGGAATTAAAAAAAGAATTTAAAATGTATTTTTTTTTATTTTTGTCCGTTTGGCTGCCTGCCTGTCCGTTTGTTCGAGTATCCTCTAAAAAATAATGGGCTGATTTGAATTAAACTTTCACTGAAATATCATCAAACACTGGAGTAAAAATTTTAATTTAGGCTATAGATTGCACTTTTGAATATTTCTATGAAATGTTATTTCTATCTAGCTTTTTTTTATTTACTTTGTTTGTATGTTTGAACATCACGAAAAAACTACGAAATCGATTTAAATTTTACTGCTATTAAAATATGCTTAAAGCATAGATTAAAATTTACAATTTTTCTTCTGATGAATTTTAGAATATTGAATTTAGTTCGGTGGGGTTGGATGGGGTTTGATGTTTTTTTGACGGGGGTTGAGTGGGATTTGGTGGGATTGTGCAGCATAGGGATTTGCTACGTTGCATTGCGTTGAGCTTTGTTAGTTTTTTATTAACTTGGTTGTATAGTATTTCACTTTTGTACAGATGTTCGCTGTAAAACTATTCTCGTTTGGATTGTAGCTGAATAGATATTGCCTATGATTATATGAGTTAGTTCTTTTAGAAATTTTTGAAATTTCAATTTTTAAAACTATGGATCGTTTTCCATATCAATTTCTTGCTTTGACAATGGCAAAACTCCTTAAAACTAATTATCTCGACACTTAGAATAACCACTTCGAACTCCTGAAGTACGATGATAAGTGGTCTTCATTGATGTTTTGAGTTCTTCATCCTGCTTTAGTTCCGGTTTGAAATTGATCCAGTCAGCCTTTCTAGTGTTGACTGTTTGTGCTGATATGCGTTCTATCGCCAATTGAACACCGTGATCCTATGGTCGGAAGCTGCAATTATTGTGACGTTTAGAAACTTTTATCTTTTATTGTATCATTCAGAATGTTGGAGTAAAAATTTTTTATTTACAACTTCTGCATAGAGCAGAAGTTGCTGGAGAAAATCGGTATATGTAGCGCTTTATTCATCCTCTGCTCTCGCAGCCCTACTTGTCTTACCATCTACTTTTTCGGTTGCAGTCGCTTGCTATGATGATGAATGGAGTGTGTAATCGTGTCTTTCCTTGTGGCAAATGTTGGAGTTATATGCCCAGATAGTCATATTCTTCCCAGTATATTGAGCTCAGACTTATGCTCCAAGTTCCTATTAACAGTTAAATTTCAAACCATATTTTAGTTGTCAGGTCTTTATTTTCAATGGTGGAGATTTCATTAACAAGGCATTATCTGGTTTAGACTTGTTGTTGGTTGGTTGTACTGACTTTTAGTACAAATTAGTAGTTCCTGAACTTCCCACATAGAAATCTTATAACTGGTGTAATGAGTAGTTTTGGTTAATTTGAGAGGAATTAGTTGGGTTTTTATAACGCTAGACCGCGTTGTGTAACGTCAGGTTGAGTTATTTAACGTTAGTCCAGATTATGTAACAGTGGATTGGGTTATGTAACGTTAGGTTGGGCTATGCAATCTTAGGTTGGGTTATTGTTAGGTTGAATTTATTTAATATTAGGTTGGGTTACGTAACGTTAGGTGGGGTTTATGTAACGTTAGATTTAATGTTATATTGGGTTATGTAACGTTCGGTTTTAGGTAACGTTAGGTTGGCTTAGGAATATTATGTCGAGTTAAGTAATATTAGATTGAGTTAGTTAGGAATGGAGGTTGGTTAGGAACATTATGTTAAGTTAAGTAACGTTAGGTTGGCTTTAGGTGACTTTAGATCAGATAATATAGTGTTAGGTTGGGTTATATAGCGTCAAGTTGAGTTATGAAATGTGAGTTTAGGTTATGAAACGTTCCAGAGTATCTTTGAAATAAAAACATTACTGCAGAAACACTCTACTGTAGAGGCAAGAATATACGTGTGCGAGGCTGGGGATAAAAGCTAGTATATCATCAATATGCAACTGCCAGAATGTAATTTCTAGAAATGTAACATTTTTATCTGTTTTCAGTTCATAGCTAAAATATTTTTCTTTCTCAACAAAACCTAATTACCTATACAGTTCCTTGGTCCAGCCCCGAAAGGTAAATATGTGAACGGATTGATGTTATGTTTGTTCTCGGGTAAGAATCTGTCGGGATTGAACTTCTCTGGATCATCCCAATATTTGGGATCTCGGCCCAGAGCTCGTGTTGGGATATATAAGGTGCAATCCTTATCGATCTGAAAAAAAATATTAATATTAAAAACTGTTTCCAGCATTTTTAATAGTAGTACAGTCAGATAAAGATAAACAAGTTTAAATCTCGGAATGACACGAGGAAAGTGGAAACTATGCGTAAACTTTGGTTTTCGCTTTTTAAAGGTGGCTGAAAAGTTTCACACGATATCTTGTTCGCTAGTTAAGATATCAAAGGTCACGTAAATTTTTTTTGCAAGTATTTCGCTTCTTATGCCTCGCATGTCGTTAGAATTTTTATGAAAATTGTATAGCACGAAATTATCCTTAAGTTTGATTACATATATTTTTTTAAATGCATGTAACACAAATTTAATTTTTTTTATATGATTATCCGTTAGTGGGAAGAGTGCACCCGTATATAGGATAACGCTACGTAAACTGTGGTGGTACATGCATAGTATACTTTACGAAGTTAATCATAAAATAAAATATTAGTATTAAAAAAGGTAAAAAGTTGGTTATTTATGAAAATATCTCTATAAATAAGGAATAATGTAAAAGTATATAAATTGTTAGTTATTAAAATTAAATATTGTATACACATGATTAGTACCGTTTCTCTACATAATAAAGTTTTCATGCAACTTATATATTTTATTTATCTAAGATTTATATTATTCATAAATATTTTTTTTAAATAAGCAATTTTTTAACTTTATTAAATTTATAAAATTTTATCATATAATTAATTTTGCATCTGCATCTGGCTCCGCAGTGTACCCAACGTTATCCTATAAACGGAGACACGCGTCCCACTCTCCGCGTTATATCTTGGAAACGGTTAATCATAAAAAAAACGTTTGTATCTAAAGTTGTAGAGAATTTTATGCTCTATAATTTGCAACTCTAAAAACATGCCAGGTGTAGGAAGTGAGATATTATCAAAAAAACAATTTTTATGACCTTTGTCCTTTGATATCTTGACTACCGTACACAATACATTATGAGGTTGTCAGTCCATTTTCAGTAATTTCAAGATTTAATTGTATTTTACTGGACTATAATATAGATTAGAAAGACAGTTGGTTTTCATACCCATTAACAGTTTTTCAGTGGAGCATGATAGGTCATTGGTTTTGAAAAGATATCCAGGCTTACAAATTTATGTAATGCGTGTAGAAATCACACTATGAAGGTTCCGTACACATTTAAACACGTTATTTTAAAACAATTTACAAATAATAGTATTATTTTTCAGCATAAAAATGTATCGTCTAATATAACTTTCATAGGTGTAAAAATATCGTGAATAGTACGAGGTTTAGAATCATTGCTATAGCTTTCCGATAAACTTTAGAGTAATATTGACTGTAGTAATTTTTTTCGTAATATTGACTGTAGTAGTTTTGCAGATATTTTTTTGAATAGTTTTAAATTTTACGTAAAATTATGTACAAATGGTTTTGGATTATTTCCATTATTCATTGTTCTCCTTTAATAGACAATTATTTTTGTACTGAATATCGCGCATGACACCTGAAACTTTTATTCATGTTTCAAATGACATATCTTTAAATGTTATACGAATATTTTTTCTTGTTAATTATTAATATATACATGGATAAATGCGCTTTACCGAATTTCAA
Source organism: Druceiella hillmani (assembly GCA_039881145.1). Taxonomy (NCBI): domain Eukaryota; kingdom Metazoa; phylum Arthropoda; class Insecta; order Lepidoptera; family Hepialidae; genus Druceiella; species Druceiella hillmani. The sequence goes on from JAYKKI010000007.1 coordinate 19,336,830, forward strand.
GTTTCAATATAAATCGGTGGCTGAGAAACACGGCAGTGTGAGAAGGTTAGACGGATGGATACCTGCGTGACCGTATAAAGTCTCATTTTGCGTTTTTTACTCAAAATTTTCAACGTAAGCCTAATACAATGGTAACTCTGCTCAAACAGAAAATCATTTTATTAGAATAGAGATGGTAGTAAATTGAATATAAATGTTATCTACGTCGATAGAAACTACGTGGCTAAAATAGTCTAGTGAAATTCTACCCTTTACAAATTTATTCTATTTTTTCACCAATTAATTTTTTTGGAAATGATTTTAAGTTAAAATATTTTGTGAAGTATTGATACTGTGAACAATTTTTTTTTAAGGGGCACTTAATTTTTTTGCAGAAGCGATTACCATACTATTTATTGTTTATTGGTTTCTGTATGTTGAAATTAACAAAAATTTTTTTTAATTATTTCGTAAACAATGGACAAAATTGTTAAATGATCAAACATTAAAGAGCTCTTTTTACGACACTGACTATATCTTGAATATATTACAAAAAAATATCAAATTTATAAAATTACATTTATAACAGAAATGATAGAAATTATAGTGGTCTGCAAGATTGTTGTTTTTCATTTTAACATTTGGTCAATCGTTAGTGAAATAAGTTCAACAAATTATATTTTTAAACTTTGACGTATTATAACTCGTAAACAGTACATACGATAATGGTTTCACACAGGAAATTATAGAAAAATGTTTTAAGCTCTAAGACTGCGCCAACCTGAAAAATATTATATTTATTAAGACGTGACCCTTAACAATATTGTCAAAAGAATAGAAATAAAAATCCATGTATCACGAACCTTAATTGTTTGACATTTTTACTGGATTTTTAATTAAGTACAAAAGAAAGCATTGCGGATGCAGCAGTACCTTATAAAACAGCATAGCATCGATATCAATGGTTAATGTCAACAGCATTTTTAACAGCACTTATAGTTGTGACATTATAACCTTATTTGTCGAAAATATCTCACGTGTGCCACGAATAAAGTGGTCAATTAAAAAGGATTAAATGAAGAGGTAAGATACAAAATATAACTTTATACTATATACTAATAGAACTTTTATAAATATAAAAATTTTGATTATTTTGAAAATTCGTAGCGTCGAGTTTGATTCACAGTATTGAAATAATTACTACGTATAATAGAGAGGGGAATATTACTGAATAAAATATTCAAATGTAAATTTAATTAAAAACGTTTTGGCACAACTGAAAAATTAATTTCTTCAAATAGTTTTCGGTATTATAAAAATTCAACAAGCACTTTCGATATTTGACTTGGAAATTTACAATTAATCGTACATTACGGAAGTCTTAAAGATTAGGCTTAGGTGGCCAATTTAATCTAATACAGTAATATAGCAGCGAAATATATTAATTTGATTTTTTATTCTATTACACCGACTCGATTTATATTAACTCTGAATTTTGTCTCGATTTATATTAACTCCAATTACATAAAACGCGTAGTATTCGTTACCACAACTCTGAATTTTGCAATTACACAAATGTATAGAATTCGTAGTAGTTCGATAAAATAATCTTTATATTTTTCACTCTAGATTGAATAGTCAATCAGCAATAGCATTATATCTATAAGCATACATAGATCGCCGGGAATAGTTTCTATATGTCATAAATTTCAAATTAAAATGTCATTGATTTGTTTTCTTTTAGGTATTATCCTTCCCGTTTATTCTATATATGTGAAAGCGACAACAGGACACGTCGGATTGTTTAATATGTTATTATTTTCACGGTCTCATGAAACCTATTTTTTAGGTATTATCCTTCACGTTTATTCTATATATGCGAAAGCGACTACAGAACACGTCGGATTGTTTATTTTTTCATTATTTTCACGGTCTCATGAAACCCACTTTTGAAGACGTGGGCGCTCTCATGACGCTCAATATGTTAAAATTCGTGCAGTAGTTTTTACGTGATGCGCGTACATAAAAACCGTTGCTATATTTGTTAACTTGTTACTGTTCTTAACAATTTTCGAAAAAGAAAGTTTCTTTATAAATTCTTTTTATAAATTTAAAAACTTATTTTTATAAATTCTTTCGATTATGAGAATATTCCTTGTTACATTAATTATTCGTTATATCAAGAGTAAATTTCAACAATATTCTTGTCTTCGCATATTTTTAAAGTTCTACCTATTAATAAATATACGTATATTTTTATTCTTATGTATAATTTATGTATATTTCGATTAATGCATTTATACAATGCACGAATATATTAATAGAAAAGTAAATCCCTATTGTGCTCAACCTATCGTGCAACCAGACGATCAATTAGTGTTTAATGAGATAAATATTTCGTTTACAGGTTTCATACTTCCAGCGAGTAATATGAGGTGGGTGAAGTTTCCGTGTATATTTAATACTTTTAAGTACAAATTGTAGTAACGAGGGAACGTGGTCAAAAGAGGCTAAATTTCTTATAACATATTATAGAATAACACTAGAACTAACGTCACTGGAGATAAAAAAATATTTTTTGCTGAAACTGGAAAACCATTAACCCCGTCTCATTTGAGAATGATAGTACGAGGCTGACCTGTATAGGTATGTACCTAAGAATAAGTCAATCAGCAATAAACTTCACAGCAAAAAAAAATTAAATACTAACCGTTAAACCGCTTTTCTGACCATTCTTGTCCAGTATATCATATGGCTTGACGCAGACACGATCGGTGATTATACCAGGCGCCCATAACCTCAACGTTTCTGAAATGATAAAAATCATTTTTCTAGTCTGAAAAACAGCTTTACACTTCGTTTATCTCGATTACTACTCAATTAACTTAATTCTAAGATTTTCTTCTCATTTTCCCTTGCACAGTGATATCATTAAAGGTTGATATCCAATAATATTTATTAATAAAGTAATATTTAACATAAATAAATACAGCGCCATCTAGTAGAAACGTTACTTATTTTCTTATTTTTATTTCCTGAAGGCACTTGCTTATTTTTATTTCCTGAAGGTACTTGCTTTTTTATTTATTGCAAGCCAATAATTGTGCAAAAAATGTTACGTCATGCAATTTATGTATGTTGAAATAAATTTCTTCTTTCCTCTCTTTCTTTCACAGTCAGGTTGTGTGGGAAAAGGTTCAACGAAGGTACAATTAAGAATGATAATGTTTTGTATCTAATACACAGAAGATCTAACAGAGCAGATACCAACATATATATTTATATGATCATCATTTCGTCTTGTCCTCTGATCCATTCCGAGAAATTCCTTTAAAAATATTAAGCACATTAGATCTAAAATAACTATAGTCTTAGTCAAACCAAAAGTCCCATATTTTCTATTTCAAGTGGAAGTGGAAGTTACTCGACCAAGCCACAGTCTATAATATTACAACTAATTAAGATTGTGATAATGACGACCTGTTCATCTAGTTAATAAATCTCTGTCATTTATATAATATGTATGATTATATTATGGTTATGTTTACTATTTTGTTTTTTAAGAATTGTTACTGTACTGTTTAATATTACTGTTTTAACGTTAACTTAATAGTTTTATGTTCTTTATTAGTACAATATTTTAATTTTAATTATGGTTTCATTTATTAGCTCAATTAATTATACACTAGTCGTCGTCCAGTGGTCGAAATTTTATCGTAATTCATTAAATTTTTAAGTTTGAATGTTATTGAGGTTCTTTTATCAAAGAATAGAATTTTGTTCTATTACGTAAGCTGAGAGCGTATACAAATCCGCCATTAGCGTGTGTTGTATGTCTAACTGCCTAATAGTTTCATATAAAATAACGCCGTGACATACACTCCACAGACTATTGAAAAGGGAACATTTGAAAGCGCACAAAATTCACAGCTCAAAACTAATTCAGACATTTTAAAATTCTCTAGCCACAATGTGCGACTACTCTGTGCGACTGTTTGACCATTTTATTAATTACTTAGTATCTAATTTGGTTTTCTTTACATTTACGCCTGTAGAACTCTCAATTATCTTCCTTTAAATAAAGCAATGTAAATAACTAGCAGAATAACGCATAAGTAATTAATACACTGAATAACTTATTCATGATATTTTCAAATTAATCCCAACAAAATTGCCAAGGATTATGGTTTTTTTACAATTATGGTGTTTCATCTATACCTAATACTAACATAGGTTCAAAAATTGTTTATTATTCTTCATTAACAATTTTTGTAATAAACCATAACTAGAAATTGTGGACCCGAAACTTCCTCCACAAACGTTTCCAATGTTATAAATAGTTTCCTTTAAAATTAATTTTACTTTCTATTTCGCAAAATTTGAGATATACTCGTACTTCCGAGTGACATTGGTGTTTAAAATTTAATTGTGTCACCGAGACATATGTAGTATATTGTTAATACAATAATACTTCGGTATGCAAATTATCTAAAATAACGTATTCAAATATCATTTTTCCCTATGGTAAGATTACGATTCGGTTTTGCATATGGTATTTAATATTGAATATATTTGACGTTAATTTTTTAGAAATTCATTATTCATAATTAAATGAAACTATTTTTCCTACTTTTTGTAAGTTCTTTACTATGACCTAGGTTTCGTTGTATTACAACATTTTCAGGTGGGCAATTAGCAAAGATTAACTTTTACCAACTAACAAAGATTAATCTTCGAGATTGGTAAAGAACTTAGAGAAAGTGGAAATAATACCACGTCACGTAGTTTCATTTAATTATGGTATTTATCATAGCAAAATATACTTTTGTAAATGTTGTACACATATATCTCAATAATATTCGTTACTATTATTGAAATATGATAAAAAAAGGAAAGTTCTTATATTAGTGAAGGAGATCATCATCACATCTCATAGCACTTTTTTCTTTGACCGATTTTAGTCTGGGATCTGAGCACAACGAATGGAGCATTTCTTACTTGGTGTCCTTATTTTTAAAAGACAATAAATGGAACAATGAATTGAAGAAAAAACTAACCACTAACGACCATGTCCAAATATTGCATCTTCTGTATAGTTTCGTACGTCAGATCTCCGTTTTCTTCAAAAGCCGCGTCTATCTCTTCGCTCAGTTTTCCCTGAATATCGGGATTATCCATTAGCTCGTGGAACGCGAACGCCAGCAGATTGGAGACAGTTTCGAAGCCAGCAAAGAAGAAAATGAATGCCTGAGCAACCAATTCGTTGTCGCTCCATTCTGGATTTTAATAAACACATTATAATACATCTATAATATTATAAACTGTAATAGTGGTATGATGAATGGTTTTGAGAAACTATATCGTTAGGTTTAGTTAGTTAAGGCAAAATTATGTTTTTGATTGGGTTAATTTGTATTACACTGGTTAGGTTTTGTTGGAGCATATTGAGTCATGTTGGATCAGGTTGCGTTGGGTCTGGTTAGATTGGATTGGACTGGGTCGGTCGTGTTAGGTTGGGTTAGGTTGGATGTAGCACGGATATTTTTAAGAAATATTTGGTCCAATAAAGTACACATACACGTATAAGTATATCGCTTAGTATATATTTCATAGGTGAATATTATGCTCTCTCGAAAATTTCCAAATGTTAAGATGTATGTAATATTATACTCTGTCATATTCTCTAGATCCTATGTCAAATAGTTTCTGAGAAAATGTTTAGCAATGTCTCTAAGACTCTCTTAAACAAAATTTTAAAATAATAATATTTCGAATCCTTACAATTAGCTCTTTCAATTGACAAAAAATCAAATGTTTTATTGATCCTTCTAAAATTTTGATTTGATTTTTTTAAGTGTCAATTGGTATATGTGTTAGCCAATATGTTTACCATTATCTCAAATTTCAAATTTCGACGTTTTTAACGTATTTTTGAGAAAAAAGGCTGTGATATATGGACGCGTAACTGATCTTATGAGTGTCCCGTTTTTTACTTTGAGGTACAGAACTCTAAAACAACTTACAATTTAATTATTAACGATTGCATGATCATCAATAAACTTAAATATTTCTTCAATTTAAAGTTTCATTTCCTCACCTAAAACTATTATGTAGTAAATGACAGAATCGATATACAAAACCCGGTTCGAAACTGAAAAGTATGCGTTAGTGAAAAGTTTGATTAGATTCTGACTGTTAAACAGTAAAAAATTAAAAAAAATTATAACATAAGGTAAAAATATTACAAAATTATAACATAAGGTAAAAATATTACAAAATTATAACATAAGGTAAAAATATTACAAAATGATAACATAAGGTAAAATATTACAAAAAATAAGAGATTAAAATCTAAAAATTAATTTCTTACTTCGTTTTTGTTGCTGTTTGCCAAATTCGGATTCCTCTACTGTAGCGAAACCGGCGTTGTCATGTACTGAATGGCTTTCGAACTTCAAAGTTCCTAGAATCGAAGAATAATTTAAGGTATTACTTTTTTAATCGGTTTTTATGAAACAATGACATGGTTTAAGTAATTTTGCGAAAACTGAAAGCAAGAAACCAATTTGATACTATGATAGAATCATTAAAAATGTATTTATGACAGAAAATGTTCAGTTAACTTTAGATAATAATGATTTTACACTGACTGTTCCAGTAGAAAGCATCGTTAGGGCAAATACGACTATTAGTATTAAAATGAATGGTTAGTTAGTTACCTTTCTGAGCTTCCATCAATGTATTGATCATATCGGGCCGGACAATGTTGTTTTCCTTCCTATACTTGACAGCATTCTGGAATATAGCCTTGAAAAAACTAGTCACGCTTGATGGAAATATTGATATTTTTAACCACTGAAAAATATTTAGCTTGCTTAATTATTTGTTTAATTTTTAAGTAATAAACAGAATATTTAAAAGACGACATTTTGTGACAACTAAATAGAAATCAATAGATTTTTCGAAAGTTTGTTAATTTTTAGCACCGTATCAAAACAATTTAACGTTGTATGGAAAAACAACTGGAGTATAATTTCCGGTTACTAAACCTGGACAGGCCTGTTTTACACTTTACAAATATTTTCTTTAAATCAGTTTTTTGTCAGTACAGAAAACTTAGTAGTCTTCTGTCCGCATTTTGGTAGCGAATAATTCTTTAATAACAATAATGCTTGCAATCATGCGATTCTTTTGAAAATAATAAAGTAATCTGAAAATTATTCATTTGAAAGCAATAACTCGAAATCACTGATACGAGAAATATGACAAATAAATTATGACTTTTTTATTTACCTCGCACAATTTCGGAAAAGTTAATATGAAGTATATTCTGATCATTTGGAGACCTTCAAAGGTGGACATCTTCTTGCCGGTCATAAAAAATTTGTTCTCTCTATCCACAAGTGAGTTAACCGTGTGGCCAAAAGCTGTGTTGGCTATTACATCATTTGCAAATCTTGTAAATAGGTCCTTCAGATCTACCTGAAACTCCTCATTGGGATCTGAAGATAGATAATTAGTTGCGCTGTTATTATTATACGACTCCCAAAAATCCACACTAAATAAGACTTTTTATGCTACGGACGGAAATGACGGAAATTCGTGTTTTTATGTTAGTTGTTTAAAATTAATAAAAATTAAAAAAAGTCACAAGTATTAGTGATTCACAGACCACACTGTATATGTTTTTAATTCTTCTGATTTGTAAATGCATGAATATTGAATAGTGATTTGCAAACTTGCGAACAATGAGATCAAAGTTTTGTTTTTTAATAATGGATACCTAATAATTTTATAATCAATTGGCGAATGCTAGCAGCTGATTTAACTAAGTTCTAATACTTTATTGGGCAACAAAATTACTCATTAACAAAGCGAGTATACTCGTAAAATGTACACGTTTACAGGTAAATTATTCTAAAGCGTACGTAAAGGTATAGCGACTGAAGAAAAAGGTAGGTTATATCTTTGGAGTTTCTTAACACCTCACGAGAAAAATGTAATGAACTGTAAAAGGCAAAGAGCGAACGTATAATTTAATTAATCATTATTTTTATATATCGAATTGCATAAAACACGTAACTTTTTCAGACAGTGTAGAGTAAATTTGATTTTCCTTTTTAATGAAAATTCGAAAAAATAATAATATTTAAATTAACTGACTTCAGCAGGTTTACTTACCTTCAATTTTCTTTTTGTTCCATTCTGTCTTCAGATATGAGGCAACTTGTTCGGCGCTTTCCCCAATAAATGGACACATATGTCTCATTTTGGAGCCCGTGAATGCGGGACTTAAAGTAGATCTCATCAGACGCCACTGCTCTCCTGAAAGCCAATAGAATATATCGATAAGGAAATTTACGTTATACATGCGGATAAACGATTTCTATCGCCGACGTATATAATGGTTTACGTCATGTTTCAAGCATTCATTTATCGTAAGTTAGGTATCCTTAATGCGCAATTTTCATGGACACAACATTTTCCGTCTTACTCGTTTCTTTTTTTGTTTCAATCTTCTATTTAAAAAGCCATTTGCCTCTCTTTGTATATACTTGTGTGTTTGCTATTAGCTCCTAAATGCATAAGGAATACATTTACATGAATTGTATTACGAAGGTTAGTCATGATCTGAGAAAGGTGACGCCCTATATATATATATATATATATATTTGGTTTTAAATGTTTATTAAATACCCAGTTTGTGTATCTTATAAGCAACCATTATAATGTACTAAATTTTGCTTAAAGCTTTAATGTAGCAAAAATTTGCTGCGTGGAGAAGGACAAAATTGTTACTCTTTCATCTTCATATTTATCTATTGAATTGGCGTTGAATTTATTTCTTTATGTACAATCTCCACGTCTTTTAGTATCATGAAAGCAACATAGTATGAAAGAAAGCGTGGTGCAGAAAAAAATCATCAAAGGTCACACGTGAAACGGCTCGTTTCGTAAGATTTCGTTTAATAGGTTGTTGAAATGTAGAGAAAGTTACCTTCAAAAAATAATTTTTCAGTTCTACACGAAGATGTCAAAGAGATGATCGGTAATAGCTTGAAATATTTATTTTAAAAATGTTTATATTCACTTAATGAACTGAATTCAAATGAAAATTAAAAGTATTTTTCACTTGTTAAAAAGCGATAACGAAAATATTTGTAATGACAATTTATTATTTATTAATATTATAGAATGTAGTAAGAATATAATGATTTTGGTTTAGTCATGAGATAGAACTATTTAATATTACAATTATTTTTTAAAATTTTTAATTAAAATAAAATAGCACGCTGATACCATATGGAACCAACCCAAAACTTTTCAAATTAATATGAAAATTCTAATTCAGAAATATTATTTTATTTTATTTATGGTTTTCCTCTTGAAATTATCTCAATAAAATCATAAATTGTATATGAAATTGAAATGTAATGTATATGCATCTCCCATTGAAACATTGCAAAATGGTAATTTACGGTAAGTTGGCGTGTTTATATTAAGAAGTCAAAAATAACCACAATTTCAATTAAATTGGTTCGATATAAACAAAAGTGGAAAGATTTCGGCAGCTTCCAAAATTTTTTAAATATACAACCATTTATAATATATAATTTCTTCAGATTTCATTTTTAAAGAGACACTTTTAAGGAGTTTTTTTCATTTATTAGACCAATTTGATTCATCACCTTCTGTGTATAACAGGTCCTTTAAAACAATCGTGGTCTGATCTTGTACATATATCAGATCATTATATTATAAAAAAACACAAACAGCGTTTTACCATTTAGTTAATAAATTAAACTCACCCTTCAAGCCGACCAGATTACTACTGAATACTTCGTCAGGATCGTCGAAAAGTGTCCTATGATTAACGAAGTGGTCGAAGTCCTTAACCATAATTTGCTTAATCAGGTCCGGATCTCGGAGGAGGTAGACGGGGGTGAAGAATTCATATGTACCAGTAATCCTGGAATTAATTTGAATGCGGGAATAGTTTATTAATATTAGACTTTTCATTGTATGGGATGTATTGATTTCCATTTATGTATAGATAGAAATCGAAACATACCATGCGATGGAAATTAATATATTATCTATGAGAGTTATTATCTGATATCAGAACTCATACCTATTAAGAGCAAGTTGCTATCTCATTTATGCTGTGGAATAATTATTTACTTTATACCCAATAATGTGATCGGTTTTAGGGTTTTTTTAAGATTCCTTGTGGAGATATAACCTCCTTATAATTTTTCATTTTTCACAGTATTTTAGATACAACGTTTTGCAAACAGAAGATTTAGATAGTGATATCAATGAATACGAAGCAAAGTATAAAAAAATTTAACGTATTTTCTCATATATATAAAACGGGGTGAATTTTTTCTAACATCACGTCGAGTGGAAAATATCATTGGAAAGTCTTTGAAAATAAAATTAGTTGTTATTTACCATTTTCCATTTGCGAAGCTTTAAAATGACGTGATTTTGCCCTCTCTTAATCATCTTTTAATAGCGAATTTGAAGGGTCTTAATATAATGTTGAAACGGTCTTTAATTAGAACTTTCGATTAAAATTATTTCAGGTACCTTGCACCAAAAATTTCAAGGAACAAGAAACACATTTAACATTTTTTATAGTAGATACATGCACACATTTGGCGGTAATGTTATAATCGTACATATGTCGACACTTTTGTCTGATTTGTTTTTCTAGTCGATGTTAGTATTACAGGTAGAAAACTGTTTTATTATTGTATTGGTGTTTGATGACTTTTGTTTAGCATAATTCAAGTTGTCCTTTGTACAACCTTCTCAAGTGCATTAAGGCGTTTTATCGTAGATATACAAGTATTTTACAGAATAAAAGTATTTTATTGTAAAAACAGTGACCGCAATATCTCTTGAAATCCCAATTGTGTGAAGGAAAATTGTGTAAATATATATATATATATATAAATATATATATATATATATATATATATATATATATATATAATACACACATATATCTGATTGTTTAGTTGTGTGGTATTCCACTGCTTATTTGACTCCATTAACATAGAAGTTATTGAAGTAAATAGTGACAAGGTAAAATAGTTCCATAGGTCATCAAATAAAATAGCACAATAGATTTATAATTTTGTTGTTATATGTACGTATAAAATAAAGTCGATGGTAAGCGCCAGTCGGAAAGGCATATTTCGTAGAATTGTTCATTGCTTTTATATTTTAACAAAAATTGCATTCAAGTTGTCTAAAAATCCACTCATGACCATTGGCACTTTCAGCGGCAAGGAAAATCACAAAAATATTTCTTGAATTATGCGGCGCCATCTAAGTGACTGCTATCAGAAACTTAATTGGTTTCTGTAATAATATTCGAATTGTATTACGTTAATAAAACACAATATAATTTTCTAGTATTAATTTCATATATTAACAATTTATTGGCAGTGAATTTTACTTTACGATGCTATCTAGATATCTAGTTTACATGACGTGCCCACCTGCATTCTTAAAATATCTCTATTGTTTACACTTTTTCCAAATTTTACTTCTAGTATTCTATTTTATTTCTGCCGTGAACTAATGAGATGCATCACTGGGACTGATGCGTTTGTATTAAACTACGAATTTAAAGTAGGTACGAGAAACAAAGAGATGAACAATGAAGATACAGAATCTTTATTCATGCTACTGTAAAAAAGGTTAAATTTCAGGCAGTAAGTTTCCCTATTAAAAAACTAGCATTTAAAACTTATACCGATTCATATTGATATTAATCCTTATTTTTTAAAAGTAACACAATAATTTGGTGTCCAATATTTTTTTGGCTAAATGAAAGAAGTTAGCAGTATTTAGGCTAATTTAAATTACTAAAGGAATGTTCAATTTACTGCAAATTAAAGCAAAACAATTAATATTCAAGCGCGTTGCGCTTAAAAAATAATTTCGAATCCATTTACGATAACAAATACTTCAACAAAGACATATTAATCATGGCTGTCATTTATTTAATCGATGTCGATAAGAAGCGATAGTTAATATTGACAGTATTACACTTTTTGTCCAGGCCAATATAGGTACAATGTGGAAAAGTAAAATGTATAGTTCACAATGCTTTTAAACCAGCCACGGCTAATTACAAAAATCCTGTTCAAAGATTATGGAATAAATTGTTGACCAAATAACTATTCATAAAACAGAAATTTGAATTACAAAATAATATACAGGAAATATCACGTTTTGTTTTGATTATATTTTATATGCAATATCATAGTTTACGAAAATGCCATTTTTCCTACCTTTCATCGGGAAAAGCGTTGTAATATTCATCGAAAATATAAACACTGTGCTTCCTACCGAACAGAACGTCTATAGTGTTCCAAAAAAAAATCCCCGGCTTCAGATTCTTCACACCGCGGTCTTTAAAGTACCTGAATGCCTTCCTTCCGCGGAAATAAAGATAAGTGCACAACACCACCACTGCACCGATCAGGCACTGTAATATAAAGAACATTGTACAATATTCTGTTAAATGAATTACATGAATTACACAAGTCGTAACAAGTTTCGACCGTTTCGAGCGAACGTTAGCGATGTACTGAATTATTAGTAAGCGCGTTTTATTTTTATACAGATAGCTATATAAGATAGGATTTTATCGTCTGTTCAGCTATTCATAAATACAAACGCACACCGTATTATGGGCGTGTACGGTGTTCTGTGTTTTTATTACGTAATACTTTAGTGGTTGCAGTTATTCTTGTGAAATGTCTGGTGCAAGATTCGCTTAAGTTTTTACCTGTTCTCTGCCTAATGTTCTTTTTTTGTCGAGTTAATGATAATAACAAACTTACGCGAAAGTGTATTAGTTATGTGAATCTCCGTAAATAAAAAAATAAAAGTTTAATTTTGGCAACATTCTACGTTATTTGTCCTGAGCATGTATTTGAAGACGTAAGTGTACGTTTTAAAAAACAAATTTCGGCAATTATTATTAAACCACGTATGTGAATTAAAAACTATTTCCGAAAATCGATCACAATCTAAATATAATTTTTTGTTTGAAATGTAACTAAAATGTGAATTTTCTAGCAGAATAACATTTTTAATAATTCATGAAGAAATTAAAATGTTGATCGCCAATTTTTTTCATTAATTTTAAGGTTTTTGTTAAATTAACGTGGCATAGAGCTTAGTCGCGGAGATTTCAATAGTGAAGTTTATGTGTAAATATGTATGTTTATTTCTTGTCTGTCTGTGTATTGATATCGAAATCACAAAGCATAAAAAGAAGTATTTACCTGCAAATAATAGTTTTCGACTCTTGAACATTCATTGAAACTTTTTAATTGATAAAAATGTTGGTTGTAATTTTTTTAAGCAATATATGAAGTTACGGACGATATAGAACTCAAAAATCGCGTTGCTTAAAAGTAGCTTTTAGCATAATAATTACATATTTTTACGAAAATACAATTTCGACGAAGTTAGCAAATTGTAGCCGCATAATAATTTACCAGTAAATACTCTATTACTGGTTTAACTAAATTTATCTAGTACATATAATTACGTAAGTACTTTAATTACGTAGTAACTTTTAAGTACATACATATAAATTTCACTTTTATTTATAACATAAGGACATATAATTACGTAAGTACATATAATTTTTAAGTACATATATATAAATTTCACTTTTATTTATAACATAAGGACATATAATTACGTAAGTACATATAATTTTTAAGTACATATATATAAATTTCACTTTTATTTATAACATAAGTACATATAATTACTGCATTGAACATTTAATCGTTCTTCGTTATATTAAATTTTTACCATATACCGTAATTGTTGAATATACATAGTAAATACGAATACCTGACGTAATGAGTAATATTTAATATGATAGTAAGGCAACTTAATATCTAATAAATGTATAATTGTTTACAAGAACATAATAACTCTGTTTTACACATTTTTTACGAGAGTATTTAGCCGATTAGTTCTACGTAATTTAATAGTTGTTATTTTCCTATTAAATAAATGTTATACACTTTCAGTGCACATGAAGAAATCGAAAAGTAATTTATACTTTCGTATCTCTAAAGCCTCGTTTTGCGCTTACATCTAGTTTTACTATAAATCCGCGACCGTAGAAATATTATTTAGCCTTTTTTAAAAATAGTGTTGTATCATCCAATTTTTAATTTACATTATATCCATTTTCTTCTTATTTCATTAAATCTAAATTTTCTTCAAATAAATTTTATTTTTAAAATAAGTAACAGAATGTAAAAATAAAATCTATTTTCATTCTCATACGAACAAAACGATAAAGCTCACTCAAAATTAGGGACTACACTAAACTCAAAAGTTGTGTTGCCACCTTTACCATAATAATTTCGTAAGGAAAATTCAAATATGGCAAACAAATTATTCCAAATACCATTTTGATTCTTCATTTATATGAATAGTTATTTGACAACTGCTGTTCTTAGGTGAATGTAGTCTTTAGGGATAAAACGATGGTTTTCTAATCCCAAAAATACCTTACATGCAAAAGTTACAAACAAGCATAATCTTCGGTACAGTTACGAAAAAAACAATTCTATTACAAATAACCCAATTCCGCTCTATAGTTTGAAATAATGATGATGAACGAAAAAATCCCCTCCACATCGCTTTACATTTGTGAGGAAGTAATTTGAAATAAAAATTATAATTTGTTTACATAAATTCACTTCAATACATTTATTATATCAAATCTTGCTAGTCCCAGAAAAATAAACTTTAGTAATTAACAGAAAAGTCTTTCAAAATATTACTAATTACAAAACGAAATATTATTAAAAAGACTGACCATCCGTTTTTCACCACTTTTATTATAAGTGTGATTCATCACATCATTCTGAAGAGAAAGAAAATAAAACATGAAGTTTATAAAAAAAATCAAATAATTGTCCTCAAAATATTTAATTTTTCTTCAATTAATTACACAGAATAATGGGCCTATTCGCCCTTGCGAAAATATGTACCCCTCAAAGAATAATACACCTGTGTAGTAATACACCCTATTGAAGTTTCGATTTTGAAGCTCGAATGCCAACTATTTAAAATAATGATTATAAGGAAATTATTAAGGGATCGAAGCTGTAGGGGATATAGTAGTCAAGTTATGAGTTAATTTCATACGTTAAATACTTTTCAGACATTCACTTCTTTTCTTGGCGAAAATTTTACCTCGACAGCATCATTAGTTTATGGCCTATAAATATTTGGGTATGATAATCCGACAGATGTAGTGGACGGTTATAATAGACGAATTATGTAGAATATGTCGTCAGACATGATATTGTTTGCTCATAATCTATTTCGTAATATGATCAGGAAATGAAGAATACCTATCAGTCGACAGCTAATCTCTTTATGCCGTACTTATCTATAAATTTGGCCGTGATTATCTATGCCTAGGGTCTGATGCAAAAGTGATGAATTGTAGTAAAATTCACGAGAAAATCTTGAAATTGTCTAAGTAACGTAATAAGTTTGCTTGACATGCGTACACATATTGTAATAAGTTTGCTTGACATGCGTACACATATTGTAATAAGTTTGCTTGACATGCGTACACATATTGTAATAAGTTTGCTTGACATGCGTACACATATTGTAATAAGTTTGCTTGACATGCGTACACATATTGTAAAACATATTGTTAAAAGAATCACCAAAATTCCTAACAATTTATTTGTTAAATTTTTAAATAGTACTTCGTATTAATAAAAATTATATTTTTTATCACATTATTGAAAATAAATAATTTATTTTGGAGATTTTATTTAAATAATTCGTAACATAAAGTTATAGTCCTTTTTTCCTTTTTAAATAATTGATGAATACCACGATGAATCATAGTCTCATCGTGGAAATATCAAATGATTTTTAGAATTCTGCACTCAAAATGTCGTCACCGTGGTATGGTGGATTGATCACGAGGTATACGGCCTTTGACTGCGTGGCCCACCGCGGGGACAGGTCCGATTATCCGCCGCTCGTCGACTGGACTGGTGTTCTGGTTGGCTCTAAGAGGTTGCGCTCGTAGCAATAAGTCCGCCATGTTGATCAATTTGATGCATTAAAGTACAAATAAATAAATAAAAGAAGAATGCACTTTAATAGGAAGAACTCTTATAAAATCAATCACGTGTCCGTCTGTCCGTCAGTCACAGCCGTTTTTCCCAGAATCCGTTCGGCCTAGAAATTTGGCTCAATAATAAAATATATTAACTTGCATAGACTTCAATGGATAACCCTCAAAAATATCCATATGGAACTTTATAGGGGGAAAATTAAGTACTCGGTTTTATGCTTACTTTTATTTCTTTTATAACCGTAAGTTACCCATAGACAAATTGAGTTTAATGTAAATTTGACTGAAATATTTTCTGAAGTTTCACAGAACAGTTTTATTTGATGTTTTTAAGCTGCAATCATTTTGACTTCCGGTGAAAAATTATAAAGAGTTGCTCGTAGTTCGCGGTCTATGCTAAGTCTATTGTTGCAATCAAAATTCAGGTGGCATGAAAGTAAATGAGTGCCTAGTTCTTTATCACATATTTTCAGCCAGTAATATCCACGATATCACTGACCTAACCTTTTAGGCAAATATTGCTAGAATAGCCCATAAACAATATAATAATACTTCGTTATATTTAATTTCAATAATTTTTTTAGAATACTTAATAGTACAAAGATTCAAATTCATATGAATTTTTGGTCCTGGCTGTCATCACCCGGATAATACAATTGTGAGGTAAAATGCCGCATATACAGGTAAAATAGTTAAATGCCATTAGTTCATACATCACATACACGCGGGAATTAATGGTATTTAAGGGTGAGGATGTACAAAATAATAATGGTGCTCTATATTTATATGTAATATTCAATACCATCTTTTATCAATATTAGTTCCATCGGTAATGGATGCAGGTAAAATTGTTAAAAATTACAAATAATCAATACTGTGTTAAAACTCAATATTTAAATTTTGTATATGAAGGTATTTAATAAGTATTATAATCGGTAAAAATCAGCCTGCAGATTAGTGCACCTTAATTTTTATCGATTTAATAACTTATCAGTTTTACTAACTGATAAGATTGTTAGTAAAAGTGACAGCATTTTTTAAATTTGTTATTTTCTTCTCAATCCTCTGGGCAGTCTGGTTTTTAATTTCAAAATATTTTTTTTTAATTTTCTAAGTTATGGTGTCTATACCAGTTTTATATTAATACTAGTAAATAAACAATATCTATTTACATATAGTATTTGTTTAGTGATTGTAGATATTTCTGAATTCATACAATTTCTCTTATAGGATATACCTATCATTGAAATTTTATAAATTGAGAAATTAATATTTATGTTGTTTCACGTGGAAGATTGTTTTATAACAAATGAAAATGTTTTTTTCCAATTTATTATTATTATCTGTTACGTTATTTTTTTCTAATTGCGAAGCTTTTATTTGTAATTAATCTTCTTTCCTCTTCTAGTGTATTAAAATTGTATAGTTTTGCTGTACATTTTTTTGTCGGCTTCGATTTTCATTTCGATATATATGTGGGTTGGTTGGCAGTGAAAAACTGACTTTCTGGGATGTCCCACCGCTACCTTCATCGGTCCATGTTTAGTTTTCTTCTTATATCTACCACCGTATGGCTGAAAAATATTTTTTAGTGGAGTACATAGTGGTTTACATTTTCACATAGGATTAATTACTTAATATTTTGTCTGCCGGAGGAGACAAACAATTCCTTTAAAGAAAATCAATATCTTTGAAGCACTGTACAATTGATGTGAAGAAATATAATTTAAAAAAATAAGTAAATAAAAACTTTCATTTTGAAATGCTATATAAAAATACTGACATAGTTTTTCACAAAATTAACAAATATTTTTAACTCAAATTTTTTGACTTGTCCTGGTCGAACATTTTTGTCATGGACCCTACGTGAAAAACTAAATATTAAAAGTTGTAAAAAGGTAAATTGAACAGTATTTAAATGATTTAAACTTATTTTTCCGATGTTATAATCGATGTTTGCTTCCCAGAGTCTAATAAACACGATGTAGTTCCTAAGGAAGTTTGAAATCAAATTTCGTAGATCTATCAAGGTTTGTGTCATCTCGAATATTTCTATAAAGTTTGTATTGAGCATTACGCTACTGAATAATATCCAGTGTAGGTTTTTCATTTGTGATGAGATTTCTTTAAAATAGAAACATAGTCAACTATGAAAGATACTTTGTAACCCAAATATATTTTTACAAAAATTGCTGCATATTTAATGTCCCCGGATATATTGACAATATATTGATGAACATGACTAATAAAAATGAACAAAATTATTATAATTACGTTCTTTATGAACTTAGCTTTGCGTTATTTGCGACTGTAAAGCTTATGATAGATATTTTGTGAACAGATACATCTTCTGAGAAATATGTTTTTAAAACGGTCAACTTTATGAAATAAACAAGTAGAAATTTACACGAATACGTAATGAACAATTTAAGGACAGCATGCAATATTCATTAAAATAAGAAATTTAGAAACCTTCGATAACAGTTGCCCGCGTATCGTACGGTAATTGTTAATACTGATTTTTCGTATATTAAAGGGACCGGCGGTGAAACAAAACTTCCACTGTATCTATTCGTTATCTACTCACAGTTTAGAGGTAAGTATCTATTCGATACCTTCCCATAGTTTAGAGGTAAGTGTTTATTCGATATCTACTCATAGTTAAGAGGTATGTATCTATTCGATATCTACTCATAGTTTAGAGGTAAGTATCTATTCGATGTCTTCCTATAGTTTAGAGGTAAATAGTTATTTGATATATACTCATAGTTTAGAGGTAAGTGTCTATTCGATATCTACTCATAGTTTAGAGGTAAGTATCTATTCGATATCTACTCATAGTTTAGAGGTAAGTATTTATTCGATATCTATGCATAGTTCAGAGGTAAGTATTTATTCGATATATACTCATAGTTTAGACGTAAGTGTCCATTCGATATCTTCCCATCGTTTAGATGTAACTATTTATTCGATATCTATTCATAGTTTAGAGGTAAGTATCTATTCAATATCTACTCACAGTTTAGAGGTAAGTATCTATTCGATATCTACTCATAGCTTAGAGGTAAGTATCTTTTCGATATCTACTCATAGTTTAGAGACCGTTTTAGATACTTTGTTATCGTTCGCATTTTGGGTAACTAATTTCCCCAACTTGTAAGACAGACGTATAATGGGTGAACGATGTCGCCTAGTCTAATTATCGACATGTCATATGTTGTTGCATGTAATCCTGTCTTGCACGAGCTTTCTTTCAGTAGAAAATATTTACCACACATTTGAAAAAAAATTGAAAGAATTATACACACTAGCATTCCGTTAGAAACTTCAGATGATATTATTTGCTCTAACTTTCATAAGTTATTTCAAGAGCGATAGCGAATTTGGGAACTGTGTTTTATGTCTGACGGTCAAAGCTTTTGCTCATTTTTCATTGTTGATGTGCTGCAATAAATTACTTTTTGGTTTTTCGCAATGCTTGATATGGAGCACAAAAATGACCTATGCGACGGAAAATATGAAAAGTTGTACAATCAAAAGTTATTTATGACCCGATTTGAAGCCATTATCTTGACTCGGGGTTCCTGTATTATTTAATTGGTCTAGATTATCGAAATTTTTAAAAACCATTTAAATTAAAACTGTATATAATCTAGACACATAGATTATGAGGTCTGAATAGCATTGTTGTTTCTGAAGTTATAAACTATAACTTATTACATTATTTTATTTTTTTGACGATTGCTAGTGCGTAGCATAAATATGAGTACCATTCCTGCGATTCATTATTTTCAAAATTTATGAAGCGTAACTTATTTATTGATTTATTTTAATTTGCACAATTTATTCATATCATGCATTTATTGCTACGAGAACAATCTCTCACCGCTAACCAGAATATTTGTCTTATCAGCTCGACGATGGGTCGAGTATCGACTCGGAGACCCGCGGTGCGCCGCGTATACAGATGATAAGTAGATAAATGAAGAATACGGTTAGTGTATGATAATTATAAAAAAATAATCGAGCTGCTTTGAATTACAATAGTAGTTTAATAGAGATCTCAAATATCCCCTTTTTTGGTTTGTTTATCAAAATATCTTTATCAGTCAAACTGAAGAATCTAAATATTGAGTATAGTCTGTGGTACAATCTAAAAAAATGGTTTTAATAACTTCACACTTTCAGTTTATAATAATTGGCGGAATTTTTTTTTTCGAACAATGGAATGAAACAAAGCTTTTCGTATATTACCGCGTTATTTATTTACTCTAGGTACAAATTTCATCCAAAATCCATTCTCAACAGACATGGTAATCCTGTTATGGGGAAAGATGAGTTCTTCAGTGGTTTTGATACTACGCTTGAGCTCAAAATTGCGCAGGAGGTAGCAGAGTATGATCTTGACTTCCATTAAAGCATATCTGGAACCTGTAATAGCGTAATCAAACGACATCAATTAAAGCATATTAAGAGGTTTTAGGGGACATGGTTCAGTAAGAATTTTTAAATTAATCCTGCACGTGTTAAAGTATTAACCACTTGTAAATAAAGTTTGTTTATGAATGGTGAATGCTATGAATGTTGCAAAACTTTCGATTATTTTATTTAGTCCATTAATACTCATTAAAATGAGTATTAATGGACTAAGGAAAATAAATGCAAGTTTTTTTTATCTGCTCATGTATTTATTGTTTATAACTCGCAGTTTACATCGCAAAATTTTGCTACCAATAGTTGAATGTGTTCTTTTATGCAAAAATTAATAAAAAATTTAAAATATCGACACGCGTATGCAGTCTATACTAAAAAAAGATATTAGTGAGTTTTACTTTCCATTTTCAAATAATAAACCAGCTGGTTTAATATTACTCGTGTTTTTATTTATTATCCTGAATATGATCAGACATGATCAGATCTTGAATTTTTTATCTGTAAAAGCTTCTTAGAATTTTTTATGAATTATTTCATGTCAGGTGACATGAAATAATTCATAAAAAATGGAAACCATTAAGCAAAAATGAAGATAAAGTTTACCTCAGCTAGCTGTCAAGTTTCATTCGTGCGTAGCAGTAGGTTTCTACGACTCTAGATGTTTTATAATAATAATTTAAAATTTCACAAATTGTTTAAAGTTTTTTCCTATCGCTTATTGAAAATATGCATTAAACTTTATTTCAACGTATATTTACGATATCGCCATCAAAATGTAATTTAATTTTGATAAATATTTCTTTGCGACATGATATATTTGGTTATAAATTTCTGTGCATTTATTACATAAATGTCGCTAATTATTTAATTAATCATAACTTTTTTTCATTTGAGGCATGTAGAAATGACATCTAAATGAAATACCTTGATAAAACTAACTGGCAAACATTTTTTATTACATAAGACTAATACTAGAAGGGGGCACTTATTATTTATGAAATGAAAATAAATTTAAATTTCATTAAAAAAACTTTCACATTTTACTGGCAAATTTCTTTTTGAAATGTATAAAAATCACTCTGGTTTCATCGAACGAGATTTTGTTTTTAAGGAATTATTTGATTCATTTAAAGTATAAAATACCTACCTAATATGAGGCTTTTTATCGACGAAGAAACTGACTTTTTAGATGTTGTTGATGGTCTGCTGTGTGTGTATTCATGTGGTAATTCACATGGCAGGCTATGGTCATATATATTTTATGCTATTTCTTATTCTATGTGCACGAATAGAGAGTACACTTCGACAGTCAGATTAAACATTGCGTAGCATATGTTAGACCATTGAAGAAAGCTACATGTTACCAATTTTGATGTACGCGGTAAAAATTATCTCAAAAAAAGTTGAATACCGTGAATGTGTAATGCAAGCAACTATCGATAAAAACCAATATCCTCATGTACCCGTTAAAAAGCAAAGGAAAACAATATACAAAAGGAAAAGCTAAAATCTGGACAAAAGATTCTGGACACTATAGAATCTGTGTCAGTCGACAAAAACGAGTTAAATTTTATCAAATTTTTACGTATAAGTCACAACTTGAAATTGGAAATATTGTTATTGAGATTCGATTTAAAATCCTTACCCTTCAGAAGGAAGGAAGTAGGTATGATATTGTTGCTCGCTTGAAGTTGTCAGATTTATTTTTATGGTACCATCTAGTGATATATTCAAGCTGGATCGATAAGGCCAACAAGACCAAAAACGCAGCGGAAAGTGAAAAGGGTTTATTGCAAGTAAACGATCAATGCCACAATTACGCGCCATGGTTAATGGAATTCGCTCTAGACCGGTGTTCTGAGTCCCAGTGAAGAAACCCTTGGGCGGTGTTAACTTATTATAGTCAGCGGTTTGAAAACCGTTAAAATAATACTGGACGTATGACAGACGATTTAAAAAAGTTCTTTGGACCGATTAATCAAAGTTCGAATTGTTTACGCCAAAAAGGTAAGTTTACAAGCATCATAACTGCGGAAAAAATGTCTTGATTGTTCTTTGGCACCTGTATGGATATACCGACTTGTTGTTAAGATTTCGCGCAGTTTAAATATATAAAAATAGCAAATAAAGGAATTTGGAAAATATGCTCTACAATCCAGTTTAAGACTGATGTCTGATTGATTTCCATGCAGCAAGATAATGACCGTAAATACAATTCGAACTAAGCAAAGGCTTTACCGAAGAGTAAGAGACAGAATGTGTTTTAAAAACGTGATAGACCGCAACAGTTACTGCGTTTCAATAAAAATAGACAAATTGAATACTGATATTTATAAAATAAAGATTACCAATACAATTCCTCGGTCCTGAACCAAATGGAAGATATGCAAACGGATTGATCTTGTGTTTGTTCTCGGGTGAAAACCTTTCTGGATCGAACTTCTCGGGATTCTTCCAATACTCGGGATCACGACCCAGAGCTCGTACTGGAATATATACTGTAGCACCCTTGTCAATCTGTCGGTAAGAAAAGTTTTATATGGCCAATATAGGAAAAGGTGAAATTAAAGTGAGTTGACCAATAATCCAGACAAATCTAATATTCTGACGCTAAATATTTCTTCCAATAATACTTCTTAAATGTTTGCAATTATTTCGCTCTGTCTCTCATCGATATCAATTATTTTTTGGGTCTTTTCGTCAATATCAAATATTTTCTTTGTTCGTTTCAATCTCAATTTAGTCGTAGGTATATTTTCTTTTGAAAAACACCTTTTCCCGAAAATATTAACCTTTTATGCTATAAAGTGTTTATTTTTTAGAGAAAAATGTTTTATTAAGGTAATTAGTCTGAAAATATTTACATTAGTAAATAGTGTTTAAAGTGAATATAAAATATCATTCTTTTTTCTACCAAATTACCTTTTTTATATTTAAATTACCCTTTAAATTTTGTTTATAATTGGACGCGCTAACAAAACCCACTCAAAAAATTTCCGACGAAATTTGATACATTTCAACGTCCTTTTTGCCCTGCCGGCTACACTAAGCCATGAGGTCTGCATGCCTTTTATAAATTAATACTGTACATCAATCACCATATTGATAACCAGATAAGTTAAGCTCTGTTCTGGATATTTATGGAAATATTCATTGTTGTTGAATGGAATGTTATAATTGATTATAGTTTCAAAGAGTAGTAACGGCATAATTGATTATAACATTATAAATTCTAGTAAAATATGGATAAAAACTAAATATTTACAATATTTTTATTAATTAGGTTTACACACACATGTATTTTAAAATAATGAAACCAAATAACCAACCGTTAAACCTGATTTGCTTCCATCCTTGTTCAAAACGTCATAAGACTTGAGGCACTTGCGATCAAGTACGACACCTGGTGGCCACAAACGTAATGCCTCTAGAATTTTAAGTTTAATTATCATTAGATAATCATGATATAAAAATAAATTGCTTATTTCGTAACCAGTTAAAACAAGAGGTTGTAAATAACTTGTGTGATAAGTTTCAATGTTTTCTTAACCATCTAGTTAGAGTCTATAAAAAAAAACTTTGGATATTTATGAACTAAATTGGTAGACTATAAGTATGAACTTATTTATATCGATTAGACTATCAAATTATCGATAGATTCTATGTAATATGTTTAAATGTAATTCTTTTCATGTTTATAATATATCGTAGCTAACAAAAAACTCATATATCTTGTACCTATAGGTAGTTCATAACAAAATATTTATTTTCTATCTGCAAACCAAACTTCATAAAAATATTATAAATGAGAAAGTTAATTTGTTTCTTTGTTTATTTATTCCATTTTAATGTCTCAACTAATCGAGCAAACTTAGTGAAATTTTGCAAACGTTTAACCGGTGTTAAACGTTTGAAATGAATATAGGAATATACATTTTTTATAAAACAGAACTTATTTTTTGGTAATTAAAAAAAACCTTTTATGAATAAGAGCGTGAACGTGGGGAAAATCGTAGACTTCATTATGTAATAACCCAAATATCTATGAAAGCCTTGTAGTGAGAGTCCTATTCGCACTTGACAGATTTTTTTTAAAATTTCGCCACCATTTTTTTTCCCACACAAGCAAAGCCGCGGGCCGAAGCTAGTTCAAAATAAATAGATGAATGTATGTAGAATAATAGGACATACCACTAACAACCATATCCAAATACGTCATATTCTGGATTATGTCGTATGTTAAATCTGCTCCTTCTGGGAGTGACATCTCAATTTCTTTATATAGCTTCTCCTGTACTTCCGGGTTCATGACCAGTTCGTGTGTGGCGAAAGATAGAAGTGTAGATACCGTATCGAATCCAGCAAAGAAGAATACAAACGCTTGTGCTGCCAGCTGATTATCAGTCCATTCTAAATATGAAACATCTTATGAATAATTTATATTTGTATTTCCATGTGTTTTAGCATACGTAACATTTTTCTTTTTAGTGTGTACTCTTGCGTGTAAAAATATATTAAATATTTATTGTAACCTTTGCCGAATATTTGATAAAATACATTTAACGTACATGAAGTACTAATTCACATGTCGCAATTTTACATAATAGCAAAACCCCAGTTTCAATTCCGTCAAACGAAAGTATATTTTTTGAAACGAGAACTGTGGTTGATATGACCAGATTGTATGTAATACTTATTTTAAAAAGTATTAATATTGTTCCTAGTCGGATTGGAAATAGCAAGTTAAGATAAATAATTACATTTATTATATTAATACATCTAAATAAATGCCAGCATTTGATTTTTTTCGGATTTTTCAAATTCTTGGCTGAAAAATAGCAGGCTTGAAACTCATTGCAATTCTAATTGAAACTCTATGTTTCACAAACGGGGCTTAAATATTAAACTTTAATTTCGTTTTAAAAGACCATCACACCTTCACAAGTATGTGTTCTTTATTCTAATACATTTTAATTGAGATGTTCATATAATGTATCTATGTGGAAATTATAGGTCATACGAAAGGACGAACACGACGAAAAAACATGATCTAAATATAAACCGTCAGATTACAATGCATTTGTGTAGTCGAAGTGATAATTCTAATTTCGTACTAAATAGTCTACTCGAAGAAATATGCTTAACGGAGGTTTTAATACAACGAGTGTGAAACGTTATTGAAACAATGGAGTAACAAAATTGTTTGTGGATACATTCAAATGAGACCTGTTAATTCGATTTTATCTAAAATATAAATAAATCGGAAAGGTAAGGTAGAGCGCGTGAGAGCAAGATTCAAAAATTATTATAAACTTTTTTATACAGAATGATTTTTTTTCCAAACTGTTAATATAATATCATTTTACATTGACTTAGTTTTTCAGACAAATCGCTCGACGCGTTTTTTTAATAAAATCAAGCGTGTTGAAATATCTACTTTTGTGTATAGCTGTAATGTTGATTGTATAATTTTTTTAGAGAATTTTTTACCAAAACTACAACATAAAATAAATAATTATTTTTCAAAATTTAATTATTTTATATTGACTTAGTTATTCAGATAAATCGTCGATGCATTTTTTTAAATAAAATCAAGTGTGGTGAAATATCTACTTTTCCTTTCAATATTTTTAATATAATATTATTTTTTATTGACTTAGTTTTTCAGCCAAAAGCCAAATTACTATTTTTCCTGTAATGTCAATTGTACAATTTCTGCTAGAGATTTTAACTAAAACTAAATGATAAATATTTTTTTCAAAATGTTAATATAATATCATTTTACATTGACTTAATTTTTGAGGCAAATCACTCGACGCGTTTTTTAAATAAAATTAAAAGTATGGTGAAATAACTACTTTTTGTCCCTTTTTAATAACTACTTTTAATTTATTTTACTTTTTAATATTAATTGTATAGTACAATTTTTGAGAGCGATTTTTACCAAAATTAAATGGTAAATAATTGTACATTTTAAAATATGTTGGATATTTATAGTATTTATAGTTGGATATTTATAGTATGCATAGAAAAATCAGCAAATTTTGTCGACAACATGTTTTACACGTTAATACTTTAAATCAATCTTTCGCGTTAATTAATAACACATAATTTTTACTTAGGCTTTAAGTTGAACGAGGAATAAGAACGAATATTTATAATGGAATGACGATAACACTGAAATTTAAAAACTCAAAGTGTCTCAACAATTTTCAAATAAACAGTTGTGAGGAAAAGTTTTGAGAAGTGTTCTGAATTAGATAGAGAAAAAAGACACTTTATTAATTAAATTAGTACGAGTACTTGGCGCTTTCACTTGCTGCTTGTTGATATCTGACTCCTGGACAGTAGCAAATCCCATGTCATCATCTGCCTGGCTCTCGTATTTCAGCGTACCTAGAAAGATGATGGTATATGCTTTAAATTAAGCCACCTTATCTTAAGCATGCTTTGAGTTTAGAAATAAATATATACTCTCTTTAGCTTCGAAGAGTTGCTTTGCATTTTGGGATTGATTTAAAGTAAAATTAGCTAGATATAAAGAGTTTGTCTATGCCGGTATATCCATGAATTAAACGATTTCGGTTTACCGCTGGTTGTTACATCTAGTAATTATACTATATATATTTAATTTCTTTCACATGCGGCGCAGTAAACATGATTTGCGAGGACACCAAATAAGTTAATGTTAGAAAGTAAACATTTATATTCCGTTTGTAATTTAGTTACGGCAATGCCTTAAAAATTAAAAATTTCGAACAACGTATGTATATACGTTCATACATTTTATTTCACAAAAGAAAGTTGAATTAAAATTTACCTTTTTGTGCCTCCATCAGTATATTGATCATGTCATGCCGCACGATTCCGTGTTTCTCTCGATATTTTACTGTGCTCACAAATATGTTTTTTAGAAATTCAGTTACATCCGGATATCCAAGGGATATGTTCAGCATCTGTGAAGGAAATAAAATGTCAACCATCATAATATTAACACTGAAAGCTTTCGGATTCCTAAAACTGTAGAGTATACGTTTTTTTTAAATCTGGAACGTTTTGAATTGAATTTTATCTCCTTTTCTCATAAATGACGCCATGATTACCTTTTCACGTAATGTAATGCAGTGGCGTTTTAAACAAATATCGCCATGCAGTAAGTTCAGTCACAGTCAATACATTTTTGTCTATGTCAAACAATTAGCTTTGCCCTATAAGTACACTTGTTTTTATGAATAATTACGGATCCATGTTCTAACTCTAAATGTTAGCTAAAGCTAAATCTTTTTGAAGTAAAACTTCTTTACGCACGCTTGACTTGGGGAGTAAGCTGGTGAATGCATGACGAGAGCGTTACGAAAAGTGTGATCGGGAGAGGCGAACGGAAGTTGGGAGGGAAGATATAAGTTAGTGAAGACAGAAAGAGAGAGAGAGTTACGTTTCGTATATTACTGTAGGGACAAGAGAGAGAGGTGCGAGCACACATTTTCTTTCTCTCTTTCTCTCATAGCCAGTTATATTTCGTATATCTAAGACACAGTGCAAGCCTGTTGTCTGTATCACACTGTAGGAGCAAGAGAGCGCAGTGTGCGCGCACATTTTCTCTCTTTCTTCCTCTCATAGCTAGTACATGAAATATATATATATATATATATATATATATATATATATATATATATTTATATATGCAAGTTTGTTAGCGTTACGCTAGCGGTGATTTTTTGATTATTTTTTAATTTCATTTCGTTCTTGAAAAATTTTATAAATTATTATTTTGTTCAATACATTAAGTATTCTACGTTTAAAGTGAATAAAATTGTAAATTAATTTTTAAGTTCATATTTTGTGAATTTGAAGTTTTACTTCAGTCGTGTGGTCTAAAGCACACTCGTTTTTTCCAAAATAGTTTCGCTTTGAATTATACCTAATTATTACAAAGAAATTCTTATAAATAAGCGGAATGCCTAAATTGATTTTACTTTAAATTTTGAAAAAAAAAACGCAGACCATTCTTGATTTTGGATACTTTTACGAATTGTCTGTTGTGCTTGGTTAGTTATGAAAACTTTAATGTCTATATTTTCTAACATTTTCTAAATCCGAAATCAGTTAAATAGTTTATTTTATTTTGAATATAGCTTATTTTGGACAATATATTATGCCAAAATGTGCTCGATTCGAATGTAATGCAGAAAAATTAAATCTCCTGACGGTGGTAACAAGATAAAAACGCATCAAATTATATAATCTATTCAAAGCTATACCCATATATATGCTATTCAAACCTATACCATATACACATAATATTTATATAGCTATACTAATCTATTAGTTATATTCTATATATAGTATATTAGTTATATAGAGAAAAGTAAGTTACTCATATCTTTTCATTGAGATCAAAAAAATAATGTTACTACTTAATCGCTCTCACTTTTAATAGTACATGTTTCGATTTCTTTCATCGAATTAAAATTTTCTTAAAAATTTCATTGACGTATGAAAATAAAAATATGTAAACATATTATTCAAATAAAATTTTAGTTATAACATTTTTCTTGTGATTATAAAAATCAATATCGTGTAAAACAAAAACACGTATTGTAGGCATTAACTTTTATAAAGAAATTACAAGTTGTTAGAATTTGATGTCATTTGAACATTTATATTATTTCGATTTTTTACATAAAGTCATTAAAAACAATTTTTACCTACTCTCTAAAGCAAAAAAAATTGCAATATGACTTGATAATAACCAGATAAATGTTATAAAACTTCTGAAACAACCATGTTAATAAACTCGTATATAAGAAAGAGTTCAAAATAATAAAACTTACTTCACATAATTTTGGAAAATTCATCATCAAATAGTACTTAAAAATCTGGTATCCCGCGAAAGTGGACATCTTCTTACCGACTGTGAAGAAGTCGTTATCCCGGTCTTTTAGAGAATTAACCTTGTATCCGAAGGCCGTACTCGCTATTACGTCGTTGGCAAACCTCGTATAGAGGTCTTTGAGTTCTACCTCCATTTCTGCAGTACCCCCTAATATCAAGGAAATGTGTTTTAAGTATTCATTAAATGTCTAAAACACCGACAGTCTCCTAATATATTTAAAATAATAGTATTTTTTTAATATCCCACTTCACGTTTATGCTAACCTGTGTATTTATTTCTTTCGCATTCACTTTTCAAAAAAGTGACGACTTGCTCAGCGCATTCGACTACGAAGGGACACATGTGTCGCATTTTAGCACCCGTGAATGCCGGACTTAGGGTTGTCCTCATAAGACGCCATTGTTCACCTAAATATAAAGTCAAAGAATAATTTTAATTAAATTACACTTATCATTTTAAACAAATTACATAAATTACACTTATCACCATTTTAAATAAATTATTATTTGTTCTAGAACAAACTTTACTTTTATAAATGCAGTCTATCAATTTGTCTGTTTGTATATCAATATTGTAGTCATATAAATACATTTATTGATTGAATTGTAGCAAATTTCAATCAATAAATCGACGTCTCCACGACAAAAGTAATATTCGGTACTTACGGTTTGATTTTAAAAGGTTGAACTAAATTAGGTTTTTACACTTACTAATTAGATTTTTACATTTAGTTTTGATTTAATTTTGTCCTGCATACTGAATGACAGTGATATCTTCCGCCGCTGAAAAAATAGGAATTTGAACAGACAAATTTATTTTGTTTTAACTAGGTAAGTTATTCAAAGCGTACGATATGTTTACGATAGAGCAAAAGGTGGCATTGGTATTCGGTTGCTTGTGTCTCGAATACCAATACTAATTGCCCATTTCGGTTTCGTGCGAGCAAAAAAGAGACCATAATTGTATTTTTTTAATACCCTTTTGTATATGATAATAATACTTCTTGTTCATTTTAGTGGTTTCCTCCAATGTTTAGTTATTTAATCAGTGCGTTTGTCGAATAGCGAATTCTGCGGTTTAATCTTATAGTAATGAACGACCACTAGTACTTAGCCATACAGGTATTATAAAGGTACTGTTTTATTTGGTATATTTTATTGTCACGTGCATTATTTGTATTATTTGGTATATTTTATTGTCACGTGCAATTCACTAAAATATTATTTTGCTTATTTTCATTTTGTTATAACTGATATCCAACTATGTGGTGGTGAAGGTTTCATATTAATTGGGAAACGGTTTTTGTTTTAAATACAAACGACTACATATTTTCCCTTTCTAAAATTATAGGATCATAGGCTATAAATCAATCAGCCCTGGATTGTCTATATTCACCCATGATTATGACTATAAAAATCAAAACTGACATGGCGTGATTTCCTATGGTAATATTAATTCAAACAACTGCCATTGAAAGGTTTCAAAAATAAACGTTATCACATAATTGAGGGATCTACAATTTTACGCCGCTTTCGAACGTCACTAAGAAGGTAATAATGGATAGATTTTATTACCACAGTTAAACGTAGCAAAAAAATGAAAAATACAATAATTTTTCACTTATACTGCTAGACTACGAAGGCTACATTCAATCGGCTACAAAGGCTACGTTCAACTGGCGTTCGCAAGCTACGTTACCAAAACTTATAAGCCTCTCCTTGTAACTGTGTTTGCCTTTTGTTACCAAAACCTATAAGCCTCTCCTTGAATCTGTGTTTGGCTAACAGGGTTTTATTAACTTTATTTTTGTGAAATTAAAATAGTATGTCCTTGCACAGGGCAAACAGTTTACAAAAAAAATTTAAAAAAACGAACAAAATTAGAGTGTTTCTGTGCGGACCTGAGTTGAGTCAACGCATTAATGACCGCATTCACTGACTTTATTTAATTGAATAAATTTGCAACGACATAGTAAAAATCTAGAAAAACCAATTTTGACCTGTATAAATTTTATACCATCTCCCTCTAAGAAGAAATAGAAGAATAAGACTGTTCCGCGTGATATGCTTCGCTACCAGTGACATTGCTGGATATGGCTTGACATACCACTTGACATGGCTTCCTATCGTTGGTATAGATGGTTACCAAACGTAAACCGTGTCTTATCGTTGTAGTATTGTGGTGTGTAAAGATCTAACTTTACGTCATCAAAGTCACTTTTTTTATTGCATAGAAATTATATCTCACTCAAAAAATTCCGAGGCTGATGCAGATATGAATACATTAAATAATATTTTCTACCGAACTATAAAATAGGGCCAATACTTCTAACTTGCAGACAGTAAACAATAACGTTCTAATTATTATATTATATTAATGCTTCTAGAAAGTGATGATTAGTTTTCAACAAAAACTTGATAACTCTTCACTGGTACAAAGCAACTACCGTTCACAGAAAGACTTTACTTTTTTAAAGGTTTTGAAAATTAATTCATGATAAATGTTTAGTTTTCTGGTGACTTTTTTTTATATTTAGATGATTTTTAGTTTTTTACTTGCTTGTCATATCATGTGCCAAATTACTCATTATATGCTCTATTTTCCACAATTTGTGTTATTTGATAATTTTATAGAATGGTGACTAAATTTTATAGAATGGTCATATGCTTGTTTTAATAATATTTTCTGTACAACATTATACAAAAAGTTTTTATATTTCTATGGTGTTTTTATAGTAACATTACATTGTAAAATGTAATTGGTATTCTTCAGTCAAGTCTTTGTTTTGTAAAAATATCACATGTTAGTTTTTGTTTTTATTATTGTTGTTTTTAACATTTTTTTAACCAGCCTTTGAAATTTATTTTGAATGTCGACTTTAGTTCTATGTTATATTTATGTATTTTATGAGATACAAATATCTTAATTTTCTTTCAAATTTTAAACACTGTAGTAATATTTGGATTATTTTAAAAACAGAAACTGAAAACGTTTTAAAGCATGATACCATCTTTGTTTATACGTAGTCTGAATATGACATAGCATTAAAATTTTTTCTACATAATTATTGCATTTTATTATATATTTCATCTCAAATACAAAGCTATTTTGAGATGTAGCATAAAGACATTTAAACACTACACATATCCGTACTTCGAAGACAAATTATAATTTTCAGAAATTAAAAGTTAACAATAAGATTTATGCAAAGTAATTAAAAAAAAATTAAAGTCAAAGTCTTTTACTTAAATCTTTTACTTAAGTAAATTTTATACTAAATTAGTTACATGATGGTATAGCCATATATATGTGAATGTTAATATTCAATTAAATTACTAACCTTTCAAAAAAGCCAAATTACTGCTGAACACCTCATCTGGATCCTTCTCAATGGTTGTTCTACGGTTTATGAAGTGGTCAAAATCTTTCACTATGATTTGCTTGATGAGGTCGGGGTCTCGGATCATATATATGGGTGACAGAAACTCGTATACACCGATTACTCTGGCAGGAGAAATTGCGCAAATTACATCAGGAAGAAGTTTAATTACTTACGAAATTTTAACTACATCTTCTTCTAACTCGATGGCAGATTTTAACGACGATATATGGAAAAGACGTGAGTTTAATATTTCTTAACGTGTATTAAAATCGTAATCGTAAAAATATGGGTAAAATGGGGCTCCGCAATTGTATTTATCGATTGAAATTATTACAGTTATTAACCGAAATCATTTTTAAATGAGCATTATATTAAGTTTGAATTTTTTAACAAGTTAATTTTTTAAACTCCACACTTGGAAAATTAGAGAGAAGAGCGGGCATATTTTCAGTTATTTTGAATCTTAACATTTCGTCAGCTGGGCTTAATAATAATAAAACTTAATAATAAAAACTAAATTTTATTTTGAAATATCTTTGAAATTCTATAAAAATCGTGTGAAAGAAATTACGTCCACTTTAAGTTTAAGCGACATAAATAATATTTTTAATATATTATTACGTATCCGGACAAGTATCTTTAGTTCGTGAACTGGTAGTTCTCCGCTGAACTACGTACGGGTGCAAAAAGTGGCAATTGTAGTAACAAATACGAAATAGCAGGAACTGCGGGATAAAATACCACCAAAAATAAAATACGTCTACTTATTTTATATTATTATGAAAAATGTTTTTTTTTATGATTACCTTTCATTTGGAAATGCCTTATAGAAATCGTCCAATTGGTAAAACAAATGTTTCTTTTTTAATACACTCTCCATAATATTACCAAAGGGCGGTATTGGTTTTATGGTCTTAATCCCTCGATTCGCGAAGTAGTTAAAAGCATTTTTGAAAGTCATGTACAAATACCCAGCCAGTATTACTAGCACTGCGATGAGCAATTCAAATAGAACCATCGTTCGTTTTTTCAGCTGAATTATTAATTAAATAGTAACGTTTGTCGTGCAGGTGTAACTAGAAAAGGTACCGAAAACAATGGCGTATATAAATGAATTGAACCTGCTAGAGGAAGTATGTCTACATTTATACGTATAGACATATGTATGTATGTAGATATCAAAAAAACAAGTGTCACAACTACAATCATGTTATCAACGAAGTATATTAAAGGTGGTGTTATACCGCGAATGACGAAATTATATTTCTAACGAAAAAATCATTTTAATCCCAATTATTTTTCATCGATTTCTTTCTCTTTTCAATCCTTGAATTAATACTTTATTTCTAAGCGGCGAGTCTGGGTCGGTAGTGGATCCCAATCTTTTACGCAGGTCGTGGCAGGCGCCACTCTAGATGCTTCTGGGGCGGTTCCACACCTGTCGATTTATCCGTTTTGTATGGGTCCTATATAATTAATTTCAACTAGTATATTGCAAGAATATTAAACGTCAGAGGTAAGCCATGAATTATCAAGATTAAAATAAAAATTACTTAACATCTGTAAATAACATCAATGACGTGTGTATATAATAAAATATTATGAAATAGCCGAAAACACATACAGTAAAACGTTTGAATGATTAATTAAATTATCTATGTGATACTCCTCCATCATATATTTTACTATACTATTATAGTACTAATAGTAAACAACTATTTTCAGCTTCAAAATTTACGAGAAAATGATAATATTGTAGATTTTGACGCTTATATTGCGAATGCAACGAAAATATTCGTTTTCCATTCAAGTATTCTCTTGTTTAGTCCAAGCTGAGGAATGGACTTTTCTATTATAAATGATAAAGGTATCATGTATAGTCTTACTTAAACCCTGCAAAAATTATCATAAAGGAAAACAAAACATTTTTCGTCGAAAGTAAGGGATGAAATACAATCAGAATATACTACTCGGGTAGCACTTCCATGCACTCTTACACATATATATACACATAAAAGGGGAGTAATATATTCATTATAAAAATAATAATATTATTCTCCATCATGTGGATAAGGAAAATAATATATATATATATATATATATATATATATATATGCATTTATATATATATATATATATATATATATATATATATGTATATATATATATTGGTGTATAGTTAAATATAAATATTATGTGCTTTAAATATTTATACGTAGCCTGGTTTATTATACATATGTGACTCCCACGGGCGTATAAATATAATTTTGACATTAGAAGTCAATCCTATAGTTTTTCGGTAAATTTAGTAATACAACGAATCCTAGGTCGTGGCAAAGAACTTAAAGAAAGTTGAAATAATACTACATCACGTAGTTTCATTTAATTGTTCATATTCAATATTCAAAAGTTTATAAGGTTTAGTTTTATAAGTGTGGAGATATTGCTGGAAATATCTACAAAAATGTGATAGAATCGTATGGATCAATTTGTAACATAACAAGTTAAGCTTAAAATGAAATAACCAGAATACGATAACATGGAAATTTAAAAAAATTAATTTAGTTTCTTCTCATTATTCTCTAGTATTTCCCGCAAGTCCCATATTTATATAATAATTTTTTTTAAATAATAAGGAATATATACATATATATATATATATATATATATATATACATATATATATATATATATATATATATTAACCTCTTCTTAAACTGAGAAAATATTTCAAAAACATATATTCTAAAACTATTTTGTATATTTTAATGCTTCTTACAATCTCTGGATATTTATATTATTGTCCATTCCGCTATAACAAGATTGTAATTTAAAAATTAATTCGGCAGATTCTGATTTTTTTCATTTAAATTATTATTACCTTTTATCCACACAATGTAAAAATATATTATATTCCTGTATGGAACACTAAGATCAACTGGATGATAGAAGTTTCATACTAATGTGATAAACCGTTTTGATGTAAACAAAACTTTCGTCTTTATAATATTGGTTTGATATATGAATTATATATGAATTCATATCATTTATATATATGAATTCATTCATTAACATTCATATATATGAATTCATATCATTTATATATATGAATTCATTCATTAACATTCATATATATGAATTCATATCATTTGTTTAGGCCCGGTGTGAATTCACCTTGATTTACACAATGCGCGAGTTCAGTAGATAATATGACGTAATACATGCCCATATAAGGATTTATGTTTTGTCCAAATGTGATGCAGTATTCGGTTTGTCCATAAATGGTCTTTGAGCATTTAAATATTAAAATTGTAGATCGGCTTACGGAGTCGCTTCTCGTAGTTTTGATGAAAAGTGTGATGAATATATATATATATATATATATATATATATATATATATATATATATATATATATGTATATATATATGTTAAATTTTATGATTTATTGACAGGAAATTATATATATCGGTTGTACTGCAATTATTTACGTAGTTCGATTCAACATGATTTTTTATTTTGTTAAGATTAGTACAAATTAAATATACGATTTTTTTGTAACTCTTCACTTTATAATTTTTTTCTTTCATTTATATAGAATAAGAGTAGGTCTGCTTGAGAATTAATTGCGAATTACGAATTTCCTTTTTTAATTGAAATAATGAGAATCGATTTAATATATTTAATTTATATTTGAGAATTAGTTTGAATAACAAACAATAGCTTTTCAATGGAACAGGTCTATAATTAAAACATAAATGAAAGAAAAATTATACATTTTTAAAAAGTTCTGATAAATATTTATATAAAACACTAAAATCAGTACTTTTAAATCTGAACTCTTTTTTTATCACGAAAATACATAAATAAGTATACGCTTATAAACCTACACCAATATATATTATCATCGATCTTTCGGAAAGGCGGAATGGGCATTGATGGTAGAATGCTAAAATAGTGCTTTCGTAGAAATTAAGCTATAAGGATTATTTTAAAAAGACTTTAAATAATTATTATAAGACTCGATTAGTTCTAATGGAAACTGTTCATTATTTTAAATTACTTTTATAACATTTTAATGATGGTATAATTAATTGTTCCTTCATTTAGCTTATTATGATAAATGTATTATCGTATAGAGTAAATTTTAAGTAAGTTTAATTATTGGAAAACCATGAATTCGGGTGCAATAATTTAAATTAAATTTTTGTTGTCTTATCCTGCTGCTTACGGAAAATATGTCTTTTGAGTTTTCCATAAAATTATGAACGTGTTATAAACCTTTAAGTACCGACATGTGGTCTGACAGACACTTGAAGCGTTCGAAAAGTATCGAGTACCTATGTTATCCTAGTAGTATAACCGTCTCCCTACCCCTCGAGTAGTCGTCCGACAGCGTCCCTGGAAAGTAGTTGTGTCGGCGTGTGTGATTACGGTAAATTACGGCTGTTATAAGATCGCGTCGGTATCTGCGAAACTTTTTTTGGATATGACTTTTTTCATATTATATTGATTTCCTCTTTCATTTTCAGACAAATGTTACAACGAATCAGCCAGGCTCCTCTGGCGTGAAACGAGCAACCGAAATTAAAAATAACAGTGTTCCTGTCACTAGAAGGAGATATGAAACACGGCCTCGTGATATCCGGCATGAAGACATTTTGGCGGAATAGCTAGCTAACAACTCTGAGTCCGACCCCTAGGTTATTGACCCTAATTTTACTTTGTCGGAGAGTGGCCACAATACGACCTCTGAACAGGAAGGACCAGATAATGAAGATGCTATTCCCCACGGGCAAGAAGTCGACTGCGGAGACTGTTTGTAATTTGATATTTACTACAACTTGATCCCTTGTGATTTTTGATAAAACGGCTGATTATTTTTATTTTCTTTATTTTCATAGTTTAACTAGTTACTTAACTATTATTACACTCTTTTTACCAATACTTGCAAGCAATGTTTTTAAAAATTTACACAAAATACACTGATTCATGAAAATTTAACTATGGTGGTCTAACAGACCTCAGGTCGGTACTTATGTAATTTAAACGGCACGTTGGCTTTATTTGGGTACCTACATCTTCTCTCGTTTATAATGACGTAAAATCTTTCTATCTCTTCATTTTATTTTATTATTATTGAATACGTTAACCTTTAAATAAAAAAAATGTGATAAAAATAAAATTATTACTTTGTTATTTGAGGTATATTTTTAGGGTAATTTACTAAAGATTTAGACATGATTTTCAAAAAAAGTTATTGTTTCCTTGAAAATATCTCTTACACAAAAAAAACGCTCCTCACCATGTATAGAATTTTATTAAAAACCTACATTGCCCATTTCGAGTCATTATACAGGTTAGCATATTTATATAATATATACGTAATTTTAAAAGAAATCACATTTATAATATGGCTGGTTTTAAATATTTTTTCATTTCAATCGTACTTTTTTCTATTTCGCTTATGAATGGCCAGAAACTCTATTTTATCCATATATTAAAAGCAACAATTTTGCACTAACATTGAGAGTTAGGTGAACAAAAGTTCTTATTTTTCTTTAAATATTCCTATTAATAATATTAAATAGATTTTTTTATTATTTCCAAAAACAATACTAAAGTGAACAAATTTTCGAATAGATGACGCTGATATTGTTTGAAAGTAAGAACTGCTGGACTGAGACTTATGTGATTAATTGATTGTATTTTGTGTAAATAAGAGATGAGATTAACAGAGAGAAGTGTTTAAATTTCGAGACTAATTATAAATAAGTTATATTAAATTTCTATATAATTTCCATGTGATACAATGGAAATTTAAAGTAACCGCAGCAGAAAATATGCATGTGTTGTGAAAGAAAAGTGGTCTAGAAAAAATGTAAAGTTTTAATCAGACAGTGTCGCCACTTTGGAATTTATAGAATTTCCATTTTTTTCCTCTATTTATATAACGTATAAGTAAGCCTAGGTGAAAACATGCGACTAACGCGAATTACGAATTTCTTTTTTTAACTTAAATAATGAGAAACGAGTCAATATATTTAATTTATATTTGTGAATGAGTATAAATAACAAATAATAGCTCCACAATGAACTGAATCTATAATCAAAACATAAATTTAAAAATATTATCAATTTTTAAAAAGTTCTTATAAATATAAATATAAGATATTAAAATCAGAACTTTTAACAATTTAAACGTCTATGTCTTAACGTGTTGCTTACGAAAAATATGTGCTTAGAATTTTCCATAAAATTATGAATACGTTAAAAAAGGGTATTATTGGGTACCTACTCTCTTCCTTCGTTTAGAATAATATAAAATCTTTATGCGCAATAAATAATTATATATAGTCAGATTATTGAATTTTGCTATTCTTTGCTAAAATATTGTAATCTTGTGATCTTGATTAAGTCAATGGAAAGAAAAACGAGAATATCGACTTTGACATAGATATTTTAAATACATTTTATATAATGTAAGCAATAAATTTTATTTAGCGTTACTTCGAGATTTTTGTAGATAACATATTGTAAAGCCATTTCCTGCTCCTGGCTTCTTTCACCACGATATAATCCTGCTTTAATATAAATTATACGTAGTCCAGTGGTCTCTTCCAGAATCAGATTCGCTTATAACTTTAGCGGGAGATGAATAACTGAATATGTCCGGCACTAAATTTCGTACTTTTATCTTTAGCAGCTTCCAAGCTATTTTATATAAAAAATAATCAATTTTGTAGCTCACTCACTCACTCACTCATTGGCAGATTCTCGAACCTACAGATTATTTTCAGAAGCATCAAACATTTAAAATTTATTAAACATGTATACGACACTAAACTTAAGAACAACTTAAAAATATTGAATATATTTGGCGTTAATTTTGTAGAAATTCATTATTCACAATTAAATGAAACTACGTGATGTAGTATTATTTTTACTTTCTTTAAGTTCTTTACCACGATCTAGGTTTCGTTGTATTACATCTTCAGGTGGGCTATTAGCAAAGATCTTTGCTAATAGCCCACACGAAGATGTCGTAAGGGTAGGTCGTGGTAAAGAGCTTAAAGAAAGTAGAAATAATACTACATCACGTAGTTTCATTTAATTGTGAACAACTTAAGAAACTAATAGTGAAAGAAAAGAATTTTAAATTTGTCGGCCGTAAACAAAGAAAAAGTTTATTTTATTCAATCTATACAGTTTTACACATACGTAACCGGTTTTCACGGTTCTGTATATGTATTGCAACAAAAGCTCTGGATCTAAATATTAAACAAATAAATCAATCATAAATTCACTTATTGAGGACTATAGCTTTCCTTAGTATTTCTGGGATTGTCTGAATTCTCTAAAGTTTTATTTTATATCCCCACATGCAGGCAATATTTTTATGCACATCAATATTCTTGTTACTTACGACGTTTTAAAACTGCGGAAGCGAATTCATTATAACCAAAACTTTTATTAAACAAATTTAGATTTAAAGTGAAGGCCTGGAAAAGAAACCATATAACGTCATAAGTTTTCTAATTTTTACAAGTAATTGAAAAATTTATTATACTGTATGATTTGTCTCGAAATACCAGAAAGGTTTAGTTTCTTTGAAGGGTTTTTCATTTTTAGAAAGTATTTGGTTTATATTTTATGCAATAAAACTAGTTGTGTATTATATAAAATACCTGCCCGCTATAGAGCATTTTACCAAGGAAACCGAGTTTTTATATTTCAGCGTTGATCAACCGATTGGCCGCGCGGAATAATATTGACATTGATATGCTATTTATTATTCCATGTACTGAACTAATCAGCACATTTCTAGTGTCATTAGTTACAAATCAAGCAGTATGTTGTATATCATTGAAAATAATTTTAGATGTAAACTTGAAACGGACGCGGTCAAAGTTATGCTAAAATAAAGTTTATATTCGTGGTATGTTCTAAACTAGTTATAGATCAGTATGTGAATAGATCATAAACAATGTGTGTCAAACTTGTATACTAAGAGGACGATTATAGTGGTCATGTGGGATTTATATGTTTTTCGGGGAATAACAATACTGGTAGTTATAATATTTGGCGCTGGCGCGAGTAAATTTGCCAGGAGGATTTTAAATTTTATTTTGATGACAAGAAAACGAGTAGAAACCTTTCATCAGGATAACTTTGTACATCATTGTCATTAAAATAACATTTTAAATAATGAGAAAAAGGAAAGTGATCATTAAATTTAACCATGGCTTAGATCCTGAATTTTAATTTGCTAACACTACGTATTTTACGTTTATCAACAGAGTCTGTATCCACTGAATATAATATCCTATGTATATGGCGAAACCTATAAAAAATTATGAGGGCTAGAGACTTAGTCTCAACAATGTCCTAATTCATATCGAGTCAGCTGTTTTCTCGTGTGACCCAAATTGTCATTCGAACTTTCATTGTCTAGTGTAAAGGTTCTTCATGGTTTCCATTTAATTAATTTCAATTCTAATAATATTAAGGTATAAATATCGGCTATTTGTGAATACACTCGATTAAAAAGGACTTGTAGACAGTAGTTGTCTGTTAAAAAATTTAAATTATCGTGTCGTTTCAAAAAAGATTATGAATAGTATATGCGACCAATTAATGCTAAAAGCAAATTAACCTAAGCATAAGTTAAATTCTAGAAAAAAAATTATAATCACAACCGTGTCTGTCATCAGATCTTTATGAAAATCGATAAAAAGGGGTGAAATTCCCTGAACAAGGTTACCGTAAAAAGGATCTGGTTTCTCTTTGAAAAGTTAACCGTAAAAGTCATTGTAGAGTCAGATATATTTATCGCTTTACTCAAAAGTGAAAATAACAGTTTATAGATTTTATCACATGAAAAAGCAATAGTATTAACAATAAATTATTATTATATATGTATGTAAAAACAATAAATTATTATAATTTATCAAGTTCAGTATTGTGAAAGATATAATATTCAATAAATCAAGATGGAAAGTTCTAACTCACTCATCTGCACTTCATTAACAACAGGATTTGTAAGAACTTATATGTTTTTATCTCAAGTACATTTAATAGCTAATTTTTTAAAGAGGAACTTAGTTTTTTAAAGAAGTTTTTTTTGTGGGATCTTGGATCACACATTTTTGGTAAATATATTTACATTTTTGTCATTACACTATCATAATCAGGCATGATATGATTGTAATTATTGAATATATGTGATAACTGTATACAATTTTCACGTATTTTTTTCCAGCATAAGATTTTTTAAAGTATATTTACTTACGGCGTAGTATGGAAATATTTGCAGTAAAATCCGTGGTTTTTATTTAAATTAAAACTCTAAAATAATAGTTTAAAAATTATATAAATCTGCCGAGAAATTAAGAAATTACTTACTTTTAAATAAGTCTCGTGAACCTTTGTCACAAAAATAGTCTTTTTGGAATCAACTCGACAGTGTTCTTATTAACTCTGACATTTTCATTTAAAAATCTTTATTATATTTTTTGTTAAAAAAACATTGATAATGTGTTTACAGCATTAAAATGTGAAGTACTTATATATAAAGACAAAAGTTACGTCATATTATTACATTCATAAGTTTGAGATGCCCCCAATATATTTACGCTGAATTTGAGCAGAAGTCGCAAGCGTTTGCGAGGGCTTAAAGTTATAAAGAGTTGCTACCAATAAACGTGTTACAGTAGTGCCCTTTCTATTTGGCGGGAGGCCTGTCTCACTGCTTGATATACTATGGGTCTATATTACAGGTGAATTCGTAAGTAGCAGATTTCAGATATCTACTTATCTGATTCATAACTTTGGAAACCCTTTCGGAAGAGATATATTCGTTCGCATCCTGGACAAGGGATTTCGCTGCTCTAAACGGATAACCGATTAATGAATGGTTGATGTCGTCTAGCTTACTTATCAACTAACATCATATATCAAGTACTCTAGCAGGCATTCCGGTTTTACACTATATTATAGGCCTTTTACTTAGTATGCTTCACCGAATATATATATATATATATACATATATATATATATATAGATATATATATATAGATATATATATATATATATATATATATATATATATATATATATATATATACGAGCTTTCCTCAGTAGAATTTTTTTAACTTTAATTTGAGAAATCGTTTTTGATTCGATTAGAATTTTCGAATAAAATAATTTAGGTTAACTTGCATTCCATACAAAACAGAGTTTTGTAGTTAAAGGATATATAGCCTTTCTTTTGTATGTGTTCCGATCTGCATTTGTTTGGTTTTTATTGCCGACGTAATGCTCAAAAATTCCATTTTAGTTTGCCAATTCGTATGGAAAACAAGGAACACTTAAAATGAAACTCAAGTTGCATAATTAACGAATACTTAATATGTTGTATACATTTTCAAGTTAATAGGATTTATTTTTTTGATATTGCTCTCTAAATTTTATTAGCTAGTTTGACTCGTTTTAGTAGCTATTCTTATAAATAGAATAGATTTGGCCAGAACACATTTGTCTTGATAAAAAAATTAGAGAACTCTTGTGAGCTAAAGCAGGAGGTAATTTTGTATCTCAATTATTGCGTTGCATTTCAGTCATCCGATCACGGAAATTGACGTTTTAGATTTATTTACATTTATCACATTATACACATTTATTTACATTATACACATTTATCAGTTAAATTAAAGGAATTAGATCTTTAGTAAAATTTGTAGTAGAACTTTGAATCTGGTCTTTTAATAACTACGCTTCTTTAATTTATAATAACTAGTGAAGAGCATTATTCAGAAAAAATAATGAAATAAAGCAAAACTTTAATATTACTGTGTTATTTATTTATTCTAGAAACAAATTTCATCCAAAATCCATTTTCAACAGACATGGTGAACTTGTTAGGGGGAAAGATGAGTTCCTCAGCGGTTTTGAGACTGCGCTTGAGCTCAAAATTGCGCAGGAGGTAGCAGAGTATGATCTTGACTTCCATTAAAGCATATCTGGAACCTGTAACAG
Organism: Druceiella hillmani; assembly: GCA_039881145.1. Lineage (NCBI taxonomy): Eukaryota > Metazoa > Arthropoda > Insecta > Lepidoptera > Hepialidae > Druceiella > Druceiella hillmani. The sequence continues at coordinate 19,380,725 of JAYKKI010000007.1, forward strand.
TGTAAGCATATAATATTAAAAACTTAGAAAATAATATTTGAAAGTGTCAGGGAATCGATGAGGAAGAAATTTGATCTAATTTCTATTTTGTAAATAAATTTTTTGCAAGGAAAGTGAGTATTAACGGAACGATAAAAATTGTTCTAGTGTTTAAACATTTGTTTGTTTACAACTCGTGTTTCAGGAAAAGTTTTGGGATCTTTAGTGTTACGCACCATTTTCTGCAAAAATTGCAGGAAAATCTGAAATATCGGCATTCGTATCCAATCTTGGTAAGTAAAAAAAGGTATTGGTAATTTATTTGGAAGAGTGTGGCACGAAACCCATAATTACAATCATAAAACGAGATAAAATATTAATTTTAGCAAAAATACACAAAATTTTCTAATATTTATGAAAGAATGCTCACCGATACAATTCCTCGGTCCCGAACCGAATGGAAGATACGTAAATGGAATTATCTTATGTTTATTCTCGGGCGAAAATCTCTCCGGATCGAATTTCTTGGAATTCTCCCAGTACTTGGGGTCTCTACTCAGAGCTCGCACTGGGACGTATACTGTAGTACCCTTGTCGATCTGTTGATAAAAATGATTTAATTCAAAAAATATCAGAAATCTAAGAATTTAAATGAGCTCAGCAATAAGTCTTAGTAAAACTAATATTCCGACAATATTAATATCCTTTAACTATACTTCGTAACGTTTGTAATTATCTCTGCCTATTTGGGTGTTTTCTTTTCGGGCAAGGCCTTCTTTTACTAATTTCAGCCTGTTAACATCATTAATCATTATTGTGTTATGTTCAAAGCTCACTCACTCAATTCCTTACTTAATCTCCTTTTTGACAACACTACCACATATTCAAGATTATAATGTAGATATAATAGTATCACTCATATGGAACCTTTCTAATTCTAGTACTTATTTGTATTAGACAGGCACTATTTTGTATGCCCAAGTTCATATTTCATTAAATATTTAACCCAACTAACTGAAAGATGGTATCTGACATATCCGAAATTCGTCACGCGTGTTTCAATAGGCATAACGAGTTTTCGTCACGGGTATTTCAATACGCATAACGAGTTTTCGTCAGGCGTATTTCAATACGCATAACGAGTTTTCGTCACGCGTATTTCAATGCGAATAACGAGTTTTCGTCACTCGTGTTTCAATACGCATAACGAGTTTTCGGATATTTCAAATATCAACTACCAATTCATTGGATTCAATATATAATTGCGTTTATGTTCTTACCATCCAATATATAACGCTAAATATTCATGGTTTTAGTATTTCTTTTATATCTCAATACTCTACCGCACTGTATGAATTAAGACTAGGTAATATTATTTCTGCTCAGACCAGGAACACTGGTTGATTTAGGGAAAAATTCATTGCTGTGGAATGAAGTATCATAATTGGTGACACTATGAATAATATCAGTAAAAGATGGATAGTAGATCTATATATACTACTAAATTGTTAATCGAATCCGCATGTAGATGTAGTTTAAAGTGATGGAACCAAATAACTAACCGTTAAACCTGATTTGCTTCCATCCTTATTCAGCACGTCGAAAGACTTTTGGCACTTGCGATCTAATATGACACCTGGTGACCACAAACGTAAGGCCTCTAGAATTAGAAGAAGTATAATCAGTGTAAGATTATAAAAAAAACATTGTTTATTTTGCAGACATTTGAGATAGATTATAGGTAAAAAACCTGTGTAAAAGATCTGTAAAATTAAAAATTCCTTTCATTATTTCATTTAATATTATTGTACTTTACATATGAGTATATGTATGGAATAAAATGGCAGAATATTATCGTCGATAGTACGTAGGACTATGTTTAAGATAAAATTTTAGTCATATTTCTATACATATTTATTACATACCATAGCTAGTAAAAAAATTAAGTATTGATATGGTTATTGAATGGCTAAAGCTAATTGTACCAAGGTGATGATTAGATAATAAATTTATAATAATAATATGCAGGTTTGCCTTTAATGACTTTTCTTTTCTATTAATATTTCGGTGACAAGATAAAATGATAAACCTCATAATACGGTTTATATAGTTTCAGTGTGAGATATCGTAAAGGATATGTCCATAAATATAACACAAAAGTGTTCATTGCTAGTTGAACTTAATCATAAAAACATTGTCAGTCAATAGCTAAGATAAGAATAAAAATATGTCTTGTGTAATCTCAAATTGAACATCGCGGTTCAATTATCAGATAACTGAAAATAATAAAGAATATCGCGGCAAAATTCAATGACTTATGTTTCCATAGACTTCATAAAATATTTCTGGATAAAGTATGAATACTATGCTGTACCGTGAACAATTTAGTTATTGGAAATAAACGGTGTTAATTTGCGGAAAAATATTATAAATAAAAGTACTATGCTTTGAATATACATTTTTGGTAGGTTTTTTTAAATTTCATACCGTGAATTTCAAATAAAACGTTAGAATGATAGAACGTACCACTAACAACCATATCCAAATAAGCCATATTCTGGATTTTCTCGTATGTCAGGACTGATCCTTCTGGGAATGACTCCTCAATTTCTTTATAAAGCTTCTCCTGTACTTCCGGATTCATGACCAGTTCGTGTGTGGTGAAAGATAGAAGTGTAGATACCGTATCAAATCCAGCAAAGAAGAATACAAACGCTTGTGCTGCCAGCTGATTATCAGTCCATTCTAAACAATAGAAATATTATTTATAATTTCTATTTCCATATATTTTAGCCTCTATTCTTCGGTAAATTTATATAGTCTTGGGTCTAAAATACACCATTTCGATTTATAAATTGCTCATCACCTAATAGGTACACTCAACACACTAAGTTAGGTTATATTATTTTGAGTAGGATATGGACGCAGCACGTGTCGGAATCATGTAAACATATTACTCAATTCCATCCAACGAAACTATATTTGTTGAATTGAGTAGAATGGTTGATCTGACTCTTTTCTGATAATGCATTTATGGGGTTCGAACCAATGTAATACTAAGTTTCTATTTATGAATCGGACATATATGCTTAACGGGTGTTTTAATGAAATGAATAGGAAACCTTATTGGAATGAGATAGCAAAACCTTTGTTACGTATTTTTTGCAGATAAATTCACATTAGTTCTCATAGGTCAATTTCGTTTACAAAATTTCATGGATATTACTATCATTCAATTGGCGTGTGAAAACAACCTTTATTATTATCATTTTATTTGTATATACAAAATTTAATAAGTCAAGATTTAAAGTTAAATGGAAGTTAAATTAAGTATCAGAAAATTAAAATAATGGAACTTAGAAACTCTTAGCTTCTCAACAATTTTTAAATTCACTTTTATGTTAAAAAGGTTTTGGAAAAAATCTTAACAAACTCTGATGTGAAAAAATATTCTTCGTTAATTAAATTGATATACAGTATTACTTGGTGCTTTCAATTGCTGCTTGCCGATCTCGGATTCCTGGACAGTAGCAAATCCCACGTCGTCATCCGTCTGATTCTCGTGTTTCAACGTACCTGGAAACACGATTACATATGCTCTGAACTAAGGTATATCATACAAAGTATTAATAAATATGTAAACAAGTAATATTTGATATTGTCCATTACTGGAAAGATTTTTTTACGGGCACCTATGTGTCGTATTGAATCATATGCCATATGATATAATTAGCTAAAATATTCAGGTCACATGAAATACGAGAAAAAGCTAATGTCAACAATAGTGCTTTAACTAGGTGTAGTTGCTTCGTATATCTCCGAAAACGATGTCGGCTCATCGCGACTTATCATATCACAGTGACAATATAAATAAAAGACTTGAAAGCTACAAGAATGATTCTCGTGGGGCGATATATAGATATTACTTCTCGAGAGTGTAGGTTTTACGATAGTTTATTATTTAATGTTTCACCCGCGGTAAGGTAGAAATTATTTAGGATGACACTAAGCAAGGAAATGTCAGAAAAGGATAATTTACATTTTGTTGGTAATTTAGTTGTGACAATACTTTAAAAATTAAAAATTCTGAGGAAAGTATGAGTTTCCTATGTTTTATTTAAACGACCGAATAAAAATTTACCTTTTCTTGCCTCCATCAGTATGTTGATCATGTCTTGCCGCACGATCCCCTGTTCTTCTCTATATTTTATCGTGCTTGTGAATAAGTTTTTCAGAAACCCTGTTATATCCGGAGCTATAATGGATATGTTTAGCGTCTATGGAGAAAATATAATTTTTATTATTAAAATTTTAACAATAAAAAGTTTTAGTTTAAAAAAAGTGTAGAATGTTATTTATTTATTGTTTTTAAAGATAAATACAATATAGAACGTTGTAAATTTACTTTTATTTCCTATCTTTCAAACGATGCTGTAATTTTTTGTATGTAACGCCGCTGTGTCTTGAACAATTGACTTCATGCAGTAACTTCAGTCACATTTGGCACATATTATTCTATATTAAACGATTAGTATTAGTACTCCATAATTACGCTCTTTTAAAAAAAATTATGGGAGCATATTCTCACCCCAAATGCTTACTAAAGCTTGTTAAGTATTCGCTTAATATGAATTATCTTCGGAGAGATTTCTTTTCAAAATTGATTCGCTTTCAATTGATACCAAAATATGTAAAAAAATATATAAAAAAAGTAAGTGACAATCTTATAATATTATATCTTAAATATTTAAACAAATTTTGATTTTTTTAAAATATAAAAGTACAATTTTTTAAATTTTTTAAATAAAATCCCACCATACCCACACACACACATATGTATGTATATATATATATATATATATATATATATATATATATATATATATTACAAACAAAACCTGCATGGAAATCAAAGCCAAATAAGGTATTGGTCACGTCGCTTTGATGATGTCGCGTGGCATCCGGTGTGCACGCATTGCCAAACGTTTAACCCTTGCGTTAACGTCGAAGTTATTTCATCTTGACAACGGAATGAGATATGAAATCGTATCTCATCATAATCGCCAATTTCTTGTAATAAATAATTAGTAATCTATTATATTATATTTATTGATTTTTGTACCTTCGCACCTACCTATATGATTATAGAACTAATGAAATATATTTTAAAGGAAATATTATCTACTAGAATATGATCATCTCGTATTTTATATGTAATAAAGGAATTCAAAATGTTACTCATACCAAATTTTAAGAAACAAACATTCTACTGAAAATCAATATGGTGCAAAGCGAAAACGCAGTTGGTTAACTGCAAGTTGTTATAGTCTACATAATTTGAACTTTTATTTGTTATGTTAGCACCAAGGTAATAAAAATAATGTTTAATTATCATCAAAAACAATAAATATTCGTAATATTACATAATAATGAGCGGATAAATATTATAATGCTTTATTTTAATAAACTCGCATATTGAAGCTTACCTTAAATAATTTTGGAAAAACCGACATCAAGTACATCTTCAACATCTGCATTCCCTCGAAAGTGGTCATCTTCTTACCGACTGTGAAGAAGTTGTTATCCCGGTCTTTTAGAGAATTAACCTTGTAACCGAAGGCCGTGCTCGCTATCACATCGTTAGCGAACCTCGAATACAGATCTTTGAGTTCTACTTCTATTTCTGCAGTACCCCCTAAAACATCAAGTAATCCTATTTTCAATATTCCAAAGATAATGTCTAGAAGAACGATGGTTTCCTACGTTCTTCGAAATAGTGGTTATTTTTTTAAATAGATATCTTATCCCCTTTTATGCTAACCTGTGTTTTTATTTCTGGAACATTCGCTATTCAAAAAAGCCATCACTTGCTCGGCGCACTCGACTACGAAGGGACACATGTGTCGCATTTTAGCACCCGTGAATGCCGGACTTAGGGTTGCCCTCATCAGACGCCATTTTTCATCTAAACACAGATTCAAATTATTATTTAAAAATTGTTTAATTAATGGAAATTTTTCGTTCTGTAATAATTTTTACTTTTATGGTTATAGTGTTTATCTGTTTGTCTGATATTCGTCAAGAGTATTGTCCTATAATTCGGAAGGTGTTGGTCAACATTTCTTTCAGTTTGTAAGTTAGATGTTTTCGGATCAAAAGCAAACCGATATAATGTTAAAATAAATGTTTCGATATAATGCTAAAATAAATGTATTTAACGAACAGCTAGAAAAAATGTAAGAAACTTAAGTTGAAAGAATATAGCATTTAGAAGTCTCTCAAATCTGAACAGTGACTTATATTTTTAAGAATAATTAAGATTTCTATTCATAAGTATAAAATAATATTGAACTGTAACGCTGAAAGTTGTGACGAAAAACAGGAAATCGAAAAAAAATGGAAATTTTAAGTATTAAACGACACTATTTTGCCCTTTTTTAAGCCTTCAATGTATTGTTATCCTTTTTTAGAGACCTAAGATAGCTTGTCGCCTGTATCATTATGAAAATAAATAGACAAAAATATTTTAGCTGGTTTAACTATTCAGAGCTGTTTTTTACAAATATACTGTAGTTGTTTTAACAACGGTCGTTTATAATATACATTGAACTATTGCTTCAAACCTATGCCAATATGCCACGTTGAAAGTTCCGGATGGAAAGACACTTGATTATTTTACGAGAGTTCAGCTTTGTGGGGCACGGTATGTAGATTAAGTTTCAGGTCTATATACCAGATATATGTGTTAAAAATTAAATTATGTAAAATGGGTTTCAATACAGTATCAAATGTAGTTAAACCATAAATAGTTTTGTTGTTATATTATTTTCCTTTTTGGAGAATTTACTTAAGTTATCCAAAATTAACTTCCAACGTAGTCTGACACGTGGTTCAGTATTTCATAGAACATTCTAATACTCGATACTGATACGAGTACTTTATCTCATAATAGTATCACGATAAAAATATTTTGTTACTCTCGAGCGTAGATTATCTAATACTAGTAATATTCAATGTTGTTATGTCAAAAGGTGTTATCCGAATGAAAATTAATCTTGACATAGCATTAAACCAACACAAGTTCGAAGTGTCTTAAAAGCTTGGCATTTTGATCCATACCATTGACAAAAGTTTTCGATAGAGCAAAGGCGACGTCGGTATTCGAATACTCGGGTCTCAAATAGTATCACTAGTTACCGGTTCCTGCCTCGCCCGGGCCAACACTATATGTAATGACAATTACTAATTGTTGATTTAATAATGCATTTAATGGTCTTAGCGGTTTAGTTACAGGTAGTCTATTCTGTGCTTTAGTTAAATAGATAAATGCGTGGCCTGATTTTGTAGCATAAAAACGCTTGTAACGAACAATCAACACAAGTAATAACAAATATAATAATTAGTCTTATATGTCATGTCGCAGAATTATATTAAAAATTTCATTGTGATAAATAATTCTTTCAAAATGTAATTTTATTTAGATATATAGTTTAAAAGTTTAAATGAAAAATGTACATTTCGATCTCGAATTCTCTTGAATCTTCATTACATATTATAGAAACGTTTTAAACAAATATGTTACAACTTATATCCAAAGCAAAAATGTCCGTCAGTTGGATAAAACATTTTTGTTAAATCATAAAAACAAAGACAAAAACACAACTTTTATCTTTATTAAATTATAGTAACCTAGGCCACTTTTGAAGTAGTTCTAGCGTAAATCCTGATTTGTTTATTTTATGTATATATAAATGTTTATATTATGAATATATATGACTATATATAATATTAAAATTTCAAATTAATCAGTAAACGGTATGTTTTCTAAAGGTAATAATTACTGAAACGATATACTCTGGCTACTAAATTAACAACATAAAAACGAACAATATAGCTAGTTCCTGTGCGTGCTCGACTTGGGTCAATGCATTACTGACCGCTTTAATTGGCCTCTAATTAGTTGATTAAATTTGTGATAAGAAACTAAAAATCTACGGAAACCATTTTCTGTCTGCCTATATTTTTATGCTATCTCCCTTTAAAGTGAGATAGGTAGTAATGTTGTGCAAGATACGTCTCGTTAACAGTGACATGGCTCGCTGACGTTGGCACATTTCACGAAACGTGTACCGTGTCTTAGTTGTACTTAAAGGAAATAGTTAAACAGTGTTCACTTATTAGTTTGATTTAATAATGTTCTCTATATGTCATATTATAAAAAAATAAAATGGAGTGTCCTTAACTTTACTGGATGTTCGTGCGTATAAGTTTATTATATTTCTCTGGTCTATTAGAGTTATTATATTATGTTGTAAAATATAATTTTCATTCCTAAAAACATGATAGTTTGGGCTTTGTTTAATGGGCTTAATATAATAATATAACAATTTTATTCAATAACTTCTAAATTAACAATTTCTTATAATTTTTGAAAATGTAATTTGACTATGGACTCTAATTTCGTTTTATTTCTTTAATATGTTAATATTTTTTTAGTAACATAAAAATATTAAGATTTTATTTAATGTATTGTTTAATATATTATTTGGATCACTTAAAACGAAGAACGATTAGTTGAAGAGTTTTTAAGCATGATACTATCTTTGTATGTACGTAACCTGAGAGTAATCTAATTTTTATTTTTTTCATTTACAATTTTTTATTTAAATTTTTAAATTCTTTTACTGTGTTGCATTTTATCACATTTTGTTTCTTAGAAACAACGCTATTTTGAAATATTATATAGTTTCAAATTTGTTGAGTCTAACTATACAAGTATATTTAGTTTATTCTCAATGGTTAAAGAACATATACACCTTACAACATATACTTACTTTCAAAATAAAATGTACTATAAAGAAATGAAAAGTTTGCAATAGATAATTATGATTATAAAATTCAGAGAAGTAACTTCAGAATATTTTATATTGAATTAGGTATGGACAACCACATGTAAGCTGTGTATATTAATTTAATATTTTTAAGTGAAGACAAGAAGACAATGTTTTTACTAACCCCTCAAAGCAGCTAAATTACTACCGAGCACATCGTCTGGATCATTCTCAACAATTGTTCTATGATTTACGAAGTGGTCAAAATCTTTCACCGTGATTTGCTTGATGATGTCGGGGTCTCGGATCATGTAGACGGGTGTCAGAAACTCGTATAAACCGATTATTCTGGCAGAATAAATGATAATATATAAGAAAAACAATCTTTATTATGAAATTTTAACTATGACATCTTCTAAACTTCTAATAGTGTTAACGTCGTAATGTTATTCAAAAATGATAAGAGGTCTTTAGTTATTTATATTTTTTTCACATTTTTTTAAACCGATGATAAGAAAATTAGGAAATTAGGAGAGGGGGAGAAGGAGGGGGAGGGGGCTTGATGACACATTGCTTGTCACTTTAAAGCTTAATATTCCGGAAGCAGGGATCAGTAATAAAAAAGAATTATTAGTGGAACCTCAATATTAATTTGAAGTACATTTTCAATGATGTGCCCTTTGAAGAAAAAAATTCGCTCCCACCTACATTAAATAATGCTTAGCGACGTACATTGAACAATATTTTTTCATACATTGCTATATCGTATTAATTGCTATCCTCATCTGAGCTTAAAGGCCCTAGAAATTACTACTCAAAAAAAATGTCAAATAGCAATAACCGTAAGCCAAAAATTCCATCAAAAAATACGTCAACTTATTTCACTCTTTAACGAAAACACCTTTTCTCGTGATTACCTTTCATCTGGAAATGCTTTGTACACTTCATCCAGCTTGTAGAACATATGTTTCTTCTTTAAAGCACTCTCCATAATGTTTCCAAAGAATGGTACCGGCTTTAATGTTTTAACACCTCGACTCTCGAAATATTTGAATGCATGTTTGAACTTCGTGTATAAGTACGCACTCAATAACACTATCACGGTGATGATTAATTCGAATAGAGCCATTGTTCGTCTTTTTAAACTAAATTGTCACTTAAGTCATTAGAGCTGCAGTGTAACTGCAAAAACCGTACCGAATATAACGGCGTACAAAATTCAATTGAAGCCGGTTGTGGCGATATCGTTAGTTATATATATACACATTTGTTTAGATATCGAACACCAGGTTTCACAACTACAATAATGTTATCAACAGATAATACTAAAGGCGATGACGTGCTGCGGATGATGAAATTTTATTTATAATGGGGAAATAGTTTTAACTTACTTTTCCTCGACTTCCTTTTCTTTCTAATCTTTTAAACAATCATTAATTGATTCATTAATTTACATAGGACGTATTAAGTGGCAACTTAAAATAAAAGACAAAATTTATGTCATTTAATAAAAGCTTTGTTAACACTTGTTAACAAAGCTTTTATTAAATGTCATAAATTTTGTTTTTGTGTGCTTTGTTAACACTTGTTAACAAAGCTTTTATTAAATGTCATAAATTTTGTTTTTGTGTGCTTTGTTAGCACTTGTTAACAAAGCTTTTATTAAATGACATAAATTTTGTTTTTGTGTGCTTTGTTAATACTTGTTAACAATGCTTTTATTAAATGACATAAATTTTGTCTTTTATTACTTATATAATTTGCGTGTTGGTGGACACAAGGAATTCCTTAAGCCCTCGTCAATGCGCATTGGGGACTAATTATTAAATTAATTAGCTACATATCCTTGGATCTGATGATGATTCGCCTGGGATAGATTGCGCAGGGGTTTGTGTCCTCGGAGCTAACAAATTCGAGCTCTGGAATCTGAAGTTTCTGAACTCTTGCGTGATCTTATGGATCAAATACTGGAAGAACAGTTTTCAAATGAGGAAGCCAGTGCTCTTCAAAAATACACTGCTTACTCTTGTATTTCAATTTTCGTGTGTAATAAATAGAATATGATTTATTAATAATGTAGGAAAATTATAGATTTACACCCTGGCACAGTCGATAGTATTTAATATCACCGCATATATTTTATCTTATACTTTAACATTAATTACAAGCAACCGATTTTTGTTCCAGGATTTACGCAAAAAATGATAATATTGGAGACTTTAACAAACAAGTGGACGTTTTCGAGCATCCTATTATTTAGCGCAAGATGTATCGCAAAAATGTATAATATATGATCTTACTTACACATTGCTAACATTATTGTGGTCGAAAAAGCCCACATTCTTAGTCGAATATCTACTAAGTAAGAATAAGAAACTATGTTGGCTCTATACATGCTTGGGCAAGTATAACAAATCTTAAAAGGCACATAGTGTTTCCATTAAACTATATATAAGTAATTATAATATTTTTCACTTTGTAGTATATGTTAGATTTTCCCCAGGCATGAAAATATCGTGAATTTCTCAAAAGCTACGACATTTAGAGCCATCACTTTAGTTTTTCGGTAAACTGTAAATAAATTTCAAGAAACACTACAGACGAACGGCAAAACATCTATATGTTTATTACCAAAATATACAAGTATATATGCGGTTGTAAATCTAGACATATTGTCACGTAGTCTTAGAGAAAAGTAGAATAAGCAGTGATGTTAGACTTCCACCAGATTCTTGCTTTCATTGGAAAAATTTGAAAGCATTATTTTAAATCGACATGTTTTTTTCATTTTATATATCCTGTGATATGTTGATTGTAGGAAAAACTGAAGAGATTTCAAAATTATTTTATTTTATATTTATTTCTCAGACTATTCTGGAGACATCGCTGAAAATATCTAAGAAAATTTTCTCAGAAATCTTTTGACGTAGAGAGTTGAATAGTAATAAAACAATTTACGTCGCATATATTTAAGCAAAGAATGTTGAAAAAACATTTCTATGAAAGTTTTAGAGTAGACAAATTAGGTATTCGAACATTTTTTTAATTTCGTGTCTTGCGTGGACTAAAACTGTATTTTTTCAGAATTACATGTTAGATCGTTTTAGATATATTGTTGAATTATTCGCAAATAATATGATTGTGGATCAATTTGGATTAAGCATGGATACATTTTGGAACACAAAAACACTGATAAATAAACTCAGAAAATTTAATGTACATGTATTATGTACATGCTTTCCTAAACTTTTTGTAAATTTAAATGTTGTTTACAATATGTAACTAGTTACGTTATTTCAGTTTAGTTATGACTGTATTAACATTTTCACTCATACATTAATTCGGCACATTCCGATCTTTTTCATTTAAATTGTTTACTAACAAATATAATATTGAATATATTTGGCGTTAATTTTGTAGAAATTCATTAATCACAATTAAATGAAACAACGTGATGTAGTATTATTTCTCCTTTCTTTAAGTTCTTTACCACGACCTAGGTGGTATTACATCTTCAGGTGGGCTATAAGCAAAGATCTTTTGCTAATAGCCCACTTGAAGATGTTGTAATACAACGAAACCTAGGTCATGGCAAAGAACTTAAAGAAAGTAGAAATAATACTACATCACGTAGTTTCATTTAATTGTCAACAAATATAATCTTATAACCAAGAAAATTCTCCGAGCAACGCGAAGATGAAAATTTCACATTAATTCGACAAGTCGTTTTTTTTTTGAAACTATTCTTTTATCATTTTGATTATACATGAATTCATATAATTTACTCGAGCTCGGTGTGACTCCACCTTGTGATTAACACAAATTTGCTAGGTCGCTAGATAAGCTGACGTAATACATATCCATATACGGACTTACATTTTGCTAAAACGCGATAACGTAATCGTTTTTTTACAAAAACGGACTTTGTGTCTATTTAAACTGAAAGATAAATATTTATAGATGAACTTATCAGGTTGCTTATCGTATTTGTAAAGAAAGGTTTAAACAATGACAGACGAAGCAATATGTTGATTAGCTGAAATATTGATATTTCGTACAATTGTGGAATAGAATAGAAATTAAAACGAAACAAAAAGAACTTGATTTTGTTCTTAAAGTTTTTATCAGTTTATCTTCATCTTGTATATATAAAATTTGTATGGTTAAGTCAATTATTACCAAAATATAAATTATTTTCCATTTTTAAATCATTATTTAAATATTTCATTATCATAAACAAAAATTATATGAAAAAAAAATAAACTAAAAAAACATTGAATAACCGGTATAAACAGTTTTTTTCCCTTCCTACTAAATATTGGCCATATTGTTCAATAATGAAGGCCGAATTAAGTGGAATGTATTTTTGAGATAATTTTTTTAATATGCAAAAAATCCTTATAAAAGTATCTTCTGTAGAAATTAAATTATTAGTGTGGTGAATGATAGGATCATTGAACCCATTTAAAGTTGAACAGATTCAGTCTCCAAAATATGAGAAGCAACAACGTGGTTTCAAATTGGAACATTGGTACTATGTAGCATCAACAGTTGGAAGTGTTTTTGGGTAGGCCCAGGTTTGCGGTCCAATATTAAAGGGATTTGTGAACGCATTGTATAAACGCCATGTTTTATTTAAAATTATGATGGAATCAGAATCTAACAAAATTCCAAAAAGTTTTTTTAGGATATTTTATTCAGAAGTTTAGAAACGTATTAATTTGTTTCATTTTTAACAGGGTTTTAAATTAAAACTAGAAGTACACGTATTTCAGAGATTGAAGTGGCTTAAGGTTTTTTTTGCAACGGGGCTTCATAAAAATACCAACAACTAGAAATGAAAGTTGAAATGCTTGGACATAAGGCTAATATGTATATATATATATATATATATATATATATATATATATATATATATATATATATATATATATATATATATGTGTGTGTCTATAGAATTCTAACGTAAGTGACTTTTCTGAAAATAAATCATAACACGGCATCCGAAGGATAAGTTAATAAACTTATTTGTGAAATTTGTTTCAGGAAATCTAATCAGGGAAATTAAAAGCAAGCTTCGGCTTTATTATGGAAACGTGGTTGTATATTTAAACAATGTTTTATGAGAGAATACAGGCGTACTCCGAAATAGACGATACAATTAGCATAGCCATTGGGTTTGTTTTGTACGTTTACCATATTGAAGTGCAGACCTGTCATTCGTACAAAAAGGCCAAAATACGTACAAAGTTGGCGACGAAAGTCGGAATAAAATCAAATAAATTTAGTAAATAGTAATTTTAGTTTTTTCGTAAACAACACATGCATTTTCCTCAAAATATTTTAGATTTTGCGAGATTCGTAAGTTTAGCTGTAAATACCCAATTATAAAAATTAAAGGGGAAGAATTGACGTAATTATAGTGGCTAAAACTTACGAGAAGTCTTTTTTCAAAATTACTATTTTCAATTTCTGGGAGAGAGAAGACAATTGCAAAATATGATTTTTTCAACGTTCTCCAAATTAAATGAAAAAATTAAATAAAAACGGCTACTTTATTGTTTGGTTCACCCATAAATTTAATTATTGAAATATTGTACAATATACCAAAAGTTGTTTAAATTATATTTTTAAAAAATAAATATTCAATTTTCCTTACATGGTACCGATTACCTCGCGTTTCTCTAAGTGATAATAGATTATGTCTGAATACCAGCTGTTCTATAAATTATAGTCTGATAAATAACGAAACCTCAAGTTTAGTGTACTTTACTTTTTCAATTGTAGACTACCTGATGATTCAGCTTCTATTCATCCTTTAGAAGTAATTACTGATTCTAGAAATATGACAGGTTAATCATAATCGGTTACTAAATAGAGTGTTTGTATACATATGCATATAGAACTTCACCTGTATGTAGGGAAAACATCACACGTATGTCGATTTTAGGATTTCGTCAATCAGTTAATCCGTCAATCGGATCATGATTTATGTCGCATTAGCATACACTTTAACATTTTACAAATGTAAGTAAAATATTACGCAATCAATGAAATAGTCTGCAACTTACTGATTCTAATTTTAGCTTATAATATAAATGCAAATGTGTCTTTGTCCTTCTGTTACGTGCTAATGAAACAAGAAATTAAAACCTTACTTTGCACCTAGTATATTATTTGCCGATCAATCACTAGATAGGTGATTGGCCGGGAGATAATATAGACTGTTTTTTGTTCCTACAAATCCTTTCTGGTGACAAATATTATAAATGTGAAAATGTGTTTATTTATATAATAATTTATTTATAAATAATTCACGACGGACTAATGGATCGAGGAATTCCGAATTCCGTTGTAAATGACCTCATTAACAATCAATTGTCAATGTCAATGACCATATTTTAATAGAATGGCGTTTACTAAACTCTGTGACCTTTTGATGAAAAAATTTGTTTTACGTAGCGAGCTCCTAAAACTCCTAATAAAAATAAAGTATTAAGATCATTAATTTTGACGTATTCATCCGATACAATTCTACTCATTAATGCTAGAATGAGTAGAATTGTATCGGATGAATACGTCAAAATTAATAACCTTAATACCTTGTTTTTATTCGGATTTCTGATTAAATCGGACATAGCAATGGCACGCAAGGTTATTTTAAAATAATCTTCGTCATTGTATTTAACTTTAATCGCACGACCTTGGATTGTATCAAATATTTTTTGTTTGCGATAACGATAACACTAACTTTACGATACGTTAATGAATCAACTCTGTTACATAACAGCTAGACATTCAATATTGTTATATTTTCTGGAACAACAAAATATTATTAGTCATATTTTAAGATTATTGGTATTAACAAAAAGCTTTCTTTTAACTACTAAGTTACATCTTTGTCTGTATCCGAGGCCTCCGTTACAAACAATGTAACGGATAATTCCTTTATCGTGATAACTTTTGAATGACTAGGAAGTCCTTGTGTAATTCGCTTTATAGCCTATGAATATAATTCCTAACATATGTATAATGTGACATAAATATAGGACACTTCTACAACCATAATAAATCCTCTATTATAGTTTTATTAAAGTAAAATTTATTATAAATAAAGTTTTCTGCCATTAACTTTTCAATTTAGAATATAGTATATTAATCAATCTTTCAATATATATTGAACATATATTACTCAACATGTTTTATGGAATAAATTTTATCTTCATAAGAATCCTAAAAATAAATTTTAACTTTTAAGAAAATTGATATTAATATAATGTCTTCATTGGTGTGATCATTCAGCCAATTTTCTTTCATAAATTGGGTACACCACAGTTTTTTGCTTTTGTAACATTATTTTATGTACTGAAATAAAAATTATGTTAAAATATAAGCATAAATATACGTTTTTAGTATACAGAATGCTTTTGTGGGTATTTTAGAAATTAAGATTATTATATTTGAAGGAAACATTTAAATTTGAACAAGCAAAAAAACTTAAATTTAAAATTTAAATGTAAACGATATAAATATTCAATAAAAGTATGTTAAATAAAAATAAAGTCTATTTTTCTTTACACACTGAATATTTTTTTCCTTGCTTTCAAATTTTGTGAAACACGCTAATGTGAATTGCTAACCAAAAAAAAGAAAATGTGAGCCGTTATGAGACGATGTGAAACATCAAAATTTGTTTGCTGTCACTTTTATTATCACCGTAACTCATATTTTAAATTGATTAATACTGTTAACGCTTCAAGAAAGTTTAATGCGATACTCTGATATAAACGAATAAAGTTGTTTTAGTAAATAAGAAACAACATGTAAAGTGTAATGTGTAGTATAAGGGAATCTTCGTGTCTTGTCGGCTCTTTCCGACTTAACGCTAAGCCGGAAAGAGCCGATAAGACACACAGCTAGCCGAATGACACGTCGCGACATGCAATCAGAACATTTTAACCCTCATCGAAACTCGTCATCAGATGTTTTTCATCAATAATTACTAACGAGATTATAAAACCATTTTTTTAAATCCAATTTCTTTCTTCTATTTTCGTTTTCGATTATTTTTTTTCTTACTATTACTGGTATTTATAATTTGTTTTATTTATTAATTTGTTTTATTATTTACCGGTAATTATAATTTGTTTACGAATTACAAATATTACAAATTAAATTTAAATAATATGAAGTGCATGTGATGCCAGAAATGTGTAGAATAACGATCCTCATTATTTTTCACGCTGTTTTTATATTGCTCGCACAATCTTTAATAACAACCACAAATATCTGAATATCAATCTCTGCAATCATTTCAGTAATAGATTAGGTAAGGCACTCGTCTGATTCTCTTTCAATTCATAATTTTCAGCCTTGTGCGACAATGTTTGCAGTGTAGTGATTATTAAAATGGATTGCGCCATTTCCAAGTGAATTGCTCTATCAATAAGTTATGAACTCGAGAAGAGTTTTTAATTCTTTGTTCTATAAAAAGTTACTTAATGAAGATGAAAAGGTAATACGTAATTTGGGTTAAGTAGAAGGAATACTTATTTCCATTATAGTGGTCTGTTATACACAAATGAAGAGTGCATAGCGCTAGGGAAATTAGCGTTGATATCTTCAGATATTGTGATTGAACTGTCAAAAATTCTAGAAGAAAAACATGAATAAATTTACATCATGATCCGATGCTATGGGCATATTCGGTAGATCAAGAGATTTTACTGAAGAATTTTAATCATAAGGTCATAAGATTAAACGAGATGCGATACTCGTTCCGGTGATAGGGAAGTTAAGAATACTTGTTTTAAAAGTTGGCTTTCCATGTGGCTCTACACGGAATGACATTGAAATGATGGAAGTGAAATTAGATTTGTGACAATAATGTAAATGTGCCAAAATATTTCATTCTCAAATTCTATATATGAAAAGATTAAAAAATTTCATTTTTTAAAATTTACATATTGATAAATACATAATTTAAACAGCTCTTGGTCTTGAAATTTAATCGTGATTGGTATTAAACTGTAAGAACACTGATGTTAGTGACCTGTTGAGGTCAGTCGGTTATGATGAAACCAAAACGATTCCGGCTTGCCAGTCAGTCACGGATATTTATGAATTAAGTAGGATAATTATTCTTAGAATGAGTACAAATGTTTTTGATTTCGTACATGTTGGAAATGAGAGTACTAATAATCTAATTTCCTGCTTTACAATAAAACCGAATTAATGATAACTTCGAAAGAATTTGGAAAGAATTTGATAACTACTTAATTATTAAAAATAAAAGAGAAATAAGAAATAAAATTAAACAAATTTGTTAATGTTTATCATGTATATAATATATTTTATAATGTTTTACAACATTGTATTTGATATATTGAGCTTATACTTATTAATATTTGGGAGGTTGCAAATTAAAATCATATCTACTAAAATATCTGGTCTCTAAACCGCGAAGAAAATAAAAGGCTTTTATATATTAAAAATGTTTGACTTTAAACATATTGTACAAAAAATACATATTTAGATAGCAAATCTAAATAATTTATAGATTTTACGAAAACATACAAATACTAATTAACGAAGGAACTTGATGGTTGACTTGTCGAACCATATTTACTCTAATTTTGAATTATACGAGTGCCAGCTTTTGTTTGCGGCTTTGCCCACTTGTAATTTGATTAAGGCGGCGCAATGTAGATACTGGCTTTAGGCTCTTGAAAGACGTAAGCAGTAAATGTAGTATACATTTTGCCTCAACATATTTTAGTACTAAATTTGTATTACTGAATAAAAGTACTATTTTTCATCCAATAAAAATATGTGTTATTTCTCGGATTAAAAAATTATTAATCGTGTCTATACAAAGTTTTACAAAAATTTGTCTAACCTTTTATGCGTGATTTAGTAACAAATATTTGAATAAACTTTGCGGTGTTAGTATTTCATGAGCTGCGTTGTATTACTCCATCCAGATTTATTAGTTCACAAAACAAACAAAACTCTCATGTTTATAACACATTAGATTGGATATCTGTCGCAATTGAAAGCCTGATCACTAATAAATAAATTAAACTATAATTATGAAGGATAGATGGCTGGACTAATTAATCCATTATTATGGTCTGAATTGTTGGTACAAATCGTATATAATCATAAAGCAGATTTTCGCTGATTTTCCTTCGAAAATAAAGAATAATATTTAAGTTACAAGAATTTAATCCCAATAGTTTGCCTGTAACTTACAAATAATACCTGTGACAAACAACGAATCGTTTCTTGTTTGTCACATATATTATCAACAAACAACAAACGAATCGTTTGTTGTTTGTTATTTCTCGATCTGCCTGCTGAATATATTATGATATACAGGATTATCTTATTGAAGATTTCCCGATCTCATCGCTCTACAAGCTGCTGCCACTCTACAAAAACATCAACGAAAACAAAGTGTCCAGAAAGTGTTTGAAATGTTTGGAATGCGGATCTTCATACGTACTCAATGAATAGCAAGAAGTTCTTTTTGCTATTCATCATGTCATTCGTAACATATATTTGAGTGGATAAGGTAGTTAGCTTGTTATCAATTTAGTTCTTTTCACAAGTTAGTAATGTTATCTTGTAAACATTTTAATTCTCTTTTTAAAAATCTAAGAATTTTCTCTTAGCGGAAACGTGTTTCGATTTCCTTTGTTAGAACATGCTTTCGTTGCGTAAGTACAAGAAGCAAATAATATATTGTGGCTTATCATTTCATGAAATTAACAATTTTTTATCAAAAGAGTAGTAATATGATTTTCTACCAAAACAGCATTTACTGAAAGTAAGTATTTAACCTGGCTTACTCTCAGGCGTGAGGTCAGTGGCTAAATCAGATTCCATACCTAAAACGATAAATATCATTATGATCCTATGTGTACTTTATACAATACACGAAAGAGTCCATAATACGCTTCATAAATTTTAGCATCATTTACATTAAAAATAAGTCTGTTTTATTGCAGTTTTTTAGATACTCTGCGCTTCAAAAGTCAGCGTCCTCTTCCTTAGACCGTAGAGAAATTTAAGTAGAAAATGTTCTATTATTTTCTTCTTTAATAATTCCAACTGAAGTTGAATAATAAACTTTTTTTTTTTTTTTTCTGTTTGTATCCTGCGATCAGTCATTAGAACTATAAGCAGGTAGGTTGTGGTATGTATCTTGTTTGGGCGAATATAGGGCCAGTGCCCTTAATCGCTCTAATTATGAAGCACGTCAGCTCTCTTGAGTCTCTTTATCGTGGGCTGCAACAGCATGTGCGAAAGTGGGTTAGGATGGAATGTCAGACGATCTTTGTATGTGGCTGTGTAGCGTTTTGCTTCGTCTACGATGGTTGAAATTTGTAGGTATTCGTGGATTTCCGAATTGCGGGAGTACCATGGTGCACCTGATATGACCCTAAGTATATTGTTTTGGGCTCTTTGTAGGCAGAGTATGTTCGAATTACTGGCCGATGACCACAGTTGAATCCCATATGTCCAAATGGGTTTTATTACGGAGCAGTACACTCTTAGTTTGTTGCTTAGGGATAGTGCTGACTGTCTTCCTAGAAGCCATAGCAAATTTCTAAATCGAAAATTGATTTCGTTACGCTTATTTTTGATGTGGTCTTTCCATGTCATCCTTCGGTCCAGATGAAACCCCAGGTATTTGACGCAGGACGATTGCGGTAAGGTGTTGGTACCTAAGTTGACTGCAGGACAAGTTGCACGTCTCAGAGTGAACGTGATGTGGTGAGATTTTTGGGCACTAGCTCTTATACGCCATTTGTTCAACCATTTATTTGTGTCATCGAGTTGTGCCTGCAGCAATTTACTTGCCTCTTCTGGACTGCTATTACATGCGAGAAATGCAGCATCGTCAGCATAGGTTGCTACTGTAATATTAGGTGTCTGGGGTAAGTCATTCGTGAAGATGTTGTAAAGCACCGGACCGAGTACCGATCCCTGGGGTACTCCTGCGTGGCAACTATACAAGGAAGACCTGGCGTCACGGTGTTTTACTCGAAACATTCTGTCTCTAAGGTAAGAATCCATCAAGGGGTAGAAAGAGTGTGGAAGTGCTTGCTTTATTTTGCATAGTAACCCTTTGTGCCAGACCCGATCGAATGCCTGTTGGATGTCCAGGAAAGCAGCAGAACAATATTCTTTCCTTTCCAAACAGTCTCGTATAGTACGATAGACTCTGTGTACTTGTTCTAGGGTCGAATGTTGCTTGCGAAACCCGAACTGATGATCTGGTATGACGTGATTGATATCTAGGTATGCATCTATCCTAGTAAGGATTATTTTTTCCCACAATTTGCTTAGAACTGGAGTTAAGCTGACAGGACGGTGTGAGGATGCATCGTTGACTGGTTTACCGGGTTTATGGATCATAACTACCTCGGATATTTTCCAAATAGCAGGGACATGTTTTGTTCTGAAGGTTGCATTAACGAGGGTTACCAGGAAGACAATACATTTTCTAGGAAGCTCTTTGAGTACCTTCGGGGTTATCAGGTCAAATCCTGGAGCTTTCTTCGAGTCCAAGCTGGCTATTCCTTTGGACAGCTCCTTTGGGGAAGTAGGTCTTATCGGCAGACACAGCTGCAGGTCCTGATTTAGGATCAGATCTATTTCAGGGTCCTCAGGGTTGTCAGATCCGTTAGGTTTGAAGACATTAGCAAGATGACTGGCGAAGGTCTCAGCTTTTTCTGGGTCTGTCCGTGCCCATGTATTGCCATTCCAGATTGGCGGTGAACATTGTTGGGGCTGTGGCATATTCCTGGTAGCTTTCCATAAAGAATGGGTCCCATGGCCATTGGGTGACATCTTTTCCAGTCTTTGTTTAACTGCAGCGTTAGTGACATCAGCAAGAAGAATCTTTAGCTCTTTTATTGCTTTGTTCAGTCGCGTTTTGTCTTTGCTGTTACGGGAAAGTTGCCAAACTCTACGAAGGCGGCGTTTTTCATAAATTTTTTGACGGATTTCAAACGGGAGCGGTGTATTCGCAAATGAATGCTTCAGTGTGGGTGTGCTTGTCCACGCTGCCACTTGGATCAGGTTTGTAATGTATAGACATGCATCGTCTACATCTTCAGCAGTTTTTAACGGAAGTTTGAGAGTGATATTTTCGTCGAGATATTCTCGGAAACCATTCCAATCGGTTTTAGCGTTAGTTAGATAGGAGCTATGGGTATCACGGGGTATCGCAATAGGGCTTACAGTAAGAAGTATTGGTGTGTGATCAGAAGATCCATCTAGGTTTGACTCGATTAGGAGATTTTGATGACAAATGCCTTTTGTGATAAAAAAGTCTATAAGATCAGGAGTTCTCTCGGTATCTGTAGGCCAATATGTAGGTTCTCCGGTTGAAATGGTCGCTAGATTGTTGATCTCAGTACTACATTTTAATTCTCTACCTCTCGTAGTTGTTAACCTAGATCCCCAATGTGTGTGCTTAGCGTTCCAATCACCACCGGCTATGAATCGGTTTCCTAAAGCTTTGAAAAACTCCGTAAACATATTCTCCTTAATGGTGTGACGCGGTGGACAGTATATTGCTGAGAGGATGAGGGGTCCGGCACGATCATCGATCCGTACAGTTGTAGCTTGCAGGTACTTGGTTTCCCAAGACTCGAGTAGGCAATGCTTAATGTTCTCCTTAATTACTATTGCCGCACCACCATGAGCTTCCCCTTCGGGGTGTGAAGTTGTGTAAACGCAGAATCCACGAATGCATATGCGTGATCTTGATGTAGTGTGAGATTCTGATATAAGGCAGGCGTCAAGCTTATTGGTTCTCAAAAACATCTCAAGTTCTTTAGTGTTGGGAGCAAGTCCGTTTATGTTCCACGTGGCGATGTGTAGAGAAGTCATTTTGTCAGATTAGATATCAGGGTAGTTATAAGTCCCAGTAGGGAGCCTATTTGTTGAATTAAGAGATCCATTTTCTCACTTTGTTTGGCAAGTATATCTTCTAATTTATTAGATTGTTGGTGAGTAGATTGCTGTGTTGTTGGTTGCCTACCTTTGGCAATATCGGCATAAGTTTTGTGGGTGTTACTATGACCCTTAGTGTCAAAGTTGGTGGTAGTTGGTATGTTGATAACAGGTGTTTGAGAGGGTAGTCTAGCGCGAGAGGCGAGATTCTTGGTCCTTCGAGCTAGTATTTCTTTGTATATTTGGCATCCTTTATAATTAGCAGGGTGGTCGCAGCAGCATAAAGCACACTTGGCTGGAGTTGTCCTATTCTTTTTGCACTCTGAGGTTTTATGGTCTTCACCGCATTTCACGCATCTAAATGGTCTCATGCAGTTATTTTTGGTATGACCATATTGTTGACAGCGTTGGCATTGTACAATGAACTTTGATTTCCGTGGATCCTCAATCTTAATTTTTTGCTGTGCGATAAATGCAATGTTTTTAACGTCAGGATTGTTAATGCTAGGCTCGATATTGACGAAGAACGTTGAAGTCGGTTTCTTTTCGGGGCCGTATCGTGCATTAATTATTTCACCTCTGACTTTGTTGTTGGTCGCTTGAACTGCCTCAACAATAGTTTCATGAGGTGTGAGGTGATGCAAGTTCTTAATGACAATTCGGTAGCATTTGGAGTCCTTAGGCGTAAAAGTATACCCTATAAGCCCGTTATCTCTGAGGAGATTGATAATTTTCTTATATTCTTCTGGAGTTTTCATTAGCACGTGAAGGATATTTTTGGTAATCATTTTGAGCTTATAATTATCTTTTTGTCTAACAGTTTCAATTAGTTTTATTAACTCGTTGACGTCTTCTATACCACTCAGAACTATTGGTGGTGGTTTATTGGGTTTCTGAGTTTTTGAAAGGGAAATGTCATCATTTGGATCAAGCGGTAAGTTGCTAAACCGGTTCTTATTTACAATTCCATTAGACGGTGGTGGAGAATCGTACATTTTCCTCTTCTTATTGCCACGAGGAAGTGGTACATGTTGCCATATGGGTGGGGCAGGATGTTGAGAGATATCTTTTATTGCTGTAGTTTCAACAGGCAACAGGTCTGATTCAGGTTGTTTTTTTGAAGTTGTTGACTGTCCTCTGCTTATATCAGAGAGGGATGATGATCTTTGCCTAGAGAAGTAGCTTTGATGAAGTACTTGTTTTGTTGTTGTGTTTAAGTAATTTCTGTTGTGGTTGTGATATTGTTTCTTGTTTGGAATTCATATTGTTCCCACGAGTAGGGTCGATATAATAGGTCACTCACAGGGTAACGCCCATTCCTGTGAGAAGGCACTTTTCAACGATGTGAGCCAGTTTCATCGAGGTTTGCGCTAGAGACTGACTACCTGCAGCCATTCATCCTATCGGCACAGTCACACCTTAGGATTAGGGTTATTTTTTCAGGTTAAGAGGTTGTCTTCCTCGCGACCCAGGCGACCAAGCCCAGGTCTCCGTTCTTGCGAGACATGACCACAAGATTACGGGTGTGGAGATCATTTCCTACCTCCAACATAAGAAGCTGTTAGGCTTGCTTAGTAGGTTAGTTGACCGCCGCCTACGACTCGGCGTTTGTTGTTCAATTGGCACCACCCGAGGGGCACGTGTAGGGTTATGGTTAGGTAGCTCCTACGGACGCGAACAACATTACCCCTCAAATAATAAACTAAATAACTTTTAAGTATTTATTTGGGTACACGGTGGATGTAGACAGTATTACTCATCGTTTAGGCTTGAAGATATATGATTTGGTTTATATAACTTTGAAGACCTATGGAATAAAGCATTATAAGGCAGCAGTCAACGAAGTGTTTAATGATATATATTTTTATTCACGGAAACCTATTATTTATACTGTGAAGATGACTTTTACTAAGAAAATCGAATGTTGCCATCGCAGCCTAATTACAACGACCGGGAACGGCTCCCTGAGTACGAGGGAGCGTTTTTAAGTTCGCGAAGTGGAAAGGTAGGTTATGAGTAAAGGTGATTAACGGAATGATACTTAGTTAAGTAACTCATTATTAGTATAAATACCAAGTATTATCATAATCGGATCATTAGTCTTTGAACTATCGTCGAACAAACAACTCAATCTGGAAGAAAGTCTGAACTATGGAAAAAATCGAGTGCCGCGCCGTTATAAAGTTCCTTACCAAGCAAGGAAAGTCGATTCAAACCATTCTGAAAGAAATGGCATCCGTTTACGGGGACTTTTGTCCGGGTAAAAGCATGGTTTACAAGCGGCATCGTCTCTTTAAATAGGACAGAGACTCACTTGAAGACTATCCACGCCTCGGTCGGCCGATCGAAATGACTACTCCGGAAATTATTGAAAAAGTTGAAAAATTAGAATTGGAAGATGCCAGACTAAAGAAGAAACAACTCGCAGAGATGGATGGAGTAGCGGATACAACAATTTTCAAAAATTCTCCATGATCATCTTGGCATGACAAAGGGTATGATGGTAATAATGGAGCGCAAGATGGGTGCCGAGAATGCTTAAACCGCCTCAAAAACAACGCCGCGTGGAGTGTTCTCGCACATTTTTAGACCTCTGTAGTGAAGACAAGGACGGACTATTTAGTCGAATTGTTACTGAAGACGAAATTTGGGTTCATCATTATGAACCTGAGTCCAAACGAGGCTCAATTTAGTGGCACAAAAAAGCACACCACCTCCCAAGAAGTTTAAGGTGTCACAGTCGGCTGGAAAAATCATGGCGACAGTCTTTTGGAATTCAGAAGGGATCCTGTTGACGGATTATAAAGTTAAAGGTGTTTCCATAACCGGAGAATACTATGCGTTAAATCTAGAGAGGTTGAAAGAAGCAATTAAAGAAAAAAGAAGGGGAAAAATGACAAAAGGTGTTGCTTTTGCACGACAACGCACCCGTTCACTCGAGCCGCGTTGCGTTGGCCGCCCTGCACAAGGTGGGCTTCGATATTTTGGAACACCCACCCTACAGTGCTGATCTGGCTCCCAGTGATTATTATTTGTTCCCAAACCTTCAGTTCCTTCGTGGAAAGAAGTTTTCAAGCGATGAAAAAGTGAAGGACGCAGTTTCAGCTTATTTTTCGGGCAAAGACGAAATTTTTTTTATGAAGATATATATAAGGTAATTGAAAGATTTGAAAAATGTATTAGGGTAGAAGGTGAATACATTGAAAAAGAAAAATAATTTGGTATTTTTATTCTCACTTTTTATCCTCCATTCCGTGAACTTAAAAACGCCCCCTCGTACATAAAGATTTGTAAGATTTATAATGGTATTATACTAAATGCTTTTTCTACTGTATTAATTAAAACCTATGCTGTCGATCTATACTTAGAGCAAACAGTTGCTGTCAATTACTTGACCTGTTACTGCCAGTCATATGAAACATTTTTTATTATTAATGACATTTTATGAGATAAAAGCTAAAAAAGTATACCATCGACTAACCGTCAAGTTAAAGAAATTTAAGGTATTTTCTTACAAAATAAGTGAACTGTCGAGTATTGATTTTAACAAAATGTTGGCTGCACATGTGAAAACTTGGCGCTCACTCGATATCACTTGGTAGACTTGTAAGGTCGTGACAAACTAACGTCTAAATGAGCTATAATTTATTCTCACTTTGAAATCTAATATTTTTGGGCGTTTTTATATGATAAATTTGTTGGTGTAAGAAATATATAAAGCGTCTTACTAGTATATATAAAGTGTCGAAAAGTTATATTTCATGATTTTGAAGATTCGAATATTGTTATTATATATTATGAAAATAATGCTTTGAAATATAAAACATGTTATGTTGCGAGTAATGAAAGAATATTAAAAATTAAATTAATTGAAAAATTACAATAAAAAAAGTTAATTAAGCCTTATAAAATTGTACGATTTCATACATTGAAAGGAAATTCTGTAATGCTTTACCAGTATTTAACATATTAACAGGATGTGATTTTAGTCCGGGTTTTATAATAAAGATAAGAATTGACCTTACCATTTGTTGATTAAAAATGAAGCATTCTTCTCAAAGTCACAATAAACTATAGAAAACATGGATACACTTTAGCTGGTCGTTAAATAAATCATTTATGAGGTCTATGGATTAGAAAAATTAAAACGGTTAATAAACGCCGGTTGGTAATTTTTACGAAAACTTGTAATAATACTAATATTTACGAACAGTTAAAAAAAATTAAAAATTTGCATGCAATTCATGCAATCGAGAGTTGCTATACCAAGTATGGATATATGGACCAAAGGTTGTCTGAAAATTTCTATTAACACCTACTGACAGCGGCTAGGAACTGTAAGCCTAGATTTTTGGCTGCAAATGGTTTGATGGCGACCAATTTCCATCGTCTCTCAAAGAAATACTTGTGGAAGTAGAATTATTCAGACGATGGATAATATTTTTTAAAATTTTCTCAAAAGAAATTATACGTGATGAACATAAATTTAATTTATTTTTCATTAACTTTTCCGGAAATAAATGACACTGAAAGTGATGGCGATAAACGTTCACCGGAATCACCAAATAAAAAAATAACAATCTTTATAGTCGAGGCAATTCGAAATTCTATCCCTGTCTCCGATTCGGGTATCTGGTCATTGTACAACGACAGTACTCTATTTTTTTGGTAAACGTCATCTACTCAGTGAAAATAACAGGTTTTCGTCATTAATAAAATTGTCCAAATAGACCAAAAGGCTGATAGATTTACTCATTAGAAAAGAATCTTGTAGAAAAAAGGATTCCTAAAACTCTTGTAAATAGTTTAATCATTCTAATGATACTTTATTATAAACCAGGTAGATTTATTTTAAACTTACAATAAAGAAATAATCTTAAAAATATTTGTGATATTTCCTTGTTAAAATGTACAAACCATTTTTACCTATAGTACTTATTTTTTACATTGTTTCATTTTATCAAAGCAGATAAGAATATGATGTAGTGTAAATCACTACACTGATAAATATAAACGATAAGTGATCAGTAGTGAAGTAAACAACTTTACATACCAGTTATCACGCCGCCAACTGTCTAAATCAAATTAAATGTTTCTTCATTTTTGCATGTTGACAATTGAGTTCGGTAGGCTTTATAAGTACAATTGAGTTCGGTAGGCTATATACTCGTAGGTATAGTCTGTTGACAGGAATATAATCTTCCAAATATTACTAGTAATAAATAATGAAATTCCCTATTAAGGGACGTCACAGAAAAAAGTGACATAAAAAAATTTCAGATGGACTCATTACCCGCGACGGAACGGAGGAAGTATATGCGTTTAGGGTGAGAGATTGTTTGTTAGTTTGTGTGTGCAATCCAATGTTTCAATTTATCTCCAAAACGATTTCATCGATTTAGATATGGTTTTCTGTAAAATGTTTATGATTAATTTGAAATGGTTCTTAGATAGTTGTTACGGTGATTACTCACCATGGGGCAATAAACATTTTTTTTTAAATCGAATGTTAAATAGTTTGACCGATTTAGACACGGTTTCCTGAAAAATATTTGCGACTAATTGCAATGGTTCTCAGATAGGTGTTATGGTGTGTGTTAGCTCGCCAGGAGGAGCTGCATCATTTTGTGAAACGAATTCTCCCATTTTTCCCCAAAGCCGTTTGACCCATTTAGATACGGTTTTTGGTAAAAGTTTGTGATTTAACGGCGAAGGTGTTATTAACACGTCAGAGGGCACTGCAATAAATATTTTCGATTGATCTAGATTAACTACTTTGTAGTGTTTTTTCGATATGTGATTCACATAACATGTTTTTTAAGGGCTTTAATTCTTCCAATGCGTGGATTATTGAAGAGTTTTATTTGATTTAGATCAGTTATAACTACGCCGTATAAATACTCTGCTAAGAGCTACATTTATTTTACTTCTGGCGAATGCTTTTTAAGAAGTTTAATTATTAAGACTAATAATGAAAAGCAAAATTAAAATTTTAATTAAGTCCACGACACATGTCAACATTTTAATCGAAACAGTGTAAAATAAAAAGCAACATTAAACATTTTGAAAAACCCCACGACGGATGTAGTGGTTGTAAGTGAAAAACGATTAATCTATTAGTAAGAACCTATTAATATAATTACAAACCCAAGCAAATCCGTTGGGGCTGCCATTGCCATTTCAGTTTCCGATGTCAATTACATTGTAGCAGATAATTTCAATTAGTCACGAACTCATAAAACAGCAAAGTTTTAAGCATAGGCAGGACATGGCAGCTCCGACGAATTTTCTCGTGGGTTTTTTAAAAATGTTTAATTTTCTATTTTTTACTCAATTAATCTGATAGTTTTTATATTGCCTTTTTAACGAATTATTTATTGAATTGTCATGTATTTTCAAATCTACTTGTTTCTAAAATTACAACTGCTACTTTGTATTCTTGGTACTGAATACTGTTGATACTCTTTCATTTAAAAGTTTAATTTTGTATGTATTTCGAAAGAAATTAAAATATGTATAAAATTCAAAGAGACAATGTGAGACTTTTAAAAATAAATTTAGAGTTATTACTGAAAAGTTAACACACATTTACTAGTAATTTATTTCCCCGTCTTGCATATTTTCACAAATTTGTTACGAAATAAAATGGTATCTAAGGATTACAAGAGATAAATACACGGTTATAGTGGACCAGCGGCATCCGTTAAAGGAGAAACATTAAATAAATTCAATCAACTTCTCAAAATAATGGTGCCTGTCAAGCGTCTTAGTTATAACTAATATTATAAGGTTGATCATTTGGTTTTTACGTTTTAATTATTCTGTGAAATTTTGCACACATTTATATCAGGGAAACTAACTAGGTTACTTCATATCCCGAAATGAATTTTTTGGAAATATGAACATGTTCCATTGGGATAAGAGGGTGGAAATAAAATGTATTTATATTTACATGTTAAGTTAGTAATCGACTCGACTTCAAAAATATTTTTATGAAATAGTTATTTATAATTACATCACTATTTTTTCATTTTTTTTCATGCGAGTGAAGCCATGGTTCAAAGCAAACAAATAATGGAAAAAGAAAACATATTCCAATGTATAAATAAACAATTTTATAATAAAAGCGTTTTATGTTTTTCCCAATTCGTTCAAGTAGTGGTACTACATGATATTGGAAATCACTTATGATTATTCAGTCTTAACTATGATATTTCTCAATAAATAATGTCATCACATCCGGCCAAATACAGTCTTCTACTTTTAAGCTACTTTTTACCTTACGTCAATGATTCAATAAATTTGTGTTTTATATTAACGACATGAGGTGCAATAATTTCCGTTATTTGAATTGATCCCCACGCAACGCTATTGAATTAGATTGGAGTAGCTACGTGATATAAAACAACGAAGCTTATCAATCGTGGCACATAGTTAAGCTTGACCTCGGCGAGTGAGCATCGGTCGTTTTTGGTATATTTTATTCCGCTCACACCGTCCGCGTGGGATTGTGTTGATTTATTTTGTAACTAAAGAATTAAATATGATAACAGAACTATTAATAGCGTTGGCAGTAACACTCGCCGCGTACCTTTATAAGTTTTGCAGGACCAGATTTGTGTTTTTTAAAGAGAAAGGAATAAAGAACTTACCACCACTGCCGATTGTCGGAAATCTCAAGGATGCATTTTTAAGAAGGCGACATGCTGTATACATCTACGGGGACGCTTACGATGCATTTCCGGACGAAAGGTAATGGTGTCTTTATAGTTAATTTGTTTGTTATTAGTGCTATTGTCCTCTGCTATTTTTGTTTTGTTTTTTGTAGTTGTTAATTTTAATAAATGAGCATTGACAATATTTACAGAATTGTGGGAATTTTTGAGTTTATGAGTCCGGCTTTCATAATTCGTGATCCTGAATTACTAAAGCAGATTACCGTTAAAGATTTCGATCACTTCATGGATCACAGGACAATGTTCAACGAGGACAATGATCCTATATTCGGAAGTAGTTTGTTTTCTATAAAAGGTTAGTTACCCATTTTCTATTCGAAATATAAACGATTTAGGAACATTTATAAAAACTGTAGTTTCTTACAAACATGTAATCAAATGTTATAAATTTATTTGAAGAATGCAATATTGTATTTTGACTATAATTACCGAACAATTACGAACATGCTTTTCATTGTAATGAGTTAGCAACATTTGGAAATATTCTGAGTTTCAGATTTGTTAAGTTTAAAAAAAAAATTATACATTTCAAATTAAAAATTTATACGTCTAAAAATTAATGTAATGTTTTAAATTGAGCTTTAAAATGTATTTACCATGTCTATACAATGCGTGCGGCAAGGGTAAACCTTTTTTTACTTTTACTGTATTAAGCGGTATAATTTTCTTATTTCAGGCGACAGATGGCGCGAAATGAGGTCTATGTTGAGCCCAGCTTTCACTGGGTCTAAAATGAGAAGCATGTTTCCCTTCATGGTTGAGTGCGGCCAGCAAGTGGTGAAATATTTGAAGAAAGAAAGCAGCAAATACAAGTCAAATGACGGTTCGTTTATTGTATCATATTAAAAGATTATTTAAATATAAAGCTACATCCTAATTATCAATTAACTTAAAAATATTTTTATATTTAGTGTGAATTATAATTTTTAGTTATATTTTAATTTCATAGCTGTAAAATGTTAAGTTATTTTTCATAGACATATTTGTGTAAACATTAATGAAACTATGACAATAGGGTATTTGACTATATTTTTTTATTACTAAAATAGAATAAACAATAACATTAAAAACGGTTAAAATAAATACATCGTTGTTAGGACTTTTCATTACAAAGTTATAACGATTTAAAATTGACGAACTATGATTGGCGCGAAAACGCCCCATACAAAACACAACTGGCTTATGACCTCATCGGCCAGTAATTCAGTATTCATTATAAGGGAGTTTATTAAATATTTTTAATGTCTCGTTAAATATTGCATTTAAGTTATATATTGCATATTTTCTAATTTTTTTTGTGTGGAAACTAAATTCATAATAACTTTTTCAATTTAATGAACAAAAAAATTGCCACTTTTCCCTATTTAGAAGTTTCGATTAATTGTTAGTTATATGCATTATTTTTTCATCTTAAAGTTTTTTTAAACCTAATCAACAGTATTAAAACGTTTTTACAAAAAATATTCACGTCAGTCAAATGTCCTATTTGGAATATTTTCTTTTTAATGTTTTCTTATGTCTTTTACAGGACCCGGTGTGGAACTAGAAATGAAGGACCTATTTACAAGATTTGCAACTGATGTGATAGCGACTACAGCTTTTGGTGTTAAAGTGGATTCATTAGCGGAGAGGGACAATGATTTCTTCGTAACGGGGAAGACAATGTCTAATTTTACGGGTTGGCAAATACTAAAACTTCAACTGAATATTCTACTACCCAAAATATCCAAGGTAACTATCACGATGTACTTCTTTTGTGGAACATTAAAAAATTGCATAAATGTGAATAAATCCATGTCATACTCTAATTTAATTAGAATACAAATTTTTATGAGTTATTTTTTTAATTTTATTGATATTTAAAGTTGTTTTTATACTTACGAAGTACAAATAAAACTTTATATTTAAATAAAATTAAACAAAATACCTCTTAAAATGTTGTAATAACAAATTCAATTAAACTCCAAAGATATATTAATAAGATGTAAAGAAAACAGCAAATCAAGTGATTAAGGAAGCTATCTTATTAATTTATGAAAACGTATTCATAATTTAACTGATACGTTTTCATATTTTCCTGTTATCTCCATAATTGAGTGATAAATTTTAAATAACAGAGTATAAACATAAAATCATTTTTGTTTTTAAATATTTGTATTCACCCCTCCGCCATTAAGGAAAAGCTCACCCCCCAACTAAGATAACGATTTTCCACCATCGTTGTTTATTTCACCTTATAGGGAAATGTTTCGAAGGTATTCGTGAAATTTGTAAAATATTTTTTTTTCAATAACCAAAATATTATCAGCTGAATATTTGCAGTACAGTACTTTTCCATAGTACCAATTTATATTTGCCAGAGAGGTGTCTAGTAATTACGGACTTGACAAGTGCAGCCAAAAAACTAAAACAAATGAAATTCGAAGTCTAAAAAAAGATTTAATGACATTTTAGGGCCAACTTTTTTACACCTTTTTAAACATATTGGGAAAAAAGAGAACGCCAAATCAAACAATTATCATCAAAAGGTGTTGAAATTTTGAATTTATTGTAATCTTATACATTATAATCAATGTGAATTTTTGGTTTTATTCTTATAGTTTCTTGGCCTGAGCGTATTCCATCCGTCTGTAACAACATTCTTCCGTAATATCTTCGTGAGTGCTGTAAAATACCGCGAGGAAAACAAAATAGTCAGACCCGATATGATCAATATTTTAATGGAAGTCAAAAAAGGTATTCGCAATAAATACGTTTACTTAACTAGTTAACCTATCTTATCTGTTTATTGTTCTGTTGCGTCAGTTCTTTATCAGTTGTTTACCTGGCCGTATATTAGCGTGTAGGGAACTAAAACTAGTTAAAACTATTTTTCGGACTTTTTTGAAAACCATTTATAGTAAACCATAGATAGTTCTTAGATAGATATTATGGTGACTAGCGGGCGCCGCAATAAACATTTTGTTCCAAACGAATGTTCCCATTTATGTCCAAAATTATTTGACCGATTTGGACAGGGTTTTTTGCAAAATATTCGAGACTAATCGGTGATTGTTCTTAAATAGGTGTTGTGATATTAGATTGTCAGAGGGTGCTACAACATTTTGTTGCAAATGAATGCTACCATTTTTCTCCAAAACCGTTTGACCGATTAAAATACCGTTGTAAAATTTTGATTAAGCCAACGACAAATGTAAACGTTTTAATCGAAGTAGCATAATATAAAATGCAAAATTAAAAATTTTGAAATAGCCATGCCCAGCCTATACCTAAAATTTTACAGTTTTATCAGTTCGTGACTAATTGAAATTCTCTCAGGCGCGTAAATGGTTTTTCTATACTGCTAAAATGTAAACGATATTGAGAACCGAAATGGCAATGGCAGCCACCATGGATTTTCTTGGGTTTGTAGTTATATTAAAATAGGTTTTTACTTTCTTTTAGTCGGTGGGTTTTAAAAAAATTTATTTAATCGTTTTTCAATTACAACCACTACATCTGTCGTGGGTTTTTTCAAAATGTTTAATTTTGCTTTTTATTCCTCCATTTGAAATGACCCCTTGTCGGTTAACTTTTTAACAACGATGATGATATCAAAAGCAGCCTTGTAGTAATGGTTATCTTTACTGACGTTGTAGTCCTATAAAGAGGGGAAGAAAAACTAGTCTCACGATAAAATCAACGCTCTAGTAATGATGGAAATTACACAGGAAAGTAGTTTAAGGTATTGGGTTTCTCGTAAAAGTAATATTATTAAAACTAATATTATTTCAGTTTTTTAAAACTAAAACGGTACTTGATATGTTGGTAGATTTATTAGGCTATTAGCTTAATTTGGTATTGAATATATTTGGCGTTAATTTTGTAGAAATTCATTATTCACAATTAAATGAAACTACGTGATATAGTATTATTCCTACTTTCTTTAAGTTCTTTACCACGACCTAGGTTTCGTTGTATTACAACATCTTCAGGTGGGCTATTAGCAAAAGATTCATGACTCGGTGTAAGATTACACTTTATGCACGTTTTGTTGAACCAAATGCTTTGCATCGTCTTCCGAAATTTAATTCGGAGTCGACGGTACAATATCGCCAATGTAGCCAAATCGGCTGTTTTCAAATATTGAATATATTTGGCGTTAATTTTGTAGAAATTCATTATTCACAATTAAGGTCGTGGTAAAGAACTTAAAGAAAGTAGAAATAATACTACATCACGTAGTTTCATTTAATTGAGCTTAATTTGGATTAAATCAAAATAAATTCCTTGTAAAATAAGAACCAAAATAAGAACCAAAAACTCTTACCAGGAAATGTTATGCTCACCTTTTTTGCTTATAGGTAGCCTAAGCTACGAGACACATGAAACCAGTGACGATGCAGGATTTGCAACAGTCCAAGAGTCC
Organism: Druceiella hillmani; assembly: GCA_039881145.1. Classification (NCBI taxonomy): domain Eukaryota; kingdom Metazoa; phylum Arthropoda; class Insecta; order Lepidoptera; family Hepialidae; genus Druceiella; species Druceiella hillmani. Next base: position 19,415,650 of record JAYKKI010000007.1, read on the forward strand.
GAATTTGGAAAGCGGCAATCGAAAAGAGGTTATTTTAATTACTTTTTAATAAAACACCAGAACATGTTTCAGTAATTTCCAAAATTAATTTAATGTGTAATATTATCTATCATTTATTAAGTAAATGACACCTCAATAATTGTAAATTAACAGTAACCCCACTTTTATGCAACTTCGTACTGAAATTAATTAGAAATGAGATAGCCATATCACAACACGTCATTATTGTAGAAGTCCACTTTTATCAGGGGTAAGATTCTTATTTCTCGCATAATGAAAGAAAATAACAAAATTAACTAAATGTCTAGTCAAATCTTGGAACACTTTTGGAAAAATGATATCGGAATGAAGTAATTTTAAATCATTCTCTTTCAGTTTGGACAGATGATGAACTATCATCGCAAGCATTTTTATTCTTTTTTGCTGGATTCGATACGGTGTCAAATATGCTAGCGTTTGTCACAATGGAGTTGACATTGAATCCAGATGTACAGGATAAACTTAGAGCTGAGATCGACGCCACATGTTTGGAAGACGGTAATTTGACATACGAAATTATGCAGAAAATGACCTACTTGGACATGGTTGTTAGTGGTAAGATATTTTACTTATTGCTACAGAAAAATAACTTTATGTCTAGGTGAGTGCACCACTAGGATAGTGCACCATCAAGTTTCAAACCGCATTACCTTACACTGAACTCTTCACTTGAAGGATTTTGTAGGTGCTTTGATACTGGCAGAATGCTGGAAACTTGATATAAAAATCGTCAATTTCATAGGTCGCTCATTTACTGAAAGATTTTTAAATTCGGTACATATTTAGCGTTTAAGATACTTACAAAAGATGATTAGAAGTATGGACATTGTTGACTAGAAACAACGATAGAGTTTATGCTAATGGATGTATCAAGTTTCAAGGATCATTAGTAGATTTCTGCGGCTCTACAAATATTTTGTAAGAACAGCTATGATTTTAGAAAAAAATTATGTAAATAAATAAGCCCAAAATTCAGGTTTATGGCCTCGCTCAGTACTTCTTTGGTTAGGAAAACTCTCTACAGTTATATTATTTTAGTATACCACATAAAGGCGATTTCATTACATACAAACATTTTCTTGTTATCTACGAAATTTCATAACTGCGATAGCGATTTGATTTTAAAATCTAACGTATTAGCTTTAAACATGAATTTTTTTGCGAGCATTTGAAAAATTTATAAAATATGGTTTAGTTTCAAACACCTAAAAAACTTTCGTTTAGTTGAACGGAATTTTAGTTGTGTAGTTCTGACGCCCTACAAGCGTTGTTATAATTTCTACATGTTTATTAGATACATAAGAAAAATTAAATATTAACAATTATAAGTCTCTTTATTTGTATCATGCCAATAAGAAAAACAAATAATTAAAAGAATTAAAAACACAAGGACAGCAGATTCCTGATAGCAGTCTGCTCCCCGCTTTTAACCAATATTACATCGGGCACTCATCACAGTGAAATTTATGTTTCTTTATTGCAATTTTGTCATAGTCTACAGTAGAATACAAAATAATATTATGGATTTAAATCTGACGTGTCTACGACTGGTATGAAAATTTAAAAAAATCATTACAAAAAATGATGTTTGTAGCGTGATTTGCTGTGCTTAGTAATTTCGATCAATCTGCTATTAGACATATGTTCTATGAAAGAACATATATTTCCCTGTGACGAGTGTTAAATGTTATAGAAAATTGAGGGCAGCCTATTATTAAAAGATTCTTAGTTAAAATCTCCTGCAAAGCCTTCTTTTTCCTTTTCAGTAAAATTTATCCATGCAGTTGTATTTTCAATCTATGTAATTATTTGTTTTCTTTTATTAGTCATACTCTTGATGAGGAATAAATAAAAAGCCTTGCCATATGGCATTTAAACCTCGGTGATTTTATTCACGTGGGTTGGTTTATCACTACAATTTTTATTATTCAGCATTATTGTAATACGTTGTAGAGTATATAACATATATTAATTTTTCAGAAAGCCTAAGGCTTTGGGCCCCTATGCCTATTGTGGACAGAGAATGTCTGAAAACTTATCGCGTACCTGGTAGTGTTGGGGAAAAAAATATTTTGACAGTACGTATACCTTTTAATTATTATACAGAGACTATAAAATTTTAATGTTACCGTCTAGTTCCATTTACCTTAACTGATTCGTTCATTACAAATTACTTTTTCATAATATAATTTTTTATTAATTAGAATTGAAAAGCATACACGGATAATTAAAAATATGTACATATTTTTTACGTCATTTATTCTTACATTAATTCAAAGATAATCAAATAAAGTTAAATAAAAAGTTAAGTTTCAACTTAGTACAATTATAAATTAAAATGAAAAATTTGAAACAATAAATTTGATAATAAAGAAGTATTGTACCGATTTTGGTAACAGTTCCAACGAATCGATAAATTTGGTTACTCGGCCGAGTAGTCGATAGTCAATCAGTTAAACTAAGATTCGCGTGGTACGCATGCACAAATACACGCCACCAATATATATATATATATATATATATATATATATATATATATAAACTGCGTAAAGAGAGACGTGTACATGCATATAATTTAATTTTAATATTGTTTACCATGCTTTTTAAGATCGAAAAAGGAGCTGTATTGCAGATTCCAATATTTTCTCTACATCGAGACCCAAAGTATTGGGAAAAGCCAAATAAGTTTAATCCTGAAAGATTTTCGGCTGAAAACAAGCACAAGATAATACCCTTCACTTATTTACCCTTCGGATCTGGCCCTAGGAATTGTATTGGTAAGTTGTCCATTCATGTTTTCTATACTTTCAAACTTCTTTATTTGTCTAAGTGGTAACTGAAACAATAATAGATTTTTTTTAGAATGTGTATTTGTATTGCCGAGTTTTTCAATCAATTTGAATATATTAATATTGTTTTTGTTATCATAATTTCTTCTCTCATTTTAATTTTTTTCTGGATTCAAGCATTTGCACAAAGTATTTTTGTACATGTTTAAACATTCACATTTGGATCTATTATTGCGTAAATGTTATCATTTTGGTGTTGCCAAAACTATGAAAAATATTTAAGAAACTCACGGGGTTTGCAAACCGTCGAAATACAATTTAGTTTGTCTGGATTCAAAGAGAATTTTTTATTTTGCAGGTTCCAGATATGCCCTGATGGAGGTCAAAATTATGCTCTTTTATCTCATCGGAAATTTCAAATTGGTTAAAACACCAAAAACTGTTGATCCAATAATTTTAAATTCTAATGCCTTACCCCTCGGTTTGAATGAAGGATTTTGGATGAAAATTGTTCCTAGAGAATTACACATATAAACTAAAATGTAGGAAATATAAAACTTATTAGACAATATTGATAATTATTATATAATTTATGTTAATTTAGTTAATATTTTTTCCTGTAGATACATACGTTATTCATTTTATCCACAATTTTATAACATGTCAACGATTTTCGTTTTTATTGCCATGAAAAATTAATTTTGAGTACGTTTTCTTAACAACGCAATGTTTATATTCTACGAGTGTTTTTATATAAAAGGTGTCGATGTATAAGATAGAGAATGAATAAAAAGAGAGATGATGTAATAACACTCGACATCCCTACATTGTAGGTGCGTCAAATATGACATATATTGATTTCATTCGTGGATACTACCTTAAAGTTTTTATATAAAAGGTATTGATGTATAAGATAGAGTATGAATAAAAAGAGAGATGATGTAAGAACACTCGACATCCCTACATTGTAGGTGCGTCAAATATGACATATATTGATTTCATTCGTGGATACTACCTTAAAGTTTTTATATAAAAGGTATTGATGTATAAGATAGAGAATGAATAAAAAGAGAGATGATGTAAGAACACTCGACATCCCTACATTGTAGGTGCATCAAATATGACATATATTGATTTCATTCGTGGATACTACCTTAAAGTTTTTATATAAAAGATCTTGATGTATAAGATAGAGAATGAATAAAAAGAGAGATGATGTAAGAACACTTGATTGTGTGTAAACAGATTAAGACTATTTACTCAACGACAACAAGGTTATAGAATCGATATATTGTTGTACGGATGCTGCCGTAATAGTATTGTCAATATGGAAACCAACTTCGTGTTTTCCAAAAATTTGAAATAGTTTTTGAAAAATAAAGCCAATACAAAATTTGTGCCTTAGGTTTTTTATTAAATTGACAGTATTTTTTTTATAAGACAAAAATATATCTAAAAATATTAAATCAATGTGAACAATTGCTATCTAAATTTTAGTGTTTCTAGAATATTTATTTAATAGTTATTATGAAATTTATGTTAATGTTTTTAGAAGTTTAGTTAATAGCTGACTGAAGAACTTTATCTGATTAAAATGTCATCTTTGATGACACGCAGAATAGATTTCCGCGGGAGTAACTTATAATAATAAGATTAAGCTTTTGGTTCACTTGATAGTTAAATTTTCTCCTGCATGTTTCAAAGAATAGGAGGTATTTGGAAATATTGGAAAATTCGAATATGCGATAAATACATAGCGCTTGTTTATGAAGAAATATATGATACACTCTCATCTGTAGGATACGTATTACTTTGATAACAAGATACCAGTTGATGAAGAATGAATATTTAATTCAACTGTTATTATGGATAAGATGGTAGTAAACAACACGACCTCGATACGACCTCGAACTCGACCTCGAACACGACCTCGACCTCAACACCTCATGCAACAACACGAGTGTATTTTTCACATATGTGGCTTTGCAATTGAAATTTAATTATTTTCCCTAAAATGGTGAAAATTGTTTTTCCTTATTTACATTTTATCTTTGTTAGTGATAGATTTGCGTGTTTGTACTGCAATTATTTAAATAATTGTTTAATCCAATCTAATTTATTTACTATTACTAAATTTTTGTGGGTTAATGAAAAATATTTTTTTTAACTGGCTATCCATTATAGTCGATTTTCTATTTAATTTCCTAATAGTTCATAGAAAGTTATTCATATAAAATTATTTTTATTTGGACTTGACTTTGTAAAAAATTGTAAAAACATTTTTTTTATTATAGTTACAAGATTTTGACTTATTCAATCCTGAAAATTATGACAGGAAATCTTAGTACAATCACATGTAATTGTGTTTAAGATGTTAGTTATTTTTTCGACTAGAATTCTTTGTTGAAAGAAATAGATCAATTATTTGCAAGCAGTCATTTCGCATTATAAAACTTTTGGAAAATTTTTGTTATAGGTTAAATAATCCCTAGCTTAAAAACTTATAGCTGGCCATTAAACGAGATGTCGAATAACTAAGGAAATATCAAAGACATTGTAATAGTACATGCTTGTGAAAGTTCAATATAAAAACTTACTTTAATACTAATTTTTTTAATTCTTTCACCTTTCTTTTTAACTCTTTCATTCAGTCACTTGTATTAAACACAGAAGTTTTTTTTTACAAAATAACAGTTTTAAGTAAATTTTAAAATGGGAATCAATTTCAGTAAGGCTAAATAATTAACTGTTAAAAATATATTTACAGAATTCCATCGCTTGAGAACGGATGTTTATTAGTGGTAAAATCACTAATACACGCGTAGCAATGCCGCTTGTGTGTGCAACAAATTTATAGCCTATTCGCAATATCTTGACCGCTTACATTATAATTAAATTTAAAATGTGTTTTCGGTTTTTGTTTGGTGTTATTTACTTTGTATTATTAAAATCATGTTGATACAACAATAATAAATATTAGTATTATTATAGTATTAATTAGGAATACATCCATTGACCAGGCCAGCCAACTAGAATGGTTATGTATGATTTATTTGATTTTATTTTCCCCATGAGGTTTTATCGAGATAGCAATAACTCGTGCCTACCAATTAGTGTCTTCTGTTATTTTGCCTTTTGACATGCGCTTAGGTTGGTCTAATTGGTTTATGCCTGTAAATTAAAAACAAGGTTTAAAAACATAACCATTAAATGTCATATTTTTGCGCGAATAAGAATTTAAATATAAAAAAGGTCATTTTTCTTTTACTTTCTAATGCTACTGACGCTCTTACCTCCTCTGTCCTTTCCAAAATTCGTGTAGTCTAGAAGTAAACAACATAGGAACTATTTAATATAAATAATTAAATAGCCAACCAATGACAAATATGACAATTACGGGTCCAGAAATTTTAGGGCCGGCCTGTTGTAAACTAACGTGTCCTAGAATACAGCTATGTCCTTTTAATGAATCGTGACAAACTATCCCAACAAACCTACATTTGAAGTGCGTCAAATATGATGTATATTGATTTCATTCGTGAATACTACCTTAACGTCACCGCTAGATTATTTTTAAAATAATATGGTATCACATATCGTATCATTGTACATTAGTAATTAGCTCGACGGTAATAACTTATATAATTAATAAATTAATGTTTTATATATATATATATATATATATATATATACATATATATACATATATACATATATATATATATATATATATATATATATATATATACATATATATATATATATATATATGTACATATATATATATATATATATATATACATATCAATATATGTATATAATTATTAAAATATATAAACTTTTGGATATATCCTATTCCTTGTTCACACGTGTAGTTAAAAGAGTCACGAAACTTTGGACTTAATGATCTGCAAATAAAATAAAGCGGCCAATGAATTATTTTCTAACTAACTTTGCCCTCTTTAGAAAATATCACAGACAGACATGATTTGTCCAGAAATAGTTAGCTTATCGAGAAATGATATAGGCTACTTTTTGTGCCGAAAAACCTCATTCTAACTAATATCAAAATCTAAACTTATAAATGCGAAAGTGTGTTTATTTATTCCTTTCATGTTGCAACGGAACTATGGATCGAGGTGACTGTTTACATAGAAGTAGTATAATAGGCTACTTTTCATTCTGAAATATCTCATCCTAACTAGTATATTATGATCCTAATATTTATAAGATAGCAACAGAATCACTTCCTTTCATGACTAATTTAGAGGGAAATGTTTTTATTTTCACTTTCATTTGTATTATAAAATAACGAAAAAAATAATCACTTGAGCGAAGCCGTGGCTAAAAGCTAGTATTTGTAGATAAAACGGGTTCTTTTTTTAGATGTTTTGTGTACAAATTTTAATAAATTAGTGTTATTCTAGAATGTTAGTTTGAAATTTTCAGAAAAAATTTAGTGACATTCGTTTCATTCGCTTACGTATATTCAAAATTTAAATGAAAACTAACAAACGAATGGACGAAATGATTCAAATTCTACTTTATAGTTTAGAACAAAGAAGTGAAATGCATTAAATAGTCGAAAAAATGGAATGAAATTGAAATTTATTACGATAATTAATTTGATTATGAATCTAAGGCCAGAACTATAACGGTGGATAGACTTTAAAATTATAACAGGTACACGCATTTACATAAATGTCTGTCAAGTCGAGTACAATCCACGCTACGAGAATATCATACCCAATTAGACAATTATATCCATTTAAGGCTACATAGTATTTCTATTAAACACTTTGCAAATATTAATTTTTCATAAAGTAAATGCATTTATTAATTTCGAAATAAAGGGGATTGCAAAATTATTTTGGAGTAAGTTTTTATAAATACAATTTAAAATATTTGTATGTAAATGATTATATAAGATGTATAATATTAAAAAAAATAAGGCCTTTATTTATCATGTCTTTTAATTTGAAAAATTAAAAAAGTTACTAAAATATATATAGGCTAATAAGATGCATTTCTATGTCAATTTCAAGCTTCTTTGGGAAGAAAATCGGTTGAGAAAATAGAAAAATAAATATATTGCCTACTATAGGTTCATACGCGTAGAAACACGGTGTATATTTAAAATATCATGACATCTAGGATCATTGCTATAGTTTTCCTACAGCCTTTGCGTAGGCTTCTAAAAACTCAAAAAATTATGATAAAATACATAATTTTAGTTTCGATTTGCAGTATATCTCATTTTGAGATGTGCAGTATATTTTTCCACATCTTGCAGAATATCTTCGAAGATATGATATAAAAAAATTAACCTTATATCAAGTATATATAAATAGATTGAGAGTATCGTTATAAATTATAGATTTGGGGTATCGTTAGAAATTGATATATTATATCAATTTGTAACGATATCCCAAATCATATATGGAGTTTGAAAAACAATTCTAGTTCATATTCCTCTCCACTTCCGAAAATTTTGATACGAATATTTGAAGCATGTGCAGATTAACATGTTTTACTACCACACAATATATATATATATATGTATATATATATATATATATATATATATATATATATATATACTAAAATTGTAAGAGTGAATTTTGTAAATGGAAGATATTTTAAAAAGAGTGATTGATTCAGTATAAACAACGTTGTTAGAATTTTTGCCTATCTCTCAGTAAGTTAATTTGTTCGTCCATCACGTGAAACCTACTGGACGAATTTTGATAAATTTTGGTATGGTAATAGTTTGTACCCAAGAGCAACATATGAGAGAAAAAAATTCTAATTACTTTCCTTATTCCGAATTTCATGTTATTCACTAGCACGGGGCACAGCTAGTATGAATTAAGATTTAGTATCTCCTAATTTATTTATCAACTAACTTCTCCTGTTCTTTCAGTTCATGTTCTTCGGAGAAGAGCGTTCGCGATCATGAGACGGCACAGTGCTCTTGGTTGGTAATATATGATTAGAATACGCTATAAATGCGTTAGTGTATTTCTGGTCACATATCATCACACATGGAATAACATATACTTAAGCAACAATGAGTTTGTTTTTTATTTCGAATTACTCTAACCAAATTTAAAAAAATATTAACTGACATTTAAATTTTATAAAGTTTGATCCAAAATAAATTTTCTGTTAAAACTCACCTATCGAATTTTTCCGTTTTCCCAAAATTTTTGTTGCTTTTCTTAGCTGTGCGCTATAATAAAATGTTTGCTTCGGAAATCGCCTTATCACTGAAACTTTTTTAATGTAAGGAAATGTTTTTTTATTCTAACTACAAAATTTAATTTTTTTTATTTTACTTATCTAATTTACAGAGGACGAAATTACTATAATATGGCAAAATTGACTTACAATTTTAGCTTTAAAACTCTACTACAGAGCAATCGTTTTAATTTTTATATTCTTCTATATTTCTATAAACTTATTTATTTAAATACTTGGGGGCTTATTTATTTAAATATTCCCTTTTCACGACGTATCGAATAGTACATGTTTTTAAACAATAAATAACCGCTTGGTTTATATGTTGTATATCTCATTATATGAAAGTATTTTTATCATGAAACGAATCACTACACAGATAACGTTAAACTGAAGTTAATCAGAAGTGAAGCAAACAACATTTATGTAGCGATGATCGAGACGCTCACTGTTTAAGTACGTCTAAACGATTATTCTTTCTTGCAAGTTTAGAAACACAAATGTATGTATATATGTAATTGTATGCAGTAAGTTTTGCACGCATTTTTATGCTGTAGGTTTCGTTTATCACCTATAGTGTTTCATCTGTTCTAACTTTTTAAATATCACTAGAGACATATAATTTCATAACAACCTCATAAACGTGCGAAGGCCTAGAGAAGAAAATGAAGAAACGTCTTCGTAACGGGAAAGATAATATCTACGTTTATGGGTTGAAAAACACTAGAAATTCAATGCGAATAGTAAACCTAAAAGTTTATGGTCCATTATTATATAGTTTATATTTAAATAATTACCACATTTTTATACATAAACATGTTTGTTTTTTAAACAATTTTTTTTATTTTTTATACCAATATATTTATTATACAATCTATAAGTATCGCTGAACGAATTGGCTAGCCAATAAGTAGACTGAATAAGCATTTTCGTGAAAATCTAAAATAGCATAAAATAATTAAATGTATATTTAAAATTTTAAAATTTACTAAAAATATTCTTGTTTAGATCTTATGTATAGTCAATTCGGGTAATCGAGAACAACTCAAGTCTTACAGGTATTATTAAGTTTGAATAAATTAAAGAATATTATTTAGTTTGAAATTTGTTTCGAAAGACAACCTAGTCTATGGCCAGTGTTTGTAATTTTGTTTGACACTAGTCAAAGGACTTCCGATGTGCTAAATTTAAAAAAAAGTGAATTCAAAATTTTTCTATATTTCCAATCCGCAATTTTATGGTGAAAAAGTTAAAGTAATTTAATTATATATATTTGTGATGTAAGAGGATTCTTTTATATCATTTCGTTTTAGAGGATAATTTAAAAATGAGCGGAAATGGGAATATATACTTATGTTGCTTTGAATATATGAAAAGGTGATTAAGGGTAAATACAAATTATTGTTTCAGTGTTATTCAATTGAGGAAATTAAGCGTGCCGTAGAAGACGTCGTAACAAAAAAGCGAAGGTATCGTGATTAAATTAATTATTATGAAATATCGATGTCACCTATTATCACGGAATTTTCGTCGAATAAAAAGTATGTCAAGTTTTTCTGATAAGATACAAAAATATGTCTTAAAATGTGTTGCAGTATGTTCTTGGTTAGGTTATCCATATCATGAAGAAAAGTATTACAGGTTTGTTAAAAGACACCCAGAATCGTCAAAGAAATTCTGCAGAAAACTGTGAAACAAGCTTCGAAACCTCTTAAAATAAAAAAATAATGACAATTGCAAAATAATGAAACAAACTTGCTTACACTTGTGTAGCGTAATTGTAAATCTTTTTTCGATTCCGCCGCATTAGCTCATCATAATAATCAATAAAAGCAAATGTTTTGAACAAAAAATTCAAAAAATTAACATCGTTTCTTTAATGAAGAGATGTCGATTCGCAAGGTTTTATTTAATGACAAGTCTATTTTGGGGTTTATTTAGTTTGGTTGAATTCGATGGAACAAGGGCTTAGTTCGATGTCCAATATGCAAAACGACCGATCGGATTGCTTAAAGTTCAAAGAACTTTTGTATTTAGGATTTTACCTTTTGTATAGTTAATCAATATTTGGAGAGACTAACTTGGTCTATCCTGGACGCGGTTTTTATGAGTTTGTCGAAGTAGATAATATTCCTGTGTTACGTATTGCGCTATTGTTAATATCATAAACAAAATAATTAACAGATTGCTTCATATGTTTTTCGTATATTCAAAATAATTTACAATGATTTTCTCCCCGTTCTTAATTTTTTTTAATTTGAATAAAATACGATGGATTTTATTCAAATTAATTTTAAGAATGTTTTTATATATTCTTATAATTCAGATATATTATAAGAATATATATATATATATATATATATATATATATATATATATATATATAAATATAATATTAGAAGAATTCTAGTATTAGGATCAAACAGGGTAATTGTAAACGGAATACAAGTTTGCAAAGTGGGTTATTTTAATTTAACATATTACGTAAGTAAATGAAACAAAGCATATTAAGGATTTGCATATTATAATAATATAGTATAACGAAATACAATTTATTTAAATTTATGCATTCTTAATTTTTATACCAATATGTTTATTATTGTTTCGGAAAAAATTACATAATTTGAGATTTGTACATTTATTAGGAAAGTATGTTATATTAAAATAGTATCCCATCAAAACACACTGCAAAAGGGGCTAAGTTCCTCTGTGAGAAATTAGCCGTAAAAAGTGGTGGAATAAATCGATTTCTTGCAGAGCGTCGTTCGAGACATGTAAGGGATTTAGAAATTTGTTTTTGCCTTTATTGGTTATTATATCAATTATAATATTGAACTTGACTGCGATAAATTTTTATCTCTTACTTCTTGTCATGTAATAAAATCTACAAAGTTAGTAGAATTATTTTTTGTATAACTTTGGTTGTTAAAGTGATAAAAAGTTGAAAATATTGACTGCGGTTAAATAAAAAAAAGTCTTATTTAATTTGCCTCTTAATATTTCTGTATATATATTTTTATGTAGGTAATATTGAAATATCTGCGGGTTAATATGCTTTAGCACTAGGCCAAATTTCTAGTTTCTACCTCAAGCAGTTTTTGAAGAAAACTGCGGCAGTTATTTTTAAAATATATCTATACTTTACTTGCATAAATATCTAAATAGCTTTGGAATTAGTATAATTTGTGATATCTCACATGATATAAGAAGACAAAAATCATTTTTCCATCACTTTATTCGCTCCTTGTAAAGGTTCTTAGTAAATATTTACAAGTGTTATTCTTTAATGTAAATAATAGTCAATACGCTTTATCACGGTGCCAAATTTAATTTTTTTACGTAAAAATATTTTTGGGAAAAATGACGAACAGGTGAATGGGCGGACTGATACGTCAATGATTTTACAAATGTACCGTTTTTTCCCTTTATTTATTTATGTATGTACTTTAGTGCATCTAATTGATACATATGGAGGACTTATTGCTACGAGAGCAATCTCTTACAGTCAACCAGAACACCAGTCCAGCCCCGCTCCACGAGCGATAGGGAATCGAACCCGGATCCCCAGGTGCGCCGCTCATTCAAAGACTGTATGTCTTGTGACCAACTCAATACACCACGGCGACGACATTTATGGTAGGATCTTTAAAATAAGTCTATTATTTTCTTGAGAAATAAATTGTACAAAATTATACAACTCGAATTATTGAAATATTTACAATAAATATTGAAGTAAACACATAAAGAGAATGTATGTTCCGACTCGTGATAAGTATTAACAAATCAATAATAAATCAAAAATAATCAAATAATCGAGTTTATGTAGCTTGTGCTGCTTTATGATAGCCACGTTTATACATATACACATGATAACCTCACACTGAACCGGTACACTTGTTTGGATTATTGCCATAAAGGTGGCTCTAATCTTTTAAATGTTAAAGGTCTGTGTTTTAAGTGGAGTTGTCTTGATGGACGAAATCAACAATAAATTGTGGTAAACAATAGATGATATTAAACAGGCTTCATGGATAAACCAGGGTATGTAAACATTTTGTGTTCTCAGTATTTTATCCAAACTTATGTAGTATCTGTGGCAGTCACTTGGCAGCATATCGGTGTGCAAAGGAGATTTTTTTTGGTATCGGTTATTTTTGAATGGTTCTGCCATATATTATGAATTTTATGGGAGAATTTAAGAACACATCACCTTTTGTGACAAGTAAGTCGAATGATCCAGAAGTTACTTTCGTTAATTTATAACTTTATCTTACCTTACTTATGTTAACTTACCGATACAACATAATTGGCTAACGAACAAAATAATTGGCTACGGATAAACTGTTCATATAACCATTTTGTTGCCTATTGAACTATGTTTTAATTTAGTGGAAGAACTCAATTTAATATTATTGAAAATTGTAGTCGGATACAACATAACTAATGGCATAAAGTCTATAGAACACAGCGACAAAGTGTTCCAAAGTAGACCCAAAAATATAACGTGAAAACGGATTCAAATTTAAAAAAAAAATAAGGGTACAAAATAACTTATGACACATTATGTGCTGAAGACGACCGAAAACGAAGTCTGCTCTCATGCGTCTAGCTGCATTCGGGTTGCTTTAAGCACCTACCCTGCCGTATCACACCAACTTCACTTCTGGGCATGGCTGTTTCGCCATTAGAATCTTCTTTGTGCGATTTAAAATATAGGTAGCAGCATTTATTGATGTATTTAGGTATATCATGCACTTATGTCATTACCACGCGTCGGATAGGTAGGCACTCATTTCTTGTTGTTGTACTAATGAAATATAAAAAAAAATTGAAAATATTAAATTCGCGTATCCTTTGATGGAATAAAAACAAAAATTAAATATTGCTCATAATGAATCTGTATATTTTTCTAAAAACGTAATATGAATTGGTTAAGGAGTTTTTACGGGATGCGTGCATAAACAACCACACAAACAGAAAAACATATAAAAATTCCAAAAACAATATTTTTTGATTTATTAATTTTATTATGATTTTAACATTTTTTGTTCGTAAATAGTCCTTCAATGTACAGACAGCCCAATTCTACAGTTTTATTATATGTGTAGATAATTACAAATAACAAATGTAACTCTTACCATTTAAAACCGATTGTGTCGAAATTTAACACGAAGTCGTCGTTGACGTGATACAACTACGCACACAAAGGAGGTATATAGAATTTGAGGATGAACATTTTTTTTGTCACTGACTAGATGATGTCCGATCTAGTATTGTATCATTAAAGAGGGTTTTTAAAATGCAATAGAAAATATCCAGTAATATTTTCTAATACGGTACCGAATTTAGTTTTGGCTTCGTTATGAATTTGAAACCAGAACATTGTTAAGATGTTTTGATGATGAATTTGTTAAGATTTAGGCAAACCGTATGACTGCAACATCAGACTGAGAAATTGGAATCCGTGTTCAATGAGAGAATTTTATTTGGAACCCAAAATAGTAACTTAAAGACAGCAAATCCTTAAATCTTTCGATTTAAGCAGGCAGTACTTCCACAGAGCCAAGACAGGATTACAACAGAAGATCAGCAATAATAATTTAAAAACACCAACAATTTTAAAACTCTTCATTCATCATTGTTTAGGAAGGCAGTACCCTTGTAGCATTAAGAGTGAGGACTTGGAGATCGGAGATTTATGACAGAGTCTTTGTTTGAAACCCACAATACTAATTTAAAAACAGCGAATCCTCAAGTTCTCTAATTTTGGCAGTCAGTACCCATGTGACTTCAGGATTGAGAAGTTGGAACCCGAGGTTCAACGACAGTCTCTGCTTGAGACCCACAATAATAATTCAAAAAGTTCTTATATTTACCTTTTTTGAAAATTTGGAATTTTTCCATATTGAATACATTTAAATTAATTAAAACTTTATTGCACTTTTGCGTCATTATTATTAT
The DNA here is from genome assembly GCA_039881145.1 of Druceiella hillmani. Classification (NCBI taxonomy): domain Eukaryota; kingdom Metazoa; phylum Arthropoda; class Insecta; order Lepidoptera; family Hepialidae; genus Druceiella; species Druceiella hillmani. Next base: position 19,430,679 of record JAYKKI010000007.1, read on the forward strand.
TGTTTTTTAAATTTATGATTTAAAATTAAAGAAAATAAAACCGCTCAGTTCATTATTTGAACTGAGCAGTTTTATTTTCTTTAATTATATATTATGAAAAAGGTTATATATTATGGAAAGGTGTACTTATATGATCAAAAAAAAATTTAAAATCGATTACGTTATTACTTCATATTTAGTATGCATTTCAGCATCTAAAAGTAAGTTTTTCATATGTTAACATTTTCCATAAGTAAACACTTTTAGAAACATTTTTGTTAGCACAGTGAATTACTGGTAATAAAGCCAAATAGCCGGATTAATATTGTCAAGGATTAAAAGACGGTGGCATACAAATTTTATTTTTCTTATTTCTCGCTTTATGGTTGTATATTGATTTTACTTTTTAGTTTAATTACCTTATAATTTTTATTAAAACAACATTCATTTAAATGTTTAAAATATTATTAACATGCAAAACCTATGATTGAATCTTTGACTACTTTTTTAAATATTTCGATGAAATTCCGCTTCTCATTGGCAATATTAGTATTAATATTATGATCTATGTGCTTTAAATTGTGATAATGATTTACTTTTCATATTTATTCAAAATGTTACAATGTGACATACATTGTTGGTGCAATTTATTAAAGTGTAATTTTTTAATTCTCTTTGTTATAACTTTAATTAAATTACTTTATATTTTAGGGTCTGTAAATGCGTTTATTGTGTTACTTATGTGGCTAAATGTTCTTTAATAACAACATTGGCTTGAGCGTTATATGCATTTAAATTTTAATAGCTTCATGACGAGTTTATCTTAGTTATTTCTGGTAATTATATTTCTTTTTATTTGGCAGTGCTTTTGACGGTTCACAAGCCGTGAAGTACCTTTGGTTTCGGTATGATGTTCATTCATCAAAAGACTTACTAAATTTTTCATCTTCAGATAAAAACTTTCGATTTCATCTTTTAGCTCTTCCTCTTTTCGGCCGTAATTTTCAAATAAAATTTGTCGTAAATTATTTCCAGATTTAGACATTTTGTGCCCAGCTTATTGGAAAAGTAAAACCTCAGGTCATCTGAAGTAGACAGCGTATGAAACAATATTCTGTCTAATGCCACCACGCGAGAAACTATTTCCATAGTAGAGTTTGACTGCTATTCTGATGAATACTTTTTACATATTTGTGTAGTCCATTAGTGGTTCCACCTACTGATTTTAATATTTTGTTGTATGTTTTACATTTCACATTAATTTCATGTTTTTTCGCAAAGAAAATGTCGCCAAATGGATTATCTGTCATCGGAGCCCGAGCTAACTTCTTTGAAATCCATTGCTATCAACTCAGACTTGAAAGAAATAAAGCAAACTTTACGTTCACCATTTACACGTAGGTACATTTTGTCACACATTGCTGATTTATTTGACATTATTGTAAGCATTGCATTTAACGATACTTAACAAGTTATACGTAACGAAATCAATGCAGTTCGCAGAATTCACATTGGTACTTAATATTTTTACTAATATTTGTAGCTTGGTATGATATGACCATTCGCAATCTAACTCAATCGGTAAATAATTATAAACCAATGACGCATCGCACGCTCGTATAAAGTTATCCGTCACATGAGTTTGCGAGTAACAACACGGCACGAATGAAAGCGCAGAGCGCCGAATAGATTGGCGGGTTTAGAACATTAAATTTTAAACATATAATACAATCAACATTTTTCGGTTAAATAATCACTAGTCTAAGACAATATCACATAGTTCAAGAGATAAGATTTTGTTTTTTAATTACGAAAATAACACAATATCACAATTTAATTAAGTAATAAGTTTAAGTAGATTATAACGGCATCAACAATTATTATCAGTACCTATTCAAAACGATTACAAATCACATCATAACTTTAATAATAAAAAAAGAATCTAAACGACATTTTTTCAGAATTTAAATGGTAAAATAATCTTTTGTTGTTTTAAATTAGTCTCATTGTTTTTTTTCTTTTAGAGAAGAAACAATACATACGACTAGTGACTCGAGGTAGTATGAATATAGGGAACTAACGGCATCTAGGCTTTGGTTGCACAATAAGCTGCGCATATGATTACAAATATAGCCTGCCGAAGAAAAAATCCCCTCTGCCTTGACGCTTGTTGATACTGAGATATTTGTATTTGTATAAATTATACCCTCGATTATCACCATCCTCTAAAACAGCTATATCGATTCTAAAAGTAGTAATTATGTCATTATTAGTTTCAAGAGTTTGAATTCTACTTTGTAAAATAATAACTTGTTTTAATTCTTCATCCAATTCATCTCTCTTTCCGTGATTGTTCAGATTGTGAGTATTAGAATGTTAAAGAGTCTCTATTTTAATTTCATGATCTCCTTTTTGCTGGTATACGGATTCTTTCCGCGCTCAGCTATTCTGACATAATGGGTATGTGCGCTGCAAACGTTGGACAATATCATTGAACATTTTTGTGCAATAAGGACGCGAAAAACATATAAATCTTCGACCTCTATATTTGTAAAGACAATACTTGAATTTATTAAATAACGCAGAGTCGCAGCTTGCTTGAGTCTTCGTTCCAAATAACGTTTTTGGAGATGTGTTACTACTTTCTGACTTATATATGAGTTCAATCAATTTTCTCAGCGCAAATTTTACTGTAAAATCTGCTGTAACCAGTGATGCATCCCGACGACACAAGATTTCAGTAATGGTTTTTATAATGTCGAAAATCTTATGGAATTCCTAGTGTACCTGTGGTTTCGGATTGATATTCATTCATCAAAAGAGTTACCAAATGTTTCATCTTCAGATAAAAACTTTCGATTTCATCTTTTAGTTCTTTCTCTTTTTGGTCGTAATGTTCAAATAAAATTTGTCGTAAATTATTTCCAGATTTAGGTTTTTTGTGCTCAGCTTTTTGGAAAAGTAAAACGTCAGGTCATCTGAATTAGACAGAGTATGAAACGATATTCGGTCTAATAAAATTTCGCCAAATGGATTATCTGTCATCGGAACCAGAGCTAACGTCTTTGAAATCCATTGCAAACTTGCTATCAACTCAGACCTGAATTGAAAGAAATAAAGCAAACGTTACGTTCACCATTTACACGTAGGTACATTTCGTCACACATTGTTGATTTACTTGACATTATTGTAAGCATTGCATTTAACGATTCTTAACAAGTTATATGTAACGAAATCAATGCAATTCGCAGAATTCACATTGGTACTTAATATTTGAAGCTTGGTATGATATGATCACTCGCAATCTAACTCAGTCGGTAAATAATTATAAACCAATGATGCATCGCACGCACGTATAAAGTTATCCGTCACAAGAGTTTACACGCTAGTAACACCACGGTACGAATGAATGCGCAGAACGTTGAGCAGGCTGGTGGGGATAGGTACCGGTGGCTGTTTCATAGATGCCAACCGCCAATGAATGGCGAGCACGCCAAACAACGATGTTGCCAGTTTGACCATTGCGAATATGAAATTATTATTTGCAAAGTTGCAGCTCAGTAATGAGGAAAATGTGCTGTATTCCGACACCGGAAATTTCCGGGAGCATGTCATAGTGCAGAGTTATTATCAATAGTATTCGATTTCTCACGTGAGGGAACTAAATCGGACATTCAGATTCTGCCTTAACAAAATGTTTTTAAGATTTTCAATCACTTTTTAATTTTATTGGTCGATCATTTAATTCTAGAACAGCCATTACAATATTGTTTTACGACATTCAGATGCTGGATAATAAAAATATGTATTATTTATATATGTATTATGTATATGCAGTATGTACAAATGAGGAATGTTTAATCATCGAATTTACAATTGTCCTTTATGGAGATGTGTGCGTGTGTGCCTGCGTGCATGCGTGCGTGCGTGCGGTCTTGCGTGCGTGCGTGCGAGCGTGTGTACGTGCGAGCGTGCGTGCGAGCGTGCGTGCGTTCGTGCGTGTCTGCGTTCGTTCATGCCTGCATTCGTGCTTGCTTGCGTGCGTGCGTGCTTGAGCGCGTGCATGCATGCATGCATGCGTGTGCCTATGCGCGCGTTTATTATATAAAATATGTGTGTGTTTATTACATAAAATTTATCCTGATGATAAAATATTTACTAGGTTAACTCTTAAGAACGGTGAATTGTGGAGCAATGGTTTGGGAATATGCATATTTTTTTCACATTTTGTACAAGGTTATCGGATGGGATATAGTTCTAGTCTAACTATTATACATGAAAATGTGCTGCAAGTTGGAAGAAGAACTTAAGAACATAATGTTAACATGTACATGTTTACATTAATTTCAAAGAATTAGAATCCTGCAAAATATGTCACTACGAAATAATGGAAATTTTTATGAAAAATTCATGGCTGTTTAATTTTTTAAGTTTTTTTTGCACTGGCAAAATGATTAAAAAAATCATAAAATTAACCTGTCTTTTAATTTCTGGCATCCGTTCGCTCATTTAGCAATTAAATTGGTCCTGGTGCAGTGGCATACATTTTGTTTAATATATTGGGTATTTAATTTAATTCGTATTGAAAATAAAACTATAATGTAGCAGTGAATATATGGATAAACAAAACTTGTCTGCCGTACCTATTTCTCCACTTATTTGATATTGAGTTTGTTTTTGTGGTTTTTATTGTTATAATTTTGTAATGATACGTTACATAAACATCCAAATTAATTAGTTTAACTGAAGCTCCATATTAAATTCCTGACTATGAAATATTTATGAACACTATTTCACTGTTCTCAAAAGTTCTACACTGTCCACCGTCATTTGGTTCGAATTGCAACTCGCCGCGCTACGTTGCACGTCACGACACCATCTGGCAACATCGCGCGAAACCTCGCTGTGCAGAGCTGTAGGGCGATATTTACTCTATACCCTTCGTTTCTGAAGTATCTGTAATTGTTTACTTTCATTAGACCGCGGGCTGGCACCTTCACGTTGTCCCGGTCGGAATTAATCCTAATTGAGCAAGAGAGGCAAGAAAATATTTTTAGGAAAGAAAATTAAAAAAAAAAAATAATTCGTAGCTCATATATTTAACTATGTAAAATATAACTCTATTATAGTACTTTTAATTTTTTTCAATAAATCAGAAGGTTCTCAATTATACGCTTGTTTCTTAGGGTCTAGTGTTTTAAAAGAAAATATTAAACAGCGTATATCTCAATTACAAAAAAATTTATTATTTTCACAATTTGAAACATTTACAAAGAATATTACACACACTTCATTAAACCTTCTTAGCTTCAAAATTTCTTATACGTTCGTGGAAAATATATTAGACAATATATTTATATAGTGAATAAATAAGTACAATTTGTGAATATTTTAACAGAAATACTGTACACCTCTAAAACGTTTGTAATATCTAAGTATATATGGAATCCTCGTAGTGCGAGTCCTACTTGATCCTAACACGTTCATTTTTATTTAAGCGTATCGATTACAACCGCGGCGAACATTGTGAAAGAAACTTTATGATGTGCATAGTATAGCGGTTGTATTTCAACTCTATGGTTTCCACAGAAAAACTTAGATGATTTATCTTGTAAAAATATATAATAATATTGCATCTTTGACGCACCAAGGAAAGAAGGCATTATGGCAATGATAACAACACGTTTTAAAAGTAAACCAAAATATGCTTACATTTATATAATTATTCAAGAAACATTTATATAATTGCAAATTTGAATTTTTTTTTACAATTTAGTGCCAAGTATAACAAAAGCCAACTTGTCATATGTCAAATAATCTGTTAATTGAACGAGTTCTAAATATGTGTCTTTATGTACAACCTACCGATTTCCTTCCTGAAAATGAGGTGAATTATCTTTCTGGCGTATTTTTTTTTGAAAATCATAAATATTACCCATCATGTGCTTTATATATATGGTATTTTTCACCATTATCTAACCATTAATTAGACGAGGAAGCCATTCTTAATGTTTAATATATATATATATATATATATATATATATATATATATATATATATATACATATATATATATATATATATGTATATATATATATATATATATATATATATATATAAAGTCTTTTGCAAAAAAACGGGCACTTACAGGAATAAACCATATCAGAGTTATTTTATTATTATTTGATGCATTTTATATGGCGATATGATGAGAATATTGTTATTTATTATTGAGATATCGTTTTTACCTACTTCAGTCGTTACAAATGCGAATAAATAAAAAAACGATGTAAAGTCCGCAGACGAAAGTTTATTTTTGAATATTTTTTATTAATTTAACATAAAATTTGAAAGTTTGGTAACGAGTATGGCCTCCTCTAGCTAAAATCAATGCGCTTAATCTGCGTGCTTTCGACGACGTTTTTTATCATTTCCTGAGGAATACGTTCCCATTCAGCGAAGATAACATTTTTAAGGGCCTGAATGTTGTCTGGAACTGGTTTTATGGCTCTGACGCGTCGTTTGAGATTATCCCATATATGTTCAGATTGAGGTCGGGACTGCTAGCTGGCCAGTCTAACTGACGAATTCCGGCTTCCTGCATATACGCATCTCACATTATACTGTTGAGACACATAACATTGGCTACAGCCTTCTTCAAGCAGCGCAATAATTTTACTAGCTCTTATCGTTTTTTCAACCATACTGAGAACAGCAAACAGAAAAGAACTAATGCAGCAAACAGCAGAAATTTAATTAAAATTTATTCGTTAAAATAAAAAACGTAACAAATGAAAAAGAACTTAATAAGAGTTGGATTTCATTTACAACCAAAAAATGCGTTTTTGTCAGTGAAAGAGAATTTTCATTCAAAAAGAATCAATTTCAAATTTAGAACGTTGATTTTTATGTGCCAGAATACACTATACTTGCCAGTAACAATTACAATTAATACAACCTTTTAAGAAATAATATTTTGTCAATAATATAACAAATTCAAAACCGCCCATTTTTTATGCAAAAGAGTGTATATACACATGAGAGTGGTTTGTAGATATGCGCGATATAATACCTCAGAAGATAATGTGATATTACATCATATTTAATGGCGAGTAATATCGCATAATAGTGTCACCGTCATTATAACATTACTTGCATATTAAATTATAAACTACGTAATAGTATTCAACCAGCAGTTTCCGTGCAGTTTCCAATGAGGAATTAAATATGACCTTTGCATTATTTAAGCGAGTCACCTAAACTATTCTCAGAACCCCAATACTCGTTCACAAATTAAATTTAATTTGTGGGGTTCCAAGAATATTCGTAGGGCTCTAAGAATTTTATTTCATGCTTAATTATTGATGAAAATAAAAGGGCACATCTGGCTCTTAAGATTGGTAAACTTTTATCATAATGTTTCGTAGGTTTTTTTTGTTAACAACATTTAAATTTATTTATTTACAACAATTTCTCATTTTTTATTATTTCCTATGGTTTAAGTAATTTGGCATCAACCGAAAAGAAAATAGAAAGAAATAATATTACCACTTTACAAGTGAAGCAAAAAATGATTTGCTTAGCATAAGTATGTAATATCCTTAAGTGAGTTCATCTAGACGCTCAGGCGGTTCTTTATCTATGCTCAAATCGAACAAGACGTAAGAAAAGTGAATTTAATATTTCGCCATACACGCATACGCACTCAGGTACACTAAGTATTTGATCGCGGCTTGACTCTCATGAATTTCTTTATTTATCCATTCATAAAATACACTAAGCTGTGGTTAATCGCAACGTATTATCAGTAGACTATTTTTAACTCTTCTTGTTATGAAATAAATGAACCTTATCTCTGTTATTTTCTAGTTTTTAAGTAATATAACGGTTAAAACTACATTTGTATTCATTCAATTGTTTTTGTGATATAATAAGATATATGTTTTTATTTTTTTTATTTAAATACTTGCAGTCGTATATTTTATTTATAAAAATATAATATACTATTTTGTTATTGGGATTAGTTAATGAAAACTCAACCAAAATCCATTCACATATTTTTACATCATGCATATACGAACAAAGCAGGATACGTTAACGTTTAAATATATGCATTTTTTTTAGTGTAGACGGAATATAAGCTCATTTCCCAAGCTTTTCTGCTCTTCTTTACCGGATGTGATGCAGTAACCATTTCAGGATAGGGTGTATGCCAAACATGTCTTATTCTAGACGAGTTTGAAGCAAAAAGTTTTCTAGCGGTGTGCACATTTTTATCCGTAACTTATATGTTTATGTGTTATTCAACTAAATACTCTGCACATAAATGTAGAGGCAGAGTTGAATTTATTACTTTCTAACTTTGAAAATTATAGAGGGCGTTCAAGAGTATCTCGTTAATTGTAATATTCAATACTAATGTTAGCTTCGTGGAATAGTATAACAAAACAATAGGAAACAGTTATTTCCTCTATCAGAAATTAAATGGGTAGTGGCTTTTTTTGCTGAACGTCTCGTCAATTTCAAAAGCTCCAATGATATCAAAAGTCCAAAACAAAGATCAAAAACAAAACAAAAAACAAAGATCTTCCTGCGCGTATCGCAGGGCACAATGAAATGCGCTAACATTTATTTTTTAGTAAATTAAAACAGGGTTTTGATTGAATACTAAGTATGCATATTATTCCATTTGCGAAATGTAAGACATAATATATTGTTTATTTTATATTTATACATATAATCGTTGGTGCGTCTGTTAGTGATTACATAACTTCTGAACTACTTGACCGATTGAGGTCATATTCACATGATATACGAGTATATATTTTATCAAGACCCATCGTCTTCATAGTTTTTTTTAAGATTTGACGTGTGGTGTTGTAGTCAACCTATTAACAAATTCTTTATAATGGACTTAAATGAATCGTATCTTGGTTTAACGAAATACGAGCCATCTACCTGAAAGGATAGAACAACGTCTGCTGGGTCCGATAGAATTGTAGAGCAATCGGAAAAAATTCCATAAAAGATTTTCGCTTAAAATAAACGTAAGATTTAATCCTTCATCTTTTTTTATACCTCAATATTATAAATTCAATGCATTTGTTTTAGTAGATTAATTATCTTTCAATATAAATTTTATGAAACCAAAGTTAAATGCTATAAATTTTCTGTGGCAACCATGAAGTTTGATAATTTGAAGGTTCCATGCTGATGAATAATGAGTAGAGATTCCCTAGCAACAAAAAAAAGTGGATACGAATAACTGCAAACTAAGAAAGATAGATTTTATTATTAATGTGTGTTTATTGCTTCTACACATTCTATGCTTAACATTTTTAAAAACTTCATATATTGGATAATTTTGAAGATATGATATAAAGAAATAAAATAACAATACAAATAAGAATTTTCACTTGAATAAAATACTAATAATTTTAAATATACTAATATAACTTGAAAGTCGTTGAAAGTACTTGATTTTGATAAATTATTATTGTTGATTAAATATTAGTGTTTGATTTTGATAAATTATTATTGTTGATTAAATATTAGTGTTTGTTTTTGATAAATTATTATTTTTGATTAAATATTAATGTTTGATTTTGATAAATTATTATTGTTAATTAAATATTAGTGTTTGATTTTGATAAATTATTATTGTTGATTAAATATTAGTGTTTGATTTTGATAAATTATTATTGTTGATTAAATATTAGTGTTTGATTTTGATAAATTATTATTTTTGATTAAATATTAGTGTTTGATTTTGACAAATTATTATTAGCTATTTAAATTTTTTCTCCCTAATATTTTCTCTTTCCGTTTCTCATTCAGTCCTTCACCATGTCACGCGGTGCAAGTCTATAAATCGTTGTTAAAAGGTGTCGTAAAAAATGGCTGTTTGGACGGAACTTACGACTACTTTGGACTCATTAAATTAGGTTTTATAGATATAAATGGTTTCATTTGTTTATAATAGTTTAATTTATAAAAAATTGTGTCACCGTTTAAAAGGTTTGAGTTTAAATAGGGAAAAAAAATGTTTACCAATATTGTTTTGAAAATAAATAAATTTATTACAACGTAAAGATACTCAATGATTATTACATTTGCTCCTCGCTCATCACAAGTACCCAGCAATAAGTATTTTGTAAAATACTGCTATGATGATAATAATCTTCTGACAATTGTAGCAGTATTGCAGTTTTGTATGAAATAGTCGTATATCAAACGTACTTGCACCACTTTTTCCATAGTTTCTATTTCGTCACATGATATAAATATTTGTCCAGTCTAATGGCAGTCGTATTTGCACGCTTGGGGGCAATGTAATTAATATTTATACAAAATAATTTTTCGCTTGTTTCTAGATATTTTTACATATTCGTCACAAATTAACCCTAAATAACTATTGTTGACACCAGAGATCAATTGTTCTAATTTTAGCGCGCGCACCTACGCATTGCACCGCTTGACGTAATTAGTGCTAGGGGAAGCGAAAGGATTGTGACCATTGAATTTTAAAGCAGCATAACTAAGTTATTTTTAAAGATATTTAAATAAATTGTTGACAAAAAGTTTCGGATTTTTCAGACTCTGACACAATATTAAACAAAAGTGGCAAGTAAGAGTGGAACTAACACTACGAAGATTCCGTAATTTAGGTATTTGTAAACGTTTAATGGTACATAATATTCCTAGTAAACTATTTACACAATTTCAATTTTTTTAGAACGAAAATATATTGCCATATTTAAATAGAATATTTTTATGTGCTAAAACTACAAATTAACAATTTCGGATTAATTTATCCCTGTACGTGTCCTTGTTTTTTGCCAAATTTGATAATTCTATGTCAACGAGAAGAACCCAAAAGGTTTGGATTTATTTGGGAGTATCAAAGTATGCACCATAAATGGCCGTATTGTTTGATTGCGTTGATTGAGAAGCTTGATTTTTACACAAATATATTCACAAACATTTCCTCGGAAATGATTGGACGTATATATATATATATATATATATATATATATATATATATATATATATATATATATACATATATATTATGGATATTATATGTTCATTTAGTTCTATTTATATTTTGATAAGACTACACAGTTTAAATAATTCATTGTTTTTATCACAAAAATCATTAAAATTATTCACCAAAAATTAGTTTACCAGCCATTTACGTGCTATATTACAAGCACTTTATATTGAAGTACATAGAATTCGAAAATTAATGATGATTCTCCTTAATATCGGAAGTAGCAGAAATATCTTGTATGACTTTTACGAAACACATATGCTCCTTTCATTCTTGGTGTTAATTTTATCGGAACAGCACCTAATCTTCTTTAGCGTGGTCACTTTTTAAGAAATAATGATTCAGTACTGACTAAGAAGCAAATGTTTGTGTCTTTCACAAATGTCTATTTTCTGACACAATGTTTATTCCGTCTTCGACTTATTTGATGCTAATTCCTACATCATTCTTGACGTTTTTGCTGAATTATCAAAAACATTTTTAATTAATTATACTACTGAATGAAAAATGCATATCTATGCATAGCGCCTGTGCATAGATATGCATAGGCGATATGCATTTTCGTGACATGGTTTACTGGAAAAAAATTTGATTGTCAGCAGTATTTTTTCGGATCTCACTACTCAAGTGTCTTTTTTTGTTATTTTTTTTAAACAAATTTTGTTTATTAATAGAATTCATATACAATTTCCTTCCTCCCACGCTCGGGGGTGCTCAACAGTATCTCGTTAAAGCCCATGTTGATTATGAATATGTATATTTTCTCTCTAGACAAATTATTTTTTTTTATTATGCGGCGCATTTTGTATGTAATTTCAAAGCTATCATAATTTAATCGAGCGTAATTGTGTGAATTGTTTTAATAGTTTTTTAAAATTTTTTAAATGGACACTATGTTTACATCGGTTGCCAAAATTTTTATTTTTGTCGTAATATTATAAACACGATGGTTTTCATTTATTGGTCACCTAATAACTATGCATGACATTTCTACCAAATTTGGCATTCCCATATTTCATGTAACGAAATAATATACAGGTTGCTAATCCTAGAATATCAATACACGAAAAGTGTGTTTGGATATTTGTTACTCTATCACACCCAGACAGCTGACAGATTTTTTTGAAACTAAATGTCGTGGATATTATAATATTTACTTCATATATGAAAATGAGAAAATGAGAAACTTTGCTCAATTTATTCAAGTAATTGGACGAAAATTCACTTTTTGACCTCATTAACATTGCAATATTTTATTTTTCCGTGAAATAACTTTCTTTTCTATGTTCTTCCGATTTATCCAGATATTGCCTATATCGTTAAAACCAAAATTTAAAAACGTGAAATGAAGTTACGTTTGAAAGTTTGTGCCAAAGAGTTAAAGAATAAACAAAAGCATAGGTTTACTGCCATCATCATCTTGAATGCAATTCGGTTCGTTGTTGATGTCACAAATATCAACATATGATCAAAATAATTTTCCTAATAAGAACCACTCAAATAACAAATTCGGCAAATGGAATCATTGCCCAGAAACCAATTGTAAGATGGACGCAGATGTCAAGTGCTCAAATTTACATCGTCATCATTGCGTACGTACGGCAAATGTGAAACTGTATGTAAGGGGTGAGTAAAATTTAAAAGGAAGATATTACTTGCGATATATTATAATACACAGATTCTTTGTATTTTACGGTTATCTAAAAATACAGATATTGAATTAATATAGGAATGTCCAGGACGGAAAGTATGAGCCAAGATGAAAAAGAACTTTCATTATAATTTATTGTCGATGCTATAAAGGTTTCTACAAAAAGTCATTAAAATACTTTTTATAGAAGTTTAAAATTCTTTATCACGTCCCGATTATTATCTTACTACTATTCTTGGTAATGAGATAAGCATTGTAACTTGATCGATTTTATTTGAATTAGTGAATTGAAAAAACAATATTGGAAATCTCCTGACCTTTAATGGTTGCTGTTATCTTCGTTAAAAAGCAAAAAAATATTGAAATTATCCATATTGGCGTAAAAAGTATCAAACGATTTGAACCACATGCCAGTTGCTAATTCGAACTTCATATACAATATAAAACTAATAGACAATTATTGGTTCTATGTCTATTTAAGTAAATTTTAAAATTACTTCATTCATTTATAGACTACTTAAATTGAATACTAGTTCTTTTCCGTTTTGTTTTTTTAATTGTACCTTTTAATTTATTTGTCAATTGTATTCACTTTGTTGTTGTTGTAGATATTGACCTTATTAAAAAATCCATGACTTGCTTCCAGACATTTGTCATTACATATGTAAGAACTACTTTGTGCAATTAGTTATTAAAAGGGTTTAAAATGTTTATCAATAACGGTATGTTTCGTATGTTATTTCGGTATAAGCTAGTGAATGTATATATTACAAAATATATACATTCAAAAGACACATGACTTTTATAAATATCAATGTTATTTTCAATATGTATTTCTTAATATAATAACAAAGCATGCACAATATTTTTTGAAACACGATCACAGAATCTCATTGAACAAATATTGCCATACAGAAATCATTCGTAGTAATATTTCTATTCGTATGTCATCGCAGATGCAATAAATAAGTATTTAAGTAACAATGAGTTGGTCATTTGAGTTTAAAATTATGGTAACAATTATAAAAATGAATTAATTATATAATATTTTTAATAAAGTACAATCAATTTCAACCTAGCAGAAGTTTTTTATAAAAACACGCCAGCTGATAAGGGTTAATTATAACTACATATAATATAAACTTTTAACTATATATAATATACACTATTTTAAAATTTTCATTGATTTTATGACACTACTACTAAAATGTTTGCTTTGGAAATTACCGAATCGCCGAAATCTTGGGAAGATCTAAGGACAGTTTTTTTTTATTCTGCCTACTAAATTTACGAAAAACCTTCACTATCCAAGCAGCAAAAATTTGGATTCACCTGGATCCTGACATCAGGAAAATCACGTCTCTAAATATTTTCAAAGATCGAGTGAAAAAGTCCTGCATCTCCTAAAACCTTTTCCTTTGTGTCCTTGCCCTTTTCTGTCTTTCCCATCCCAAATCATGTCAATATTTTGTTTTCTTTTGTAATTTACTTGTGTATTTTTTTTGTCTAATGTGCTATGAAGAATTTCCATTGTAAAATCTCTTACAGTCTACGAACTAAATTTCAATACAAATTGTTATAGTCAACTGGAAGGGATTGCTCATGTAGCAATAAGTCCGCCATATGTACTGTACATAAAAGTTAATAATAATAATAATACATTTAAAACCTTTTTTCTTTTACTCCTCTAATTGAAGGAATACATGAATTAAATTTCTTTTAGTTGTAAATATTCATTTAGGACAGAATACTGGATGGCCTGAATAAATTTGGGTATTGTAATTTGCCTTTTAAATTTAATGACTGTGTATAAACCATCTATGAGCAGACGGCCAGGCTATAACAATATGGCGATTTTAGTCAATTTTGACCTGACATCTCCTCTAAATAGTGTAATCACATGTAATCTAAATATATTCTACAAAATTATTGCACTTGGATGCTTATTTCTTTGAATATTTTATTGTTATATCATATCAAAACGTACAAATCTAGTAATATATAAATAAGAACTCATTTGATATATTGTATACGTCATTTTATCAAAGCTGATGATTGTATGAAGTAACGAATCACCACAGCGATAATACTAAATGATTATTGATTAGGATTGAAGCAAATAACATTCATATAGCGGTGGCCGTGGCGGTTATTGTCCAAGTAATTCTAAACGATTCTTCGTCTTCGCAAGTTTACAAGTAAAACTAGGCTCTGTTGGCTACAACGTTTGGCTTGTTGAAGGAAATCAAAATTTTTAAATATTGTTAGCAACATAACACTTTCCAACGACCTTATTAATGAAAATAGGCCTAGAAAAGAAAATGACAACAAAGTAATAGTTTTAAGACCATGTTGTTGGTTTGTGCTTTGCTTAACCTGGTATTTCTTTAATTATTTGTTTTTTAAATAATTATTTAGTTTTTCTTTATATTTTCTTATTTTAGATGTTTTCTTTCTTTCGTTTTCAGTTTTTCGTTAATTGCTGGATGTAATATTTTGTATAACTGCTATCAGCGAATGATCAACAATTTTAGAACTAAGTTTCAGCTTCAGCTCTCTTAGCATTAAAAGAAATACATCGATTGTCAATGGTCAATGAAAACAATTCAGAATGATTGTATAAAAGCAAAGATTTGTTTTACGAAAAAATAATATTGTGAAAAATGTCATGAATTTTTCATTTTATTTTATTTCAATGAAAGTTAAGAGAGAAATTAAATAACGAAATTGAAACAATCGTATACTTTATGGTACAATATGTACTTTTTAGTGGCATCGACCAATTTATCGGCAAACCTATTTTAATGTGTTACTAGGAAATAATATTACTGAGAAAGAAAAAAAAACGAAAAAGAAATTCTATTGATTTCATTTGCATTCGACTCAATACACAATTAACTCAACTGTTCTAAAATCGTAATTCTCAAATATCTGTCCTGAATCTCAATAATTAATAAGGCGGGAAAGCAGAATTCAGAAGAAAGTAGAAAAAAACAATTCCAAGACAAAGGTTATTTATTTTTTTCTCAATTAGTTCAAACTCTGTTATGTGATTTTCGTAATAAATACTCATTGTAATAATGATATAAACCGAGACGTAATGTTATGAACTTTGTCCAAGTATAAAATTTCAATTGAAAATTATTTTTATCATTTGGATTGACCCTCACGCAACGCTACAAACTATTGGAATAAATTGGAGTAATTACGGGATATCAAAGCGACGATACTCGTCCTTCGTAGTGACAAACTCGTCGGTTTGTTATCCGTCGTTTTTGAAATGTTTTATTCCGCTCATACCGTCCGCGCCGGATTGTGTTGATTTATTTTGTAACTAAAGAGTTAAATATGATAACAGAACTACTAATAGCGTTAGCAGTAACACTCGCCGCGTACCTTTACAGGTTTTGTAGAACTAGATTTGCATTTTTTAAAGAGAGAGGAATAAAGAACTTACCACCACTGCCGATTGTGGGAAATCTCAAGGATGCATTTTTAAAGACGCAACATGCTGTATATATCTACGGGGACGTTTACGATGCATTTCCGGAGGAAAGGTAACGGTGTCGTTATAGTTAAGCTTGTTGCCCTCTGTTAGTGCTATTGTTCACTGTTATTTTTGTTTCGGTTTTTGTAGTTGTTAGTGCTAATAAAGTAAAATGGTAATGAATGAAAATGTTTACAGAATTGTGGGTATTTTTGAGTTTATGTCCCCGGCTTTCATGATTCGTGATCCAGAATTGATAAAGCATATCACGGTTAAAGATTTTGATCACTTCGTCGACCACAGGAGTGTGTTCTCCGAGGAAAATGATCCAATATTCGGAAGTAGTTTGCTTTCTATAAAAGGTTAGTTATTAACACATTTGTTTTTATTTAAAATCCAAAATGATGAATTGCCTTTTGAAGCATTTATGGGAACTAAAACTATTCGACATTTATAGGTGTTACTTTAATTTACTGTCTTGTTCTCCATGTGTGGCTGTGTTCGCGAGACACAAATTTTTTATAGCTCCGCAATGAATAAAAAACACTTAATACATACAAAAATAAACGTAATACATATTTAAATTGTGTTTTAAAAAATATTTACCATCTTGTGATGATTTTTTTGCTTTTGTTTGCTTAAGCGGTATTGATTTCTTATTTCAGGTGATAGATGGCGCGAAATGAGGTCTACGTTGAGTCCGGCTTTCACTGGGTCCAAAATGAGAAACATGTTTCCCTTTATGGTTGAGTGCGGCCAGCAAGTGGTGAAATATTTGAAGAAAGAATGCAGCAACCACAAGTCAAATAACGGTTTGTTTATGGAATCATGTTTTTCGTTTATTTAAATATAAAGCGACTTCATAATTACGAATTAATGATGAATTTGCATTTTTGACGAAAAACTCTTTTACTTGTTAAGTTTAATTTAAATTCTGGCAATATGTAGTACAGTCATTTTACTACAGAAAAATAGAACAGACCAGATATTCATATACATTTAGTATAGATTATATTTCATCGGTTTCATACAATTTTTACAATTCATTCCTCCTTGAATTTAACAAAAACTTAGTCTATTGTAGTTTAATGCAAAATGCCAAAAGAGCGGTAAAATGTCATTTTATTCTCTTTAATGCCATAGCAAAGGAAAACGAAGCACCGACTAGTTATTCCGTCTTAAGATACGCTAGCGATCGGTTGTGTTCTGGTCGCTTGCGATTTCCGCTACATGTGTAATTGTTATGTAATTGCACATTATGTAATTGTAGCTGGATTGACCATTATTACGCTAAGGTAAACAACATCATGTAGTTGAAATATTTTATTTCATAAAGTATATTAATGAAATATTGTATTCGATAATTTAAGGACGATATTATTAAACTACATACACACACTCGCGCGCGCATATATATATATATATATATATATATATATATATATATATTTATATATATATATATATATATATATATATATATATATATGTATATATTATTTAATGAAACATTTTGGTTGATGCATTACATTCTAAAAAGCATTTGGATGTAGTCAGAAAAAATGCACGATTGACATCTTTGTAAGTTACTTTTTCTTTACTTCTTTTTTTATGTATTGTATGTAAATGCATGTAAATATCATAATTTTAAACTGTCTCTACCGTAGTCATTTTAGCGTTATGTTTATACTAAAATTAATAATCTTATAGTCTAATTAAAATTAGTTTCAATTTTATCCCATTTATTCGGCTGTTTAATGCATTTCACCTGTTCGCTTCAGCGAGTTATTTCAGTGACTGAAATTAACTCTTTACTAATTTCTCTATTTCTTTTGCTACTTAGAGTGAAACACCACGACGACTCTTAGTAAATTTCAAACCGAGATAATATTCTGGACAAGATAATTCTAATTTTATAGCTGGTTGATTAGTTACAACAAGCTGCATCAAAAACTCCTCGATCCTTAATTGCCATATTTCCTTTACGTACTTAATTCGATTGTTAAGGTTAAATATATCCTAAATTGTTAAATTCCAGGGTACACGCACTAGGAAAGGGGCGGAGAAACTAAGTGCATCAGCAGCTTTGAAAAGTGTTATAGAAATAATTTTTTTGCAGGATAAATTCTTTTTCCTCTTTTAGTTGTTATTATTTATACGAAGTGCTTTTAATTTACAGGAAGAAGCTAATGAGATATTTTACATGTTTAAGAGCAAAAAAATAGTAGACATTACTTATTGGGGATGCCGATTTATTCTTAACACATTGAACTATTTAACGTATACCGTTTATTTAAAAGTTTAGCAACTTGAAACGAGATATCAGCAGTGGGCCTTTGTACTGCGAATTCTTTTCTGCGAAAGTCTTTCTATTCTGCGAAAGCCTTTGTACTGGATTTTGTACTGCGAATAATGCAAATTTTGTTACAAATTTAACAATTTATGGTGTTTGTATAACACCATATGATATATATGACATCAAAACATAACAATAACTGATATTGCTGATTAAAATCATTCTAGAGTGTCTAAATAACTGACATCACTCTTATATTATTTTTACAGTTCAGTTCGCAATCAAAAGAATAATTTAGCAGAAAATTTTAATTAGTATGTTATAAAATATCTGATAGAGAAATTTTCTTCCTTGGACTCTTATAGCGAACGATATACACCTACTAGAAAAGCTACTGAAAGACATTACTGCTGTCTTTCAAAACAGTGTTTACAACCTTTTGAGCATAAATTTATTTTCAAATCAGACGTTAGTTATTGAGTAAAGTATTAAAAAAATAAAAAAAAAAATGACGAAATCCACAAGGAAAAATTCTCTTATTATGTTGAGAGCAGCCAGAGATCGGAAATAGTGTGAGTGAATAAAAAAGTTTCTAAAAAAATTGACATTGACTCTTAAACAGTGGCGTCTCCGAGAGTACAATAAGTCCAACAAAGTGCTAATCCATTTTGACTAGAGTGTAGGCGGAAGTTATTATTAATTTCTTGGTTTGCCAAAGTGTGTAAGAGACGTGTAAATATGTGTGGCACTTAATTAATTAAACAGATTTTATACGGGAATGATTTTAATAATTTACCATCAATAAAACACGGAAAGACAATGAGTACACTGCGCTCAGATAATTAACAATACTTACATATCAACATCGAGACGTGAATTTCGTTCAATATAATGAATTTACTTTTCTAGGAGCCACGCCAGATGTCTAATACACAGGTAACATTGTTGAAATTAAATGCCATATGAACCAATAAAGCGAAAGAAAAAATTGAGTTCTGGAAATATGATTATGGTAAAATGAATATCAATAAAAAGAATCCGGAGTTTTATTAAATACAACTTCAACATCATAATCACTACATCTGGCTGTTTGGACTGGTACTAATAAATAGAAGTTTTAATTAATTGTGAAGGACGGTCGATTGTGAAAAGAGACCATGGATTCATATTTAGTAAAATTTTATCAAAATATTTTGCCTTCAGAATTGGGTACTCAAAAATTTAAAAAATTATTACTAATTCATTTAATTCCATCATTTCTTGTGGCCCTGTTGTCATATCAGAGCCTCAATCTTTCGAAGCTTATAGCTATTTCTTCTTGAAATCTACATTTACAAAATGACTATACACCATATAAATACTCAGTTATTTCTAATAGCATACGTATTACTTTTAGGATGTTCTGCGATTTGTAATCTGTTATAGAGATAAATTAAATGCCCATTTTTAATATTTTCCTTTCAATGTCGACGTATTTCTTTCGCAGGGCCTAACGTGGAATTAGAAATGAAGGATTTATATACAAGATTTGCCACCGACGTGATAGCAACCACAGCTTTTGGCGTTAAAGTTGATTCATTAGCCGAGAAGAACAATGATTTCTTCGTAACGGGAAAGATAATGTCTACGTTTACGAGTTGGCAAATACTAAAAATTCAATTAAATTTGCTGCTGCCTACAATATCTAACGTGAGTGACACAGCCTACTTGTTATTCGCACAAATAGGAAATTTCATACACTTTATATCAATTTACGTCATATCCCAATTTAATTAAAAAATCAGATTTCAGCTAATATTTTGATTCAATTAGAATATGACAATATTTTTCTAGATTTAATCTAGGTGTAAAGATATATTTAAAGTAAATTTCTTTTAAGTATTTTTAGAAAAAATGGATATCAAGTGATGAAGCACACCTTGATCGTTTATTAAAATCGTGTCAATTTCAATATTAAACATTTCCGTTTCATTCTCGTAACTGGGTGATATATCGTAATAAACGGAATTTAAAATAAAATAATTTTTTTATTTTCCTCTATTTGTATCCATCGTTCTGCCTCGTGTAACAAGAAAGCAGACTTCTTGTTAGAATACAGGCTTCTGTCACCACTGCTTATACCACATGCATAATGACGCGCAGGTATGGAACTTTTAAAAATAACTGTTTAAAAACAACCAAAATAACATCAGTTGAAAATTTGGAATACGGTATTATTTTTCTATCGTACAAATTCATACTTGCAAGAGAGATATCGGATAGTTATGACGTTATCAGGGAAAAAGTAGGGAGCAAGATTTTAATATTTACGAAATTAACGGCAGTTGAGTAACACACCCAAAAACGAATTCAAATCAAATTCGAAACGTAAATAAATTACCGTGACCGCTTTAGGATTAAGTTTTTTAAATATTTTTAAACATATTGAAAAAAAGAAAGTCAAAATCCAAAAATTTTCGTATAGAATTAATGGTTTGCATTTTAAATGTATTGTAATCATATATAATAGTATGTTACATTCAATGTTATATTCTTCTAGTTTCTGGGTCTGAACGTATTCCATCCGTCGGTAACAACATTCTTCCGAAATATCTTCGTGAATGCTGTAAAATATCGCGAGGAAAACAAAATAGTCAGACCCGATATGATCAATATTCTAATGGAAGTCAAAAAAGGTATTCGTAATAAATACATTTGTTTAATATGTTCACGGGCCTTATTTGTTTATTATTTGGTTGTGTTAAATTTAATCAATTGTTTGGCTGAATATATAGTCATTTGTAACAATATTCGAAAATGGGTGCAAAAAAAACTTACTGTGGTATATGAATTGTCACAAAAAAAAACTGTTTTCCAAAGATCTCATATTTACCGTGCTTGGTTATAGGTATACTGAGCTACGAGACACGTGAAGCCAATGATGATACAGGGTTTGCAACAGTTCAAGAGTCCGAAATTGGCAAACGACAATCGAAAAGAGGTTATCTCATTTGCTTTCCAAAAACTTTTGTACAGATGTGATTTTATCTATAAATAATATGTGTTAGTCTATGAATTTTTGTACGTCATATGTCAATTAAATTGATACTAGAGTACACGCGCGGTTCACTATAGTAGACCAGAGTAAAATTATTACACGTATCTCTTTTATTTTGCGCGTTAATACTGTGTGATTCCAGGAAAGCCCTCTCTAATAAATTTTTCAACAGGTCAGTACCACGCGTGACTGCAGCGCGTACGCACGTTTCATTTCACAATTTCCCGCTAAAGTCGTAGGCATACGAAAATTAGGCAAGCAATTTTTATTAAGTCATAAATTACTTATTTGATATTTGCTAGTATTTATAAATTATTTCAATACAAATTTATGTGGTTTATAATAATTAATCAATTTTTTCTCAAATTAATTTTTTGCAATAATTTTTTTATGTTATTGTAGGTACTTAGTTATTACATATAATATTTCATTTTGATGATATTTTTTCAGATTATAATCTCCAATTTCACTATTCGCGAATCGACTTCTTGTAAAGTTGACATAGAGGGATTGGATGACCCGGAAAAAATATCAGACGACGATATTCCACTCTCTGAATGGGCAAGTAAAAGACTATATTTAGTTTATGAATCTTCTAATAGCACCCAATGGAAAAGTTTATAGCAACAAGTTTATAGCAATGCGGATTAGATCACCAGGCCCAAAGAGAGAACAGGCTAAGAATGCAAAGGATCCTGCCTCATGCTTCGTTCTTTCCTTTTTCTGAGATATTTTGGATATCCCAGTAAATTGCCCTAATGTATATATATATATATATATATATATATATATATATATATATATATACATATATATTTTTTTATTGTTTGTCATAAGAGTCTCTCGCAATGGACGGCGTAACCTTAAAGATTTTTGGGATAATATAAAATGGCTCTGGGTTGGAAAAGAAGTTTGGCTTCGATGTCACTCAATTGATTCCGGTTTTTATTACATGCCCTAAGATTTGATCATGTTACTGATAGACACATATGTTGGGATTTTGATAAAACCTATAGACAAATTGTGAAGTTAGTGACCAATATTTATCGCAACAATTTTATGCTTAGTGATTATATGACACTAAATGAGCAGCTCATAGGCGTTGAAAACGATGTAGGCTTCATAATGTATGTACACAATAAGTCTGATCATTTCGGGACCAAACATTATTTTTGTAGGTATAAAGTCTCCGAATGTATATATCTTTGAAATATATGTTCAATTGCAACCGGAAGCCCCATTTCATCCCAGTAAATGTTGTTGGCCATAGAGTATTAGAATCTCTTTTCAATTAGGGTTGTAATATAACAATGAACAAATATTGAATATATTTGGCGTTGATTTTGTTGAAATTAATTATTTACAATTACATGAAATTACGTGATGTAGTATTATTTCTAATATATTTAAATTCTTTGCCACGACCTAGGTTTCGTTGTATTACAACATCTTCATGTGAGCAATTATCAAATATATTTGCTAATTGCTCACCTGAAAGAGTTGTAATACAACGAAATCTTTATCGTGGAAAAGAATTTAAATAGAGTAGAAATAATATTAGATCACGTAGTTTTATTGAATTGTGAATAAACAAACATTTGACAAACTTGCGTTTGGTTAATGAGCTGTTACAGAAAAAATAACTATTGTAAATACAATAAAAAGCTAATAGATCCAAAATTCCGAAGAAATTAATAGCTTCGAAAACCAGTATTATCAAGAGCTTAATTTTAGGATTCCAAACGAAGGCAACGATGGTATCTCAATCCTAAAATGAGGCAGTCAAACTACTTTCTGCAATGCATTATGACAAAACAATCGACACAGTTTGTTTATACTGAATGTGAGCCTGCAATCGTCACATTTTACAACTGAACAAAGTGTTAAAATGTGCAAGCAATATAGTATTTCTTAAAAACAACCGTCCTTGGCCGCTCATCGTATTTTTTAATTTGATGAACATTATCACCATCGATGTAATTACGGTAATGAATGTTTTTGTGATCAATGAAACGAATGTTGATCTCACAATAATTGTCAGTCCTAATTTTCTGCAGAAATTGTCCTATAATTTGATAAAAACCCTTATGACTCGTCGGGCAACTTTAGAAACGATTTAAAAAATTCTCTATAAAATTTAGAATCTCAACACTTTTAGGTACTAGGTATACCATACGATACAACATGATTTTACGCCAAAGATGGGATGAGTCAGCCGATTCACAATTTGTTCAAGAACCTGAAATTTGTCGGCAAAAAAGTGGTACCAGTTACGCTACGTGGATCTGTCCCGACCTGTTGGTTGTAGTGTACCCTGATTATTATGAAACATAAGTTTTTAAAAGTTTACTTTGGTTTTTATAAATACATGTTTCTTTTAATTTTGATCTCGGCTTTTTCGTTAATTTTGTAATAGTTTAGATAAATTGTTCCTTTTTTACGGTTCTAATTTTTTATGTAAAAAAGTGAGTTCTAAAGATTAAAATAATAAATGACTATTAAATTGCCTTATATTTTTTAAATTAGATACATCCCAAAAAATTTAATCATCATTTTAAAATGGTCTGCCATAGTAAGTCATTGTGTAAAATAAACGGGCGCGTGTACTCTAGTATTAAAAAAAGACAATAAAAATGAATCAAAATGAGAATAGTTTTTACCAATTCTATTGTAGTTTGGACAGACGATGAACTATCAGCCCAAGCATTTCTATTCTTTTTCGCTGGATTTGAAGCGGTGTCAAATACTTTAGCGTTTGCCACACTGGAATTGACGTTGAATACCGACGTACAGGATAAACTTAGAGCTGAGATTGACGCCATATGCTTAGAAGGTGGAAAATTGACATACGAAATTTTGCAGACGATGACGTACTTGGATATGGTCGTTAGTGGTAAAATATTTAATTTTTTATTTTAGAACAAATTAATTATCATATTTAAATTATTAAAAAGGTTTAAAAAATGTGGAAGGCCAATATTATTAGTTACAAATCGTGTTGTTACAATTTCAATCCTTCTATTTATGAGATGGTATTCTTATTATATATGTAGGTAATATAATTTAATTTTCCAGAGAGTCTACGGATATGGGCCCCCATGCCTTTTGTAGATAGAGAATGTCTAAAAACTTATCGTGTTCCTGGCAGTATTGGAGAAAAGGGTTTCTTAACAGTAAGTGAATACTTTTACTGATAAAACATAGGCTAGAAAATATTTATGTGACAGACAATTTGGAATAATGAAAAATTATACAGATGTTTTGCCGATTTTGGTAGTGTTTGAATGTATCGATAAATATCATCGTTGATCGTTTTACTTTCATATATGATTTATCTATTATAAGTGCGTTAATTTTTTTTGTAACTTTACACGAATGAGGTTCAGGACCGTACCGTTCATAAACCATGCTTTTTTAAAAATGTTTAAATGAATTTTAGAATATTTTCCAAGATTAGATGATTCATAATGGATTCAATAAGTTAACCTAACCCATACGCACGGAAGGTAATTTTTTAGAAAAGTAATGAAACATTTCAAAGCAATAAACTTATGCGGAATTCAATAAGAAAGTTCTTGTTGGTTATTTAATTTTTTCAGATCGAGAAAGGAGATGTGTGTCAAATTCCAACATTTTCTCTACATCACGACCCGAAGTATTGGGAAGAACCTAACAAGTTTAATCCTGAGAGATTTTCAGCAGAAAATAGGCATAAGATAATACCTTTCACTTATTTACCCTTCGGATCTGGTCCTAGGAACTGTATAGGTAAGTTCGTAATGTCAGTTATACTCGTGTATATGTATTCTTGTTATATATTATGCAACCGGTAGCATAATTTAATTTTTCAGAATGTTCATACTTTTTGTACTTTTAAATTTCTTTATTTAAGTGGTGATTTGAACTAACTTAGTTTTGCATACATTTGTATATATTATTATCAAAACTAGGACAAATTATGAATAATTCAAAAATTACTGGATTTTACATATCGGCTAAAATTTTTTTCAGGTTCCAGATTTGCCCTGATGGAGGTCAAAATTATGCTCTTTTATCTGATCGGAAATTTCGTATTGGTCAAAACACCAAAAACTGTCGATAAAGTGGTTTTAAATTCTAATACCATACCCGTCGGTTTGAAGGAAGGATTTTGGTTGAAACTTGTTTCTAGAAAAGATTTTAAGTAGATAGTTGTCAATATAAAAGCTTAGACGTTTATTGATAATTACTTTTTAATTTATGTTGAATTAGCTAAAGTGTTCTTTCATAGATATACACATGTTTTTTTTTCTTTATGTATAAATTTTTTAACATGTTTCAAGATTTTCTGTTGGTTTCCATCAAACTACATGGAATTACATTTTGCGTTCTTTTGTTTACAATTAACAATAAAAGGAAACGCTAGAATTTTACGTTTATTTTTGTATCAAATTATTGATGTATGGATAAAACGAAAGATGCTGTAAGAACACGAAACGTATCTAGACACATTAAACCTATTTACTGAACGATGGCAATATTATACAATCAATAGGTTGCTGTAAAATACCGCTAAATGAATTGACTATTCATTATGCATACTAACTTGGCATTTTCGTGAAAATCTATAATAGTTTTGTTATTCTGCTTTTATCTGGTATGTTTTAATCGATACTAGGCGTGAAAAATATTAGATGTGTATGTAAAATTTTAGAATTTATTGCTTTAATATATATCTTCGAAATTATTACAAAAATATAATTTTTTTAGATCTCATATAACAAAAAAATTTTACACTAAGCATAATCTATTACATGAACATTTAAAAAAATCTCCTTTTAAGGAGAAACTGCAATTTAATATGTAAATTTATTTTTAAAAACTTATTTAATTACAATTATATATTATAAACGAGTTAAGAAAAGGGATAAAATAATTGCGAAAATATTTTCTACGAAGGATAACAATCCATAACGTGTAACATTAGAAACATTCTTGACCTTTGCAATCGCATTAAAACCATATCTAGCCAGTTACCTAAGTGATGATTTTTAATTATTAGCTTAAACCAAAAATATACTAAAATTAGTCTCGTGAAAGTTCCACCTTTGAATTAAAAATATTTTATATGTTTAATTCTGTGTCGAACTAAATGACACAAGAAGTTTGTGGTAGTTTTTACGTACATTCAACATGTGGAATAAATATTTAATAATGGTAGTGAAGAAAGCAAAAAAGTAACTCAGAATTTGAAAACTAGAAAAAAATTCAGAGAAAGAAATAATTATCGCAGTAGATTTGTAATCGTAGAAAATTTTTTTACTCCGAAATCGATAAAAACTTTTGGGCATTTTTGAGTAAATAAATTTTTCTCAGAAATGATTCTTAAAATATTTAAAATTATAAAGAAAAACATATGAACACATAACATATTTATGCGTACGATTATTAGGAAAGGATGTTATATTTAAATAGTATCCCGTCAAACATATTTGAAGAAAGAAACATTTCTTTCGATTATTTTATTTACTCTCCAAAATACTATACAAGTATTCCTAAGTGTTACCCATTGAATACATGATTTATCAATGTACCAAATTTCATTTTTTTACGTCAAAGCGTTTCTGAGAAAATTAGTTATGACCGACGAGCAAGTGGACAGTCGGACGGACAGTAAATGATCTTATGTAATTTTTTCCTTTCGGGATACGGAACCCTAAAAACAATTCAATCTATTTCTTAAGGAAACAATTCCTTTCAATGGAAATAAATTTTTTAGATATTTCATTAATAAGTAGTTCATCAATAACGTAATCTAAATTCTTAAACACGTTGCCTAGGTAAGAATAAACTTTATTGAATAACATGGCCGGAATTATTGTAATATCTACAGTAAATATTGAAGTAATCACAATATGTGTGTGTGTGCAGGTTGAGATAAACACTGTGAATCAACGAAGCTTGAACTTCTTTATTCCTGCCAGGTGTACGTAAACATTTACATTATAATCCGCCGCTGAACTGATACACTTGAATTAATGTGCAAGTGGACTGATAGTATAAAGAAAAACTCTATACCAAACTAGTCCCTTATACGTGAAGTTATATGTTGGTGAAATAAAGATAATTTTTACCAGTGGTATTGGTTATTGTTAAATAGTTCCTCGACTAGTAAATGTTAAAAATGATAATTTCATTCGTAATAACCCCACATTAGGTAGATGGAATTTTGTGTGAAAATTTAAGAAAAGAAAGAAGTTTCCTATGCAGTTTCCCGTTTCCAAAAATGTATGACGATAACATGGAATAATTTAGAGGTTACTATTAGTAACCTACGACGACATTACTTATTATAATTTACCCATATTGTAGAAATGAAATTGCAACTGAAAATGGGAGAATTTAACAGAAATTCATTACACATCTGACACATTCTAAAGCGCAGGCGAAAAGTGCTCTGTCATTGACGAGTGCGCTGTAATCATTTTGACTTTATTCTTATGCATTAGCAGATTTTGTTATTCTGTCTTCATTTAATTTTGTCATTTGATATACAAGATATAATTCAAAGCTGAGTTTAATTCCATAATGTTATGTCATTTTAAAATTAATTCTAATTCGGTCAAGCTTTAGAATTGAGTCGATTCGCTGTCATTCAGTTTGTACTTTCCTTGTACTTTAGTTGATAAATTAAATTTATTTATTGTTTCCTGTCCTCGATACTCAAAAGAGATGCTGAAATATTTAATAGAATTAAAATTTCGTAGTCAATGGGCTGATACTAACGTGTAAAAAATAAAAGAATATTTTTAAGTAATCCATAAAGGATTACTTATTATAAAATGATTACAAGCTGATAATAATAAACGCTCATTATTCAAACTTTACATAAATATGGGAAGTAAAATATGAACTTAATTGCTTTATTAATATATTTTGAATTACCTTTGGTATCATTTTCTGAATTATTTGTACTTCTAAACATTATTTTTTTAGTTTATATTTCTTTATTATTTCTGAATATAGAGCTGGAAAGTAACAGGACTACCCAAGTGAGTAGTAGATTAATAGAGTTTGGGTTAATTTAACTTATTTTAATGAGTCTGTTGGTAGCAAATGTTTACCCATGCATTATGTTTACCCTCGTTTGTCTTTTCATGACAAGTCTTTGAGTCACTAAGTCACACAATGGAGACAAAAAGTTATGACGGTATTTCTCAATTGTGAAAAGTAGTTTCACCGAGTTTAGATTTGTTTGGCTTATCATGAGGAGTCCTTTGGTCAAGAATGGTATCCAATGTCTGATGAAGGAAGCGGACGGTGGTGACAGAAATTTTATCATTGTGAGGATTATATTAATTTAGTTTGGGCTCATTTGACTTATCTTGATGGGTTCATTGTTCACAAAAGGTAACAAGAGTCTAATGACAAAGCTGAAAAGTGGTGACAGGAGCTCCACCATGGCGAGTGTAAATTCGTTATACTTACGCTCGTTTGAATTTTTTTGACAAGATCTTTGATTGAAAGTAGTGGATAGAGTCGAATGATGGAGTCGAAATATGATGAGTGACTACTAGTGAGAAATATGATGACAGTACTACTAATAGTGAAAAATATTTTTACCGAGTTTGGTCTCGTCTGACTTCTAGACAAGAAATCAACAAATAATAAATAAGAAAATACGCATAGGTATATATATATATATATATATATATATATATTATATATATATATATTCTCTAGATATGTAATAAGAATCTGTCAACAATTTGGTGTCATGTAGCCTCGATAACAATTTGTTTTGAGATAAATCTCGCAGAGCAAAACCAATTTATAAATATTTAGTCTGGTTAATAGTAGATTTATACGAGACTACAGGGTCGTTGACATTCACATTGTATTCTTAATTTTATCATCTTTGTGTGACCTTTTGTGTGATGAT
Source organism: Druceiella hillmani (assembly GCA_039881145.1). Taxonomy (NCBI): domain Eukaryota; kingdom Metazoa; phylum Arthropoda; class Insecta; order Lepidoptera; family Hepialidae; genus Druceiella; species Druceiella hillmani. The sequence goes on from JAYKKI010000007.1 coordinate 19,460,104, forward strand.
ATCTACATATTTCTTTTTCTCAGTTGGGTTTAAAATGCATATAAGTGTAACTATCTTTTATAATGCTTAAGAATGCTGATGTATGTTCACGCATGCAACATGCGTGTTAAAGCAGCAAATCGTACATTTACAGCATATATAGCACCTACTGAGGCATGCTATATCGTTATTTCACATTTGATAGCAGGCGTTGCGATAGATTTTTGCAGCAAGTCACTGATGGGCTTAAGTGTGGTGAAAACTTTCCAGCAAATACTTAATTGAATCTGAAAATTGTAATAAGTTCTAAAATGTAAAACATTTAATTAATATGTAGTGGCGTGTGAAAGAAATTTTTGTCTTAAATATTGACAGTTGTATTTATAACAAATAATTTTCACTCGGTATTAAATATTGTTATTTATTTTTCACCAATTAGAGCCGCAATTAGAGCCTTGACAACGAAAGCTCCTTACTTGAACGTTAGTGCTTATAAGTATTCCAGTGTTGACGCACATACGATTATGCCGCGTGATAAAATTAGTCCTTAGAGAGGTAAAACGAGTGTAAACGTCAAATTTCGTAATTAAGTTATTTTAAAAGACGTTTCAATAAAGTCTTTACTATAAAATTTAGATTTTAGCACTCTTGTTCGGACTATAACAAATTGAAAATTCTTATTTGACTGATAAAATGGATTCTCCATGTTCAAGTTTCGTCCTAATAGAGGTTATTCTTGTCACAATATTCAACTCAAAAAAATTTTTTCCATGTATAGTAAGTAGTAGTAGTAGTAGTAGTAACAATTTTTTTAAATAAAAGGGGTTTTAAACCTACGCAAAGGCTGTAGGAAAATTGATGTGATTATAATAGATCTCAATTTTTTTTTAAATATAAACCTTGTATTTACGGCTGCAAAAGATATAGTAGACATTGTATGTACGTTATGAAAAATTAATATCTGAAAATAGTTAATAGAGATACATAAGATGATATATAAGCACCTTTAAATGTTTATAAGTGCCTAACTACGGAATTCTTTTAGCGCGAGTATTATTTACGATTGACAGGTTTCTTTACGTAATATTTTTATTCAAATTTTGCTAATAATTAATGACAATTTTACTTTAATATTATAATATATTTTATAGTAATTAAACACCATTTATTCGTACAGGCGCAGGTCAATCACCGACTGACCCTCTCATAACCATTGAGTTTGACCATGAAGGGATTAAGTTCACCATTTTAACTACATCCTCATCAAGTCACTTAACTGCTTCAGACCAATTTGAGATATTAAATGTGTACAATAATTCCTTACCACGTTGTGTATAAAAACAATGAACCTGACCGCACCTTACCTACACCCTTTTTAAGACTTTTTGAAGTTGTTTAAGTACTTATCGCAATATACGCACAATCTATCTTGAAGACGAACCTGTATGGTTGGACGATTGTAAATAAAAGAAAAACGGAGGAAATCATCTCCAAAGTGTTCACATTGTATAGATTTTCTCAGAAGAAAAGTAGTTTTGTTAGGAGAGTCTTAATACGTTCTTTGATATGAAAAAGTGACATAAAGCCATCAGCTAATAATACTCGACATTACAAATTCTTTGTGGTTCGCAGCATTCATTGATCTGACATTGCAACGATTAGTAGAGCTTCCTTGAATTCATGAAGGCAAGTATGTTGTTTTCTGACTATTTATTTTAAATAACAACGAAATAAAATGACATAATTAAAATAATATGTTTTTTCATGTGAGAAATTTTGCTACAATTTTAGAAAATAATTAAAATCATTACACGCAAAATTAAACGGATGATTTCAATTGATATAACAAATGAAAAAAAAGCTTTTGTGAAATTTAAATATCAAACCCAAATTATAATATAAGAATTATATTATTTTATAAAATAAAAATACTATCATTCGATGATGATAAGCAGACTTCATTATAAAGGAAATTTAAATAAAACATACTTGACTGAATATTTGAAACTTGCAATTTATAATATATTCTGAGATCATAATGCTCAGCATTTTAAAATTTAATGACCAATGAATGTCACTGAAAAATGACAACAATCAACTCTTATTTAATATTTAGAAAAGAAAAGTGTTACGTGAAAATAATATTTAAAACCCTTCTTGTAACGCCATGTAGATATTGGTGGTCAACACTCCTACCCCCTCGACGGCATTACGTGGTTTTTCGATAACTCCCTATGTATTTTCCATAGATACCTATACAAGCAATTTGAAAATTACCATCTAATAATACAATTTACAATTCATAGCAAAAGAAAACGAGATTGATGATTGGCATATTACATCCCTTATTTCCAGTATTTCATTTAGTATATACACTATGTATATACTTATCATTAAGTATGTATATACACTATTTCATCATCGAATCTGCACGAAAAAGTTTATTTAAAGTACATTGAATGCAATATTATTTACGAAATAGAGTCAATAAATTCGAAATATGGTGACATCTGTTCTTCTCCAAAATAACTTTACTTTGTTCCGTACATCTCTATATTTAAACTTTACCTAAAAGAACGGATAATACGAGTATATTAGGATATATTATTTAAATAAAACCCCCGATTTAGCAATATTTTAGCTACCAATCTATTAGATAGTCCAATCGCTTTATTGTATTTGATCTAATAGTTTATTGCAAATTTGCTAATGTATTTCTTCAAATATTTAATTTTTACATCACGTCAAAATGTACAAATTTTGTAAGCTAGAACTGAGCACTTATTTGATATGTTGTATGCGTCAATTTATAAGAAAAACAGATAATTGTGTGATATATTGTATCACTACACCGATAACACTAAAGGATATTTGGCTAGGAGTGAAGTAAACAGCGTTTATGTAGCTGTCATCACGCCGCCTACTATCTACATAAACCTGATGAATCTTCATTAGCCTACTATCTATATAAATTTAAATGAAACTTCATTATGCTTTTGTTCGCCATAAGGTTTAGTTTATTGAAAGGAGTCTAAATTTTTAAATATTGCTAGCAAAAACAATCCTATAATAACCTCATTAACTATATATTATTTTTAAAATAGATACAACTTGCCGAAATAGATACAATTCTGTGCTTTCATTAATACCATATTTATTTAATAATATATATTTTTTAATTACCAATTTAGTTTTGTTTCGGATGCTAGGTAGGTATTTCTACTCTACATTTATTACTTTGGCGATTTTTCTTGTTCCATTTTTACATTTTTATGAAAAGTTTATAAGTAATTCATTAACTTCTAGATATATCACATGACTGCTATCAGTGAATGACCAACAATTTTGGAGTTAAGTTACAGCTCCGATAACCATTTTAAAATAAATATACTGGACATCAACGATAAATGGGAGTAATTCTGAATTATTGTAGAAAAGCAAATATCCATTTGGCTAAAAAAATATTTTGAAAAATATTCCGGTTTTCATTGCATTACAATAGTTCTGGTAAAAGTAAACAAAAACAGTGAGCCGTCACGGGACGTCTGGCAGATGTGAAATATCGTGTTCGTATAAGTAATATGCATAAAAGACTAGATTATTACAGGAACTAAATATAGCATAATGAAAAAATAAAGTATTACGAATTTCTTACAGAAAATGGTGACTTTATTTAATAAAAATTTATTTACAATTAATTTTTACACGCGAACTATCCGGTTTATACCTACTTTCTAACTTTTCCAAATTCACTATTCTCACCAAATATTTTATCTGAATTTCAGTAGTTAGTAAAGCGGGGAATCAGAATACAGTACACAAATAAACAATTTTAAGATATTTTTTTCAAATTCACTATAACTCATTCCTTAAAAATACAAAGGATAATAATTGTATTTACCCAGAATCAATTAATTTTGTTTAAATACAATCTTGTAAATTAAAATGATTTCGAATATTTGGATTGATTCTCACGAAACGCTACAAACTATTGAAATAACTACATGATATAAAAGCGACGAAACTCGTCACGCAAGTGCATTGTTCGACTTGAGCTCGTCGAGTTCGCATCGCACGTTTTTTTATATACGTTTTTTATATTTCATCGCCATTCGCGTAGTGTCGCGTTGATTAAGTAAATTGAGAAATAAATATGATAACAGAACTATTCATAGCGTTAGTGGTCACATTAGTGGCATACATTTATAGGTTTTGCAGGATCAGATTTACTTTTTTTAAAGAGAAGGGAATAAAGAACTTGCCACCAGTACCTTTAGTCGGAAATCTTAAAGATACGTTATTAAGGAGACGCCATGCGGTATACATCTATGGCGATGCTTACGATGCATTCCCGGATGAAAGGTAAAATAGTGTGTGGTTATAATTAAGTTTGTGATCATGTATTAGTGTTATTACGCTCTACCAGTGTTGTTTTGTATTGTATTTTTCTGTAATTGTTTGTGTTAATAAAGTAAAGTGTTAATGAATGAAAATATTCACAGAATTGTGGGCATTTTTGAGTTCATGAGACCGGCTTTCATGATCCGGGATCCAGAATTGATAAAGCATATCACTGTTAAAGATTTCGATCACTTCATCGACCACAGGAGTTTATTCTCCGAGGAAACTGATCCAATATTGGGAAGCAGTTTGTTTTCCATAAAAGGTTAGCGATTTATACTTTTTTTAGTTAATATATAAAATGATTGATTGGGTTTGGAGCATATGTTAAAAATGTGAAATCTGATGATATAAATTTCTTTGACGAGTGCAAAATTGTATTTTGACAACAACTCTTCGAAAATTATTGGCTAGATTCAATTGAATGTTTTTTTATAATGACTTATCAACATGTGGGTACATTCGGGAGGTACATTTTTTTATAGTTTTAGAAACGAAACGACAATTTCAACATTAAAATAGGAACGTAATGAATGCACATTTAAATTCCGTCTTAAACATATTTACAGTTTTATACCACCGCTTGTCGTAACTATATATTTATTATACTTTTTTTGCTTAAGCGGTATTGTGTCTTTGTTTCAGGCGATAGATGGCGCGAAATGAGATCTACATTGAGTCCGGTTTTCACTGGGTCCAAAATGAGAAACATGTGTCCCTTTATGGTTGAGTGCGGCCAGCAAGTGGTGAAATATTTGAGGAAGGAATGCAACAAACAAAAGTCAAATGACGGTTTGTTTATTAAGTCACATTAATGTCGTTTAAATGTGAAGTGATGTCAAAGTAATTAGTTGATTTAAACATATTTCGACGAACCAAGCTGTGCGTGAAGTGCTTCGTTATTTTCAATGACTTATTCTGGCTTTTTGGATGTTTTGGGTTTTGTAGTCTATGATAGAAATATTTACATAAACTAAATAAAATTAGAACCATTTTGTATATTTTCCATTTAATTTCATCGTATATTTTCCGCAGGACCTGGCTTAGAACTAGAAATGAAGGATTTATACACAAGGTTTGCCACTGATGTGATAGCAAGCACAGCTTTTGGTGTTAAAGTGGATTCATTAGTTGAGAGGGATAATGATTTCTTCGTAACGGGAAAGACAATGTCTACATTTACGAATTGGCAAATACTAAAAATTCAAATAAATTTACTACTGCCCAAAGTATCTAAGGTTAGTGAAACTATCTACTGGTTTTTCAAATTGATAGAAAATTACAAAAACTTCGTACCAATTTACGACTTGTAATTTAGTTAAAATGTTATCTTTCAAGGAAGCTTCGCTGAATGTCTTTCAGATTTAAGATTGGTTGATGTTAATAAAAGTTTTTACAGATTTAATCAAGGTATGAAGAATGCATTCAAGAATTTGTAAACTTCTGTATTAAAGGATTTTTAAGAAGATGCAGCATATAAAATGATGAATGAAAGGAAATCACATAATTATTTCTTACTAATGTATTAATTTTAATAATCATTTTCTTATAATTCTCAGTGATATAATTTAAAATACGGAATATAAAAATAAATAATTTTTTATTACCATATATTTGTATCCATCCTTCAGCGTCGCGTACCGAGAAAGCGAAAAAAAACACCTTTTAGAAATAATATATTTAGATAGATAGATTGAAAATAGAAAAACATTTTTTAAATGACTTTAGGTTTAAATTATTTTACACCTTTTTAAATATACTGACAAAAAGCCAAATAAAACAATCATAGTCTAAAGCTGGCTAGAATGCAAATGCATTATGAAAGTATTAATATCAAATGGAGCAGTACATTACAGTCAATGTGTGTCTTTGTTTTCACTCTTCTAGTTTCTGGTTCTGAGCATATTCCATCCATCTGTAACAACCTTCTTCCGAAATATCTTCGTGAGTACTGTCAAATATCGCGAGGAAAATAAAATAGTCAGACCCGATATGATCAATATTTTAATGGAAGTCAAAAAAGGTAAATGCGATAAATACATAAACATAATTCGTTCGTTTATCTTATCTGTTTATTATTCTGTTGCGTCAAACCTTTATCAATTGTTTGCCTGAATATTTATTTTAAATTTAATTGAGAGTAAAGATCAACAAATTACACTATTCTATACATATTGTTACTAAAAACTCTTTTCAGAGGGTCTCATGATTATCGTGCTCGTTTACAGGTATCCTAAGCTACGAGACACATGAAACCAATGATGATGCAGGATTCGCAACAGTTCAAGAGTCCAAAATTGGCAAGCGACAATCGAAAAGAGGTTATTTTAATTATTTTCTCAACACTAGTGGACTAACGTGATTTTGACTGTAAATAATTTTCTTACGATATTATATTAGAGTTTTTTGTTTGAGTAATACATACGGTATATATATATATATATATATATATATATACGTATATATATATATATATATATAAATATATCTATCTCTCTTTTCCCTACCACTAAAATATATTTAAACATTTTCTATGTCAACTTAAGTGTAATAGGGAGTATTAAAAAAATAGTGGATAATTTTAATTAAGTAAATTATATCTAAGTGTAAATTAATGATAACTAAAATTTTAGGCGATCTTATAATATATGTAATTAATTAGATAGAATGGATACCACTACATCATGCTTATGGACCGATTTCACAAAACGTTATTTTTGCACAACTTTATTTCCATCAGAAGCTGGATATTAGTTCCTTGCACGGTGAAGTAAATTAATAAAATTAATTAAACATTCATTCAAATCTTGGAAAATTTTGAAAGAATCGATGAAAATGAATCGAAATGAAGTCATTTTTTAACCCATTCTATTTCAGTTTGGACAGACGATGAATTATCATCGCAAGCATTTCTATTCTTTTTCGCTGGATTTGACACGGTGTCAAATATGTTAGCGTTTGCCACACTGGAGTTGGTATTGAATCCTGATATACAGGATAAACTTAGAGCCGAAATTGATGCGACATGTTTAGAAGATGGAAACTTGACATACGAAATTTTACAGAAAATGACATACTTGGATATGGTTGTTAGTGGTAAGGCATATAATTTTTTGTATCAGAATAAATTAATTTTCATATTTGAATTTTCCAAAGGCCATCGAGATCTCAGAAATTTGAGAGGTCTATAAGAATAGATAAAAATCATGCTGTTACAATTTCAGTTATTTTATGAATGTATGAGTATTCTTATTATATATTTATACTGTTGATAACCTACTTTAAATTTTCAGAGAGTCTGAGGTTATGGGCCCCTATGCCTCTTGTAGATAGAGAATGTCTAAAAACTTATCGCGTTCCTGGAAGTGTTGGAGAAAACAGTATTTTAACAGTACGTGAAACATTTTAATGATAACGTAAAGACGAGAAAATATTTGTATTGTTGACACGCCGAAATAATAAGGAGATAAGGGGTTTTTTTTATTCTCTTTAATTCAATTTCTTTTATGATATCATAGTTTATAATTATTTAAAACTGGAAAATTATAACTAATAAAACTGAATAGGAAAGTTTCAGCTCACTTCTTGCATAAATCGGAGTGAAACAGTTTATGGACATTTTGTCCATTTTGGTAATAATTTGCAGGTGTCGAATAATGAAAAATTCCGCTTGATTAGTCGATACCATGAATCTCGTTTTACTAGTTTATATGATTCATTGAATAGAAAAACCTTCGTGTTAATTGTTTTCATTAAATACTCACCTGTCCTGTACGAATAATGCTTACGACCATACAATTTTTTTTGCGGTTTTAAAATATTTTTATCAATCATAAAATATTTATAAAAAGGTTAAACCCAACTAACAATTACAAATTTTTTATTCGACCATTTAAAAGGAATGTTTATTACTAAATTTAACCACTTTAAAAATTAAAAAAAACTGGAAATCACTAAATTTGTAGGATTTAATTTTTATTTCGTATTGGTTATTTAAAACTGTTTGTGTTGGTTATTTCAATTAAATTGGTACCTGATCGGTGGAAAGTCCAGCGAAATGTATCAATTAAAATATGGTTGAAACTAATCGAAGTAGACCTAAAAAAAGAAAGACTTTACATACACATAGTAAAAATCGCGGCTTCGGCAAAAATAAAGATAGGTAGTTTAAAGAACTCGTGTATCCGTAGCACCAAGAGCAGCATATCGACTTCGAGGGCCCCCTTAACTGGGTGCCAGCTATCATTCATTCATTTAAAACTATTTCTATTGACCTTTTCAGATCGAAAAAGGAGATGTGTGTTTGATTCCAATATTTTCTCTTCATCACGATCCGAAATATTGGGAAGAACCTAACAAGTTTAATCCTGAAAGATTTTCATCTGAAAACAAGGGCAGAATAATACCTTCCACTTATTTACCCTTTGGATCTGGTCCCAGAAATTGTATCGGTAAGTTCGTGATGACAGTTGTCCATTCCTACTTTTGTACTTTCGAACTTCTTTATTTGTTTAAGTGGTAAGTCTTTCGGATTTTACCTTGTTTTTTATTTAGGATTACGCATTTTTATTTTTATTGATTTTATTATTATCAATATTGTTTTACTCATAATTTGTTTTTCTGGAAATTCTGATATTCGTACAAATTCTTTGCTTAATATTTGGACGTATCACGGCCATAACTATGATAAATAATCAATTTTTCGAAATTTGTGGGATTTACCATCGTCGATTTTTTTCAGGTTCCAGATTCGCCCTGATGGAGGTTAAAATCATGCTTTTTTATCTAATCCGAAATTTCGAACTGGTGAAAACTCCAAAAACTGTTGATCCAATCGTTTTAAATTCTAGTACCTTACCCATCGGTCTGAAGGAAGGTTTTTGGATAAAACTTGTCCCTAGAAGCGATATTAAGTAGGAAAAATAAAAATAGAGATATTTATTGGTAATTATTATATAAATTATATTTAATTAATTAATATACTTTTACATATACTTATGTTTTTTTCCTTATACTAATTCTATAAAATGTTTCCTGAGACTGAACTACATAGAATTTCGTTTTGCTTAACTTTTATTAACAACATATAAAAGAAGTAAATGTTTGCAGTCTGCGGGTATTTTTGTATAAAAAGTATCTATTTATAAAGTAGAAAATATGTAAAAAGAGAGATGCGGTAAGAACGCCAAACGTGTCTAAAGAGATTAAGTCTACTGGACGTTAGATATATTATGAAATCGATAAATTGCAAACAAATATCATTAAAAAGCCGACTAGCCAATACGGCGGTTTTTCGTGAAAATCTGAAATTATTTTGTGATTCTGCATTTATCTGGTACATTTTAATCGATTCTAGGTATTGACATTTAAAATCTTAGAATAATATCTTGGACTGGCAATAGCAGAAGAGAGAATCGGTGAGATCCTTTGTATTTATTTAGTGAAATTGTCATAGCTTTATATTTGGTTTTTGGTTTTGGCAGTTGGTGTGCAATTAGATTCTCTACCCGGCATACACGTCAATAAAATCTTTTAATGTCAACCGTTTTTATGCATTTCAAATGTATTTATTAAGACTTGTTAAAAGAAAATTAGAAATAATTTTTTTAAATCTCATATAATAATAATGTACAAGGAATTGTTTAAAAAGCAACTTTAATTTAATCGGTTTATAATAAACCTTATAAAACTTCCAAGAACATGGACAACATTTTGTCAAAATACTATAAATCTACTACAGATACGTTAAGTAATTTAGAAATTAATAAATTTGTTAAATTGACAACCGCGCAATACGCAACATAAGGAGTATTCTCGACCTTGGCAATCCCAGTGACATCACGACTAGCCAATGACTTACATTATATTTTTAATAACCAACATGATTAACAAACAAATGCAAAATATAGAATTATAAATGTAAAATTGTTTCGGACTTAAATATAACCAGTCTCTTACTTGCAAATTGGCCATTGGACATAGCGTCCATTCTGTGGGATTTAATCAAAATAAATATTTAAAGAAGACCTTCACCAGATGCCTCTTCACATATAAAACGTTTCAACATGTGTTGAACTTTCGCTTAGTGTGCTTGAATTTCTATATTATTACAGTGAGTTTATGTGGAAAGATTATTACTATCAATACAATTTTTTGACAAGTGGGTTTTTAAAGAATGTCTTCTTATTTAATCGTTTTATGTCTTTGTAGTATGACAAAGTACTCTAAGAACTAAATAATCTTATTAGTAGGACAACGTATTATTATTAGGTCAGTGCTTAGATATCAATGCCCAAAAACGTTACTCCCGGATTGCCATGTGTACAAATACACACGACATTATAATTTGGCATTGAACTGGTTTACTTGAGTGAGTGTGCAAGTGGACCAGTGTCATGAAGGTGAACCTGGTCTGTCTGTAATATGAAAATACTGTCCTTCAAACATTGTCACATTAATGAATGAAATCAGCAATAAATTGGGGTAACCAATAGATGGCGTTAAACAAACTTCATGGGTCATTCGCGGTATTCCTCTTCCCTTCGAGTTAATACACGATCTTTTATGTTGTTAGAAACTATTTTACCTGAACTTGTGAGGTGTCAGGGCTGTCACCTCTCAGTATGGCTGTGTTGACATAAAGAGGAGTGTCTACCAGCAGTATTGGTTATTTTTAAATAGTTTATCCATCTGATAAATGTCAAAAATTATGTTTTCATTTATAATAACTTACACCGCATTAGGTAAATGGTTTTTTTGCAAAAAATTAAGAACAGGAAAAGTTTCGTCTGCAATTTATGAGAATAATGTTGAACACTCATTAAGTTTTATCATTTATTATAATTAAATCTACTTCTAATTTATGTCAAAAACCATATTTTTATTTATTATTTTTGAACCATATTAAGTAAATGAACTTTTGAGGCAGAATTTAATAAAAATAATTCTTTTAAACAAAAAATTGAACCGACTGCAAACAACCGGTGAATGAAAAACACACTGAAAAGAAAAAAGTATCAAAAATACGAGTATTAATTGGAAATTTTGAGGTAAAGTATCGTTTCCAAACTAACAAATTTGCAAAATATTACCACTATAGAATTTCTTTCATTAATAAAAATACGATTATTTGATATTTTTGCCGTAAAAAATTGTTTTAGAATATGGATAAATTTCTAAAATATTGCTACTGTTAGAGATTTTTGGAGTTGTTGTCAAATCGAATATGGTGCTTTGATGACTGTGTAGGGCTTTGATGACTGTGTGCACGTATGCGAGAGAGAAAGAAGCGTCAATACTTGGTAAGTATCTAATCATTACCCGTGACCTTATTTGTCAGATAAATCAAACGAATCCAAATTCGATGACCTACCACTTCACCATTAAATAGTCATAACATACGGGTTATATCAAAAGATCGTGGTCACCATATATGATTAAGGAACTCATCAAAATAAGGTAAACGAGTCCGAACTCGATTAATCTATTTCTTACTTTAGGAATTCTGTCACAACTTTCCAGCTTCATTATCAGATTCTGACCACCATTTTTAACTAATTATACAGACATGTCAAAAGTGTTTAAAGTCGACATCAATTTTCTCAAAGGGGCCTTGTACTATTTTTCGGCGAGAAATGCCTTAGGATACCTTTACGTGAGATTCTTCTAAAATCGTTTCCTATCAAAAAAAAAAATCAATATTCCCGAGTTACAGACGTATACACATGAAAAATAAAAAAAAATATATGCGCATCGAATTTAGAACTTCCTCCTTTTTGAAAAGGGGTTAAAAAATTGACCAAATGAATAAATCTGCACGCGTGCAGCGCTAGATGGCTGACCAGTGCACTAATTGACGTGAGATGTAATTTGGCACTTGTGTTGTGAATATAATATTCTTCATACAATACGGTAGTTGATTCATTCTAAATTTTGATATTTTTCGTACAATATTGTAAAATATGAAATGATTAAAAACCAGTCGAAAAAAATTCAAAAATTGACATGATACAGTTGCAGGCTTCTAAATTTGAAGATACGAATAGAGTTGGATATATACCTGTCTCTTTTCCTCTCATAGAATATAATGTGCAATATTAAAAATGACCTAACAACACAGTATTGCCGTCCTTCTCTAAAGGTTAAATTTAAACTTTTATAATATTCGGTCAATTTTTAAGATTATTAAAAATTTTTTTCACTCTTCATCAGCTTGTACCTTGAAATTATGATTAATGAAATAAAAAAAAATTAGCCAAATACCCAATTGTTTTATTTTTTAATTTAGTTCAATAAATAATTTTTAATATTATTAAAAATTGTGACAGGTATTGTGTGAACCTAATATGATGTAAATAATAGTCGACCGATATCGGACGGGTAGTACAGAGTCTAACAACGATAATGAAGAATGTGATTAAAAACAAACCCAAAAATATAGCATTATTATTGAGTACTATACCCATACAACACAGTGTCTCATAATTTGTATTATTGTTTGTTTATGTTTCTAAAATTGATGACTATTTCGTTAATACCCTACGATATCCCGATATCGGTCGACTTGTATGGTAAATATATAAGCACTTTTGTATGCACTTCCACTGGAGTACACGATAATTGATAAATTCCTTTAATTTTTTTTGTCCTCTATTTCCAAACATACATATGTTTTATTATAAAATTAAATTGTAATATAATAAAATTTTAATAAAATGTAGCAAAATATAAAATGCAACAATAATAAAAGCCCTTAGTGCAGAATAATTAGTAAATATATTTAGAAGATGATTTCGTTAAATTATTAACGAATACCAGTTGTCGTGAATTGTTGAAGAATTAGAAATGACGTGTTTGTTTTTCATAGATTATCGACCATTCATTGCTTATCAGCAGTGGTATATTATGCGACGTTAATATAAATCTAAGAACATTTAAAACCAAGTAAGGATGTAACAAAATTAAACCACTATAATTAAACAGATAGTCGGTAATGCACACAGATTCTCAGAGGTCATCGCCACATCAAATAAACCAACAACGATCAAATATATTATACGTATATCCAGCAAGGAAAGTCTGCTGAGCATGGGCTGTTAAATTCATGACTATGTTGAATCATCAACATTAGCAATTTTATAATGACAAATGACTAAATCTACGTTTAGATAAACTAAAATGGAGAAATATTGCATAACCAAACTGACTTGCTATTTTTATTACTTTAAATAGTTATATCTGTCTATCTCACTCTTATCAAAATAGTGAGGACTGATACTGACAACATTGATAATAAGTATATAAGCGACGATTGCGGCTCGAAAATTCAGTCCTAATTGAAACTTATCGAGAACGCGTCGCTATATTTATGAGCGTGTGTCGCCATTTTAACAGCAATAAAAATGTTAGCGGAATTATTTTTGACCCTAGCGGTTACCCTAACAGTTTATGTGTACATGTTTTGTAAAGTTCGGTATGCGTTTTTCAAAGATAAGGGCATTAAAAATGTACCGGTCGTGCCTCTTTTGGGAAATATAAAAGATTCTCTTTTGGGACTGCGACATTTGGTTTATATTTTGAATGACATCTATAAAGCATTTCCAACTGAAAGGTATTCTTTTTATTTACTACAATGAACTAATACACGTCAAGTTCCAATATTCATTAATAAAATATAAAATTTAATTTCTTCTCTCAGAATCATTGGTTATTACGAGATATTCAGCCCTACGTATATGATCCGTGATCCAGAGTTGATAAAGCAGATTACTGTTAAAGATTTTGATCATTTCGTGGACCACAGGACATTTTTCTCCGAGAAAACAGACAGGATTATCGCGGACAGCCTTATCTCATTAAAAGGTTAAATTTTATTAATTTTCAACGTATTATTATTATAAGTATAAATTTGATATTAATGATATACTACTCATGTTATTTAATGTAATCTTGTAAAAAAAGAATAATGTACGCAACATTAAAAATAGTCGATATGTAGCCAAAAAAATTTTGCATTAAAAATATCAGCACACTCGAAGTTTTCCAAACCAGGTAGGTATGAAACGGTTGTTGGATAAATATTCTCTTATTATTGCCCCCATAATAATTCAGTCATACTACGATCTATGTAGTATGACTTACCTTTCATACTCGTACAACAATAAAAAATTGTGGTATGCTATTAATATCATGTTTATCAATTGTAAATGCTTCCCATCTATTTCCTTATATGTTGATTCATAAAACTTAAATTAATATGTATAATCATAGGTGTAAGATAGACTTTATGAAACTATAGAATATAGGAAATATTCTGTCATATTTCCTTCAAAACATATTCCACATGTTTGCTGATAAAAAATAGCAAAAAAGGACATTACATTTTTTTCAAAATTGGTGATGTATAAGACAATTTCAACAATACAAAAATGCGTACATAAGTTTGGTTAGTTTTTATAACAATTCCTTTAAGTATTGTTTGAAAAGTTGTTTCTACCATGTACACTTTTCTTAAAGCCAATGAAGTCTTGTTTCTTATTTCTCGTACATTCAATAATGGCATTTATATATTCGTTAGATACTTTTTATGACGCTGATTTTTTCCATATCTTGTATATTGCTATTTATATACACACACATATATACATACACACAGCCATACATATATATCTGTACGTATGTATGTATAAACTTTGTACTATTCGCGAAACAAGTGTTGATAGCTTATACGTCAAGGAATTCTATATCGCGTCGAATGACTTCACATATTATAAGACTATTAGCTTGTTTTTATCTACTACGTTAATTTACTGAACTCAGTATGAATCTAAAGTTGTTAATTCGATAATTTAGGATATATATATATATATATATATATATATATATATATATATACATATGTATATATATATATATATATATATATATATATATATAATTTAATTAAAGGTGTTATTTCATAATTTAACATATATTCTCGGTTGAGTAATTTAGCATGAGATATAGTATTTTAGTAAAATTTTTGTAAATTACGACGACTGTGTATGTTAATTTATCGAGTGAAACATAGTACATGCTGCAGGCGAACTGAGTCCTAATGAGAATAAAGCAAACTTTGCTAAGAATTTTTTTTATATAATAACTATCTACATTTTGTTCTAATTTTTCTTTTCTTGTTGGAACTTGATAAAACATATTCGCAAAACAATTTGTTGAAATGAAAGGCTATAGTCAGCCAGACAAAAATAATTGTTTCCAGGGATGTGTACATTTTACAGTAGATGTGACCCTTCATTTATTCAGCTTTGGAAAACGAATGTAAAATTTATAAATGACAGGCGACAGATGGCGCGACATGAGGTCAACTCTGAGTCCAGCCTTCACCGGATCCAAGATGAGGAATATGTGTCCATTCATAGTAGAGTGCGGGCAGCAAGTAGTGGATTACGTGAAAAAGGAATGTAATAAAGGAAATTCAAGAGAAGGTAACTTAGTTTGCAATCTAATTTACTAATCGTAAATGTTTTATCAGAACGATAACAACTTAATTGTTGTACACAAAGTCATTTTAAGCTGATTTCATTTATGTAACAGGTGCAGGCATAGAAGTGGAAATGAAAGATCTGTACACTAGATTTGCCACTGATGTCATAGCAACTTCGGCATTCGGTTGTAAAGTGAATTCACTGGAAGACAAAAAGAATGAGTTCTTTCTTACAGGAACGAAAATGTCCGCATTTTCACCTCTACAAATTTTAAAGATTCAAATTATTATGGCTCTACCTAAATTAGCTACGGTAAATGAAAAGTAAAAATCATTTCTCTACAGACCGTATAATTAAATTTATTAGAAAGAATCTAACGTTAATTTCCAAATTTAAATCTTTCTTCAAAAATTTTCCTGTAAAATTTGATAAGGACATCTGTAAAAAAACTTCGTGTTATTTAAAATCTCATTTTGTCTTTTTCTGATTACTTTTCGAAACCTATGGTCGAGATTATTAAAAAATAATATTTTATTCTGTTTCATAAAAGACTGAAATCAGTACTATGCAAAGCCGCATTAATATATTTCAAAGTATTCAAATTGATTATGTTTTTAACTTACAATTTTTTTGATTTTCAGTTTCTAAAAGTTAAAGTGTTCCATACGTCAATAACGACATTTTTCAAGAACATTTTTGTTAGTACAGTGAAATATCGAGAAGAAAATAATGTCGTCAGACAGGATATGATAAACATTTTAATGGAAGTAAAAAAAGGTTGCGTATAATTTGCTTGTTTATTTCATTTCTTGCTTAACGAATGTATGTTTGTTTTTACGTATTATCTACCTCATAATAAAAAAAATAGGCAATGTACTAACTACCTCATGTTAAAAAAAATAAGCAAAATTTATTTTAAAAGTTTTGAAAATAGTTTAAATTACGCAATGTTAATGTATAAATAAATTTAATATTTATTTCATAAGTTTTTAAAATGATTTATTGATTGTTTTATACACATTTCTCATATTTCAAATTGACAATTAATATTAAAATTAATGTATATTTTTAAGATTTTAATAAATACTTATTTTATTTATTTTTATTATTACAACACAGCAAGTGCCAAATATACGTTGTTGTTATGCATATATTAGTTATTTAAATTAATTACGTTTCTCTTAACTTTGTAACGTTTCACAAGCAGTCGATAAATACGTCATTATTCAAACTTTTTTACAATTTAATCAAATATGTCAAGTTAATCATTCCTTGCATTATTAATGTATTTTATGGTAAACTATTTTATTGTATTCATTTTCAGGCAGTTTGAAATACGAAACAGACGAGGTAAATGACGATGCTGGATTTGCGACTGTCGAAGAGTCTGAAATTGGCAAGAACCAATCCAAGAGGGGTAGCTCTATTTATATTTTTAATTACATTTTAACTTAATTGGATCCAGTACTATACCTACAATATACAAACATACACTAACATGTACTCCGGTACTAACAAACGTATGTATATAAGCAAGATTTATTGCTCGCGGTTTAGCTCTCATGAGTTTCTTTTCTTGCCCACATTTTTTCGCAACTTTTGTTATAATACAATATATATATATATATATATATATATATTACTACCGAATATATGATTTTTTCTTCCAGTGTGGTCTGATGATGAGCTTACCTCTCAAGCTTTCCTGTTCTTTTTTGCTGGATTCGATACAGTATCTACTATGCTCTCATTTACCACAATGGAGCTGGCACTAAACCCTGAGGTTCAAGACAAACTCAGAGAGGAAGTGGACGCAACCTATCCGAAAGATGGGACTTTAACCTACGAAGCAATACAGAAGATGACCTACTTGGATATGGTCGTTAGTGGTATGACTTAATTATTCTTTTTTAAAATTTATAAGTAAAAGTCGCATTTGCAGTAGTCATGGTATAAATTTCGTATTGTATATTCAGTATCGAGTTAAAGTTTATTACTCTATAACAGGGTTTCCCAACCTTTTTTTTGTTGAGTTTTTCACGCTTTACTTTTTCACGCCCCCCCCCTTTCATTTAGTAAATTAAATAAAAATGGTAACTGAAGTTTGTAAATATACAAACTTACCTTTTAACAGTGAGACACAATAATTTTATACACTCAAACTGATTTCTTAACAAAAAATGTACACCAAAACGTCAAATTTTTCGCAAGTTTGTGGTAATAATAGTGAATATGATATTTAATTTCATTAATTTTATGCATGTAAATTAAACATTACATTGTTATGTTGTTTGTATATATTTTTTTCTCTTTCTAAAATGTTTGCTTTCCGTCCTCGTTGACATCTCTCTATGCCCCCCTTGGAAGGCGCGCCCCCTTCAGGTTGGGAAGTCCTTCTCTATATTAACTTCACCGTTGCTATGTGCTCATATCTTAGTTATTGTAGTCTGACCATTTCAGATTCAATGACAACTGCTTCTGCGTATTTAATTAGAAGTATTCACTCAACGAAACTTTAATTTACCTATTGCAGAAGGACTGAGGAAATGGACACCAGGAATATTTTTGGATAGGGTGTGTGTGAAAACATACCGTATTCCTGGCGAATTTGATGGAAAAGGTCCTTTAACGGTACTAATATTTTATTCCGTGATATAGCTATTCACAGTTTATTTATTCCTTTTCATAGCTAAACAAGTTTTAAATGAGTGTAGAGACATTTTAATTATCGAGAATTATTAATAATATATAATTAATTTCACGAAATTAGTTTTTAATATTCAGTAATAATATAAGCTTTCTGGAAGAGTGGAATAAATAATCTATAGCAGTAAGGTTTTTTCTGATAGAAATTAAATGGATAGTGGCGTTGTCTTAACTGAATATCTCGTTAGTCACATTATGTAAAGAACCAAACAAAGTTCAGTCTACATTTTGTAGGTGTCATCTTCCCGTGCTTTCCGCAAGGAACAACGAAAAGTGCTAAAATTTATTTTGAATCAAATTAAAGGAGTATCTCCGCCGAATACTTATATTCTACTTTGTTCTAATTTATCTTATTTGTTCTAGATTGAAAAGGGAAATATAGTTGTAATACCCATTCATTCTATTCATTTCGATCCAAAATATTGGAAGGACCCTAAGAAATTCGACCCCGAAAGATTTTCTGCTGAAAATAAGCACAAGATTGAACCCTTCGCTTATTTACCTTTCGGATCTGGACCTAGGAACTGTATCGGTAAGATTACGAGCACGATTATTTAGATCACGTTCAATACCATGTTTAAATCTTGTATATGCACAAATATTATAAACTAAATGTGTTACTTTCGGTGGGTCACCTTTCAATATTCATTTCATGGTACCAAAATTAATTGCAAGTTGTCATTTGAATGAAATTTTTATTTTATTAGGTCTAGTGAAATACATGAAATAATTATTTCAGTACCTACAGATTTCTAAAACTTATTAAATGTTTTATTTATGCACTGATAGTGCGGTTGTTAATATGCACGTAGTAAGGCCGAAATTTTCTGGCCTACCAAGTTGAGATAGTTATTTACTATTTACATTTGATAAGTTAATTATTTACTAGATATCCAAAATTTTTATTACGTATTTAACTAATTTTTTTACGTATTATCTAATTTATTTAGTTATATTATTATATATCGTTTTTATTACATATTTATCTAATTTATTTAGTTAAATTATTATATCTCAAAGAAAAGCAAACATAGATATTTAACATTGAACATACAGTAAACAATTAAAATGTGTAAAATTCAGCGCGTGCACTGATTAACCATCTTACTAACGAAAAATACATCACGTGTCTTTAGTATAGTTATACAGAGCATGTAATTGTTCTGTGTTTATAATTGTATCACTTTTTCTATAATGTTTTTTTTCTTTCTCTGTGTCAGTGATAACTGTATTTCTATATTTGGATACAATAAACATTAATAAGACGGGAGTTTTTCACACGTCTTTCCATATTATTTCATTTTTGTTTACATTGAGCAACCAAGTAGCCAAGTAGCCCAGAATTTAATTGTTTTAATGTTAGTGAACGCGATCACCCCACATATTGTATCAAGTGACGTAATTAATGCTAGGGGTGGCAAAGTGCGGGAAAATGTCAAGTTCGATCTTTTAAGCGGTGTAATCGGGTTAATTTTTAAAATACTTTTACTATCGATTTAGTTTTGAGATTGACTTACAAAATTCATATTTAAAAAACTTTGACTTACAAAATTAATTTTTTTTCAGGTTCGAGATTCGCCTTAATGGAAGCGAAAGTTATTCTATACTACCTCGTGAGAAACTTTAAGATAGTCCAAACGGAGAAAACTATGAATCCAATGAGGTTGTCGAAAAAGACCATTGCCATGAAGCTGGATAATGGATTTTGGCTGAAGCTTGTTCCCAGGGGCGACCTTAATTAAGCTATCAAGTTGTTTAATAATAATTTAAATCATATATATCATCTGGAGATAGAGTTATTTGTAATTAATAAGCATCATATGATATGTTTATATTTAAGACTGAAGACTTATTTTATGTATCAAGCCACGTGTGTCGCGGATTTTAAGAGGACCTGTGCTATGTACAACTTCCCTTACGCTACTGTACTCAAGCTTCATATACGAAAAGATGGGATAAGCGTCACACCGTGTCTTTTATTAATATAGTTTTTAAAGTTCCTAAAAAATAAACCTTCAATATTGCTAAGTACGGCACTGATTTATGTATTGATTATAAAAACCAGCAGCCTATTTCAAATCGACTTGGAAACTTGAAATTTGGCATCTAACTAGGGTTTTTTTTTATCTATATAAATGAGAAAGTCAGAAAATAGTCAAAGACAATTTGGGTTATTTGAGAAAGTTAATAGAACAATTAAGAATCCATTTAAAATGTATAAATGTTGCCTTTTGGGGAGGAAGCTATTTTTTAAATATATTTTTTTTAGTTGGATGTCAGTGTGAAACCGAATTTTCAAAAAGTTTCACCTTAAAATATCTCTATAAACCGAGATAAAAGGGAAATACTACATGATTACAATTTCTTAAATACTTAATGAAATTAAATTAGCTAACTGTTTCATTAAAAATTTTGCACGTAAAATGAGTAACTGAAATTTATTATTCGGGAGAAAAAAATATTTGGGTAAAAAATTTAAGGAGTCATGTTATTTTTATTTTTAAGTTATAAAAAAAAACACCAGCACTTTTATGGAATAATTTAAGGTGAAAATTTGAACACACCACAATATGAATTTAATTTCTCCATTAGGCCGTAATTTGTGAAAACTGGTCTTTTGTTATTAGGTGTATTTTTTTCATTCATTTGAAAATAAATACGTTACACCGCCTTAAAAACTTTTTAACCCTAATTGTAGTCTTTTTCATTTCGTAAAATTGTAATTGTTGATTTTATTATTTTATGAAAAGGTAGTAAATTATCATCTATTTTCATGGGTCATCCAGCGATTCGATGAGGAGAAAATCCTAGATCTAATCATTACTTTGTGGTTTTGTTATGTTCTTAAATAATTAATAAAAAAATCATTATATAAAAACAAAAACAAGAATAATTTATTAATTAATGCAATTTATAACCCAGCAAGTTAATGAAAATAATATTGTAAGTATTTTTCACAACAAACGTGCCTTATTTACCTTTGGTTTGTTCCACTCTGTCTTCCAGGGTTGCCCAAAAATCCTTGAAAATAGAGAAAATAAAAAAATAAGTGAATCAAAATTTTCTTATGGCAATGTTTTTCAGCAAAGGTGAGTTTTTCATAAAATGTAAAATAAAAACTAAAAATGTTTAACATTTCAAAGGTTCGAATTTTCTGTTAATGTTAACGTCAGTAATGAAAGGTAGATAATTATGTTTCCTACAATGATTATTGAGACATAAGAACAAGAAAACTAAATACATCCCTTAAAAGAACAACCGTATGCGGGTGAATGAAAAGTATTGGCACCCTAGTAACTCGGTTTTGCATTTCCAACCAATATTCTATGTATCGAAAAAAATAGTGCTCACATATAATTCCCAGTTTTTCCTTTTTGATTATATAATAAATTTAGAAAATGTAAAAAATTTGCTTGATTGATAAAACTGCCGGGTTTGCCCTACCGACGGGCTTACAATGTTATTTCCATAACTGTATTTTATTCGTTTTTTATATAATATTTTTTTACGGTTAGTGATTTTTTAAAAAAACTTACATAATTGTTTCTTTATTTCTTTCTGATAATCTAAGTAAGAATTTTCTTGTCTCTACATTTAATTATGTTACAAATTCACAATTAAACTTTCATCGCAATTTATAAACCTTCAGGGTTATTTCTATTTTGCGCATTATATAATTGGAACTAAGTGACAAGAGAATTTCAATTTATTGATAGTGGAAATGAAATCACTTATACGTTTTCTTGCAAAAAGCTTAGCGTTAGTCGTTTCGAGCCCTTGCTGGATAGATAGCGTTACTTGTGTTTCTCATAAACATTATATTAACCTTAAGCAACCTTACCACGTCTCATTTTGTAGATATAAGATATGATCTTGTTGGATGTATATGTGAGGAATAATTTCGGCGAAGTCGACTTATTGTATTAAAGCGATTATCAATTTTGCTTAGCATTTTTGTATTTTTGAAGATATTTTGTATTACAAAACTTACCACGTTTTAGTATTAATTGAAATTTATTCCTTAATTGATCGATTCTTTAACAAAAACATATATTTGAGAAATGGGGCAAGTTTCTTTTGGTTCATCATATTAGTTGAAAAAAGAGTTGAAATCAAAATAACCGTAGAGTTCCAAATAGTTTCTCCGTGTGAAATTAGAATAAAGGTATAAACTACTTAAAATAGGTATAAACTTTTTTAATACTTAACTTTTATATTTAAAATTGGCAAGTTCTCATTCCCGCAAAGTAATTTGCTTGATATGAACTTGCTGAGTTTAAGTAAATAATTATCGGAACAAAGAACAATTTGAGATATCAATTTGAAATAAATATAATACACTGAAGTCTTACATTGTTATAAAAACTTCATGTCTTTTTGGTTCTCACAACAAAAAGATGTGGCCCTTTAAAATTTATTTTTTTATTCATACATCCTGTAGGTTTTGATGATCCTTACTCAGTGACCATCAAAACCTACAGGATACTTCCGCTCTACCCACAAACTTAAAAGTCGGCATATTGAGAGCTGTTACAGCATAATTGAAGAGAAAAATCCAAAAATCGACTATTTCTATTTCTTTGTGGAATTATGGGTACATTTTTTAAACACGTATCTTGTGAAACATTAGTACGTAATATATTTTTAAACACGTATCTTGTGAAACATTAGCACGTAATATATTTTTAAACACGTATCTTGTGAAACATTAGTACGTAATATATTTTTATTGGGAAAAATTAATATTATTAAATAGCTTAATCCGAAATATTATGTTCTTTTAAACGTTTATAAGTACCTAAATGTATTTGGAACGCTTGTAGCGCAATTTCTAATAGTACTTGATAGGTTTATCTCTGCTAACATGACGATCTAAGGACTACTTGCCCCAATTTTCACATTGGTTAGATAAATAGATCCGATTATGATTTTCCTTCGTTAAATATAATTAATTAACCAATGGAATATGATGTACGAAAACGGGTAATATTCAGATGTTTGTTTTAATTACTGACGTTTAATTTAATTTATTTTAACTATACGAAAAACTAGTGCGTTCCAACGATGCGAAACCAAATTAAAATATTTTGTTATTGGAATATATATTATTAAAAGGTATGTAAAATATGTAAAATATGATAATCGTAACATTTGTATGAAACATTTTACTCAAGATACATTAAGCCAAACTCGAGTCGATAAATTCTGAATTTATACTAATGTATCGATATTTGTTATTTTACAATAACTTCATCTTGTTTATATTTGTCTTTTTAAATCTTGTCTAAAAGAGTGGAATAATGCACATTAGAATATATTATTTAAAGGAAGTCCTCGAAGTATTTATTTCTTGTTAAACATTTTTATTTATTTTCCTCATTTCTTAAGCTATGTGCAGCTTGAATGTTAGTCTTTTTAAATTTTCCATCTATCATTTATATTTCATTATCTTCAAAAAAATCTAATACTGACTTACTTTTATAAATATATACACACACACGTATATATTCAATGTTTGATCATCAAAGAAAATATTTCGACTCGATGCGACATAAGAACTAGGCTATTGCGGAAAAAATATTTGTTTACTGACAAAAAAATTAATAAATATTTGAAAATATCACAAGAATTAATCATTTCATTATTCTGTGAAATTATTGAACATGTAAATATTACATAGAAAATGTTTACATAATACACACGGTCGATATGTCGGACGCGTAACATGTGCTACTTAAGTGCATAAGGTATAATATCAGTATGTCCATAAAAGGCAATTATTCGATACGTCTGTAGACATAATAGGTTTTCCCAAATATATCAGAGATAAACCGAAAAGTACGATAAAGATTTTCAAACAGATTGCCGACAGCTTCAGCAATGGACACACGATTTTGTACCCATTTATTTTATTACGAGGTAATAAATTTTTTATCATGGATGGATTAATAATTAGTAAAACACAAACGTCCTACGATTACACCTAACTAAAAACTACCCGATTATTTGAAAAATTAAAGTAACTGGATTTAATTCTATCGATGACCATAATAATGATAAAGATGTCTGAGAAAAAATAAAGTAACGACGCAATAATGATCAGCATATCGTTATTTAATAATCAGTGGTCATTTATATGAGTATGATGTTCATCATCATTAATTTATTCATTCAGTATGTGAAAATGAATAGTTTAATGTTATCCGAATAGATCCAAACAATCGTTCACAATAGTTCACAGTTCTTGTCATGGAGGGATTTAATTTGTATACGGTTAGTATTTAAGGGCACATATTACTTGTACGGAGTAACTAAGTAGTTAGTAATCATTCAACTCTTAATCCCATAATCGATTAAAAGAACTAATAATTTATAGATAATTCACATTTTTGCAATGAGTGATGACTCTTTTTTTTATTCATTATAATAAAAACGTATTATTAGTTACTATTAATTTAATTAAATAATCGAAAAAAGAAATAAAGCAAAGTTAGTTTTTCTCTGACGGAAACTCTCCAAACAATTGTTATTTAATTCTCCAAATAGTAAAAAATCCTCTAAACAATTTTTAATTAATTTTATGTTTTGTTAAGTTCTCCTTCAAGCCCTCTTTGATTTTGGGACCATAAATATAGACACTCTGTGTGACACTATTTGCATAGACCGAGAGTACTGGAGGATTCAGCTCGTTTCCACTGCACGGTTTCAGTCTTCAGTGAATATCTATCTGTTCAAGAAATAATTTGTGTAATATATATGGAAATTGACTATTACGTTTCCACCTCACTAAAGTCCATCTTGAGCGCTTTGCTTAATACAGTACACATAACTATTATGCTGCAGAAAGACAGAGCTTCTAAATCTTAATCTCACATTAAAAGTTATGCAGCCCTAGAACGATATTTTTACACATGTGAAAAATGTATCCATAACGCTTAGTCTTAGTCTTAGGCTTATATGGTCAAAGTCGTTCCGTCGAAAATTGTTAGAACTTTCCATTGATTTTCCACTGTAGGAAAAATACTAGTATAATTTTGATGCATTTATCCTCTTATTTCGGTTATTACAAATGCTTTAAATTATAGTTGCAGTTAATGTGATTAAACAAAACGACTCGGTCCGAACGTGTGGCAGCGTGATCATTCAGACAGGGCCAAGTTATAGAAGCTGCCATGTAAAAAAATCTAGAAAAAGAATACAGTATTAATAAATAATTTAAACCGAAAAATATAATTTTCAATAATTAATCAATATGCAAATTTTCCATGGTTATTTAACATTTTGAAATGTGCATTGTCATTGAATGTCAGCAAATATTTAAAAGAAATCAATCCATTGTGCGATAATGTTGTAACTATCAATGATGTTCACCGAAACAGGGAAAATAATTGTTAAGAACAAATATTTCAATTCAGCAAACTCACAATGAATTGCACATTTGCCTTAATTGATAAGAAGTGTTTTTGTTGTCTATAATTATACGCAGTTGTTATCAATGGTTACATAAAAGTCTGATTACACGCAATATTCAGCTTATCAATTTATATTATCGGCTGCTTTAATTTCCGAGAGCGGTATGGAAATTTTACGTCCATATAATAATTTGCTAATTACAACATACGAAATTTATATTAAATTAGTTCTATATCTTTTTAATTTTAATAGTAATCTGTCATTAAGTGTCATAACCCTGAAGTGGAAGGGAAAGAAGGAAGATGGCAAATATATGTTGTCAAATTCATTATGTTTATTAGTTTGGCGGGAAAGGAAGAAAATTATCTAATTTCGAAATTGATCCTCAAATTAATTTCGAATTAATCTATTATGTTTATTAGTTTAGCACGAAATTAATCCTCAAATTAATTTCGAATTAATCTATTATGTTTATTAGTTTGGCGCGAAATTAAACCTCAAATTAATATTCGAAATTAATCTTCAAATTAATTTCGAATTAATCTGTTACGTTTATTAGTTTGGCGGGAAAGGAAGAAAATTATCTAATTTCGAAATTAATTTCGAATTAATCTATTATGTTTATTAGTTTAGCACGAAATTAATCCTCAAATTAATTTCGAATTAATCTATTATGTTTATTAGTTTGGCGCGAAATTAATCCTCAAATTAATATTCGAAATTAATCTTCAAATTAATTTCGAATTAATCTGTTACGTTTATTAGTTTGGCGGGAAAGGAAGAAAATTATCTAGTTTCGAAATTAATCCTCAAAGAACAATTATAGTACATGGCGCCGTATTGATACCCATGTAGTACAAGCGGCAAACAAATTTAGATTGATCATGCTTTAACGGGAAGCAACAACTTATTTTCTAGAGAAATAAACGATCAAAGGTTATTAATGATAGTGAATAATAGTTAATGTGTTGGGTGGATAACAAGACATACTTTGACGGTGAGGCGCATCGCAAAGACTCGGGTTCGATTCCCGGCTGCTCGTCGATTGATGTTCTGGTTGGCTGTATTGATGTTCTGGTTGGCTGTAAACGTTTGCTCTCGTGACAATAAGTTCATATGTATCAATTATATATAACCATAGATTTATAAACAATGATCAAATAAAGACGGAAAATTAATTTATAATAATTTTTTTATATATTAATCCATCATCATTATTACCATCACTTTCACAATTTAGTATCAAATTTTCCTTCACATGCTAGAGTATATACAATAAATCAGACACGTACGAACTGTATGCTGAATCTTAAAATATTCGTATTTTCAAGTACCGAAGGTGTACTTCATATAATATCTTTGAATATGTATAGAAGTGAAAATGTGATATGAGTGAAATTGAAAATGAAAATGTTTTGACGTACGAAAGTTAATACCCATTAACGATCATGTATTACAATATTAACTAAAAGCCGAATAGACTAAGAATAATTCCTGGTATTTATGTCTAGAAATAATTCGATTCCTTAGTTATAATTAATAATAATGTGTAAAATTTGTAGTAATGCAAAACCATATAAATTTTAACAAATGTTTATTGCTCTTTACAAAAATATGATGCTTAAAAGTTATCAATAAACATGTATATTGCGCGTTTATAATATTGGGTAATTGTTGATTTTAAAAACCTTTATTGTAGCAACTTTTGAAATTTTGTCTTTATATCCAAGCAAATCGATAAACCTCACATCATCACAAACCAAACAGTAGTCATTTTAATTTGTTGTCATGATAAACATATCTTCGCTAGGCTCTTATCTTGTTTACGGGAAAAATAATACCAAATAAAGACACGGATAGTATATATAAACCATGACTGAGGCTGAAGGTTTCATTGTTGATTCAGATTTCGTCAGTAGTGTATCGTTATAATTGTATATCTATATATTTATATAATTACGTCTCTGTACATCGGATAACAAAATAAATATGATAGTGGAACTATTTATAGCGTTAGCGGTCACGCTGACCGTTTACCTGTACATGTTTTGCAAAACACGATACGCGTACTTCAAAGACAAGGGCATTAAAAATTTGCCGGTCATACCTTTGCTGGGAAACATAAAGGAATCTCTTCTGGGACTGCGGAACATGGTTTATATAATGGATGACTTTTATTATGCATTCCCATCTGAAAGGTTTGTTTTTAATTTATTTTAATTCAATCAATCAAAAGAAGTGCCACATTTTTTTATTGGTTATTAAAGTTGCTTTTATGTCTTTCATTCAGGATCACTGGTTTCTTCGAAATATTCAGCCCCAGTTTTTTAATACGTGATCCGGAATTGATCAAGCAGATTACTGTTAAGGATTTTGATCACTTTCAAGATCACAGAACCTTTTTTAATGAGGAGGCAGACAAAATATTTGCTAGCAGCCTTTTTTCTTTAACAGGTTATATTTGAAATTCTTTTAATTTTCTGAAAATACACTTGTAAAATTTATACTTACTACATTTGAAATCAATGAGGTCTCTTTAAAAAACAAAGCCTTCCGTAAAATGTGTTTTAAGGCATGTTTCAAAATGTTTACATAAAACGAGAGTAAATAAAATGTATAATCATGAAAATTTTTTTGACAGTATATATATATATAATATATATATATATATATATATACACACACACACACACACATATATATATATATATATATATATATATATATATAGATAAATATGCTTATATTATACTTACAACGTATGCATATATACCAAAGACGCTCACTTTCCCTACTATCGACATGTTTCACTTTTCATTACGTTTCTGTTTTTTAACATACGAACGTACACTATCGTGACAAAACAGTTTCATTCAAAAAGTAACAAAAACCAATATTTCCCATACCTTAATAAGTATTATTGTTAGTCTATCTAACTCTGTTTAACTGTAACCCTTACATTCACTCATTCCCTCGCTCTCCTTAATGCCAATACCTCCACTACTCTTCTCTTCATACCCTTATTCATGCTAGTCCTGCTTTGCCCCTTTCTTCTTTCCTAATTTCCTTGATCGTAACTCCCTAATATCCAACTCCATCCATTACATCTTTTGATTTCCTAATATATGCACTATCAATACCATAGCATATAAGCAACAATTTCAGTTATCTTAAGATGTCCCATGTCGCTGCAATTTTGGATTTATTGTCTGAAAAAGATAAAGAATTCACTAGATAATGATAACTAATACATTAAAATATGCAATTAACAGCAAGTGCTATGACCATCTTATATTTTATTACGACGTAAATCATTTTTATAATCAAATGGAATGTTTGATGAAGTCTTTTGTTACTAATATTACGTTATCTTTGATATCGTTACAGTTTTAAAGGGTTAAAAAAGGGTTTAAAGCGTTAAAAAGGGTTTTCTTAGAACAGAAACTTTCGTTTACAGAGTAACTAGATAAACACAGAATTATTCGTAATACTGCTATTGAGTATGCGGAAATTATTTGCATTTCAGATTTACTAACAGTTCCATATGATTTACTAACAGTTCCATTTGTTTATGAAGCTCTCTACCAATGCGTAATTGGTTTAGAAATTTACGATTTATCACACAAAAATTTACTTTAAGAACGTAACTAACAGGTGACAGATGGCGCGACATGAGGTCCACTTTGAGTCCAGCCTTCACCGGATCCAAGATGAGGAATATGTGTCCATTTATAGTAGAGTGCGGGCAGCAAGTGGTAGAATATATGAAGAAAGAATGTAACAAAAGAAAATCAAGCGATGGTAAGTTAGACTGAAACACAATTCGCAAAGAAAATTTCAACCAAGCCTAAATATTTTGTCACGCTGATAACTGTTCAATTTACATTCATAATCTAGAGCTGAATTCATCTTTATTACAGGGCACAGCGCAGATGTGGAGATGAAAGATCTGTACACTAGATTTGCCACTGATGTCATAGCAACTTCGGCATTTGGTTGTAAAGTGAATTCACTGGAAGACAAGAAGAATGATTTCTATCTTACTGGAATGAAGATGTCAACGTTTACAACTCTCCAAATGCTAAAGACTCAAATAATTATGGCTTTTCCTAAAATAGCTACGGTGAGTGAACGAATAAAGAGATTTGTAAATGTAAAACAATGCAATGCACCTTCTTGCTTTTCAACTTTGTCTCATTTCAAGCTTTTTTGTTTTCTTTATAACTTGCTAAAAGTCACCTACAATTTTAATATGTGCTAATACATGAATCGGTAGTTGTAATTGCTTATATTTATCAGCAGTATTTGAAAATGCTAAATAAGTATGCGGTTATATATTATGTACTTTTTCTAAGTCAGTATATCTTTATATACAATATATATTTTCAAGATTAATGTACGGTTATACTCAACATGAATTTTACAAATCGGTACACAGTTATTTGTAATAAACATGTTCTAAACTAATATACGTGACGGGTTTATAAAATGAGAATGGTTTATAAATAAAGTTCTCGGGTGCATACCATAGTCATGTAAAGGAATATCAAATCGATTGTGTACGAGTAGATGATGTCGATTTGTGAAAAGTAAATTTTCTCGCGATGACCGACAGATATGTCCGACAGATATGATCTCTATAGGATTCTATAGGACATGTTTATTAACATCCTTTATATCCAATATATCATAACAGCTTCTATAGTATAAAGTCCCGAGACTTTTAGTATAGAGAGGGATTTAGATATGTTCGATGGATATGATCTCTACTAGATTCTGTAGGATATGTATATTAACATCCATTATATCCAATATATCATAACAGCTTCGATAGTATAAAGTCCTGAGACTTTTAGTATCGAGAGGGATTTTGCTACGTGTGATTGTTATTGGCTACGTGTGATTGTTTTTGCTACGTGTGATTCAGTTATTGGCGAATTTAAAATTTAGACTTCAAAATTTTAATTGTCAAAGTTAGTATACACAGTATAGTTTGTTTATATTTACTGGAAAACCATAATAAGGACAGAAAAAAAATATAAAAAGCGTTGCTCTCCTCTAGTTGTATAAAACAATATATATATATACGTATACAAACTTGTTTTACAATTAGTTTTACTTTTCAGTACTTAAACATTAAAGTGTTTCATCCTTCCATAACAACATTCTTCAAAAACATTTTTGTCAGTACGGTGAAGTACCGCGAGGAAAACAAAATAATCAGACCTGATATGATTAATATTTTAATGGAAGTTAAAAAAGGTGTGTATAATTATGACATTTATTTTACTTAATTATATTGTGCTACTTACTTAATTAATTTTTTTTAAATTTAACATATTTTTTACTGAGTAAAATATGAGTTCGTCCTATTAAAAATACTAGCTGAACTAACCTTCAACTAGGCCCATTTATTTGTATAAATGAACATGAGTCGCTTTGATGAGGACATTTTTTCACGAAGATCTATTGCAGTAGCATCGTAACACATATGGTAGAAAAAAACAATATTTGGAGATAGACACTAGAAAAGATTAAGAAGATGTAGATATATATATATATATATATATATATATATATATATACATATATATACATATTCATATATATATATACACACATATATATAATATATATATATATATATATATATCGCTTACTTTCTGTTTTCACATCAAATGTTATTTAAGTAGACCTTTTTTCAACACCAGATTTAAATGTGAATATTGATTCCATTTTTCATTTTGATCTTATACGTTAAGTATAATTCAGAAAGATAAAAATATAAACGTTAACCATTTTATTATGTTTCCTTTCAGGCAATCTCAAGTATGAAACTCAAGAGACAAATGACGATGTTGGCTTCGCAACTGTTGAAGAGTCTGAAGTTGGCAAAACTCAATCTCTATTGAAAAGAGGTAATTGTATATAGCCTTCGAGCAAATTGTTTGTTCTAATTTGTATTAATTTTTCCACTAAAAAGATTCATTACTTTATTTTATGTGACGAAAATTTATTTTGATATTAGTATCTATGGGTAAAAATGCCAGCGGTTTAGTAACACCTGATTTTAAATTTGTCTTGATGCGTCATAGAAAAGCTCCCAGAAATCGTAAAATTAATGGTTTTCTTATAGTGCACAGAATATATAGAAAATAAAACATACTGCAGCCGTTGATAATAAATTATTCACGGGTAATAGTTCAATAATTTTATAAAAATTAATCGAAAAAAAGTGACTTTCGTCTTTATATAACAGTCATGCTAATATTGCGTTCGATAGGTGCTATTCTGTTATAGATCCTATCAAACACAATTTCAGCATGATATTGAATAAAGTTCCTGCAAAAGTTCTTCAAAATATTATTTACAGAATAGGTAATTTAAAATATTTCGGTGAATCTGAAATCAACAACAGTGATGATCATGAGGATGCATATTAGAAAGTTAGATATATGATACTAGTTTTATTTTTTTACCCAAATGAAATACAAAAAAAAATCAAAATTGTGTGTTGTAGCCCGCAGTTGCTTTAATGTCTAATTTAAGTAAAATGTCCAGTTGAAACTGAACACCTCGACAGTGATAGTAAAACAACATTTAACGTTTAATTTCCCTTCGATTTGATTTACTCACGTAGAAAATATCATTCATATCGTGATGGTTTTTTTATTTAAATTTGGTTAGAGTGGGATTATGATTCTAAATAAATGTTATGATTTCAGCGTGGTCTGACGATGAACTTACTTCCCAAGCTTTTCTGTTCTTCTTTGCCGGTTTCGATACTGTATCTACTATGCTATCATTCACCACAATGGAACTGGCTTTGAACCCTGAGGTCCAGGATAAACTCAGAGAAGAGGTGGACGCAAGCTACCCGGAAAATGGAGTTTTGACTTACGAAGCAATACAGAAAATGAACTATTTAGATATGGTTGTTAGTGGTATGTTCAAATTATGGTCATTTTTTTACATTTTAATAAAATAAGGTCAAAGAAAACAAACATGAAAAAGGAAAATTTCCTTACACAAATAGTTAGCATTGTTTTTACACAAATAATTAACATTGTTTGCATCGAGAGTAAGAATTCCTAATACTTAAGTTTTTATAAAAACAAACTACTTACGTCTGTTACAGAGGGACTAAGAATGTGGGCTCCAGCACCTTCTATAGATAGATTATGTGTGAAAACCTATCAAGTTCCTGGTGAAAATGGAAAGAAGAGCACATTAACGGTACAAACATTATACCTTTTAACCCGATTTATTCATGTCGAAAAACAACAAGTGTCCAGTTTGAATTATCATTTAATAAAGGAAATTGTCATGTGTCGTTAGCAACTACTTGTTAAGCCGATAATTATTCTTATCTATATTGATGATAAGAAGTATTAATTTACATGAAAGTCTTATTTATTTATTTCTAATTTTAAATATATTGATAAGAAATATTATAATTGTACATGTGACTTTGAAACAATGGTTTACGTTTTATTTAATTGTCCAAGTTAACTCTATTCTCTTCTATAAGCCCATCTCCAGATGTATCATTATTTGTAATATTGCAGAACTATCATCATGCCATTCTATCTGAAACATCTTTGCTCTCCTGATAAATATACTAATTAAATCTCTTAGGAATGAGTAAGATCTCTCAGCCGATCAGCGTTTGAAATATCCCTAATATTTCAAATGCTGATCGGCTAAAAATGTATAGTTGTAAAGTAATTAAACCAAACGCTATCTAAATTTAATTGTTGAAAAAAGCAAAAACTTATACTAGTATTTTTTATATATATTTATTTATTTTTTGTTCCAGATTGAAAAAGGAAAAGTTATTGTAATACCCGTACAATCACTTCAGTTAGATGAAAAATATTGGGAGGAACCAAGAAAATTTAATCCTGAAAGATTTTCTGCTGAAAACAAAAACAAGATTGTACCCTTCACCTACTTACCTTTTGGATCTGGTCCGAGGAACTGCATTGGTAAGATTATATTCAACCACACACTTGAAGGGGGGGGGGGGTCTGAACATACCCTGATGTTCGTTTGGCTTACGTAATAAGTACAATTAGCTCCAGTGGATGTCCGACTTTGGAACCCTATCCTTTAGATCCGTGTCTGGTTATATATCTATATTCATATGCTCCACACACACACATACACACACATACATATATATGTGACGTGTGTGTGTATGTGTGTGTTTGTGTGTGGGTGCGTGTGCGTGAGCGTGTACGTGTGCGCGTGTGTATGTGGAAATTGGTTGAGTGTGAGTTGAGTTGAAAGAATAAGAGCTATTTCATTTTCAATTCTATGGCAGCGGTATTTAAAGAAAGTAAATTTAATTAAATCAAAATATCATTGACGACAAAAAAACATAAGTAAATTTGTGTTATTCAATAGTTTATATATGAATGAACATTATAAAAAGAAAATCGATTAAAAAAATTGAAAAACTATTTTTCAGGTTCGAGATTCGCTTTAATGGAAGCAAAAGTCATTATATACTACCTCATCAGGAACTTTAAGTTGGTCGAAACAACAAAAACAATGAACCCCATGAAATTAACGAATAACTCTTTCACTTTGAAGCTTGATATTGGATTTTGGTTGAAGTTTATTCCTAGAGATGATCTGCATTAATATTTATACATATATGTATAAACATGTATATTTAGTTAGATGTACAATAATTTATATTAAATAAACTACCGATTTTCGTTTTAAATCTTATAAGTTTTCTTTTATTTTCCTGCTGTCCTCCATTATCATCCATTACACGTTCTTTGATTTAACATAATCCTATTTTTAGATTGCATTTTCCGCTTTATCCAAATACACCATTTTTAGCAGTCTTTATATGTTCTCACGTTAAGCTATCAAAATTAATTTTTTTTATTTTCTTTATCATTATTTCTTCACAAATTATATCCTCAGCACAAGTAAAATTCATTCTTAAAATGAAATAATTAAAATAAATTAATGTGATGAAATAGATTAATTCAAAATTTTATAACACAGCAATAAAATAATAGTCGTTTGAAAATCGTGAGCATTTTGCGGAATAAAGCTAATCTAATCTATTAGACGATGAATAAATTTTGTGTTTTAAATTATCTGATCAAAATGTGTCATTTAAATAAAAATAATTAAATCTACTAGTTCATAACTTTTAATGGGGTTAGAATCGTCGCTCGCTGCTTGACAAACTTCAAAAAATTGGTCGGTGGGCTTGGTATTAAGAACAAGCGACTGGTATAGAGTGGTACTAATCTGATCAGATGCTATTCAGCTTACGAATTGGGATTTTGCATATATACGAGTATACATAAATATATATATATATATATATATATATATATATATATATATATATATATATAATTCTTTATGAGTTACAGATCATGTCTTGATGAATGATGTGTTGATCAATGAGTTTCAAATTGAGCCTGGCGCGATATTAATGCTTAAAAACTACTTCAGAGGTAAAAGAGAATGAAATACATGTCTAGCTTTACAAGAACTATCAAGATTAATTATTAGAATTACAAAATTAATTATTGAAAACGGTATCATTTTAATTTATTTGAGTACGAATTATTTTGGTGTAGTTTGTTATTGTACTCACTTTTGTTTTAATTGTAAAATATCTATATATTAACACGTGAAGAGAACACGTTATATCTCTTTAGCATATTGCACGCAGGGAAGAGTAAAATTGTATGTGGAGAAGGAGTGCAGAAAGTTAACATTTATACATATGTGTCGCAAAATATGTTAAATAATATATTAAACGTATATTAAAAGATTCACTGCTTACGGGCAATAATAAAAGATTCATTGTTTATGTTCATACTGTCAACGTCAAACAATAATAGTCTTTGGTCAAACAGTAGAGATTAAAGATTAATGCCAAAGAATTTTAAAATGTTAGATTGACTGAACGAGTTTAATAAGGTTCAAAATTAAAGATTTCACGAATTACTGTTAAATTTCGACCACTGTGCGATCACAGGTTTGTATAAAAATGCATTATGCATAACGATTGTCTCTAATATTTTCGCCATTATTTTAAAATTGTCACAAGCTCCATCACTGATGATACACTGTAATGTTGACATAATTATATAAATCTTAAATATTTGTTATATTTTTCGTACCAATACGTTCAAAGATTTAACCCAGATTTTGTCCAGAAATTATTAACTTCATTAAATCGCGAAATCATTTAATCGAACCTTAAGTACATTCAAACATAAAGTTAGGTAACTACCAGAGAGTTAACAAAATTTTTACATCTTATATTAAATATATACTTAATGAAATCTTGCTTGATAATAAACAAAAATATAATTTTATTGCGTCTGATTTGTTTGAATTTGTATTATTTTATAGTACGTTGTATTATTCGACTTGGCGCAGCAAACGTGTTTAACACTGCAAGTTTCTCTTCAGTTCAACTCGTTGCAATGTTTCGGTAGACTTTTGCTACGAAATAAACATTGGCCAAATTATGAACCACAAGTAGAAAAAAATGTAGCGCTTTCGTAATCTCGCCGTTCAGCTTTAAAGTGATCAATGTCTATTCATATTATATTTCAAACAACGATCTCCTCATTTTTCATTTATAAGAAAAATTGAAGCTGACCAAGCTTCACGAGAAACATTAACTGACTAGCCTCAAATAACACAGAGTGATGTCGAGTTCTGTGTTTGAATGAAATTAATGAGATAAGTTAGTATAAAAATGAAATAATGATTGGAAATAAATATTTAAAAATGTATATATCACCCAAAAAGTTTCCCTCAATCTGCATTAATGCATTAAGATAGCAATAATCGATTTTTTAAAAAAAATTAAGACATTAACCATTTTAGCTTCACTTTTTATTCATCACAATTTTGTCAAAAATTCGTTTCAATGCATTCGTATATTCAAGTTACCGCACAATCTAGCAATTTTCACCCACTAAAGTTTTTCTTCCGATTTTTACTCTTACATTTCTACTCACTACTTGATCATAAACATACAATGTATTTGATCATAACTCTAATTTTTGTTTATAAATTACACTTCTTTTTGTCATATAAGTTATTTTATTCTTTTAAAATAATTTAGAAGGAAACCTAGTAATTAACTTTGTAATAAGTGACGTAGAACTTGTGTGTATAATTTATTAATAACAATAATTTTTTGACATTGCCAAAAATGGGTTTTATTGAAAGGGCGTTTGTAAATAAAAAAAAATAACGTTTCGCAGGCAATATTTCAAAACTATAAAAAATGGAAGTCAAACTGATAGTATTTGAAGCGAAAATCCGCCTACATTCAGAGTTTATTTAGCGAACTCATTACAATCCTTCGTTTTTGTGATCTTTGAAATGCAGGACAATGTCCAACTCATATAAGATTTTGGGCAGCGCCATTAAAAAAGATGGATAGCTCCATTATCTAAATAAGGTCCGAAAATTTGATCTGGAAAATATCTCACCTACCCAAGCGAGTATTAAAGCATTTAACTCAACGTTCTTGAGATATTTTCAAAAATTATAGCTTGGCCTACAAGTCACTTTATATTTTCTTTCAATTTCAGAGAGGTTTTCCTCAAATATTTTATTTATTAAATTGACAATTATAAATGCCGGTAGCCACAGAAACATGAAACAATAATTTCACAAGTTCATATTCATATATTGCAGAATCGAATTATGTCTCCATCGGTTGTAAATAAGAGATATTAATTAATAGTTCTTTGATATGTACCTTGACATATGTCTTTGACGTTTTCAGGTGGACTTGGAAGGAATTCGTAGTTTTGTATAGAAAAACTTGGGAAAGTACCGACTAAAACTGAATATCCACTTATCAAATTGTAAATCCTGCGGTAATGTGGTTACCGTTTAATAGCCAGAATAAGTACTGAAATATATGAAATCACTAAACCTGTGAATCCAGTGTATACATTTTGGCTCAAATATCACGGGATGACAACACGATAATTTATTTACTTATGTAAAACTAACATCTGGATACTGGTAAAGTTATTACTTACTACAGCTCGTGACTGGAGGGCCAAAGAGAGGTACTGAAAAG
The DNA here is from genome assembly GCA_039881145.1 of Druceiella hillmani. NCBI lineage: Eukaryota > Metazoa > Arthropoda > Insecta > Lepidoptera > Hepialidae > Druceiella > Druceiella hillmani. The sequence goes on from JAYKKI010000007.1 coordinate 19,498,186, forward strand.
TTTCATGAAGCAATATGTGCATAGTTTATTCGCTGACTTAAAATGTCACTACAATGACGACGCTACAGAACTTTTATCTAAAAGCTGAGAAGTTTATCTGCCATTTTTCTTGAACGATCAAAGTTTTCACCATAAAAACTTTGATAATTCGAGATCTATATTTCGAAAGGGGAGCAAATATATTGTAATCCCAGAGAAGTATCTTACTTAATAGAATGTTAGTAATCTGTTTGTTATTCTCAACTCTGACACTCGCCAGGGTGGGCGGGAGCGTTACTTACAAAATAATTATAAATATTATTTCAACGAAATTAATGTAAACGGACGTATAACTCAAAATTGAACGAAAATTATATTCACAATCATCAACGAGGAAGACATTATTTTTTATTAATGGTCGTGGAAACTAGATATCTGAAATAATGCCGTCGAACTTCGATAACATATCAGTTTAGCTGATTGGATACTTGAAACAGTGATAAATTACAGATAAAAGTTAAATAGCAGAATTTTAAATAGAACTAATTACATCAAAATATTAAACACAGTATTCACATAAGTTTGTATAGTATTTTCTTGAATTTCCATTTTATAACTTCTTTTAACTTAAGCATTTTTTGAGACCTTAAAATTGGATATCAAATGAAAAATAGTGAATATAGTAAAATACGAGAACTAGTTATAATTTTCTAGATAACGTAAATATTTTTTCACCAAGTTTGTGTAGAAGAGTTCGGATATTTAGACTTACTTAGCGTTAGTTAGACTTATTTAGGACATAATGATGATAACTTTTTTAAATATATTCAGTTTAATGTAAATTTAAAGACAATAAAGTAAAAAAATTGAAATGTGTATGTATCATGTATCCAAACTATCCTAACTAGTCATCATTAATACGAAAGTAAGTTTGTTAGATACCCCAACTCTCAGCCGATCTTGGTGAAATTTTAATATACGAGTGAAATTGCGTAAATATTATCATCTCCGTGATATCCTTCTACACATTACTACGGAAATAACAATTTTTTTATTTCAGAATCTAATTTTTTTTGGCAATTAAATATATCGTCTTGTTGAGGCGAACAGCGTGAATACAAATGTGTATGTTTGTATAGGTACGTATGTGTCGAAATACTTAAAAATGTTTTGATACTAAGATTCGATATTTTACAAGAATATTATTTTTGAAATTCATCACAATTTTTCTCCGTTTCTCCCCGAGTGGTCAAAGCTAATTTGATAATAGTCTTGAAATATTAATAGCGCGAGTTTGATTCGCATTTGAATTTTTTGGGTTCCGTATAGGAAAAAATTTAATATTGTAACATTAGTGCAAGATCACGACAAATTGCGTCAAACAATGTACTTCAAGATGGCAACTATCTTCGTGGATTCTCATGAATAAAGGTTTTAAAGAAGATGTTAAATAAATTAAACCATTATTAGACCACGCACGTATCTGTATATTTATCTGTATGTCACAAATTTTCTTCTTAGCAACTGTTTGACTCAGAAGCTCCAAAATATTTACAGAAATACTCCACAGAGTATCCACAAAAACACATATCTGAGGTATAGGGTAAAAAATTTCACGCACATTTTTTTATATATTCACCACATAGAAAAGTGATCAACTCAATATCGACTGAAAGTAGTAGTGATGTACGACACAATTCAATAAATAAAATTTTATTAAAACAAACTGGAGAATGAGCACAAGCATCGGATCCATACTGCGTGGGAAAATTAAATGTTCTAGCTTGTGTTATCAGATTGACAATAGAAATTTATTGAAGAAATAATTGCGCTATAATTGAAAATATATAATGTGTAATTGATAATATACAATTGATAATAATAAAACTTTCAAACTATAAAATCTCGTATTAATTTTATGTTCGAATAATGTCGGTGTACCTCGCCCTATTTAATATTATGTACCACTGAAAAAGTAGTTATAAACTTGTAATTTTTATTATGCATACATAATATAATTCTTTAGAATAGAAATACTGAACTAGAACTAAATAAGGGACAATAACATTATCGAAAGATTTGTTACAAGAACGTCATAGCGACAATTTAAATCCGTAGTTCGAACAAAGGTACTTAATCAATCAACAATTATAATGTTTCGATGGATACTAACGGAAAGAGGTACTTAATCAGCCAAAAATTATAATATTTCGACGGATACGAATGGAAAGGGGTACTTTATCAGCCAAAAAATATAATATTTCGACGGATACGAACGGAAAGGGGTACTTTATCAGCCAAAAATTATAATATTTCGACGGATACAAATGGAAAGGGGTACTTCATCAGTCAAAAATTATAATATTTCGACGGATACGGAACGAAAAGGTGGTCTTTATATTTAAATAAAGAAAGAACGAGACTGTCGTAAAGACATGATTTAAAGACTGGAAAATCGTCCCAAATATTCAATAGTATTCACTGATGGTCTACAATGGATGGCATGAGTTCTAAAAAGTTAAAATCTTCATACATCTGATAATGTCAAAATAATTTTGAACTATGGTTTTTTTATACACCATATATTATTTTCCATTGGACATATAACTTAAATTTTCCATGACCGTATTAAATTGCCTGTATTCAAATGAAGAACATACCTCTAAACGAAAATAATAATGACAGTCAACTTACAACAGTTGAATTAATTTTATTAAAAATTTAATTATTTGAAAGAAACAATTTACAGCGTGGTAAGAACGATTTTCTAAATTTAAATTTCTTTGTTTGTTTGAGGTTAAATATCACGTCCCATTCATTTCTACTATAGCATTTGTACTATTAGCGCTTTTCCAATGTTGAATGTATCTGCATATCTGATGACTCCCAATCTGTTTATGTATTTTAATTATCCGATTAAGGGTTATTTCTATATATGAAATAAACTTAATATGTTAAACACAATAAACAAATACGAAAAAAATAAATATCTCACTGACGTTCAAAGATTACGATCAGTGTTAAATAGAATGTCACGTTTATTTAAAATGAAATGAAGACAGTGCTCGAAGAATTATAATTGTAAGAATTAACAAACCTTCCTTAACATTTTGTATGATGTACAAATATAGGTCATTTATATGGAAATCAGACCACATTATTCATTCAAAAGTACAAGAAATAATTATGTTTAAAAAACTCCACGAAGTCGCGGCAAGAAAAGAATTAGTCGAAAGATTTAAGCCTGTAATTTTTAGTTCAAAAAAAGTCCATTGATTATCCAAACGATGACATTTTTTTCGCCGATACACTTTATGGTGAAGACCAGAAACAATATTTCCAAAAAAAGTATAATTTTTTTTTTCTTTTCGTATTTTCTTCAACTAAGTTATCAATTGTTTAACAAATATTTCATAATACTGTCTCATACTTCGGCAAAAAAATATCATCGGTGTATTACCTACTACCAAAAAATCTATTCGGTACTCTTTCAAAAGCAGTTTGTTTTTGTTTTATTTTAACTTCATGTTATTTCATATGAACTAATGGACCTGTGGCTATGTTTTTAACGTTTTTAAATAAGATATTTTTTAAAATAAGTATTCACGTTTTAGTTTGTGTATAGAGAGTATTATGAAATATCGATTGATCGTACAAGTTAAGGTGCATATAGATAAATGAATTTAATAATATTATGAAAATAATATATTTAACAGTGTACAACAATTTATTTTGTATTGAAAGATCCCGAGTTTCCTTTTAATTATAAAGAAATTAACTGACCACTATTATAAAAAAAAAATACGAAAAACCCTTTTTTTTGGTTTCTAATGATTCTAAATTTTCTGAAAATAGGAAAATGTTTATCTAATGTATTCAAATGGCAATTACTAATTTAAACTATTACATGATATAAATTTTTAATAACCGTTTTACATATTTCCGCAAAAAGTTTCCACATTTTTCAATGTACAAAATTCAATTTCAATTTTGAAATTTTCGAATAAAAATTCTGTATAAATGTCATTTGAACCGATTCCGATTGTTTTTGACCCGATGCAATAAACGACTAAGATATTGCACGTTATGTGTGTGAGACTTTATCTCTCATTATAGAATTTATAAACTTGAAAAGTCACAGAAAAAATTATTTTGTTTAAATGACACTTAGATCATTTTGTTAGTCTTCTCTTTGAAAATAAACTAGACTCAGAGTCGAGAGCCATAAAATTTTAAATCATTAACATGATTTAATGATAATCAAAATATATAAAATTTTAAATCCTCAAAATGGCATTGAGAGAGTCTGTATTAAATGTCATAGCTCGGAAATTTAATTAATACGTTAAACGTTGAATTAACTTGAAACTTTAGAAATTATCTCGTAAAATTTCAACGCAGTATTTATAGCGGCTTAAATCAACGTCCTATAATAAATGTAAACAAATTTATATTCGAACTGTTCGGAGTGACTAGTTTAGTACAGTACTGACCGCGCCCCGATCACCTCGCCTTATCGGCTATATTTAAATTATCGATAAGAGCATACAATGTATCTATAATATCGACAAGACCATAAAAATGTAAAACACAAACTTAATTTTATTTATCATTGTGTATCGATATCGATTTTTACTTGATCGTATTTATATCAGCGTACCGATTTATATTAGTGATTTACTTACATCTTTTCTCAACATTCTTGTTTGGTTAGTAAAACTTTATTTTAATCAGTTATATTAGTTTAAATATTAGTAAGCGCTACTTCAAATGATATATGTTTTCTTATTATAAAGTTACGATTAATTGACGTCATCTTGTTAATTACTAGTCATCTGTTTTCGTTCACCAAACGCGAGGTCAATTACTGTGTTATCAAAGGTAATGGAATCGTTATGATATCGTGACAATAATGTTTGTATCTCTAGGACAATTCGATATATCGATATTTTTGACACAGTACTTATCGGTAATGGCAAAGGTAAATATATTTATTTAACGACATAATTTATACACACACACATTTTAGTGACGTGAAAAATTGTAGTCAGTCCGATTGATGAAATAACTGACGTTCCGAATTAGTATCGTAAGTGTTGTATTTTTTCTTGTAATTTATACTAGATCTAGTAGATTTGTTATAAAAAAGACTAATTGATTATATATAATTAATGTGTGAATTATGTTATGCGATATTGAATTAATTTTAAAACGGGAAGATATTGAATATATTTGGCGTTAATTTTGTAGAAATTCATTATCACCTAATTTTTATTCAGAATTAAATGTAATTATGTGATGTAGTGTTATTTCTGTTTTTTGATTTTTTTTTGATTTTGCGAAATAAAAAAATATGGCAACTAGTACTCTACAAGACTGTTATTTATCATTTTAATGTTTGATAGATAATTTGAGAATTGTTCTATTAAAGAAATTATAGAAAAATAGCTTCAAAGTTTTTACAAAGTTGGTGGGGTTAAGATAACCCCTAAGACTATGCCAACTTGACATATTAATTAAAATACAATATCACAAAAAAAAAATAATAGCAATAATCGTGCAAAAAAGTACAATTTCACTGGATGATTAGGTACTCTCATCATTTTCTGAAAATAATAGTTATGGTAATAAGTAAACAGGCAAAAGTTATGTAGTACTTACTATCCTAGATTTCAAATACTGATGAAGAACATTTTCACTAATTTACAGGGAATTCAGCTCAAAAATGGTGTTTTTTATTGGCTTACTCTGCGTGTTGTTGATGCTATTTTTTTACTCCAGACGAAAGTTAAGTTACTTCAAGGAACTAGGTGTTAAGCATCCTCCTACACTGCCTTTGCTTGGAAATCTTGGGACGCCTATACTTCGCAGCCAACATCTATCTGTCCCTATAAAGGGTGTATATGATGACAACCCGAATGAAAGGTATTTATAATGTAATTAATTAATTATTACATTTTGCTATCTATTCATTAAAATTATCCGCCTGTAGCTGTAACTGTGTCGTTGCAACCTGCTTCTTGACAGACCAATATAGACACTTATAGTATACACATGTTTATTTTTGAGCGACAAAATGAGCAAAGAAACTAATGGAATCGTCGAAAACATTAATTGGAGATTTTAACAAAAATCGGTTCTAAAGTCTGTCCGTTCTATTCATTATACGATCTATATAGTATCAAAACCGTTAGTCCGATTTCGATGATATGCGATATTTGGGAGTTTTTCATTTTTAAAATGAGCATATTTGTCATAAGAACGAAATCAAAATCGGTCAAGCACGAGTAGAACTCGAAATACAAGGGTTTTAAATATTTCGGCACTTGTACTTATTTCTATAGGACTATTTACAAACATTAATTTTTCACAACGCAAATATATTGCAATTATAATTATAAACTAAACCTTTCACAGGCATAAAACATGATGCATATTTCAAAAATTATAATATCTAGAAAAATCGCTATAATTTTCTAATCAAATATTACTAATCCTATTTTTTCATGATTTTTGGCTCAATCGTTTTGTAAATAAATACGTTTTAGAATGTCTTTTTAAATATGCAATTTAAAATTATGAAAATAAGTTTTTGTGTACCCCATAGCAAGACTTTTGAAATTATATTTGATATAATATATCAAATGAGATTTTTTCGTACTTTATTTATCTTCTCTTTAATTGTTATACGGATATTTAAAAAAAGTTGATAGTATAATTGTGCAAGATATGTGGTTTAATAAGATGCATTGCCATACTTTCAAGTGTCTAAGTCGCATATTTTCTTAGAAAATCGACTTTGAAAGTGGAAAAATGTAAGTGTATTGTCTATATATATATATATATATATATATATACACTTTTGCATAAAAAACGGGCGGTTTTGATTTTGTCATATTATTAACAAAATATTATTTATTAAGAGGTTGTATTAATTGTAATTGTTACTGGCAGGTATAGTGTATTCTGGCACATAAAAACGAACGTTCTAAATTTGAAATTTATTCTTTTTGAATAAAAATTCTCTTTTAGTGACAAAAACGTATTTCTTGGCGGTAAATGAAATCCAATTCTTATTTAGTTCTTTATCATTTGTTACGTTTTTATTTTAACGAATAAATTTTAATTAAATTTCTGCTGTTTGCGGCATTAGTTCACTTCTGTTTGCTGTTCTCAGTGTGGTTGAAAAAACAATAAGAGCTAGTAAAATTATTGCGCTGCTTGAAGAAGGCTTTTTCCGATGTTATGTGTCTCAGCAGTATAATATTAATTTTAATGTTTTTCAGTCTATCTTTGACTAGCGACCCGCCCCGGCTTCGCATGGGTTTAATGTAGGTACTAATGTGGTGTAATTGTGGAGCGATTAATAATATTACTGTCATTATTGGAATATACTACAGGGTGTCTTTATATACTATGTTTACATCTGTTTTTGCGGTTTATAGCGTGGCGCTGAAAAACAGGTTTTTATTTTTTTTAATTTTCCTTACTTGAGAGCTCCGATAAATGCGTGCGAGCGCTGCAAATCATACAATACCAAAGGGCGGCCTGCGACGCGCTATTTATAGGCACGCGCCGCCGCCGCCCATAACCGCCCGTCGCGGCTGCCGTCCGTACACTGCATCTTGGTAATTTTAAATCTGTAATATCTTCTAAAATCTTAATGATAATGATAATGATGTGCTGTAAAGAGCAAATTTTATCTACATGAAATGCCCAACGTAAACGAATTATTTAATTCTAAAGTATAACCCACAAAAAAAAATATCGGTCGCATAAAATGGTCACTGTGGGTTATCCGTAGGATATAGATATATGCCATCGCGGATTTTTTGTAGATATTTTTAAAATAAACAATTTCATAGTACCACATTTTGATGTGTCTCGTAAAGTTGAGTCAGCGTTAGGACTGAAAGCGCCCCAAATTCTATTTTTTTACGAAACATTGATTTTTTTTATATTTTATGTAAACATAAGATGCATTTATTATTGGATGGAAATTATCTGAATGATAGTGAAAACAGCATCAAAATCCGTTGCGTAGTTTAAGAGATCTAAGGTACAGAGGGCAGATAGACGTGGGAAGCGCCTTTTTTATTCTATGTAAGGAATATATAGTACCTAAAATTATGAAAAAAATATTTTTGAGACTTTTGTAACTAGTCCTTTCAAATGACATCCGTATTCAATATGGAATATAAAAAAATTATGAGTACCTAATTTACCCTCTCTTAGATTTCGAAGTAACGTAACGTTTGGATTTTAGCTGTTCCGATATGTGTGGATAACCCTTTGTTTATTACTAGGTCAAGTTTAAAGTTTCTACCTCAAGCGATTTCTGAGAAAAACGATTGTGATCAACATACTGACAGACACGCCAGTGATCTGATAAGGTTACCGCTTTTCCTGTTAAGGTGTGAAATCCTAATGATGCATATCAAAATACATTTGTACGATTTTTTATTACCATTTATAGTACAGATTCGAATTACCTATCCCTTAGTAAAATAAGAAAAAAAACGATATTCTAAGAAAGTTAAGAAAATATGCTTTCCAGCTACAAGAAAATGATATAATATGTATTATATGCATGTATAAATTGACCAATTTATAAATTATAGCCTTTTACTTACATTTTCTCCATGAAAAATTACTCGTATCATTTTTACGCCTTTTTAATTTATGATACCAAGAGTGAGCCTGCCGAGAGAGTATCAGTTCGAGTTAGCGACCCGTTTTGTAAAATCTTCAAAGGCCGTTCTAAAAAAGTAAACCCAACATGTTTCCTTGCTAGAGAAAGGGTTCAACATATTGCTATCCTTAAAAATAAAAAAAAGATTGAATATATTTGACGTTAATTTTATAGAAATTCATTATAATTTAATTTATATTCACAATTAAATGAAACTACGTGATGTAGTATTATTTCTACGTTATTTAAATTCTTTACCACGACCTAGGTTTCGTTGCATGACAACATCTTCAGGTGGGGAATTTGTAAAGATTCTCAACCTAGGTCGTGGAAATAAAGCAAAAATAATACTACATCAGGTAGTTTCATTTAGTTGCAAATAAAAATTAAATTAAATAGAAAAGGAATTAAGATTTTCATACCCTGTATGTTATTTTTAATATACTTGATACCACTAGCCGGAAGAGGATAAATAATTATTTTTTCAAAAAAACATATGTCTTGCTTAAGTTAATCTTAAATCATTGCTTTCATCTCTTGTACATAAATGATGAACGACTAAAAATAAACAAGATGACCAATGATGTCATCCATGGCCATAATGCGTACACCGCGATGGGCGCCATATTACTCATTAATTCCGCAGTAGCCAAATAACAAAGTAAATTACCGACACCAAATTGTTGATAATAAGGTCACGTGGCTTGTCGGTTGCCGCCGGTAACAAACAAGTCTTGTTCGAGGTCAAGGCTGTTGAACTCGTCCACCGTGTGTATGTGTAGGCAGTGGCCGTAGTATTTGTATTTCAATTACGATATTTACAAAGGCAAATATGTTGCAGTGTATGAATAAGTGCATTGCACCTTCTGACTGGTAATAATAATTTTCATTCATGATTTTAATGAATGCATTATACGTTAATAGAGATGTCTATTTAAACAGCTATTTTTTATAGAACGTCTCTCCTTACGGTTTAATAATTTTTCATAGTAAATATTTATATTCTGATTTATCGAACCTCTTCTTCTAAAAAGATTTTCCATGTTAGTAAATACACTGTTAGAGTAACGCATGTTTTGTAACTGCCATAGTAACCATATCTTTTTGTAAGTTATGCAACAAGCTCATCATTTGTTTGAATTTTAATCACCACGAGGAGAAATAATAGTGTTCTTAATTCAACAATGACATCAAGATAAATTGAAAAATTGCTTAAGTAATTTTTAAATATTTTTCGCTATTTTAAAGTTTTCATGCTTGAAAATTTGTAAATTTCCCAAAGCCTAAAAAAAAAATAATTGGAAACACTTTAATCAGTAATATTTTAATTACCATCATTAATATTATTCTAGGATTTAATACAGTTCACATTACGAGGTTTCGCTTCTCTCTAGGTATTTTAAAATTATTTCATGAATGAAAAAAAACTTCAACTCCTTTAACCACGTCTATTCAAGCAGGCTCATTTATGGTGTTGATCTATAATAGTTATATGGCGAACAAAATAAACTAATTTAATTTTATACTATATTGTTTCACGCACAGAGCGTTATTTTTATGTAAAGCATAATAGGCAACGCCCTAATAATTTGATTTTTTGTACGTGAATCGATAAAATTATTTAAAGTTAATGGTAACTAAAATCGTAACTCTGCGCAAAGTGCAATATCATTGATTTAAAACAAATCATTCGAGTTTTTCGTTTCATGTCGTTAAAAAGAAATAAAATTGAAAATATTTTAATTAGTTTCAATTGTAATAAACTTATATATAACTTATACTTTAGTTTAAATTGTATATAACTTATACTTTAGTTTAAATTGTAATAAACGCTCCTAAAAGCAGCGATAATAAGTTTCCATGATTATTTAACTTTGCTACAACTAATAGTTAATTAAAAAATCTAATTTACTACAACAAAAAGTTAATTAAAAAATTAATACTTAGTTGACTGACAGTGGCCTTTGTTTCTATTTATAAGCAACACAATGTGTAGTTTTATGATTCTTCACATTATGGTAATTATTTTATTTGAATACTATGTTAACTTTAATTTTAATAAACATTTTTAATTTAACAACGAATTTGGAAAAGTTTGAGAAAGTTTGGAGCCACCCAGCAAAATGAAAGTGCCAACATTCAGCAAGCCAAGATTCGCGAAAAAATAGTACGATTAAAGCCGATATTTTGAACTTTTTAATGAATTCGTATTATAAAAAATAAATAATTTTGATTAATTATTTTATAATAATTTATATATTTTTCCGTAGATTTGTGGGAATATATGAGTTCATGAATCCTGTTTTTATTCTTCGCGACTTGGAGTTGATAAAAATGGTCGCAATCAAAGACTGCGAAAATTTTCTCAATCATCGAGTGACTTTTGACGAGAATATTGAACCGCTACTGGGTAGAAATCTAGCCGCATTGAAAGGTATGTATGTCAGTAGTGAATACAATTTAAGAGTCATTTCATAACGTCAGATCAATAAACATCAAATTAAGTTCAATGAGTGAGTGTTGAAGAAGCGATCATATAGTGGCTCATGTAACATACTGCATATAACATTCTTCTCAATGTACTCTATATGTAGTGTGAAATCAAAGTCATAGAATTAATGTTACAGTACAAGTTTCCTAAAGTTTATCAAGAACAAGTGTAGTAAATAATTCTTAATTTTAATTTTTCAAGTTCAACATTTAAATTTTTTTTTTAAATCAAACCTAAATCTGCAGATTGAAATGTAAATATAAGTTTTATGGGAGAGACGTACAAAAGTACAGAGAAAATGCATTCTCTTTCAAAAAATATTCTAGTGCCCGTCAAAATTTAGTACTCATAACTAATAATGGTTAATCACATGACGTGTGGTATTAACGTTCATGAGAACTATAATAACTGTATCCATTTTAAAAAATCTCAACGAAATTTCAATTGGAATGTCATGATCAAATACTCTGTAAAAATTCTTACATATTACCGATTTCTAAACAATGCATAAATAAGAACACTCCGTTTATTTCCACATTGCGTATTTGTTAATATAATGCACTTAATAGGAAATATAAAATGAAAATATAGTATTTAAACTTATAGAATTTGAATTCTGTTTCATGGCAATAATATTAGAAAGAAATTTATTTAAAAAAAAATAGATATTAAACTCTGAATAGATATCTTTTTAACATTGGCACTCATGTTAATGCATTATTTTGTTATATCAGGGCTTAAAGAAATTGTTTTTTTTTTATTTTTGCCTATCCTCATGAAATAAATCACTACTACTGTTGTCTTGAGAATAAGGGTTTATGTTATTCCGTGATTGTTTCAATAAAATATGATAATACAATCCAGGTTACAAATGGCGTCAGATGCGAGCTACCTTGAGTCCCGCGTTCACCAGCTCTAAAATGAAGAATATGTTCTCTTTCATAGCCGATTGTGGTGACAATATTACGGCTGCCTTGGCTAGTGAAATGGACGGCAATGATGGTTAATGTTATATATTTTTTTTATGATTTTATCTTTTTCTTGCAAATATTATACATAACATAATAATATTTAACTATAGAAAATATTTGCAGTGTGCTTTAAAGTAATTTTCAGGTTAACAAAAATTAATTCTGAAGACGGTTTGCTTTGCTACACCTTAACTTCAAATAGGCAGATTCTCCAAAATATTTATTGCATGAGTGCTTAATATTTGTTATTTGCCTTAACAACTATTAAAACGTTTATTTATACCAATATCACTTATACTTACTATTTTTTCTGAGCACTTAATTTACTGATAAAAAAGAAGGTAACACAATGATGCCATAATGATATAAAAGATAAAATTATCAAATAGGCAGAATCTCAAAAATATTTATTGCATGAGTGCTTAATATTTGTTATTTGCCTTAAGAACTATTAAAAATTTTATTTATATAACTTATACTTGACTAGTCGAGTTTTAAATCATAGCCACTGATTTGGACGTACCAAATCCTAAATTCCTTGGCAATACCAAATTCTTCGACTAAATGGAAATTAACAGTACGTGATATTCGTTTATGCCTATTAACATTGCTTTTCAGTACCCCATCTCGATTTGGAAATGAAGGAACTGTTCTCAAGGTATGCCAATGACGTGATCGGATCATGCGCATACGGCATTGAAGTCAATTCGATGGTGGAGCGGGACAATTATTTTTACAAGCTGGGAAAGCTGATCACTAACTTCAGCGGCCTTCAAATACTAAAATTCTTTGGATTTACGTCATTTCCAAAATTGATGAAGGTATACTAATATTTAAACTATATACAATGTATAAAATGTAAAACATAGTTTACGACAATGTGGTTGCCGCATCGACTACTAATTTTATTACTATTTTTGGAAAAAGTTAAGTTAGGATTTGTAATGAGGATTTGTATGTAGATGTAATAATTGTCTGGTCAACGAATGTTCAGTCTTCTGAATTTACTTATTTATGGATATTTTTGTGGATGAAGAAATAACAGACCAAGAATATAATAAAGTGTGGTAGATCGTTTGTATCCTGATAATAATAGTTATTTCACAAATATCAACATAAAAAGGAACGAAATAGATGAGAATTTTATAATCTTTTATAAAATGTCTAGTGATAAGACAAGACATAAAAATAGTAAGGCAAAAAAGACGTGACCAACAAAGACTTTGATGTGTGGCATCAAACTTCAAATATATCGACTAATGGTAGTGATATTAATGAACATACTTGAGCATGACGTGATGTAGGGAAAAAAATAAAGAATACTTCAAACATAAATTTATGCTGTCTTTACTTAAGCTGTTATCCGCTTGTGTACTGGAATCAATCGGTAGTAATTTCATCCTCTTACATTAAAAATCTTCAAGATCGCTATCCAACTAAACTTTGTATCCACATTTTATTTTATCTATTACGTACTATTTTTGAAACCTCTAAGATATTAATTTGGATAAATATATTTTTTTCAGTGGTTTAAATTAACAATATACGAGGAAAGAATCACCAATTACTTCCGAGACTTAGTTTTATCGAATATGAGAGAACGGGAGGATAAGGGAATCTTACGACCAGATATGATACATTTATTAATGGAGGCTAAAAAAGGTAAAATGCGTAGCCAGTATTCAAAACAGTGAACAAATATAAAATTATTATGAAATTAAGAAAACCATGAATCATTAATTTATTTTGATCAGGCAACTTGATGTTTTTTCTTTATTTTGTTTTTTTATAGTTTTATTAATGCAATAACTAAGGAATTATATTAATGAAAAACAGGTAATTTGAAACACGATACAACATCTATGGACATGGATGACGGTTTTGCAATTGTCGATGAATCTCCTGTGGGCAAAATGGAGCATAAAACAGGTTTGCGTTTATTTTTTGTTTTCTTCGAAATTTTTACCCACGACGGACCGGAGGAGGTATATGTGTTTAGGGTGAGAGGTTGCTTGTTTGTTTGTGTGTGCAATCCAACGTTCCCATTTATGTCCAAAATGGTTTAACCGATTTAGATACGGTCTTCTGTAAAATGTTTGTGTTTCATTGGCAATGATTCTCAGATAGTTCTTATGGTGATTACTGGCCAGGGAGTGCCGCAACAAACATTATGTTGCAAACGAATGTTCCCATTTATTTCGCAAACGGTTTAATCGATTTAGATAGGGTTTTCTTCAAAATATTTGAGACTAATCAGCGATAGTTATTAGTTAGGTGTTATGGCGATTACTCACTAGAGAGCGCAGCAATAAACATTTTATTGCAAAGGAATGTTCCCATTTATCTCCAAAATTGTTTGACCGATTTAGATACGGTTTTCTGCAAAATTTTCGAGATTAATCGACGACGGTTCTTAGACGGGTGTTATAGTATTAGCTTGCCAGGGGGCTTTGCTACATTTTGTTGCAAACGAACGCTCCCATTTTTCTCCAAAATAGTTTGACCGATTTAGATATGGTTTTAGGTAAAAAGTTTGTGGTTTAACGGCGATGGTCATTAGTCAGGTATTATATTGTTAACTCGTGGCGAGGCGCGAAACATTTTTGATTGATCTAAATTAACTACTTTGTGCCCCTTCTTCGGTTTCGTCGATCTGTGATCCACGTAACATGTTTCTCGAGCACTCTAATTCTTCCAATGCTATGCTATTGTGTGGATTGTTGAAGAGTTTTCTTTGATTAAATCAGTTAGTACAACGCGGTCTAAAGATCCTACTCTACTAAGAGCCACGTAAGTTTGTCATTTGTCGAATGTTTATTCAGAAACTTAGTTATTAAGACTAATGATAAAAAGCAAAATTAAAATTTTGGTCCACGACAGATGTAAACCTTTTAATCAAAAAAGGACAAAATAAAAAACAAAATTAAAATTTAAAAAAAAACGGCCACGAATGTAGTCGTGGTAATTGAAAAAAGTCTAAATATTTTTTTGAGTCCACGATAGATATAAACCTTTTAGTCGAAAAGGTATAGAATAAAAAGCAAAATTAAAAATTTTGGAAAAGCCGACGATGGATGTAGTCGTTTGTAATTGAAAAAAAGACTAAGTATTTTTTTTTCAACACCTCTTAACAAAAGAAAGTAACAACCTATTAACACAATTACAAACAAAAGAAAATTGGTCGGGGCTGCCATGTCCAGCCTATGCCTAAAATTTTGCAGTTTTATCAGTTAGTGACTAATTGAAATTCTCTTAGGTACGCAAATAGCTTTTCTATGCTGCTACAATGTAATTGATATTGGGAACGGAAATGGCAATGGCAGCCTCTACGGATTTTCTTGCGTTTGTAATTATATTAATAAGTTCTTATTTTCTTTTAGTCGGGGGGTTTTCAAAAAAAAAATTTAATGGTTTTTCATTTACATCCGTTGTAGTTTTTTCCAAAATATTTAATTTTGCTTTTCATGTTTACTTTGTGTTGTAAAATCTGAGGTACGATTAAAAATAATATAATTCGTGTCGATTCAGTTAATGGTTATCATCGTTGATTAAATTTATCTACAGAAAGCTTAAAAATAACATTATAGATTGGAATTTTGATTGGACACGTCCATAGTAGTTTTATTCAGCATGAGTTTAAGCCATTTAAAATCCATAACACTTGTTATTTATGATAAAGATACTAGAGTTGATATTGTATTTATTATTAAATATATACACTACGCATATCTACTTAATGTTACTTTTATCGATAATAATTTAAATATTCTAGTATAATTGTGATTCACAGTATGGGAGGACGATGACCTGATAGCGCAAGCCCTGATATTCTTCTTGGGTGGTTTTGATACTGTTTCCACCGTAATGAACTTCCTCGCTTATGAGTTAGCTGCCAATCCTCATGTTCAGGAGCGGCTCCAAGAGGAAATCGACGAAACTCTCCGTAACAACAATGGGAGAATCGGTTACAACGATATTCTACAAATGAAATACCTCGATATGGTTGTATCAGGTTTGAAAATAACTAATAATATTTTTGTGCAATTATCAGCGACAGAAAATAATACTTCACTAAAAAATTCTAAAATCCTTAGCAACCGTTGTTAAATTTAACAAAATCAAGAAATATTTTAAAGTTGTCAGCGTTTTATTGAAAAACAATATATTTAATAAAAGTAATTATTTCAGAAACATTACGTAAATGGCCACCTGCAATAATCGTGGATCGTAAAAGTCAACACCGATACAATCTTGGCAAACTACGGCTCAATGACGCTGGCACAGATATATACGTGCGTATTTCATTGGAGACACAATTTGACGTCTTGAATATAAACTAATATCAAATATTTTAATAAGATAGGTCGTAATGTTTAGTACAAAGTAGAATTAAGCATTGAAATGAGAGAAGTAATCGAAACAAAATCTCATCTTTCAAACGTAATGTATTCAGGTAGAAAAATGTATAAGCAGTTAATACGATTCTTAGTGCAAGTAGAAATTAATTGGCAAGTGCATAATACTAAAAATAAAAAAGAAAGAAAATGAAAAAAAAACTAAGTGTGCTTTAGACCACACGACTGAAGTAAAACTTTAAATTTAAACAAAATATGAACTTTAAAATGAATTTACAATTTTATTCACTTTAAACGTGGAATATTTAATGTATTGAACAATATAATAATTTATAAAATTGTTCAAGAACGAAATTAAATTGCGAAATAATAAAAAAATCACCGTTCGCTTAACGCTAGCAAACTCGTATATATATATACATATATATATATATATATATATACATATATATATATATATATATATATATATATATATATATATATATTTCATGCACTGGCTATGAGAGGAAGAGAGAAAGAAAATGTGCGCTCGCACTGCTCTCTCTTGTCGCTACAGTAATATACGAAACGTAACTCTCTCTCTTTCTGTCTCTACTAACTTATATCTCCCTCTCAACTTCCGTTCGCCTCGCCCGATCATACTTTTCGTAACGCTCTCGTCACGCATTCACCAGCTTACACCCCAAATCAAGCGTGCGTAGAGGTTTCACTTCAATAATTTATTATGTTTTCTGTTTAGCCAGACAAATTTAATAAAATATACATTGAGAGATTCAACTGTAACAGAAAAATGTAGTTAGCATAAAGGTTATCGTTACAATTGTACTTATTCTGCAGATAGAAGCTGGCAGCGGTTTATTTATTCCTATCTACGCCATACACTACGATGAAAAATATTGGCCCGATCCAGAGAAGTTTAAGCCCGAAAGATTCTCAGCTGAAAACAAAGCCAATATTGTACCGATGAGCTATTTACCTTTCGGCGTAGGTCCCCGCAACTGTATTGGTAGGTTTTTTCGTAAAAAAATATATTTTTCATTAATTTATTACGAAAATATATTTTTTGAAATGAGAGAAACGACATTCTGGTACTTCTGGCCTTAACTCTTCATCATAATGATGGAAATATCCCATGATACCAAGCTTAAAATTGGCGAATGATTTATTGACGTGAATAAATTTTTTAATGATATTTAACTTATTAAATTCTTTAAGGGCATGTTCACTGAGAGTAATGTTTAAAGTTGAATAACATATAGATATTGTTATCAAGAAACGGGTTATCATTCAACAGGAGCTGTGCTCGAGGGCACAGTGTACATTATTATATCTCGACTGAGTTTTGCTTTGCACATTATCACAAAGTTTAAATATATAAAATAAATGTTTAGAACATATCTGTGTCACATTTCATTGATTCAAAGTAAGGATGCATGCAGATTAATAGTGTATTACACTATTGATTGTGAGAGCCCATTGATATATTTACAATTTTCTAGTTATTTAAATTGACAGCTTGACCTAACGCAAATAGATTGTATACGTTAGACGTGACGATTGTTTACAATTGGCGTTTCCCCATGACACAATCCTGGGCCCAGGATACTGCTCGTATTCACAAAGCATTCGTTTTAAGTGGAAATAAATTCAAACTCACTCTAAATACGATCCTTTTGACATCGCTGTTAAAGTTAAAGCATTCATATGTCAATTACTTTAACAAAATTGTACTAAATATGAGCAATCAGAGTATATTTTAAAGTAAACAACATTTTATCAGACTACTTAAATTTTGTTTATGTAATATTTATCGTTTTATAACAATATAAGGAAAGTATTGCCAGAAATAAAACGAAATGTCACAAACAACGAGCAATAAAATCACAAAATTGCAAATGCACGCGGGTCTTTTGTCAGTTCATAATTATTTAATTTTCATTTTAATAAAATCAATTTATTAATACTGTAAAACCTTGAGAAACAGTGGATAATTTCATATTGTTTATACTGTTATTATTTGTTAAAATTTTTAGGTTCAAGGTTTGCTCTGATGGAAATAAAAGTGTTGATTTCTAAGCTGTATGCCAAGTTTGATGTGTCTCCTGGCGAAAAAACCAATATACCACTAATTTTGGAACCGAACACTTTCAATATGCAAGTCAAAAATGGGTGTTGGCTAAGGATAAGCAAGAGAAAATATTTATAATAATTGAAATTTTTGTAGTTTTTGATCTCACTTTTTAAATATTAATTATGTAAATCATTTGAATTAAAGTTTACTTTGAAATTTCATTGGAAAATAATTTATTAAATTTTTAAATTACCTTTATTGCGATTGTTTTATTTACTCTTTGTTTTCACCACTCATAATCCCATATAAGTACCTGTTTTATTTACGTGGTTTAGACCGCAATTAAAGTACACAAAAATATTCAAATGTTAGAACCGGAATTAAATTAACCATACAATAGGTTTATTCATAGGTACCGTTAGTAAGTATAAGCAGAATATATATAATTTATTGATATTAGTTATGTAATTAGGAATCAATTACGGGTTATACTGCAAAAATATTATTTAATTAGTATTTTCTTTTCAATATCATTTTTTACTTAATATTAATTTTTTTTCATTTGATAAAGTTATTAAAAGTTGTTTCTAAAATTGAGATTAAAAAAATAGATAAGCCTGACAAAATCAGATGGTCGAAAAGTTTCTACTCCACATTTTAGGCAGGAGGCAAGTTTTCTACCAGTACCTCCATAACCAATAGTTTTAAAAAAAATTAGAAAAAATTTCAGTATTTTGTATAAAATAAAATTATCTACAACTTTTTTTTACAATCGACAAGAGATTTAATTTGTTTCCGATTATAGATTTTGTAATGAAAAATTCGTATGTAATGAAAATCTTCAATCGATTCCTCGAATTTGTCACAACTGTATTTCCTATTTTAATGAAATAGTTTTACCTGTACACTTAGAGCATCTTAAAATAATTGAGAACTAAATAAATAAAGATTTTTAACGACTACGTCTGCAGTACAACTAACGAAAATAATGAATATATTTGGCGTTAATTTTGTAGAAATTCATTAATCACAATTAAATGAAACTACGTGATGTAGTATTATTCCTACTTTCTTTAAGTTCTTTACCACGATCTAGGTTTCGTTGTATTACAACATCTTCAGATTACAACGAAAATAATATTAATTAAAAATAGCTCTTTGTTCCCTATCCGTTTTTTGCGTCACCTTTTTTGAATAAGTATAAAATATATTATAAAAGTTGAACAAAAACATTTAGAAATGAAATACCATGTAATAAAATGCATCCCCGACTATAGTTAAAATCCTCTTTTTAAAAAGGAGTTAAAAATAAAAAAATAATACAACTGTACGAAAATTCATAAAATAATCATAAACACAATGTTTTTATTAAAACTATTTACGTATTTTGCCACTGCGAAATTGGCATCACACGAATTGACATCCCGATCAATTTTACACTTACCGATCAAGCATCACAAAAACGTCTGCCAAATCAAAGTCACGATTGAATTACCTTTTGACTGAAATAATACATAAATGTACGATAGACAATTCCAAATACTTGAATCATTTTCATTTACGAATACAATGACCTTATATGGCGACGTTGCTATTAAGTGATTATCGCCGGATCGAAATATATTTATATATAAATATCACTAGGTAAATATTACTTACGTATACCATATCAACCAATACCTGTCGATAGATAAGAAAGGTATCGTTACCCAACAAACGGGCTATGTTACATTACTTAATAAAATATCGAGCAGTATTTTCTAAATCACTAAAATGACACTAGTATCTGTGAAAATGTAAGCTCTGAACAAAATTTTGACAAAAATATTAAATGAAATATTACGTAATTTACGTCAGAAATTAATTTCGGCCGTTAAAGCTTATAAGCGAAGCGCCGTTGTATAGACGATGTAGTGTTGCTCAGAGCGCGACCAGTAGCTCACGTGAGATACGTAGAAGCGTTTCATATAGTCGTTTCGTTCAATAGCGTTGTAAATCATCAATAGAAGGTAAAGCTTATTTTTTTATCTGTATAAAGTATTTCTTATGTAATTTATATGCATGTAATTAGATTTAATTTTTACACGACTTTATCACTTATTGTTAATATAAATTATATGTGTATGGGTTACATGAGATGTACCGTTGAATTAATGGGATGTGATTTATTGCCGTTAATTTGCTATTGTATGCACCAATGTAGTTGTTGTATACTATTGCCGATAATTCAACGGGAACGTGTGTTTACTAGTAAGCTGTGACGTCACATCGCAGCTTGATAGCGCATAGGTTTGTAGATCGACTGCCCTTGCTTCCTACGTTATCACAAAAACGCAGATAAAAGTGTACAACATAACAGGTGGAACATTTTCATATACAAAAACGGACTTCATTTAATTAGTTATCGATTACATTCCATCATTTTGTTTTGTTTCTCCTAATATTCTTTTTATGTTTTATTATCAATCAATTAGTTAATTAGGAACTATAAGTAAAGTGGTGAGTTATTTGTTCTCCAGTAACACATTCCTGTGTTACTGGAGAACATTTATAAACAATATAATATACTCGATTTATCTTTTCTAATTTTTTTTATTTCATCTCTTTTGTTGTAAATATTTCTAACTCATATTTCCGTTCACGTATTTTTTTAAACTACGTACTACTGAAATACTTATGTAGTACTTCAGTAACAGAAAAAATATGACTGAGTAAATAAAAAAAATATAGATATACTTAGTTTTAAAATTAATTTTATCAATGCTGAATATTATTATTGAACAAGTGTCTGTTATACCATAATTGAGACTTTTTCGTAAGGTATATGGAAATTTTTTTTCTTTCTCTAACTACGAAAATAATTGCGATATCTAACACACTTCATTTTATTGTAAATAAAAGTTTCATGATCTTGTATTAATGAAATAAGAAACATTAATCATAGTTTTGTTTGAATTTTTAAATTTTCTTTTAAATATTCGTTGGTGATATTATCGTTTTAGTTATATGAATACTATTATAAACGTTTTGACAATGTTAAATAAACTTCGATCATTTGTTAAAGACAAATTCTGGAGACGACACAAAGATGATAGTGTTCCTTGGCCTGCTGGGCATCCTGCTGGTGCTCTACGCTTACTCTTGCTGGAAGTTGACCTACTTAAAAAAAATCGGCGTCAAGCACGCACCAACTTTACCGTTTGTGGGCAACTTCGGCACGTCTTTCATTCGCGGCCAGCACCTCTATGTACCCTTGAAGGAGTTGTACGATAAACATTCTAATGAAAGGTGAGTGAAAGCGGCAATATTTATTTATATACATAGGGCCTTTTAGCGAGATGTAGAAGAAGTTCAACCTTAAGTTATATTATAGTTTGTTTTATTCGATTACGTAATGGTTTGTAAATGACGACAAGTTAGAAGTAGATTGGAAACCTAATCACGGGTAATTAATCCGTACGATAAGATTGTTAGGTAGTTTGAATTATAGAATATCGTAATTGAAGGGTTACGTAATATAAGTGGTTCTAATTTACTTGGCTCAGTTAAATTGGATAGGATAAAATCGGCTAGAACAATACTATCGTAACTGCATGTATTTATCATCTTACGAGTATGTCTCATTATTCATTTAAAACTAATTAATTGATGAATGTTAATATTAATATCATTTTAACATCATCACATAAAATTGACTAAATCGATCAGCTTGAAATTGTATATGCTTTTTAAATTTACAGTAATTCTTTTGATGATTGGTCCTTACGAGTAAACATAATAAACCGATACCGTACCGATTAATTCCTGTCGAAAAGTTTAAAATTAAAAATACTTAAGTTTGCTAGTGTAGTATATCCTTCAATTCCAGTTTTGTTGAGACATTTTCCTCATTTAATACAACTCAATTTAATTTTTTGGAAGCAAGTGAATCAAATTTACGGAAAATTTAAATTGGTTCTTTTAATGTACGGTATGATTTGTTTCGAAAAAGCATGTAATATTATTACTAATTTTTATTCCAGTAACTTCATGACTTTTAGAATACAATTGATTGTTTAATTGTAGGAGGGAAAAATTCATACTGAATACACCAAATCTAATTGATTTTGTATAAAACAGTTTCACTCACCATGGAATCAAAGTGTAAGTGATAGAGCCTCTGGTATGAAATGTTACCATTTAAAGAAATAAATTTTAAATATTGAATATATTTGGCGTTAATTTTGTAGAAATTTATTAGTGACGTCCAAAGAAAATCAAAAACTATTTATATTTTACGTGGAGATAAAATTGCGGTTCTACGCAGTGCATAGATTTAATTAAAAAACGTATGCGTACTGAACATTTTATGTTGACAACATAAAAGACTTAATGTGATTGTTACATTCATACTGTAATAGCATATAAATAGTATATACATATTTCTATCAGCGTAAATTACTATGAGCCCATACCTCATAATACCCGAACAAAATGAAGTACTATAATTATAGGGCAACGGATATCATCAAGATGATTATTTAGTGATTAGCATCATGAAGAGATAAGCATAAAATAACACAAAGACTAATTGAGATCACGAGTTACTTTAATTTAATATCATATGACTAGTAACTACTGAGAATGACGTTAGCGCAGTAGGCAACAAACTGAAAATAGTTTATACACTCACTGGCCTTAAAACCCTACGTAAGTAGTAATTGAAGTAGGTATTGAAATAATATTGACATTGCAACTAAATATTTCTATTTAAGAACTTGTAACTTGGTATTTAGATAGTAAACCAGTTATAGACCAATTGGCTCAAATTTAGGATAAGGGGAACGAACGAAAGAGTCTACATTAAAGATCCTTTATTTCGTTACTTTTCAAATCAATCGTTCGCAGAGCAATAAAGTACTGGACTCAGAACTTGAAAGTAACCGGATTCGAATATTGAAGGAAATCTGTTGTTTTTCTTTATTTTAGAAAACACACAACTAAATTCTGATGGTATTAAAAACAAGTTATCAAATTTTTCTTCAAAAAATATTCTATAAAATCTTCCAAGAAATGAGCAATTTTTCGTTTCAGCACCATTTAATTACTTTTCTTACCGTAACTGTCAATCCCAAGGGACCAAATTTTTAATTCCACTATCTATAATATACTGTTGAAATTACGTAACTATATTAGTGTAATAATAATTTATGTCATTAGAAATATAAATATGGTGATTGAAATTGCCGATCGAAGAATATTAACAAGGTGGCGCTAATAAAACAAGTACAACAATATTCAATGGGACTATGAGAATCAGCCAAAAATAGCTCAACTAATACAAAAACGACGGATATACTAGTTTGGTCACGTTTCTTGAATAAATTGTATCGCACAATACTGGGGCCCTCTGGCGAAAAGACTGACCGCCTGATAAATTTAACGTGCAGCAAAGAAGCTAAATCTGTCGCTAAAATATCGCCAATTATAGTAGCAGATCAACGAGATTTCGAACTGCAACCACAGCAACCTATCCAGTAGCAACATACTTTTCTCCGCTAATTATTAGTTAAGGATGAAACAAAGAAGAGATAGATTAAAATATATCGAGATATGGAGCTGCGCTGACGACAGGATGAGAATATATTTAATATATGAATGATAATAAAAATAAGGAAAAATTTCAACAAGGCATAGTTAGTGAAAGTGTAATGGATGTTCATTCTATGTATGTGAATGGTTTAAATTTTAAGTTACTTTTATTTTAATAGTATTCGTAAAACGAGTTTTCATTTTGGAACTGTTAGTATAAAATAATTAGTAAAAATTTGGCTTGCAATTTTTTTTAACCAAAAAAGTAAAGGGATGTAATCCATAAAATCAAAACGCGGAATAGTCTAGCTTTTTACTTTTTTCTATAACTTATCCTCAATACTAAATATCGTAAACTATTATGAAATTAAATTTATATAATGGAACAAGAGTCGCAACATCATAAAGTAATTCAGTTAACATGCAAAGAACTTTTGTTATTTATAATTACAGTACTGTGAAAAATCCATTTTCTGTATTTATATCGGTTTCGGGATACAAACTTTATATCTACTTTCATTATGTCTGTCTGTAACTCGCATAGACTTAACACATCACACCTTGAGACAATTTTGACAGAAAACGTTAATTTGTGAACACACAGAAAAAAAAGAAAAAATTTTGATTTTTTTATATATTTCTGAATATATTTCTCCAACTCGGAAAAGAAATTATTTTCTTTCACTGACAGGAAGACGAGATTTTATTGAAAATATTTTTTGAATTTCAATCGAAAATGAGAAAACATATTTATATATGACCTCTTCTTCGTGATATACGAGTTTCCAAAGGGTTTTACAGCGTGTCATAATCCACGCTGTGTTTTAAAGCGTATCCACGCGTGTCACAAATTTCAAAACCGTGGTACAATAGCGTAATCCTAGCCATATGTGGCAAAAATTTGAAAAAAACCTAT
Organism: Druceiella hillmani; assembly: GCA_039881145.1. Taxonomy (NCBI): domain Eukaryota; kingdom Metazoa; phylum Arthropoda; class Insecta; order Lepidoptera; family Hepialidae; genus Druceiella; species Druceiella hillmani. Next base: position 19,523,235 of record JAYKKI010000007.1, read on the forward strand.
ATAATTGCATTTTGTAAAACAATTTCGATCATTTTAAATAATTAGGAGACCATTTATTTTTTTCCACCTGTGAAGTATATATACATATAGTGAAACATATAGTCATATATACATATAGTGAAAAATAAAGTTTGCCAAAAATACTACGCGCTCTTAAATAGTTGAAATGTTATATGTAAACTAAGCGAGTATGTAATCTTCGTAGTAGGATTTCTCCTTGTACTTCACGATTTTGGTTTTGAATTAAATTTTATTGTTTGTCATTATCGATGTTAAATCACGCATTCAATAAATATAACTCGTTTAGGGAAAATAACAATATGGCTCTTAAAAATACTTTGAAAAGTACTTTTGCTCGCCACGAATGCTGATAGTGCAATTTATAAACAGCTTTGGCTGGACAAGAATAAATTCAATGCACACAGTACCAGTGACTGAAAACCAATAACTGACAGTTTAAATAGGAAAACAAGGTTCAAAAAGGCGTTTACAATAAAAAAATGTTACCAAATTCATTAACTGGTTGTTATCCTCATGTTATAAAAGACGTTGCATACAAAAGTAATGTTATCCATTGATACATCTTAGAAATAAAAAATCTGAGTAATTAATATTTTTACATCATCGCTGTGATGAGGCTGCGTGTAAGATTCTTATAAAGACCAAAGAAAAAATATATTAATTTGCAAAGAGGGATCAAATAACATATTAATGTAATTAATATCAATACAATGGAAAGAAATAGGTAGCCGACAGAAATTTATCTTAAGTGAAATTATAAGACGTATATTAATATTTAGTATGAAAACTTGCTTTTCAGATTTGTGGGCATGTATGAGTTTATGAATCCAATTATTGTCCTGCGCGACCTGGATTTGATAAAGACTGTTGCCGTTAAGGAATATGAGACCTTCCTCAACCACAGGATATTAATTAATGAGACTAACGAACCGTTATTTGGAAGAAGCCTATTCACTTTAAAAGGTTAGTTATACTAAAAGTAGCAAAATAGAAATGTATATTGTAATATAAATGATAAATTTCGTTAGCGCATTTGTTTGTTACATGTTGTATAACTTTACATCTTATACTTAACGTATAATATTTGTTTTCTCTTAATCAATTTGATAAATGAATTGTTTGTACACTTATTATAATGAAAATGTTCAATCGTGAATACAATTTTTTTAAACCATTGACCCATGTGATATGGAAACGAATAGGTTGGATTTCCGATTATTCAAATCGATTTGTAACGCTAACACGGTACAAAGTACACACAGAGTTACTGATAGTTGAGTTATCAGTATACTTAGTTCTTTTAGTTGTGCCACAATCAGGTGAAGATAGAATATGTTCATCAGTCACGTAAGAAATATACAGTTACGCTAACAGTTTTTTAAGACAATTTACAATTAGGTATTGTATTTACATTGCTTTTGATTGTTTCGGAAGAATAGTAGATATATTTGATACACTTTTAATTTGTAATGTTAATATTTGTGACGACTATTTATTTCTTTAGATTATCGGTTCGTGAGCATGAAATCTATTTTACAGTTGAAGGAGAATAGATACTGTCCTGAAATTTTGGTCTATAATAAATTCTCATTTGTTCCTTTTTTATATTATATTATTTAGTGAGCTTCTGGAAATTTGTTCCAACCAACAAATAAAGCATAACTAAAATATGCATAACATTTAAATTTCTCCGAATTATCTGGCTAAAGTAATGGACAAAGAAAATCGTGAAGACTCCGTTAGTTTTCTTTTATTCACTTTTTTCAACGGGTACATTTCACTTTTACAATATATTCGCACAAAAATGTTTAAAATAGAAATGATACTGTAACTACCAATCGGTGTGGTCTGTATAGAAGATATAAAAATATATTCTTAAGAATCAAGATGACGAGTAAGGAGCGTTCTAATGTTAAATTAAACGTAAAATTATAAATATAGTATTAACTCAATATTCTTTCTAGAATATTCAAAATTATTTCAATCATACCTTCAAAAATTGCAGGTGACAAATGGCGTCACATGCGGGCCACGTTGAGTCCAGCATTTACCAGTTCCAAAATGAGAAACATGTTCTCCTTCTTGGCTGATTGCGGTGACAACGTCACTGTTGGTTTGGCCAAAGAAATGTCTAGAAAAAATGGTAAGTTTGTGACTACTTTGACATATAGCGACATTGATTATTTCTTTTGTGATGCTGTGACATAAGTTGTTATTAAATAATACAGGAAGTATCAAGGTTATTAATTAATTTAAGGCTAAAAATTGGTCTAGATCTTTTAACTCTAGATCTTTAAATCTCGTAACACTTATTTTCTTATTTCATTTTGGATGTTTATAAATAAATTGCACATCACACATGAACATATTTTCGTGAAAAATTAATGATGTTGTACAGAAAATAAACAGAAAGTAACTTATTACCCTGATGGAAGCTCGTTCAATATAATATTAAAATAACTTTTCCATTGCCGAAATGATTTTTCCTTTATCATACGATATTCATACGATTTCATATTTATGGAATTAAATTTACTTATTTTTTTATTATTTCTCATAATTTTCTTGTGAACAATGTTGATATTTACAGTGTCACATCTAGATTTGGAGGTGAAAGATTTATTTACGAGGTACGCCAACGATGTGATTGGTTCTTGCGCCTTTGGACTGCAAATAAACTCCATAGAAGATCGCGACAACTACTTCTACAATCTCGGGAAGACGGTGTCCACTATCAACTTGAAGCAACTGCTCAAGTTCTTTGGATACTCGTCTTTCCCAATGCTTATGAATGTAAGTAGTCACGGTAAATGTATTAATTCGTATTTAAGAACGTCATTACTTAAAACTTTGTTGGAGTCTGTCTTCGGTTTGGAAGAAATTAGATTCGATGGAAATCACGATCATTATTTATAAGCAATACTTTTACTCATGGTTATCCAAATCATTAGGGAAAACCAATTGCCTTCGCACCTTAAACATCAAAAGATACATGATCAGAACTAGTAGGAACCAAAAAATTTATTAAAGTTGCCACAAGCTTTCAAAAGATAAAATTTTAGGCCCATTCTATAAAATTGCTCATATTCAGATTGTTCATAAAAAATCTATATCATAATCGTTTTTCAACAATCGTTAGGGTATCATATCTTATATTTAATTAGTCATAAACATTTTAATTCTAAAATTATATTGATTCTATATTATCTTTCCCAAATTGTCTTTCTTTCGCATCCCAATCAATTCATTATCCATCGTCTTCTAGGTTTCCTTCTCATCTTTAAAGTTATAACTTTAAAGATTCTGAAGCTTAAAAAGTAGGATGGGATGTTTTATGAGACATTTCGATGCCACTGCTGATCCTCTAGTCGGATTAAAGTTATTTTAATGGAATATAAAATATGAATAAGATTTAAAGTTATGTCAGTACTGATTACAATAAAAATTAAATGTGAAATAAAAATGATAAATAATAAAAATAAAAATTATTGAATAATGTATATATAATTTAGGGTTTGAATGTATAGTAAAAAACAGGTTAACATTATTTCAATATATTTAACGACTTGAAATGCTGTCGTTGGAAGAATTTATGCAAACTTATTTAATGGCAGTAAAAGTAGTAAATGACTCCATAGCGACATTGAAATGTGACCCCACCTCATTGCTTATCTACTTTGTTTCGATAAATGATAAAAGAATCAGATTAATTCCTAAATTTAACATTAATTTAACAGAGAAATTAACTTATAAGCTAGAATGCTTACAAAGATTTTTTTCTGATTCATGATTTAACGCCAATTTAATTCTAAAAATTTCCGCTACTCAATAATTTAAATACACATTACATTTTTTTCAGTGGCTCAAAGTCAGCATGTTTGATGAAAAAGTTACAAACTACTTTAAAGACCTTGTGATGTCGAACATGAGAGAACGCGATGAGAAAAATATCTTAAGACCAGACATGATACATCTGCTGATGGAAGCTAGAAAAGGTATTTATCCACTTAGCACTCTCGTCATTGAATTATCGCTATGCATTTTAAGTTGGCAACTAATAAAATTGCTATTTCGATTTATAAGGTTATTATAAAATTTTCTTAGGTAATTTACAAGATCCCAGAGTCAGGTGCTGAAAAATCCTTCTTTGTAGAATTCTTTGGAAAAGATGATAGTTAGGATTCGGGAGAATGATGCGTAATAGAGTATAAAGGGTAATAAGCTACTTAAGTCAAAAATGTTTGACCACATAATAAAAGGTGCAGGTTCTTTAATACATAATAAACAGCGTGTCTTGTTGCTTCGCTTACTTTTTGCCCTAAACGGAATTCATGAATAAAGATATAATTAAGACTCTTTGTGAAAATTTCGTATTTTTTGTACTTTACTTGCCGAAACTTAATTAACTGAATAAAGATCGAAAATCATGCTCTTTATAAACATTAGCAGATATGTTCGATAAGTTCCTATAGAATTCCAGAAATCACTGAAAACTCTAGCGCCTTTATTAGTTGTCAACTTAATATTTCTTTTCTTCTATAAAATAGAAAAAATTAGTAGGGAATTATGCGATTAAATTATATGTTACTAAGACTTCTTAAACTGTTGAGGATTGTGACAACCAAATGATGCCTTTTCGTCTTTTAAGTTTTAATACGACACTTTTTTGTTGTACCAGATGTACCATATGTTCCAGGTGTACAATTATATAAATTTTCTAGGTACTAAAAGCTTATCTAACTATCGACAGGTAATCTAAAACACGAGGCTAAATCTGCAGATCAAGATGCCGGATTTGCGACCGTCGATGAATCGTACGTGGGAAAAATACAACATAAAAGAGGTTGGTCCAAATATATATTAAATTAAAAATAATAATTTATTAATAAATTCAAGAAATGCTTAGTTCATATCAAAATTATTTAAAAAGAGCAAGTCTTTTATTGAAAAATTATTAATGAACGCAGTTTTAATGAATTGAAAGTATGGCCATTCTCTTGTAATACAGTTTTTTAACCTAAATATTTGATTTCCTCATCTTTTCAATTTTTAGTATGGGAAGATGATGATCTGGTAGCTCAAGCTCTCATCTTCTTCGTGGCCGGCTTTGATACGGCTTCCACTGCGATGAATTTCCTAGCCTACGAGCTGGCAATTAACCAGGATATTCAGAAGAAACTTCAAGCAGAGATTGATGAAACCTTCCGCAAAAATAATGGCGCTTTCAACTACCACGACCTTAATGATATGACATATATGGATATGGTTGTATCAGGTAAAAAAATGAGTTTCGAACACTCGTCTTGCTAAAACATGAGTCAGCCTCATGCTATTAGTTTCCCAGAAGTGAATAAAGAATTACATTCAATCGAAGGGAAGGATGTAACTAAAAAGAACCTTAAATTCATTTTTAAAAGCATTGTCTTCTACGTCCGGGGTGCAACAGATCAGAGTATTGCAAGCTTGCGTTTATAATTAGATGGTATATTATATTCCGGGTTAGGTCTGACACTTGACCGAGTAACAATTGGCTTCGGTGGTAACGGCTAACTTTTTTCTTCCATATTCCATTAACGTGAATGTCGCCAAACATACCCCTTAGTGTTTTTCTTTCAAAAACTGCAAGGGCTTTTTAATGTTTTGTTATTAACGCTAATCTTTTAAGTATATACATAAATACACACACACACATACGTATATATATATATATATATATATATATATATATATATATATATATATATATATGCACACATATAGATCTAATTTTAGCTTTTTCTTTTAGACAATTTTATTCTAGATATTTTTTAACACTGTAGCAAGCTATATTTCTCGTATTGTCAATTTATTGTTTTCTGGAGAGAGATTACTTTATATAAAATATATTTTTAAAAAACCGACTTGAAAAAAAGAAGGTACTAAAAATAAAAAAATATTAACTCAAAATAGGTACTTACATATTGGCAATAAATGACTGAATCACTTATTTTTGAAGTCGGTGCCAGCGCCGTCGACCAACATAAACATATTGTTGATTTAATTTATAATATAAATTTAAAATCTTAATTTCTAATGTTCTCACAGTACGAAATATATCCATAAAGGGCCTATTATATAAATTAAAATTATAAAATATATAATATAAAATTTTACATTTATGGAAGTCGATCGGACCTTGTTATTAGATTATCATGATATTTATATCGGACCAGTTCTTAAAGTGCCCTTCTTTAAATAAAAAAATAATCGAAATCGGTCCACTAAGGAAAGAATGGCTGAACATACATGAAAAAAATATTCCGACGAATTGAGAACCACTTACTTTTTTGAAGTCGATTAAAAACTTTCAATATAAATAATCTCAGATCCCAACGTCATAACTACATCACGCATAAATATTATGTTCTAAAATAATATCGATGACCGATATATTAAAAATGATTTATATAAGTTATTAAATAAAAAATTATTTAACTTCGGTCAAAAAGTTGAGCTATATTACGTAATATGCATAAACTTAAAATTAGATTCCTGGCAAGGACTATCAAGCGGCTATCGATCCATATTTTAGAGTAAAGAAGTAATTATAGTAGTGGGTTAAAATACTGATAGTAATATTGGCTCAACCTAATTTATGAGCAATTTAATTTAATTTGTTTTATTGAACAACATGTGGTGTTATAGCAAAAATCAACGTTTGTTTCGGGGGATATATTAATTGGTTTTGTAACTTTGAACCATATTCTGAGAAATTTTGTCATGTATTTCGAAACTGTACAGCAAATTTTAAATACGTGGCTTTTAACGTATTTGATTATACACTTTGTACAAAATGTTATGATGTGTCGAACTGGGTATTATACAGGGAATAAATTTGAACTTTACATAAAAAACCCCAAGTGACCCTCTTAATTTTGAAGGGTTTTTAAGACTATGACGTTCTTATACCAGATGCAAGAAATTTTTTTTCATTTTCATTTATTAAGTTCGTAATTTTTGATCATTTAATAAATTGTCCTAATTAAATAGATTTTAATCGAATGCATTTCATAATTATGTTATAGTTAGTGTCCCTTTGAAGATTAAAATGATTAACGCCATTCTGTGTAGTAGTGGATATGTAGCTACAGATAATAAATAGCATAGTATATATATATATATATATATATATATATATATATATATACATATATATATATATATATATATATATGTATTTATATTTTTTTTTTCTTTTTTTTTATAACATAAGTCGCTGTGATTGTAACCCGACGTTTATTAATTCTACTCAAGTTAAATGCGATTTATGATAGTGAAGGAATATTTTGTACATTTACCTCTAAGCATTATTATTTAGATTTAACTTGTAGTATTGCAGAAAGCAAGGCAAAGAAAAAATATTAGAATAAGTTATAAAAAAATAGCGCAAACAATTATATTTAAAAAATAGATTGAAATATATAATATATTGAAATTTGAAATCATGAAGTAGATTTTCAAATAGTTATATATATTCAACTACTAAGAACAGATAGTTTATTACTTTAACTGTTTCTTATTTCTATGCTTCTGGATAGATATCAGCTACTCGTTATCACGTTTCATTAAGAAAGAAATATAACAATTATTTTAGTTTCTTCACTCATAATTCGACAATAATATTATTTAAATGAAGATGCCGTATGATTTCTTGAATATTACTAAAGTCGTAATATAAAATGCGTTAAAATAAAGGAGCATTATTAAAAACTGGAAGGGTATAAATATTTAAGACAATATGAAACGCTAAATAATAAACTTTCTTAAATCAAAATTCATATTTACATATTTGTATTGGTAGAAAGAGTTAGCAATAATATTAAAAATGATACTAATTAACAACATTAAATTAACTTAATGAGAGCATTACACATGCTAATTTTATAGTATATATTTAATTTTCCTTATTTAATATTTAATAGTAAAACAATACTGAGTTTTTTTACAGTATATATTTAATTTTCTTTATTTAATATTTTTAATTTTCTTTAATATTTAATACTGAGTTTAAAGTTGAATGTCACTTAATAAAAACTTAAAACATTTAATAAAGGATCCTCCTCATACCGAGAAAATTTTTCTTTCGCAGACATTGAAATCTACTGAAAGATAGACAATATTTAATCTACGTTTAAATATTGTCTGTATTTCTTAGTACCCGAGTACGATAGTTAAGCGGACATTTAGGCCAAATCGGAGTGAGTTTAAGTGAAAAAAAGGATACTCCCTAATTATTATTACTACAATCAGAAATTATTTTGTCGTATATTTTATTAGGCTTTTCGGGATTTTGAACAAATTCACATTAATTATATTAGGAATGTTGGTAGGTAAATAGATATATTTATAAAATTATTTAAAAAACCTGTCAAGAACGAATGAACCCTCGTAGGGTTTCGTACACACTTAGGTATTTATTAAATTTTAATTTTGTGGAGCGAAAATCTATTTTCTCCTACGTCTTTCACAAGCGCATATTTAAAAGAAATATTTTTTTATGTGGTGTAACCACAAATTAACGATTTTCGAATTTTTTCCATTATTTGCACTGTGAGATCTTGATTATGGTCAAATTTCATGATTCTAGGTCAATGGAAAATACCATATAGGTTTTTAATTTATTCAAGACTGTCAAAATATACGCTATAAATAGCCGTATTTCTAGGGTTCTTGATTGCGTTGATTTAGGAGCTCGCTTTTTTATAGCTCCAAGGGACCATAGACCTAAGTATTTGATATTTATTTAAATTTGATACCTCCATGCGTTCCTGAGAAAAATGGGTTTGACCAACCGAGAAAGGGACAACGAAATGATCCTATAGGGTTTCTTTCTTCCTTTTGAGATACGGAACCATAAAAAGTGCTTTTAATTATTTCCACGATGTACCCAATATTGACATAACTACAACTAGTACTCTTTAATTTTGTTAACCAACATTGAAACTGTAATTAGAATATAATTAAATAAAAATGAAAGCACATTATTCAAATTTCCATAGAAATTGATAATTCCATTTAGCCTTAACATTCAGTTATATTTTTATAACATAACAAAACAGTCAGAGTATAATACAATCTAAATAAGTCGTGCGGGAGATTTATATTATTGAAAGATTTGACGATAATTATACAAATCGAGATTATTAATCGTATGATAGCAAAATCGGAAACAATATCTTTTGAAAATTCCAACGAGTTAATGTACCGATACCAAAAATATTTATATGTTCATAAAATTACATATTTTAATTATTTTAACAAGTCTTGGATCACACGTTCACGTAGTGCGGTTATCCTTTATTAAATGTTTTAAGCCAGCATCTGAATACGCCAGGTAATCAATAGATTCCTTTATTTGTCTTTGTTAAATATTTTTCTCATTTAATAACGGAATTTCCGTCTCATTGGTGCGTGAAGTTGCGGTGTAATCATTATTTTTATTGCGAATTCAGTGTTGTTAGTAAATCAATTTAACCAGTTATTTTTGTGTTATGTTTCCATACTTGTTACTTCGTTAAATGTATTAACTCTAATTAAATGTATTGAATATTAAGATTGGTGGCTGTCTGAAATATCGCTGTAGCTCATAAAATTGTAAAGACGGGCTTAAGCCCGTATTTACAATTTTATGAGCTACAGCGATGGTTTCCAGTAGTAAGTATTCCAGACTTATATGAGACTTGAAGAATATTTTAAACATTAATGTTTAAAAGATTCTTCAAGTCTCATATAAGTCTGGAATACTTTGAAAGCAATATTGAGCTTGGTGGTTTTGAGTATCCTACACGATAGTTGATTTAATTGGAAATACAGCTTTACTCTTACTTTACTTTACTCTTCTTATAAAATTAATCAACAGCTAATCTAAGGTTATAGTTTTAAACAACAGCTAATCTAAAGTTATGGTTATAAACAACAGCTAATCTAAAGTTATAGTTATAAACAACAGCTAATCTAAGGTTATCAAATATTTCAAAGGATAATAATAATGACCATTGCTATTTTGTTATTTTCATAAGCGGGAGAAATGAAAGAGCGGGGCACTCATATTTCCTCACCGACCCGGATCGGTCCCCTTATAGCACTAGGGTCATATTCTAAATATAGCAATTGTCAATTTTGATGTTTTCTCATAATTTATTGAAAATTTCCATAGTGTTCCAAAGAAAAAGTTGTTTAGTATGAGGAAGTGCGCTTGCATTTTCTTGGTATAATGTTTAAATTAAGATTATGTATATTTTCATAGCCAATATAACCGGGCAACAGTGGGATAATACGGTAAAAAAATTTCATATTTAATGGAAGAATCATCATTTATAAAACGTTTATAAACGGAGAGTATATTTTAAAACTCGTATAAAATATTGTTTTCGCTTTATTTTACTACTGGTCGAGTTATTAATGTATTACTTTTAATCTGAGATAGTTAAAAGTTGTACATCGTCAACTAATCTATTCATAAATCAAAATTAGACCTTACAATTTTTGTTTAACATGATAATATAATTTACGTTGGTGTCACCACAGATGATGGTGAATTTATTCTTGTTTTTCATGTTAAATTGTGTACTATTTTCAGATTTAAATAGTCTTTTAAAAGTTGGTAAATGAAATATGGAGATAAACGAAATAGAAGTTGACTTCTCAAAAAAGTTTTAATAATTTTTATTCTGTTCTTAGCAGCGTGTATACAGTTTCTAATCATAGTTAGCATGTTCCTTTGTACTAAATTATGGCTCTAAGAATCTCTTGTATCATTTATACAGTTTAAACTGCACTGTGAACTGTATATACAATAATTCAATTAATTTTGTAATAATTCAATCAAATTGTTTTTCAAATAATTCAATCAAATTGTCTGAGCGGCATTGGCTCCGCATTAAAATTAATATTTTAGACTAATCCATAATTTAGAGATATGGTTATTAAAAAAAAAGATACGTAAAATTAAAACTCATATTTTAAATGGTGAAAATTTCATTTCTTTTTATAAAAGAACAAATAGCTGTCACATTATGAAATGATAGAAATAAATCAAACTAAGCATTTAGAAAATAATAATTTTCACATATGAGAGCCTAATAATAATAAAGTTATTAAAATTCAATAAAATATTATTTCAGAAACACTTCGTAGATGGCCACCGGCAATATTAACAGATCGACAGAGCCTGCGTTCCTTCAATCTCGGCAAACCACGGACAACCGAACCATGCGAGGATGTTTATGTAAGTTGACCTACGAGCACAATTTAATTATTTCTGTACTACAAGACATATTGCTTCCGATTCTGTCCAATAATTTCATTGTAATATATATTTTTATTATAGTATTATGTCTTAAATTTAAACTTTAAATTATGGCACATATCTTATACAAAAATAAATGTCCACCCGTGCGAAGCCGGGACGGGCTAGTAAGCCCGTCCCGGCTTCGCACGGGTGGACATTTATTTTTCAAACATTTTGGGATAAATGTAGACTAATTGCAGGATATATCTAAATAATATGTATTTAGTAATTGGATCTCTCTGGCTCCCTTTAGGTACGGGATTTGGTGATTGAAAAAATTGATTCTAGGTCAACGAAAAGTAAAGTTGATTATCTAGGCAGACAGACAGAAGAACAGCAAAGAGATCCTATAATGGTTCTGTTTTTCCTTTTGAGGTACAGAATCTTAACAATAAAGTCATACTAAAACATATTATTTACAAAATAAAATTGGTAACCCGTTAATGTCTTCTAGACGAAGGTTTTTGAGACAGAACAAAAGACATGAACGGGATATTTTTAGTAACATTTCACTTAAATATTTTTTGATAAAGATGTTTAGAATGATTTATATTTTTTTTGTTTTTTATTTTTATTTGTGTTACATTTCTTTATCTACATCTTTTTATTTTAAGGCTTTTTAATTCATAAGTTTTTTTAATTTTTAATTTTCCATTTTTTACCTTAATGCTTCACTATACACTATGTTAGCAGTAGTATTTGTAGATGGGAATAAAACATATTGATATTCAGGAGATCCTACTCGAGAAAGTGCAACATATAATTGGCCATGAGAAAAGCACTCTTTTCTTAGATCGATGCCAAACATTGAAAATTTTTGTCCCTGGGATTTATTTATTGTAAAGGCAAACGATATCTTTACAGGAAACTGTAATCTTTTGAAAGATGTAGGCAAATCCGTCGGTATCATCGGGATCCGCGGAATGTGAGAGAGCTGTTCGGCCGCGGGGCCGGTGATGATAGTAGCTACAATCACATTGTATCGCAATTCCTTTATCAAAAGTTTTGTCCCATTACACTTATTGGGAGGGCTTAAATTTCTCAATAGCATAATGGGAGTAATTCAGTTATTCCTTCTTTTAATTTCAGTTCGTGGGGTGACAAGCCGGCATGAGAGAATTTAAAAATTCTTGTGGGTAGTGCACCGTATCTTCGATGTTGCACACGGTGTCAATAGATTTGTAACATTTAAAATCACTGGGTACTTTCCATAATCATTTTGTTTATTTCATTTACTGAGTCGTTTCTCGGTGACACTATTGCCCTCGAACAGAGCTAATTGAAATTTCTTTCTATAAGATTTTCGATGGCGGGATAGATTGTTTCTACCAGTATTTCCAGACTGTGAACAATTTGAGCCAATTCATTATCCAATAATACTTGGAGGCTATTTGCAATTGGAAATGGTAATTTTCCGTCGCCAAGTTTAAGTATATTTTGTTAAAAATTTCCATCGTGGTTATTACTTAAATGTGCTCTCATATTCGTGCGCAAATTGAGAGTTTCAATACATAGCCACACGGCTACCTATTTTATAGATGTGTACGCCCCTCTCCCGCACTTCGGTGCCCACTACCGGTGCACAATACCGGCGGCGGTGACATTTTAAATTCGTAATATCTTTTGAATGGAAAGTCCAATGTGAATAAACTAAAGGTAATTTACAGGTATTGAAACAGTCTTGCTTAGGAAATGATTTACTTGCATAAGGATCCATGCAAAGGTATGGATAACTTGGTCTGATTTTGGTCGGAATTTCTATTAACTTTTAAAATGTTAAAAAGTAGTTATAGTAACAATAGTGATATAGTCACATAATTACAATAGTGAATGATATTTTTTGTAGATATTGATACGTTCTTTAATATCGTAGAACATTTTTTTGTTCTATCATCAATAGTTTTCGCAGCGCATGCGATGAAAGACATTTTATAGCAATTTTTTTTACACCTTGCGTTATATTATTGTAGTATTAGTAAGGATCCTTATTTTTTCCTGTCGGTAATATAGCCTATATTAATTAGTGATAATGAAGTATTCAAATGGTGAAAGAATTTTTGAAATTGGTCCAGTAGTTTTTGAGCCAATTCATTACATACATCCATACACACATACAAAAATACTAATCTTTTCTCTTTATAATATTAGTATAGATATTTGAGAGCCCAACTTTTAAATTATATCACTGCAAACTATTAATTAGTAGTAAAAGGAAAATCGTTACTTTATTAAATTTAATAAATTTCATTTATTTATTATTTGATATCTGTAATTAGTCTACATGTCTAAATTGTAAAATCACGCAAAATCTACTGGATGAATTTTTTAATGAAATTTTGTATATTTTATACTCTCGAGCAACATACAGAATAATTTTTATCTGGATATTATAGATTTAGACGTGGTGAATATTATGATATTGGTATTGCTAAAGCCATCATTAGCGTATTTAATAAGCTTTATGTTCATAAATATTGCAAAAATAAATAAAAAGTAATAAAAAGGAGAATAATAATAAAGATGATAATAATAATATTATTCATAATAGTGCTAACACCATCTATTAGCGATATTTGTAAGTTTTACGCTCACAAAAAATGCAGCGTATGTGTTGAATTTTTAAACAAATCTCTGTTGCGTCGATATTTATTTATCCATTTTTCATCCACTGTCAACCTTTTTACGTATGACGATTATTCTAAACAATAATCACTAGTGTATTTCACGAGAACGAAGTCGCAGGCAGAGCTAGTTAAATTACATTTTCAAATATTGTATGTCATTCGTAGAATGCAGTTTTCATTTAGTTTTACATTTTTTAAACACTAATATGTCAAATATCAAAACTAAGCACATTCATAATATTCTACTCGACCCCTGGTAACTATTCTTCATATCATCATCACAAAAAGACACTTTGAAAGCACCCTGTCTTCTAAGTTAAGAAAATTATGTACACTTTTTTGCTTAGTTTTAACTGAGTACATGTTAACAAAGTACTGTGGACAATCTCGTACAAACAGCTAATTTAAAATTAGTCGAATATGTTTTTTGCTGCCTGCAGAATCCAGAATAAACCCCCTGTTGCCCTCATTTGGAAATCTATTAATTGCTGTGCACCCTTTAATTGAAATAATTAGACATAAAACTCATTTGGACTAATTGGCTGGCACATTAACTCCCAGCTTCCCCTGCTATTTCTAAAAACGTGAAATTTGGAAGATACATAATTTGTAAGAATTAGTATCTACTAAGAAAGGATTTTAAATAATCTTCCACTGAGGGGGAAACCGGGAATTAAAGTTTAAACAAAAAATTAGGGTATTACGGAAACTGCATACACTGGACACTTCAAAATTAGCTATCAGATTCTTTAATAAAATTAAATAACTCACGTTCCAGGATTTTAAGATATTTCATGCGAACAAACGGTACAGGTTGTTTTTTTTGACTAATCAATACACAGTACAAACCTTCAGACCTGGAAATCTGAAATTTTGCTTTTGAATTTTACGAAAGTCCCACGGCAACAGGAAAAGTGGAATCTTCATTGATCACAGAGCCATGCACTTAAATGACATTTATCTTAATTTATGGGTCCAAAACATTAACTTTAAGACCTTTAATGCTAAATATCTTACGAATTTCATGAAATATCCATGGGAACGAGAAAAACTTCGAAATTTTTTTTCTAGCTTTTTTCATTCATCATCAAGTCATCAAGACACATTTATATATTAATACAATTTTCTTTAATATAAATTGATTTTTGTTCACAAAACTCTGATCTATCATTATATTCATTTATTTGCAGTTTTATTTCTTTTTAACTGCTTGCTGAACCGCAAATTCACTCCAACTTATCTAAAAGTATATTTTAATTAAAAGGTTTTACTTACAATACAGAACTATATATCACCCATGCTTGTCGCTATAACGAGCAACGTTTTCTTTATTTATATTTCAAACGATGACTTTTATTTACACAATGCAGGAAAAATTAAATATAAGGAACATAAATTTGCAGATACAGCCAGGTTATGCCGTCTTTATTCCAATCCATGCCATCCATCATGACAAGAGATATTGGCACAACCCAGAAAAATTCGACCCTGAAAGGTTTTCAGCTGAAAATAGTAAAAAGATTGTACCCATGAGCTATTTACCTTTCGGCTTAGGACCGCGCAACTGTATTGGTAAGCTTACCATTCCCTTAACTAAACTATAGAAATATGCAGATGGCATATGATTATTAGTTAAACAAAATACGAACAAGATTGCCATAAAAATAACGTTTTCATAAAAATAATATTTTCGTTTCAAATTATTACATTTACTTTTCATTTTTTGTTACCGAATTTACAAAAATACAGATCTTTAGGAGTGTTAAAGACTCTAATTATATTTTATTCAGGATGTGAATAATTCTAAACGAGTTAAATATTTAATATTAATAAAACCGAGTGGTAATTACTTATTAGCACAGGAAGTCGTTTTTATCAACATTCAAAACTTATGTGTTTCTGAATTTTAAATTATAATTCAGTGACTTCTGAAAGTTAAACCAAACAAATCAAAGGTTGTCACATAATATCATAGTTGATTTATATCCTTATAGCAATAAATTTTAACAAATTTATGTTAAATTATGGAAATATTTTCTAATAAACTTTGCGGTATGTAATCTTTTCCTATGGGATAAAACTTACCTGTATTGCAATAGAATTTTAAACATGAGATCGAAAAGCTGGGTATAATGTTTATACTGTGTATAATGTTTATATCAATTCATAAATTCTGTGTTTCATTTTCAGGCTCCAGATTCGCATTGATGGAAGTAAAGGTCATGATAGCGAAACTTTTCCACAAATTCGACGTAACACCGGGGCCGAAAACAGAAATACCGATGAATTTGGAAATAAAAACATTCAATTTAAGAGCAAAAAATGGTTGCTGGCTCAGATTTACCAAGAGAACTGCTTAAGAATCATTATTAGCCATTATTTCATATTTTAAATTTGTTACATTCACTGTATTATTATCGTTGCTAGAGCCACCTGGGTATTGATAGAAATAATTTTGTTTAAAAATAAGATAAGGAAGGCATAGATTTAAGTATCCTATATTATATTCCGACAATTATTATTCATAAAGAGTTTGTCAATGGCCAAAAAGTAAACGAACCGTTCAAATTATTTGGCGATTACACAACAATGTTCACATTCAATTGTATTTTATAATTATGAACTTACCAAACGCACCAGATGGTGCTCTGCAATCGCCATCTTTTAAGAAAATTTTATTATAAAACATATTTAATACATTTCATCAGGTTTTTGCAATTATTATTTCCATTATATATTTAGAAATTTTATATAACCTTTCCTTCTTGTGAAAATTTCAACTTATTAGATGTAATAGTTTTTCAGAGAAGAGTAACAAATAAATAAACGAACAATTAAAGAGATTTTAATATTTATATGTTATTAAGATATAGAAATAAAGATATGTAAATATTTTTGAATATTAAATGAATTTTTTTATTAAGCTTTTTAATGTTTGTTGTATAAAACATAGAAATTTGCGCAGTGTTTGCAAACTGCGTACTCTCATACCATTAGACTTAATCAATACATACTTTCCACTGATATCATTTGTTGAACGAAAAATGTCATTATAGTTTGGTATACTATATGTTTGATACATATAATTATATATTGATAGATTCTATCATATAATTAATGTCAAAGTTTGTCTGTAAGCCAACCAAAATCGTGAGATGCGATTCGCGAATCTGTAATAGAAATTACATTCTACAGAAGTATAATGATGCGCCATGAAAGATGTCTCACCAAACATTGAGACTGATCCCATTGTAGTTGCTATTAACACTAACGTCGTAAATTAATAATAAAGAAATTATTTTAAAATCCTAATTGAATTGAGTTTCGTGACAGGCGAAGTTTTTAAATTTGAACTTGAGTTTTGTATCAGTCTTGAAACTGAAAAGTTCGTTATACTATATATTTATTAACGATACATAGTAATACACATACGTAAAAATAACACATACGTAAAAATATATTAAGAGAGATTGATGTACTTAATTTTTATTTTTAATTACGTTTCGGCAAATTTTGTCCCTGCTTAGATATTTCTGCACATGGACTTAACACGTACATGAGAGCTTTCAAATAATATTTCAGGTAATAGTGATTGCATTAAAATGTATTAAGCGAATCTTGATTTTTTCGTGTATGGATAGACATATAAATATTACCTTTTTATAAACATAGAGTAGTCACATGGAATAAGAATCAGCCAGTTGTCACAATAAATTCCCATACAATTAACATGTCAAACATGAATCGGTCGAACCAAAGGGAGTAATAATTGTAAAGGAATTTATCACTCGGGAGATAGGGGTATAAACTATCTTCGGACTTTTGGATTTTTCGGAATTCGGATCGCACCTTGGGCAATATGGTTTCATGGCTTATTCCCTTAGACTATATAGGGAAAAAACTGATTTCTATAGTTAATTTAGAAAAAGAATATAATCGATGTTTGCAGTGAAAATATGTTTGCTTTCAAAATTTTCTAAAAGATTTTCACGCGATGTTATTTGCTATTGACAACTTAGTAAAGACTTTATTAAATTCTTTACCATCAACAACAGGCATCGAGACTACATCTTCGCAAATCGATCGACTCTAATTGATTCCTGCATTCTAATTGATTTCTTTTTCTTTGTTTTTCTCTAACTAGATTTCAACATTTTATTTCGGCTATACGTCGATAAAATCCGCATAAATAAAAATTAAGAAATAAATATTTTAAACCCGTAATGATCTTCAGTGAACACTAACAATTATTCATGTATAAATTTAAGTATGATATACATAATTTTTTTTAGAGTATCATATTAACTAAAGATACGAAATATAAAAATTAATTAGTTATTGAATTGATACGATTCATAGTTAAAGTAGATATTTAAATTCTGTTTAACGATGGCAGATCGGTAAACGCGAAACTTACAAAATAATACAATTTTTTAAAACTGCATTAAATAAAGTAAGTTTAAGAAAATCTTGATAATTTTTTGAAACAAAAATTATGAATGAAATTTTGTGGAAACTTCACGTCGACACTTTATGTTTATGGAAACGTACGGGTATAAGCGAAGGTCTAAGTTCAGGTGGCTAAGTGTTTCGAAGAGCGTGACTTGGGACTCACGCATAATAGGTGCCGTTTGTGTTGTCTATACTCGAGTATTACATCGTGATTAAATCATTGCGAGGAAAATTTCAATTATTTGTAATTATTACCAATCATATTGAATATTATTTTAGGTATTTAGAACAAAGTAGGAACCGTTATTACTCGTTTGTTCAAAGTGACTGTTATTATAGCATTAAAGTAAATGTTGTAGTGTATCAGAAATACACATGGTCATTGAATATAACTGTTGACTCTGGGACAAGAATATGAACTGAAGATGAATAGCAAAGTTACATGGCAGCTTAGTCATCTAACGATTTTTACGATGTTTGTTTTTAAATATTTACACCTTGAATTCACAGAGAAAAATTATGTAAAATTCCAATCAAATATAAAATGTCTTGATATACGTACAAACGCTCTTTTTAAATTAGGTTTTCAGAAGACTTAACTATGCGTCGAAACAAAATTTGTTTGATATTTTATTCAAATTCGAAAAATATCCGATCACTAAAAATAATTGTGCTAAAAATTTAAAATTTCATCAGATATCTAAAACCGTACACTTATCTAGTTAACTAAGGCTCAAAAAGTAAATTGAAGAATGATCATTATAAATAGTGAATCAAAAGATAGAAATGTACGTACATCGGCAAAGATAGTTACGTGACATTGAAAAAAACACGTTAATGTAGGCAGAAGAAAGCACTATCTTCAGATAATCCAGAGTGTACCAGCTAAGGAATTAATTAATGAAGCCTGTTGTTACATGTGGTTATATTTTAATTACCTCAGATTTTAACTAAATCAGATAACTGCGAAAACAAGTTGATTATATAAATCTAGATATTATGATTGGACGAAATATGTTCTCAGCAGGTTTCGTATGATTTGAAAATACACATCTGTGTGAAACGATATAAGTCTCAATAACATTGCTAATTGACAATAAATCGAAAAATATAAATATTTAAAACATTGTAACTGAATTAATTAAAGTTTAAAATTACATCGATATATATGCCTTAAGAATCAGTCCTACAATTTATTTTTAATTTAGTAGTCAAATCTATGATTTAAAAAATAAGGCTTCAAAGTAACATCGCGTGCCATTTTGAAGCTTTGTATTTCGTAAATGGAGTTTAAAAATGAAAAGAAATAAAATAACAAATATGGTTGCCCCCACTTCACATATTTCGGAAAATATGTATTTTTTTAAAATTTAATGCATGCAGGTCAAAAACTTTTTTAAAATCTGACCTACGGACCTACGGTTGGTGGACTTGTTTCATTACGCAACCCTAAAAATGACATTGAAATTAAGTTATTTTTCAGCTAACGTAATGCTGAAAGTTGATCAGTTACGCAATAAATCCTAATATATACTAAAACTGAGTAAGCTGAAAAGGACTTCGAAAATTCAAAACTATGAGGGAAATTAATTTACTTTGTAATAATACAATAAGTCCTCATAATACAATAAGCATATATGAGCAACAATATAAAAAATGTTGTAAATAGTTTCCATGAGCACAAAATAATACCGCCGTACTAAGTATCAATAACTATTGGGCAAGTGTAGCGACAGCATGAACAATAAAATAGTTAGTTAAATGAATTGTATTTCATTGCAAGATAAACTTTGTGCTTATGTACAAAAGAAATATCAGCATTTATTAGTTAAAATTATCTAACCTGCAAGCTAGAAATAAGCGAAATCTAGGTCCGTAAGCCTAAATAAATATAATTCAAAAATGGTTTTTGATGAAACAATTTTCTTAAAAGGCAGTTAACTGCACTGTTAATTTCTCAAAAATTCTAACTCATCCTTGACGAATTTTTTGTCTTTTCAATTATGTATATGTTAAATTCTAGATATATCCCATATGTGAAATTTTCCAAATCAACTGGAAATGAACCAGAGGTTTTTAAGGTGATGAACCAGTCAGGGAAAAAATTGTGAATTTATTGGATTCTATGTTTCAGGATTATGTTAAAGCTGTATTTGTGAAATGAAGTACGGTATTCATCATTTACATACAAAGTTAAAGTTTTTTTAAAGTTAAAGTGGTTCGAATTCTTGAATCGATTTTTCAAAAGTGGTTCGAATTGTTTGTTTAAAAATTGCTAGGTGCATTTAGATGTTGTCTGCTTACTCTTACTCTTGTTTTGTTGTACGCTTAGGTAAAATGAGTACAATAATTGATAAATCATGTTACGGGGACATACAGAACTGATAAAAAATGAAAATTTCTTCTTACTCAAAATTTTTTTATTGACGAAAATCAATTTCTTGACATATTTCAACTTGCAGCTACAAGAGCTCTTTTTCTTTTTATTCAACCAAAAAGATAAAGAAGGCAGGATTAGCGCTAAAAAAACTGAAAAATTGATAAACTTACATTAGTTACTTCTGGTATATACAATTGATTCTCAAGTTCACAGCTTCAAAAAAAAAATGATTTCATAAAAGACTTCAAAAATGACTCGAAAATGACTTCACGCAGAGGCTGATTTGGGAAGAATTATAATCATTATATTTTAGATCATAACTCTAGGACTAATGGGAAAGTTTTATCTTTGAATCAGGTTATAAGATAATTTGATAATTTAAATGTTGTGAGCCATAAAATATGTTGGAGAAAAGCTTAAATTTGTGAAGGTGGTATCGAACACGAATCTTGGACTATCTGAGATATAATTAAACTAAAAAAAAATTAATAATATTTGCAGACCAAAATTATAACAGATTTTCATGTTGGGGACATAAAAATGGTATATGCTCCAATGTAATCAGGATATGATTTATCTAGATAATAAATTACAATAAATAGTAAGACTTAGAAATAAAGGATGTTGTTAAATCAATTAGTTTTCTTGAGACTCCTGACAAAAATGTTGAAGGTCAGTACACTTAGATTCTTAACAATTGATAGAGGCGTCCGCTGTCAGTGAAAGCCACAAGCAGAAAACTTTCTTAGCAATCAATCTAAAGTAAAATAAGTTACACAGAAGTGTATAGTTAAGAAGTTAAAATTATTTAAAAATACCTAGATTTTTGACACCTCGACTCAGGTTAGTCGGGTTCGAGATCGAAATTATGCAACTGATAGTTATGACACGCGATGGAAACACATATCTAGTACATATATGTAACATAGTTTATTAGTGTAGCTATAAAGTAGGTTTTTATTTTCTACCAAAAGGTAAGAATAGGTTTTGAAATTTTAATCATGTCTCGTAGAAAAGGTAATTCCAAGAAAATGTATTAAAATTTCTAAAACCCACTGTGTAAAAAAGTCTAATAAAGAAGATATACAAATTATTTCAATACAATTCAATCACATTTCACAATTCACAATTTCAATTCACAAAATTATAAAAATATTTGAAGGAACATTTGGAAAAATCACATTTTTTGCAAGATCATCGAAGAATTTTAAAAAATCTGATTAATTTCTAAAAGAAGTTTTTAGATACTGAAGATAAAGTATCATCCGTAGGATACTCCTGACCATTGAAAGGAGAATGTAGAATAGGAGCTTAAATGGAATAAAATATTAGAATAACAGTTGGGCGAATATTTCTAGTAATAGTAACACAAATACAATAACATCGTTAGAATAAAAAAAAAACACTGCTTTAAACAGAGCTTTCAAAATGTCAAAATATACAACTTAATGTATTGATAGAGTTGAGAGCGGAATGTGGTAACTTGAATGTTATTTATAACTGGACATATATAACCGTGTAATTCAAATGCTATTTCAAATGCTAACTAAATTCTACTTCCATCTTAAAATATATACACACACCAGAAGCTCATATTAATCCAAGTTTGATTTTGTTAATATTTTCTAATTTTTGGTTTGTCTTAGTGCTAATCCCGCCTTTCAGCCTTCTATATCTTTATGGTTGATTAAAAAAGAGAGAGCACTTTCTCTCACCTGTAGCTGTAAGTTATCCATGCGCCTAAAAATGATTACTTTCCATGATGTTTACACTTAGATGCCGCGACCACATTTAAAACTGAAGCATTAATCCTTAATGCTTTAAGAGGCAAATACGTTCTTTTTAATTTTAAAGAAAATTTAGCTATTTTCAGGAAACGTTAAATATACGAGTGGTAAGGGGGTGACCATTCACACATTTAATGTTATAACATCTATAACCGCTTCCAGACACTTATTTTGATAATGAAAAGATATATCTCAGCAAGTATTCGCTAGGGTAAATTTGTTAAAATATGCGTTCACTAGATAGAAGTAAAAATGTAACAATCATAATGTATATTTATTTTATGTACCGTAGAGTCGTCCACACCATTCTGAATAGAAATGTCTCTTATGCCATGCTTCAACTGTAGCTTTTAATTATATTTCTTTTAACATAATAAAGCTATAGATCTAATTTCTTTTTATATTTTATCGTTTAGATATTATCTGTTGAACATATTGATAATATTGTTTAATCAAACAACTTTCCTGTTAACACGAACTACAACTGCAAACAATTTGCGGATACTCAATCATAGTTAGTTTAGTTGAAATTAATTGAGGTTTACATTTATTATTTATATGTCTGAATATGGAACTAAAGCATATTATCGATATGACGTCAGGGACTTGATTTAATCAATAATAAGTATTATATTCGTTAAAATAATAATATAGGGACGTGCCATGTTTGTATTTCCGTAAAAAAACAAGTAATCCTTGCAATTTGTTCATGTGTCTCTATCACAGTCTTACAGAATTAAACCTACATGAATGAAATTTCACAAGTAGATTTTTGGTATGGATATCTCTATTAATATGTATAAAAATATTGAAAAAATGTGGGCTAAAATCCAAAAAAGTTCCAAAGAAATTTTTCGATAGTTTGCGCAAATATAGTTAAAAATATAGTTAAAATATAATAAAATATTGTTAAAAATAGTTTGCGAAATATAGGGAAAATTGGAAAAATAAGAGGTACAGATTAATTTTTAAATTTGATTTATTTTCCACATATGTATAGGTTTATTATTTTTTTGTCTTAGAAATCAGTTTTACTTTTCAAAAGATAATTTCAGTCGAAATATCACCATCTATCATTACAGAAGCTAAACGTTCCAGACTCAAATTAATATAAATTAACGCTACTTGTTTTTTAAGAAGTTTAATTAATTTCTTTCAATTTGAAATTCGTTGCCGAGAAATAATTTTTTTAAAGCAGATGCTATAGCATTGGAAAGAAAAAATTTAAGTTTTAAATCAGAATCTATACTTTTAAAAAACAATTACAACTTTTTAGATATACTTCTGGACAAACTGTTTATTTATGTTTTTGTTTATAATTAGCTACTGTTACAAACTCTCAAAATATTAATTATTAATATTAATATTCAATGTACTTGTTTAATTTAAAACCTTTAATGTGGCTTAATGTTGAATGAAGTTTCGCTTTTGAATTAAGTAACTTTACTTGGTGAAGCTAATTGCTTGTAAATGAATCAAACCATTTATTTAAATATATTAATTTTTTATTTTTTAATTCTTACAAATGCACTAGTGTAGTATAGGTTTTTATTTTTAAACGTGTTTAAAAAAATGTCTGATCTGCATTGTGGTAATTTCGACTTTACTTTTTTAATATTGCATCTGCTGAATACTCTCACAAAGTGAAAAAAAATTAATGATAATTTGATCTTCTTATTCATCAAACAAAATAATATTTTGTAATATTATAGGTCAATCTACTATTAAACTAGTTTTTTATGGGTAAACAACCGCGAAAGTTAATGCCATTCACTCTTAATATTTTAAACCTTTTTTTTCCTTTTACATGCTACTAATCCACATGACAAATAGAGCAACAAATTTTCAAAATTATATTGTCAATATTATATCACAAAAAAATAATAGCATACTTCACGATATAATGCAGAATATGGGCGTGATTTAGTGCAAAATATCCACTAAACTGCAAAATATCAATACTACGTATGTATATTGCCTAATGGAAGATATATTACACTTAAGAAAAATAAGACAGCCCATATCTCTTTAATTTATCAATGCAAATAGATCAAAATAATTTGGCATCGAAGTAGTAGATGCTAAAGTTAGTTATTTTGTCTTTTTTCTTAAGTTTTTTTTTGTGCAAATTGGGGGGGGGGGCGAGGAGAAGGAGGGGAGTTTAGGAATACTATAACATGTATGTACGGTATTTAAGTCTTTCCCAGTTATTGGTTAATCCTCTCGCCTCCTTCCATCTCCGAACCCGCCAAATCATAATTATGACAAAACAGCACAACTAAAAGTTTACCCAAAGTTTACCGGAAAAATAAAAAGGTGATTTTTAATTTCATAGTTTTTGAATAATTTACTGTTTTTGTGCCTGTGAGTGATGTACTCGTGATAGACGGTCATCGTGAAAAATAATATATATATATATATATATATATATGTGTATGTGTGTGTTTATAAGTGTGTAAGTTATCATCGTAGTTCGTGTGCTATTTGAAATTAAGAGATTTTATTGTTGTGAACACGTTAATAATTGTTATTAATTTTATAACAGAATTTAGCAAAAACATAATACAATAGATCGTTTTAAATTAAATGTATTTTTTTTCTAAGTGAAATATAAAAAAAAATCTTTCATAAGTTAGCAGAGAATAAAATGGATATTGTTATTTTCAGCAAAATTTAATTAATCAATTAATAACGAAAATATTTAAAAAATACATCTTTTTATTTTCGTTTAGTTTGGTATTTTAATTTTAATTTTAGATTTAAATATTAATTTTTATTATTAAAATGTGTCATAACAATACAACTAATTTTTTTATATTCAAATCCAAATGGGAAACTGTTTAATATGTGATTCTAAATATTCAGGCACAGAGACAGTAAAAGGTTATAAGGAAAAAATATTTTTAAATTATATTGCCTGATGGTTAGATTTTTATTACAGTTCGGTCTCATTATTATGTACATTTTTGTTTGTTTTTTTACATTAAAAAAACTAAGAATTATTAAAAAGGTGTGTTATTTTTAATCTAAAAATGAGCAGGATTTAATAACAGGTTAAAAGGAGAAAACATTTTGTGAGATTTCATTTCATGTATTTTAATTTTATTTATTTTTCAAATCAATATTATTACAATGTTTTAGTAACGATCAATCTTAATTTAGTACAATTTTGTTACTAATTACTTACAATAAAAATGAAAAATATTCCATTAATAAATTATTTTTTATTGCATTTTCACTATCATTTATTCATCTATTGCCGATTAATAATCAGTTTCACCATTGTCTTGATTTGACGAGTTTCTGTCACCATCGATTAACTTATCAACAGAAGTAATTGCTTTATCGCACATGTTCTCATTTATTGCACTTTGATTACCTTGGTCAACAATGCATCATTTAAATAATCACCTAGAATAGAAGACCAGTAAATTAGTCAGCACATAATTGGCATTTTCATATTATTCCATATAATATAATATTATTTTAAGATGGTTCATCGAATGGTTTTTTCCGCAATATTAGTATTCTTAAAAATAGTTTGGCCCTGGCAGAAAACAAGTTATCTCGTAGGTAGATTCATAATATTCAATTGTGAAACTTTAATTTGGAAACTTGTCCTTTCCTCCTCTAATATTTTACATTTTACCCGCTTGTCAATGAAGAAAAGTTTATAACCCGTTTATAAAAGTTTATATTTAATTTGATAACCCGAATTTTTATAAATTCAGGTGATTATTCCTAGACAGGAAAAGTCATACTTGGTGATTTTATTTTAATGTAAGTACAGTCTGCAAAGAGTCTCTTTAGAGTCTTGTTATTTCATAAATTGGTTGTAGTTTTCTTGGGAATGTTACAAATGTAAGTTTTACGTTTACCGTTTTTCAGACTCTATTCAGAATATCGTGAAGCTATTGCTTTACTAACGCCACTAAAATTAGCACATCACGCTGGGGAGAAAACTAAAAAAGTCGCCATTATTTAATAATTCCAAGTTTTGGTACTAAGACAACTTTTGTCTGTCTGAATAAATTTATTTTGACTGTAAAATGTTACACTATATTTATGAAATATAAAGAAAAACAATGTATGGAGTAAATATAAAGTAGAAGTGTATTTTTTACTACTTGTCTTTATATAATTGGAGGAAAACATTTTAAATAAACACAAATTTATAAATATTACACATAAAACTAATAAAATATAAAAAAAGTTTAACTAAATAATAAAATGCCTAAACGATGTTTGAAATTTGGTATTTAACCGAGGGTTTTCACTATGATTATCACTTTTTAACATAGTAGACGTAAAGATATATTATATATTTAGATTATATAAGGATATATTATATATAATTAGATATATTATATATTTATGTAATTACTATGTGTCGAGTAGCAAGGTACTAGTGCAACGTAAATTAATTTTTCAAAATATTAAATTCAGATGTAAAGAGGAAAATGTTCATTCCATTATAATGAATTATTTAAGCTATAAGAAAAAAGTAATGTCATTTCCGTTTTAATTGTGTTTGGAAAAGTAGCCATTATTTCGAATCTCAGTGTAAAATAATTAGTGTAACTTTGAATCAAAAAATAATATCAATATTTAAATATAGTTTACTAGAAATATTATATATTTTTACATATTTAAATTTTTATGTGTACATTAAGTGTGCATTGAATTCTCCTGTTACAATTTCTACTTGTCAAATATTTTGGATGTTTAATCGAATTCCAAAAAAATGATCCCTATCGACGTTAAGCTAATAATTCCCAAAATATAATTTATTTGCGGAAAATAACTACATGCAAATTGAAATAAAAATTTGAAAATAATCTTTGCCCGCATCGAACACTAATGAAATATCGACTTATAACTACCTTCTTTCCAAATCCTTCTGATCATACCTTACATTGACTTGCGTTGATACCACACTCTGTTTATATTCATACCTTACATTGACTTGCGTTGATATCACACTCTGTTTATATTCATACCTTACATTGACTTGCGTTGATACCACACTCTGTTTATATTATACACTTTACTACATTTTCTCCTCACATACAATTTGAACGATTTCGAATCTCAAAAAACAAGAATTTCGATGTTGGTAATATACTCGTAAGGTATAACTTTTATTAGACTTGTATTTGGATTAATATTATATTAATGTAAGAGAACTTTTTCAGCTTTTTACACTTTTTCAACATTTTTCAATTTTTTTAATGCTTTTCATTTTTTACACTTTTTTGACTTTTGTCAACTTTTCACATTTTTTCAACTTTTTCACTTCTCTCTCGTCACTCTTAAATTTTTTACACTTCACTTTTTTCACCTCTTTTAACTTTCTACTTTTTTCGCATTTTTACACTTTTATACACTTTTTTAAATTCTTTTCATTAATTTATACTTTCTTACCTTTTCCACGAATGTGAATTAAAAATTAAAAGTAATTGAACTTCAGAATATATTTAATTGTGTTACATTTAAATTGCAAATCGACATATTTAACTTGAATTAAAATACAAAATGACTATGTATTTTTATAAAATTCATTGGGCAAGTTTCCCACAAAACTAAAGTATTTTAGTAATAAATATAACCTAGGAAGATGATCTTATTGAACAGAAGTCATTTATATTTCTCCACGTATTTAAAATTATGTATACATATATATATATATATATATATATATATATATATATATATATATGATCCAAAAATAATATGTTATTTATTTTTTGATGAGAATTTTTCGAATATAATATTTTAATTTTTTTTCCTCTGTAATCTTTCACTACAAAACATATTTAATACTATCTGTACCCCAGACTTCTGCTCGTGTAAAATTCGGAATAAATTTTTTTCTCTCTCATATGTTACTCTTCGTTATGAACTGGTATCAAATTTTAGTAAATTTAGTAGATTTTACGCGACTGACGCACAAACTGTGTGTTATTTTGTCACGATGTTCATATATATGTTCATGTCAAATATAAAATGTGGCGGTGTCATTTGAAAGAGCTTGTAGGGTTTCAAAAATATATAATAATTTTTTTCAAAACTTTAGGTACTATATCTTTTGAAGATATAGTACCTAAAGTTTTGAATACGAAAAAATAATTCCACCTCCCTTATTTATTTCCGACGCTAATAAGTAATAATTAAACCAAAACATAGTATCCCCCACGAAAGTCATAACATGTATAGAACACTTTTATTCGTGTGAAAAATTCTGACCTTACATATTTTTCATACCGGAAAAGAAAAAAAACAATCAAAATCGGCACTGAATATGCCCAGGAGTTTGTTATGTCGCATGACAGCTTGTCTTCGAGTAATATTGCCAGAAGTAAAAGTGTGTTATGCCAATTTAAAAAACTATAAGAAATTTACATGGAACACTACTTTTGTCGTCATAAACATATTTTTACTAATTTTCACTTTTTCTTATTCAAGTATTATGCAACATCTTTTCTTACATGTAATGAAAAAAACACAATAGTTTAATTTGTATTTTGGCATAAATTAATTTTTTTAGGTAAATTATTATCAGTCCCTGATATCACAATTGTCCAACTTATTTGACAGCCAACATAAATTCTATTAGCTGCATAAATACTAGATAATATAATCCTAGATAATATAATTTTTGAAATATATTTTTACATCTGTGGAAGATACGGCAAATAATAGATTTATGTCATAAAAATAAAATTTGTATTTCTATCTACTCGAACGTGACAAGTTTTTTCTTGAACCTATACTGTACGGTTCCATGGCTTATTCTCTTAGACTAGAGCGCTCGGAGAAAACCTTAATTTCTACTTGAAATTGAAGAAGAATTTGTAGTTGCGCTTGAAAATATATTTCTTTTAAACATTTCTTAAGATTTACACTCGATGTGGTTTGGTATTGAAGTCTAATAACAATTTTAATAAATTCGTCACTATCAACATCAGGCAACAAAAATATATCTTCGCAACTACATCGGTTCTAAATTTATCCTTAGGGAATATTTGGCCAAGATTTTCTTGACTTTTCTCTCACTTTGGTCTCATTTTATTTTAGTTTTATTTTGGTAATATACGGGTGAATAAAAATGGAAAAGTAAAAGTAAAAAACCCTTCAAGAACTTTCAATGAAAGAGCAATAAAAACGAAATTAAAAATAAAAAAAAAACCCACGACGAATGTAGTCGTTGTAATTGAAAAAAAGATTTCCGTTCCCAATATCTATTACATTGTAGCAGCATAGAAAAGTCATTTGCGCACCTAAGAGAATTTCAATTAGGCACGGGCAAGGCATGGTAGCTCTGATGGATGTTTTGGGTTTGTAATTAAATTAACAGTTTCTTACTTTGTTTTAGTCGGGGGGGTTTTGAAAAAAAAAATTTAATCGTTTTTTAATTACAACTACATACCTCGCGAGTTTTTTTCAAAATTTTTAATTTTGCCTATTGTTTTATACTTTTTCAATTAAAACGTTTACATTTGTCATGGGCTAAACCAAAATTTTATCGTTGCTTCCTATTACTAGTCTTAATAACTAAGCTTCGCCAAAGGGCAAGCTTATGTGGCTTAGAGTATGATATTTAGACGGCTTAATGATAACTGATCTAAATAAAAAAAATTCTTCAACAATCTACACAATAGCGTAGCACTGGAAGGATTAGAGCGCTTGAAAACATGTTACGTGGATCACAGATCGACTAAGCCGAAGAAAGGCCACAAAGTTGTTAATTTAGATCAATCGAAAATGTTTATTACAGCGTCCTCCGTCGAGTTAACTACATAACACCTGATAACTTTCGTTGTTCAATCATAAACTTTTTACGGGAAACCGTATCTAAATCGGTCAAACAGTTTTGGAGAAAAATGAGACTATTTGTTTGTGGCAAAACGTTGCAGCGCTCCCTGGCGAGTTATCACCATAACAACTATCTGAGAACTATTGCCAGTGAATCACAAACAGTTAATAGAGAACCGTATCTAAATCGGTCAAACCGTTTTGGGGATAAATGAGAACATTGGATCGCACACACAAACGACCTCTCATCCTAAACACATGTACCTCCTCCGTTCCGTCGTGGGTATAAATATTAATGTAGTACACATTTATAGTATATATATATATATATATACATATAAATATGTAATTATATATATATATACATATACATATATATATATATATATATATATATATATATATATATATATATATATAACCATTAAAACAAACAAGTATATCAGCAATGCTTTGTGTAGACCATCAGTGTTTTGCAAAACGCGACTATGGGCACACAGTGGATCGGCGTTGTTCATACGATCTGTAATTGTATTAAATCGTATTAACTTTAGTTCAGTAGTATTAAAAGGCATATTTTATTTTTACTTATAAATTTTTGTTACGTGATATCTGTTATATTTTGTATAACAACTCTTATTTAGAAAAATATCGCATATTAAAAATGTCTGGTTATTCTGCCATTGTTACCATGATATGTTTTTATTGGCATTACTTTATTATAATTGACAGCATCGCATAGCGTCGGCACCGAATGAGTTCTTGGGCGTAAATAATGAAACCGCATCTACTGTAACGATTGTACGTCGTCTAATTTTATTATATAATACGGAGACAAATTAATAACATTTGCAATCGAACGTAAAATGTCTGGATATATGCATACACGCTACTCTTTAATTAGACTTAATCGTGCATCGGGACCCCACTTGTTCGCCCTTTTATTCGAATTCAAATAATATCCGACGTCAAAAAAGCTATTGTGCAAAGAAAATTAAAAGTTCATTAGGTGTTTAAGTTTTCAAACAGCGAACTGATTAGTTATGTAATTGAAGTCATATCTCAAAGAATAAATTAAATAATGAATTTTATAAAGATTTACGTAAGAGACTAAATAATACGTATTACCTTCTAAGATATTTAAGGTTGGATTAAAAAAACACGTTAATGTTACCAACATTAACGTGTTTTTTTATTCAAACATTTTTTTTAATAAAATAAACTTTTTAAAATATAGAACCATCTCCAGACTAGTAAAAGTATATTACAAAAGGAGATAATTAATCAAGCATGAAATTAAAATTAATTCTTGTTTAATATTATAGTCATGTTAACGCCGTAAGGGTTGTATATTTTAATTTAGATAGAAATTATTATTTTTTTAATTATCGACTAAGCTGAATAAACATACAAAATAAATTTAAACAAAAATTAACCGTTGTTCATTTAATCAGAATTTTATTAATGACTACGCTCTTGAGGCCAAATAAAAAAAAAATTATTTTTTTTATCACACTAAATAATAAATTTAAAAATATTAGGTTCTTAAAATGTTGCAACTGAATTAATTAAGATTGACAATTTTGAAAGATTCACACTGAGATTCACAAAATATTCACAATTTTGAAGTATACACACTTCAAATGGAAATATTTTTATCCGAAATCGATATGAAATCCATATATGTTTTAACTAAACGTCTGGTTAAATGCTAGTATATAGAATTTTCTCAAACGTCCTTAAATTTTTCTCAATTATATTTTAAAATTTACGGTCGAAAAAAGGGGTTCATATCGACATTGCACATTATTTTAAAGCTTTGTATTTTGAAAAGAAAAAATAGGAAATGGAACCTCACCACTTTTGTTTGAAAGATTTTTCAATGAACCTGGAACGAGCAAAAATGATTGCCCTCGCGTCATTTATTTCGAAAGGTATATTTATATTGTTCAATATCTTGTTATTGAAATTTTAAAATGAAAATCTAAGTTGGCCTTTTGTGATATGGTTTGATATCTATGTTGTATTTAGTTTTTTAAATTTGAGTGGATATGAATTAACAATTAAATAGAATAAAAAATTACGCCAACTGTTAAAAACTGCAAACATTTATATGGAATATCATTACTGGTATTCATAAAGATAAATTTAACAATTCTTATGAACAAATGGCGTAAGTAATCATGCGTAAATGAATAAAAAAGAATTATTATAGCCTTGAATAATCGCTATAAATTTGAGAAATGTACTAAAATTGGTGACTTTCTTTTTAAGTAAATTTCAACCATATTTTAAAGAATTACGTATATATGGGATTTTGATTCAAGCTTAACTATCACGTAAAATTATCGTCCGTAAACTAACTTTACAGACAACCAATTTTTTTAAAAACCTTGTTGATGACAAATTTCATCCCAGTCTATTCTATGTCCTTGGTTAATGCTAATTTATTTCAATAAATTCAAAATTAATAACCGATTAATTAACGGAGAAGATAATTTATTTGGTTACGCTTATTGCATTATTAAAATATTAATATATTTGCAGTAGTTATTTTTGTTAAAGTTCTAAGCTACTATGATTAATCTATTTTAATGATAAGATTAAAATAAATATGAAGTTCGACACATAACTACAAATAAGCAACGCACAATTAAAGGCATAACTATTTTTCACCATCATGAATAATGTTCGTTAGACTTCAACCATTAGTAGAAGGCAGCTAACATGATGGTGCTCGTCAGCCTGCTTGGCATCCTGCTGGTGCTCTACACTTTTTATTACTGGAAATTAATCTACTTCTAGAAAACCGGCGTTAAGCATATGCCAGTTTTATTGCTTGTAGGCAACTTCTGTACTTTGTACATTCGCGGTCAGCACCTTATCATGCCTTTGAAGCATTATATGATGACAATTCCAATGAAAGGTGAGTATTTTTGCCATGTATTTTTTATGATGAACTAGTTTTAACACGCCGGCGTGTTTTGATAGCTCAAGGAAAAAGGATTTAAAAATAATATTTTCTGTGAAAATAAAAATTATCCTATATTCAATTTAGTGCTACCGTGCATATAGCTATGTGAATACAAAATTTCACAGAGATTGTTTGAATACTTAAGGCCTGAAGTAAAACCAACATACTCAACTTTGCATTTCTAATACAAGGTTAGGATGAAATATGTAAAATTCTTATTGTGGGAAAGAGAACAATTTAGTAACATCCCATACGCAATCACCGTGCTATACCTCCGACACAGGGTTATAAATAATATCCCTTCAAATCATAATGTTAGAAATAGTACTTTCAAGATCAGACCTTAGCTGAGAAAATAATAAAATCTTAATAAAAGACAAGTCCCAAGTAGATTATTCGCGAGGAAATAGAAAATAGGCTATATTTAAAAGGTACAATCAACTAACGAAAATTTTCAATGTTGAAATATATTTATTGCTCAAACATAATTATTTTATAGATTTGAAATTTATACTTTATATTAATGTTTCCTGAAGAAGATACTTGGACCTTGATTTTGCTTACAACTCTTATTCTGACAACATGGTCAAAAGAAAATTTATCCCATTTGACAGAAGAAAACTTGCCCCTTTTTATGTTTTTAATTTGATTTTACAACTTTCTAATGAAAATTGATAAGATACGGGATAAATCCCAATTAATACCATAACTTAGTAGGTTCTAGCATAAGGAAAGGCTTTCACAAATCTAAACGGCGAAGCAGAAAATCGATAATGTTTGTTATACATTAAGTCTTCACAACAGAATAAGCACGAAATAATATGCACACAATATTAAAATGTCCTAAATCCACAGAATGATGCAAGGTGATGTGCTTAAGTTTTATGTATTTTTCTGAAAACAAAATATTACCGCGATGTAAAATACAAGTAAACTAATTGAGCAAGACTAATGGCAGCTTGATACGACTAACCTTGACGTATTTTATTAAGAGTTTATCACTAGTAGTGTGATCACGTTTTCTAACGAAATGATTGGTATTTAATTTTAAGGAATGGTGAAATTATTGAACATGTATAGCACAAGAAAAATTAACAACCTGACTTTCGCATGAATGCAATATTTATGTGTATTTGTCGAATGGCCGAATCCCAGTGAAATTTAGGCTGATTAGTCAAAGCTGAAAATTTACTAAGTTATTTAGTTGAAGATCGAAAGTTTGTAGTTACTAATTTTGACAAACTTTTTGTCAAACAATCCTAAGGATGACAAATACGTCTAGATAAAGTTTAAAATAGATATTCTTTTATTCGACGCCTGGTTAGTTGGACACCTAAATGACAAATTTAGTTCAATTAATGAAACTAATTTCACAATTTCCCTAAATGTTTTACAACTTTTTTATAGTTTTAACAAAGTCATACACATATTTTTCCAGTAAATACAATGAAAATTTCCTTTTTTCGGTAATATTGTTGAATATATTCCGACAGCCTCTTTTAACTGTTTCGATTCAAATAATAGTTAGAGTCAGAGTTTTCCTTCTCTCAATTAATTTTAATATGTATGTTTATTCTAGAGGCACACTGTACATCAGCAATATACTGGTATTTAGGCGGGCGGACACAGTCCCTAACCATTTACATAGGAACGTTACCAATTATGCATGTATAGCTACGTCAATAATGAATATTGTAGCTGGTTTTAAAATTTTCTATACGAAAAGTATTTGGAAAACCTTTACTTGTCAGTGAGTGAAGAAGAATTATGCCTTGTGGGTCTACATCAGGCTAGCGACATAAGTTAACTCTAAAATAAAATTTCTTGTTTAATAGGGGAGTGGTTATCAGTTTATTTATATAATCTCTTTCCAAAATTAAAATTTAGCATTATTTAAATTTATATTAAATTCATATTTGGTAAACCTATTTTTACATTAAAATGTTTACCAATTATATTTTTTGATACTGAGCTGAACCCGAGATCTTGCGAGAAGAAAGTGTCTTTCAGTTATTTTGAAGAAGTAAAGTCTCTATATATTTAAGTTTTACTTCTAACTCCCTACTTTTTTAAGCGTTTCTAAACCATCGTAATGTGTATTGCTATTATTAACA
Source organism: Druceiella hillmani (assembly GCA_039881145.1). NCBI lineage: Eukaryota > Metazoa > Arthropoda > Insecta > Lepidoptera > Hepialidae > Druceiella > Druceiella hillmani. The sequence goes on from JAYKKI010000007.1 coordinate 19,558,731, forward strand.
ACAAAAATTATAATTGTCAAATTATTGTAATCAAATGAAGTCACGTGTTGTTAATACTTGAAAATTAGTGCAGGAATTTTCAACATTAATAGTTATTTTCTAAGTATATACTCACGATAAATCTTTACGCTGTTGTAGTTTTGAAGGTGTTTTTGTAATTAATTAATATTTTCCATTGACAGTTAACACCTACCTATACAATTGTGGGGTCCTAGCCCGAGAGGTAAATAGGTCGTGGATACAATTTTGTCTTTGCTGAAAACAGTCAAATCAAAATTCTCTGGCCAATATTTCGTGTCGTGATGAATGGGGTAAATCGGAACGCATACAGAATGCCTTGTTCCTAAGTATAATTTACCTTTTTATTATCTGACTTTTTTTTACAAATATTTTATTTACAAATAATAAATGTAATAGAGAAAGTAAGGTATGCAGCAATCGGCTAACAGACACGTGCGTTTATATTTGTGTATTTTATACGAAATATCATATGTTGCTATAATACTAGATATAGGACGGCGCATATATTACCTTCGGGAATTTTCAGTTCCAAAATATATCAATATGTATTAAATAATAGTATTAACCATTAGATAAAAAATTATTAATAAAAAACTACTTAAAAAATAAAACATTTTCAAATTATTTGCACTGGTATATAATTTTTAAAATGTACAATAAGCACAAGTTTACGAAGATCATCAATCTTAAACATTTCTTTTGCTGAATCTAAGCCAGCATCCATTTACTGCCTTCAAATTTAATGTTCTTGGTTCTAAAATGATTGGTATTTCTGTCCTAGGTCCCGGTGTTACGTCGAATTTTCTGAACAGTTTCGCAGTCATGACCTTCACTTCAATCAGGGAGAATCTCGATCCTGAAATAAAGTTACATACAAAAAATTAATAATTTAAATGATGTCGCTTTATTGTGAAATCGAATAATTAGTGGCTTAGACGAATAAAATAACATGTGACATCAAACATGTTTATTCACTGAATTTTCTCTGATGAATGCGGTTTTGTGCATACAAAACGTATGTGTAGCATGAATTTAAACGTGGGGTGGAAATTATGTAAATAAAAAAGTTATTTGTTTGTTTTAACGAAATTATTGTATATTAAACAATTTTATTTATTTCGTTAATAGCATTATAAGTCGATTTTAATTTTTTGCTGATGATTTAAATGACTGATCTCATTTCCATGTTAACCCTCAGACAACAATTTTAATCACAATATATTCATTCGATATCTCGCACCAAATATATTTTTTATTTTAATGTTTAATTTAATTTCCTTATTTATAACTTCAATAAATAATTTTTCATGTCTCAACATACGAAAGTGTTTAAGTTTTTGTAGTTTTCAAAGTGTCTTTGTAATTAATTTATGTTATCCATCGATATAAACACATACCTATACAATTGCGGGGTCCCACCCCGAAAGGCAGATAAGTCATGGATGCAATTTTGTCCTTATTTTCTGCTGAGAACCTCTGCGGATCAAATTTCCCTGGGTTGGGCCAATATTTCTCGTCGTGATGAATGGCGTGAATCGGAACGAGGACAGAATGCCCTGGTTGTAACTGTGACATTCGTTTTTATTATTTATTTTGTTATAAATTATTTACATATACTAGTTATTATTGAGAAAGTAATTTAGGTAGCAACTGCCTAATATACACATGTGTTACGTTCATATATTTTTTACTAAATATCAGATATTACTTTAACATCAACTGTAGGATGCCTATATAATATATATATATATTTATATATATATGTATATATATATATATATATATATGTGTGTGTGTGTGTGTGTGTGTGTGTGTGTGTGGGTGTGTGTGGAGATAAATGTGGACTATAAACAAATTGTATCAACACAATGCCACAAATTGATGCAGATTTAATTGAAACCCGATGCTTGCATTCGTTATTCGAACTGACAGCGTCCAAGTACATTGTAGAGAGAAAGAAATGTATAATTTTTTTTTATTACATTTCGAGACAAATTCCATTCAAAATAATTTGAGTAGTTCCATATTATAAATTAGTGATTCGTGCATGAAAACTTTCCAAGTTAAAGAGTAATAATTTTTAACAAGTAATATTTTTTTTAATCAAGCTAAATAATGCAATATATTTCTATAGAAGAAAATTAAAATTTGAACATATTTACAAAAGGATTTAAAAAAATTTCAAATGTAGCCTTTTCTGTAATTTAAACCGTGTTATACCATTCTGTAGGAAAAATTTAAGAAACTTTAATAGAACTTGCTACTCACCCATAGTACAGTTCTTTTATTGGTGAAGCCGATAAAACCACTTAGTACCAAAATTAGACCCTAATTTCATATTACTGTTTTCGGTGGTATGTCAATAGTTTTCTTAAAGTTACATTTTAATATAGAATTTAATTTTTCTTAGGTTTGTGTTTCTGTTTATATTAATAGAACACATTATATTGATTGTCAACTTGCACCTTGTTTCACATTATGTTGTTTCACCTTGGATCACAGAGATAAATTTTATTTTAAAATTATCATCGGTACACAATGGGTTGTTTTCCGATTATTTATACTCGTATACGCCCAACGATCTAATCCACGTCAAGTTAACTAGAAATAGTTTAAAGTTTTTGTAAGTGAGTAATCGAATAAGTTAGTGTCAAAAGTAATACTATTCGGGTAGTAATGTTTCTGAAGATTTTGAGTAATTTGGGTTTAATAGAAAAACAAAATTGTGCAGATCAAATAAATGTTTACGTAGTTTGTGTGTCGTTTTTTTCCGAATTTGGTTGGTATATTGCCATATGTTTAGATATTCTATGATTCAACATATCGTAGTTGTCTCACATAAACATCCTTGCAAAACTCAGTATTCCGGGGTTTGCCGAGGTTGAAGGAACCAATGCTCTGTCGATCAGTCATTATTACCGGTGGCCATTTGCGAAGTGATTCTGAAAAAATTCCATCACATTATAGTTTTTATAAGCATATATTAAATGTATTAATTGAACTAAATTTTGTAACGTTATTTGCAAGATTGTTTATTTGGCAAGTGTTATAGCGCTTTGCAATATACTAGGAGAATCCAAAAGCAGTGACTATGACGAACGAATGTGCCTTAATACGAGCAGTATTAAGGCTCTTTGTTGAACTTTGTCGAAATCGAGTTGAAACATTCTAACATGACCAAGCATAGGATTTAAAATACCGAACTTTTACAACACCTTTACAGCCAATGTCAGTATGGAAAGTTGTACTAAAGTCAACACATATTTTTATTAATTTTTTTTTCAAAGAAATCTGAAATTTTCCTGTGTAGCATAAACATTTCTATAAAATTATAATTTTTCATTTAGATTACTTTTTCATTTTAAATTTCATAGACGTCAATTTAGCATTTACTAAATACGATTAATTCTTAGTCAATTATTATTCAGAGAAATAAAAGTAATTCAATTTCTGTTATTTGTTTTTGCAATTTTTTTCTTAAATGAGTGTTAAACACACACTCATTTAATAAAAAAATTATCAAATTTTTGTTGGTCTGAATTAGTATAAAGTAAAATAATTAATGTCTTTAACGTAAGATGTAAAAATAATTTAAAAACAAAATTTCTGGTATTTTTATGTCAAAATGATAATAAAATCAATTTAAAAATCAACCTATAAGATTAATGTATAAGTAAAGGGCTGTCAGATAATTCACTGTTATTTACCTGTTGACTGTTGACACTAGTTGACGCACAAAGCTGTCATTTCTTCCAAACCATCATGCAAAACTGTTCTTTATAAGACGTATATGGAAGTACATGGACTTCAAATTATTTATATTAAAAATTTCGTGATCATGGTTTATGTCAGAAGAAAATACAAGTGATTTAGTTTTTACAAATTCGTAAGACTGTCATTACAAAATGAAAAATAATATTATAACATTATTTTTCATGACAACGGAATACACAAAATTTATTCAGTATGTTTCCAGTCATCAATATCCAAAACCTTTTGTTAGATCATTTTATATATACTTAGAATATATGACTAAAATGATATTATTTGATTTGAAATAGAGTAAACTACAAATAAAAAAACAGTATTTTTAAACATGCAAAGAATAATTCTCAATATTTGTATAGACAATTAACTAAAAATAGCCACTTTTACCAAATCAGATGCCAAGCATATAGATAATTTTGCAAGTGATATTGAATTCATATTATATTTGATAATACCAATTATGAGTCCCCTTAATTATATAACCGTTTTCAGATTTTTTTAATTTCCACAAGAGATATTTTTATAAGTATTGTGAAAAGCTAGATTGACTATAGAAAAAGGATAATATATTTTCTGTGATACGGTCTGTATATTTTCCATTAGCGGGGTTCCGAGGTTTTTTAATCTTTATCAAGGACAAACTGCAATTCAACATCTTCTTTTTTTGGTTCTCGAGTTACTTGATTGCCATTTCTTTGTTGTCTATAGCATAACAAAAATTGTAAAAAAATACTACTATAAGCGATGTTTTCTACGAGAGAAGACGGAAATTTTAGCAATTGTCTCCTCGTGATCATTTATTCTACGTTGTTCCTTTGCAAAACTGCAGATCTCTCAATCTTATCGCGTTCAGCATAAGACAATGCAAAAGATATATTAGCTTCCTCAAACATTTCTGTACTCATGTCAGACTACCCATTGTAAGCGTAATTTGATAGGTTCTCAACAATTTATACCAAATGATCCGCACTCGCAAATGAGCGACAGTGAAATGCGCTTTTACGGATTACGGATACACTTTTTTAACTTTCGCATAACACAAGAAATTAAAATATTTTCAATATTTTAAATTAAAATATTTTAAAATACTTCATAATTTTTAGCTATTCTATTCAGTGTAGAGGTTGTTTGTGTATATCTATGTAAGCTCTTGGTAATATTATCTTACTAGTCATTTATCTACTGGATATAATTACCAATAAAATTATAGCAGTAAAAATAAACTGATAATAATATGTAAAGAAAGAGTTGTTATTCTCACATTAAATCATCTATAGCGACGTACATTAATAAATAAAACTTACGTTTTCCTCCTCAATCAAAAATTAATACTACGCGCTGTTTCGTGCTACAAAATATTACAGTAATTATTGCGATGCAAATCCGAATATTCTTTCTTTGTATCCTCGAAGGCGACTGAGGAACAAATGAGTCATGAGTAAAGATGTATAGGTAACAAGCAAATGGAGAGCCATGAAGCCATCCCACAGTATAGATGTTTCGTATGGTAAATGAATCAATTTTTCACAAAGTTTACGTGAATTGTTGAGAAAATGGATGGTACACATGCCATTATTTTTTATACGATTTTAATTTTACTCATATTTTGTTCCACCTTAAAAACTTCAAACAAGCATGGTTAGGTCAAAGTCAAAAACATTCAATTTTTAAAGGGTTTTCTGTGATATTTCAGATTGTACTACTCAACTAATTCACAAATTTTTGAATACAGATTTTTTAAAATTATACCAAACACATTTTTTTTCTATATGTATTTTTTTTCTATTAAAAAATCTCTTCGTGATGCTCATCGGTAGTTGAGGTTGTATTTAATTTAAGTTCTTTCACCTGCATCGAAATGTAAAAATGGAACAGCAAAGTACCACAATATCTGCACCAAAGCCCTCGTAGACGTTTTTTTCTAGCATAGGAATATAGTAACAACTTTCAGATCGTTTTTTTCCACTTTCATATTTTTAGTTCATTTGCTCGTGTGCAAATGAAGGCAACTTCCACTGATGCATGCTATTTATATGACATCTGTATGATCAACTAATCTTATTTCTGCAAGACGAAATAAGATTAGTTGGTCATACAAATTAGTTGATCATAATTTTGGATCACCCCTCCTAGCATTGCTTATATAAGTATACTTATTTATTAATGCTAAATAACAACTAACTGATGTAACACCAGTACAAACAAAAGTATTTAAAATCGATTATAAATTGCAATCACATACCTGACACAACCATATCTAGATATTTCATCTTCTGAAGCTCGTCGTAATTGAATGTTCCATTATTTTCCTGAAAAGTTTCATCGATCTCTACTTGAAGTGTCATTTGTATATCCAGATTGAGAGCCAGTTCGTAAATTAGGAAGATCAGGGCGGTGGAAGTCGTATCGAAGCCGGCTGCAAAGAAGATTAGAGCCTGCGCTACTAAGTCGTCGTCCGTCCAAACTGTAAATTCGTGCGATATGATAATTTCAATTAATTTCATTTTTTCGATTATTTCATGTTATAATAGTTTTCCAGAGCATTACTCTTAAACTGTATTTTTAATTACAAAAATTACTTAAGTCGTGATCTGATATTTGAGCTAAAATTATATAACCATATCGTTGTAATATAAGGAGTTAAGTTGGTTTAAGACAATTAAAATTTTGCCAGACTTCTCTATAATCATCTTCCTAAAAAGAACTTGGAAAGTACCTTTTGTATGTTGCAATGCTCCCACGTGTGACTCACCAATGATCGCGAAGCTATCATCATTATCGAAAGATTTTGTTTCGTGGTTCAGAGTGCCTGTTAGAAGTTAAGATATAAATTTAGGTATTCATGAAGTGAATAATGTATAAAATAATGCAGACGTGTGTTAGCACGAAGAAACGCAGATATTGTTGATGTTGAAATTAATTTTATCATATAAAGGAGCCATTTCATGTGGATTAAGGTGGGTACCTTTTTTGGCTTCCATCAACAAGTGTATCATATCCGGTCTTATGATGTTTTTCTCGTCGCGTTCTTTCATATTAGATAACACCAGATCTCTAAAGTAGGTACCTGTCTTTTTATCCATCATTTCAACCTTGAACCACTGAAAAATATATATTTAAAATTATTGTGCGTTCTTCGAATTACTGTTCAATTGGTTAATTATGTCTAGAAAATTATCACAGTGTTATGTAATACATCCCAAGGTGAAATAATTTTCATGGAAATTTCCCTTATCGTTTTTGTTTAATAATATTTCTGTGAATAACAATCCTTGTACAGACTTTCATTAAGCATTTCAGTTTTCGCTCCTTTATAATGCTCCTGAGTCTTCCCACTATTTTAATGCCTTAATTTCAAATGAATCTTATATTATATTCCCCGCTTTTGCTTTATGCTATCTTTTATGACAATTTGTTTAATATATCCAAACTTTAATATTTTTAGAATTCTGTACCTGGAAAAGAAAAAAAAAATGAAAGCCTTATAAAATCACTCAAATATCCATCCCTCACAATAATTTTTCTCAGAAATAGTTTGTTGTGGAAATTATAAATTTGACGCATTAATAAAGCATACTGACTTGCATATATTTCAGTAGCAAACAAAAAAAAGTTATTAAATCTTTTAGAGGTAAAAAAACAAAGCAATAAATTATTCTTTTTAATTTTGTATTACGTGTAACGTATTGTAGGGATTAAAAGTTTATTTTTTTCAGATGTCCAGAGACATGATTGAAAATATTTACGTCGTTGTATTCCAGAAGAGTTTATTGCTGAAATATATTTTAAGTTAAATTAATATTCAAAAATAATTATATGGAAATTTAGAAGGAGACGAGTGGAGTAATAGAGTGTTTTTTTATGCCACGTAGATCATAAGGTGAAAGAGAAAATGAAAAAATATTTCTTCGGAGTTTTATGTAAGATTTTTCTTACACTATCTTATTGAAATTCATACAATTTATAGATATCCTAATTTTTATCATAAACTCTAGACAATATATTTAGAGATGTTATTGAAAATATCCCTAAAATATTTCAAGTTCTAATCTCCGAAACAGGTAAGTTAAAATTAGGAAAAAAATGTTTTTCAAAACACCTGTGAAATATGCACTAGATACTAATACATTTCCATGATGAACAATATATTAATATTGGTAAATGTACCCTCGAATGTTTATATCTGCCGAAGTGTGTATCCTCGTCATATCTAATAGAACTTTACAAATTTTATTACTTCTTGAAATTTTGCTTTAGCTCGGATGGATGACTTTCCTGTTTCACCTTCCCATTTCTTTATTTCAAACATTTTAAAAAAGAAAGTAGGAACAAATTATGAAATACGAAAAATTTTAATTTGTCATAATAAGGAGAAATTTATTGAAACATGAAAGGTGAACAAAATATTGCAAAAGAATTGATTAATCGTTATATTTTACCAGTTAAATATAATTTTGGATTTAAAAACGTGCACAACTGTAACAGTAGCGGGACGTCACTTGATGTTATCTTATTTTTTCTTCTTTAAATTGAAATTTTGCTGTAATGTTTGATATTATCAATGGCAAACACTTATGGAACACACACTTGCATAACTATTTTGTAATCAGTTAAATAGCTGATCAAAAACTTCTAGGTTAAATGAATAATATCTATTTTTGTAATTTTTAATATAAAATTATTGTTCATCTTCTGTATCAATCGGCAATACAAAGACTATTGATATAAAATGATTACTCATCCTCTGTATCAATCTGAACGCCAATACAAAAATTATGGATGTAAAATTATTACTCATCTTCTGTATCAATCTGAGCGCCAATACAAAAACTATTGACATAAAATGATTACTCATCCTCTGTATCAATCTGGACGCCAATACAAAAATTATGGATGTAAAATTATTACTCATCTTCTGTAACAATCTGAGCGCCAATACAAAGAACATCTATATAAAATTATAACTCATCTTCTGTATCAATCTGGAAGTCAATATAAATAATATCGATCTAAAATTATTTCTCGTAATATTTACGTTTGAAAGTCTAAATTTTACATTACCCTCATTACACAGTTACACAGTAAACTTTGTAGTTTTCGCTAAAACTCTAATTTTAGTACTGATATTCCTGTATCACTTAAATCTAATCATTTACTTTCATGAGCATTGGTAAACAGGCAAATCCAATGAACTTGAGCATTCGACTCGGAGTGATGACAGTAGCCTTCTTCCCGAATCTGTAGAAGTGATTGTTCCGGTCTTCTATGGAGTTAACTTGCAGTCCGAAGGCGCAGGAGGCAACCACGTCGTTAGAGTACCTCGTAAACAAATCCGTCACGTCGAGGTCGAGATGAGACACTGGCCAAATTAAAATGATTTGTTAAGCAGAATTAAACTAATTTTTTAAAAATATAGCGTAAGTTTGTTTAATTTTGAACTATATAATACATAAACAATACATATAGGTACATAAATTGTTTCATTACATCCAGTCTGATGTAAGCTACTTTGAGACAACTGTTCATTTAATTTTTAAACTTCCATTCTATACTTTTATAACGAATAGATTGGATATGATCTTCTAAAACCTTACTTAACTATATTTATTCCGTAATTTGTTGTGGAATTAATTATATTTCACGACAGGAAAAAGTTTTTAGTGCCATCACAAATTCGGTCTTATAAACATTTTAATTAAAAAAGTAATGTGGAAGCAGATCTTGTCTTTGCAAAGAACTATTATTTTTGTACCTCATTTATTTAAAACAATAAAAAATATTAAAAATAAACGCTTTGTACTTTGCGTGAAAAACTCGTAATTGAGACACTGAATATTCATGCCAATTTATTTCCAGTCGTTGCTTAAATTAAACTGACGTGTCTATATACATTCTACCAAAGGTGTTCTGCAGGCCAACAAACTAGTTAGTACCAGCCGTATCTGTCAATAGATATTGTCAATAACTACTGAGAAACCATCAATATGTTTAATAAAAAAACAAGGATATGAAATTTTTAATATTTGTAGGTGTAGGTTTAAAAACGAGTATAGGAAATCCTCGAATAACTCGCACACGGTTTTATTTGGATACGTTAAATTTAATTAGATGATAACACACATGTAAAGTTTTTTTTTTAATTAGACGCAATTACTTATTTTGTAATGGATATTAGTAGTAGGAAAAGAACTTATTGCATCTCGTCTTTATCTTATTTCAAGTCAACGTGTTGTAGCTGGATAATAATAAAAATATTATTTTTGAAATTCCGTACCTCAATAGGAAAACAACTCATGTAAGGCCGGTCACGGGTTCGCCCGTCTGCCCGTCTGCTAATTTTTTTTCTACAGTATTTATTCAAAGGCTTAAAAAACAAGTTATATTTATATAAAGGTATAATAAAAAGATATCGGTACTAAAATGGACTGTAACTCTAAATATGTATGCACAAAATGGCTTTTGTGTCCATTTTTAATGGTTATTTGATTTCGTGAATTGATGGCGTAATATCCATAAATAATGTTAGTTTTAACTTAGAATTGTGTTTCATATGTATAAAGCTGATAATAAATTCTCTTTTACTTAGACTTTATTTTATAAATAATATATTTTGTATTTTCTTTTTAAATGTTAATGATTACTGTTCAAATCTGTCCATAGATACGAGTAAATATCGTTATATAATCGATGAATTGGAGTTACGGGGTTAAGAAAAGACAGATATGAAGCATATGAATGGTTTTGTATTATTAAAACAGATCAGCGCGTTTTCTGCGTGTAGCTGGTGACGACAAATTGAATCTCTAAAGTCGGTCACAAAGAACAGTCAAGAACCTCTTATGTAATGTTTCAGTTCCCCCATTGTGTGATTATTAGTATGGAGACTAAATAACCGATCCATATTCGAGGGTACTCCAAATATCATCTTAAACATGGAAACATATTGACCAATGTAGATCCCTTCAAGCCAAGGGCGTAAGCAGAACAACTTACTGCTACAAATACGGCTGTTCAAATAGCTTCCCGGAGAGACCACAATGCAGCCTTAGGTAAAATTTGTGAATGTCTAAAAAAACATTGAAATATTTGTAACTAAGATCCTACATGATATTGACCATCAGAATAATCGCACTTTCTTCTTATATCCATTCATAAGAAAAGCTCCACGAAATATATGTCAATTATAGGCTGATGTCTATCATATAACACGCAAGCAAATTACTTCTTGAAATATTAAATATTCGACTTCAAACTTTTCTCTCGCCGCAAATTTCACCTGAACAATACAGTTTTGTTACAAAAGGTATAATTTGAGAACAAATTCTTATAATGCGGAAATCACAAAAAACCTAAAGAGTTTAATATTACTTTCACCTGTTTTATGGATTTTTGGAAGGCTGTTGATACGGTAAAATGGAGAAGATTATAACAAGTTGGGAAAAACCCTGACAATACCCTACTTTCTGAGATGAGCTCATCGCAACACCTCTTAAACCTTATCAAGTCACTTTATGAAGAAGGAAGGGTAGCCGTCCAAATAGATGAAGTTGACTCTGAGAGCATTATAACGGAAGCTGATATTCGATAGGGTGCATACTCTCCTCACTAATACACTGAGTACATCATGCGCATTGTCCTGAAGGACAAGGACGAAGGCGTATCAGTGGAATGACAGCTGATAAGAAATTTAAGATTTGCTGACGGCACCACCCTTCTTGGTAAAAGTAAAAAGAACATAAAAACCCTTCTACATCGTTTAAAAAAAACCAGTCTCAATTTAGGACTGGCTATTAATAAAGAAAAGATCAAATTTATAACAGTTGGCAGGACAGGGTATATGACAATAAACCAGTACAACATTGCTATCTGTGAAGTGTTAAAAAGCTGTATTTATCTTTGTTTGCCTGTGTTCAATCTTAGAGGGTGCAAAGAGGACATTGAAAGGCGCTGTGATGTACCATCATAAAACCTGTTGCTCTGAAGCTGGACAAGGTTTAGTAGAATAGGCGAATAACAAAACATACCGTAGTTCGACTTATGAAATGTCTCGTTGTTCCGGTTACTTATGAAACCTGAACCCTCAGAATAAAAGACCGTTGCTAAATCGATGTGCTAGAAATATGACACTGGAAGCGCATGTAAAAGTTCCTCGAACCTCTTTTTACACCAATATCTCCATTATAGAGGAGTTAAAACGACACATCGAGGAGTTGAAAATCAAGGAAAAACTGCATCATTGCGGATTCTTCGGACACATCTCCAGAAAACAACTTTTGATGGAACGTTTAGGGGTGTAGGTACAGGTTGAAGGCCAAAGAGTTCAGGAGCGATTTCCAACCCGATGGGTTCATTAAAAGCAGTTATTCGAATTGAGTAGAACGGGAGCAAACACCAACCATGTACATCGTTCCCGAGATCGAGAGTACTCTAATAAGAGTGTAATGAGTAGAAGCGAGATAAATACGTTAAAGTGTGTTGTTTTCTAACCCTTTAGTTTAACGAAAAATGAATCCCCGAATTGGGTATATTTATGAACAACATGATTATAGTGTGACGCTGTAATGTAGAGTCGCCTAATAAGTAGTCAGATAAAAGGTTAAGGATATCAGGACCAACGCCTTAATTGCAATCGAAAGCATTCATTTTTATTTTAATCAAATCCCTATTAACATTAATATGACTCAAGCAGTTGCAATGAAAGGGAATATTTGAGGCATAGTTGTTAGTATCTGCATGCAATTCAAAGTCAAAACTGAAGTAGTCGGAAAATATATAATAAACGTTCTTAACATTTAAAGAATCTGAGCCATCGTATTTCATATTTACTGAAATGAAACTTGTTCTTTTTTCGTTATTGATGTACCGGTAAAAATATTTTATGTTGTGTAATAAATATATTAAATATTTCTGAAGAGATGCTGTATTCACATATTACTCTCATGATGCCCTTCTGGATTATAGTAGGTATGGTAAAGCTTAATTTATCTTGGTAAAGCTTAATTTATCATAAAATAAGTGAACAGCAAAATTAATGTCAGAATCTGTTGAGGAAATTTATTTGTAGATCATTCAGCTTAATTCTAGTCCTTTTCACATTCTGATCGGAAATAATCATTGTATTAATAAAATCAATTCAAATCTAGGAACAAAGTACGATTACAAAACAAAAATAAGCAAATAAGTATGTGTTTGATTATTGAAATTTTCCTAAATAATCTAAATTTTAGTATGAATGCCCACGGATATTTTAATGGATACCTCATAACCTCTTTTCTAGTCTCTGCACAAAGACATTGGCATTTAGTACAGATATATTCTGTGATATAAATTTATGTTTTTTTACTGACAATGGCAAGGGGAGTATTATTAAGAAGATTGCCAGGATCCACGGCATTGGATTTGATGAAGCGCTTCATCATGGATAAGTTTCAAAACTGAGGAGAAAATAGTGTCATCAGAATATTACTTGGTTTGCTGGATTTTGTATCTATTCTAGCGACTTTACAACAGGCAAGCTATTTGTATCACCAATGCTTTCATCTATGTTAGAACAGAGTCATTTAAATGGCTGCAGCACATTTTTGGATTGCTTCTCAGGAATAGTTTGTAATTATTTGTGGTGAGACTAAGAAGTCGGAAATTAAATTGTAGCTTGCTATTTTCACCTTCAAGTTTTTTGATGGTTTCATTTTTATTAGGACTTTGCTATTTGAAATAATTTTGTTCCGCGGCGATAAAGTCCGTCATCGCTATGAAAATATTTTCAAGACTTGAACAATCGACTTAATTTTTGACTGGATAATATTTCTAATATCGTTTGGGATAGCCACGTGGATATTATGCATAAAGTTAGTGAAAGCATTCGCAATTTTTCTTCAAGTATGGTTTATAAAAATATTATTTTTGTGATCTAATAAGTTACCATTTTTTTATTATAACAAACTCACTATCGTCCCTAAAAGAATTTCTCTACAGTTCCATTAAATATTGGCTGTTATCAGTATTGAGAAGGCTGTTATAAATTGAAGGGTTTACGCTGAACTCTAAAGAAAGTAGCTGATATTGACGTTAGATTATCAATTTTTGTGACCGAATATTAATGTTTTATTGTTTTGTTTGGATATTCTAGTTGTAATAAATTCTCGGCTGAATGTAGGGAACTGCTTTTTTTAATACTCGAGCATTGACGGTGTTATTTCCATGTGCAACGGTGACACTGCATTGTGCCGTTAGAAGACTAAATTTTGTATCTACATTATTCCCAAGGGGGGGGGGGGGGTCGGACCCCACGCTTTGCACTAGTTGCAACGTGGCGCAAGCGTACATACGAATGTGTTGTATAAAGCTGCGAAAGACTATTAGCGATAATGCGAAGCGTGCGGATGTTAACAGATGGTAGATTATAAAGAAACTTTATTTTTACCTTCCGCACTGGTTTAACATTAAAGACCACCCATTTTTTATTAATATTATGTTACTGGTGCAATTTTGGTGTTTAATTTTAATTGAGTTTTAAGGATGATTTACAGATGGTCGTACAATATTTTTGTACGATTGAATTAGATTGAAAAGAGTAGATTAAGCTTTCTTATATTGCAACTCCAAAGAAAGATTTTAATTTTCTATTTAATTATATGAGAGCTGTCTAATATTCGGTACCGGGTATTTTAAAGTGGGAGAATAAAATATTCGGAAAGTGTTTTCATTTTAAATTCATTTATCGTATGCTATATTCATTAAAAGGCCCATTTATAAGGATGTTAAAATTTTTTTTATTTTTGTGGATAATAGTGTTAAATATATTTCTAAAAATATAAATAAAAATTTGTAAAATCCAAAAGTGATTTATGTAAAAGTTATTAGCAAAAACAGCGTTTCTAGAAATTAACTAAGAATCAACTTTTATATTTCAGCACATAAGTGATTGTTTTAATCCATATAAGGATTTATTTAATTTACATGCTACATCCGGTTTACATTCTAGTCCCACGGTTAATGTTATATATGTGCCCTCCTTTAAATCACCATATCTGAAAACCACGGACGGACAACAGTACGGAAATGAAATACCTGATTGTAATATGAAAAATGTTTTTTTAATGAAAAAATGCCTATGGGCTTTGCGTCTCTTTTGCGCAAAGCCGGAATTTATAACGTGAACTCGTTGGCTCCTCCTTAATGTGGAAAACCATATTGGTTTAACAATATAAAGTCTTTTTATCAATGTCCATATATTGTTGAGATGATGCGATTATAATTCTCTTTTGATCAGTATTTTTCACCTCAAAGTGTCAGCCCATTTAATTGTGCACCGCAAAAATATAAATTAAATACATATATTTTCATTATTGTGTACTTTACCGTACGCATCTTATCTAATTGTTATATAAATGTTTTTTTTCATCATTGTTTTTTGTAAAATATTAAGAATTTGATTAAGTGGTTATATAAAATTTTACTCAGATATGTACGTCTTAGAATATATAGTCAGCTCTGTACATTTCTGAGTAACATTTTGTTACCTTAATATTATATTATACAATATATGGAGACTTAATTAACCAAAACGGTT
Source organism: Druceiella hillmani (assembly GCA_039881145.1). Lineage (NCBI taxonomy): Eukaryota > Metazoa > Arthropoda > Insecta > Lepidoptera > Hepialidae > Druceiella > Druceiella hillmani. The sequence goes on from JAYKKI010000007.1 coordinate 19,574,092, forward strand.
AATTAAGTCTCCAAATATCATCATCCGCCCATATCACTTTTATTCTTTTGATAGATGATATTCTCTGCAGCCGAATTGTGATGACAATTTCTTTCTTTATGCAGTAGATATATAATCATGCGTATAAGTACCAGAAATTATATACCGGGTTTCACACGAAAAAGAGTGTTGTTTGTCAAGATTGTAAATGTGAAAGAGTAGATTAAGCTTTCTTTATTTCTGAAGTATTTCTTAGCGTTTTTTTTCCTAACATCTATTTTGCCCTTACGTAACCAAATCTTTTGCAATTAAGACAACAGAGAACTTGTTGAAAATTATTTTTGTCATTTTTCTTTGCAATTTTGCAATATTGTTATGAAAGCTTGATGCCATATTCACTGGTTCTAACGTCTTGCACAATCTTTGTCCTGATCGCGTCAATACTGGTTTTCATACCGAATCTTTCAATCATTATGGTCATAGTTTGTATCATTCGGATAGACCCAGAAAATCATTGTTCGAGACCGCTCGATCTAGACTATCTATTGTAAATCCGACATTTTCGACATCCGACATTATGCGCTGTGACCATTATTCTGCTAACGTATTTCTCTGTGTTTTGACAATCGCTGAATGTTGTTATACATAAAAATAGAAGTGAACTTACTTATCCTATGAGCACTGGTTGGCGAAAGAACGTATTAGATTGTTCCACACTTACTTTGGTGTTTGTATACTTTATATATTTATATACATATATATATATATATATATATATATATATATATATATATATATACACTTATTTTGTTGGATATATTAAAAAAATTATTTTAGGGTTGGGCTTCAAATTTTGAATTGGCTTACGGAATAAGCACACACAACACAATCCCACAATTCTACGTGTTGGAAATAAGTTTTGACGGCGAATCTCCACGTGGAATAATTTTCGCGGCCGATTACCCTGTCAATCAATGTCACAAAGATATTTTACTATTTTAATTCTTCGTAGATATGGGTAGTTTAATTCTTGATAGTTTTTTAACTAAGTGGTTTTCTAGCACTACTTTTGTAACTACATAATCATTGAACTAATTATAAGGAAGGGCCCAAAACCTATTTAATTGTATTAAATGCTTCAGGGATACATGGATGATTCTCTATATTTATTACGATGCAAAAAATGCAGTATAATGAATGAGTTATGATGTTATACCCTCTTTGATATAGATAAGGATCGAATAGGATGTTATAAACGGATTAAAAATTCTACGTGAACATTTGGGCATTAAAAAGCTTTACGCTACTTCGTGATTTAATCGAAGTTCAAAAATACTCACGTTAATCTGTGATGTAACATGTTAACAAAAATATCAGGGGTTAGTTAGATGATTTTTGCTACTTCTAATGTCGCAATTATTAATCATTCACTATACAGACCCGACCTTGAATCATGCTATTTCTCTTTATACCCAAAAAATAAAAGGTAAACTTAGGAGAATACAATTCCCAGACTAGGAATATGTGGTTACTGTCTTTGACCAGAACGTAGAAAAGACATTCAAGCTATAGAAAGACGAATACTTCTCTAAGTGTTCCCATTGAATAAAACAAAATACATATACACTATTTTGGAAAATATTGACTAAATTACGCAAGTTTCACTTTTCATATTCTAATTTTCATTATTTTCTCTCGTATTATACTGGAAGAATTTTACAAAGATTAAAATAATTAATAAAAAAGCTGCCCGTACAATTTTGTGACCTGCCAGAATATTCTAAGGTGCTAAATATTAACGGTAAGTGGTATTACTAATTTCTGTGCAAACTTACACTTTGAATGTGAAGACATTATAGTCCTCCATAGGACATTTTTTTCAGTATTGGGAAGTTACTAGAAATTTTATTTTGTTCAACATTAAACTTTGAACCTAGTATTATTCTACAAATAATACAAAAGCCATTTAATGAAAATATATGCTAGAAGAAGAGCAAGTGTAATACGATCCGGGAGATTTTTATTATAAAATCTTGTCGTTTGAATATTACAATAAGCTTTTTCGAGTAACATTTTTTCACAGACAGTCACATCGTTACTCGTAGAAACATTAATCGTAGAAACATTTTTGTAATTGTGTTTTTTTAAAAGTTTTCGTGTTGTATTAAATATTATTATCCTTACAGATTTTAAATAGTATTTATAATTATAGCTTTTACCAGTTACTAAGCAATTAAATCGTTTTTGCCTATAATCTATGGTTATTTCAAAAGACAACAACGATTCATCACAAACTTACCATTTTTACCGGTCATTTCCTTGGCTAAACCAAGAGCAACGTTATCAGCACATTCAGTAAAGAAGGACAACATATTCTTTATTTTAGAGCTGGTAAATGCCGGACTCAGGGTGGAACGCATCTGACGCCATTTTTCCCCTGAAATGCAAGTTATTAATTGAGTGAATAATCCTGGAAAAAATAACTGTTAATTGCGTTTATAATGTTACGTAGATAAAAATGTATTTGTCCAAATTTTACATTGGTATTGGCTGTATATCAGTAACAATTGGAATAGGATTCTTAAAGGTTCAATAAATTACAGTACACTTTCTAAGTATATTCGTATATTTTAAAGACACACTATCAGTAAAAATACAGTTTATATTAGGTTTATATTTTCTAAGCAAAACACTAAGTTCTATATAATATATATATATATATATATATATATATATATATATATATATAATATTATATTTTTTAATTAACATTTGCAGAAAGATCAATACTGAAAAACACATGTTGCAGAAGGGATGAATATATTTAAGTATTGGGAAACTATTATTTTGCTAAACAGCTCTTTCTTCACTTTTTTTAAATTTCAGATGCACAGTTTTAAGATCTTATCTGGAGATTTACAAAACTAACCTTTTAATATAATAAGCATTCTCCCAAATAACTTATCAATACTCTCATCTACATTAAATCGGTGATTGAGAAAGTTATCATGTTCCTTAATGCCGATGGTCTTTATCAATTCCAAGTCGCGCAAGATAATAATTGGATTCATAAACTCGTACATACCAACGAACCTGCAAATTATATTTTACATCACAAAATTACTTTATTGTTATAATGCCATTAATTTATTATTAATAAAGAAATTGATATACTTTTCGACCTCTTGCAAATGTGATTAATGGTTTATTATCTTCATGATCATGACGAAAGGATCGCCACAGGGTCAATGTAGTTCACGCCACTCAAATTCGGTTTTAAAATGATTTTAACTGTTTTGTATTTGACTAGTACAATCTACATAATTATTAACTTTTTTTATGAACATAATAATGAACATAATAAAATTGAAACGGCTATACCTTTAATTTTATGCATCAATGAGAGGCCGAGCAGAAAATATCAGTTATTTTACTTTATATTATAGCAAGACTACAGCATTTAAATTTTTGATACACTTTAGATCACAGCAAAACTTCAGTAATATATGTTTTCTATGTTTTAAATTATGCTGAGAGTTATTTAGCATTAGTACTGATAACATTTACATGTATGTTCCCATGGCAATATCTGATATTAATTACGATAAATATTCTCATAATGGCTATAATAATAGTAAATGGCTATTTGATACAATTACGAAAGAAATAAACGGAAGCGGATATTGTCTTCGTGAATAACATGTAACTAACTTCCCTCTGAGATTTATAAATCTACCTAAATATTAATTGAAATCATAGAGAACTAACAAGGAAGGTATTTTTTTCTTGAATGTTGGTTTTATAAAATTTCTCTCTCTTCTACTTTATAAGTTTTTCTTCTAAACTATTGTCATTTATTTAAAAAAATATACATTATTGAAATCAAATAATAGCACTTACATTAAACTACTACAATGATTTATAATTATTATAATAATTATTTAAATAATATTTCAGGAAAATTGAAAACATACAAAAATGTTATTAAATTTTAATAAGCAAAATAATTTTAACCGCGTGTACCCAGTTCATCAGCCTGTACGATATTGGTACCACTATCCTCACTTAGCGGCGATTAGGACGGCCGTAAAGGCGAGTTTCAATTCAGAACACGCTCGCTCCAGCGACCATATGTAGCGCATGCCATATGATCGGCCAAGTATCATTTTAATGTACAAGCCAACTCTACTCCATCCGTTAGCTCTGTACATTTTATAAGTCAATATTTCTTGCCCTATATTATAAACTAAGTTCCATCTTACTCTGCAGTTTTTATATTATTTCCTTGGCCAGAAGCCAGCTTTAAATTGTTGAGAAGTCGGCAATTTGGACTTAAAAACGTGCAATGGGACATAAAAAAATATTAAAATATTCAATATTTTGTTCACGCCATTTTTCATCCTTCTTTCTACTATGGTTAGTGCTTCATTCATAAATGGTATTGCTATTCTATATACAGGTAGTTTTCGACATGGTCAAACATATTTAACTTCACATTCATCAGTATTTATTCTCTATTCGCAATTACCCATGTTTTGCTTGTGTTCATTTCCAACCCATATTTCCTGCTTTCTTTGTCAAGTGATTATTGTAACATGAAGTTGCATAGGACAATGAATAAATATGGAAGTCGATACTAAAGTATTTGAAACTAAATTGGTTTTAAATTTAAATATTACAACAAATGACGTTAATATTACTTGATACCTTTCGCCTTTTCTTTGTTCGTTATTGTAAGGAATTTGAGGAGAAAAATATATTGACATCAAAAGATTTGTATTTCAGTACAGTATTTCTATTGAAAAATTCATTTACACCTTTTGTAAGAGTCCGAAACCTTGTCGAAAATATGTGATTTTTACCGAGTGACGTAAATATTTAGATGATAACTTTGTACGCAGCCATTTTGCGTTCACTTATTTGTTGATTATTACATTTTCTAACTTTGAAGTGGTTTAAGAAGTTTCCGCAACTGAAACTCGCTCCAAAATCGATAACGTTAAATTAATTTGTTCAGTTAGCCTTTCTTTGATTATCTTTTAGGTCGAACACCTGTCTTCCTCGTAGGTCGCTGAGGAATAACGTCGGTGGCGACCATGTTCCAAGTTACAGATTCTAAAGAACGAAGGGAACGGTATCTGTATCGATTATTCTGCTTTCCTTGTTGAAGAAAATATGAGTAAAAAAGTTATATGAATATTTCTGTAAGTTTGTTCCATTGTGATTTAGTAACTGTTTTGCTCCTTGTTTTTTTCTAAAACCTGCTGTGTCTCTGAGGAAAAATATTTCATATTGACACGAAATTATTAATGAAAATTAGTAACCGCTACGTGTGTATAGATATTCGTTTAGTTTTTCGATTGTATTAAAATTTTGCAGTGTTTTTACATGCTTATGCTTTATGCATAGTAGAATTATATCATCAGGACAGCGTAAGTAGTTCAAGCAAGCCCACAGAATCCCAACTCTAGTTGCGGAAAATATTTTTAGTAAATCTGTGAACAAATTAAGAATTTTTGGTTGCCTTATCTCGCGGCGCGTTCTATTTTGAAAGGTTTTCTTTCTCTCTTCGGTCTCATAATTACTTTATTTGTCTTATAGTATATATTTAAGATAGAATTTTGGTATACTTTTTTTATATTACTTGATCATTTAGGTTTTCCATAAAGCCGAATGTAAAATGGAATCAAATCTTTTGAATTCTTTGACAAACGCAATCAGTATGTGATTTATCATATTCTAAATATTTTTCCAGAGTAAATGTACCGTTGGTCGCATAGTATCTTCTGATTAAAATCAGTTTTCCCTTGGTTGGTTAATTTCTGACATTGATGTTATTTGACATGTCAAATCCATTTATGTAAATGTATTGTTTTTCATTTAAAATAAACTAATGGGCATGTAATTTTCAATATTTTCTGGATAACCTTTCTCGTATAATAGTTTTATAATTCTGCCAAACAAATGGAATATCGTCGTGTAGCAAGATTTTATTAAGCAAATCTGTAAGTAAAGGGATCATAAGTCCTAATAGAACTTTTAAGATATGATTTATGATTTCGTTTCCATAAATACTTTTCATCAAATTAAGGGAGTTTAGAGCCTTATTTATTTTGTTCACTTTGAGTTTAGGTACTTTTCCGTTCTCTTCGTAGTTTTGGATGATATTAATTTCTCCATACTTTTTCGCATTGCTGTATAATTGCGCATAAAATTCTGAGACAACATGCACAATCTCATTGCTTTCAGAGGCGATCCATGTCATACCGGTTTTTAAGTGTTTGTTCTTTTTAATAGATTTGTAGTTTTTCAAGTTTTCTTAAATTATAGCTAATTTTTGTTATTTAATTTTTCTTTATATTTTCCACTCGTTTTATTTTTTCTTGTTTTGTTTTATGTTTCTTAATTTTAAACAGCTTTCATCATTGTACAAGAGACACAATATGTGGTATAATATTTAATATAGGTTTTCATTTTATAGGTTTCTTTGTTGGAGGTGTAATTGTTTCCTTGGCAGTTTTATGTACATTTAGGTTGATAGATTCCTTGCACGTGTTTAGTTTTAGTTAATGAGATAGTTGCTTTTACAACTGTTATGTACGTTATTTTTTCTTGTGTCGTGAAATTATATTCGTTTTGTTTTTAAAGTGTTTTCTGGATATTACTTTTATTTTTATATGATCTACCTGTCATAGCATGAATAAATTCATGATATCTCGGGAAAGGTGTATTTATTATAATAATGTACTGTATTATATTTTTGTTCTTTTTTACAAAGTAATCACTTCATTAAAAGTCTTGTGATATGATGAGCACTGTGTCTATTTATTTCTGGTGTTCTCTTAAGTGACAATTAGTAATACAAAGTCTGGTATCCCCGAATTCTGTAAATGGCATTCCTCTTTTGCTTCTTTTGGAGTAGTCACTCTAGGGGCTTATCACCTATCTATCTTCACTGAAATCACCAATAATAACCACCTTATAGAAATATTTTATTTCGTTTTCCATATACGATGATTATATACGACGATTATAGAAATATACGACGATTATAGAAATATTTTGTTTCGTTTTCCATATACATTTTTCGAGAAGACATTTAGTTTTCCATATAAATTTTTCGAGAAGACATGCCCTTGGCACTCTTTCTTCACTTCAGGTTAAAAATTAGATTTATTTTAGATATTTATACTAAAAATTTGAGAGGAAATATATCTAATGTCGAATATATTTTTTTTGATGGAGGTGAAATTTTAGGTAGGGTTACTTTGTACTTCATTCAATATTTTTGAATGTGGTACAAAGGTCGTTTGGTTTCGTTTCGTCAATATGACGAAACCAAACAATTTTAAAATTGACGTAACAAATATACAAAAATTAAAAAAAATTAAATCAAATCAGAGACAAATTAAACTTTCTTTGACAAGTATTTCATTTATATTGAAAAATTTTGTTAAATAAAGTGATTTGAAAAAAATTATTTTATTTTTTAATAATACGAGTAGTTTTAAAATTAAAATGGAAACATTTTAAAACAAAAATTAATACAATTAAAGTTACTCAGTATTTTATAAAAAAAACTTGAAATTATTTAAAGATTATTTTATTTGACGTGAATTTAATTCATTGTATATCTAGTTAATAAATACATATGAGAGTTAATAAATATATAATTTAAATATAATTATTCTCAAATTTAAAAGAGTTAATTAATTAATTTGGTTAACGTAAACATACTTTCTAAAAAAATGATACTCTAATCATTTTAAAAATATTTAAATTTTCAGGAAATAAATAATTTTTTTATAATTAATCGTTATATTATAAATCATTTCATAATTTAAAGTAAATTATAAAGATTTTATGGAATAACTTTAGAAAAAAATATTAAACAAATGATTTCGATTCAATTCAATCTGATATTATTAACTGTTTAAAATTTGTTAACTTTTAAAAAGTAATTAATATTAATTAAACTGCATTTAATTTAATTTAACTTATTTGTTTATCTCTGTACTTTAAAGGCTATTCCATAAAATATTTGGTGTAATAGTTAAGGTATATTATTAAGATTTCACTCAGCTTTTTAAAAAGTACGATCGAAAATAGAGTAATAATTAATCTACTAAAAATATTACACGAAATTTTTAATTGCGTTTAGAAAGTCATTTAAAAATGTTTGATGGGGTAAATGAAAAAAATTGTCTCAAATTTCCATGAATCGACTAAGCACATCAATCTGCAAGATGTAAAAAATGGCAAAACATTTAAAAATTACGTACTGTGAATAGAAGACGGACGGATAGACATGTTAAAATTATAAGGTTCCTTGTCCGTTACGGAAGTCTAAAAAGAGTAATGCCTAAATTTCTATCGACATATTGCATTCATTAATACTAAGCCTAATTAATTTTATTGACAAAATTATTGACGAATTGAACACTAGTGAAAACGTCAAATAAATTTTTTTATACAAAAACTTGGTAAATTGTTACATTTTAACGTAATTAGGCATATTACTCTGCAAACTGAAAAAAATGTTTTGAATAATATGAAATAATAATTTCTGCGCGAATATTTAAAAATAAGTACAAAAATTACGGTAAAAATTCTTTAAAAATTACCTATGAAATGTGCATTTATTTCGATTATTTCGACGGTTAGTGTTACAATTAAGAACAGAATACTTTACAATTGTTCTAAGTGTACTTTTTAGCAATATAATAACGGATAAATTCACAGTAGCCATAAAGTTCAGTAGCAGATTGATCAATAATATTACAAAATATTATTTTGTTTGATAAATCGAAACATCAAATTATTATCGAATTTGTTTTACTTAATCTGTCATATAATGCATTTTTCAACATGTATATGTCTAGAATGTCATTACTTCAGAAAGCAGATGCAGTATTCAAAAAAATTTTAAATTCAAATTGCATTAATGCAAATAAGACAATTTTTTAACACATGAAAAATAAAAACCTATATAATAAGAGGTCATTTGGAAAAATTAAAAAATAAAAGTTTAACATAGTTAAATAGACGGTTTAATTCTTTTATAGTCAATTAGCTTAAACAAGTACAGTTTCTCAAATCAAAAATGAAATTTGAATTCAGTCAATATGAAGAATTAAATTAGTATATTGAACATTAGCAGTAATAATTAATATTTTCAGAATTGATAAAAGTAAACAATTATAAATAAAAATAAAAATAAACAATTTGTCCAGAAATATATAGTGTCTAAAAAGCTTTTAGAAAAGTTGATTTTAATTTAAAACTAATATTATTTTTTCTATCCGTTCCTAAAACATCTGATTTCAAAAAGATATTTTTTACAGCAACGATTTTAATATTGAGAGAAATTAATTAAACTTCTGTAAAGTCAATAACACTTGAACTGTTAACTTATATTAATATGGGTTTGCAACGTTTGGACCAACAACTTCTGTAGTAATAAAAAAAAAAAGGAAAGTAAGATTTGATTTTTAAGACAAAAAAGAAATAAACGTAAACATGTGTGGAAACTAAATAAAATTAAAAAATTAATCAGTACTATTTATTTTCCTGTTTTTCTCAAAAGTACTGTATTTTTGCAAACTATCCAAAAAAATCCTTTCAGACTCTTAGAGTTTACCCCATATTTTTTTATTATTTTGATACATGGTAATAGAGACCCAATGTAATATTTGTATAAAGATATCCATGGTAATAGAGAACCACAAACATGCTACGATTTTATATTTTTGTTTCAACGAATAAAATAATAATTATTGATTAAATAAATATACCTCGTTTTGAGATATAGTGATAAAATCTATCACACTATTAATGTAATATTTGTATAAAGACGTTGTTAGTGGTTTCATCCCCCTGAGTCTCTAATTAGCAGACTTCCCTTATTTAGTTGCCTGATGTCATAAGGCGAATTTTTTCCTATTCGGACATATAAATAATATATTTAAACTTCCATTAATTTCAATCGAACTAACAGTGGTTGAGTATTCCCAAAGGGTATGGAAGGCTTCTACAGCGTTTAAAATAAACATACGTCACGGTTGTTACATTTTTTCTTCTAACTATTGAGTACCTATTTTAACAAATGTACCTTAGCGAATACTTACTAAAATATATATTTTCATTATCAAAATAAATTTCTCAAAGCGGTTATAGATATTGAAACTGTAGTCACCACTCCTTTATTGAAATTTATCTGAAAATGGCTATTTTTTTTGTAATTGAAAGTAATATGTTTGCTTCATTAAATGTTAAGATTAATGGTTCAGATTTAAAACCGGTCACGGCACCTTAGTGGAAATATCACAGAACAAAATTAGGTTTTAGTTGCATGAGTAAGTTGCAGCTACGGTAGCGGTCAAACAATTTTAAAAAATTATGAAAATGATAAAAAATTCTTATTTCTTTTTGAAAGAAATTTTTAGCTTTTGACGATAAAACTATTATCCGTAAGAGTCATGGAGACATCATCCGTGGAGAAAGGAGAATGTTGAATAATATAAAATAATAATGAATAAAATAAAATATAAGGGTAATAGTGGAGCGAAGAGTAATAGTTGAACGAAAATAATAACATCGTTAAAATGAGAAAAGACAAACCGGCAATTGCAGAAGAGCTGTCAGAATATCAAAGTAAACAAGGTAATATGATAATAGAGTTGAAAGGCGAACTTGAATATTATTTATAATATGAATATGTGTAGCCACGTAAATCAACAATATATTCCAGAAGCTCATATCAATCTAAGTTTCATTTTGTAATTTTTTTTTTCTTAGTCTTATCCTGCCTTCCCTCATTCTTTGCCTTTATGGTTGACTAAAAGAAAGAAAGGGACAACTCCTATAGCTGCCAGTTTTTATTATTTCATATAGTGTCTTTCTTTTATATTCACCTTCGACTTCACGTGACAAGAGGTCTCTATTTTATTATGAACAAATAATCTTAAGATTGTATCTCGTTAGCATAGAAATGCAATATGCAATTAAATGGAGGTTTTTTTCTTAATTTCAAAACGATTTAATGGTTCAACAGTTCTCTTGTAATAACTTTGTAGATTAAAATTTAAACTTGAAAATTCCTAAATGAAAATAGGCCGAAATAATTTCTTTTATTAAAAATATATTCATAGACGTACCTAAATTTAGTTAATGACTTAATATAATATCCCATGAATTTTTATTAGGGTTTCATCTACTTTTGACACTGGACATTACTCTTGGCTATCTAATAACTTTTATTTTTGAGGAAAGTGTAAATAAAATATGATAATTTATAACCGATGAACATCGTTGTCAAAAAATCTTTATCATGAAATAATGGTCTGTGTTACTTGTAGTTGACACATGACTTTCAATTTACAATTTTTGTCAAAATATCACATTATCATAACTATAATAATGTGAAATTAATAAGTAATGGTAATGCTTACAATCTAGACTTTTTTTTCTGATCTCGACACCCAGTGAAACCCAAAATAGAAACCCATATATCTAAAAAATTAATTCGTCCAATAAATAAATTTTTCGATTTGAAGACATTTTCACTTTTTGTCAGTTCTATAGGCCCATATTAAATAATTTCTCAATTATTGTACTTATTTTACCTGAGCGTATGGCAGTAAATAGGCAAGTTCTCATCAATCGTGTATGCATCTAGCGATTTTTAAACAAATAATTCGAACCACTTGAAAACCCTCCAAATAAAGACATATCTAATGAACAAAGATAAAATTTACGTTTGCAAGTAAACGGTAAACACCATAATGCATTTCATAAATGTAACTTTGGTTATTTCAGAGACATATATTCCAAAAAATTCACACTTTTGGTCCTGATAAACTTACTCATCATCAAAACATCTGGTTCACTTCCAATTAAATTAAAAACTTTCACATATGGGACATAGTTAGAATTTAATACATACATAAATGAAAAAATAAAAGAATCGTGAAGGACAAGTTAGATGGTTTAACAAATTAATAGGGCAGTGAACTGTTGAGCATTTTGTATGAAAATTGTTTTATCAAAAACCTTTTTTGAAGAATATTTACTTAGACTTACGGACCTAGATTTCGTTCTACCTTGCAGGTTAGAAAACTGTAACTAATAAATGCTGATATTTATTTTATAAATTTGTACAAGTTTTGCTATTCCTTGCAGTCAAATACAGTTCATATAACTGACTGTATAATTTTTCAAATTGTTGATAAACCTGCCCAATACATATTTATACATGTCTGCGGTAATATTTTGTGCTGATAAAAACTATTAGAATTTTTTGACTCCATCTATTTACGATATTTTTTATATTATTGCTTATATGCGCTTATTATATATATAAGGTTTATCGATTTTTATTACAGTTTCGGATTTTCTAAGGTCTTCAACGTATTAAGTTTCGGTATTAATTAGAATTTATTTCGTAATTGATCAACTATCAGCAAAAAGTCGTGAAATCTCATTAGAACTATCAGCGTGAAAAAACGGTTCAGACGATTTTAAAAAATGGTTCAACAAAAAGTATTCTTCTTATCTTTGTAAAATTTTTCATTCCTTTATCCATTTGTATGTTATCATGGAGATCAACACACTTAGCCACTTTTTATTCGTCCAATATTTTAAGAAGAGTATTGTTTAAATTATAACATAAAGAAAACTCCCCAATAATTACTCACCTTTCATTAGGATTGTTATCATAAATTTCCTTGAAACCCACCAAAAGATGCTGACGGCCAATGACTGTCGCACCTATGTTACCTATGAATGGAAAAGTCGGCGCATGCTTAACGCCAAGTTTCTTGAAGTGGCTCATTTTCCAACAGGAGAAAGCGTAGAGCAACAGCACGATGCCCAGCAGGATGCCGACGAGCACTATCATGTTAGCTGCCTTCAACTGAGGGTCGAAGTTTAGTTAACATTATTCGTGATGGCAAAAAATATACGTTTCTATAATTGTATGTCGCTTGTATGTGATTGCATTTTGCACTTAACATTGTTTTTAATTTTATCACTAGAAACAGAGCGGTATTTTTTTATTGGGAATAATTGTAATATACATTTAATTAACAAATTAATTGCAGAAACGAACATAATACCAGTCCCATCAATTAATTATTTTATGTTCATTCATTTTGACTTTTTGGCAAAACATTAATAATGAAAAAAAAAACAAAACACCTTATAATGTAATCTATTCACAACATAGTTTAAAAAAAAAACTAAACTATGAAAGTTTAAAAATAAATTGAATTTGTTTTCAAAAACATGATTTTAATAAATGTGTGTTAAATTTAGAAAATATGTTTTCATCTCTAACAGTATTTTTAGTCTTTTACTATTAAAAATAATGGCGTTGACGCGGTTCGATTACTTTTTTTTATTTGGTAACTATTCGACTAGCATTAAAACTGATGACATATTTTTGTAAATGTGACTGAGTAAATTTTAGTCAATTTCCGATATATACAGTACTTATCCAAAACCTTAGTAATACGTATTAATTTTTAATATTCATCATATTCAAACTACATTGATATCGCATAAGTAATTCGTTTTTATTTAAACAATAACGTTGGTCTATGTTTTAACAGCTGACAGCTGCGGGATATGTCTGTTTTTTAATTGTTATACATTCTAATTTAAAGGTTAAACATTGCATTGTCATATTGTTAAAGGTCAAGTAAGAATTTCATTTCATTGGTTCTTACTTTGCAAGAAACGGAACATATCTCTTAATGTTTTAATCGAATTAAAACTAAATATCGAAATTCCAGTGTCTCTTTTATGGTTCCGTAATGAAACTTTATCCGTCCCTATTTCCATCTATTAGATTTTAAACAGTTTTTGATCTATATGCATTAAATTTTTCAAATGCAGGTCTTTATTAGAAAGAAAATTACACTAAAGAAAATTACATACTTTTGAAATATGTGAAGCGGGAGCAACTAGGTTTCCTATTTTTTTTTTCATTATTAAGCCCCGTTTACGAAATATAAAGCTTCTAAATAACATGCAATGTTATTTTGAAGGCTCATGTTTTTCAATCGTGGATTTGCAATTCAAAAAAAATTGAAGACGTTTGAAAATATTTTAGATTGATTCTTGAGACATATATATGCATTGAAGTAATTTTAAACTTTAATCGATTCAGTAACAACGTTTTAAAAATTTATATTTTTCGTTCTATTGTAAAATAATACTGTCAATATGATGTAATGTTAAGCGAAAATTAATATTAATTTCAATTTTGTTATTGAAATTAATAAAGTTTTATACATATATCCATTTTCAAAATGTGATCAACCTGCAGGGACAATGTTTGTTTACATTGATGTAAACAACATTGTATTGCATTTATCTGGATTAAATAAAATTTCAGGTAATAAAAGTATAACCACATTTAAGAGCAGACTTCATTAATTCCTTCGGTGGTGCGTAGGGTTTCATTCTTCAGTTTATTATTTGAGAGTTAACTTAAATTACTTAACTAGATGGCTGGCAGTTTAATAAACTGTTAGATATTTTGCACAATCATCTTTTATTGATCGGATATTTTTCGAATTCGAATAAAAGGATTAAACAAATTTTGTTTCGACGCATGGTCAAGTATTCTGAAAACCAAATTGAAAAGGAGCGTATATAAGTATGAATATAAGACGCAAATATGTAAAAACATATTCTCTATGAATATAAGACGCAAATATGTAAAACAAGTATAGTATAACTCGTTAAATGACTAAGCTGCCACGTTTTTTATTTAATTTTGCAATTCGTCTATTGTTGTATGCGATGGCTACGTGTACTAGAAATACAATTACAACATTTACCTTATTACCTCACCATCAGTTATTTGAACAAACAGGTAAGACCAGTCACGCTTTTATTCTAATTACGTAAAATATAATACTGTACTATAGCAGTTAAATAATACTATAGCTGTTATATAAAATATAATTGATATCATAAAACTAATTAATAAATAAAAATAAGACAAAATTTACCTCGTAATACTACTGAATTTGAACACGATGTGATACTCGAGTGTAGACAATACGAACGGCGCCTGTCATACGTGAGCCCCAAGTCACGCCCCGTGAAACACTTCACCGTCTTCTATTCAACCCTTCTCTTATGTCCGTACATTTTCATAGACATAAAATTTCGGCGTGCACTTGACGAAGTTTCGTTGCAAATTTTTGTTTCGAAAAATTATCGAGATTTTCTTAAACTTATTTTACTTAATATGATTTAAAAAAATCATATTACTTCGTAAATTTGGCATTTGCGGACCTACTACTGTCAAAATTGGAATTTAAATATCTGATATCCGTATCTTTAATTAATACAATATTCTGAGCTGAAATAATTTATATATTTAAATTTATTTTGAATTTTGAAATCTTAATTAGTTGTCAACATCAAATAATATCAAGTGGAAATTTTGCAGAAAATTTTGGAAACAAATATTTTCGTAGCCAACATTAGTTATATTCTTATAAATTAACTAAACAAATAAGTTTGTCTTTATGTGCTATGGTGTAAGGGAATAAGTCCTGGAACCGTATTGCCTAAGCTGCGATCCGAACTCTGAAAAATCCGAAAGTCCTAAGTTCGTTTTATACCTCCATTTCCCGAGTGGCAAATTTCTTTAAAAAATTTCACTCCAATTGGTTCAACCGATTCACCAAAAAACCTGATTAAATGTATCAATTATGTTTCATAATATTTTTTTTAAAGAATGGCGATTACAGAACCATCTGGTGCACATTAGCGTTAGTTAAGTTCATAATTAGAAAATACAATTTAATGTGTACATTGTTAAGTAATTTCCAAATAATTTGAACGATTCGTTATGTATTGTGTATAGGATACTTCTTGACCACTGATGGACTCGTTATAAATAATAATTGGCCGAAAATAATATAGGATGCTTAAATATATGCCTTTCTTGTCTGGTTTTTTCACCAAATAATTTCAAATAAACCCCAGGTGACTCTAATAACATAATAATAAAACTGTGAACGTAACAAATTGAAAATACAAAACAATGGCTTGTAATTATTATTTTAAATAATTCTCTTGGTAAACCTAATCCAGCAACCATTTTTTTCCAACCTAAACCAGCAAACATTTTTTTTAAGCCAGCAACCATTTCATTTCCAAATTTAACGGTATTTCTGTTTTCGGTCCACGGCGTTACGTCGAATTTGGGGAAAAGTTTCACTACCATGAACTTTACTTCCATCAATGCGAATCTGGAGACAGAAAATGAGACACAAATTATATGAATTGATATTAAACATTACATCCTTTACGCCCATAGGTTAATTTACATATTCTATGAGCACAGCTTCTTGCTGTCACGTTAAAAATTCTATTGCCATATACCTAGGATTTTATCCTATAGGAAAAGATTACATAACGTATTTCTACATCTTAATATAAAAAGGTCATTTCTTTAAGAAAAATAAATCGAGTTTATTAAATTTATAAGAATTTTTTGCTGTAAAAAAATAAACAACTTTGGTTTGCTTGGTTTAATTTTTAGAAGTCGATGAATAATAATTTAAAATACAGATACTATAAATTTTTATTGCCGAAAAAAACGAGTTACTATGCTGGTAAGTAATTATTACTCGACTCTATTAATGTTAAATATTTAACTCGTTAAGAGCTGTTTAGAATCCTTCATTTTACGGCTGAATAAAACATGATTATAGCTTTTTATCACTCCTACAGACCTGTATTTTTGTAAAATCGGTAAGAAAAAATGAAAAGTTTATGTTACGTTGTTAGCTCATGTTATAAATGAAATCGGAATATGTTTATAGCATTTTATTTTTATTAAATAGAGATATTTTGTTTATATTTTATTTAAATAGGGATATTTTGATTAACTTTTAATCAAATGATGTTTTTATATTTCTGTAGTATGTATATATATATATATATATATATATATATATATATATATATACATATATATATATATATATACACATATATATAGTATACTTGATGAAATGGTAAACTTACCTATACAGTAGCGCGGTCCTATGCCGAACGATAAATAATGTAACACTGTTTTTTAATATATATTAAAACCTAAATCACACATCTTTGTAAATAATATTGATTTTGATTATTTATTTTTTAATTTGTATTGTAATTAGGACTACCATAAATTTCATTCTTATCCATAATTTTGTGTTACATTAAAATTACTTTAATTCAACTAGAGAATATGCAGTAGTATTGAATGATCTCATAAAAGATCTTTTCTTATTTTAAGCTTAGAAATCTTAAAATTTATACGAGAGGAAGAAACGTGGTAAGAGATGAAAAACGAATAGAGAGGTATATGAAAGAACAATTAGATAAAGGATTAAATGAGTTTACAGTTAATCTAGTTTCAGAATTAAACTGTGACTAATTAATTATAAGAAGTGAAACCTTAATTTAAAAAAAATAAGATATGGAATTTTCAAGAAAAACCTGAGTACATCCTTTACAAGCATATTGGAATGAGTGGACCTATAATTTGATCTTTTGAAGTATATGGCGATTTGAATTTTCCATGGTTCCCACTACTATTGGTCATAATCTTACGATATTCAATTTACGATGGCAATTGGTTTTATATAGAACTTCGGATAACGATGAATAACATTTTATTGCCTCTAAATAATGATCGTGGTTTCTATCGATTCCGCTTTCTTTCAAACCGGAGACAGACCTCAACACAGTTTTAACTACGGATATTCTTAAATGCTAATTAATATATTTACTCTAACTACTTACATTCATAAACATTGCAAAAGACAAGTATCCAGAGAATTTGAGGAGTTGCTTCAAGTTGATGGTAGACACCGTCTTTCCGAGATTGTAGAAGTAGTTGTCGCGATCTTCTATGGAGTTTATTTGCAGCCCAAAGGTGACAGGTCCAATCACATCCCTATTAACAAATATTTTACCTCCAAATCTAGATGTGACACTGTAAATATTAACAGTTTTTATAAGAAAGTGAGAAAAAATAATAAAAAATTAAATTCGGATGTCGTTTGAATATCGTATGATAGCGGAAAATTCATCTGTGCTAATGGAAAAGTTATTTTAATGTTATATTATACAAGCTTCCCCCTCCTAGGTTAAAGAAAAGGAACAATGAATAGAAAGTAATTTATTTCACATAAAATTAACCTTTATCATTTTGTTCATAGTTCGTAAATAAATATATAATATAAAATGGTTATAATGTATCATAATTAATTTTCCAAGAAAACCTTTAAGCGGGATATACAGTTAATTTATTAATTTTAATATGAAATGGAATAAGGAAATAAGTGTTGAAATTTTGATTATAATATCTAGGTCAATTTAAGATTAAATAACCTTGATACTCGCCGTATTGAATATATTTGGCGTTAATTTTGTAGAAATTCATTATTCAAAGTAGAAATAATACTACATTACGTAGTTTCATTTAATTGTGAATAACTCCCCGTATTATTTAATAATAATTATTGATTAAATTTCTCTGGATCAGGTCAATATTTTTCATCGCAGTGTATGGCATAGACAGAAATAAATAAACCGCTGCCAGCTTCCATCTGCAGAACAAGTACAATTGTAACGTTAACCTTTATACGTACTATATATTTCTTCTACAGTTGATTTTTGTAAAGTATTATGTTAAATTTGTCTAGCTAAATAAAGAACGTACTAAATTATTTTCCATTTACTTCCTTTTTATGTTTACCGTGATAGACTTACCAATATATTTCTAATAGAATAATTCAGTGCTTGTATTATGACCCATATTATCAGCTCAGATATTATTCTCTCTGAATACGTTTGAAAGATGATAATTTGTGTTGACTTCTTCACTTCATGTCAATCTTCTTTATGTTTACCGTGATAGACTTACCAATATATTTCTAATAGAATGATTCAGTACTTGTATTATGACCCATATTATCAGTTCAGATATTATTCTCTCTGAATACATTTGAAAGATGATAATTTGTGTTGACTTCTTCACTTCATTTCAATCTTCTTTATGTTTGCCGTGATAGACTTACCAATATATTTCTAATAGAATAATTCAGTACTTGTATTATGACCCATATTATCAGTTCAGATATTATTCTCTCTGAATACGTTTGAAAGATGATAATTTGCGTTGACTTCTTCACTTCATTTCAATCTTCTTTATGTTTACCGTGATACACTTACCAATATATTTCTAATAGAATAATTCAGTACTTGTATTATGACCCATATTATCAGTTCAGATATTATTCTCTCTGAATACGTTTGAAAGATGATAATTTGTGTTGACTTCTTCACTTCATTTCAATCTTCTTTATGTTTACCGTGATAGACTTACCAATATATTTCTAATAGAATAATTCAGTACTTGTATTTTGACCCATATTATCAGCTCAGATATTATTCTCTCTTAATATGTTTGAAAGATGATAATTTGAGTTGAATTCTTCCCTTCATTTCAATGTTTAACCATATTTTGTTTCACGCTGAACATTCTAACCGATGAAGATTGTATCCAAGACATTAAATTAGGTCTCCAATGATACCCGCACATAAAAGTATGCCTGCGGGAGCCGCGGTGTGCCGAGATTGTCTCGGTGTTAGCTTTGATGAGTCATGATTATTGTACTTGGCCATTTTCGTAATGTTTCTGAAATAAATGTTTTTATTAATCATGTTCTGAAATAAATTAATACTTTTATTAATTATGTCATCTGTGTCCACTATATACTGGGTTGTGTTTCAAATTACCGGTTCTCATTCAGATAATTACTTAGATATAGCATAGCTAAAACTATAAGAAAAAACAAATAAAAAAAAATCAAATAGCCTGATCAAAATAAACTAATGATTTCTGTTTATTTATTTTATAGTAATTTAACATTTCTTCACTATTTTTAATACTGGCTACGTATATTACCATTTTATCCTCCATTAATAAATGTATCATATCTGGTTGTCCGATCCCTTTATCCTCACGTTATCCCATATTCGATAAAACAACGTTCGGAAGTTATTAATGATAATTTTCTCTTATATCATTAATTTTAACAGTGGAAAAAAATATGTTTGTCTAAATAATCTCTTTTTAAAATATCTTACTCGGTAAATCCGTAAGATATTTTAAGATATTATATGTAAAATAGAATTAAATAGATAAAAAACATTCGTGGATGCAAAGTTTACTGTAATGGCGTGGCGATCTTAAAAAATTTTAATGTAAGAGGGCGAAATTAATACTCTTCCCTAGCTAAGGCAGCCCTAATATTTATCATCACAATCGGCTATGAAAGAGAACATATTCTTCATCTTAGAGCTGGTGAATGTAGGATTCAAGGTAGCTCGTATCTGACGCCATTTGTAATCTGGATTTTATAATAATATTTTATTGAAAAAATAACGGAATAACATCAACCCTTATTCCAAGCCAGCCTAGTAGTGATTTGTTTCATCAGGATAGGGAAAAATAGAAGAAAAAGCAGTTTCTTTAACCCAGGAGTTAAGGACCCATTTGACATAATAAAATAATATATAACATGAGTGTCAGTTTTAAATAGTTATCTATTCAGAATTCACTGTCTAGTAATTTTTCAGATAATTTTTTTTCTTCTAAATATTCATTCCTTTAAAACAGAAGTCAAATTCTGTAAGAATCAGTTTAAATACTGTATTTCCATTTTATATTTCCTATTAAGTGCATTGCATTGGCAAATGAAAAAAAGATACCTGGTTTTTTATGCATATATGCACAACGTGAAAAATTTATTATTGATCATAACACTCCGATTGAGAACTCGTGGAGATTTTTGTAAAAAAAATACGATTATAGGTATTATAATTATTCAGAGCATGCGATCCTCATGAGGGGTAATATCATACGATTAAACATCATATGATAACCATTATTAGCTACGACTACTCAATTTTGAGGGGTACTATCATATAATAATATATCAATAGAAGGCCTTTTCTCTAATTTTGTACTTCTATAGTACATTTCTACCATAAAACTTATATATTCTTCTATTTACATTTCAGAATACTGATTTCAGTGATTTCAGTGCTGATTTCAGTTTCAAAAAGAAAAAAAAACAAGCGTCCGTCCGTATGTCATAGTCTTTTTTCTCCGAAATCAATTGAAGTCGAAATTTATCCACAGTAATAAAACACTTTGACCTGCATATACTTTAGTAGTGAATAGTTATAATTTTTTGTTGGACAAATGAAACAAAACAATTTTTTTTATTTCATAGTCTACAGTCAAAAATTTATATTTAGTAATTTTAAAGGAGATAAAGCATTTGATTTTTTTTTCTCAGTTTCCTGTAGCGGTTCCGAGTATGAGTTTTAATGATTCTAAAATATTTTTATTTCTAGAGTTTCATCGATTTTGCTGAAAAAAAATCTAAAAAACATGTCCCCTCTTGTCTTTGTAATTAAAATGTGAACACTTCATATTCTATTAACATATTCCTAACTTTTGAAAACCTACGATGTTTCAGGTTTTAATTCTACTTAGTCCACTCCACATAATTAATAGTTTCATTTAACACATTCTCGTAAATATTGTGAGCCTTTCGCATACTCCATATAAATTATATTGAGAAGATTTAAACATCATAACTAGAATTAGTACTTTATCATGAGCCGCTACATGATTGCTTTTTCAACACTCAATCGTTGAACATAATTTGGTGTTTATTGATTTGGCATTAAGAATTTACTCGGAATTGTATTTACTGACATACATACCTTTTATACGGCTAGATTTCTACCCAGCAGCGGTTCAATATTCTCGTCAATAGTCACTCTTTTTTAAAAAAAAAACAATTTTGCACAGTCTTTGTTTGCAACCAATTTTTTCACTTCCAGGTCCCGAAGAATAAAAACAGGATTTGTGAACTCATATATTCCCAAAAATCTAAGGAAAAATAAAGGGCAAGTCAATTATGATACATATAAATCTTAGGTGTAGCTCCTGACATCACGTCTAGGAAGAGAATATTAAATCAATTCCAATATCACGATATGAACCCCAACGACGCAATACTGCAAGCATTCAAGGTGATTCGGTCACATAATGAAGACAATTGTGCTATATATATATATATATATATATATATATATATATATATATATATATATATATATATTATATATATATATATATATATATATATATACAGCATTTTATAAATGATTGTAAAATGATTAATAAAAATGATTAACATTTTTAATCTGTAATTCCGTAGAAGTAACATATGAAAGATATCTTTAAAATTCATTAAAAGTTCGAAATATCAGCTTTTATTTTAATCGAAACATTTTTTTGCGAAGTTATAGCAAAGAGAAGTTATCGCGAAGAACATATAATAATGACACTAAACTTTTTAAAATATTTAGTGTTGATTTTTATATTTTTCTGGTTGGCTCCAAACTTTTTCCGTTTGTGGTGTATCCAGAAAGTTCCTTATATTCTAATAGGTAGTAGTGAGATGTAAATACAAAGTCGTTGTGAAATTAAAAGTCTTAATAGTAAACAAAGACCACTGTTAATGAATTATGTATCAATTTCTTCATTAACTATCAGTTCTTCATTCATTTCTTCAATAATTATCAGAACAGTTAATATAATTATGGAAACCTGCTTTTCAGAACGTTTATTACAATTTTAACTAAAGTATGAACAAAAAAATTTATTTAATTTCTTTTTAATGATATGCAATGAAAAACTTAAATATTTGTTTTTTAAATGATATTGTACTTTGCGAAAATTAATGATTTAATTATCGATAACTTTATCGATTAACATAAAATAAATCGAATTACTAGCTGTACATGATACAATATAGTATAACATTAAATTCGTTTATATTGTGCTCCATATATTATAGAACACCATGAATGAACCTGTTTGACAATAGATGTGGTTAAAGAAGCTAAAGTTTTTTGTGATTCATAAAATTGTTTCAAAATAGGACACCTAGAGAGAAGCGAAGCCCCAAACTGTCAATCGTATTAAGTATTGAAATAATGTTAATGACAGTAACGGAAAACATTTAAAATTACTTATGCAGTTTTTCAATTAATCTTGACGTCAGTCTTCAATTAAAAATACAATTATTTCTCCTCGAGATGGTTAAAATTAAAAAAAATGATGAACTTGTTGCATAACTTAAAAAACGATACGGTTACTACAGCAGTTACAAAATTTGTGGTTACGAATATAAGATCTTTTTACCACCAGAGGTTCTATGAATCAGAATAAAAATACTTACTATGAAAAATGATTGCATCGTAAAAAGAGTCATTAGATAAACAATAGTTATTTAAATAGACATCTCTACTGAAGTACACACCGTTCGTAAAAATAATGAACGAATATTATTACGACCAGTTAAAATGTGCAATGCACTTATTCATACACGCCAACATATTTGGCTTTGTAAAGATCGTAATTGAAATACTAATAATACCGTCATTTGAGTACATATGTGGACGAGTTCAATTGACCTCGAGCAAGCATTGTTTATTACCGGCAGCAGCCGACAACCCGTACGACCTTATTATGTGTACAATTTGGTGTCGATAATGTACTGTTGTTTGGCTACTGCGCAATTAATGACTAATTTTGCTCCCGTCGCGATGTAGGCGTTGTAGTCATGGATAACATCATTAGTGATCTCGTTTATTTTTTGGTCGTTCATCTTTTTTCTTTACCTATAAGAGAAGAAAGAAATATTTTAAGATCTTTTTAAACAAGACAAATACGCGTGTTTTGAGGAAAAATATATATTTTCCGTCTTAATGCTATTTACCATATTAATAGGAAGGTGTAGTGTGCGCAAATTTTAATTCCTTCTTCACTTTCAGGGCATTGATTCTGCACTTTTCGCCTTACGATGTAGTCGTAGTCTTGTACGGACATACGTCTTAGTCTTGTACGTCAATGCTGTTTTTCTCAGAAATCAAACATGGCGTAGTTATAAAACGCCTTAATCTACACAAATCGCAATGTCTAAAATCGGTCGTTGCCGTGGTGTGCTGGGTTGATCACAAGGTATACGGTCTTTGACGATGCGGTGCACCGCGGCGACCCGGGTTCGATTCCTGGCCGTTCGTGAAACGGGGCTGGACTGGTGTTGGGGTTAGCTGTAAGAGATTTCTCTCGTAGCAATAAGTCCGCCATATGTATCAATTAGATACATTAAAGTAGATAAATAAATATAATCCAAAAATATCAATTGGTAACTTTAAGAAGGGCAAGTACATAAAATTATACAAAAAATTGGGTTTTTCAAAGGTTGTAAGAAAACTGTAATGATGATTCTAGATGCCATATTTTTTTTAAATATTTCCCCACCTTTCTACACCTGGGAAAACGTAGTACGCAATAAATTTACGTTTTCCATTTTCAAAGCCGATTTTTGCAGAAACTATGCCACGTAAAAACTTGAAAGTTGACATGAAAATGCATCATAATAAACCACATACATTGTATGTATTTAATACAACTAACTTTTTAAAAATATTATCAATTAAAGAGGAGATAAATAAAGATAATACAAAAAAAATTCTCATTTTAGAAGCTTTATGCAATATTATCTCAAAACAATACAAAAACATCTTTTTCATAGAAATCTATCAAGGTTTTTATTTTGTTCTTATGACGAATACGCTAATTGTAAAGGTGAAAAATTCTAAAATATCGAACATTATCGAAATCGATCTAACGATTTAGACACTATATAGATGGTACGCGGAATAAAATGGACAGACTTCAGAATCAATTCCTGTTAAAATTTTGACATAGACTGTTTGTAACAATTGTATTATTTTCTTTACGATCGAGTCGAGTTGCGGTATCAGTACTTTTTAGTCAAGCTACAGGTTATAATGATTAAATCATACAGAAAGATGCATTATCTTAATGAATGTACAGTAAAATGTAATAAATTATAGTTAATTCGGGTTATCATCGTATACACCATTTATAAGAACAGATAGATACTGGCTGTGAAGTGTAGGTGCCCCAGATTCCCAAAGAACGTAGATTGAGAGAATACTAGACGCCTAGATTCTTGAAGACACTTGACTTTTGTGTGGAGTATCAGAATAGCATCAACAATACATGAAGTAGCCAAAAAAAAGTAATTTTATATCTGGATTGCCTGAAAATTAGTGAAAATTTGTTCCTCAGTTTCGATTACGATGAGGTACTTAGAATCTAAGGTAGAGTACTACATAACTTTTGTTTATTTTATTATTATCACATCTAGTATTTTATTTAATAGAACCATTATCGTACAATGTATAATGTTTAAGAATTATAGAGGCTTAAAATTTTAAAAATATTGTTCATCAAATTATTTCGCAGATTGCTTATCAAACTAAAGTGATAAATAGCTGTCTTGTACACGAAGCTGAAGCTAGCAGACGAAACTAGAAGACAAAATTTCGAAATTTCGGGTAGAATATTGTTGGGTCAGTTGTACCGCTGGCGCTAGATGTATATGTTAAAATGACAGCTTGGAAAATTTGAAAATTCATTTATATTTGTAAGTATTATACAATAATTCATTTATGTGTTCGTAACAGGTTATCCCATAATTATTAATATAAAAACATTAAACAATCCGCTGGGTGTTATAAAAAATTATAATTTTTCTCATTATTTAAATGGCCGTCGCTCTCAATTTGAATATTATAATATAGCGAGATATCTAGCTTAAAAATTACAAACACCTAACGTCATGCATGTGAGATTTATGGGGTTTTATATAAACTCGTAAGGCGACTGTTTGGTTTGGTGCAAGAAAAAAAAATTTGTTTGAACATTTATATAGCTGTTGCTCTCAATTTCAATTAAAATTATATTACAATATAGTAAGGTATCTTCCTGAAAAAAGTCAAGAACCTAGCTTCACGCGTGTAAGATTTATAAGATTTTTATTTATATCGCAATTAAGATTTATAAGATTTTTATTTATATGCTAGGTTTCGTGCAAGAAAAAGTTTCTTTTCATTAATTTTTTCTATCTGCTCTGAATTTGACTATTATAATTATATTATGATACCGTAGGGTATCAGCTTCAAAAATCAATATGACCTTGCATTATGCATGTAAGAGTTCTGAGATTTTTTTCACATCGGCTTTCCAGGCTTACACTTTACCATATCACAATGTAGTTTTAATAGTCACATTGAGAGCGACGGCTATATAAATACTGCAAAAAATTGTTTTCTTGCATAAAACCTAGCAGATGCCTTACTACCTGAATAAAAATCTCACAACTCTTATACGCATAAAGTTGGGTGCTTTTAATTTTTCAGGTAGATACCTTACTATATCATAATATAATTACAATAATTAAATTGAGAGCGATGGCTGTATAAGTATTGGAAAAACTTTTTTTTCTTGCACCAATCCTAGCAGAGGTTTTACGAACTGATTTACATTCTCACAAATTTTACACACATAAAGTTGGGTGCTTTTAATTTTTCAAGCAGATACATTACTATGTCATAATATAATTGTAATAATCAAATTGAGAGCGACGGCTATATAAATATTGAAAATACAATTTCTTGCACAAAAGCCAGCAAATGTCTTACGGACTGCTTTAAAATTTTACAAATCTTACACGCATGAAGTTAGTTGCTTGTTATTTTCAGATAGTCTTAATATAATGGTAATAGTCAACTTAAAAGCAAAGGTTATATAGATATTGAAAAAAGAAATATTGTTTCTTGCACCAAACCTAGCAGAAGCCTTATGAACGGATTTAAGAAACACAAATATTACACGCACAAAGCAAAGTCTTTTTAATTTTTCAGGCAGATTTACAGACTTTACCATATCTTAATATAATTGTAATAGTCAAATTGAGAACGACGGCTATATAAATATAGAAAAAAAAATTGTCTTTACTATACCTAGCAGATGCCTTACGAACTGATTTAAAATCTCAAATCCTATACGCACGAATCTAGGTGCTTGCAATTTTTCAAGCAAATACCCTTACTATATCCTAATTGTAGTAGTCAAATTGAGAGCGACGGTTATATAAATATTAAACAATATATTTTTCTTGCACAAAACCTAGCGAAAGCGTTACGAATTGATTTAAAATGTCACAAATCTCACACTCATAAAACTGGGAAATTGTAATTGTTCAGGCAGATACCTTACTATATCATAATATAATTGTTGTGGCCGAATTATGAACGACGGCTATATAAATATTGAAAAAAAAATTTTTTCTTGCATCAAACCTAACAGACGGGTTACAAACTGATTTAAAATCTCACAAATATTATGTGCACGGAGCTAGGTGCTTCTTAAACTTTCTAAAATACAGTGAATGTCATAAAAATAGTTTTTTTGAAATATTTTCTTTTTGAAATCTTTATTTCTTTTAAAAATAACCCAATAATTTTTTATGGTGTTCAAAATAAATTTTAACGAACTTCTAAACTTCTAGAGTTTTCATTAAAAATTTTCTCTGCACTTACTTTTTTTCTCAAGCTATCAGAAAATATTAATTATAATAGTTAATTATATAATTTTTAAATTAATTACTGTATCTTAAAAAAATATTCCTATTATTACAAAAATGTTTCAATTAAAAATTGTAGGATGATAAGGGTTCTATAAGTTTCACAACAGCTTATTTTGATGTACGATTAATAGTTAACGAAATATTTTAAAGAAACTATTTTTTATTAAAATATGTCGGATGTTAGCTATTATACAGCTGTATTTCTAAATATCGAATTTCTCCAAAACTATTAGACTTACGAAAAAAAATTAAAACAAATATTATTAACTGTGCTATTAAATACAGTTAACATATTTTGAAGTACGATAAAATGAATGAGATGTATTGGGGAAATAATATTTATAATACTAACTGTATCTCATAAACTATTGACACAACAAAAAAAAATTGGTTGTCTGTAAAGTCGGTTTACGGACGATAGTTTTATGTGATAACTTCATAAAGAAACAATAATTCAATTTAATGAATTAAATTGAATTATTATTATTTTGTATAATAAAAAGAAGGAGTTATTTTAAAATTACAATTTTTTCGATAAATTAACATTTATTTACACTTGTTAATTCAAATATTTTTTTACTTAAATTATACAGATTAATTACAGGTAACAATATGCTATTAACAATTTATAGATCAATTTTATATATTATTGTATCACTTTTTTTATTAATATATCATAATATATATATATATATATATATATATATATATATATATATATATATATATACATATATATACATAATTTGATAATTTCTATTGATTCAAAATTTATTTTATTACTAAAACTCCGTATTAGCATGCATTTTCGTATGAACATCTATATTCCCAAACTCCGCGTTAACTCCGATAAAACTCCGCAAAAACTCCGGTAAATAAAAACCCCATGTTTACTCCGTACGCGGAGTGGTATTTTCTTGAACTCCGAAACTACGAGTAATGGGAATGAAAATTCACTCTGGATATAATTGATATAATTTGACATAAATATTTTATTTAAATAATTTGTTTAAATATAATAAAAAAAAACTAAAATGGATAAATTTATTGTACCATTATCATTTTTTGGTTATTCTCAGTTAGATGAAGAAGTAATTTAAATTTAGAAAATATTTTAACAGAGATTCGTATCTAATATTATAAACTATCCTATGGTGTATCAAAAGATTACAATAAAAATTATTTCAATGTTTTTCTTTAAGGTATCTTCCCTTTTTGGAATTATTTCAGCATCAACTAACATAATTCACACTTTAATAATTATCTATAATCAATTATGATTTTTTATAGTAAATCAAATAGGTCTAGTATAAATTACAAATAAAAATAAGACACTATACCAATACGGATCGCCAGTTTTTCACAAAATCGGATTGAAATATGTTTTCGTGTCACTAAAATATGTTGTGTGTAAAATGTGTAGTTAAATAAAAATATTTACCTTTGTCATTAGCGATAAGAATTATGTCAAAAATATCGATATATCGAAGTGCTCTTGAGACATAAACATAACTGTCACGACATCACAACGATCCCATTACCTTTGATAATACAGTAAATGACCTCGCATTTGGTGAACGAAAACAGATGACTAGCAATTAACGAGATGACGTCAATTAATCGTAACATTATAATAGTAAAAACATATGTCAACTGAAATAGCACCCACTAATAGGTAAACAAATATAATTGATGAAAATAAAGTATCACCAACCAAACGAAAATGATGAGGAATGACGTAAGTAGTAATCGGTTCGCTGATAAAAACGCGTTCTAGTAAAAATAACAATATCAATATTTTAATTTGACACGACGATAAATAAAATTATATTTGTGTTTTGAACTTTCTATAGTCTTATAGATATTAATTAAACGAGGATAATTTGTAATAAATTAGTCACTCCGAAATAGTTTGATTATAAATTTGTTTTCATTTGCTCTGGGACGTTGTCGCTATGAACAAAGTGAATTTAACATTCAACGTACTAATTAAATTTCCAAAATATTATGGTAAAAATAGACTAGGTCTTTATTAGATGTTCTTTTAATTATTATTAAGTCATTTTGTTGATTTAAAATTTTATAAGTTTCGACTCTGAGTGCAATTTATGTTCAAAGAACAGATTAACCAAACGGTTTAGGTATATCTTAAACAAAGTGTATTTTGAGAGAGACTAGAGAATCCAATTCTAGATAGAGACAAAAAAATTGTTTCTTTAAAATATTTCGGTAACTATTAATCGTATATCTAAATAAGCTATTATGAAACTTATAGAACATTTATCTTCTTACAATTTTTAATTGAACCTTTTTTATGATAGTATGAATATTTTTTTAGGATAAAGTTGTAAATTTGAAAATTATATATTTAACAATTATAATTAACATCTTTTGATGGGTTGAGAAAAACAATAAGTACAGAGAAAATTTTAAATAACAAGTCTAGAGGATTAAAAGTACATTATAATTTAATTCGAACACTATGAAGAATTAATAAGTAATTTTTTTTTTAAATATAAGGAGATATTGGGAGATTTCAAAAAGGTTATTTTCGGAGAAAACTATTTCTATAACCCTGACTATATTTCACAAATTATTATTAGGCATTGGAAAAAAAAGTATAACATGAAAATTTCAGACCCTTTAGTATCTACCTACAATGTGAAAATTTTGTATGTTTTCGTCCGTTAAACACCTGTTGAGGAATTTGTTAAAAATTGTTTTTCATAATCTTTGACGTGCTGTTTCTATTTTTCCAAAATGCCTCATTAATTTTGCGAAATGAGAAAATAATTACGGCAAATGTAGTACTGTACAAGACAGCTATGTGTCATTTTAGAGTTTGATATTATTTTTACATATTTTATGAATTTTTATATATAATAGGCATTATAATTCGTAAACAGTATACATTTTGCACGGTAATGGCTCTATTAAAGAAATTAAATAAAACACAGCATCGATACAAGGATCATCACAAGGATTTAGCTTCAACATTTTTAAGATGGTGGATGCAGCATAACTTCTGAGACTACGTCATCTTGACAAAATTACTCGACCCACAGTATTGCCAAAAAATTAAGTTCGAATAATCATGCAAGAAAAATACAATTTTACTAGACGTAACTGAAGCCGAATGCATAATATTTTGTCATGCAATGGAATACAGAATTATTTGGTACTCCCGTAATTTTGTGAAAATGCCAATTATAACAATAAAATAAACAAAAGTTATGCAGTACTATTCTAGATTCTAAGTACCTCATCGTAATCGAAACTGATGAACAACCTTTTCACTAATTCATAGGAAATCCAGTTTTTCATTGATTTTTTGTTTTGCTTGAAATTTTATTAATTTTATGATATAAAATGTCAATAAGAGCTGGAACGATCGAAATTATTGTCTGATAAAGAGTAGAGTTGCATTTCAAATATTTAGTCATCTTATCCGATTCTGTTGTAAATATTTATTTAAAAGATAAAGCGTATTTATTTATTCGCATACAATATATTTTAATTATTTTATATATATTTTATAGGACTTACATTTTATACGACTTTGTTAATTATTATTCATTTAGAAAAAAACATGTCAGTGTTACTAGGGATGTACTGTTGAGTTTATGGGATGTGGTTTATTGGCTTTATTTTGCTATTGTTTGCAGCAATGTAGTCGTTGCATATTATGGCCGATATTTGGACGTGAACATGTGTTTAGCAGTAATCTTTGACGTCATATCACAATTTGATCTCGAATCGGTTTGTAGATTGATCATCCTTATTTCCCATCTTATCACAAAAACGCAGATAAAGTATATAATAACAACAAGTCCACCTGTTGTTTTAAAGTGTAAAAATGGACTCCATTTATTTACTTACCGATGCCATTAAACAATTTCGTTTTATGCTCCTCGTAATACTTTTCTTATGTTTTATTATAAATTAATTAGGAATTCTAAAGAAAATGCGGCGTTATTTATTCTCCTGTAATACAGGGAATTTATAAATTAAATTTAATTTGTTTTTTATTTTATTTTTGAAAAAAATTCTAATTAAAATTTTAAAAACTATACTCATTGCTGAAATACTTAGATAGTTATAATAGAAAAAAACGTGACTGAATAAATCAAAAGAAAACATAGTTATACTTATTTTTAAAGGTAATGATTAAGTCTAAATCGTATTATCGAACAAGTATACTACGCAAACATGATAGTGTTAGTATACCTGCTGAGAACCAGCTGGTGCTCTACGCTTACTCCTGCAGGAAGTTGACCTGTTTAAAGAAAATCGGCGTCAAGCACGAGCCGACTTTACCGCTCGTGGGCAACTTTGGCACGTCATCGTCAGCACCTCTATGCACTCGTGAAGGAATTGTACATAAAGATTCTAATAAAAAGTGAGTGAAAACCGTAATATTTAATTATATTCGTAGGTCTTTAGCGAGATGTAGATGTAGTCCAACCATAAGTTATACGGTTCACACTATTCTATTACGGAATGGTCTGTAAATGACGATAAATCGAAACTAGATAGAAAACCTTATTAGTAATCCATCAGATGAGATTGCTACGTTATTTGATTTATAGAAGTACAGAGTATCGTTCTTAAAGAATTGCGTAATAGCAGTGGCTATAATTTACTTTGCTCAGCTTTATTGGATACGATAAAATCTGAAGAAACAACACAATTAAAATTTCTTGAACGTGTAGTAATATTATAATTGACTAAAAAATATTTTAATGTTTTTGTTACTTTAAAGTTAAAGTGGGCATAGAATTTTGTTCTGTGTCGATGGGTACCGAGCGATTAATTCTTACCAAAAACTTCAAAGTTGAAATTACGTAAGTTTGCTAGTGTAGTATATCCTTTAATTTCAGATTTAATAACACATTTTCTTCATTTAGTACAATTGAATTTGGTTTTTTCCAAGCAAGTGAATAAAATTTCTGGAAAATATTAATTATTTCCTTCTATCATATATGCTACGATCTATTTCGAAAAAAGTTACGGTATTGTTAAGTTGGCTTTGTTTTTAGTAAATTTATTCCGATAATTGGACGATTTTAAGATAAACGCTGTTCGTTTAATTGTAGGTGCAAAAATTAAAATTAAATACATCAAATCTAACTGATTTTTTTATATAAAATATTTAACTCTTCATAGAGAGAAAATGCAGGTAAAACATCCTCTTGTATGAAATGTAGACGTAAATAGAAGTAGATTTTGATAGGTTTTGTATTTAGAGTAGCAGGCAGGCGAATTTGATTTTTATAACGTCAAACCTTCCGTTTAGTATTCTATTTTGGAAGTAACATTTTCTCCTTCAGTTTGATACATTTGCTATCATTTGGAAAATGTTCAATCTTGAGTCTTGAGTTCACAATGTATTTTGAAATCATTGACCCATGTGATAAGAAAATGATTGAATTGGACTTCCGATTGTTAAAATAAAAAAAAAACATGTACGTACACAGTTACTGGCCGTTGAGTTATTAATACATTTAGTCCTCCTTTTGGCTCGGCCACCCCCAGGTAAAAATAATTTTTTTTCACCAGTCACGTACAATTTAGGAAGAATAGTTTAGAATGATGTGTCAATGGTACCTAATATTTGATCTGATCTTATTTTTTAACGTGATTTGCTACGACTATCTATTTCTCTAGACTACCGGTCTGCTATTGAAGGGACTGAAATAGAATCCTGAATTGGACTAGGTTTTCGATCTGTATTGAATTATGACTGATCTGTATTGATGTTATATTATTTACTAAGCTATCAGACATTTTTCTCAAATACCACTAACATACAATACATAAATAATTGTAAAATTTAAATAACTCTGATTTATCTGGCTAAAGAAATGGACACAGAAAGCAGGGAAATTACTACCAGCTCCAAAATGAGGAACATTTTCTTCTTCTTGGCTGATTGCGGTGGTAACATCACCATTGGTTCGGCCAAGGAAATGGTTAGAAAAAATAGTGAGTTTAGTGAGACTACTTTAACACATGACAACATTAGTTATTTCTATCATAATCCTGTGGCATGAGTTAACATTAAATAATAAAGGAAGTGTTAACGTTGTTTAGTTTTATATTGACCTAAATTTTGTAATAAAAATTATTTTATTTTATTTTAGATGATAATAAATAAATTGCATATCCCACTTAAAAATTTCCATGGAAAATTAGTGATGGCGCATTATAATGATATTAATTATATAGGTTAGCTAAAAAGTAATGAACGTTTTTTCGAAAATTATCTAGAAAATATGGGAACGTTGTAGAAGTTTCCATGATCAAAGACATATAAAGAGCGTGGCACACTTTCACTGATTTAGTAGTAATTAAGACGCTGCACTGTTAGCACGCGTAAAATATGAATGACATTATGACAGATGTGAACCATTGTGTACTCTACGAGTATCAATCTGGTCACTTTGCTGCCGAAGCTACGTGTAACATATACTAACGCGTAGCTCCTGAAGCAATATCTGAAGCTATTGTAACACAATAGTTCGCAGCAGCGATTATTCCCTGAGTGATCAACCCCGCCCTGTTCGACCGGTGGAATTGAATAGCCATAGGTTAAAATTGTTAATTAAATAAGATAACCGACACTGGGTAGCAACTGAGCTCGCGTGCTCTCACAGAACTAAAGACAATCATTTACACCGCTTGGAAAAGATCTTCAAATACGGTGCGTGGGTACTACATGAACTTAGACCGGACCAGTCGTAGCCGCAGCACGGTCCTTACATAGCCAAACAGAGACATTTAAAACTTTTGGATTTTGGTTGGAGACAGATCCCCCAGACGCTATATTCTCCAGACCTTGCACTCACTGATTATTATTTGTTTAGATCGCTCAGCAACGCCTTACGCGAAAAAAACTTTGCTGATGAAGACCACCTACCACAGTTCATAGGACATGAATTTAACGCAGGTGCTATCCACTACCTGCCAGTACGTTGGAGTCATGTAGTACGAAATGGTGATGATCGTTATATCGACGATTAATTTTAAAAATATTCTCCACTGAAACCTAGGTCGCGGTTAAGAATCTAAATAAAGTAGAAATAATACTACATCACGTAGTTTCATTTAGTTTTGAGTAAAAATTAAGTATTAAAATGAAATTCAAAATTACTAAACAATTTTCACATTAAATTGTATTTTATAATTATGAACTGAACCAACGCTAAAATGCACCAGATGGTGCTGCAACCGCCATCCTTTATGAAAGTTTTATTATAAAATATGATTAATATATTTAATCGGGTTTTCAAAGTATAGTTTCCATTTTATATTTAGCAATTTTATGAATGTACCTTTCTTTCCAGTGAAAATTTCAATTTAATAGGTTCTGTAGTTTAGCGTTGATAAGTAGCAAAGAAATAAACGAACCATTAAAGATATTTTAATTCGTATGTGTTGATAAGATATAGAAATAAAAGATAAGTACACATTTTTAATATTAAATTAATTTTTCTATTATGCTTTTAACGATAATATAGAATTACTTTCATACCAATTCACACTTTCCAATCAATTCACACCTTCCAATACTGTTATCATTCATTGAACGAAAAATGTTGATAATATAGTTTTGTATAACATGGGCTTGATAAATGGAAATAAAATTAATTGATAAATTCTATAATATAATTTATGTGATGCGTTTCGCGAATATGCAACAGAAACAACATTATAAAGAAGCGATATGTGCCAGAAAAGATGTCTGACCAAACATTGAGACTGATCTGACTTTAGATTGTATGAACACTAACGTCGCAAATTAATACTAAAGAAAGTGTTTTAGAATCCTAACTGAATTGAGATTTGTGACTGGCGTACCTTCTTTTTAGGTAAGTGTTCAAAATAAACATTTTAAAATTTGAACCTGAATTTTGTATCAGTCTTGAAAGTAATAATATTGTTATACTATTTATATATATATATATATATATATATATATATATATATATATATACACATATATATATATATATGTATATATATATATATATATATATATATATATATATATATATATATAAAGTATTAATGATACGTAGCAAAGGATCACCGTCGTAATAATATATTGATTGAGATTAATGCACCAAATTTTTCTTTTTAATTAGGTTTTGGCAAATTTGTTCCTGCTTAGCTCTATATCTGCATCTGGATTTGAACACATAACATGAGAGTTTCCATAATACTCATGAGAGCTTCCATATATTATTACTCATAATACTTCAGGTAACAGTGCCCGCATTAAAATACGTCTTTGCTGTACACATCTTTCTCGCTCCAAGTATTATAATTGATATCTGGAGAATATTCTCTCAAGACCTTCTTTGTTTTTTCTTTATTAATAAAAATAAAGATATAGTTATTATAAAGCCCCAATAACTTTCAATGAACGCGTAAAAATTATTCGTGTGTAAATTTGAATGTATCAATTATTTCTTTTCAGAGTATCATATTTATCAAACATACGAATTAAAAAAAGAATTATCCTTATTGAATTGATACGACTCACTGGTTAAATAGATATTTAAATTCCGTTTAACGATACAGATTAACAAATACGAAATTTACGAAATAATATGATTTTTTTTATAACTACATTAAGTAGACTAAGTTTGAGAAAATCTTAATAATTTTTGTAAAGAAACATTTTAAATGAAATTTCGTCAATTTTGCGTTGAAACTTTGTCTATGGTAACGTATGGCCATAAACAAAGGGTCGAACAGTAGGCGGATAAGTGTTTCAAAATACGTGACCTGGGGCTCACGCGTGATAGGCGCCGCTGGTATTGTCTACAATCGAGTACGACATCGTGTGCAAATTACGAGGTAAATTTCACTTATTTTTAAATACTAATTTATTATATGATATTAATTATGTTTTACATAACAGCTGACCAATCACATTGAATAATTTTTAGATATTTAGAACAAAAGAGTCAGTTATTATCCGTTTGTTCAAAATAACTGTTATTATAGCAATAAAGTAAATGTTGTAGTGTATCAGAACTACAAGAAGCCATCGTATACAATTGTTAACTCTAGGATACGTACAAGATCCAAGGATGAACAGCAAAGTTACGGGGCAGCTTAGTTATCTAACGATTTTTACGTTTGTTTTTAAGTATTTGCACCTTATATTCGTAGAGAATACTTTTTAAAATTCCAATCAATAATTAAATGTCTAGATACGCTTCTTTAAAATTTGGTTTTCAGAAGGCTAACTATGCGTCAAAACAAAACTTGTTCGGTCTTTTATTCGAATTCCAAAAATATCCGGTTACTAAAAAAGTCGTAATGTTTTAAGTAATTTTAGTTAATTCTCAAAGAGTAAATTGAAGAATGAACTTTATAAAGAGTGAAATAAAAGACAGAATTGTATGTACTGTTGGTAAAGGTAGTTATGTCACGTTGAAAAGAACCCGTTAATGGAGGCAAAAGGAAGCACTATCTTCGGAAGCTCCCGTGTGCATCAGCGAAGGAATTAACTGAAGAAGCACGTTGTTAAATGAGATTATATTTTCTTTACATTAGATAACTGCAATAAGAAGTTGATTACATAAATCCAAATATTATGATTGGACGAAATATTTTCTCAGCAGGTTTTACACAATTTTAAATTGTACATCTGTGTGAAATAATATCAGTCTCATTAACAGTGTTAATTGACATTAAATCGAAAAATATAAATTTTTAAAACATTGTGACTGAATTAATCAAAGTTTAAAATTATGCATATATCTCTCAAGAATGAGTCTAGAGTATTTTCGAAATAATTTTTTTTAAATTCAATTATCAAGTCCATGATTGAAAAATATACTTTGAAGCTTTATGTTTCGTAAACGAGGCTTAAAAATGAAAAAAACGAAAATAATAAATATGGATAACAGCAATTCCCATATTTTGGAAGGTATGTATTTTTTTACAAAATATCATTGAAATCTCAATTTTCATTATTAATTCAATTAACGAAAAATAGCGAGAAAAATATATTCGGAAAATAGCAAGAATTCATGTTTCTTATAAAGC
Source organism: Druceiella hillmani (assembly GCA_039881145.1). Taxonomy (NCBI): domain Eukaryota; kingdom Metazoa; phylum Arthropoda; class Insecta; order Lepidoptera; family Hepialidae; genus Druceiella; species Druceiella hillmani. The sequence goes on from JAYKKI010000007.1 coordinate 19,611,768, forward strand.
GATAAGTTTCGAAATTAAAAATTTAATTTGACCTTTAATAACGTGATGTAACAATGTTTAATCTTTTAAATTAGAATGGATAACAAATAAGAAATATGAATACCCCGCAACTGTCAGCTGTTAAAACATGGATTAACATGGTAATTAATTGTATAAATGAAAACGAATTAATTATGCGATACCAGTGTAGTTTATCATTATACATTTTTGAATTTTCTTGAATAAATGACTATGCATAAATTAATATGGATTCCTCTTCGATAAGTGCTGTAAAAATCTGGAAATTTATTAAAATTTATTCAGTTACATTTAAAAAAGTAGTATTTAAACAAGGAGTAATATTTTACCGGTATTAAAACCCCTATATGATTATAGTGGTTTTAAAACTGGTCAAATAGTTAATCGTCTAAAAAGAATATTTGTGAATCGAATTGCATTAACGCCTTTATTCTTGTTTACAATATTACTTTTAACACTTAAAATATGTTATCGTTCCCAATCAAAATAAATACTGCTTGTCGGCTTGCTGAGTATCCTGCTGGTGCTCTACGCTTTCTCCTATTGAAAAATGAGCTATTTCAAGAAAATTGGGGTTAAACATGCGGCAACTTTACCATTCGTGGGTAATTTGGGTGCGACAATCATTGGCCGTCAGCATCATTTGGTGAGTCTTAAGGAAATATATGACGGCAATTCTAATGAAAGGTGAGTAATTATTGGCGAGTTTTCTGTATGTTTAATTTAAACAATACTCTTGTGAAAATATTGGGCAAATAAAATGTACGCTATGTTGATCTTCGTGATAACAAACAAAAAACTAAATGAATGCAAAATTTTATAATTTTAAAATAGACCAACAATCTCAATTTGACATTTATAATATAAGGCTATGACTAAAAACCATCGAATTCTAATTATCAAAGGAGGACTTAGTGTGGAGACTTTTGAACTCGGAAAGTTTTTAAAGTAAAGTAAAGCTTCTTACACGAACCAGAAATTTCCAAATTCAGAATAGAAATTACGCATTTAAAACAGTTTATGTATGCTTTTTAAATTTAGACTTTATTTTAATTTCACATGAAGAAACTTCATGGAACTTAACGGTTACTTTAAATCACTTTATTTTTCAGCTACCATAATGCTGAAAAATCAATTTATTTTGTAATACAAAAAGTCCTCATAATACAATAAGCATATTTGAGAAACAATATAAAATATGTCGTAAATCCACGGAGTCATGCTCGGTGATATGTTTAAATTTGATACAATTTTATGAGAACGAAATAAATTGAATTCCATTGCAAAGAGTCCTAAAATTTGTGCAGATGTACGAAGGGAATGTCAGCATTTATTAGTTACAGTTTTCTAACCTGCAAGGTAGAAATAAGCGAAATATAGTTCTGTAAGCCTAAATAAATATTTTATATAAATAAAAAATTTCATATGAAATGCTTTACGTCTGACTGCACTATTAATTTGTCAAAATATCTAACTCATCCTTGACGTATTTTTCTTTTTTTTCTTTTATGTGTATGTTAAATCCTAGCTTTGTTCCATGTGTGAAAATGTTTAAGTCAACTGGAAACTAACCGGAGGTTTTGAAGTCAGTCAGGGCAAAAATTGTGAATTTTTTGGAATTTCTGTCTCAAGAACTACCAAAACTATATTTGTGGAATGCAATATGGTGTTTATTGTTTACTTACAAACGTAAACTTCTACCCTGGTTCATTACATATTTAGAGGTCATTATATATTTTCAAAAGTAGTTCGAATGATTTGTTTAAAAATCGTTAGGTACGTGCACGACTAATGAGAAATTTCCTGCTTGCTACAATATACTTAGGTAAAATGTGTACAATAATTGGGAAATTATTTTAGAGAGATCTACAGAGCTGATAAAAAAGGAAAATCTTTTTATCTCAAAATTTGTTTATTGAACGAAATAATTTCTTAGAAGTATGGTTAATTTGCAGGTACACTAACTGTCTCTCTTTTTTTCAGTCAACTATAAAGATAAAGATAGAAGGAAGGCAAGATTAGCATTAAGAAAAAAACTAAAAAATTTACAAAATCAAACTTAGGTTTAACAAGTTCACAACTTCAAAAAATTGACTTCACAGGAGGCAGTGGCTAATTTAGAAAAAAATTCAATAAATATGCTTTAGCCTATAACTCAACGCATAATAGGTAGGTCTTTGAATTAGGTTTTAAGATAAGATAATTTAAACATGGTGAGCCATAAAATATGCTGAAAAAAGCCCAAGTTAGGGAACACGAATCTTTTACTATTTGAGATACAATTGAATTTTAAAAAATGGAACAATATTTATAGGGCAAAATTATGACGGATTTTGATGCTAAGGTCACAATAACAGTATGCACTTCACCGTGATCAGGATATAATATATCTATATAATAAACTAGAAGAATTAAGAGTGCTTAGAAAAGAGGGACGTTTGTTAAATCGATTAGTTTTCTTGAGGCTCCCAACCAAAATATTAAAGGTCAGGACGCTTAGACAGTTAACAATTGATACAGGTATCTACTGTCAGTAGTCTAAGTAAAATATATGAGCAAAAAACTTTCTTCGCAATAATTCTAAAGTAAAATTAGTTACACAAAAGTACACAATTCATAAGTTATAAATTATTTAAAAATATCTAGATTTTCATACTTTGGCTCAGACTAATCGAGCTAAGGTCGAAATCATGCAACTGATAGTTATGATACTTTTTGGAAACATGTATGTAAAAATACAGTTTAATAGTGTGGCTATGAAATAGGTTTTAGTTCTCCACCAAAAACAAAGAATATATTTTAAAATTTTAATTACGTCTCGTAGAAAAGATAATTCCAAAAAAATGTGTAATAATTTCCAAGGTCCACTGTGTAAAAAGCCTAATAAAGAGGACAAATATTAAGTTTAGTGGTAAATAAAATTATTAAAGAATCAAAAAAACATTTAAAGGAACATATTAAAAAATTAAATTTTTTGCAAAATCATTGAAAAATGTAAAAATATTTGAAAAATTAAAAAAAGTCTGATTAATTTTTGAAAGAAGTTTTAGCTGCTGACGGTAAAACTAGAATCCGTAGAAGACTTCTGGCGATTGAAAAGAGAAAGTCGAATAAGAGAGAAAACTTATGTATATTTTATGTATACTAGTAAAAGTTTATTGAATATATTTGGCGTTTTGTAGAAATTCATTATTCACAATTAAATGAAACTACGTGATGTAGTATTATTTCTACTTTCTTTAAGTTCTTTACCATGATCTAGGTTTCGTTGTATTACAACATCTTCAGGTGGTCATCTTTGCTAATAGCCCACCTGAAGATGTTGTAATACAACGAAACCTGGGTCGTGGCAAATAAATTAAAGAAAGTAGAAATAATACTACATCACGTAGTTTAATTTAATTGTGAGTAAAAGTTTAACTAATATTCCTAGTAATTGTTGATCGTATATACCGACATCGTTAAAATGTGAGAAGAAAAAACCAATACTTGAAGCAGAGCTGCCAGAATATCAAAATATACAATGTAATGTATTGATACAGTCTAGAGCCGAATCGAGAAACTTAAATGTTATTTATAACTGAACATGTATAGCCGTATAAATCAAATGTATTTACCAGAAGCTCATATTAATCTAAGCTTAATTTTTTTAGTATTTTATTTTTGGATATCTTAGTGCTAATATCGTCTTTCTGCCTTCTTTATCTTTATGGTTAATTAGAAACGAGAAAAAGTTCCTGTAGCTACAAGTTATGCATGCAATTAAAATAATTTTTTTCGTTATATTTAAACTAATAGGTCGTGACCACTTTTAAAACTAAAGCATTAAACCTTAATACTTCATGAGGCAAATACGTTCTTTTCATTTATAAAGAAAAAGTATCCATTTTTAAGAAAGTTGAATATATGAGTAGTAATAGCAGTTATAATGTCTATAAATGCTTTGAGAAATTTATTTTGCTAATGAAAAGATATATTTTAACAAGTATTGACAAGGGTATATTTGTTGAAATAGGCGTTCAGTAGATAGAAGGAACAATGTAACAACCATAATGTATATTTATTTTATGTATCGTTGAATCCTTCCACATCATTATGTATAGAAGTGCTTCTTATACCATGCTTCAACTATAGCTTTTCATTATTTTCTTATAAAATCATAAAGCTACAGACCTGAATTCTATTTATATTTTATCGTTTAGATAATATGTGTGGAACAGATTGATGATACTGTTTAATCAAACAACTTTCCTATCAACACCAACTACAACCGCGAACAATTGGGGTTCAATTTGGGGACCTTAGTTCTGTTGAAATTAATGAAGGTTTAAATCTATTATTTATGTGTCTGTACAGAGAACTAAAGCATCTTATCGACATGACGTCAGGTAACTAATTAATAGAAGTCTGCTAATTAAAGACTTAATTTAATCAATAATTATTATTCTATTCGTTAAAATAATAAATATAGACGTACCATGTTTGTATTTCCGTAATAAAACAAGGAACCCTTACAATTAATATCCATCTCTCTATCATAATCTTACAGTTTTAAACGTACATGAATTAAAATGTTAGAAGTAGATTTTTAGTACGGAAATCTCTATTAACATACATCAAAATATTTTAAAAAAATTTGGATAAACTCCAGAAGAGTTCTAATGGGTTATTTCGATAGTTTGCAAAAATATGATACTTTTTTGGAAAATCGGAAAAATAAGTAGTACCGATTAATTTTTAAATTTGAATTAGTTTTCATATATGTTTAAGTTCATTTTTTTGTTTTAGAAATCAGCCTTAACTTTCAAAAGATAGCTATGTCAGTTTAAATATCACCTTCTATTACTACAGAAGATGTCGATCTAAATGTTCCAGACCCATATTAATATAAATTGTTTTTTCATGTTTTATTGACTTTACAGAAGTTTAATTAATTTCGCTTAATTTTAAACTCCTTACCGGGAAAATTATTCCTTTGAAAGATGATGTTGTAGAAATGGAAAGAAAAAAACATGTAAGTTCAGAATGTACATTTATATACCTCTGGGCAAACAGTTTATTCATGTTTTTATTTATAATAGATTACTATTACCAACTCTGTAAATATTAATTATTAATCTTAATGTTTATTATATTTATTTAATTTAAAACCTTTAATATGTTTTCATGTTGACTTAATTTGATTTCACTTTTGAATTAAGAAACTGTACTTGGTTAAGCCAATTGGTTGTAAAAGAATCAAACCATTTAAACTTTTCTTTTTTATTATTCAAACATATTAAACTTTTATTTTAAAAATTTGAAAATTTACCAGTATCGTAAAATTTTTTAAATCTTCTCAAGTGTTTAAAAAAATTACTTATTTGCATTGTTGTAATTTGGACACTGCGTCTGCAGTATTAAAAAGAATTTATAACCCATATCTTAAAAATAATTTAATGTGCATTTGTGAAATAATGACCTTTTAAATATTTTATTCCTTTATTGAAAAAATTCAAAACACGACTTATAAAGTGAAAAAAATCAATGATAATTTGATGTTCTGATTCATCATACAAAATAATATTATTTAATATTATCGATCAGTCTACTACTGGACTAGTTCCTTATGGATAAACAACTACGAAATATTTTGTCCACATAATATAACAGAGGCACTAATTGTGTAGCCAATCTACATGCCTTTTCAGTTAATGCCATTCACTAGTAATATTGTCGAAGTTTTTTTCTTTTTTTTATTTCTAAAGTAGATGACAAACAGAGCAATAAATTTTCAAAATAATGTGAAATTCCCTATGTGAAATTCCATCTCTATCTTAAAAATATATTCGCTGTGTATATCTCGACGATAGATATACGCGGTTTTAATTTTTAGAATAAATATCTAAAATAAATCCCATTTTTGGCTTGAGATGAAATTAATTTTAAAGACGCAAAAGCTATGGTCTGATTTGATTCTATATAAGTGTATCGACTAATGTAAGATACATTACACTTAAGAAAAATAAGTCTGCCCATATGTCTTTAATTTATCAAGGCAAATGGATCGAAATAATTTTGCATCAAAGTACTTATTAAATATAGCACCACATTAAAAAATATTTTAACGAAGTGTTTACTTTCTGACAAAGAATAAAAATATAATACTGAACATTATTATCATAAATACCTTTCACCTACTGACAGATTTATTCATGCTACGAGGTCTATGACAGGTACCTTCTGACAAAATAACAGTAATATCCAGAAAAACTTTAAAAATGAAGTGTCTAGTTTCACGACACAAGGAAAAAAAACGTGGGAAAATAATTTTCAAAAAATTATTTTCGCATAAAATTATTACTCGCTTTGTTTATGTCTTTTGGCTTTCAGCAACTATCTCATTAACTAAAACTAAGCCAGTGCAAGAAATCTTCGCAAATATACACAAAACTGTTAAGGAAACAGTTCCACCTCTACCAAAAAAAACTTCAACATGAAAATCAATGTTAAATATTACACCATATTTTGCAACTGTTGTAGAATAATGAACGCTGCTAAAAGCTAAAAGACATAAAACAAAGCAAGTAAAAATATAACGAACAAAAATTATCAATTATTTAAAAAAAGAATGTTAATTTACAAATCTGTTAAAAGAAGACAATGAGATCGTGGATGCTCGTTCAGAATTTTACGCCCGATCATACAGTAATGTGGAATCTACGAAGACAAAGAGGTAGTACTTAAATTTACGGTCAACGAAATAAATAAGAATATAAACTCTCTTAATTTGATGAAAAGTCTATGTGAAGACGTGATCACAAATTACATTTTAAAATCATTATTAAGACTTACTATAGTAGATTTAAAGAAATATTCAAAATAATCTTATTATACGAAAATATTTAATTTGAATGGCAGATTCATAAATCCATTATATAAGAAAGATGATCTAGAAAATATTGAAAATTACAGGTACCTACATTAATTTATTTCAAATTAAAAACAAAATATTGACATAAATGGATTTTGCATATCGAAAAATATCAACATTAGAAATTAACCAACCAAGAAATTAAGTTGATTTTAAATAAAAAGTACTCTGCGACTGACGGTATATTTTCTCGACGTTATTTTTATGAAAAAATATTTAGAATATTATAAATAATTTTATATTATATTTGTCGATAGGTTCAATGAATTTGATATATACGGTTTTCTGGAAAACTTAAATGATCAAGTAGTATCAAAAAATGTATTAATATTCTTTCTTTAATAAATAAAACAGATAAATTTGTTAGAAAAGTGAAGAGAGAAAGAACACCTTTGAAAATTAAATGCAGTATGAGATAAGGTGATCCAAAGTTTGATAATTTATTCACAGACTCACTAAATAATATTTTCCGCATCTTGAGTTAAAATTTCGTGGGATTAAAAGCAAATGGAGAGTGCTTGATCCACTTACGTTTTTCTGATGATTTTGTACTACTGTGTAACAACCATACTGTATGTTACAATCTTTTGAAAAAGAAAGCAGAAAATATGAATTGGAAATAAACACAAACAAAACATGGGTAATGACAGAGAGAATTAATACTGATAATTATGGAATTAAATAGTTTGATTATGTTGAAAACTACAAGTATTTAGGATGGCAAATACCATTTATAATGGAACACTTACCAAATTAGAAAAAAATGATTAAAATGGCGTGAACAAGGTAGTGGATATTAAAACACATATTTAAGTCCAAATTACCGACTTCTCGAGCAAGTGAAAGCTGGGCTCTGACCAAGGAAATAATCCAAAAACTGCAGAGATTCCTCATGGCAGTTAAGAAGAGTAGTTTCTTAGAGGAACTTAGTTTGTAAAACAGAGTAAGAAATATTGACTTATAGCAATGTGCGGAGCTCAAGGATGGAAAAGATTTGCTTGTAATTTAAAATGATACTGGACGGATCATATATCACGCGTTACATGTGGTCGCTGGAACGAGCGTGTTCTGAACTGGAACTCGTCCCTATGCCCCCCCCCCTAATCGCAGTTTAAGTGAAAATATCGGTATAAGTCAATATGGTACAGGACCATGCACACGCGAGATAGCATGGACTATGCACACGCGAGATAGCATGCTACAGCAAACAGCATGCCAGAGAGGCTTTCTCCCAACACTGAGTGCCCGAATAATTTAAATGTAAAATTACTTTAATTATTAAAATTATTGCATATTTTTAGTTTACTGAAATATTATGTAAATAATGGTTGTAAATTATTATGTAGTAAAATGAAAATGCTATCATGTAATTCGACTAATGTATTTTAATATTGTTATCTCTCCATTGGTGAATGTAAATCAATTTTTATTTTTTTTTACCATTGTGTGACATTATATTTTATTACTTCCTGAATGACAACAGTTTATTCGGAAATTTAATAAACCCAACATTCAAGGAAAAATATCTTATTAGTTAGTTCTTTATGACTTCCATATAATTAAAATTTAAGTAGATTTATAACTCTCAGAGGGAAATTAATTACACGTGAATCACGAAGACAATATCCGCTTCCGTTCACTTCTCTCGAAATTACATCCCCATCAAATGAGACATTTACTATTATTTTATGAGAATATTTCTCGTAATTAATTGCAGATATCACTATCGGTTATCAGTACTAATGGTAAATAACTCATAGCATAACTTAAAACAAAACATTACAAACACGTTTTAATAAAGCTTCACTGTGATTCAAAGCATCCCAAAAATTTTAAAACTATATTCTTACTATGAAATAAAGCGATTGATATTTTCTTCTCAGCCTCTCATTTGTGCATAAAATGAGGAGAATAGCTGTTTCCATTCCATTATGTTATTCTTTTTCCCATTTTTAATATGCAGATTAAATTTTTTTTAATAAATAAAATGGTAATAATTAAATAAATACGGCATTGGTCAAATGTAGACATAATATCACTAAAAACGTTAAAACCATTTTAAGTTCGAATTTGAAAATCGTGAACTATATTAACCCTGTGGATATCCTGCCATAATAATCATGAAGATTAACCATGAATTAACCATTGTAACTGACAAGAGGTCGAAAAATAGGTCAACATCTGTATTAAAATTAATTAATACCATTATAACAATAATGTTACTCGGTGATGTAAAAATATAATTTGCAGGTTCGTTGGTATATACGAGTTTACGAATCCAGTTGTTATCCTGCGAGACCTAGAATTGATAAAAACCATCGGCGTTAAGGAATATGAGAACTTTATCAATCACAGATTCACCGTAGATGAGAGTATCGACACGTTATTTGAAATAATGCTTGTGATATTAAGAGGTTAGTTTTATAAATCCCTAATCTAAAGTTAGTTTTATAATCTCCTAAACTGAGCGTCTGTGATTCCAAAAGAGTGAAAAAAAAAACTTTTTACCAAAATACACAAATTTAAATGAAATTATTTTCAATTTGTGAATGGTGTACTTTACATACATTGCTACTATTCATTCCTTCTGCAAATCTTAATTGAAAAATAACATTTATTAGTCTGTTTTGCTCAGAAAATTTAAACCCTATATGAACTGTGTTTTCACTAATACTGCATAGTCGTTAAAATATGGGCATATACTTAGAACGTGTAACTGTAATTTACTGAATCCTTAAGAATTGTATTCCAATTTCTATTTATACACAGTCCGAGTCAGAATCAAATTAAAATTTGGACCGTTAGAATTTTATCTATGTAAAATTATAGACGCAGTTTATAATTTATTTTTCTTAGATTTGATTAATTTAAGAAAAATCAAACTAATTAAATATACTAATTAATAACCTAATTATAACAACATGCAACTATTTCAGGGGAAAAATGGGGTCAGATGCTTTCCACCCTGAGTCCGGCATTTACCAGCTCTAAAATAAAGAAAATGTTTTCTTTAGTAACTGAATGTACTGACAACGTCGCTGTTAGTTCAACCAAGGAAATGGCCAGTAAAAATGGTGAGTTAGATTGTAAGCAAAATCGATCTAATTGTTTAGCAAGTTGTAAAAGCTATACTTAGATATCCTATTTAAAATCTGTAATGAATGAACTATTTAAAATCTGTACAGAATGAAAACTTTTTAGAATACAACAACATAATTTTTTTACAATTAACCGATATCACTGTCTGCGAAAAAATGTTAGACGAAAAAGTTTATCATAAGATTTAAAATGGCAAGATTTAAGAGTAAAAAACTTCCTATTCGCATTATTCTTGCTCTTCTCTTAGCATATATTTTCGTTAAATGGCTTTTATATTTAACTGTAAAATAATATTAGGTTTAAGGTTTAATGTTGCATGAAAAATAAAAACTTCAAATACCTTCCTAATACTGAGAAAATTTTCCTTCGGAGGACTGTGAAATCGTTATATCCAAAGTTTAATTTTGTGGAAATTAATAATACCACTTACTCTTAATATATCAGTTTTTTTTAAATATTCTGGCTGTTCACAAAACCGTAGGGCAGCTTTTTATTAATTATTTTAATCTATGTAAAATTCTTCAAGTATGATACGAGAGGAAACCATGAAAGTTATAATATGAAAAGTGCCAAACAACTACCAAGTTCGTAATTTAGTTAATATTTTTCCAAATAGTCTGAGTAGTTCTTTATGTTGGATTTTATTAGATGGAAACACTCAGATAGCTAGTCGTCCTTTTCTATTTTGGATATTTTTTCTACGTTATTTTCAAAGACAGTAACCACTTCTTCCCCGTCGGGGAATTGTATTCTATAAAGGCGTAAAGTTTTCAGCACCTAAATGTTCATGTTGAATGTTTTTAATCCATTTATAACATCCTATGCGGTCGTTATATTCTGTTAAAGAGGTTATAAAAATACCATAATTCAGTCATTGTACTACATTTTTTCGCACGGCGATATTAAGTTTAAGATTCTCGTCGTAAAATATATCACCCACGTGGCCCTGGAAAATTTAATATAATTAAACAGGTTATTGGCCCTAGATTACAATTCGCTCGATGATTAAATGGTTATAAGTAGTGCTGGAAAATGTTGTAGTTACAATACTGTCAAGAAATTAACTTAAAAATGTATTTATCAAACTATTGGAAGATTGATAAATACCTTTTTTAATTTACGTAGAATTAAAACGGTAAAACATCTTTTTGACATTTATTGAAAGGATAATTAACCGTGAATTATTCCACATAGAGACTCGCCATCAAAACTTATCTCCAACACGTGGAACTGTGAGATTGTTTTGTGAGCGCTGATTCCGTAGACCTATTCAAGATTTAAAGACCAAATTGATAATTGTTTTACTAACTGATCCAACGGACTAGGTACATATATTATATATACAAACCGCAAGTTACGTGTAGAACAACCTAATAGGTTCTTTCCATAACCAGGGCTGAAATGACAAGTAAGTTTTTTCCTGGGTTTATGGACAATAACTTTTGTGTATTTTAGTAGAATAACAGCCTCAGCGCATAAGCTCGGATTTACAGTAGATGGCGAGTGGCATGGAACAATTATTATCTGTAGTTTACCCGACTGGTACTAATCTATGACAATAGTGATTGAATATTACGGTATAAAATATATGCTGAAGCGATCAGGACAAAGATATTGCAAGACGTCAGAACAAACGAAAATGGCATAAAATCTTTTGTAACTAATCAAAATTGCTAAGGAAAATTACCGAAAAAAATTCTCAAGAAGGTCCTTGTTGTTTTAATTTAAAAAAAGATTTGATTATGTAAGGGCTAAATACGTGCTAGAGAAAAAAGCGGCGAAAGGGTTTTGTAGTCAAGAAAGCTTAATTTATTTTTCAGCGTTTACAGTCTTGACAAACGATACTCTTTGTTGTGTAACCTTGTATATACACTCTAATACTTTTACGCAAATAATCAAATGTAAATACGTCCTGTATAAAGAAGGGAATTATGATCGCAACTCGGCTGCAGGAATGTCATATATCAAAACAATAAAAGTGGCAAACAATATACCTTTGTAAGTAAAAGTTTCTGGTTATTTCATATTCGATGTCCACAACAAGAGCTGACTCTAAATTCTGGTACGTACACTTCTCTTCTAAGCGAAATTGTATATAATCAATCAATCAAATTACTATTAAAACTCCTTTATAAAATACATTCAAATGACTTCAAATAACCACTAGATAAAAAGCGTATCGAAAAGTATATATTAATGAAAATACGAGTAATTAAATTGTATTTCTATGGTACAGTATCGTTTCCGAAGATATATAAATTTGCAGAATAATGCTATTGCTAAAGATTTTAGGCATCTATGCCAAGTCGACGATTCTCTTCCCTCTCACTTGTATGTTATCTACACACAACCAACACATGAATATTTTATTTATCGTGCACTTATAACCATGGTGAAATTAATTTCTAACCCTGGCAAAATTCATAGAACCACTTGTTCCAAATAAAAAAGAAATATTTGAATTGTTTGATGAATTCCGAGAATATGAGATAACGTATAAAAATAGAGTCGAATTGCAAATCTCCTCATTTTTTGAAGTCGTTTAAAAATGATACAGATTCATGATATTCAGTTCGAGACCAGTAACAAAAAGCAGAGTTGCAATCTTCTTAGAATCCAAGGTACAAGCAACTGCTTACTGGTGAACTTGAGAGATTCCAAGTATAAGATGTCTATATTCCTCACTTCCGAGAGCTCAGTAATACGTCATAGTCAATGAACATTACCATAGACTATGAGTGAAATATCTAAAACAATTGAAGAGTTTGAAACTTTATCTGGCTTCATATCTTTGAACCGCCAATGGGCAATAAAGTTAGCTGACATATAGAGGTGAAAAATTCCGAACAAAAGAGAATTAGAATTCCATAATCTAAAAAAAATTGACATTGATGAAGAGGCCTTATAATGTTAAATCAACTGAGTGCAAATGGGTTTTCTGCATCAAGGATGAGCAAGTAAGTCCACGTTATGAATTCCAGCTTTGCAGAAAATAAAAGGCACAGCCCATTGGTATTTTTTCAAATACAAATATTTTTCATCTCACAACCAAGTATATTTCTATTAGCTTACTGTTGTTCTTCCAAAATCAAAATCACATTTATCAGTTTATCTTCACTACCGCTTTCTGATATGGCGATTTAAAGGAGGGCATATAAATGACACCACCCAAAGGACTTAAATGTAAACCAGATATAATAGCATGTAAATTGAATAAATCCTTATATGGATTAAGACAAGCACCTAGGTGCCAGAATACGAAATTTTATTCAGTTTCAAACAAGTTCGGCTTTACCAGAAGCAACATTGATCAACATAGTAATACTTTTACATCTGTAAAAGTATTAAAATTTTTAGTAAAGCTGTTTTTGTTCATAACTTTGACTTACATCACTCTCAGAGTCGGGTGGTGGGAAGGTATACATTTTTCAACAAAATAAAATTCCATCCACAAAAGTAAAACATATTTGAATCCGTATAAATTGCCCTTTTAATTAATATCGCATTAAAACAAAATTAAAATAAAAACTATATTTGATTATTTTATTTGCCCACTTTAAAATATATATAATACTTTGAGTGTTAACCTTGAGATCAATGTCGAGCACAAATTTCAATTTAATATTTCGTATTTATTTGCGTACGAAAACAATTACTGATATCGTTAAAACAGCTCTCATATTACTAAAAAAAGAATAAAAATTTCATATGTCATTAAATTGAATCGTACAAAAGTATCATACGACCATTTGTATATTATCCTTAAAATTCACGTAAAATTAAACACCAAAGTTGAACCAGTTTCTTTAATTTTAAGTCAGTACGGAAGACGAAAAAAAAGTTGTTTATAATCTACCATTTATCTATAAACCTACGCTTCGCATTATCGCTAATCATCTTTCGCAGCTTTATAAAGCATGGTTGCAGCGCAGCATGTATGCTTCCGCCCCATCTCTCCGGGTTCCAGACCAAAGAGCGTGCTTTTTTGGGTATTTGTGTAAATTTAAGTCAAACATTACGGCCGTCAACTATCTAAAATAATTCATATCCAATAACAGTTTATTTTTTTTGTTCATTCGAAACAGAATGTATTTGTTTGAATTTAAATCAAACACCATCACCTGGCACCAATATTATAAAATCGCCTCTACACAGTAACAGCTCACTATTTTAAAATGAAATTGCATGATAGAATGTAGCGCACAACGTCGAAATAAAATTTAGTCTTCTGACCAGACAGTACAGTGTCACCATTGCATAGGCAGAAAATATCGAGCATTAAAAAAGAGAAGGTTGTTTGATTCAGTCGAGAATTTATTAGAAAATGCCCCAGCAAAAAAATAAAAATATTAATACTCGGCGACAAATACTGATTACCGTACATAAATATCAGTTACTTTCTATAGAGTTTAGTACAAACAATTCAATTGATAGCAGCCATTGCACCTTGCTAATAAACCTGATAGCACCTTGCCATCGTCGGTAAGAAAACATATCTTTGTGTCATAGAACACATCTCTACAGAATGCAAATAACTTCAAGCACAAACTTGAAAAGAGGTTATGAGGTCACTATTCGAATATGCATAAGTCAAATTTGATAGAATTTACGGGCGCAAGGACGATGAATCAAACTATATTACTCAACAGGGATCACGATATAATTTGCCTACATGAAACCAATTTTAATGAAAGCTTGTTTGACGCTGAGTACCTCGACTCCTTTATTTAGTATTTCGAAGGAACTGGTACTTCTTCAAGCACTAACAAAGATGAGGACGGGAGAGTAGCGATTGCTGAGAAGAATCATTTCTCAGTGAACCGTTTCACTGCTTTGGAGAGTAACGTTAAATATATTTGGCTTAGTATTAATGTTTTCGATGATGGAAATTTTTATTTTCTACCATTAGAATCAGATTTAGTTAAGTTAAAATAATTTTAATATAATTATCAAAGAAGAAAATAAAATGGAAAAAAGCATCTACGATTTTTTCTGTATGGGGTATATTAATACACCTAATATCCATTGGACCAGGCACCTTAACCCTATTTGTATGTTACCTTCTCCAACACGAGATTCTAAATCTAACCTCTTATTAGAATCATATCTCTATGCAACCTTGCACAGTTCAACAATATATCAAACAAAAATAATACATTTGTTGATCTTGCTTCACTCACGCTTTTTTGTATATGTTTGTATGGGGTAACTTCATTGAGCCGTTTCAATTTACATATTCAATTTTCAGACCTATCATCTATGTTCATTAAATTTATTAATTACATGAGACCCAATTTTATTAATTAATGCGTCTTCGATGTAATTCTCTGATGGATCCTAACATTAATATAACTATTCATTTATTTTATGATAAATTAAATGAGGTAATCAACAAAACATCCATACAAAAAGTACACGATCAAGCAACTATGTCTTTTAGTATAACCTTGCCTTGACACACTTTTAAAGAAGAAATTTAAGTATTTAAAACGGTAAAAAAGTTATGGTAATTCCTTTGATTATGATTCATTAGACTTACTATGAGCCAGATGCAAGAAACTCTGGATTAAGTATTCTAATATGTATGTAATATGTATGTTCAGGAATTAATTAAGCACGACATAAAACATTTTTGTAGATACGTAAATAATAAAAAAACAAACTCAATTCCAGTAACTATGTTGCTTCAAATGTTAAAAAAAAGTTTTGTAAAATATTTTCCGACTACTTCAGTTCTGTCTTTGAAAACCAAGCAGATTCTAGAAACCATACATCAAATATTCCCATTCATTTCAACTGTTTCAGTGACATTAATATTAGCAGATATATAAAAACGAATTTTTAGCGTGCGCCTCCAACACCGCATATCTAGAGCATCGATTTTGCGACTGTCTTTTAGTCTGAGGGTTCAGGTTTCTGCTCTGGATAAAATAATTGGACAATTCATTTTTTCCAATAAAAATTGGTAAAACGAGTTATTTCATAAGTCAAACTTTGCTATTTTATTTTATTTTTTGATTTATTTGATTATTAGTCTAATTTTCCAAATTTTATCCAGCTTTAAAAGATATATTCCGATATTTTCTTTGCACCCTCTACGACTGGACACAGACGAACCAAAGTAAATATAACTTTGTACCACACCACAGTTGATTATGTTAGACGGGTTTATTGTCATATGCCCTGTCCTCTCAACTATCATAATTTTCATCTTTTATCTATTAATAACGAATCTAAAGTTGAGACTGTCGTTTCTAGATGATGTAGCAGGCTGTGATGACCTACTCAGCTTACATATTAGGTAGTAGTGGGGAGAGTATGCACCCGGCCGAATACCGATTTCTGTTTTAAAATTCTCAGTCAATTTCATGTATTTGGACAGATAAGGTTTATAAGGTGTTTCGGTGCGCCCATATTAGGAAGTATTTGTCAGAGTCTTTTCCATGTAACAGAATGAAAAACCATCCGGAAATCCATAAAACAGGTGAAAAGGTGGTATTAAACTATATGGTTTTTTTCGCATTGTAAGGATTTGTTCTCTCTTGTTTTAACAAAACTAGCTCATTCAGGTTAAATTTGTAGTAACAGACAAATATGAAGATAAGTGTTTAATATATGAAGAAGTAGTCAATTTGCGTTCCTCTTCACACATATTCCCGTTGTTCAAGGGGTGGTGACGGAGCATATGGTATCAGGTCTTGAGATTTCGTCAGAAAATCAAGATCTACAATAGTCTTTCCATACTTCAATTACCTATATAATTCTGTGACTGTCTCTTCTATCGACCCATCAGTTGCCTTTTATTTTAACTGATTTGTTATAAATCGCACTTTGTCAAATTGGTGTTCAGTTCCAAATCTTTCAGAGTGTTGTTCTGGATATACACAAATTTTAACTATGACTGCATTGCGATTTCTTTGAGAAGATGCTTGAACAGCCGTGTTTGTAAGTTGTTCTATGCTTACGCCCTTGGCTTTAAGGGATCTATGTTCGTAAACATGTTTCTATGTCTCAGATAACATCCAGTATGTGTTTATAATTGCTCACTTTTTAGACATACAACTCAAATATGTATCGGTTATGTTGTCTCCATACTACTACTCGAATGAGGGAATTCATAGATTATAAAAGTGGTTCTTGAATATTCGTTGCTATAGAGTTCCTCTTGATTAAGCATATAGATTCCATGTAAACTGAAATCAGAGATTCAATTTGTCAGCACTAGCTATACGGAGAAAGAGCGTTGATCTGTTTTAATAATACAAAATCATACATTTGCATGTTGATTACTCCTCTCGCCTCTCTCCCCCTGCTTAACTTCAACACCTTCTTCTGGTCCCGTAAACCTTCACTAACATAAATAACCATAAAAAATAGATATAAAAATTGGTGCTAACATAATTTATTTTCAGTCTGATTTTATATATTTTATGATGCCCTTTTTGCCCTTTTGAGTTTTTGAATAAATAAATAAATAAGTGGTTCCTGAGAAAAAACCGCTGTGCCAGATGGAAAGACGGACAAAACAGTAAACCTTACAAGGGTTGTTTTCCTACTGAGATTCGGAATTTTAAAAATATTATTTTATTATTGTTCAGCTACAACACGCTGATTTCAACAAGACAACATGCAATTACTTCTTCTGTCCATTACAAAATAAGTAAATGTACGTAATTAAAAAAAAAATATTTCTATCTACTCAAATTTAACGTGTCCAAATAAAAAAGCGTGGGAGTTATTCGGGGATTTTCTATACTAGTACTAAATCGATTAAACCATTAAACAAAAATATGAAATAAATAAAATCGTTGCCTGTTTTATTAAAAATATCGAAGGTTTCTCAATAGTCCACAGTTTATACGAACTTTAAAGCACAGATAGGAGACGTATTGAAGTAGTTTCTTTGCTTGCACAACGCATTTGGTAGAATGTAGTAGTAAATTGGTGTGAACACTCAGTGCGTAAATTAGGAGGTTATGTTAGACATGGAAGGTAATTGTTCTTTTAGTTTGCTATTTTCGAACTCCTCGCAGATGCGTGCTTTAATATCGTCTATCACATCAGCCTCGGGTTGAAAATGGAAGTCATAATGACTCGGGTAATTTTACAAATAGTAAACTTCTAATATAGCTTTTTAGAAAGTGAAGACCTTCCTGTAAATATGAAATTATTATACACACTTTTAAAAATTTTTTATTGTATTAAAATTTGTCGTTAAAATGACAATTCTCTCCATTGGTCAGTATACTGGTATGTACGTACATATAAGGACTGGCCGCAGGTCGCAATTCTTGACCGATCTACGTGACTATTTTTCTATTAATTGGTTATCTATCAGAATAAAAGCCTATCATTATCATGACGAATTGTCAAATAGTTTAGTTTTTATAAACAAATTTTCTACAAAAACGCCCTTTTTTCGTACTCAGCGACTACTCTCCGCCTACACTTTGTACCGATTTTCTACCTCTTCTCTTTGATCGCTGCAATTTTATTAATTTAAATATTTCTTACAATTTTAATATTATTAAAATTATTAAAATAAAAATACCGTGTATTTTTATGTAATAAACACTAAAAAACACAGATTTTGGCAAACATACATTTTTTGCCATGCAATGATTAACTAACACCTCGCATATTATTTTCTTTGTTCTTTCTTATTTTTATCAGTAAATTTACATTTAAAACCTGCGTAAAATCTATAATACTACATTAAATTACGCTGCGTATAAAAAAATGGAAATTTTGAAAATTTTATTGGTCATTTTTTAATAAAAAACTCAAAAAAATTAAATCACTAATCAATAAACACCATAATTTAAAAGAAAAATAATAATTTTTTTTTAATTTAAGACGTTGTATGGAGTTTCATACTTTTTTACGAAATTCATTGTTGTGTCTCTACGTGAAAGTGATGTAAATTTGACCGCTTATAAATCATGAAATAATCATCCTACAACGTATACCAGGACAGTTTTGAGAATCATTTATCGTCTTTGAGATGCTTAATATATTTTATATTTACTTTATCAATTGCAAAATAGTTTTTTGAATGGATGCTATCCGTCTTTAATTATGAAGATCATAAGATCAAGTTCATTATGGCATTAAACGTTATTCCCTTTTCCTATTTATAAAAAACGTTATTCCCTTCGTAAAGTGTTATTAAATTCTTCAACAAATTACGGAATAAATATAGTTAAGTAAAGCTTTAGAGAACTGTGTCCAATGTAAATATTGATTCGTTACAGTAGTATACCATCGAAGTTTCAAAACTAAATAAATGGATATTTCAAAGTAACATAAACCAGTCAAACAGGATGTGAAGAACCAATTTATATATAGATTATAGATATAGGTATTTATGTATAGAGTCTAGACCAATTTATATACTACATAACTTTAGGTAATGTTTATGTATTACATAAATAACACCTGAATTTATGTAGTTTTCAAAATTACGCTATATTTTTAGGAAATTAGTATAAATTTCTGCTTTTATTTTTTTTTACAAATCTTGTTAATTTCACCAGCAACTCATCTTGATCTGGACACAAAAGATTTGTTTACGAGGTACTCTAACGATGTGGTTGCTTCCTGCGCCTTCGGACTGCAATTGAACTTCATAAAAAAACAGGACAACTACTTCTACACATGTGGAAAGAAGGTTACTGTCATCAGTCCGACGCGAATGCTCAAATTCTTTGGATATTCGTATTTGCCAACGCTCATGAAGGTAAATTACAAATGTTAAGTGATACAGGAACATCTGTAAATTTTAGTAAATTAGTGTTTTAGTGATAACAACAAAGTTTACTGTGCAATATATTAAGTGCTATTTCGAAATTAATATGGATTACATTTTTGCCTATAATGGAACTCCTTTAGCAATGAGAATAATGTAAAATTTAGACGCTGATACTTAAATATCACAAGATATTAAGTAGATCTATTGCGTGATACAGAAGATTTATACCGATTTCTATCATTTTATATTGATATTCTTTGTATTGGCTCCCAGATCAATACGGAAGAAGATTGATTATTTTATATCGATAAACCTTGTATTGATACCCAGATTGTTACATAAAATTGTTACATAGAAATGTCAAAATTAGATTCATTACTTTAGCAAAGAATACTTTGATTATTTATTTAACTTATTACAAAATAGTTTTGCGAGCATGTATTTCATTAGTATTCACTGTCAGTTATACCATATTTTACAGTAAAATTCAAATAAAATGTGATACCATTAAGTGACGTGTTGCTGCTGTCATGGCCGCATACGCTTTTAAATCTAAAATTATATAACTGGTAAAATATAATGATTAATTAATGTGGCAATATTTTCTTCACCCCTTTATTTTTCAATAAATTTTGATTTATTATGACAAATATAATTATTCATATTTCATTATTTGTTTCTAAATTTATTTGTTAAAATTGTTTAAAATAAGAATAAATAGTAATAAAGGGAAAACAGGAATGTCATATGGACTACAGTAAAATATTGAGAACTAATAAAATTTGTCAAGTAGGAGTTGATGTCGTATTACGAGGCTTCCGTGCACACTTCGACACATGGAAACCTTTAAGGGTATATTTACCCATGTACCTTTCAGCGGCATATACTTTGAATAACACTTTTTTCGGGAATATTTTTTGTGGATGTTTTCAATATAAACTAAATATGCTGTCTACAGTTTACAATAAAGATTGAGATGTCTAGTAATTTTGTAAATTTATATAAGATAGTTTAAGAAATAAGTTAAATAAAATTATGAAAACAATTTTTTTTAACTATCTCTTTCACTTGATGCTCTGTATGACATATGAGATAAAAAATAACTTTATGACTTTATTTGCCCCCTTCTATTTTCTTCTTTTTTTAACTACTGAAATATATATAATTTTTGTGCTTTATTATTTCACCAAATTTAAAATTGCCACAACTAATGATTTCAAAAAAAAATTGTTGTGATATATGGATGAATACTTGAGTGATTTTATAAGGCGTTCGTTTGAAAAGCGTGGAATATCATATAAGATATATTTGGATGAGATTAAAGCATTAACACAAAGGAAAAAGTTAGGGGTATTTTAAACGAGCAAGAGCTGAAATGCTTAATGAAAGTCTGCCTAAGGATTGTTATTCATAGAAATATTATTGAACAAAAACGATAAGCAATATTCCTATGGAACTTAGTCAAACTTGCAATATATTACATAAAAATGTTGAGATCTATTGCACATAATTAATTGGTTGAATAGTAAGTTAAACAACTACTGTCACTGTCTACATCCAATAATTATTTTAATATATATTTTTCAGTGTTTCAACGTTAAAATGATTGATAAAAAAACCGGTACCTACTTTAAAGATCTGGTTCTATCTAATATGAAAGAACGCAACCAGAAAAACATCATGAGACCAGATATGATACACTTGCTGATGGAAGCCAAAAAAGGTACCCACCTTAAACCACATGAAATAGCTTAAATGATAAAATTAATTTCGACATCAACAATATCTGCGTTTCTTCGTACTAACACATGTCTGTATTATTTTATATATTATTTACTTCCTGAATACTTATATTAATTTCTTAACTTCTAACAGGCACTCTGAAGCACGAAACCAAATCTGTAGATAATGATGCTGGCTTCGCGATCGTTGAAGAGTCACACGTGGGAAAATTGCAACACAAAAAGGGTACTTTTCAAGTTCTTTTAAATAACTTAATTATCTTGCAGATTTTAATAGACTATATATTAAAAAATCAGCATTTTGTCAAAATACCAATTGTATTAAACCAACTTAACTCGTTACATTACAACGTAGTAATATACGTAATAATACATTACAACGTAATAATATAATCGTAGTTTAAATATTAAATCACAGCTTCAGTAAATTTGTAATCAGAAATACATTTTAACAGCAGTGATCTGGAAAACTATTATAATATGAGTAAACAGAAAAAATCAAAATAATTGAAATTATCCCATCACTCGAACATATAGTTTGGGCAGATGATGACTTAGTAGCGCAAGCTCTAATTTTCTTCGCGGCCGGCTTTGATACAGTATCTACTGCCATGTACTTCCTAGTCTACGAGCTGGCTCTCAATTTGGAAGTTCAAATGAAACTTCAAGTAGAGATCGATGAAATTTTTTAGGAAAATAATGGCGCATTCATTTACAACGATATTCAGAAGATGAAATATCTAGATATGGTTGTGTCAGGTATGTAGTTGTAATTTATAATCTATTTTATCGACTCTTGTTTGTATACCTGTTAGCATCGGCTAGTTGTTATTTAGTATAACCAATAATTATACTAATAGCAATGCTAGGAGGAGTGACCCAAATGTAATAAAAAACGGTATTTGTAATTTTGTCGATATATGAGCAAATTAAATTAAACAAGAAAATGAGGAGGAGCGTTGTGAAAGTTGTTATTAAATTCCTAAAGAGAGTTTTTAGCTAGAAAAAAAATCTACAAATGGTTTGGTGGAGATACTGAAGTAGTATACTGTTCAATGCAGTTGAGAAAAATTAAGATGGCAGAACCTCGACTATCAATGAGCATCAAGAAGTGATTTTTAAAACAAAAAAATACATAGAGTTAAAAATGTGTATGGTATAATTTTAAAAAATACATAGAGTTAAAAATGTGTATGGTATAATTTTAAAAAATACATAGAGTTAAAAATGTGTATGGTATAATTTTAAAAAACATTCTGAAGAAATTGAGAAATAAATTCCGAAATATCACAGAAAACTTTTAAAAATACTTTTGGCGTTGACCTAATCATGCCCCTTCGACGTTTTTAAAGTGTAACATTTATTAAGGAAACAAAAATTTTGGAAAAATATCAGTGGCATGTACAAATATGCCATCGATTTTCTCTACAATTCACGTAAGCTTTGTGAAAAATTGACTCATTTACCACACGAAATATCCATACAACAATGTATAAGGCGCTTCGTAGCTCCCCATTTGTTTGTTACCTATACATCTTTGCTCTCGACTCGTTTTTTCCTCAGTCGCCTTCGAGGCTCCAAAGAGAGAATATGCCACTTTGCATCGCAATAATTCCTGTTTATATTTTATTAGTTTAGTTATGTTATTTTATTATTGTTAATTTTTTTTATGAAGGAAGAAGTGTTTTATTTATTAATATACGTCGATATATTTGATTTATCAAGCGATTAAAAGTGGTTTCTTTAAATATGTTTATATAATTTATATTTATAATTTTATATTTATTCAATCCAATATATAAAGGACGAGTAAAATAATATTACCGAGAGCTGACACAGATATACGTAAAAGTCTAAACCCGGAAGATAACACCTAAAAAGTACAAAGTGTGTATAGTTACTTTTGAAAATATTTTAATTTCTTGTCTTATGTGAAAACAAACAAAAGTATACCCGTAAACTACAATTCCTCGTTGCTGATTTGTGAGTGCGAATCATTTAATACAAATTTTTGAGAACTCTCCAGTTCATTACAACCCAGTGCTGAATTGTAATTTCACAATGTTTTTGCGACAAAATGTTGCGACGTATCTTTTGCACAACAAATCATCAGTATATATGCTTTCGACTAAATTTTAAATATTAATTTCGTAATATTTTTACATTTAAATTTGAATTTCTTAATCTTTTTCATCCAAAATGGGAACATCTATTACTATCAACATAAATAATAACGATCTTAGTTTTCTACCAACTCAAGATCGTGACACCAAATGAAATTTAAAATTAAATGTCTAAAATACATAAAACAAAGTGGCAAGAAATTTCATTATACTCGTTCGTAATTAATAAAATTGTTCCTAATTATTATTTTATAGGAATGTATTTACTGAAATAAAAAAGAGGGAAAACGTCAGCTGAACACTATTTTTTGGCAGCGACTTAGCTCACGTGAATTTTTTTGTTCGTTCAGCTGTTAGCGACAGTGGTCAAAAAGTATAGTAGATTCTTAAAATAGCAATTTTTTTATTTTTAAACGCATTAGTGTTATATTGGTATATAAAATGAAAACGTACCACAGAATCTGTGCTAAACTCTAAATAATACAACATAAAACCTATCAGAAATTAATTATGCGGTTTTTAAGAGACATAACTGTAAAATTACAAGATGATACTTTTACTTTTGGAACTTCAAACTAATGAGAAACGAAAACTTTACGTTTATTTCTCCGGGGCACTTTATTCATAATAAAAAATTATCTTTGCTACTTTGTAATAAATACAGATTTAAAAAAGTATGGATCTATTATACGTATTTTAGATTATATTTTATTTAGCCAAAGTATAAATTACAAGACATCTTATTATCGTGGTGCGTTGGTATTTATGTATTCAAGGATATTTTTTGTAAATAGATCTGATTGTTTAATTCATTCGTATTTAAAATTACATGAGTGGAACGAAAAGATACCGCTCA
Organism: Druceiella hillmani; assembly: GCA_039881145.1. NCBI lineage: Eukaryota > Metazoa > Arthropoda > Insecta > Lepidoptera > Hepialidae > Druceiella > Druceiella hillmani. Next base: position 19,636,270 of record JAYKKI010000007.1, read on the forward strand.
CTTATATAAGTTATTTTGTGTAGCAATTGCAAAATACAAGCGATCATGGTTTATAATTCGAATGTAGTTTAAGCTATTTTTAAATTATTGTATTTTAAAGTAATGTCAAAAAAAATGCATCCCAAACTTTATTATTTAAAGGTGGAGTATGTGAATAGAAGCTGAATATGCGTTCAGACGGAGCAAAAAAAATTGAATGAATGTTAAAACATTACATATTTTCAGATTTCTTGTCATCTGTATCTAGTCATTCTCATTTACACGCCATTACCACGTCCATAGATTTATTTGATATTTCACCAAAGCTATACAAATGTATCCATAATAAAGTCTACGATTGGCGCATAATAACAGCAGTGCATTCCGTTATTGAAACCATAAGCGCGAATCTGATATATCATCTTTTTTGGCAATGTTAGTAAATATGGATTAACACTTATTTTTGTTGGCCTTGGGGTCTATCTGTCAAATCATTCATATGGTAAAAGTTATTCAGCGCTATTGGAAGCAGGAGCTATCACTGGACTAAAGTTTAAAAAAATTGTAGTTCTATGTAAAAAATAGATTTTGCGTAATCTACGCACGCTTCTCTGATAAGAACAAACAGCCTAAAGAGCAGCTTTTCATCAAAAACTATTCACAAGTATCTATCGCTATCTAATCAGCCATTATTATCGTTATGTATGATATTATTTGGCGATACAGCAGTACAAAAAAATTAATGTTAAAACGTTCTCAAACGTAAATTTTGTATTGATTTAACAAAATTGTGTTAAGATACAAATTATCTAAACCAAACTAAACTCTGTTAAAGATGAATATTTTACCATTGAGAAAAAATGCAATGCTAGAAATTAAATATTGTGGTGTTAGAATCATAATGGCTATAAAGTCAGATTTGATGAAGATATTTGCTCGAAAGTATCATATTATTCATGTAACTCAATTGATAATTGTACCTGTAATTTGTTTGAAAGAATTTGCGTCAATACATAAAGTAACTGTTGAGATAAAACCTAGTAATTTGTTACGATACAAAGTTATAAATTCAAAATCTCAACTCACAAGAAGACCCCACCACGCTGAACAAAATCACCCTTACTATGGATAATCATACGTGAAAGCAGAGGTGTTTGAGGAAGTAACCAATATACTTTTCTGAATAAACATTGTCTTGTGAATTGACACTGTCTTGTGAACAACGCAGAATAAATGATCAGGGGTAGACATTTAGTAACATATAGTAATGCTTATATATGCTATATAGTAACGCTTATATATGTATTTTTTCACGATCTTTGTTATGTTACAGAAAACGAGTAAAAGACATTCAAGAAACTCGAGAACCTGAAAAATAATATATCGAATTGCGGTTTGTTCTTTGATAAAGATTAGAATTCGTCGGAACCCCACCAGATGGCAAATATACAGAACGTATCACAGAAAATAAAGTGTTCTTCTTTTCTAGTCAATCTAGCTTTTCACGATGCTTATAAAAATATCTTTCATGGTAATTGGGACTCGTAATTGGCATCTAATATGCCGAGAATTCAATATAACTTGTAAAATTATTGCTCGGCATCTGCTTTCGTAAAGGTTTTTGTAATTAATGGTCTATGCATATATTGAAAATCACTTTTTGCATTTAATAATTAAATGTACTATTTTTTTATTTATCATATTATATTTTTTTTATTTTAGTAATATATTCCCAAGTATATATGAAATGGCGAAGTTATTTAATACTGATAACTGGAAAGATATTAAATAAATTAAATATATTTTGTTGTCAGGAAAAAAATGCCAAAATATTGTATTTCATATTTTAATGACAGTCTTACGAATTAGTGAAATTCGAATCATTAATAAGTTTTTCTGTTGTGAACCGTGATCACGAAATTTATATTATAGAGATTTGGAAGTTCATATACTTGGTTGTCTAATAGAGAATAATTTTAGTGATAGTTTGGAAGAAATGAAGGCTTTGCGCGTATTTACCAACAGTCAACTAGTAAATAACAGTAAATTATTTAACAGCTCTTTACTTGTAGATTAATATTGTAGGCTATTTTTACATAAAAAATTGCCAGAAATTTTATGTTGCCAGACATAAAAAGATTTATTTAATAAACAGTTATCAAATTTTTGTTGGTCAACCAAATGAAAATTAGATTAAAATAAATTATTTGACATTAAATTAATTTAGGCCAATATTTTTTTAAATTTGATATTTTTTTGTGAAATAAATCTCACTATAAAATAAATATCACTTATTTAATTTCTCCGCATAACAATTGGCTAAGAATTAATCGTATTTAGTAAATGTTAAATTTGCACCGAGGAAACTTAAAATAAGATATACTCAAAACATAGTGTTATAATATGCAAATAATTGAAAAAATAATTTTGTAGAATTTTATGGTTAAGTTATCTTTGAAAACAATAAATGGAAATACGTGTTGATATTATTATAACCTAGTATATTGGAATTGGGTCCTATGTTGTAAATGTTAGGAATTAAAAATGTAAACTTTGTGAAGTTAGAATGTTTAAAATCACTAATAAAATATTTTGTAATTTATGATTTTTGCTGAAAATGAGTATCAAAACTAGCATATTTACTTTTATGGTCCTGACGTAAATATGTTCACTTGTGTTACAACGTGTCAACTAAGTAGACGAATAAACGTTGTTGTGTTTTTAATTTCGACAAGAAGCCAAGATACTGGTCGTTTCTAATAATTGTTATTCCTTTTAGACACTCCTAGTATATTGCAGAGCGTTATATCACTTACCAAATAAACAATCTGACAAATAAGTCTTAATAAAAACTTAGTTTATTTATTAAATTTAATATATGTTTATTAAATCTGTAATGCGATGGAATTATTTCAGAAGCACTTCGCAAATGGCCGCCGATAATAATGACTGAACGACAGAGCATTGGTTCCTTCAACCTCGGCAAACCCCGGAACATTGAGTTTTGTAAGGATGTTTATGTTAGACAATTACGATATGTTGAATCATAAAATATCTAGACAAATAACAATAGATTGATCAAATTTGGAAAAATGCGACGCACAAACCGTGTTCATTTGAACCATTTTGCACTAGATTCGATCATCCTATAACCCAAAATTTATTTGATCTGCACAATTTTGTTTTTTATCAAACCCAAAATCTCAAATTGGCAAAAGTAATAATTCAACAAAAAGTATTGATATACCAACAAAAATGTAAATATGAAATGAGTGTAAAATTTTACACTAAGAATAAGTGGTTTTATTGGCTTCTTAAATAAAAGAATTGTGCTATAAGTTTAATACCAAGTTCCATTAAAGTTTCTTCAAATTTACCTATAGAAAGTTATAATATATTTAAATTATAGAAATGGCTACGTTTAAATATTTTTACAATCCTTTTATAAACATTTTCGTTTCCTCAAAAATGATTGATGAAAGAATAATGATTGCTTGTGAAATCTTTAACTTGGAAAGTTGTCATGCACTAGTCACTAATTTATAATATAAAACTACTAAAATAATTTTGAATGAAACTTGTTTCGAGACATGAATTGAATGAAACTTGTTTCGAGAAAAATCATTTTTCTGAATTTAAATAGATTAAGAAAAATAGAGGACGAAATTAAAATACTCCATTCACCTAAGGGCTATAAATATGATTCAAAATTGAAGTACGTTCCACTTGTCATATTCTCAGCATTTTATTTAGTAACATTTTATTCCTCGTAATCAAAACATAAAATTCGGCTTCAGGAATTTTCTGAAATAAATATGTTACAGGTATTAATTTATAATGTATAATATAATTTTTTACCAATTGAAATAGAACCGTACCAAAAATTTTACCGAATTAAAATATTTTAATTGATTTCGGGGAACATTGCTTCTATAGAAGGATTATTTGCAATTTGCGTAGTTACTACAGTATTATCTTGGTAGATTGAAGATTTTGTGTCCTCATACAGGAGAAATAACAATATAGCAGTCATATTACTTTCTTTATATTAACTAATTCTTAATTGTCACTAAAAATATTTCATTGGCACTAAACAAAAGTTCCGAAATTATACCGATTTAATTAGTGCCAAGTGACGAATTTCTTTAATGTACATGGAATTGATTATCGCGCCATTTTTAAAGTATCTTTTGAAGAAAGGCTTAACACCAAAACAGATCCAAGACGACTTGGTGACGATGCTGGATAAATTTACATTGTGTTAGTCAGTTGTTATAATATCGTCAGCTGAATTTAAATGTGGTCAGCTGGAAATTGAAGGTGATTTTTGAATCTCTCCTATTTGGTCGTTAACTGCTTCTAGTGAAGAAAACGTTAGACTAATCTGCGATTCGGAATGGAAGACAGTAGGTTGAATACTAGAGATATATTTGAAGTTGTAGGCATCTCTAAACTTAAAAAAATTATTTACATTAAATCATAATTTTCAAAAGAGAGTTGGGTACTGAGATTTATTTTACTCGAATGAAACCACAAGCGACTATGGATCTAGGAGCCAGGAGCTCCAAAAAAGTTAAAGTGATTTTGTTAAAGTAGCATCTGTTTCTGAAACTCGAAGTCAAAGTGGCATGCCGTTTCCTGAGACTCGAAGGGAGGCCGTATTGTTGATTATCTACTAAAGGGTACTCTATAAAATCTACTTGCTACCGTACGCTGTTAATGTGATGTAATAAAAGAAAAACAATCCGGAATGTTAAGAAAATTGTTTCGTTTCTTCAGAACAAAGCGCGCGTTCTCACATCCTTAGAAACCACGACTGATTTATATTTGTTGGTTCGAATTACTCCCGATCAATTCTATTTACCCGATCTACCACCATCTGACTAGCATCCCTTTCCCAACTAAAAAAATTGTTTAGGTGGATAGAAACTTACATAAAATGAAGAAAAGAAACAACAGTCAACGTGTATTTTGAGGTATTTGGAGAAAACCTTTTAAGTGCATCGAGCTAGATGGATTATGATGAGAAATTAAATTAATTTGGAAAACATCTGCATTTAAATATCTGCAGTAATGATAACTAGCAGATTACAATAAAACATTTATTTATTTTTTATTATTATATTCGGTACACAAACTATGATGTTACAATTTCAACATTTTAGTTTAACAAAATAAAATAATTTTTTTTTCTGGAAACATGCAAAGAGAGGGCACAGCAAAGAGTTTAAAAATTGTTTTCCAAAAATGTTCGAACTCTGTTTCCTTAGGAATTTGAACGTTATTAATAATTTGCACAATTATTAATAATATCGTAATTTATAACTAAATATTACATATAGATAAAGGTTAATCCAAAAAAATATAAAACATGTTTTGTAACTAAATATAGCATTGACATATACTTAAATTTTGCAGGAATGTCATGAACTCTCATCTTTAATATTGCCTCTATCAGTGGGTAATTGTAACAGTCATGCACGTAGATAAAAGACAAGGATAGAAATATTCATCAATGGATAGGATAGTGTATTCTAAAAACGTTTCACAGACTAAAATTCTAGTCCACAATAAACCAATTTTATACAAATATTTATAATTTCTTCTTTGTTGCAAGTGTTTGCCAACATTTTAATCATTACTTTTTTGTTTCAAAGTTTCACTGCGCATATCCATCGCCCCTTCCTTGTTTTTAAGTGCAGCTTCGTATGCTTGTCATCCCTTCTTGGTTTCCAAGTGTCGTTCCGCACCTCTATGTCCCTTCGTTGTCTTTAAACACCACTCTGAATGTTTATCGTTCCTTTTTTGTTTCTAAGGATTCTTTGCTCAAGTCTGTAGATTTAGTTACACCCGTAATGAATGTCCTTCATCTTAATTTTTTCGGATCCTGTATCTCATCCTTTAAAAATAAACTTTTTGACAACTTAATTAGTAAATAACTTCTATAGAAATTGGTTACATATTTAGTGCTTTTATGAAAATGGTTACATATTTTGTTCTATTAACTGTTCAAATCATGTTATTTGGCTATCTAATTATTCTATTGATAATTTTTTTTATTTATTATCAAAAATTTTTAATTTACCTGATTTGGAAGTATTTAAATCTACATAATTTGTTGTATTTTGTCGATACAGTTTGCTTATAACGCATATTATATATATATATATATATATATATATATATATATATATATATATACACCTATGTATGTGTCTGTGTGTGTGTGAGTTTGTGTGTTTTTATCTGACACACACAAACTTACACACACACAGAACACACGTGTGTGTGTTTGTGTGTGTTTTATCTGATATATAGTATAAAATACATAAACGTTAACGCATGTTACCTAGCTTACTTTCTTAATGATAACTAGTATTTGCAAATAATAAAAAAAAAATTAAATAACAAAAACGAATGTAACAGTTACAACCAGGGCATTCTATCCTCGTTCCGATTCACGCCATTCATCACGACGAGAAAAATTGGCCCAACCCAGAGAAATTTAACCCAAGATTGTACCCATGAGCTATTTACCGTTCGGCATAGGACCGCGCAACTGTATTGGTAAGCTTACCATTCCCTTAACTCAGCTATAGAAATATGCAGACGTCATATGATTATAAGTTAATTAAAATACGAAGAAGATTGCCATAAAAATAATCGGCTAGTTTTTCGTTTGAAAATATAACATTTACTTTTCATTTTTTCTTACCCATTTTACAAAAATACAGGTTTGTATGTGTGATAAAAACCCCAACATTGTTTTATTTAGTTGTAAAATCATAGATTTTGAACAATTCTTAACGAGTTAAATATTTAACATTGTAGAAGTTGAGTGGTAATTATTTATCAGCATAGTAAGTCGTATTTTCACCAATAAAATTTATGTGTATCTGTATATTAAATTATAATTCAATGACTTTTGAAAGTTAAACCAAATAAACCAAAGGTTATGTTCTTTATATTATAGTTGGTTTCTTTTCTAATAGCAATAGATTCTAATAAATGTAATAAACCATGACTTATTTCATCCATGACTTATTTACCTTTCGGACTGGGACCCCCCCGCAATTGTACAGGTAGGTGTTTACCATTAATGGATAATACTAATTAATTACAAAGATAGTTTGAAAACTACAAAGTTTGAAATACTTTTGGGTGTCACAACTTGAAAAACTATATAAAGAAGTTATAAATAAGAACAATAAACTAACCACTACCATGCGTATGTATTTACATAGAAAAAAATTAAAGAATAATTTTTATTCAAAAAGTAAAAACAAAAATGCATTTGGGTCTGAGTGTTACACTGGAAGTAAGATCAGTCATTTTAAAATATCGTCAAAAAATTTAATTCGACTTATACAGCAGTTAATAAAATATAAAAACTAATCTTTAATACACAAGAATCTTTGACGAAAGAAACAAATATTTTTTTAAATTTATGTAATTTCCACACTACACTGAAATTCAGGCTACATATATATTTTATAGGCACAAAACTGAATTCCTCGAGAAAAACTTCAGTAAATAAAAATGATTTGTTACATTTTCTATTTTATTGCTACCAATTCTTTTTTTATATAGGTACATATTAAAATGATAGTAACATCATTTAAATTACTTGATTTTTTTTAAAAAACTCTATTCTTAGGATCGAGATTCGCCCTGATTGAAGTCAATGCCATGGTTGCAAAGCTGTTCAGTAAATTCGTCGTAACAGCGGGACCAATGACAGAAATACCGCTCGTTTTAGAAGCAAAAACATTAAATCTGAGGGCAAGGAGAAGTTTTCAGCTGAAAATAATAAATACCTTTCTGGCTGTGACCCCGCATTTGTATAGGTAGGTGTTGACCATCAATGGATATAATTAATTACGAAAACACTTTTAAAATTACAAAAGCAGAAACACGAGTATGAACCTTCTTATAAAATAACTATTAGTGTTAAAAAAGAGTTGTCCAATATTCGCAACGTATCGCATTAATTTTCAAGTATTAATAGCATTTGACGTCGTTCGATTACGATTATTTGACAATTATCATTTTCACTGTTAAAAATTGCAATACACTTTGCAATGGTTTAGAAACGCTCAACAAAATAGGAAGTTAGAAACAAAACTTAATACATAGAGGTCTTACTTCTTAAAGGCACTTTCATAGAGGCACTTTCTCCTTACAAGAGCAGCTCAGTGTTAAAAATTATCATTGGCAGAAATTTTAGTGTGAAATTATGTTTATCAAACATTAATTTAAGATGAATTTGAATAATGCCAAATTGTAGTTTCGGAAACAGGTAATTACTTAAATAAATTATCAAACACCACACTTTTTAATAAAGAAATTTTATTTTCGAGGTAACTTACGCCGATTTAGATCCATAAGGCAAAAGTCTAAAACCTGTTTCCTACATACAACTTTAAAACGTGCTTTACTGCCTGCGATAATATTGATAGTAATGGCGTAAGCTTATGTGCAGTGTTTTTAATGCAATTATTAATTAAGTGTTTTATGTGCTGTGTTTTTAATGCAATTAGTAATTAAGTGTTTTGTGTGCAGTGTTTTTAATGCAATTAGTAATTAAGTGTTTTATGTGCAGTGTTTTAATGCAATTAGTAATTAAGTGTTTTATGTGCATTGTTTTTAATGCAATTAGTAATTAAGTGTTTTATGTGCAGTGTTTTTAATGCAATTAGTAATTAAATGTTTTATGTGCAGTGTTTTTAATGCAATTAGTAATTAAGTGTTTTATGTGCAGTGTTTTTAATGCAATTAGTAATTAAGTATTTTATGTGCAGTGTTTTTAATGCAATTAGTAATTAAGTGTTTTATGTGCAGTGTTTTATTGCAATTAGTAATTAAGTGTTTTATGTCCAGTATTTTTAATGCAATTACTAATTAAGTGTTTTATGTGCAGTGTTTTTAATGCAATTAGTAATTAAGGGTTTTATGTGCAGTGTTTTTAATGCAATTAGTAATTAAGTGTTTTATGTGTAGTGTTTTTAAGGTCCCTATCTAAAAGGCTATGAGGCTATGGCCCTTTCGCCTAAATATCAAAAAAGAAAGTATCATTTTAATTTTTTATCCAGTCATACTTTATCTTCATAAATACAAGAACAAATTTTATTTATTTTTTTACACAAAAATTGATTCGCAATTAATACCGTATAGAGCTATATTGCATGCATGCACATTTTGTTGTGGCGGGCCGTGTAATTTATTATCTAAAGTGAAAATATAATACCATTAATGAAAATGCCTACGCTTTTTATATTAACAATGGGATAAAACCCAAATATATTTCCATACAAAATAGAATAGAAGACGTACTCAATACAAAATAGATATGAAGAAGTAACTTTTCGAGTGTATTTACGTATAAAAAGTATTACTTCAATATCACCATTGATTTAAAAATATTTATTTTTTGGTTAAATTATTTTATGTGAAATTGTATAACTTATATGTTTAATTATAGTATACATAATTGACGCTAAATGAAAAACTATCAAACTGTGTCGAACGCAGATCAATTTCCGAACGCGATCTCCTCCGACTGAACGGTCAGTGTGATGTGGAATTCGGTGCAAAATATTAAAAGCTATGAATTATTGTCGTTTGATAGAGAAGTGGTTTTAAAGGAAATGGGGCCTCTACGGCAGATGATAAAAGTAGTGTAAAATTGTTCCGATAAAAATAAAAGTACAAAATAAACGTAAATAACAAAAATTCGTGCATTTGTGATTACAAAAATGTATTGTTTTTTGTTTTTCTTTTATAGTTTACGGTAGTTCTGACGTACGGTCGAAAAATGGCTTGAATGTTCTTAAACACTCAAGGTGACGTATGGATATATAAAATACAAAATACATTTATTACAAAACTTTTTATAAATCTATTTTTTTTTAAACTTTTAATATAACACCATTTTGTCGATTCTTAAGAAAAAAAATTACATTTGCGTTATATTTTTAAATAAAATGAAATTAAGTAAAATATCTACTTTTCACAATGTTTACTAAAACTGAACGGTAAATATTGTCCTTTTTAAAATTTTAACGTAACATCATTTTATATTGACGTGTTTTTTTTAGAGAAATTGTTTGACGCGTTTTTTATAAAAAATGAATAGTACGATGAAATTACTATTTTTGTGTGTACCTGTAATGTGGATTTTACAATTTTTGGGAGCGATTTTTATCAAAACTAAACGGTAAATAATTTTTTTCCAAATGTTAATTTAACATATTTAAATTAACTTGGTTTTTTTAGAGAAATCGCTAGACGACTTTTTTAAATAAAATTAAAAGTGTAGTGTCATAACTATTTTTTCTGCAATGTTATTTGTACAATTTTTGAGAGCGGTTTTTACCAAAACTAAACGGTAAATAATTTTAAAAATAAGTTAGATACTATAGTTTGAATAGTATATTAAAAAATAGTGAATTTTGTATAAATCGTTTTATTTCGTATAAAACGCGTTCTCGACGAGTTTAAACGGAAAAATAGATAACACGACATTCAAGTTATCATAAGTGAAATATTAATTTTGCATCACGCTGTAAAAACTTTAGTCCTTTGCAAATACACTGTAATTTTTACTCACAATATTCAAGTATGTAAAAACCGACATATATTGGGTGGAATTTCTTATGGAATAAAATTTTGTATTATATTTGAAGTCGCAGACAGAGGCCGCGATGAAATTATGAATTCGAATAATCCGGCAATATTTTGAAGTTTAATGTATTTAATTGCTATTTTAGATGACGCCATTAAGACAAATTTGTATTCAAATTTAGTTTTTAAAGGTGATATTCCTTTGTACCATGTGCGTAACGCTATTTTAGACTTAGTTTTAAAAGTAAGCCAAAATTCCAAAAAGGCTAAATAAGTGTTATAAATATTTACTTATTTTCAGTTCGATGAAATAAATGACTCGTCGTGTAAAACGTTAATTTCTATAATTCTTAGTGAATTTATTAAAGGTGTGGCTGTTGATGGGTTTTGGCGTTTTTTTCAACCTGGAGTGCAAACTTTTTTGATAGGTAAGTGTATGGTGCAGTCAGGATATGGCACAGGTCTTTTAAAACATTTGGAAATTTTAGAAATAAATGAAATACCAAATAAATTATTATGCCAGTGCTATGATGGCGGAAGTGTTTTGATTTGATATAAGGGTGGAGTCCAAAAGTTTGGTTAAACAAAAATATCTGTAGGTATTTTATATTCGTTGTTATGAAAAATTATATAATAATTAAATATATTAATTTCACTACACATAATAATTGAACGAACGGTTTGTTCATTGAATAGAATAAATAATTTTAGGCCCATATCGAAGACTTATTCGCAATATACCAAATTTCAATGACCGATTGATAGAAGATTTTGCTTTTGTTAAAAATATAAGGATGGTTTTCATTTAGAAATAAAAAGACTTTGTTAATCTGTTTGCCCAATATTACAAAACTTGTACCCTTAATTTCATACGAATATAATTTCTTTTTAATACGTCTGCAAAGATGCATCCACTATGTCATGTCGATGCGGCTTATAAGAATCATTTCTGTTTTTAAATATTTTTTTTATTTGACACTAAAGATAACGTATTTACTTATTTATTTGTTTGCATTTCGGGATGTAAACTTACTTACAATGTCAATTTTATTGGCACCTCTCAATAACGGAAGAAAACGGTGTCCCTCTTACTTGTTTGGTATTCATTTTAACATAAATCACGAATGAGCGAAACAAATTTCAAAAAACTAGTAAAATCGTTTATCATTTGTTTCATGTTTACGTAGAGTAAACAGGAAGTTTTTTATACAACTCGTATTTTTTCTGTTTCTATATGTTTGTAGTAGTGCTGGACATTTTAAAAATTTGGCAGTCAAAATTTAAACAACGCTTTTCTGTAAATTCTCATGTAATGTTATTTATTAAGTTGATTAAACCTATTTTTAAACTTATTTTAGAATTATAAGAATAATATTTGTAATTGCAAAACAAATATATTAACATTATCTTATTTTAAAGATGTTAGTTATCTTATTTTAACAGTAAAGTTATAAATATTTAATTTAGGCAAAGGTCAGTTTGCATCATGGAGACATCTGTTCTATCTAACTATCTGCCGATATATAGTACATTTAAGAATAGAGTGATTAACTCAAAATAATTATCTTGCCTGAAATATTATTAAAGTTGCTTTATTTTTAATACGCTTTCTTACGATTAATGAAAAGTTATCAAACCTTATTAAGATTTGGTTCTTTTCAATCAATTTATCAACCCATATTTTAATCTAAAATCTTGGGAAAATACGGTTATGCAACGTAAATTTTCCAACCAGCCGTTCACGATATATTTATTAAAAATAATTTTCTGAAATGTCAGCTGAAGCATTATTGTTGTGCTAATTTAAATTTATACTCATTCACCCAAAAACTATTTCCAATTGCAAAATTAATTCTAAGTCTTTTACAGAAAAATTCTCTGACAAGTGAACTAAGAGACAAATCGTACTCTGTATATTTCGCACGACCCGTATTCATCTTTGGCGTTTAATAAGATGTTGTTATGGTTTGACACGAGAATTTCAATGAAATATGTTCCATTAAAACGCTACCACAGTTATTGTGAAGTAATATGTGATAAGTTTCTGTTTTATCGCCTTACTGTCGTTATTGCCGTGTTAATTCTTTTTCGTTTTTTCGTGTTGTGGGTGGAAAAGAATTAACACGAATTAACAAGGCAAAACAAACTGAAGTTCTTCGCTGCTTTATATTCACAATTAAATATATTCTGAAGTTCAATTATTTTTAATTATTAATTCACATCCGATTCTTATTAAAATTGGGACTAACAAAATTTAAATAAGAATTGGATGTTAGTATGGCAAAAGTGGAAAAAAGTTAAGAAAGTATAAAATATTGGAAAATAATTTAAAAAGTATATAAAAGTGAAAAAAGAGTAAAAAAACGAAAAAGTAAAAAGTTGAAAAAGGTAAAAGAAAAAGGTGAAAAAGTGTAAAACGTTGAAAAAGTGGAAAAGTTGTAAAAAGTCAAGAGTGCAAATAGTGAAAAAAGTTAAACAGAGTGTAAAAAGTTGAAAAAAGTGAAAAACTTTGGGAAAAGTGTAAAAGAGTGAAGAGTTTTTATATAAAGTTTACGTGATTTGTAGAGAAAATCGATGGCGATTTTTTCCAAAATTTTTGTTTTCTTAATAAATGTTATGATTAGGTCAACGCCAAAAGCATTTTTAAGAGTTCTCTGTGATATTTCGGTATTTATTTCTCAATTGCTCCAGAATGTTTTCGCCAAAGTTTTTTTAAATTTATACCATACACATTTCTAACTCTACGTATTTTTTTGTTTTAAAAAATCTCTTCTTGTTGCTCATCGATAGCCGAGGTTCTGCCAACTTAATTTTTTCAACGGCATCGAACAGTAAACTACCTCAATATCTCCACCAAACCATTTGTGATAGCTGATAACTCTCTTTAGGAATTTAATAACAACTTTCACAACGCTTCCCATTTTCTCGTTTAATTTAATTTGCTCATATATCGACAAATTACAAATAATGTTTTTTATTACATTTGGGTCACTCCTCGTAGCATTGCTTATATAAGTATAATTATTGGTTATACTAAATAACAACTAACTGATGCTAACACGTGTACAAACAAAAGTCGTTAAAATCGACTATAAATTACAACTACATCTGAATGTCGTTGTAATTGAATGCGCCATTATTTTCCTGAAAAATTTCATCGATCTCTACTTGAAGTTTCATTTGAACGTTGAAATTCAGTGCCAGCTCGTATACTAGAAAGGAAATGGTCGTAGATACTGTATAAAAGCCGGCCGCGAGGAAAATTAGTGCTTGCGCTACTAAGTCATCATCTGCCCAAACTATAAATTCGAGTGATGGGATGATTTCAATTAATTTTATTTTTTCTGTTTATTCATATTATAATAGTTTTCCAGATCACTACTATTAAAATGTATTTCTGATTACAAATTTACTGACGCTGTGATTTAATATTTAAACTACGATTATATTATTACGTTCTAATGTATTATTACGTATATTACTACGTTGTAATGTAACGAGTTAAGTTGGTTTAACACAATTGGTATTTTGACAAAATGCTCCTTTTGATTTTTTAATATGTAGTCTAATAAAATCTGCAAGATAATTAAGTTCTTGAAAAGTATCCTTTTTGTGTTGCAATTTTTCCACCTGCGACTCTTCAACGATCGCGAAGCCACCATCATTATCTTCAGATTTGGTTTCGTGCTTCAGAGTACCTGTTAGAAGTTAAGAAATTAATATAAGTATTCACCAAGTAAATAATATATAAAATAATACAGACATGTATTAGTACGAAGAAACGCAAATATTGTTGATGTTGAAATTAATTTTATCATTGGAGGGAGCTATTTTATGTGGATTAAGGTGGGTACCTTTTTTGGCTTCCATCAGCAAGTGTATCATATCCGGTCTCATGATGTTTTTCTCGTTGCGTTCTTTCATATTAGATGGAATTAGATCTTTAAAGTAGGTACCGGTCTTTTTATCGATAATTTTAACGTTGAACCAATGAAAAATATATATTAAAATAATTATTGGATGTAGACAGTGACAGTAGTTCTTCTAATTACTATTCAACTGATTAATTATGTACGATAGATCCAAACATTTTTTTGTAATATATTGCAAGTTTGGCTAAGTTCCATAGGAATATTGCTTATCATTTTTGTTCAATAATATTTCTGTGAATAACAATCCTTGGACAGACTTTCATTAAGCATTTCAGCTCTTGCTCGTTTATAAGGCCCCTAACTCTTTCCGTTGTGTTAATGCTTTAATCTCATCCAAATGAATCTTATATGATATTCCACGCTTTTCAATTTAGGATTTTGTACCTGAAAAAAAATGAACGCCTTATAAAATCACTCAAGTATTCATCCATATATCACAATAATTTTTTTCAGAAATCGTTTGTTGTGGCAATTTTGAATTTGGTGAAGTAATAAAGCACAAAAATTACATATATTTCAGTAGTGAAAAAAAGAAGAAAATAGAAGGGGCAAATAAAGTTATTTTTTATCTCATATGTCATATAGAGCATCAAGTGAAAGAGATAGTTAAAACATATTTTTTTCATAATTTTATATAATTTATTTCTTAAACTATCTTATATAAATTTACAAAATTACTAGACATCTCAATCTTTATTGTAAACTGTAGACAGCATATTTGGTTTATATTGAAAACATCCACAAATATCTTTTTGCCTAACTTTTACTTACCAGTAAGTTAAAATCAGGAAAAAAGTTTTATTCAAAGTATGTGCTTATGAAAGGTACACTAGGTAATACATTTTCATGGTGAAAAATATCTTAATATGGGTAAATATACCCTTAAAGGTTTCTATGTGTCGAAGTGTGCACGGAAGCCTCGTAATACGACATCAACTCGTACTTGACAAATTTTATTAGTTCTCGATATTTTACTGTAGTCCAGGTGATATTCCTGTTTCCCCTTTTTTCACTACTTTATTCTTATTTTAAACAATTTAAAAAATAAATCTGGAACAAATTATAATACATGAAGAATTATATTTGTCATAATAAATTGAAATTTATTGAAACATGGGTGAAGAAAATATTGCCACATTAATTAATCATTATATTTTACCAGTTATATAATTTTGGATTTACAAAAGTACACGGCTATGACAGTAACAAGTCGTCACTGTCATAGCCGTGGTATCATATTTTATCTGAATTTTGCCGTAAAATAAAGTAAAATTGACAGCAAATACTAATAAAATACATGCTCGCAAAACTATTTTGTAATAAGTTAAATAAATAATCAAAATATTTTCTGTTCAAGGATTGATATCTAATTTTGTCATTTCGATATAAAATGATTACTTATCTTATGTATCAACCTGGGTATCAATACAAGGTTTATCGATATAAAATAATCACTCTTCTTCCGTATTGATCTGGGTGCCAATACAAAGAATATCGATATAAAATGATAGAAATCGGTATAAATCTTCTGTATCAATTTCACGCAATAGATCTTGCTTAAGTACAGATCTAGTGATATTTAAGTTTCAGTGTCAAAATTTTACATTATTCTCATTACTAGAGGAAATCCATTAAGGGCAAAAATGTAATCCATATTAATTTAGAAATAGTACTTAATATATTGCACAGTAAACTTTGTTGTTATCACTAAAACACTACTTTTAGTACAGATGTTCCTGTATCACTTAACGTTTGTAATTTACCTTCATGAGCGTTGGCAAATACGAATATCCAAAGAATTTGAGCATTCGCGTCGGATTGATGAAAGTAACCTTCTTTCCACATGTGTAGAAGTAGTTATCCTGGTCTTTTATGGAGTTCACTTGCAGTCCGAAAGCGCAGGAAGCAACCACGTCGTTAGAGTACCTCGTAAACAAATCTTTTGTGTCCAGATCAAGATGAGATGCTGGTGAAATTAACAAGATTTGTAAAAAAAAAATAAAAACACAAATTTATACTAATTTCCTAAAAATATAGCGTAATTTTGAAAATTTTCGAACTACATAACTTTAGGTGTTATGTATGTAATACATAAACAATACCTAAAGTTATGTAGCACATAAATTGGTCTACACCCTATACATAAATACCTATATCTATAATCTATATATAAATTGGTTCTTCACATCCTGTTTGACTGGTTTATGTTACTTTGAAATATCCATTTATTTAGTTTTGAAACTTCGGTTGTACACTACTCTAACGAATCAAAATTTTACATTGGACACAGTTCTCTAAAGCCTTACTTAGCTGTATTCATTCCGTAATTTGTTGCGGAATTTAATAACATTTTACGAAAGGAATAACGTTTTTTAATGCCATAATGAAGTTGATCTTATGAACTTCATAATTAAAGAAGCATAGCATCCATTCAAAAAACTATATTGCAATTGACAAAGTAAATATAAAATATATTAAGCATCTCAAAGATAAGAAACGCAGATTCTCAAAACTGTCCTGGTATACGTTGTAGGATGATTATTTCATTAGTTATAAGCGGTCAAATTTACATCACTTTTACTTAAAGACACAATCAACGAACTTCGTATAATAGTATGAAACTCCATACAACGTCTCAAATTTAAAAAAAATATGAATTATTTTTCTTTTAAATTATGGTGTTATCTTTAATTCTGTCGTAGGAATAAATAAAAAAAAATCAGATACGTTAGAAACTATAAGATTACCGATTAATTTTTTTTGAGTTTTTGATGTGAAACATCTATAGGCGCAGGTATAAACCGGATCGTTGGCGTGGCGACGCTTGCCGTGGCGACGGGTCGCCACGCTATACTAAGGTATATATATATATAGTCTATATGTAGTAGTATAGGGTATGGCGACGTGTCGCAATGCGCAACCGATTACGCGACCCCTTCCTCACTCAGTTCGACGCTATTGTGTACTACGGTACACATAACCTGTGCTTTTTTATTTTTGTATTAATTGTAAATAAATGTTTATTAAATAAAGTCACCATTTTCTATAAGAAATTCGTAATACTTTATTTTTTCATTATGCTATATTTAGTTCCTGTAATAATCTTGTCTTTTATGCATATTACTTGTACGAACACGATGTTTCACATCTGCCAGGTGTCCCGTGATGGCTCACCGTTTTTTTTAAAAATGACCTACGAAATTTTGAAAATTTTCATTTTTTCTATACGCAGCGTAATTTAATGTAGTATTATGGATTTTATGCAGGTTTTAAATGTAAATTTACTTATAAAAATAAGAAAGAACAAAGAAAATAATCTGCGAGGTGTTAGTTAATCTTTGCATATCCGGCAAAAAATGTATGTTTGCCAAAATTTTTGGTTATGCAAATAGTGCACTGTGTTTTTTAGTGTTTATTACATAAAAATACACGGTATTTTTTACTGTTTATTAGATGAAAATTGTAAGAAATATTTAAATTAATAAAATTGCAGCGATCAAAGGGATGAGGTAGAAAATCGGTACAAAGTGTAGGCGGAGAGTCGTCGCTGAGTACGAAAAAAGGGTGTTTTTGTAGAAATTTGTTTATAAAAATTAAACTATTTGACAATTCATCATGATAATAATAGGCTTCTATTCTGATAGATAACCAATCAATAGAAAAAGAATTCAAGTCAAGAATTGCGTCCTGCGGCCTGTTCTTATATGCACGTACATACCAGTATA
The DNA here is from genome assembly GCA_039881145.1 of Druceiella hillmani. NCBI lineage: Eukaryota > Metazoa > Arthropoda > Insecta > Lepidoptera > Hepialidae > Druceiella > Druceiella hillmani. The sequence continues at coordinate 19,654,529 of JAYKKI010000007.1, forward strand.
CTGGCCAATGGAGGCAATTGTCATTTTAACGGCAAATTTAAATCCTAAAAAAAATTTAAAAATATATGAATAATAATTTTATATTTACAGGAAGGTCTTCACTTTCTAAAAAGCTATATTAGAAGTTTACTATTTGTAAAATTACCCGAGTCATTATGACTTCCATTTTCAACTCGAGGCTGACGTGATAGACGATATTAAAGCACACATCTGCGAGGAGTTCGATAAAATGGCAAACTAAAAGAACAATTACTTTTGTACCTTCCATGTCTAACATAACAAAATTAAAAACAAGCACTTTGTACTTTGCGTCAAAACCTCCAAATTTACGCACTGAATGTTCACACCAATTTACTTCTATTAGTCCACACTAATATCCACATACATTCTATCAAATGCGTCGTGCAAGCAAAGGAACTACTTCAATACGTCTCCTATCTGTACTTTAAAGTTCATATGAACTATGAACCAGTGAGAAACCTTCGATATTTTTAATAAAACAGGCAAGGATTATATTTATATCATATTTGTGTTTAATGGTTTAATCAATTTAGTACTAGTATAGAAAATCCCCGAATAACTGTCACGCTTTTTTATTTGGACACGTTAAATTTGAGTGCATACAATTTTTTTTTTAATTACGTACATTTGCTTATTTTGTGATGGACATTAGAAGCACGAGAAGAAGTAATTGCGTCTTATCTTGTTCAAATCAACATGTTGTAGCTGAACAATAATAAAATAACATTTTTAAAATTCCGAATCACGGCAGGAAAATAACCGTTGTAAGGTCGTTTACGGTTTCATCAGTCTTTCCGTCTGACACAGCGGTTTTTTCTCAGTAACCACTTATTTATTTATTTTTTAAAAAGCTCAAAAAACAAGCTATATTTACATAAGGGTATAATAAAAGATATAAAAGCAGACTGAAAAGAGATTATGTTAGCACCAATTTTGATATCTATTTTAATGGTCATTTATATTAGTGAAGGTTTACGGGACCTCTTGTTTAATGCTCGCTGTTTTCTCCCTATGCAATGGTGACACTGCATTGTCTCGTCAGAAGACTAAATTTTATTTCGACGTTGTGCGCTACATTCTATCATTCAATTCCATTTTAAAATAGTAAGCTGTGTAGAGGCGATTTTATTATATCGGTGGAAGATGGTGGTATTTGATTTTAATTCAAACAAATTCATTCAGTTTCGAATAAAAAAAAAAAATAAGCTGTTATTGGATATAAATTATTTTAGATAGTTGACAAACTTGATGTTTGATTTAAATTTACACAAATATCCAAAAAAGCACGCTCTTTGATCTGGAACCCGGAGCGATGGGGCGCAAGCATACATGCCGCGCTGCGACCATGCTCTGTAAAGCTGCGAAAGATGATTAGCGATAATGCGAAGCATGGGTATGCAGACAAATGGTAGATTTAAAGTTGAAGCAACTGGTCCAACTTTGGTATTTAATTTTAAGGATAATATACAAATGGTCATATTATATTTTTGTACGATTCAATTTAGTGACATATGAAATTTTTATTCTTTTTTTAGTAATACGAGAGCTGTTTTAACGATATCAATAATTGTTTTCGTACGCAAATAAATACGAAATATTAAATTTAAATTTGTGCTCGACATTGATCTCAAGGTTAACACTCAAAGTATTATATATATTTTAAAGTGGGCAAATAAAATAATAAAAAATAGTTTTTATTTTAATGTTATTTTAATGCGATATTAATTAAAAGGACAACATATGCAGATTCAAATATTTTTTTACTTTTGTGAATGCAATTTCATTTTGTTGAAAAATTTATACCCTCCCACCACCCGTCTCTGAGAGTGATGTAAGTCAAAGTTATGAACAAAAACAGCGTTACTAAAAATTGTAATACATTTACATCTGTAAAATGATTACTATATTGATCAATGTTGCTTCTGGTAAAACCGAACTTGGTTGAAACTGAATAAAATTTCGTATTCTGGCACCTAGGTGCTTGTCTTAATCCATATAAGGATTTATACAATTTATAATTATATTTTATACCTGGTTATAATTTATATTTTATACCTGGTTTACATTTAAGTCCTTCGGGACGTGTTATTTATATGTTCTCCTTTAAATCACCATATCAGAAAGCAGTAGTGATGATAAACTGATAAATTCGATATTTTAACAACAGTAAGCTAATAGAAATATCCCTGGCTGTAACATAAAAAATATTTATATTTGAAAAAATCCCTGTGGACTGTACGTTTTTTTTTCTGCAAAGACGGTACGATATGAATTCCAGATTCATATCGTGGACTTATTGGCTCATCCTTGATGCAGAAAACCCATTCGCACTCAGTTGGTTTAACATTATAAGGCCTCTTCATCAATGTCAAATTTTTTTTAAATGATGGAATTTTAATACACTTTTGTTCGGAATTTTTCACCTCAGCTAACTTTATTACCCATTGGCTGTTTAAAGATATGAAGCCAGATAAAGTTTTAAACTCTTCAATTGTTTTAGATATTTCACTCATAGTCTATGGTAATGTTTATGGACTATGACGTATTACTGAGCTCTCGGAAGTGTGGAATGTAGACAACTTACACTTGGAATCTCTCGAGTTCACCATTAAGCTGTTGTTTATACCTTGGATTCTAAAAGATTGCATCTCTGCTTTTTGTTACTGTTCTCGAACTGAATATTATGAATCTGTATAATTTTTAAACGATTTCAAAAAAGGAGGAGATGTGCAATTCGACTCTATTTTTATGCGTCATCCCATATTCTAGGAATTCATCAAACAATTCAAATATTTCTTTTTTATTTGGAAGAAGTGGTTTTATGAATTTTTCCAGTGTTAGAAATTAATTTCACCATGGTTATAAGTGCACGATAAATGAAAGGAAATACTCATCTGGTAGTTTTGTGTCGATAACATATAAGTGAGAGGGAAGACAATCGTCGACTTGGCACGGATGCCTAAAATCTTTAGCAGTAGCTTTATTCTGCAAATTTATTATCTTCTTAAACGATAGTGTACCATAGAAATACAATTTAATTACTCGTGTTTTCATTAATATATACTTTTCGGTTCGCTTCTTATCTAGTGGTTATTTGAAGTCATTTGAATGTATTTTATAAAAGAGTTTTACCAGAATACGTACCAGAATTCAGAGTCAGCTCTTGTTGTTGTGGACATCGAGTATTAAATAACCAGAAACTTTTACTTACAAAGGTATATTGTTTGCCACTTTTATTATTTTGATAGATAACATTCCTGCAGTGGAGTTGCGACAATTCCCTTCTTTATACAGGAGGTATATATATTTGATTATTTGCGTAAAAGTATCAGAGTGTATATACCAGGTTTCACACAACAAAAAGTGTCATTTGTCAAGATTGTAAACAGTGAAGCGTAAATTAAGCTTTATTGACTTCTAAAGCCTTTCTTTGCTTTTTTCTCTAACACGTATTTTGCGCTTACGTAACCAAATCTCTTTTAAATTAGGACAACAAGGACCTCCTTGAGAATTATTTTATGTCATTTTCCTTTGCAATTTTGATTAGTTAGATTAGTAAGTCTTGCGAAAGCTTTGTCCTGATCGCTTCAGCATATATTTTCATATCGGAACATTCAATCACTATTATCATAGATTCGTACTTGTCGGATGAACCAGAAATAATTATTATTCCAGGCCATTCGCCACCTACTGTGTGTACCTATGTTTTCACATTCCACAAAAGATGTTGTACATAAACCTAGGAATAAACTTACTTGTCATTTCAGCCCCAGTTATCGAAAGAACTTATTAGGTTGTTCTACATTTAATTTGCGGTTTGTATATATAATATGTGTACCTAGTCCGTTGAATCAGTTAGTAAAACAATTTTGAATTTGGTCTTTAAATCTTGAATGGATCTACGGAATCAGCGCTCACAAAACAACCCCACAATTCCAAGTGTTGGAGATAAGTTTTGATGGCGAGTCTCTATGTGGAATAATTCACTGTCAATTATCCTTTCAATAAATGTCAAAAAGACGTTTTACCGTTTTAATTCTTCGTAATTAAAAAAGGTATTTATCAATCTACCAATAGTTTGATAAATACATTTTTAAGTTACTTTCTTGACAGTATTGTAACTACAACTTTTCCAGCACTACTTTTGTAACAATTTAATCATCGAGCTAATTGTAAGCCAGGTCCCATAACCTGTTTAATTATATTAAATTTTCCAGGGCCACGTGGGTGATATATTTTACGACGAGAATTCTAAACTTAATATCGCCGTGCGAAAAAATGTAGTATAATGACTGAGTCATGGTTTCTTTATAGCCTCTTTAACAGAATATAACTATCGCATAGGATGTTATAAATGGATTAAAAAACATTCAACATGAACATTTAGGCGTTAAAAACTTTACGCTTTTATTTAATTTGTGTCGCAACATGTTAACAAAATTATCAGGAGATACTGAAATGAGTTTTACTATTTCCAATGCAGAAATTAGCGATTATTCACCATACAGACCCGACCTTGTATCATGAGATTTCTATTTATTCCTAAAATACTAAAAGTTAAACTGGGAAGAATACAATTCTCCGATGGGGAAGGAGTGGTTACTGTCTTTGAAAAGAACATAGAAGAGACATCCAAAGTAGAGTAGGACAGCTGTCTTTCTGCGTGTCTCCATCGAATGAAATCAAACGTAAAGAACCACTCAGGCTATTTGTGAATATTAACTAATTTACAAACTGGCTAGTTAGTTCCACTTTTCATATTATAACATTCATTGTTTCCTCTCATATTATACTTGAAGAATTTTACAATGATTAAAATAATTAATAAATGCCCTTACGGTTTTGTGAACAGCCAGAATAATCTAAAGAACTGAATATCAAGAGTAAATGGTATTATTAATTTCCGCAAATTTAAACTTTGGATGTAACGATTTCACAGTCCTCCAAAGGAAAATTTTCTCTATATTCGGAAGGTAATTGAAGTTTTTTTTCATGCAACATTAAATCTTAAACCTAATATTATTCTACAGTTAAATATAAAAGCCATTTAACGAAAATATATGCTAGAAGAAGAGCAAGAATAATGCGATCAGGAAGTTTTTTACTCTTAAATCTTGTCATTTAAAATATTTTAAAAAACTTTTTCGACTAACATCTTTTCGCCGACAGGGATATCAGTTAATTATAAAAAAATTATGTTGTTGTATTCGAAAAACTTTACATTCTGTATTAAATATTCCTTACAGATTTTAAATAGTATATCTAATTATAGCTTTTACCACTTGCTAAACAATTAGATCGATTTTGCTCACAATCTAAGATTATTTCTATATGCATCAATGACTCATCATAAACTTACCATTTTTACTGACCATTTCCTTGGTTAAACTAACAGCGGCGTTGTCAGTACATTCAGTTACTAAAGAAAACATTTTCTTCATTTTAGAGCTGGTAAATGCCGGACTCAGGGTGGAACGCATTTGACGCCATTTTTCCCCTGAAATAGATGGATGTTATTTTAATTAGGTTATTAATTAGTATATTTAATTAGTTTCATTTTTCTTAAATTACTCAAATCTAGGAAAACAAGCTATGAATTGCGTCTATAATTTTACGTAGATAAAAATCTAACGGTCCAAATTTTACTTTGATTCTGACTCGGACTGTTTATAAATAGAAATTGGAATACAATTCTTAAGGATTCAGTAAATTACAGTTACACGTTCTAAGTATATGCCCATATTTTAACGACAATGCAGTATTAGTTAAAAGACAGTTCATATAGGGTTTAAATTTTCTGAGCAAAACAATAAGTTTGCTCAGAAATAAGACGTAATAAATGTTATTTTTCAATTAAGATTTGCAGAAGGAATGAACAGTAGCAATGTATGTAAAGTACACCATGCACAAATTGAAAATAATTTAATTAAAATTTGTGTATTTTGGTAAAAAGTTTTTTTTTCACTTTTTTGGAATCACAGACGCTCATTTTCGAGATTAGGGATTTATAAAACTAACCTCTTAATGTTATAAGCATTCTTCCAAATAACGTATCGATACTCTCATCCACGGTGAATCTGTGATTGATAAAGTTCTCAAATTCCTTAACGCCGATAGTCTTTATCAATTCTAGGTCTCGCAGGATAACAACTGGAGTCGTAAACTCGTACATACCAACGAACCTGCAAATTATATTTTTATATCACCAAGTAATATTATTGTTATGTTGGTATTAAATAATTTTAATACAGAAATTGTTATATTTTTCGACCTCTTGTCGGTTACAATGGTTAATTATTTTCATGTTCATGATAACTCGTTTACAACCAATTCGCTTAACCAAGTACAGTTTCTTAATTTAAAAGTGAAATCTGAATTCAGTCAACGTGAAACCACATTAAAGCTTTTAAATTAAAGAAGTATATTAAACATTAAGATTAATAATTAATATTTTCAGAGTCGGTAATAGTAATCTGTTATAAGCAAAAACATAAATAAATTGTTTGCCCAGAGGTATATCTAAAATTGGTAATTGCGTTTTATAAATATATATGCTGATCTAAAACTTATATGCTTTTTTCTTTCCATTTCGACAACATCAGCTTTCAAAGGAATAATTTTCCCGGCAAGGAGTTTAAAATTGAGCGAAATTAATTAAACTTCTGTAAAGTCAATAAAACATAAAAAAATAATTTATACTAATATGGGTCTGGAACATTTAGATCGACATCTTCTGTAGTAATAGAACGTGATATTTAAACTTACATATTTATCTTTTGAAAATTAAGGCCGATTTCTAAAACAAAAAAAATAAACTCAAACACATGTGAAAACTAATTAAAACTTAAAAATTAATCGGTACTACTTATAAGTACCATATTTTTGCAAACTATCGAAACAACCCATTAGGACTCTTCTGGAGTTTATCCAAATTTTTTTTAATGTCTTGATATATATTAATAGAGATCTCCGTACCAAAAATTTACTTCTAATATTTTAATTCTTGTACGTTTAAAACTGTAAGACTGTGACAGAGAGATGGATGCTAATCCTAAGGGTTCCGTGTTTTAATACGGAAGTACAAACTTGCTACGTCTCTATATTATTGTTTTAACGAATAGAATAATAATTATTGATTAAATCAAGTCTTTAATTAACGGACTTCTGTTATTTAGTTGCCTGACGTCATATCGATAAGACGGTTTAGTTCCCTGTACAGACACATAAATAATAGATTTAAACCTCCATTAATTTCAACCGAACTAACTAAGGTTGAGTGTCCCCAAATTATTTGCGGTTGTAGTTGGTGGTGATAGGAAAGTTGTTTGATTAAAGAGTATCATCAACCTGTTCAACAGATATTATCTAAAGGATAAAATATAAATAGAACTCAGGTCTGTAACTTTATGATCTTATAAGAAAATAATGAAAAGCTATATTTGAAGCATGGTATAAGAAGCACTTCTATACATAATGGTGTGGAAGGATTCAACGGTGCATAAAATAAATATACATTATGGTTGTTACATTTTTCCTTTTATCTACTGAACGCCTATTTTAACAAATATACCCTTGTTAATACTTGTTTAAATATATCTTTTCAATATCAAAATAAATTTCTCAAAGCGTTTACAGACATTATAACTGTGATTACTACTCATATATTCAACTTCTGTGAAAATGTATAATTTTTTTGGGAATTTAAAAGAACGTATTTGCCTCATAAAGTGTTAAGGATTAATGCTTCAGTTTTAAAAGTGATCACGGCATCTTACGGGAAAAATCACGGAATAAATCATTTTCACTATATACAAATAATCACTGTATCAGTTGTTAAGTATCTAAGCATACTGACCTTTAACAGTTTAGTTGGGAGCCTCAAGAAAACTAATTGATTTAACAAACGTCCCTCTTTTCTAAGCACTCTTAATTCTTGTAGTTTATTATATAGATATATTATGTCCTGATCACGGTGAAGTGCATACTATTATTGTATCCTTAGCATCAAAATCTGTCATAATTTTGCCCTATAAATATTGTTCCATTTTTTAAAATTCAATTGTATCTCAAATAGTAAAAGTTTCGTGTTCACTAACTTGGGCATTTTCCAGCATATTTTATGGCTCACAATGTTTAAATTATATCTTATCTTAAAAGCTAATTCAAAGACCTACCTATTATGCGTTGAGTTATATCTAAAACATATTTATTGAATTTTTTTCTAAATTAGCCTTCTGTGAAGTAATTTTTTGAAGTTGTGAACTTTTAAATGCAGCTGATTAATATTGACGTTGTGAACTTGTTAATCCAGTTGATTATACACCTGAAGTCACAACCCTAGTTTTTTCTTAATGCTAATCTTGCCTTCCTTCTGTCTTTATCTTTATAGTTGACTGAAGGCAAGAGAGAGAGTTCCTGTATCGGCAAGTTAATATGGATAATATATAGCAATGGTTAATATATCTAAGAAAATATTTCGTTCAATAAACAAATTTCGAGATAAAGAGATTTTCCTTTTTATCAGCTCTACAGTTCCCTCTAAACTAATTTCCTACCTTCCTTGTACCTAACTTTTTTTTTATTTTTAAACAAGTCATTCGAACTACTTTTGAAAAACCTCTAAATATGTTAACCATAGTTTTAGCATAACCAGGGTAAAAATTTACGTTTGTAAGTAAACAATAAACACCATATTGCAATCCAAAAATATAGTTTTGGTAGTATACCAAAACTATATTTTTGGATTGCAATATGGTGTTTATTGTTTACTTACAAAGATATAGACATAGATTAAACAATTCACAATTTTTGTCCTCCAAAAACTGACTCCAAAATCTTTGGTTCGTTTCTAGTTGACTTAAAAATTATCACACATGAGACAAAGCTTGGATTTAATATATAAACATAGGAAAATAAAAAATTCGTCAAGGATGAGTTAGATGTTTTGACAAATGAATAGTGCAGTTAACCGCAAAGCATTTTGTATGAATATTTTTTATTAAAAATCATTTTTGAATAATATTTATTTCGGCTTACAGAACTAAATTTCGTTTATTTCTAGCTTGCAGATAAGAAAACTTTAACTAATAAATGCTGACATTTCCTTTGTACATCTGCACATTTTAGCATTCTTTGCAATTAAATTGAATTATTTTATATGTCTGTTTAATTTTTCAAACCGTCACTTTTCTTGCCCAATAGTTATTGATACTTTGTAGGGCGGTATTATTTTGTGCTCATGAAAATTATATCAAATTTAAACACATTACCGAGCATGACTCCGTGCATTTACGACATATTTTATATTGTTGCTCAAATATGTTTATTGTATTATGAGGGCTTATCGTATTACAAAGGAAACTGATTTCTCTTATACTTTTGAATTATCGAAGTTCTTTTCAAATTACTCAGTTTTAAAATATATTAGGATTTATTCCGTTATTGATCAACTTTCAGCTTTATGTTAGCTGAAAAATAAGGTGATTTAAAATAACTTTTAAGTTCCATGAAGTTTCTTCATGTGGAATTAAAATAAGTCTAGATTTAAAAAGCATAATTTTTATTATGCGTTTGGAAATTTCTGGTTCGTATAATAAGCTTTACTTTACTTTAAAAACTTGCCTAGTTCAAAAGCATCCACATTAAGTCCATCCTTTCATAATTAGAATTCGATGGCTTCAAGTCCTAGCCTAATATTATAAATGTTAAATAGAGAATGTTTGTCTATCTTGCATGTTAAGTAGAGAATGTTTGTCTATAAATGTTAAATAGAGAATGTTTGTCTATTCAGATATTCAAACCATATTTGTGAAATTTTTCATTCATATAGCTTTTTGTTTGTTATCATGGAGATCACCATAGGGTACATTTTATTTGTCCAATATTATCACAAGAATATTGTTTAAATTATAACATAAAGGAAACTATCCAAAAATTACTCACCTTTCATTAGGATTGCTGTCATAACTTTTCTTAAGAGTCACCAAAAGATGCTGACGGCACATGATTGTCGCACTCAAATTACCCACGAATGGTAAAGTTGGCAGATGTTAAACGCCAACTTCCTTGAAGTAGCTCATTTTCCAATAGGAGAAAGCGTAGAGCACTAGCAGGATACCCAGCAAGCCGACAAGCACTATCATGTTAGTCGTCTTCAACTGATGATCGAAGTTTAATATTATTCGATGTGGCAAAAAGTGCGTATAGCACTTCACATTATTTTTAAATTTATCATTAGAAATAGAGCAGTGTTTATTTTGATTGAGAAGTATGTTACTTTAGGTGTTAAAATAATTTTGTAAAGAAATTGATTGCAGAAACAAAGGTATTACTAGCCCCATAAAATAATCAGTTTTAGTTTATAAATTTTGACTTTCTGACGAAAAATGAATAATGGAAAAATATAGAAGACTTTGTAACGAAATTTTTCAATAACATAATATTAAACTTTGAAAATAAATTGAATTTATTTTTAAAAACATGGTTTTATTAAATGTGTGTTTAAAGTTAAAAAATATGTTTTCACCTCTAATAGTATTTTAATTTTTTTATGACCAAAAATAATGGCGTTGATGAAATTCGATTCACAAATGCTTTTTTCAGACGATATGATCTACTTTTTTAAATGTGACTGAATGAATTTCAATAAATTTTCAGATTTTTACAGCGCTTATCGAAGATGCTAGGAATTCATATTAATTTATGCAAAGTCATTTATTCATGAAAATTCAAAAAAATTATCATAGTGATAAACTAAATTGATATCATATAAGTAGTTCGTTTTCATTCAAACAATACATTACGACTTTAATCCATGTTTTAACAGCTGACAGTTGCGGGGTATTCATATTTTTTATTTATTATCCATTCTAATTTAAAAGATTAAACATTGTTACATCACATTATTAAAGGTCAAATTAGATTTTAATTTCCAAATTTCTTGCTTCCTAAGAAATACGAATTCTTGCTATTTTCCGAAACGTTAATTGAATTAAAAATAATTATTGAGATTTTAGTATTATTTTGAGTAAATATTGTTGATTACATAAATTATTACATAAATCTAGATATTATAATCATAATATCTAGATTTATGTAATCAACTTCTTATCGCAGTGATCTAATGTAAAGAAAATATAACCACACTTAAGAACATGCTTCATCAGCTTAATTCCTACTCTGATACACAAGGGATCATCTGAAGATAGTGCTTTCTTTTGCTTACATTAACGTGTTCTTTTCAACGTGACATAACTACCTTTACCGACAGTACATCTGTCTTTAATTCACTCTTTATGAAGTTCATATTTCTATTTACCCTTTGAGAGTTAATTTAAATTACTTAACTAGACGACTTTTTAGTGACCGGATATTTTTGGAATTCGAATAAAAGACCGAACAAGTTTTGTTTTGACGCATAGTTAAGCCTTCTGAAAAGCAAATTTGAAAGGAGCGTGTGTGCGTATATCTAGACATTTAATTATTGATTTTAATTTTAAAAAGTTTTCTCTACGAATATAAGGCGCAAATACTTAAAAACAAATATCTTAAAAATCGTTAGATAACTAAGCTGCCACGTAACTTTGCTGTTCATCCTTGGCTCTTGTACGTATCCTAGGGTTAACAATTGTATACGATGGCTTCTTATAGTTCTGATATACTACAACATTTACTTTATTGCTATAATAACAGTTATTTTGAACAAACGGGTAATAATGTTAACTCTTTTGTTCTGAATACCTAAAAATAATTCAATGTGATTTGTCAGTTGTTATGTAAAACATAATTGATATCATATAATAAATTATTAATTAAAAATAAGTGAAAATTACCTCGTAATTTGCACACGATGTCGTACTCGATTGTAGACAATACCAGCGGAGCCTATCACGCGTGAGCCCCAGGTCACGTACTTTAAAACACTTATCCGCCTGCTGCTCGACCCTTTGTTTATGGCCATACGTTACCATAGACAAAGTTTCAACGCAAAGTTGACAAAATTTAATTTAAAATGTTTCTTTACAAAAATTATTAAGATTTTCTCAAACTTAGTTTACTTAATGTGGTTGTAAAAAATCATATTATTTCGTAAATTTCGCATTTGTTGATCTGTTATCGTTAAACGGAATTTAAAGATCTATTTAACCAGTGAGTCGTATCAATTCAATAAGAAAAGAAATAATTTATATATTACAATTTGTACACGAATAATTTTTACGCGTTTATTGAAAGTTATTGGGGTTTATAATAGCCATTTCCTCCTTTTTATTTATGCGGATTTTAACAATGATATATTGGTGTCTGAGATAAAATGTTAAGATCAAGTCAAAAAAAACCAAGAAGGTCTTGAGCGAATATTCTCCAGAGATCAATTATAACAGATGGAGCAACAAGCATATAGTGTCGATGCCTGCTATTGATGGTAAAGAAGTTGATGAAATATCGCGTAGAAATCTTTTAGTGAATTTGAAAACAAATATATTTACATAGCCAACATTGATTCTATTCTTCTAATAAATTAACTAAACATATTATTATAAAAAGTAGTTGTTAGGCTTTGGAGTCGAGACGTTAGGCCTTATTGACATTAGCACCAGTGTACTAGCTGGCTGATACGTGTTCCGTGTGACAATTTTATACTTATAAAAATGTAATCTTTATCTGTCTGTTCACACACAAAAAATTCGAGAATCAATAAACGTATTTTAATGTAGTCATCGCTACCTGAAGTATTATTCGGAAGCTCTCATGTTATGTGTTCAAATCCAGATGCAGATATAGCATTAATCTTACTCAATATATTCTTACGTCGGTGATCCTTTGCTACGTATCGTTAATGCAATATATATATATATATATATATATATATATATATATATATATATATATATATATATTGGACACTTACGTAAATAGAAGTTGCGCCAGTCACAAATCTCAATTCAGTTAAGATTCTAAAACACTTCCTTTAGTATTAATTTGCGACGTTAGTGTTAATTTGCGACGTAGTTTGTATTAATACAATCTAAAGTCAGATCATTCCCAATGTTTGGTCAGACATCTTTATGGCACATCATTACGCTTCCTTATAATGTCGTTTTTGTTGCATATTCACGAAACGCATCACATAAATTATATTATAGAATTTATCAAATAATTGTATTTCCATTTATCAAGCCTATGTTATACAAAACTATATAAACAAAACTAAATGAAACTACGTGATGTAGTATTATTCTACTTTATTTAGATTCTTAACCACGACCTCGATTTCATTGGATGACAACATCTTCCGGTGGGCAATTTGCAAAGATCTTCTTCAACCGTCAATCTTTACAAATTGCCCACTTGAAGATGTCATACAACGAAACCTAGGTCGTGGTTAAGAATCTAAATAAAATAGAAATAATACTACATAACATAATTTCATTTAGTTACGTAAACATCTTCACATGGTTCTTTGATCCGTGGTTTGCCAAGATTAAAGGAACGCAGGCTCTTTCTGTCCATTAATATTTCCGGTGGCCATCTGCGAAGTATTCCTGAAATAATATTTATTATTATTAGGCTTTTACCTGCAAAATTCTATATTTTCAAAATGCTAAATTTGGCGTACTTCTGATTACTTTACTGATTATGATGAGAAATGGTATACATGTTGCGAACAAAATAAAAATTGTTAAAATATTTTGGGAATGTTGTTTTTAATTTCGTTCATCTTCAGATAATATACAATAACATTTAAATGGTCTGGAGACAGTGCACAATTTAAAGTCAAAAACAAGAATGAATTCACCATCTTCTCCGGTGTCATTAATGTAAATTATAAAACTATATATAATTTATATATATATATATATGTATATATATATATATATATATATATATACATAAATAATTTTTACATCTTAACTCGTGTCATAATGTATAGGCAGGATCTTAAAATCTAATTTTTATTAGATCTAAGTACTGCTGGCGTCTTAAATTAATGAGTTGCATCGATTCGTAATTAAATGATTTAAACGACTTTAAGTCACATACCTTCATATTCAAGATAGTGTCAACTTCCACATATTTGTAAGTGCGATTAGTGTTAAACAGATGTATGAACTGTCACTCAATTGTTCGGCTTTCGTTTAATTTAATGAATGCTTGATAATTAGCAGCGATGTAGTACAATAGCAGCAACGTAGTGTAGTTAAATTATATATAGTAACTTAATCTATCTAAAAACCAACATTAGACTTCAGAACTTTTCTTTAAAATGTAAATATGATTTACATTGATGTCACCACATATGATGATGAATTGACTTCTCACAATTCAAATTGCACTGCGAATTGTAGTTAAGAACAATAATTCAGTTCATCGTTTTCCAGCTGTCCGCACTGCATTGGCTCCAAAATGAAATTAATATTTTAAATTAATCCATAATTTAGAAATATTGTTAGACAATTTAAACCAGCGTTTTAAAGAGTGAAAACACATTTCTTTCAACAAAAGAGCCAGCAGCTGTCAAGTGAAATTTTAGAAATATCAAACCAATTGACAAATTGCCTCCGATTCTACAATAATTTCATTATAACACATGGAATATATATATATATATATATATATATATATATATATATATAAATTATATTTAAGAGCCTACAAACTGTTAATTGGCCATTTAATAAGTAAGAGGAAGTCAGTTATTATCTTAACTTTACTAAATTATGTTTGTTGCTTATTTGATATCTATAATGAGTCATTTGTTTCAATTGTATAATGCCTATATTAGCAGATGGTGCATTTTCTTTAAAGTACCAATAAATAAAGTACATACATATATTAAATTGTAGCAGAGCGAATTATGTACATATAAAATATTTTAAAAATAGTGATCGATATAGTGAATTGAATAATGATTACAGCCAGAAAATTTTGTTTGTCTATCTGTCTGATTACGTGTTAATTTGTTTTTCAATACTAGACGGATTTTGATAACATTTGGTATAGTTCATACCCTCGAGCAACTTATAGAATACTTTTTATCTGGATACTAGATATTTAAAAAAAAATCGGTCTTGCTGAATATTATCACATAGCTACTGCCAACGCCATCTACTAAGGTTTTTTAAAATTCATGCTCACAGCTATTGCAAAAATAAATAAAAAATAATAACGAGACAGAATAATAACGATCATAATAATAAAAAAGTCGTAATAGTTTCGGGAGTTAAGTTGGATCAGCCGTGGTGATTAGCGCGTTGACACGGCTGTTGGCAATGAAAATGTTTGTTTTCAATTTTATTGTAAGATTTCCACTTGATATTATTTGATATTGACAACTAATTAAGATTTCAAAATTCATTACTATCAACAGCAGGCAACGATATTACATCTTTGCAGCTCCATCGATTTTAATTAACACCTCGACAATATTTACCTAAGATCTTCTTTATTTTTCTCTGACTTCGTCTCAACATTTGATTACAACAATTTGGGTTACATTTTGATGAGTGACCAAATGTAAGGAACAATTAGGAAACAGTAACTAAATCATATAATGAAAAAAAATATAAAAAAACTATTCCTTTTTACTTTTTCTAACATTCCTGCATTTTACAGAAGCGAAAAAGTTCGCATTCACCACTTCATTGCAAAAGATTCGCATAAATAATCATGACGAAATAGATATTCTAAACCCCCAACAACTTTGAATGAACACGTAAAAATTATTCACATACAAATTTAAATATATAAATTATTTCATCTCAGAATATTGTATTAATTAAAGATACATATTATAAAAAGAATTATTCTTATTAAATTGTTGCGACTTACGTGTATATCAGATATTTAAATTCCAATTTTGCGAAATTTATGAAGTAATATGATTTTTTAAAATCATGTTAAGTAAACTAAGTTTAAGAAAATCTCGATAATTTTGGAAAACAAAAATTTGCAACGAAACTTCGTTAACTTCACGCCGAAATTTTATGTCTATGAAAATGTACGGATATAAGAGAACGGTTGAACAGAAGGCGGTGAAGTGTTTCGCGGGGCGTGACTTGGAGCTCACGTATGATAGGCGCCGTTCGTGTTGTCTACACTCGAGTATCACATCGTGTTCAAATTCAGTAGTATTACGAGGTAAATTTTTTTTATTTTTATTTATTAATTAGTTTTATGATATCAATTATATTTTATATAACAGCTGGCCAATCGTTTTGAATTATATTTTACGTAATTAGAATAAAAGCATGACTGGTCTTACCTGTTTGTTCAAATAACTGATGGTAAGGTAATAAGGTAAATGTTATAATTGTATTTCTAGTACACGTAGCCATCGCATACAACAATAGGCCCTGGGACACGTACAGGTGCCGAGGACGAATAGCAAAATTAAATAAAAAAACGTGGCACCTTAGTCACCTGCGTCTTATATTCATAGAGAATATGTTTTTACATATTTGCGTCTTATATTCATACTTATATACGCTCCTTTTAAATTTCACCAAGAAGCCTACTTATAAGTGTGGTTATATTTTTCTTACTTGAGATTTTATCTAATCCAGATAAATGCGATACCAATTTGTTTGCATCAATGTAGGTATTATGATTAGACGAAATATTTTCTCCGCAGGTTGAGCACAATTTGAATATGTGTTTTGTTATTGTAATTAAAATGTACTTTATTAATTACAATAACAAAATTGCAATTAATATTAACTTTTGCTTAATAGTACATCATATTGACAGTATTATTTGACAATAAAACGAAAAATATAACTTTTTAAAACGTTACTGAATCAATTAAAGTTTAAAATTACTTCGATGCATATATGTCTCAAGAATCGATCTAAAATATTTTCAAACATCTTCAATTTTTTTCCAATTGCGAATCCACGATTGAAAAACATGAGGCTTCGAAATAATATTACATGTTATTTAGAAGCTTTATATTTCGTAAACGGGGCTTAATAATGAAAAAAGGAATAGGAAACCTAGTTGCTCCCGCTTCACATATATCGGAAAGTATGTAATTTTTTTTAGTAAACTGCTATATAATAATTGAGGTCTCTAATAAAGACCAAAAACTGTTTAAAATCTGATAGATGGAACTAGGGATGGATAACGTTTCATACGGAACCCTAAAAGGGACACTCAAATCACGATATTTAATTTTAATTCGATTAAAACATTAAGATGAACCGTTTCTTGTAAAGCAAGAACTATTGAAATGAAATTCTTACTTGACCTTTAGTAATATGATATTACAATGTTTAGTATTTAAATTAGAATGTATAACAATTAAAAAACAAACATATCGACAGCGGTCAGCTGTTAAAACATAGATCTACGTTATTGTTTGAATAAAAACGAATTACTTACGCGACATCAAGGTAATTTATAATTATGATAAATATTAAAAACTAATATGAATTACTAAGGCCTTGGATAAGCACTGTAAATATCGAAAATTTACTAAAATTGACTCAGTCACATATAAAAAAATATATCATCAGTTTTAATACTAGTCGAATAGTCAAATAGTAAAAAAAGTATTTGTAAATCGAAATGCGTCAACGCCATTATTTTTAATAGTAAAAGAAGCAAAATACTGTTAGAGATGAAAACATATTTTCTAACTTTTAACACACATTTACTAAAACCATATTTTTGAAAATAAATTCAATTTATTTTTAAAGTTTAAATTTTTTCAAAAACTATGTTGTAGATATATTACATTATAAGGTTTTTTATTTTTTTTTCATTATTAATTTTTGGCCAAAAAATGTCAGTATTAATAAACATAAAAGACTGGTAATATGTTCGTTTCTGCAATCAATTTGCTCATTATATTTATATTACAATCAAAAATATATTATTGTTCCCAATGAAAATAAATACTGCTCTGTTTCTAATGATAAAATTAAAAACAATGTTAAGTGCAAAATGCAATTACATACAAGCGACATACAATTATATAATCGTATATTTTGTGCCATCACGAATAATGTTAACTAAACTTCGACCCTCAGTTGAAGGCAGCTAACATGATAGTGCTCATCGGCATCCTGCTGGGCATCGTGCTGTTGCTCTACGCTTTCTCCTGTTGGAAAATGAGCCACTTCAAGAAACTTGGCGTTAAGCATGCGCCGACTTTTCCATTCGTGGGTAACATAGGTGCGACAATCATTGGCCGTCAGCATCTTTTGGTGGGTTTTAAGGAAATTTATGACAGCAATCCTAATGAAAGGTGAGTAATTATTGGGGAGGTTTCTTTATGTTATAATTTAAACAATACTCTTCTTAAAGTATTGGACGAATAAAAAGTGCCTAAGTATGTTGATCTCCATGATAACATACAAATGGATAAAGGAATGAAAAATTTCGCAAAGATTGTCTGAATACTTTTTTGTTGAACCTTTTTTTAAGATCATCTGAAACATTTTTTCACGCTGATAGTTCTAATGAGATTTCACGATTTTTTGCTGATAGTTGATCAACTGCGGAATAAATTCTAATTAATACCGAAACTTAATAAGTTGAAGACCTTAGAAAATCCGAAACTGTAATATAAATCGATAAACTTTCCGAAATAATAAGCGCATATATGCAACAATATAAAAAAATATCGTAAATCGATGGAGTCAAAAAATTCAAATAGTTTTTAACAACACAAAATATTACCGCTGACATATATAAATATATAAATATGTATTGGGCAGGTTTATCAACAATTTGAAAAATTATACAGTCAGTTATATGAACTGTACTTTACTGCAAGAAATAGCAAAACTTGCGTAAATTTAGAAAATAAATATCAGCATTTATTAGTTACAGTTAGTAAGTCTAACCTGCAAGTTAGATCGAAATATATGTCCGTAAGTCTAAGTAAATATTATTCAAAAAGGGTTTTTGATAAAACCATTTTCATACAAAATGCTCTACAATTCACTACACTATTCATTTGTCAAAACATCTAATTCGTCCTTGACGATTTTTTTATTTTTTCATTTCATATACATATATATATATATATAAATATATGTATATATATATGTATATATATATATATATATATATATAAAATCATTTAAGAGGGGCCTATAAAACTGAAAAGAAAGAAAATCTCTTCAAATCACAAAATTTATTTATGGGACGAATTATTTTTTTAGATATATGGTTTTCTATTTTGCGTTTCAATGGGTGTAGGGATCAGAAATTATATCTAGACTGTAAGCATTAGCAAAATTAGCATTACTTACTAATGTTACATTAATATAGTTACAATAAAGTGATATCAGTCAACTACAAGTAACAAAGGCCATTAATATACAATATTAATATGTAATAAGTCATATGTCACCACAAGTAACACAGACCATTATTTTATTATAAAGGCTTTTTGCCAACGATGGTCATCGGTTACAAATTAGCATCTTTTTATTTACACTTTCATCAAAAATCAATCTTACTAGATAGCCAAGAATAATGTCCAGTATCAAAAGTAGATGAAACCCTAATCAAAATTCAAGGGTATTTTATTAAGTTATTAAGTACGTTAGGTACGTCTATGAACATATTTTTAGGAAAGAAATTGTTTCGACCTATTTTCATATAGGATTTTTCAAGCTTGAATTTGAATCTACAAAATTACTACAAAAGAACTGTTGAATCTAGAAAGTGCTACAAGAGAATCATTGAATCTATAAAATGCTACAAGAGAATAATTGAATCTACAAAGTGCTACAAGAAAATTGTGGAACCATTAAATCATTTTGAAGTTAAGAAAAAATCTCCATTTAAGTTCATATTCCATTCTTACGCTAACGACATAAAATATTAAGATTATTTGTTCATAATAAAATGGGGAACTCTTGTCTCGTGAAGTCGAACGTGAATATAAAAGAAAGGCATTATACGAGATAATAAAAACTTGCAGCTACAGGAGTTTTTCCCTTTCTTTCTTTTAGTCAACCATAAAGGTAAAGAATGAAGGAAGGCAGGATTAGCACTAAAAAACATTGACAAAATCAAACTTAGATAAATATGAGCTTCAGGAATATATAGATTTAAGTGGCTACACATATTCTTATTATAAATAATATTCAAGTTGCTACATTCGACTTTCAACTTATCACATTAAGTTGTTTACTTTGATATTCTGACAGCTCTGCTGCAATTATTGGTTTTTTCTTCTCTCATTTTAACGATTTTATTATTTTCGTTTAACAGCTACTGTTCGTTCTATTATTACCCTTTTATTTTATGCAAGCTCTTATTCGACATTCTTCTTTCAATGACATTGATCCTTAACATTTAATGAAGCAAATTTGTTACTTTCAATTACAAAAAAAATAGCCATTTTCAGACAAAGTTAAATAAAGGAGTGGTGATCACAGTTTCAATATCTATAACCGCTTTGAGAAATTTATTTTGATAATGAAAATATATATTTTAGTAAGTATTCGCTAAGATACATTTGTTAAAATAGGTACTCAATAGTTAGAAGGAAAAATGTAACAACCGTGACGTATGTTTATTTTATACGCTGTAGAAGCCTTCCATGCCGTTCTGAATAGATGTGGTTCTTATGCCATGCTTTAAGTACAGCTTTTAGATATGGATTTTCTTATATTATCATAAAGCTACAGATCTAATTTCTATTTATATTTTATAATTCAGATAATAAATGTTGAATATGTTGGTGATACTATTTAATCAAACAACTTTCATGTCAACAATTTGGGAATACTCAAACACTGTTAGTTCGGTTGAAATTAATGGAAGTTTACCATAAATATGTTATTTATATTTCCGAATAGAAAAAAAATTCGGCTTATGACATCAGGCAACTAAATAAGGGAAGTCCTGCTAATTAGAAACTCAGGGGGATGAAACCATTAAAAATGTGTTTATATAAATATTACATTAATAGTGTAATAGAGTTTATCCCTTTATCTCAAAACGAGGTATATTGATTTAATCAATAATTATTATTATATTTGTTAAAATAAAAATATAGAATCGTAGCATGTTTCTGGTTCCGTAATAGAACTAGGAACTCTTACAATTTAGTTATGTGCATCCTTATAGTTTTAAACTTATTTGAATGAAATTTTACAAGTAGATTTTTGGTATTGTAATCTCTATTACTATGTATCAAAATATTAAAAAATATGGGATAAACTCCAAAAGAGTCTCAAAGGGTTTTTGTTTGGATAGTTTGTAAAAATATAGTACTTTTGGGAAAAGCGGGAAAGTAAGTAGTATTTTATTTAGTTTCCACACATGTTTACATTTATTTCTTTTTTGTCTTAAAAATCAAATCTTACTTTTCAAAGGATCATTATTTTAATCTAAACAGTACCTACTATTACTACAGAAGTCGTTGGTCCAAACGTTCCAAACTCATTAATATAAGTTAACAGTTCAAGTGTTATTGACTTTACAGAAGTTTAATTAATTTCTCTCAATGTTAAAATCGTTTCTGAAAAAAATATCTTTTTGAAATCGGATGTTTTAGGAACGGAAAAAAAATTAGTTTTAAATTAGAACCGATATTTCTAAAAGCTTTTCACATGCTATATATTTCTGGACAAATTGTTTATTTTTGTTTATATTTATAACTATTTACTATTATCAACTCTGAAAATATTAATTATTACTGCTAATGTTCAATATATCTACTCTTATTATTAAAAAAGAAAATAATTTTTTTCAAATCACTTTATTTAACAAAATGTTTCAATATAAATAAAATACATGTCAAAGAAAGTTTCATTTGTCTCTGATTTGATTCAATTTTATTTTAATTTTTGTATATTTGTTACGTCAATTTAAAATTGTTTGGTTTCGTTACATTGACGAAACGAAACCAAACGACCTTTGTACTACATTCAATAATATTGAATGTAGCACAAAGTAACCTCTACCTAAAATTGCCTCTCAAATTTTTAGAATAAGTATCCAAAATAAATTTCATTTTTAACCTGAAGTGAAGAAAGGTGCCAAGCGAATAATTAAACTTCCACATATACTACGACAAAGAAAAAGTTCAAAAGCTGTACTGAATTAAGACGTCTGTACGAATTACGAAACATGAAGAATTCAACACAGAGTATCAAGAGTCAGGAAATAATAGATGCAATTTTGAGGCCACTCTCATGTCCAATAAACACTAACTTTCACACAATTATTTCCAAACACAGTTCATCCCTGCGGAAGCCGTGTTTAGAAATACTTGTGCGAATTTAACCCAAGCTCTCCATGGGACATAAGAAAAAGAGTGAAAACGTATACATAAGTATATGTACGCTTAATATTACATCTTTAATATGTGATATGTGAAAGAGTGTATTGGCATGTTCTTTGAATGGTATAAAACGGGCACCTTGGGAATTTCTGAAAAATAAGCAAGCACGAAAATAACAGGAAGAAATAACATAAATTATATGCATTCTCCTAACGAAGGTAAATGAAGCAGAGTTGCTTTCTTGCTGAAAGGCATGTCAAATCTGATATTATGGAAATAAGGCAATTTCGTGTCAATAACCTGGACATGCAAATAAAAAACATTATGATTAATTTTGTTCAAGTTTATTCCGCCAGAAAAATGTATACGGGAGACGAGATAAAATATTTCTATAATCGTATTAAAGTGGCTCCAGACGATATCAGTTTATTATTGGTGATTTCAGTGAAGATAGACATGTGATAAGCCCCTAGAGTGACCACTCCAAAAGAAGCAAAAGAGGAATGCCGCTTACAGAATTCGGGGATACCGGACTTTGTATTACCAATTGTCACTTCAGAGAATACCAAAAATAAATAAAAACAGTGTTCATAATATCACAAGACTTTTAATGAAGTTATTACTTTGTAAAAAAGAACAAAAATATAATACAGAACATTATTTTAAAAAATACACCTTTACACCATGATGGATTTATTCATGCTAAGCAGCCTATGACAGGTAGATCATAAAAAAATAAAAGTAATATCCAGAAAAACTTTAAAAACAAAATGTCTATAGTTTCACGACACAAGAAAAAAAAGTACTATATCATTAACTAAAACTAAACACGTGCAAGGAATCTATCTATTTAAATATACATAAAACTGCCAAGGAAACAATTACACCTCCATCAAAGAAATCTATAAAATGAAAACCTATATTAAATATTATACCACATATTGCATCTCTTGTAGAATGATGAAAGCTGTTTAAAACTAAGAAACATAAAACAAAACAAGAAAAAATAAAACGAATGGAAAATATAAAGAAAAATTAAATAACAATAATTAGCTATAATTTAAGAAAAATTGCAAATCTGTTAAAAAGAAAAAAACACTAAAAACCGGTATGACATGGATCGCCTCTGAAAGCAATTTTACAGCAATGCGGACAAGTATGGAGAAGTAATATCATCCAAAACTATGAAGACAACGGAAAAATACCTAAATTTAAGGTGAACGAAATAAATAAGGCTCTAAACTCTCTTAATTTGATGGAAAGTCTATGTGGAGACGTAATCATAAATCATATCTTGAAAGTTCTACTTGGACTTATTATCCCTATACTTACAGATTTGCTTAATACAATCTTGTTATACGACGATATTCCATTTGATTGGTAGACTTATAAAACTATTATATGAGAAAGGTGATCCAGAAAATATTGAAAATTACAGGACCATTAGTTTATTTCAAATGAAAAACAATATATTTACATAAATGGATTTGACATGTCGAATAACATCAATGACTGAAAGTATAATATAAAAAAATATAGGTATAATAAAATAGAAAGTATAGGATAATATTATGCGGCCAACGGTATATTTACTCTGGAAACATATTTAAAATTTGACAAATCATTAGATACTGATTGCGTTTGTCGAAGAGTTCAAAGGATTTGATTCCATTATACTTTCGGCTTTATGGAAAACCTAAATTATCAAGTGATAAAGTAATTATGAGATCGAAGAGAGAAAGAAAACTTTTCAAAATAGAACGCGCCGCGAGATAAGGCAACCAAAAATTCTTAATTTGTTAACAGATTTGCACAAAAATATTTTCCAACTTGAGTTGGGATTCTGTGGGCTTGCTTGGACTACTTACGCTTTCCTGATGATATAATTCTACTACGTAAAAATCATAAGCATGTAAAAACAATGCAAAATTTTAATACAGCCAAAAAACTAAAGGAAGTCCTGTACACATGCAATGGTTACTAATGTTTCATTCGTGTCAATACGAAATATTTTTCCTCAGAGACACAGTAGGTTTTAGGAAAAAACAAGGAGCAAGAGAGTCACTAAATCACAACGGAACAAACTTACAGAAATATTCATATAACTTTTTTACTCATATTTTCTTCAGCAAGGAAAGCAGAATAACCGATACAGATACCGTTCTTTCCGTCTTTTAGAATCTGTAACTTTGAGATATGGTCGCCATCAATGTTATACCTCAGCGACGTACGAGTAAGACAGGCGTTCAATGTAAAATAGAAACAAAGAAAGGCTAACTGAACAAATTAATTTAACGTTATCGATTTTGGAGCGAGTTTCATTTGCGGAAACAAACTTCTTAAACCACGTCAAAGTTAGTAGAAAATGTAATAATCAACAAATAACTGAACGCAAAATGGCTGCGTACAAAGTTATCATTTAAATATTTACGTCACTCGATATAATTCACATATTTTCGACAAGGTTTCGGACTCTTACAAAAGGGGTAAATTAATTTTTTAGTAGAAATACTGTATTGAAATACAAATCTTTTGATATTAATATATTTATCTCCTCAAACTCCTTACTGTAACGAACAAAGAAAAGGTGAAATGTATCACAATATATTTCACACATTTATATAACAAAATTTCATTTCATTTTATATAATTATTTGACATAATATCGAATTTTAAAACCAATTTGTTATTAGTGTCAAATACTTTAGTATCGACTTCCACATTTACTCATTGTTTTACACAACTACATGTTACAAAGAAGAAAGCAGAAAACGTGAACAAGGTATTGAACATTAAAACACCTTTTTAAGTCCGAATTGTCGACTTCTCAACAAATTGAATGCTGGCCTCTGGCCAAGGAAATAATACAAAAACTACAGAGATTTCACAGAGTAGCTGAGAAGAGTAAGATGGAGCTTAGTTTATAAGATAGGGTAAGAAATATTGACTTATAGAATGTACGGAGCTAACGGATGGAGTAGAGTTGGCTTGTAAATTAAAATGATACTTGGCCGATCATATGGTATGCACTATATATGGTCGCTGGAGCCAGCGTGTTCTGAACTGAAACTCGCCTTTAAGGCCGTCCTAATTGCCGCTAGCGGTACCAATATCGTACAGGCCCCATATAGACTGAGTACACGTGGGACAGGATGAACAGCATGTTACGGAGGAATTCTGCACTGAATAATTTAAATGTAAAATTATTTTGATTATTAAAATTTAATAAAATGTTTGTATATTTTTAGTTTTTCTGAAATATTATTTAAATAATTGTTATAATAATTATAAATCATTGTAGTAGTATAATATAAGTGTTATTATTTAATTTGAATAATGTGTTTTTTTTTAAATGTACGAATAGGCTTATTTATATTTTCTTTAATTTCTTTACCGCGACCTAGGTTTCGTTGTATAACAACATCTTCAGGTGGGCTATTATCAAAGATATCTTTGCTAATATCCCACGTGAAGATGTTGTAATACAACGAAACTTAGGTCGCGGTAAAGAAATTAAAGATAGTAGAAATAATACTACATCACGTAGTTTCATTTAATTGTGAATAATGAATTTCTACAAAATTAACGCCAAATATATTCAATAAATGTAAGTGTTATCAGTACTAATGCTAAATAACTCTCAGCATAATTTAAAACATTGCAAAAATGAATGACTGAAGCTTTGCTGTGATCCAAAGCGTATCAAAAATTGAAAAACTTAAAACTTACAATAATATAAAGTAAAATAACTGTTATTTTCTTGTCCGCCTCTCATTGATGCATAAAATTAAGAGTATAGCCGTTTCTATTTTATTATGTTCATAGCGTTATTTTTATCTTTTGTTAATATACCAAAGAAACATTATTATTTTAATTTATAAAAAAAGTTAATAATTATGTATATAGTATTAGTCAAATGCAGCAGTATTATATCTTAAAACGTTAAAATCATTTTAAAACCGAATTTGAATTGGGTGAACTGTATTGACCCCGTGACGATCGTATCATCATGATCATGAAGATAATAAACCTTTGTAACCGCATCTGCAAGAGGTCGAAAAATATGTCAATTGTTTTTTATTAATAATGAGTTAATGGTAGTATAACAATAATATTATTTTGTGATGTAAAAATATAATTTGCAGGTTCGTTGGCATGTACGAGTTTACAAATCCAATTATTATCTTGCGCGACTTGGAACTGATAAAGACCATCGGCATTAAGCAACATGATAACTTTCTCAATCACAGATTTAATGTAGATGAGAGTATTGATAAGTTATTTGGGAGAATGCTTGTTATATTGAAAGGTTAGTGGTATCAATCTCCAGATAAGATCTTAAAACTGTGTATCTGTTATTTAAAAAAAGTGAAGGAAGGGTTTTTTAACCATAATTGTAATTCCCCAAACTTAAATATATTCATCGCTTCTACATGTATTTTTCAGTATTGATCTTTCTGCAAATATTAATATAATTTTATTATACTAATATTTGCAGAGTAGCAAATATTATTATAATTTAAATATTAATTAAAAATTGCATTACATAAGTATTGTCTTTGAAATATACGAATATACTTAGAAAGTGTACTGCAATTTATTGAACTTTTAAGAATCGTATTCCAATTGCTACTGATATACAGTCCTAGCCAAGACCAATGTAAAATTTGGACACATATATATTTATCTACCTAAAATTAAAGACGCAATTCTCAGTTAATTTTACCTTGCTTACTCACTCAATTAATAACATGCAACTATTTCAGGGGAAAAATGGCGTCAGATGCGCTCCACTCTGAGTCCGGCATTTACCAGCTCTAAAATGAAAAGTATGTTTTCGTTCTTTACTGAATGTGCTGATAACGTTGCTCTTAGTTTAACCAAGGAAATGGCCAGTAAAAATGGTAAGTTTGTGATGGATTGTTGTTGTATTTTGAAATAAACCTTAGATTGAAGGCATAATCGACCTAATTGCTTAGTAACTGGTAAAAGTAATAACTATATATACTATTTAAAATCTGTAAGGATAATAATATTTAAAATAACTCGAAAACTTTTTAAAATACTATAATTAAAATTTGTCTACGATTAAGCGATA
Organism: Druceiella hillmani; assembly: GCA_039881145.1. Lineage (NCBI taxonomy): Eukaryota > Metazoa > Arthropoda > Insecta > Lepidoptera > Hepialidae > Druceiella > Druceiella hillmani. Next base: position 19,681,897 of record JAYKKI010000007.1, read on the forward strand.
TCATGGTCTGTGAAAAAATGTTCGTCGAAAAAGTTTATTGTAATATTAAAATGGCAATGTTTTAGAATAAATATCTCCCCTATCGTATTTAACTTGCTCTCCTTCTAGCATATGTTTTCATTAAATGGTAATAAATCATAAAATATTTAATTGTAGAATAATACTAGATTCAAAGTTTAATGTTGCACAGAGTAAAACTTCTAGTATCTTCCTAATACTAACAAAATTTTCCTATGGAGTACTTGTAGCAGTCATATTCAAAGTATAAGTTTCCACAGAAATTAATAATACCACTTACCCTTAATATTTAGCACCTTAGAATATTCCAGCAGTTCACAAATTTGTAAGGGCAGCTTAATTATTTATTATTTTCATCTTTGTAAAATCCTTCTAGTACAACAGAGAGGAACCATATATTCCTCGTCTGGGAATTGTATTCTTCTAAGTTTACCTTTTATTTTTTGGGTATAAATAGAAATCGCATGATTCAATATATATATATATATATATATATATATATATATATATATATATATATATATATATACAAACTGCAAGGTAAGTGCGGAACAATCTGAACATTTACAATAGATGGCGATTGGTCTGGAATAACGATTTTCTCGGTCTGAAAATCAGTGTTGACGCGATCAGGACAAAGATTTTGCAAGATGTTGAACAAGTAAATATGGCTTAAAACTTTCGTATCTAATCAATATAGCAAAAAACAATGACATAAAAATAATTTTCAAAAAGTTCTCTGTTTTCCAAACCAAGTCTTTTGCAATTAATGCAAAAGATTCGGTTGCTTAAGCGCAAAATACGTGTTAGAAAAAAAACGCTAAGAAATACTTCAGAAATAAAGAAAGCTTAATCTACTCTTCCACATTTATAATCTTGACAAACAACACTCTTTATCGTGTGAAACTCGGTATACAATTTCTGGTACTTATACGCATGATTATATATCTACTGCATAAAGAAAGGAATTGTCATCGCAATTCAGCTGCAGATATATAATCTATCAAAACAATAAAAGTGGCAAACAAAAAACTTTTGCAAGTAAAAGGTTCTGGTTAATTAAGTCTCGATATCTACAAAAACAAAAATTAATGAAACAAACTCAGAAATGTGCAGAACTGATTGTACATTCTGGATATGTACATATGGGAATAAAATTTTGTATAAGCACTCAACCAAATTCTTAATATTTTACAAAAAAAAAAATAATTTTACAAAAATCATTCAAATAAGCATTACATAAGAAACGTACGGAAAAGTATATAATAATGAAAATATGAGTGTTTAATTCATATTTCTGCGGTGCACTATCGTTTCCCAAGATAAATAAATTTAGAAAATACTGCCATTGCTAAAGATTTTTGGAATCCACGCTAAATTGATGGTTCTCTTCTTAGCCATGATGAAATTAATTTCTAACCATGATAAATTTCATGGAACCCATCTTCCAAATAAAAATCTCATGAAATAATTAGCATCATTCAAATTGATATTTTCTATATATTGCATTTTTCTGAAATGGTGATTTAAAGGAGGCGCATATATCATATTAACCGAGGGACTAGAAAGTAAACCAGATGTAGTACGTAAATTGAATAAATCCTTCAATGGAGTAAGACAATTAACTAGTGCTGAAGTACGAAATTTGATTCTATTTAAAACAAGTTCCGCTTTACCAGATGGAACATTGGTCAATATATGATGAATATGTAACATTGATATATATATATTGCCTAGAATATAAAATTTATAGTAACGCTGTTTTTGCTAATAAGGTTTACTTACATCACTTTCGGAGACGGATGGTGGGAGGGTACAAATTTTTAATGATATTTTTAGAAATATCTTTAACACTATCATCCACAAACACAAAAAAAAAATGTGTCCTTGTAACTGGGCCTTTTCATCATGCGATATTACGCATACGATAAATTAATCTAAAATAAAAACACTCTCCGATTATTTTATTCGCCGACTTTAAAATATCTACAAGAGTATTATGAGTGTTATTCTTGAGATCAATGCCAAGCACAAATTTAAATTTAATCTTTCGTACTTATTTGCGTACGGAAACGATCGTCGGCATCGTTAAGATAGCTCTCATATAAAAATAAAATTAAAATATTTTTTTACTACTTGTTATTCATGTGTCACTAAATTAAATAGTACAAAATTATTATATGACCATAATGTCGAAACAACATTTCGTCTTCTGACGACACAATGCAGTGTCAGCTTTGTACATGGAAATAACATCGTCAATGCTCGAGTATTAAAAAAAATCAGTTCGCTTCATTCAGTCGCGAATTTATTATAACCTGGATATCCAAATAAAACAATAAAATATTAATACTCAGTCAAAAAGATTGATAACCTAACGTCAATATCAGCTACTTTCTTAAGAGTTCAGCGTAAACCCTTTAATTGAGAGATACCAGTTGTAAAATCGCTAGAATGGATACAAAATCCAGCGAACCAAGTAATATTCTGGTGACACTATTTTCTCCTCAGCTTTGAAATTTAACAATGATGAAGCGCTTTAACAAATCCAAAGCCATGGACCCTGGCGGTCTTCTTAATAATACTCCCCTTGCTATTGCCAGCGAAAAAACATAAATTTCTATCACGGAATACATCTTCACTGAATTCCAATGTCTTCATGGAGAGACTAGAAAAGAGGTTATGAGGTACCTGTTAAAATATCCGTGGGAAAAGTAGACTCTATTGATAACAAAAATTTTGATTATTTAGGAAAATTTCAATAATTTGCTTATTTTAATTTTGTAATCGTACTTTGTTACCTACAAAATGAATCCAATGATTTTATTAATGCAATGATTATTTTCCATCAGAATGTGAAAAAAACTAGAACTAAGCTGAATGATCTACAAATAAATGTCCTCAACAGATCCTGACATTAATATGGGCGTTCAATTATTATATGCTAAATTAAATGAAAAATTAAGTTTTACAAAGAAGAAATATGGTAATTCCATTGATTATCACTTATTAGACTTACTATGAGCCAGATGCAAGGATCTCATAGATGAGTAATATATAAATACAGTATCTCTTCAGAAATATGATAAACACAACATAAAATATTTTTAGCGGTACGTCAATAACAAAAAAAGAACATGTTTAATTTCAGTAATTATGAAATACGATGGATCAATTTCTTCATATATTAAGAACGTTTATTATATATTTTTCGACTACTTCGGTTCTGTCTTTGAATTGCATGCAGATTCCAATAACTATGCCTCAAATATTCCCATTCACTGCAACCACTTGAGTCACGTTACCATTAGTGGGGATTAAATTAAAAATTAATGATTCTAACAACTAACGCGTTGGTCCTGATTTCATTCGCCACTTTTAAACACAACCCTTTATTTAGTTACTTATTAGGCAGCTCTACATTACAACGTAAGTTTGTTGCCAGAGATCGCGGAATTTACTTTAATGAGATTCTCTTCCCACTATAATCCTGTTCATAAATGTACCCAATTTCTGGGATTAATTTTTCGTGCAATTAAAGGATTAAAAATCAACACACTTTAATGTAATTATCTCTCTTCTAGTCATCACACTCTTATCAAAGTGTTCTTGGTCTCGAAGATGATGTACATGGTCGATCTTTGTTCTCGTTCCTCTTGGCTCTGATAACTACGTAGCGTTTCACAATAAGCGTTTTCACTCCAGGCGATTATTAGCGTTTCTAGAACACTTTGTAATGCTAGTGCCTGTAGCCGTCTTTATCAGTTGGAATTCGTCCATCGAGTTGGAAATCGCTCCTGGAATCTTTTGTCTTGAACCTGCACTCCTAAACGATCCGTCAAAAGTTGTTATCTAGAGATAAGTCCGAAGATTTTAAGAAAAACTCCTCTATGAGTCTTTTCTTGATTCTCAACTCATTTATGACGGAGATATTGGTGCAAAAAGCGATTCAAGGAACTTTTAGCATGCGCTTCCAGCGTCACATTTCTAGAATATTGATTTTGCAATGGTCTTTTAATTTGTGGGTTCAGGTTTGTGCTTCGTATAGAAAAATTGGAAAAACGAGATATTTCATAAGTCGAACTATGGTATTTTTTGTTATTCGCCTATTCTATCAAACTTTATCTAGCTTCACAGCAGTAGATTTTATGATGGCACAGCATAGGGCCTTCCAATGTCCTCTTCGCAACGTCTAAGATTAGACACAGGCGAACCGAACTAAATATAGCTTTTTAACACTTCACAGTTGGCAAATGTTGTACTGGTTTATTGTAATATGCCCTGTCCTGTCAACTGTTATAATTTTGGTTTTTTTTTATTAATAGCCAGTCCGAAATTGGGACTGGTCGTTTTAAAATGATATAGGAGGCTTTTTATCTCCTTTTTAATTTTACCAAGAAGGGTGGTGCCGCCGACAAATCTCAAGGTTCTTATCAGCTGTCCTCTTACTGATACGCTTTCATCCTTGTCCTTTAGGACAATCCGCATGATGTACTCAGCGTAGATATTAAGTAGTAGTGGGGAGAGTATGCACCCTGTCGAACACCTGCTTCCGTTCTAAAGGTCTCAGAGTCAACTCCATCTATTTGCACAGCTACTGTTCCTTAAGCATAACGTAACTTGATAAGGTTTATCAGGTGTTGCAATGAGCTCATCTCAGAAAGAAGGTTGTCAGGATCCTTCCAAATTTTTCACAATATTTTCCATTTAAACGTATCAAAAGATTTCCGAAAGTACACAAAACAAGTGAAAAGCGTGATATCAAACTATCTAGTGTTTTTTGTGATTTCCGTATTGTAAGGATTTGTTATAGAATTCTTTCTATTTAAATAAAATTAGGTTGAAATTTGCGGTGACACGTAAGTCTGAAGTCGAGTATTTAATAATTCAAGAAGTAATTTGCTTGCTTATGATAGAAATCAGCCTGTAATTGATGTTCGCTTTCCATTTTCCCATATTTCACTTTCCATTTTCCTATACCGACTTCAGAAATTCAATTTGTCGTCACGCAGAATATGCTCTGATCTTTTTTAATAATGCAAACTTATTCATTTGCTTCAGATCCCTAAAATTTAACAGAGATTATTCGTTTATATTAAGAATAGCCCTTTTCTTAACCCCGTAACTTGAATTTGCCCATTATATAACGATACGATTTCTCAACATTTACCTTTGGACATATTTGAACGGAAATCATTAACATTTAAAAAGAAAACACAAAATATATTAATATAAAATAAAGTCTAACTAAAATATAATTAATTATGAGCTTTATATATGTACATATTTATATATATATATATATATATATATATATATATATATATATATATATATATTAGGGTGATTCATAAAATTCAAGTTTTAATTGTTTTAACTCTCAACCCATAATATCATTCTATCTACCAAAATAATAATTTGTTTTAAATTTCGGATTTTTTAATTAATATTTAAGGGTCGCTACCGACTCATATGATTTTTAAGAATTACCTTAAAATTTGCACATATTGCGATGTTGGCTATGGTTTACTTATACAACTTTGATAACTGTATTTAGTTGCTAACGTAAACAGTTCTTTGTTTATACACTTCGTCGGTATCTCAGTGCTCTCTTACTCACAATTTAGTTAATAGAAACAACCCGTTGCTCTTTTATACACTTATCCAGTGACGCTATCGTTGTGAGTCAAAGTGATTGTGTTTAATTGTTAATGTGATTACTTTAGCTTTATTCTCGTATTTATATTTCTAAAATGACATCGAATATTGTAAAAACACGAAAAAGGACTGAAATATGGTTAATTGGACAATCTCGTTCCGAATTGGTGCAAACAAAATTACCGTCAGTGAAAGAAGTATTGTGTTTATTTTTTCATTACAAAAACGTAATGAAAAACACAAACAGAGAATCGGCGTCATTAACAGCAAGTGATTTGATGACACTATGGCAAAAAGCAACTATTCCTACCAAAGAAAAACAACATGTTATTACAAAAATACTTAAATATTTCAAAGAATGGCAGAATTTAAAAAAATAAAAATAAAAAAAAATCAGCTATAAAAGAAAAAGAAAACAAATGGCAATCAAATTTAAATATTTTGTTTGACATTGCCCACTCAAATGCCCTTAATTCGATAACTATTGAAGAAGATAAACAATTTTTTTTAAAACAAAGAGAAATGAGTCGTCCAGGTAATATCGATAGAAGCCATGCGAAAAAACTTAAAAATCATTTACAAAGAGAAGCCAAGTTGCAAAAGATGATAGAAAAGGATAAAGAAGGAATGAAGAAATTAACTGAGAAATGTGATTTACTATCTTCTTCAGCTTCTTCTGCAGGGAATGAAAGTGACAGGGATATAAGTCAAAGTCATCCTATATCTCCTCAGCCGGGGCCCTCTTCAAGCTATCGTTTTACTACACCACAGAAAAGAGGCCGAAAAATTTTTTTAGATTCGAGTTTAGCTACTACTCTTGATGTCGCTAAGTTGACTGACGGAAAAGCAACTGTTGTTTTGGCTTCTACACTCAAACGTCTGGGCTGTGACGTATCACAATATAACGTTAGCTATTCTTCTATACGTCGCCAAAGAATGGATATTAGAAAACAGATTGCCGAGTCTATTAAAGCTGATTTATAACCACTAAACACACTTACTGTGCACTGGGATGGAAAGATGCTGGAGGACATAACCGGACATGAAATAGTAGATTGTCTTCCAATCTTGGTATCTGGAAAAGGAGTCGACCAGCTCTTAGCTGTTCCCAAGCTTCCAGATGGAAAGGGAGAAATAATGGCTTCTGCTATTTTCGAGACTATTTTATCATGGAATTTATATGATAAAATAAAATCTATGTGTTTTGATACAACAGCATCTAATATAGGGCGAATAAACGGAGCTTGTGTCCTTCTAAGAAATTCCCAGAAATTTTACTCGAAAGTGTTATTGTAACAGCTGTAGGGCCTTCCAGTGGTCCTGAAACTATGATTTTTAAAAGATTTAAAAGCTACTGGTCAAAATAAACCAAAAAGACTTCAAAATTGCAATGACCGAACCATCTATATGGAATTGCATTCAAACTGTCGCGAAAGATATGATCGTTTTTGATGAGAATCAACTGGAACAATTTCAGCCTCATGACTATTACAAAGAGCTCCTTCATTTGATAATTATCTTTTTAGGAGGGATTCCTAAAAGTGGTATCTCATTCAAACCCCCTGCTGGAATGCACCGTGCGCGATGGATGGCAAAAGCGATATACGCACTAGAAATGTTTTTGTTTAAGCATCAGCTTAAAATCAAAATTAAACAATCTAAGGGCGTTACAGATATTTGTACATTTGTTGCAGTTGTTTACGCAAAATACTGGTTTACAGCGCCAGTGGCTCATATGGCCTCAGTGAATGACTTACAGATATGAAAAGATTTGGTTGATTTCGAAAAATATAACACAGTTGTAGCCAAAGTCGCCATAAAAAAAATGTTGGGTCATCTTTGGTATCTTTCCGAAGAGCTAATTGCCTTAGCTTTTTTTGACAAACGAGTTTCTGTCGAAACAAAACGTAATATTGTTTTGGCTCTGAAAACTGAAGGAACGGAAAACAATCCGAAAAAGGCATCCTTGGAATATGATGCAATCGTAAACAGAAACATCGAAGATTTCATATCAATAAACACTATGATTTTTTTCAAAATCACTGGAATTTCTTACTAACTTTTTCAGAAAGATCCTGAACTATGGGAAGAGGAAAAAAGCTTCAAATCGGCTATAGAAATTGTACAACATATGAGAGTCGTTAAAGATATAGCTGAGAGGAGTGTTGCATTGATGGAAGAGTACAATAAATTACATACTAATGACGAAGAGCAGAAGCAATACTTAATGTTGTCAGTTAAGAATTATAGGCAGAAAAACCCAAATTTTAATAAGGCAAATCTACTATAATTTTTTTTCTTTTTACTTAATAATTTGGAGAAACGATAGTTATTGTTATTTAGTATAATATTTTCCCTAAAACCTATACGGAAGCCTCATTTCTGGTATTAATAAACTATTAAAAATAAATGTTTTTTTTTCGAATTTCAAAAGTGGGTAGCGACCCTTAAATATAAATTAAAAAAAAATTAAAAATCCTTGTATGTTTTCTAGTGGAAAGATAAAATAAAAGGGTTGAGAGTGAAGAAAATGTCAAAAAAAAATTTCGGTCTTTTATGAATTCACAAAACAAAACAACCATTAAAATTTTTAATTATACATTTATATAACTGTAACTCGTTTTTGAAGCCGTTTTTGAATAAATATTGTAGAAAAAATGTAGCAGACAGATGGACGGACAAACCCGTGACCGGTGTTACATGGGTTGTTTTCCTATTGAGGTACAGAACTTCAAAAATAATATTTTAATTATTATTCAGCTACAATACGACTTGAAATAAGACAAGATGCAATTAGTTCTTCTCCTGCTACTCATGTCCATTACAAAATACGTAATTGCGCGTAATTAAAAAAAAACTTTACATGTGTGCTATCATCTAATTAAATTTAACGTGTCCAAATACGATAGTGTGCGAGTTATTCTAGGATTTCATATACTCGTTTTTAAACCTTCACGTACAAATATTAAAAAGTTCATATCCTTGTTTTTTTATTAAAAATATTCAAGGTTTCTCAGTAGTTATTGAGAACGGCTATTAACATATACGATTGGTACTAACTAGTTCGTTTGCCCGCAGAACACGGGAACTTTGGTAGAATGTATATAGACGTCAGTTTAATTTTGGCAACTACTGGAAATAAATTGGCATAAATATTCCGTGTCTAAATTACGAGTTTTTCATGCAAAGTACAAAGCAAAGTAAAAAAAAAAAAAAAGTAATTTTTTTATTATGTTAAACATATGAAGTACAAAAATAACTGTGCTTTTAATCTGTCCTTTTATCAAGTACCTCGCATATGCCTGTACTTGATAAAGATAAAGAACTCGAGTTTTAAAAATGGAAGTAATTGTAAATCGGGTTATTTTACAAGTAGTGAACTATCCAAATAGTTCTTTGTAAAGACAGGACTTGCTTCCACATTCCTTTTTTAATTAAAATGACTGAATTTGTAATGGCACTACAAACTTTTTTCTGTTCGCAAAATGTAATTAATTCCGCAACAAATTACGGAATAAATGTAATTAAGCAAGGTTTTAGAGGATTATATCCAAGACAGACAAGTTATAGACGTATACAATAGAAGTTCTAAAATTAAATAAACAGTTGTCTCAAAGTAGCTCATACCAGATATATGTGAAACAATTTATGTATAGGTATTGTTTATGTATTTCAAAATTAGTTATGTAGTTCAAAATTATACGAAATTAGGTTTTTTTAAATAAATTAGTTTAATTATTTTTAACAAAACATTTTAATTTGGCCAGTTTCTCATCTCGACCTCGACGTGACGGATTTGTTTATGAGGTACTCTAACGACGTGATTGCCTCCTGCGCCTTTGGACTGCAGCTTAACTCCATAGAAGACCGGGACAATCACTTCTACAGATTCGGGAAGAAGGCTACTGTCATCAATCCGACTCGAATGCTCAAGTTCATTGGATATGGGTGTTTGCCAACGCTCATGAAGGTAAATGATTAGTATTAAGTGATACAGGAATATCAGTACTGAAATTAGAGTTTTAGCAAAAACTATAAAGTTTACTGTGCAATTTATTAAATATTATTTCAAAATGAACATGGTTTAGATTTTTTTTATTGATAATTTAAATTCTTTAGTAATGAGGGTAATATAAAATTTAGACTTTCAAACTTAAATATTACAAGATCTGTTCATATCATATTACATGTGAAATTGATACAGAAGACGAGTAATAATTGTACATCGATTTTCTTCATATTGGCGTCCAGATTGATACAGAAGATGAGTAATAATTTTATATCGATATCCTTTAATTTGGCGCCCAGATTGATGCAGAGCATGAGTAATAATTTTATATCGATATTCTTTGTATTGGCGAACAAATTGATACAGAAGAAGAGTAATTATTTTATATCGATATTCTTTGTATTGGCGTCCAGATTGATACAGAGCATGAGTAATCATTTTAAATCGATATTCTTTGTATTGGCGCCCAAATTGATACAGAAGATGAGTAAATATTTTATACCAATATTATTTGTATTGGCGTCCAGATTGATACAGAAGATGGGCACTAATTGTATATCAAAAATTATAAAAATAGATATCATTCCTTTAATCTAGAAGTTTTTAATCAGCCATTTAACTGATTAAAAAATAGTTTGGAAAGTGTATATTCCATAAGTGTCCGCCATTGGTAATATCAAATTTTACAGCAAAATTCCAATTCAATGAAGGTTAAATATGAAAACATCAGGTGACGTCCCGCTACTGTTATAGTTGTATACGTTTTTAAATCTAAAATTATATTTAACTCGTAAAATATAATGATTAATCAATGTTTTTTGCAATATTTTGTTCACCTTTCATGTTTCAATAAATTTTAATTTATTATGACAAATTAAAATTTTTCGTATTTCAAAATTTGATCCTATTTCTTTTTTAAATTGTTTAAAATAAAGAAATGGGAAGGTGAAACAGGAAAGTCATCCGAGCTAAAGCAAAATTTCAAGAAGTAATAAAATTTGTAAAGTACGATTAGATATTACGAAGATACACAATTCGGCAGATATAAACATTCAAGGGTACATTTATCAATTATATTGTTCATCATGCAAATGTATTAGTATCTAGTGTATCTTTCACAGGTGTTTTGAATAACATTTGTTTCCTAATTTTAACTCACCTGTTTCGGAGATTAGAACTCGGAAATATTTGTGAGATATATTCAATAACATCTATAAATATATTGTCTAGAGTTTATGATAAAAATTAGATATCTATAAATTTTAAGAAAAATCTTACGTAAAATTCTGAAGAAATATTTTTTTCATTTTCTCTTTCACCTGATGATCTACGTAGCATCAAAAAAATAACTCTATTACTTCACTCGTCTCCTTCTGAGTTGCCATATAATTATTTTTCTCTGGACATCTGAAAAAATAAATTGTTAATCCATATAATACGTTACATGTAATTCAAAATTAAAAAGAATAATTTATTGCTTTATTTTTTATTTTTTTACCTCTAAAAGATTTAATAAATATTGTTTTCAAGTCAGTATGCTTTGTTAATGCGTCATATTTATAATTTCCACAACAAACTATTTATGAGAAAAATTATTGTGAGAAACGGATGGATATTTGAGTGATTTTATAAGGCTTTCGCTTTTTGTTCTTTTTTAGATACGGAATTATAAAAATATTATAGTTCGGATATATTAAAAAAAATGTCATAAAAGTCAGCTTAAAGCAAAAGCGAGGAATATAAGATTCATTTGGATGAAATTAAAGCATTAAAATAGTGGGAACATTCACGAGCGAGAGCTGAAATGTTTAACCAAAGTCTGTGCAGGGATTGTTATTCACGGAAATATTATTGAACAAAAATGATAGGGAAATTTCTATGTTTCTATATAAAATTAGTTCACTTTGGGATCTATTATATAAAACTGTGATAATTTGCTAGACATAATTATTCAATTAAAAGTAGTTCAAAGAACTTACAACAATTTTTAATATATATTTTTCAGTGGTTCAAGGTTGAAATGATCGATAAAAAGGCTGGTAAATACTTTAGACATCTGGTTCTGTCTAATATGAAAGAACGCAACGAGAAAAACATCATAAGACCGGATATGATACACTTACTGATGGAAGCCAAAAAAGGTACCCACCTTAATCCGTATAAAATAGCTCCCTTAAATGATAAAATTAACATCAACATCAACAATATCCGCGTTTCTTTGTACTAATACATGTCTGTATTGTTTTATACATTATTCACTTACTGAATACCTAAATTTATTTCTTAACTTCTAACAGGCACTCTGAACCACAAAACAAAATCTTTCGATAATAATGATAGCTTCGCGATCATTGGTGAGTCACACGTGGGACAATTGCAACACAAAAAAGGTACTTTCCAAGTTCTTTTCAGGAAGATGATTATCTTGCAGATTTTAAAAGAGTGAATGATTAAAAAATTCAAAGGAGGAGTCTGGCAAAATACTAATTGTCTTAAACCAACTTAAGTCCTCATATTACAACGATAAGGTTATATAATTTTAGCTGAATCAAAAATATCAGATCACGACTTAAGTAATAATTTTAATTAGAAAACAGTTTAAGAGTAATGTTGTGGAAAACTATTATAACATGAATAAATATAAAAAATGAAATTAATTGAATTTATCATATCGCACGAATATACAGTTTGGACGGACGACGACTTAGTAGCGCAGGCTCTAATCTTCTTTGCAGCCGGCTTCGATACGACTTCCACCGCCCTGTACTTCCTAGTTTACGAACTGGCTCTCAATCTGGATATACAAATGAAACTTCAAGTAGAAATTGATGAAACTTTTCAGGAAAATAATGGAACATTCAATTACGACGAGCTTCAGAAGATGAAATATCTAGATATGGTTGTGTCAGGTATGTGGTTGCAATTTAAAATCGATTTTAATGACTTTTGTTTGTACTGGTGTTACATCAGTTATTTAGCATTGATAAATAATTATACTTATGTAAGCAATGCTAGGAGTGGTGATCCAAAATGATGATCAACTAATCTGTACGATCAACTAATCTTATTTGGTTTTGCAAAAATAAGATTAGTTGATCATACAGATGTCATATAAATAGCATGCATCACTAGAAGTTGCCTTCATTTGCATATGAGCAAATGAACTAAAAATATGAAAATGGAGAAAAGAAAAAAAACGTCTACGAGGGCTTTGGTGCAAATACTCGGGTACTTTGTTGTGAAAGAACTTAAATTAGATAGAACTCCAATTACCGATGAGCATCACAAAGAGATTTTTTAATGGAAATAAATATAAATAAAGACAAAAAATGTTCTTGGTATAATTTAAAAAAATCTGTGTCCAAAAATTTGTGAATCAGTTGAGTAGTAAAATCTGAAATATCACAGAAAACCCTTAAAATACTTTGGCTTTGACCTAACCATGCCTGTTTGAAGTTTTTAAGGTGGAAAAATATATAACTAAAACAAAAATCGTGGAAAAGAAAATGGCATGTATGCCATCGATTTTCTCTAAAATTCACGTAAACTTTGTGAAAAATTGATTCATTTATCATACGAAATATCTATACAACAATGTATGAGGGGGGATGGCTTCATGGCTCTCCATTTGCTTATATGCATATACATCTTTGCTCATGACTCATTTGTTCCTCAGTCGCCTTCGAGGGTTCAAAGAGAGAATATGCCGGTTTGCATCGCAATAATTACTGTTTATATTTTGTAGTATGAAACAGCGCGTAGTTTTAATTTTTGATTGAGGAGGTAAACGTAAGTTTTATTTATTAACATACGTCGCTTTAGATGATTTAACATGAGAATAGCAACTCTTTCTTTATTGAATATATTTGGCGTTAATTTTGTAGAAATTCATTATTCACAATTAAATGAAACTACGTGATGTAGTATTATTTCTACTATCTTTAATTTCTTTACCACGACCTAGGTTTCGTTGTATTACAACATCTTCAGGTGGGATATTAGCAAAGATATATTAAGCATCTTTGCTAATATCCCACCTGAAGATGTTGTAATACAACGAAACCTAGGTCGTGGTAAAGAAATTAAAGATAGTAGAAATAATACTACATCACGTAGTTAAATGAAACTCTTTCTTTGCCAATTTATTTTTACTGCAATACTTTTATTGGTAATTATATATTTATATACAGTAGATAAATGACGAGTAAGATAATATTACCAAGAGCTTACATAGATATACGCAAATAACCTCTACACTGAACAGAACGCTTAAAAATTAAGAAGTGTGTATTATACTATTGAAAATATTTTAATTTCTTGTGTTATGCGAAAGTAAAAAAAAGTGTATCTGAAATCCGTAAAAGCGCATTTCACTATTGCTCATTTGCGAGTGCGGATCATTTGGTATAAATTGTTGAGAACCTATCAAATTACGCTTACTATGGGTAGACTGATATGAGTATAGTAATGTTTGAGGAAGCTAATATATCTTTTTTTAATAAAACTGGCATTGTCTTGTGCTGATCGCGATAAGCTTGAGAGATCTGCAGTTTCGCAAAGGAACAACGTAGAATGAATGATCACCAGGAGACAATTGGTAACATTTTCCGTCTTCTCTAGTAGAAAACATGGCTTATAGCAGTATTTTCTTAAATTTTTGTTATGCTATAGAGAACAAAGAAATGGCAATCAATTAACTCGAGAACTAAAAAAAATAAGGTACCGAATTGCAGTTTGTCCTTGATAAAGATTAAAATACCTCGGAACCACGCTAATGGAAAATATACAGACCGTATCAGAGAAAATAAAGTACCCTTTTTCTATAGTCAATCTAGCTTTTCACGATTTTTATAAAAACATCTCTTGTGGAAATTTAACAAAAATGGAAACGGTTATATAATTAATGATACTCATAATTGGTATTATCAAATATAACGTGAATTCAATATAACTTGCGAAATTATCTACATGCTTGGCATCTGATTTGGTAAAAGTAGCTATTTTTAGTTAATTGTCTATGCAAATATTGAGAAAATATTCTTTACATGTACCAATTAAAAATACTGTTTTTTTATTTATAGTTTACTGTATTTCAAATCAAATAATATCATTTTAGTCATGTATTCTCAAGTATATATGAAATGATCTAACAAAACGTTTTGGATATTGATGACTGGAAACATACTGAATAAATTTTGTGTATTCCGTTGTCATGAAAAATAATCCCATAATATTATTTTTCATTTTGTAATGACAGTCCTACGAATTTATATAAACTAAATCACTTGTATTTTGTTGTGACGTAAACGATGATCACAATTTTTTTATTATAAAGAATTTGAATCCATATACGTCTTATAAAGAACAGTTTTACATGATGGTTTGGAAGAAATGACAGCTTTGTGCGTCAACTAGTGTCAGCAGTCAACAGGTAAATAACAGTGAATTATCTGACAGGCCTTTACTTACACATTAATCTTATACGCTGATTTTTAAATTGATTTTATTATGATTTTTACATAAAAAGACCAGAAATTTTATATTTAAATTATTTTTACGTCTTAATTTAAAGACATTAATTAGTTCACTTTATACTAATTTAGACCAACAAAAATTTGATAATTTTTTTCTTAAATGAGTGTGTGTTTAAAAAACACATTCGTTTAATAAAAAAATGCTTGAAAAAATTACAGAAATTGAACTTCTTTTATTTCTCTGCATAATAACAGACTAAGAATTTATCGTATTTAGTAAATGCTAAATTGACGTATATGAAATTTAAAATGAAAAAGTAATCTAAATGAATTGTAATTTTATAGAAATATACTACAGAGGAAAATTTAAGATTTCTTTGAAAAAAAAATTAATATAAACATGTGTTGACTTTAGTACAACTTTCCATACGGATATTGGTTGTAAAGGTGTTGTAAAAGTTCGGTATTTTAAATCTTATGCTTGGTCATGTTAGAATGTTTCAACTCGATTTCGACAAAGAGCCTACTTAATACTCCTCGTTCTTAATCATTATCACTGCTTTTGGACAGCCCTGGTATATTGCCAAATATATAGTCTGACAAATAACGTAATAAAATTTAGTTAAATTACTAAATTTACTAATGTTTACTAAAACTGCAATGTAACGGAATTATTTCAGAAACACTTCGCAAATGGCCACCGATAATAATGACTGATCGACAGAGCATTGGTTCCTTCAATCTCGGCAAACCCCGGAATACTGAGTTTTGCAAAGATGTTTATGTGAGACAACTACTAAATGTAGAATCATAGAATATCTAGACATATGGCAATGTACCGAACAAATTCGGATAAAAATCAAATTGGGACGAGTGAACATAGTTTGTGTGTCGTACACAAACTATGTTCACTCGTCCCAGTTTTTACTACATTCGACCACCCTGTTAGTCAAAATTTGTTTGATCTGCACAATTTTGTTTTTCTATTAAACCTAAATTACTCAAAATCTCCAGAAGCATTACTATCCGAATATTATTACTTTTGACACTAACTGGTTCAATCACTCACTTATAAAAACATTAAACTATTTCCAGTTAACTTGACGTGGATTAGGTCGTTGACCGTATACGACTATATATAATCAGCAAACAACCAATTGTGTGCTGACTATAGTTTTGAAATAAAATGTATGGGTGTGATACAAAGTGAAAACCAAATAATGTGAAAAAGGGTGTCAGATAAAAATCAATATAATGTGTTCTATTAATGTAAACAGAAACACAAATGTAAGAAAATTAAATTCTGTAGTAAAATGTAACTTAATTAAAACTATTGACGTACCACCGAAAACAAAAATATGAAAAGAGGGTCAAATTTTGGTACTAAGTGGTTTTATCGTACCAAGTCTATTAGAGTTTCTTCAAATTTACCTACAGAAAGGTATAACATGGTTTAAATCACGGAAAAGTGCAAAAAGTTTCAATTCTAATTTTCTTCTAGAGAAATATATTGCATTATTTAGCACCAAATAAAAAAAGTTATTACTTGTTAAAGATTATTACTCTTTAACTTATAAAGTTTTCATATATGAATCATTAATTTTTAATATAAAACTTACTCAAATTATTTTGAATGGAATTTGTCTCGAAATGTAATAAAAAAAAAATTAAACATTTCTTTCTCTCTACAATGTACTTGGACGCTGTCAGTTCGAATAACGAATGCAAGCATCGGCTTTCAATTAAATGTGCGTCAATTTGTGGCATTGTGTTGATATAATTTGTTTATAGTCCACATTTATTTTATATTACACACACACACACACACACACATATATATTATACATACGCATCCAACAGTTAACATTAAAGTAATATTTGATATTTAGTATAAAATATATGAACGTAACACGTGTATTTTAGGCAGTTGCTGCCTAAATTACTTTCTCAATAATAACTAGTATATGCAAATAATTTATAACAAAATAAATAATAAAAACGAATATCACAGTTACAACCAGGGCATTCTGTCCTCGTTCCGATTCACGCCATTCATCACGATGAGAAGTATTGGCCCAACCCAGGGAAATTTGATCCGGAGAGGTTCTCAGCCGAAAATAAGGACAAAATTGTATCCATGACTTATTTGCCGTTCGGGATGGGACCCCGCAATTGTATAGGTATGTGTTTATATCGATTAATTACAAAGACACTTTGAAAACTACAAAAACTGAAACATTTTCTGATGTTGAGACATGAAAATTTATTTATAGAAGTTATAAATAAGGAAATTAAATGAAACATTAAAATAAAAAAATATATTTGGTCCAAGATAGCGAATGAATATATTTAAATTGTTGTCTGAGTGTTAAACTGGAAATGAGATTAGTCATTTAAATCATCAGCGAAAAATTAAAATCGATCGAATCGAACAAAATAGAAAAAAAATTATCTAGTAAACAATAATTTTGTTAAAACAAACAAATAACTTTTTTATTTATATTATTTTCACCCCACATTTAAATACATGCTACGCTTACGTTTTGTATGCACAAAACCGCATTACTCAGAAAAAAATCAGTGAATAAAAATGTTTTGATGTCACATGTTATTTTATTCGTCTAAGCTACTAATTATTCCATTAATCACAAACATATCAACAATAAAGCGACATCATTCAAATTACTCGATTTTTGTATCTAACTTTATTCTTAGGATCGAGATTCTCCCTGATTGAGATGAAGGTCATGACTGCAAAACTGTTCAGAAAATTCGACGTAACACCGGGACCTAGGACAGAAATACCACTCATTTTAGAACCAAGAACATTAAATTTGAGGGCAGTAAATGGATGCTGGCTTAGATTCAGTAAAAGAAATGTTTAAGATTGATGATTTTCGTAAACTTGTGATTCATTCTACATTTTAAAAATTATATACTAGTGCAAGTAATTTCAAAATGTTTTATTTTTTAAGCAGTTTTTTATCTAATGATTAATACTATTATTTAATAGATATTAATATATTTTGGAACTGAATATTCCCGAAGGAAATATATGCGCCGTCCTATATCTAGTATTAAAGCAACATATGATATTTCGTATAAAAGACATAAATATAAACGCACGTGTCTGTTAGCCGATTGCTGCATACCTTACTTTTTCTATTACATTTATTATTTGTAAATAATTAGAAAAAAATCAGATAATAAAAAGAAACATTATACTTACGAACAAGGCATTCTGTATGCGTTCCGATTCACCCCATTCATCACGACAACAAATATTGGCCTAACCCAAAGAATTTTGATCTGGAGAAATATTCAGCTGTTTTCAGCATACACAAAATTGTATCCACGACCTATTTACCTTTCGGGCTAGGACCACGCAATTGTATAGGTAGGTGTTAACCGTCAATGGAAAATATTAATTACAAAAACACTTTCAAAACCACAAAAGCTTAAAGATTTATCGTGCGTATATACGTACTTAGAAAATAACTGTTAATGTTGAAAATTCCTGCACTAATTTTCAAGTATTAACAACACATAACTTCATTTGATTACAATAATTTGACAATTATAATTTTTATTGTTAATAATCGCGATACACTTTACGATGGTTTAGAAACGCTTATAAAAGTAGGGAGTTAGAAGTAAAACTTAAATATATAGACACTTTACTTCTTCAAAATAACTAAAAGACACTATCTCCTCTTATCAAAACATATCATTGGTAAAAACGTTTAAATGTAAAAATTGGTTTACCAGACATGAATTTAATATACATTTTAATAAGCTAAATTGTAATTTTGGAAAGAGATTATATAAATAAACTGATAACCTCTACCCCTATTAAACAAGAAATTTTGTGTTAGAATTAATTTATTTCGTTAGCCTGATTTAGACCCACAAGGAATAATTTTTGTTTACCCACTGACAAGTAAAGGTTTTTCAAACAGTTTTCCTATAGAAAACTTTAAAACCAGCTTTATTGCTTGCTATAATATTCTTTATTGACGTAGCTATATATGCAGAATTGGTAACGTTCCTATCTAAAAGGTTAGTGGCTGTGTCTGCCCGCCTAAATGCCAGTAAAGGAAGGACTATATTCCTTTTATATTTGTTGATGTACAGTGTACCTCTAGAATCAACATACATATTAAAATTAATTGAGAGAAGGAAAACTCTGACTCTACCTATTCTTTGAATCGATAGAGTTAAAAGAGACTTTCGGAATATATTCAACAATATTACCGAAAAAAGCTGACGGTGAGTCAAACAAAGTAAAAACTGGAGGAGATATTGAAAATTTAATTACTCTTTGTGATTTTTTTTTGAAAGATAGATATCCTCAAAAGAAGCGGTACAAAAAATACTATATTATATTGCAGAGATTCATAAAATATAGTACAATTTAAGCTAATATTTGGCGTAGTTCAAAGTACCAAAAATAACTCGCTTGTCTCAACAATAAAATCTAAATATAAATTTTATCAGACTAATTTGAGTAAACAATTAAATAAAAATATATATTACATAGAACGTATATGTTAAACCACGGAAAACAAATGTTAAAACAATAAAAAAGTTGTAAAATATTTAGGGAAATTGTGAAATTAGTTTCATTAATTGAACTAAATTTGTCATTTAGGTGTCTAACTAGCCAGGCGTTGAATAAAAGAGTATCTATTTTAAACTTTATCTAGAAGTATTTGTCATCCTTAGGATCGTCTGGCCAAAATTTTGTCAAAATTAGTAACTAAAAATTTTCGACCTTCAACCTAATAATTTAGTAAATTTTTAGCATTGACTAATCAGCCTAAATTTAACTGGTATTCGGTCATTCGACAAATACACATAAATATTGCATTTGTGCGAAAGTCAGGTTGGGTCATGCGGACATTCCTAAACTCTATACTTTTGCAGCATTTTTAGCAATAAACTGACTTAACTCAAAATAATTACCTTGTCTGACATGGTTATAATAAATACGCTTTCTTATAATTCATGACAAATTATTAAACCTAACTCATCAAATTTTCAACCGACATTTTAACCTAAAAGCTTGGAAAAGCAAGATTACAAAATGTAAATCTTCCACCCAGCCGTTTCAGATATATTTATTAAAAACATTTTGTGAAAGTACAGTTGAAGCATAAATGTCGCGTTAATTTAAATTTATATATTATTCTATTTCCAATTCCAAAATACAATTCGGAGTCTTTTGCAAAATAAATATTCTCTGTCTACTCAGAGAAATCTCAAAATATTTCGCACGACTCACTGTTAAAGTCTGGCACGATGTTTTAAATGAAAGATGTGATATTAAAAATCATGTTAGAGTTGGGCTAAATAATATGAAAAAAGTCGGGAAAGAATTCTAAATATTCGAACCCGGATCTGGTAAAAAGTCGTATGCCTTGTGATCGACCCAACACACCACGGCGACGATATTTTATGCTTGCAAACAAATCACCTGACTACGTTTTTTGTACTATTAAATACTTTTAGTTTTTTTTAAGAATGAAGAAATCTCCCTATCTTCTTGCCCTTCCCTATCCTTCCTTTATCTCCCTATCCCCCTATCTTTAGTTGTTACACTCTTATTAGGGTGGTCATAATCTCGACGATGTTGTACATGCTTGATATTTAACTCGGATGGCTGCTTTTACAGTGCGTTTCCACTTCATTCGATTGGTAGCGTTTCTAAAACATTCTGTAATGCTGGCCTCTGTCGCCATCTTTATTAGGTTCGTCCATAGGGTTGGAAATCTTCCTCGTGATCTTTTGTCTTCAATTTGTCCCTGCACCGCTTGACCCTTCATCGAAAAAGTTTTTCTGGAGATATGGCCAAATAATTTAAAAATTCGCAATTGTACAGTCGACGAAGTCTTTGATTCTTAACTCCTTTAAAATGGAGGTCATGGTGCGAAAAGTGGTCTAAGGAAATTTTAACATGCGCCTCCAGCACCACATATCTAGCGCATCAATTTTGCGATGATCTCCTAATCTGAGGATCGAGATTCCTAATCCGTGTAGAACAATTGGAAAGATGAGACATTTCAATAGGCGAACCTTGGTATTTTTGATTATTCGTCTGTCCTTCCAAATCTTATCCAGCTTCCCGACAGTAGATGATATTTATTAATGTAATTTCTCTTAACAGTCTAATTTCTCTTTAAGCTATAGATATGGAACAAAAAGTATTTACCTGACTTGGAATACATTTCGTTAAGATTTCATTTTTGTCATCACCGTAGTGTGTTGGGTTTAATCACAAGGCATACAGCTTTTAATAGCACGGCGCACCGCGGGATCAGGATTCGATTCCCGGCGGCTCGACTAACGGGGCTGGGCTGGTGTTCTGGTTGGCAGCAAGAGATTGCTCTCGTAGAAATAAGTACGCCATATGTATCTATATACCACATGGAATAACCCATATAGAATAAATGAAATATCTAATCTATCGTTCTAAATAAGTTATTATTTTTTAGGTATAATAAAATGCAAACAAAAAAAATCATTTGATAAGTTAGCAGAGAAGAAAATGGTCATGGTTATTTTGAACAAAAATTTAATTTAATGAAAACAAGCCGAAAAGGTATTAAGAAAAACTACGTCTTTTTAGTTCTTAAAATTTTCATTTTGATTTCAGCTGATTATAACGTGTTATAACAATATAAAGCATGATAAAAGTTTATAGAAAAAATATAAAATATTAGTAGAATTATCGTTTTTTTTATATTTAAGTCAAAATTTGAAACTAATTCATTCTAGAATGTGTCTAGTGTGCAGTAATAGACATGTCAAAAGATTATAAGGAGAAAATATTTTTTAAGTTTTAATTTTGGTGATTTGATTTTTATTCAGTCTGATGTCATTATTATAATATGTTGATATTAACAATTAACCATAACTAATGTTAGTACTAATTTTAGTTTTTTACATTTAATTCAAAGTTTACAATTAAATGAAATTACGTGATGTAGTATTATTTCTACTTTCTTTAAGTTCTTTACCACAACCTAGGTTTCGTTTTATTACAACACCTTCAGGTGGGCTATTAGCAAAGATTATTTGCTAAGAATTTACCTGAAGATGTTGATGATGACTGTATTTCTTTCATAAAAAAAGATCTGGCACCTAATTTGCCTAGCATTGTGACTTAACTCTCTTCATCACCAAGAACAATTGTATGCAAACTAAACAAAGTACCACGTAGGTTATATACTAATATGAAAATGCATTTGACTATAAATTTAGCAATTAATAAGGATACATCCTATCCCAATTCCCTACGTTCAAACAATCATAATATTTTTGTGATACCACTCTCTAGATACGAATTATATCGGAATTCTCCACTTTCCTGCGATATTAAATGGATCAACAATCTGATCTCGGTTACACCAGAGTGTGATTTGTTTACGATTAGTGAAAGTGAATTTGTTGAAATGTGCCATAATTATTTTTTGTAGTTCTTGTACACGTTTGTAAAAAGGTTTAATCTAAAAACGGAAACTATTTAAAGCCAATAATTCTTTGTAGTTTTGAATAGGTCATCTATAATAAGAAAGTCAGTGAATGAATAAAAAAATAACTATACAGACACTTCATTCTGGTGCTTCGAAATTGCCAAGTTAATTTAATAATCTCCTTCATCGCTAGTGTCGAATATTTCATATAGACGTAAATGAATATGCGTCAATTAGACATTTGATATCATCAAAACTTGGTATATAATGCACAGTACCACAACTTATATACAAGATCTTAAAACATTAGATACTTCGTTCGAGAGCTCTTTGTATTTTGGCCTTTGATGATATTCTGCGGAGAGCTGTGACATTTTATTGCAGACGCTACGAGTCTTGATGGGGCCGTGATAGCCACTTTTTTATTTCAGTGAAATTCAACCAAGATTTTCAGAGTATTAAAACAAATCGTTTTCCCAAAATTCATCAAAACTATTTTGTCATTTTCTCATAATCTTGCCAAATACTATTTTTGATATTTAGTTAATTTTATATTTTTTGTAAAACTAAATCAAAGTGGTCTTCTTTTTATAGTCGATTTTTTAGATATCGTGAATTACGAGCAGTGAATTCCTTGATACTGATTGCTCGTAAAGTTCTGAGATTTAAAGGGTTTGCAAGGTCCTCATCCTCAGCAACATTTTCTCTCTTTTCACGAATCTAAATCTTTTTAAAAACTTTTTCCAAATTATATGGTAATTTCTTTTGGCTTTTACCGTAAGATAAGCCTTCCTCAACTTAAATGTTATTGAAATACATGCTTCCGTAAAGGTTTCATATTTTCAATTCTCACCAAGATCATCACGTTTTGAATGTAAGAAGTAAGAAAAAGGTTCTGGTATTTGCACAACATTATAAAAATAATTATTTATTATGTTAAGTTATATCTCTTGTCTTTACTTCATGTTTTCAGCTGACACATAATATTCGATTATTACAGAAAGATATGGCGAATTCACAATGTTATAATTTTTTGTGATGTTATATAATTTTGATATTTGATAGTTCGTTAAACCTGTTAGAAAAAAGGTTATTAACTTATAAGTTATTATAAATATCTATAGACTCTGGATCAAATTTATGAATAAAACTCAATGTGACATTAAAGAATAGATGTGATAAGTTGTCTGCAAAAGCAAAGACGGGAGCCCAGGTTCGAATATTAAGTCGCCCTTGATTCTAATTCGATACTATTTTTTTATAAAAAATAATTTTTCTTCAAAAATATTTTTTTTTCTTAATCTTACATATAAATAATTATGTTTTTAGCACATAAATTTCCATGAAAAACAGAGTTTGTTTAAAAAAATTAAGGTCGGGCATCCAGGTTCGAATCGCACTGCACTTTCTTTTTATTTTTTACAGAAGATTTTTTTTATTTCTTGCATTCAAATAGAATTGGAAATATATTTTCTTACTTTATTTTTGTTTTTTAATAATTTACTTCAAAATACATCAATACAATTTTTACATCTTTCAACTTATATGTTTAGATCTTCCAGGATGACGACAACATAGCCTATTTGTACTATATTATAATCCCTAAATGTTGGTACCTAATGTAAGCAGTTATTTATAGAGTGTTTTTATATCTATTTTAATTATAGGTGTTTAATTTATCTAAGATATAAATATCTTAGATAAATTAAACACCTTGGAAGACTGTCCAAAATAGATAAATTATCTGCAACCAACTATCGTATTTTCCGTAAGGTGATTAAAACGTAGCGATACACTGCAGTAAAGAAAACTATTTATAAACGTGCATTGTCCAGTAAAGAAAACTATTTATAAACGTCAATGAAATGTTTTTCTCACTGCAGTTCGGTAAAATAAACGTAATATGGCAAATATATGACAATGGAATTTTTTTAATTCGGGAATACTGGTAACTGGGAAACTGGCAGTAAGATTTTAATAAACATTTCACAAATACGTTATTTATTATTAAATTATAATAATAAATTGATATTAAATTGTTAAACAAAGAAAATTACAGTTGACGATTTTTTTTACATGTCAACTAAATTAAATGTAATTTCCCTGGACTCTTGCACAACATCTGCACTTCATCATTATTTTTTTGTGAAAATTGTCAAAATATCTTGTCTTTTAAGTTTTTATGACAATTATCGCTATAGTTTTTGTACAAAATGGTAGATGGACTTTTGCTTTAAAGTTTATTTGGACATGTATTTAGAATATATAATAGTAATAACTCTTAAAATAAGTTGTTTAAAACAAAGTAAATGATAAGAAAGGGTTTCATTAATTCGAATTCAATAAACAAATAATATAGTTTACAATAAAATAAAAAAGGAGATTGGGCAGAGATATTGAACACAGACTTCTAAACGCGACCAGTGCTTTTCCTCTGCGCCAACGATTCACTGAGTGACGTCAGGAAATGAAGATATTCTATATATGGAATGTTTTCACTTGTCTATGAGAAATATGTTAATGCTGATCAATGAGTGTCATAATAGCGAAATTTGCATTAAATTGTCTGATGAAATACAAAAGGTGAAGATTTAGTAAACTGATGTTTTGGAAGTTTAGTACGATTTACTAAGCTGTCAAAATTTGAGGCTTATATACAACTTCAGTTCAGAAATATAGGGGCTCAATGTGTACTGAGTTATCGTTGTATTTGATCGGCTTCGCCGTGCCTCCAGAAACGAGTATACGTATATTTAGTGCACTTGTGTGAGTAAACCTAACATGAGCTCACTAAACAGTTGATACATATTCAATCATATTCCCAGATTCAATCTATTGAACATATTCAATCCTGATCCAGATTCAATCTATTGAAGATTTCAAAATGACGAATTGGTGTAGAAACTCATCGGCAAAGAGGTCCCGTAAAAATGGATTAGACATGCAAATAGATTTTAAGATGTAATAAAAGGACTGCGTCTAATAAATTTCTCCACGAATTTTAAAATTAAGATAAAGATATGTACAGAAATGACTAGATGCCGTACATTTGACATTGAAATCGCGTATAATACTTTGCTATACTGCTTTTAGCGTTTTTTTTTTTAAATTCCGTAATCTTTAGATCCAGAGCATTTATTTAGGTTCACATAGTTCCAATACTATCAGCCATTTTTGAATATTCCTTAACTGGATGCCATTTTTTTAACGTTCCATACAGAATTGCAAAACGGAAAACTATGGATTTCATTTCGGTTTGCCTCCAACCGTTTGACTGCGAAAGTTGAAATTTTGTCGTGGCCAAAAATGATTAAATTTTTATTTCAGTACTCAGTTTTATAATTCATTGTATGCAGTATCAAACAAAAGTTGGTTGAAGTGCGAGTTCAAAAATATTTAAATACTTTTTGCAATATTTTTTTGGAATATTTTTCAAAATCAAACTCGATAGTCGTTGTTCTTTACACTATCTCAAAAAATATAATTTATCTCTAAAAGAAAAAAAGCGAATTTTTGTGAGATCACTCACGTGTACATTTGTCTGTTCGCCAGTCACAGCCCATTTTCTCAAAAAACTTTCACTATCTCAAGAAATATTTTACGTTACGATACAGAAACGTGAAATTCAGCATCGTGATAAAGAAAGTTGACTAGCATTTATTTCACTAATCACTAACAATATTAAGTGTGCAAATGTTAAAGAGGAGAAAATAAAATATACTTTTTTAATTTAATTTGTCGCATAGAGTATTAAAGGAGAAAAAAGTTTGAAACACGTAGGAGTAAGAAGTAGTGACACTCGTATGTTGAAAATGTATACGTAGTTTTTATCAGAATCCGTTAGAAGTAGCAATTTCAATGTATCATAGTGACAGAGCATTATAACCCAAAATATTTCAAAATGAAAACACAAAATTATTTATATATAAATTTTAAAGGGGCAAGTAAAATAATCTTTTTTTTTATATTTCGTAAATCTCGCGGGGTATTATTTGAAACGGCAAGTACCAACTATAGTAACGATTCCAAGTCTCATAATTTTAGTAAAATTCATGATATTTTTATATATGTGAAGGATATAATGGGTAATGGCGAAAAATAAGATTAAGGTTTGTAAATGGGTTAATGAAAATATTATGTAGCCCTAAATGTTAATTTGAACTTAAACGTGCAGGAAAACCTCGTTTGTACTTATGTGTGTACGGGAGAAGTGAAACCGAGAATGCTAACACGGCGAGGTGATTGAGTAAGATGTCCTTATTTATATGGTTGGAAACTTTCTGGTAGTCGAATTACAATACCTCAATTTGTAGAGAGAAATTAACTTTGCATATTTCATACACACGACGAATAATTTATGCTACTCCAGACTAATAATTTCTTGGCCGTTCGTGTAGATATTAAAATTGAAGACGAAAACAAACAACGTGTTTGTTTCTTCAGTTCAGAGAAGACTAGTTTTCAGCAATAGGTTTCACACAATTATTGGCATCGTCAAAATATCGAGTCGTAATTCGTGCACTGACTGGATATTGTTGTCAAAAGATATTGTTGCTTAATTGATCAGTTCCAATAAACATACAAAAAAACATATTCATTTAAAATAGCAAATCAAACCTAGCCTACCGTAACGTTTATGGTCCAGCATTCGTTTCTATCTGAATGTCTGTAAACTCATTATTTTAGACTGCGGAGAATCTGAGAAGGAAGATGAGGTTTTCCACCGGCGTCCAGGTTCATTTATGTTATTTCATACAGTTTGGACGACTGTCCCAATTTTGAAAATGTTCATTGGAATCATATCAATACAACGAGTATCACTGACTATAAATATTCCAGGAAAATGAAAATGTAGATTATAATTATCATTTTGTGTCGTCATAAAAAAATCCTAATCTTACGAGAGCGGTATCAAATTGAATAGGTCGGCATGATAAACGGTCGGTATGTATGCTCGCGTGTGTGCGAACTTGGTTTAAAACGAATTTTGACTTCGTAAACGAATTTCAAATAAAAGAAGTTAGTAAAATTCCTGCAGATTGCATTATTTCATTTCGATTAAAACAATTATTAATGTTTTTAACACGGTCGTTTATGCATAAATATTGGCACTCAGTTGCGAAATGAATCTACGAAACACTAATTCGTGCCGATTGGGACAAATCGACTCGTTCGCTTGCAACGATCTCAAACTAGAGGTTGCAACGTGAGGTATCGTTTTTACTGGAAAAATTGTAGCTAGTATTAGGTAAAAATAGATAAAGTGAGAATGTACTTGAGAAATTATAATGCTTTATTTCTCCTCGCATACAAAGGAACAGCAGCATTACTACGAACATTACAAGACAGCACACAATTAAAATTCTTCTACTTAGATTAAAAATGTTAGTATTAGTAGAATTGTTGGAATTAGTGAGTAATTTCGCTGTGCAAGTTACACACGCAAGATTAGTGCCCGTACTGAAAATTGTTCATGCAGGAATCGAAGCATGATTGATGTGTATACCAGCCGCGTACGATACGCGTGTATTATGTTTGGATGTACAGCTACCCAAACATTTAATTTTCCATGTAAATAATTGTCTCCTAAGAATACCCATAATATACAGCCTGACACCGTAGTGATTCCATAATTGTTCCGTTTTATCAATCTTGGTGTGGAACAATAAGGAAAGACTAGAGTCATTCATAAAGATATGACAAGTTAGAATAACTAATTGGGTAGATTTATCCAAATCGCTTTATAAGTTGATCATGCTATTGATAAACTACTATAACATTTACTCTATTTTGAGGAAGAAATACAACACAAAAATTTAAACTAATGGTGTTAGTAAATTATTCGGCCGAAGTCCGTGTATGACTTCCTGTATACTCTGACCCATATTACAGTATGACTTTAGAGGAAGATGAGGGTAGGGGAAGATGGAGAGAAGGAGAGTAGTATCCAGTTTCCTATCCGCGAAAAAGTGCAGCAGTTATGTGTAGCGATCCATGATCGAATAAATACTTATCCAGAAGTAAGTTATTCAATGAAATAATATCAAAAAACTCGAAAATACACCTCAACCATAAATCAATCAATTCCAGATTACGATTTTTATTTAATTATATTATTGTTTAAAATTATAGTGAGTAACGTTGGTAATGTCTACTTATTACTATCAGAAAATGCATCACGACGTCGACACGATACATTTGTAACAATTTAGTATAACGTATTGGAAATAATACGCATACCTATGCCGAATTATATAAAACGTGTTTCATTGTTATAGGGCAGTGATTATATGTTTAAAATTTTAGGAAAATCGGTTCAAAATTATAAGAGCACAAACATTTACATTCGTTGAATTTTATATATAAATTTTAAATATAAATATAATTTTTAATTAATAATTGCCTGGCATCTCCATGTAAGTATTTACTAATTACACAACATATTCTGGGTAAAAAGACCCGTAAATAGATACAAGAAAAAAAGACGAATTGTTTATTTAAATACAGACATTATTAAAGTCAATTAGAATGTATTTATAATATCAATTAGTACTAATACTTAAAACCAGTCTAAGAGTATTTATATTCATTTGACATGTGGTTAAAAATACTATAATTTTTCAAATAAGCAAAATCTGTAAAAGTATGTCTAGTCAGTGATGTAACTCATTTATCTAAAAGCAATGCGTTTGAGTGTATTATTTTTGTTTGTTTTATTGTTCATCCTTATTATACTCTGTTTTTTAACACGTTTTATTAACTACTTGACAAATGCTATAGGTAACGAATTATATTGTGGTGTCAGAAAATATATTTAGTTTATATAAGAATATTAGGCCCAAGTATTATTGATATTGAATACAGTACGCGTTTGTATTCAATATCAATAATACATTGGCCAAATTACAAAAATGAATGGATCTAATAATAAGGTTATTATGGCTAGATAAGTAAAATGTCGGTTTAAATCATAAATCAAAGAATACTAACTAGATAGTGGTAATAATATCAAGTTATAACTTATTACAAGATACAAGTTATCATGATATCACTTTCATCAAAAATCTTAATGAATAATTTTTTATGATGTATGTCCCTTGTTTATCTTTTTTAAATACAAAATGTTTTTATTTAAATTTTCAAATCAATTAACTTTAAAATAGTTTCAATACCCCCAATAAGATAGAATTACGGAAGTTCTTCAAGAGTACCCGTTACAGAGTTGAATGTAATATGTGTAAAAGGTTAGACAAACATTTATGTTAAAGGCAACTTGCGTGTAATAATAGAAAATAAACTAAATAATACCGTTTATTTTAAATTTCTTTAGGAAATACACGAAGGTGAAAGTTAATACCTATTTATTTTCTGACAATTCACAAAACTGGAAATTAACAGATATTTGGTTAGGTAATCTAAAATAAAATTAATGAAAAAAACACATTAATATTCACGATGTAATTTAAGGGATTCTTGAATTACAAATAAGCTTGTTATAGTAAAGGTAGTCTTTTATTCTAAAGTAGGTAATCATGTGGGTGATTCGACTCGCAGCCGAGGTGGAAATTTATTGCGCTATATGTAATTTCCGTATCATAAAAAAATTAACATTGAAAATAAAGTTCTGCTTACAACCAGCAGTGGGAGCGTAAAAAAGATTTTTATTTATTTTTTTTACATTTTATCATTGTAAATGGAATATCTCTCCTCAAGCCATATACTGTGACGCACATCACACAACAATCCTTGATCAATTTAGTCGTATATAGTTTATTATCTCAATTAATAATTTATAAGCAAGAAAAAAAACTTTTAAGGAAAAGATAGAACAAAGAAATAAGTAAATAGAGAAAGAAAAATAAATTACAAAAGCTCCTTTTAGCCTAAGAAGGTTATGAACTATTCAAAAACTCCAAAATAAATCATGTTTCAAAAATAGAAATGAAGATGGTGACTACTTACGAGTCCATAATTGCTCACTAATAGCTCAGATTAGCTCACTGCAGCAGGATGCGCCTCACTAAAATCCATCATCTCCTTCCATGAGGTGAAGTGAACCAATATTTTTCTGATGACAAAATATCGCCTATTCCGAGCACTTATTCTGCTCGCTTTTTTTAAACAGATCTAATTTCGATCGAAGATCGTTGATAAAGTCGGATTTGTGTCTTCGACAAATTCTTGGAATATCGTGATGTAACCGTATTTGGAATAAAAAAAACAATCAGACTGTGAGAAACGGCCAACAATCGTTCAACTGATCCAAAGACGGCGGTTATATTGGATTGGCTATGTTTATCGATTTAAAGCGGATCATTTACAACTTAAGCTTCTTTGTCGGAAAACATTGACTACCTTTGAAGTTCAAGGCAAGGCACCAAAGAAAATGTGGACTAGTCATATTGGCAAAAATTCCAGAACCAATATTTGACAACTGAAGAAGCTAAAACCGTCGCCGAAGTTTGCCTATCATGGAAGAAGACTGCGGAGGAAGTTCTAGATGGAACCCGAATCAAGTTATTAACTAAAGAATCGCCTTTATTCGCCGTCAAAAGAGGATGAAAGAAAGAAGAAAAAATGTTTAAAAGATTAAAATATGTCGGGTTGTGGAGTCGTGCCATTTTCAGTGTGAGGACCTTCACTTCCTGCGCTGACGATGCTGTTTCTTTGCATTTTTATAATTAAATTAGCAATCCGGCCCGGTAAGAGTAGGTGGTGGAAAGGAAAATTCTCAGATGCATGGATTTTTTTTATTTAATTCGTATTTATCGCCATATATCGGCCAGTTTATACAAAACCTATATCAATTACGTAACTTTAAAGTATAAGTGCATCTATAGGACTGCCGCGTAGGGATTATAGATTAGATCAAAACACGACTGATGTTTAGTTTTATCTAACTCTTTTTATTTATTGAATATTTTGGCGTTAATTTTGAAGAAATTCATTATTCACAATTAAACGAAACTACGTGATGTAGTATTATTTCTACTTTCTTTAAGTTCTTTACCACGACCTAGGTTTCGTTGTATTACAACATCTTCAGGTGGGATATTATGTAATGATTACTAAATATTAACTACAAATTTCATTAAAGCATATTATAATACGAATTATAAGATAATTATTCAACGAGAATTTATAGTCAAAATACATATATTTACAGACAAACCTAAAATATTTATTTATATACAATATGTATGACAATCACCGAATTAGGTACAAAAACAAACATATTAGGTTTTGATGTCACACGTGACAGAGCAACGTAGAGTTCGTGTAAAAAACATTGAACGCTGATCATTTCTAGCAACATTTTAAGTCTGCCCTTGTGCTTTATTTATTGTCATTTCAAATGCTAGCAGCTGAAAAAAAGACATGTAACATTGTCTTACAAAACAAATAACCGACTTCCGATATTTTAACGTTTTACGCAGCCCATACCAGTACTTTATTTATTGTAATTCTAAATGCTAGCCGCTAAAAATATGACAGAAAACACTGTCGTAGAAAATAATTATGCGATTTCCGATATTCTAAGGATTTACCGAGCCCATGCCAGTCGAGGCTTGAGATGTCATGATTTTTTCCGACTTACTCGATAATTATTATCATAGTTCGGCTAAATTACATAAAAGCCTCATTAGTTATAAACCTAAACGTTTATCGTGAAATACTCTATCTATTGATTAAAACCCATTGAGTAGTTTTTGATATTATCTCATTTCTGCAGACAACACTTTTTTACCATGTGGGTCATTAGAAAGTATTATTAATTGTAAGATTAGTACACGTGACGCCATCGTCTGTAATAATATAAGAGAAAGCGTTTTTATTTAAATAAATTTTATAACAAACATCAAATTAACATATCTTTTTTTAGTCGGTCGATTGTAATGAAACCTAGCCTATATGTTACCCCAGATCCAAATGAATCCACCAGTAAGAACGTCTCGAAATCATTTCAATTGTTCTCGCATAATGCGCGAACAATTATAATTGATAAACATTTAAAAAACAACTTTTTATGTTCTATTACTCTTGTTATTTTCCGTTAAATATTTTATTCGTATATACACGTATATATACAGATGTACGAGTAACAATTCTTAAGTTGTAATGTATGAGAACAGATTAAAAAGTTTTTGTAAAGAAAGAACTTTGAAATATTGCAGTGCTATAATATTGCAGTCTTTCTAATTCATTGCACTCATAAAGTCTTTAGTTATCGCTATGCAAAGTTGTATTGTTATGTTGTTTTCATCTCCAAGTTTATGCCGATTTAATTGAATATGGCGCCGTTATTATTTATGATTTGCGGAAAGAAGTTAACATTTAATATGAGAAGCGTTCTCCCAAATAGCGTTTCTATACGATCATCTACAATTAATTTGTGATTTAGGAATTTATCGTGTTCTTTAACACCAAGGCTTTATCAAATCCAGGTCGCGCAGAATAATAAGTTGGATTCTAAACTCGTACGTATGTACCCACAAACCTACAAATTATATTTTTCACCACAAGACAGCAACATTTCGACGTGTCGGATATATGGCGATGGTGGTGTATCATCTTTGTGATCACGATGAAACTATCGCTGTACTCGAACGATCATCGGAAAGAAATTCTTTCGGGAAATATGAATTTCCAAAAAGTTTAGCAGTGTCTCTCTCTCTTTCCCCTTTCAGTTTTGAACGGCGGCTAGGTAGTAAAAATAATATTAATTCTCTGCGAATTATTTACGTTGCAAAAATACTATGAATACTGGTAATGGTTTAATAGGAATATTAAACAGTATATATGGAATCTACTTGTTATAAATTCTTTTTGTATTTAACAGGTTTGTTTCTTTTAGATTATTGGTAAAACTTGTTTCATAACACTCTCTTTCTGTTGCAAATACCTTCTTTGAATGTTAATAACATGAGCTTACAGATTTCCATTAAGCTTATTTCTATTCAGAAGATTGCTTTATTTTAAACAATAAATGCTAATTTTTCTTGTGCTATATATATTTAATAATTTCGCCATTCCTTAAAATTAAATACAATTCATTTCGTTAGAAAACGTGATCATACTACTACTGATAAATTCTTGATAAAATACGTCAGGGTTAGTCGTATCAGGCTGCCACTAGTCTTGCTCAATTAGTTTACATCGCCGTAATATTTTGTTTTCAGAAAAATATGTAAAACTTAAGCACATCACCTTGCATCCTTCTGTGGATTTAGGACATTTAAATATTGTGTGCATATTATTTCGTGCTTATTTTATTATGAAGAGTTAATGTATAACAAACGTTATCGATTTTCTACTTCACCGTTTAGATTTGTGAAAGCCTTTCCTTATGCTTAACTTTATGAACTTACTAAGTTATGGTATTCATTAGGACTTATCCCATATCTTATCCATTTTCATTAAAAAGTTGTGAAATCAAATAAAAACATAAAAATGGGCAAGTTTTCTTTTTTCCAATGGGCTTTTCTTTTGACCATGTTCTCAGAATAGTTGTAAGCAAAATCAAGGTCCAAGTATCTCCTTCAGGAAACATTAATATAAAGTATAAATTTTAAATGTAAAAAATAATTATGTTGGAGCAATAAATATATTTCAATATCGAACATTTTCCTTAGTTTATTGTACCTTTTAAATATAGCCTATTTTCTATTTCCTCGTGAATAATCTACATGGGACTTGTCTTTTATTAAGATTTTATTACTTTTCAGCTAAGGTCTGATTTTGAAAGTACTTTTTCTAACATTTATGATTTGAAGGGATATTATTTATAACACTGTGTCGGAGAATCAAGTAAGCATCGAAGGATAGCATGGTGAATGCGTATGGCATGTTACTAAATATTTTCTCTTTCCCAAAATAAGAATTTTACATACTTCATCTTAACCTAGTAATAGAAATGCAAAGGTGAGTATGTTGGTCTTAGTGCAGGCCTCAAGTATTCAAACAATCTCTGTATCCATATAGCTATATGCATGGTAGAACTGAATTGAATATAGGTTAATTTTTATTTTCATAGAAAATATTATTTTTAATTGTCCCCTCCTTTTTCCTTGCGCTATCAAAACACGCCGGCGTGTTAAAGCTGGTTAATCATAAAAAAAACACTTGGTAAAAATACTCACCTTTCAATGGTGGATTGTCATCATAAAATGCCTTCAAAGACACGATAAGGTGCTGGAGGCGAATGGACAAAGTACCTAAGTTGCCCACAAGCAATAAAATTGGCATATGCTTAACGCTATGAAGAAATTAAGCTTCTAGAAGTAGCTTAATTTCCAGTAAGAAGAAGTGTAGAGTACCAGCAGGATGCCCAGCAGACTGACGAGGACCATCATATTAGCTGCCTTCTACTAATGGTTGAAGTCTTATGAACATTATTCATGATGGTGAAAAATAGTTATGCCTTTATTGTGCGTTGCTTATTTATGGTTATGTGTCGAACTTCATTTTATTAAACCAGATTAATCATAGTTGCTTAGAACTTTTTTTGACAATAATAACATATTTTCAATGATGATATAACCATTGTGTATATATATATATATATATATATATATATACATATATATATATATATATATATATATATATATATATATATATATATAATTCAATAAGCATAACCAAATAAATTTATTAATTTTGAATTTATTGGCAGAAAATTAGTCATAACAAAAGACATAAAATAAACTGGGATGAAAATTGTCATGGACAAGGTTTTTAAAAACAAAAATATTAAGTTCTAAGTAGATAATAAAGTACACATTTAAAAAATTAAATAATTACTTGAAAAATATGTAATATGTACGAGAAAATGAGTTTTCACCTTTAATTATATTCTAAATCTTAAAAATAAATATACTCATGCATTTCCTTTACAAATGCTTTTCTTTTGCGGTGAGCTTGGATCAAAATCCCATATATGATGTAATTCCATAAAATATGGTTGAAATTCGTCTAAAAAGAAAGTCATCAATTTTAGTAAATTTCTCAAATTTAGAGCGCTTCTTTAAGACGGCAATAATAGTTTCTTATTTATTTACGCATGATGGCTTACGCCATTTGTTCATAAGGATTCTTAAATTTATCTTTATGAATACCAATAATGATCTTCTGTATAAATGATTGCGATTTTTAACAGTTGGCGCAATTTTTTATTCTATTTAATTGTTAGTTCATATCCACTCAAATTTAAAAGACTAAATACGACAAAGATATCAAACCAAATCATAAAAGGCCAACTTAGATTTTCATTTTCAAATTTCAATAGTAAGATATAGAACAAAATAAATATACCTTTCGAAATAAATCACGCGGGGGCAAACTTTTGCGCATTCTAGGCTCATTGAAAAATCTTTCAAACAAAAGTTGTGAGGTTCCATTTCCTATTTTTTCTTTTCAAAATACAAAGCTTTAAATTAACGAGCAATATAAATATGAAAAACTTTTTTTGACCGTAAATTTGGGACATTTGAGAAAATTTTAAGGACGTTTTAGAAAATTCTATATAAAAATCCTTTAATCCTTTAACTAGAACGTTTAATTAAAACTAATAAGATAATTTTTGATGGGACTCGATTAAAGATTTAATTTGCGTCAACAATTTCAAAACCAGTAACTCGGTAACTTTTGTACACATATACAGGTTTCGTATCGATTTCGGAAAAAAAGATTTCCTTTTGAAACCTTTTTGCATCATTATATTACAGTTTAAGAACCTAATATCTTTAAATTTATTGTTTAGTATGATAAAAAATAATTATTTTTTTACTTTGACCTCAAGAACTGTGAGTTTAAATATTCAACGCCATTAATAGAATTCTGATTAATTTAACAAAATTAATTTTTGTTTAAATTTATTTCGTATGTTTATTAAAAAATATAACCATTTCTATTAAAATTAAAATATATAACCCTTACACCGTTAACATGACCATAATATTAACCAAGAATTAATTTTAATTTTATCCTTGATAAATTATATCCTTCTGTAACATAGTTAAAATAGTCTGGAGATGGTTCTGTTTTTATATCTACATTAACGTGTTTTTTTAATCCACATACCTTAACCATCTTGGAAGATAATACGTATGATTTGTTCAATTACGTCAATATTTTTAAAGTTCATTATTTAATTTATTCTTTAAGATGTGACTTCAATTATATAACTAATGAGTACGCGGTTCGACAATCTTTAGATACCTAATGAAATTTTAATTTTCTTTACACAATAGTTTTTTTTGACGCCGGATTTTGTTTCAATTCGAATAAAAGGGCTTACAAGTGTGGTTTCGATGCACGATTAAGTCTAATTAAAGAGTAGCATGTATGCATATATCTAATTAAAGAGTAGCATGTATGCATATATCCAGACATGTTACGTTCGATTGCAAATGTTATTAAATTTTTATCTATAAAATAGCATGCGAATACGTAAAATTAGACGACGTACAATCGCTACATGGTTAAAGAAGATGCGGTTTCATTATTTACTCTCGAGCCCAATGCTCATTCGGTGCCGACGCTATACCCAATGCTCATTCGGTGCCGACGCTATACCCAATGCTCATTCGGTGCCGACGCTATACAATGCTGTTAATTATAATAAAATAACGCCAATGAAAACAGCTCATGCTAACGATGTACTATTCAATGACCAGACATTTTTAATGTGAGATATTTGTTCTAAATAGCAGTTATTATATAAAATATAACAGATATCACGTAACAAAAATTGATAAGAAAAAATAAAATGGCCTTATATGCTACTAAACTAAAGTTAATATAATTTAATACAATTACAGATCGTATAAACGTAGCCTATCCCCCGTGTGCCCCGTCTGCGAAACAATGATTAGTCTACACAACGGATGGCTTATATACTTGTTCGTTTTTATGGAGATAATGTTAGGACATGAGGTTGACCAAATTTAATTCAAAACATTTATTTCTTAAAATTATAAATCTATTTAATTTTATTAAAAAATATATACTCTTGAAACTTGATTTATCTTAATGCAGTTTTAGAAACTTTCTTAAAAAGTTGGGTATGAAGCAACGATGAAAATGTGACGTAACGGAAAATGTAAATGATAATGCTTTCCGATAATTGATATCTTTAATGAATATAATATACAATTTTTAAATGTGTACTACATTAATATTTATACCCACGACGGAACGGAGGAGGTACATGTGTTTAGGATGAGAGGTCGTT
Source organism: Druceiella hillmani (assembly GCA_039881145.1). Classification (NCBI taxonomy): domain Eukaryota; kingdom Metazoa; phylum Arthropoda; class Insecta; order Lepidoptera; family Hepialidae; genus Druceiella; species Druceiella hillmani. Next base: position 19,719,766 of record JAYKKI010000007.1, read on the forward strand.
TGTGTGTGCAATCCAATGTTCCCATTTATCTCCAAAACGGTTTGACCGATTTAGATACGGGTTTCTATTAAATGTTTGTGGTTCATTGGCAATGGTACTCAGATAGTTGTTAAGGTGATAACTTGCCAGGGGACGCTACAAAGTTTTACCGCAAACAAATATTCTCATTTTTCTCCAAAACCGTTTGACCGATTTAGATACGGTTTCCCGTAAAAAGTTTGTGATTGAAGAGCGAAAGTTATTAGTCAGGTGTAGGGAACTCGATAGGGGGTGCTGTAATAAACATTTTCGTTTGATCTAGATTAATAACTTTGTGGCCCTTCTTCATCTTCGTCGATGTGTGATCCGCGTAACATGTTTCTCAAGCGCTCTAATCCTTCCAGTGCTACGCTATTGTGAAAATTGATGAAGTTTTTTTTTATTTACATCAGTTATTACTACGCCGTCTAAAAATCATACTCTAAGCCACATAAGCTTGGCCTTTGGTGAAGCTTAGTTATTAAGACATAATAATAGGAAGCAACATTAAAATTTTGATTTAGACCATGACAAATGTAAACGTTTTAATCAAAAATGTATAAAATAAAAGGCAAAAAAAAAGGTTAAACATTTTGAAAATAACTTGCGACGGATTTAGTTGTAGTTGAAAAATGATTAAATATTTTTTTCTCAAAACCCCCCGACTAAAAGAAAATAAGAAACTATTAATTTAATTACAAACCCAAAAAAATCCATCGGAGCTGCCGTACTCTGCCCATGTCTAAGATTTTGCAGTTTTATCGATTCGTGACTAATAGAAATTCTCTTAAGTGCGCAAATCACTTTTCTATGCTGCTACAATATAATTGATATTGGAAACGTAATTCTTTTTTTCAATTACAACGACAACATTCGTCGTGGCTTTTTCAAAATTTTAAATCTTGTTTTTATTACTTTTTCATTTAAAGGTGTTGAAGGGTTTCGAATAATCTACTTTTCCATTTTTAATTGTGTTTTTTCCATTATTTGTAAGAAAAGATGTTGCAGAATACTTGAATAACAAAAAGTGAAAAATAGCAAAAACATGTTTATGACGAAAAAAGTAGAGTTCCATGTAAATTTCTTAGAGTTTTTAAATTGGGATAACACACTTTTACTTCTGGCAATATTAGTCGAAGCTGCCATGAGACATAACAAACTCCTGCGCATATGCAGTGCCGATTTTGATTGTTTTTTTTCTTGTTTGTTTTCCGGTATGAAAAATATGTAAGGTTGTCACATTGTCAGATTTTTTCACCCGAATAAAAGTGTTGACCGAACGACTGTCACCTGAGGAATCTTATGGAGCTTCCGTTTTCGTTTTTAAAGTACGATACACTAAAATACAAAATGTATCTATAATTTTAAATAAATTCGGTTACAATCTATCTCCAAGTTAGAAATTGTACCATCCGAAGTCAGTTTAAATCTCTTTTTCCGGGTGGTAATTTTTTTTAATGTTTACACGTATTGCGGCAATTGGCCCCCTTATGCGGCAACCAACCAGAGGTTGGATTTTGTGGGTCATTTCAGGGCTGAATTAGAGAAACGTCGTAACTTGATTTATTTACAAATATATTTTAACTTAATTGAACGTAAAAGAAGTATTATTATTTTTTAAAATGACAGGGCCGGATTGATAAATCATTTTTGTATTAATCTACTAACCTTCTAATAAATTTTCTAATAAAGTTCACACACCCTACTTATTCCTAAACATACCTCTACCACTTGCAAAAAATCCTTCACTGTCCAAGCAGTAAAAATTTGGAATCACCTGGATCCTGACATGAGGAAAATCACGTCTCTAAATATTTTCAAAGATCAAGTGAAAAAGTCCTGCATATCCTGAAACCTTTTCCTTTGTGTCCTTGCCCTTTCCTGTCTTTCCCATACCAAATTATGTCAATATTTCGTTTGCTTTTTTAATTTACTTTTGTGTTTTTTTGTCTAATGTGCTATGAAGAATTTTCATCGTAAAATCTCTTACAGTCTACCAACTAAATTTGAATACATATTGTTATGGTTGACTGGAAGAGATTGCTCATGTAGCAATAAATTCGCCATATTTACTGTACATAAAAATTAATAATAAATCAATAAATTTTCGCCACGTCCTCTACTTAAATTTATTTTGAAATAAATTGTTTAAATGTTTTATCTATCTTAAAAAAATCAACATTTTTGAAAAAGTGGTCAAAATAATATTTTTGCGGCTAGAAAATAAAGTAGAACATAAAAATAAATTTTGACTTGGATATTGTTGTAGGAAGTTTTTTATGAGAGATTTTCTTCAAAACCCAGATTTTCAGTTTCCTTACTTCAAGCTTTGTTCTATATAAAAATCGTCGTGTAAGTATTCTGTGGACAAAATATTAACCACGCAAGCAAAAACGTAATTGATATATAATTGATTTTCATTTACTTCTCAGCCGTATTTCCGTTATTTGAATATAAAAAAACATGAAATAAATAATATTATTTCTGAACAATGCCAAAACACTAACTTAATATACTGGAAATTGTGATAATTTCATTAACACCGAGCAGACAAAATATATAAAAAATATATTGCTTAAAAATGATCAAAAGTGCACATGGACCACAGTAAGAGAAGCAATACCTAATAAGTAAAATAATGTAGAATTTATTACAATACGGTAAACAAAATATATTTAAAAAAGGTCATAGGATTAAATAATTGAATTAGACAAAAGAACAACACGACATTCAACTAAAAAATTAATAAACCAACATCAGCGTGTTGTGAATGGTTCAGAATTAAGGGCATACGATCGCGACAAAACTCTAAGTTTGGGACTATATTTTGAGATTTATCTCTTATTAAATCTGTTTCCAGACTTTAGATTCTGGCATTTTGTGACGTAATACAATAGTTTACATTTAAGCTTTCACGTTCTACAGATGTGCGGGGAGCAAAATTTAAATGCATATGCTGGTGCATAAATTGGGTTGTGTATCTATTTTTGGTAATAATTCTTCAATAATTGTGAGATCTAGATTTCTTTTGAAGACTCCGTCCATTTTACCTTCCAACTAAAATCCTAGGTCCCTTTCAAGACTTTCGATATTTGTTTAACAAGCATAATGCCCGTTGTATACCTATTTGACACAGGTGAAAGTACACGTGATAATTAGTTCTAAATATTAATAAAAGCTTTCACATAAAAATAATTTTAATAAATTAGAATTGAATTTGCATTTCAGTAACACAATATATAATTAAATAATTTGAAAAAATAAAGCTTCGTGAAGTAATAGGTGTAATGAAATGTAGGTAGACGTTTGTGAAAATAAATCAGGCTATGTTAATAACAAACCTATTTAACTTATAAATAATAAATTAAACTTACAAACTTACATTTGATCAAATCTAAAATTATAATTTAAATTTACTGTTTAATTCAATCGAACAGACTATCATCCGAAGGAAAAGTACTTGAAATTATGTGTAAAGCAATTCCTTGTCTTTTTGAAAAAGCAATGAGCATACACATCCGAAAGAATTACACCAGTGTAAACATTTTCAAATAAAATTTCACTATTTGGGTGAAATAAAAATAGTACCCGGTAATGCTATAAAGAAAGTACTCAATGAATGGTCATTTGTCTACCTAAGAAAGTACCCTACAATACTATACAAGCATGGTAAAGGAAATGTATCTTGGAAAATGGTGCAAATTACTCATATAAAAATGACTTTTTTATTTTTACTAAATCAACAGCGGCCACCGTAAGCTAATGTCAGACCTTATGCCTTTTTTATTGTCATAATTAAAATTGAGATTAAAAAAAAACAATAAGAACAGCGCGAAAGTAACATCATCGAGATTGAAAATTACATCATCGGTACTTTTCTCGACGCATGTAGAGGATTAAAGTCAATTCCTATCACATTTTGTTGAGCTGAACATTGTCATCGATAACAAAAACTAGAAAGCACTTGCAATGCTTGAAAGAAAAATACTAATGAGCACCTATGGCGGCATCCGCCTTAATGGAATATGACAGAGATCTTACCTTAAGCTATATAAGAAGATAACAAAGAATCTAACAATGTAAAATCAAATGAGGTTCAATATTAAAACGGAGTGGCAACCTTATGCGAATAAACGACTCAAGAAATACGAGAAAAATATTTAAAACACGTCAATATAAAATGATGTTACGTTAAAATTTTGAAACAAAAAATATTTTTCGTTTAGTTTTGGCAAAAATTTTACAATTAACATTACAGAAAAAGTAGGCATTTTACTTAATTTCATTTTATTTAAAAAAGCGCAATATAAACGCATATATTTTTTTTTCTTACAAATCGTTAAAATGGTGTTACGTTAACAGTTTAGAAAACAAACAAAAATAATAAAAAGCTTTATAATATTTTTTGTATCTTACTATCACAAGTCAATTACCTTAAATGTTTGAGAACATTAATGCTATTTTTCGACCATATATCAAAACTACTGTAAATTATAAAATGAAAACAAAAAAATATACATTTTTACATCTATAAATCTACGAGTTTTTGTTAAATACGCTTATACTAAACTTTTGTTTTTAACTGAACAATTTTACACTACGTTTAACATCTGCCGCAGAGGGCCCATATCCTTTAAAACCACTCTACGTCAAACGATAATAATTCATAGCTTTTGATACTTTGAACCGAATTCCATGTCACACCGACCGTTCAGTCGGTGGAGATGGCGTTCGGAAATTGATCTGTGTTCGGAATAGTTCGATAGTTTTTCATTTAGCGTCAATTATGTTTACTATAATTAAACATTTAAGTTATACAATTTCACATAAGATAATTTAAGCACAAAATAAATATTTTTAAATCAATGATGATATTGAAGTAATAATTGTTATACGTAAAACAGTCGAAAAATATCTTCTTCGTTTCTATTTTGTATTGAATACGTCTTCTATTCTATTTTCTATGGAAATATATTTGGGTCTTTGTCCCATCGCTAAATACAAAAAACATAGATTGAGCTATTTATTAATGGTACCATTTTTTCACTTGAGACAATAAATTACGGAGCCTGTCACAATGACGTACATGCATGCAATATAGCACTATATTCTGTACGGTATTCGTTGCGAATCACATAAAAAATAAATAACATTTGTTCTTGTACTTAAGACTGGATACAAAGTGATAATAGTAGTTTCTTTTTTTATATTTAGGCTGGAGGGCACAGCCCTATAGCCTGTTAGATAGGGACGTTAACAACACTTCATATAAAGTTACGTCGTTACTATCAATATTACCGCAGTCTATTATATATATTATATATATATATTAAGCACGTTTTAAAGTTGTCTTTAGGAAAGTAGGTTTGGAAAACAGTCACTTCTCGGTGCGTAAAAATAATTTTGCTTTGTGGATGTAAACCGACTTAAATTACCTCTAAAATAAAATTTCTTGATTAAAAAGTATTGTGATTGACAATTTATTTAAGTAATTATCTGTTTCCAAAACTACAATTTGGCATTATTAAATTTTATCTTAAATTCATTTTACAATTAACCTAATTTCACATTAAAATTTCTACCAATGATAATTTTTAACACTGAGCTAGCCGCGGACTCTTGTAAGGTGAAAGCGCCTTTTGGTTATTTTTAAGAAGTACGGCTTCTATGTATTAAGTTTTGTTTTTAAGTTCCTTCTTCGTTGAGCGTTTCTAAACCATTGCAAAGTTTTTAATAGTGAAAATGATAATTTTAAAATCACCGTACTCAAACGACGTCAAATGCCGTTAATACTTGAAAATTAATGCAATACGTTGCGAATATTGGACAACTCTTTTTAACACTAATAGTTATTTTCTAAGTAAGTTCATAGGCATGATACTCGTAAGTGTAATTTTGAAAGTGTTTTTGTAATTAATTATATCCATTGATGATCAACACCTAACTATACAATTGCAGAGTCACAGCCAGAAAGCATTATTTTCAGCTGAAAACTTCTCTGGATTCAAATTTTCTGGCTTGGGTCAATATTTCTCGTCGTAATGAATGGCGTAAATCGAAACGATGTTTGCCTTGTTCGTAACTGTGACATTCGTTTTAATTATTTGATTTTTTTTAATAATTTGCAAATAATATTTATCATGAAGGCCTTTATGTGGTTTACACAAAATACCATGTATCGCTTTAATACCTAATCCATAAGGCTACATGATACATTTTTTCAGAAACTTTCCGTTCCGGTAATTGTGTTTTATGTACGAAAATACACTATACATATTTAATATGTGTATATTAAATAATTGTAATATCTATTGAAGGGAAATGAAATATTAATGAGAAACTTCTTGAAAAATAAAAGAATATGAAATTACTTGTACTGGTATATAATTTCTATAATGTAGAATGAAGCACAAGTTTACGAAGATCATCTATCTTAAACATTCCTTTTGCTGAATCTAAGCCAGCAACCATTTATTGGCCCCAGATGTAATGTTTTTGGATCTAAAACGAGCGGTATGTCTGTCATAGCTCCCGCTGTTACGACGAATTTACTGAACAGCTTTGCAGCCATGGCCTTCACTTCCATCAGGGCGAATCTCGATCCTAAGAATAGAGTTATGTCAAAAAAATCAAGTAATTTAACTGATATTACTATTCTTTTAATATGTATATAAAGGAGGAATATAGAAGCGATAACAAAACAAATAAAATATATGTAGCATGGATTTTAGGGTAGTTTGGAAATTATATCAATTAATAGAAAATTATTTGTTTCTTTTTTCTAAGATTCTTGTGTATTACATTTTTTTTTAAATTTTATTATCTGCATTATATTTCTAAATTAATTTTTCAACGATATTTTAAAATTCTCATTATCAGTTGAACACTTAGACAACAATTTCAAAAACATGTTGATTTATTACATTTATTAAAATCTATTGCTATTAGAAAAGAAACCAAATATGATATTAAATGACACAACCTTTGGTGTAACTTTCAAAAATCATTGAATTATAATTTAAAATACAAATACACTTAAGTTTTATTTCTGAAAAAACGACTTACTATGCTCATAAGTAATTACCACTCGGTTTTATTAATGTTAAATATTTAACTAGTTAAGAATTGTTGAAAATCTATGATTTTAGAACTAAATAAAACATTGTTAGAGCTTTTTATCACAAATATAAACCTGTATTTTTGTAAAATGGGTAAGAAAAAATGAAAAGTAAATGTTATATTTTCAAACGAAAAATTAGCTGATTGTTTTTATGGCAATCTTCTTCGTATTTTGTTTAACTTATAATCATATGCCATCTGCATATTTCTATAGTTTAGTTAAGGGAATGGTAAGCTTACCAATGCAGTTGCGCGGTCCTAAGCCGAACGGTAAATAGCTCATGGGTACAATATTGTCCTTGTTTTCAGCTGAGAACCTCTCCGGATCAAATTTCTCAGGGTTTGGCCAATATTTCTTGTCGTGATGAATGGCGTGAATCGGAACGATGACAGAATGCCTTGGTTGTAACTGTTACATTCGTTCTTGTTATTTAATTTTATTTTAATTATTTGCAAATACTAGTTATCATTAAGAAAGTAACCTAGGAAGCAACTGCCTAATAGACACATGCGTTTACGTTTATGTATTTTATACTATATATCAGATAAAACACACACAAAGACATATATATATATATATATATATATATATATATATATATTTATATATAATATGCGTTATAAGCAAAATGCAACAAATTATGTTTGATTTAATTGAAATCAAACGTTTGCATTCATTACTGGCACGGAATAACAATTTTAAAAATATTTGAATTTCATTTTCCTTCTATATAAAAACATGGAATTGTTTAAGTTGTTTAAAATTAAAAATTATTGCCCGCTTATCATTAAATTGGCAAGTTTCCATATAAGAGTCCTTGATTTATAATATAACACATGAAAGCTACAAAAATGATTTTGGATGAAATTTGTCTTGAAATACAAATTTTTATGAATATGCAATACAGAAATATTTTAATAAACCATTACGTAGATATCCAAAATTTCGTTGGTGGAACAATTAAAAAAAATTATCGGTATTTAAACGGGTTGAAAATATGGTGGACGACTTTATTGTGGAATATCCTATTCGCTTAAGGGCGATGAATTTTATTAAAAACAGAACTACCTGTGATATGCTTAGCATTCTATTTCATGTTATGTTTATTTCTCATTGTAAAAACGCAAGAAACCCTTTCAAAAATTCTCTGGCTTGTTTTATTCATTTCGGAGTTCATTGGTTCGAAACAAATGACACCTGAAATGTGGTAGCTACTAGAGTGTTACAATAATATGTAGCAGATTACAATAACATATTTGTTACGTTCGGTACAGCAACTGAAATGTCACAATTTTAAACATTTTCGTTAAGAAGATTAAATATACAATAATATTTGTTATAATATCAAAGCAGTGAGCTGAGAATAGTTAATTAAGTATTACAATTTACATCAAATACTTCCAAACCAGGTAAATTTAAAAATTTTCATAATAAATAAAAAAAATAATCAATAGAATAATTAGAAAGCCAAATAACATGAATTGAAGAGTAAATAGAACAAAATAAGTAACCATTTTCATAAAAGCACTAAATATGTAACCATTTTCTATAGAAGTTATTTACTGATTGAGTTGTCAAAAAGTTTATTTTTAAAGGATGAGATATAGGATCCGAAAAAATTTAGATGAAGGACATTCATTAAGGTTGTAACTAAATCTACAGACTTGAGCAAAGAATCCTTAGAAACAAAAAAGGAACGATAAACATTCAGAGTGGCGCTTAAAGACAACGAAGGGACATAGAGGTGCGGAGTGTCACTTGGAAACAAAAAAGGGATAACAGGCAAAATTTAAGCAAAGTTTAAATATATGTCAATGCTATATTTAGTTACAAAATATGTTTTATATTTTTTTGAAATTTTTATAAATTACGATATTACTAATAATCGTGCAAATTATTAATAACGTTCAAATTCCAAAGGAAACATAGTTCGAACATTTTTAGAAAACAATTTTTAAACTCTTTGCTGTGCCCACTCTTTGGATGTTGCCCGAAAAGAATTTTATTTAATTTTGTTAAACTAAAATGTTGAAAATGTAACATCATAGTTTGTGTACCGAACATAATAATAAAAAATAAATAAATGTTTTATTGTAATCTGCTAGTTATCATTACTGCAGATATTTAAATGCAGATGTTTTCCAAATTAATTTAATTTTTCATCATAATCCATCTAGCTCGATGAACTTAAAAGGTTTTCTCCAAATACCTCAAAATACACGTTGACTGTTGTTTCTTTTCTTCATTTTATGTAAGTTTCTATCCATCTAAACGGATTTTTCAGTTGAGAAAGGGATGCAAGTCATTTGGTGGTAGATCGGGTAAATAGAATTGATCGGGAGTAATCCGAACCAACAAATATAAATCAGTCGTGGTTTCTAAGGATGTGAGAACGCGCGCTTTGTTCTGAAGAAACGAAGCAATTTTCTTAACATACCGGACTGTTTTTCTTTTATTCCATCATGTTAACAGCGTACGGTAGCAAGTGGAATTTGTAGAGTACCCTTTAGTAGATAATCAACAATACGGCCTCCCTTCGAGTCTCAGGAAATGGCATACCACTTTGACTTTGAATTTCAGAAACAGATGCCACTTTAACAAAATCACTTTAACTTTTTTGGAGCTCCTGGCCCAAGTCTTCTTTATTTTTTTTCACCACTGTTTTTACTCGAGAGTATAATGATAAATTCAAGTTTTTTTAGCTGTTGCAAATTTGTCAAAAGATTCTTGTGAAGGAGCTTTAAACAACTTCAAACCATCCCATAAAAAACGTAGTCGCTTTTTATTCGAGTAAAAACGTAGTCGCTTATTATTCGAGTAAAAGAAATCTCAGTACCCAAGTCTCAGGTACCTTTGAAAATTATGATTTATTGTAAATCATTTTTTTAAGGTTAGAGATGCCTACAACTTCAAATATATCTCTAGTATTCAACCTGCTGTCTTCCATTCCGAATCGCAGATTCGTCTAACGTTTTCTTCAATAGTAGCATTTCGCGATATCCAATTCCATATACATTAAAGCGTCACTTGTCACTAATTAAATCCGTCACTTGTCACTAATTAAATCGGTATAAATTCAGAACTCTTGTATAGTGCCAATGAAACATTTTTAGTAATAATTAAAGAATTAGGTAATATTAAGAAATTAATATGACTTGAAAATCTTCAATCTACCCTGATAATACTGTAGCAACTACGTAAATTGCAAATAATCTTTCTATAGAAGCAATGTTCCCCGGAATCAATTAAAATACTTTAATTCGGTAAATTTTTGGTACGGTTCTATTTCAATTGGTAAAAAATTATAATATACAATATAAATTAATACCTGTAACATTTCTATTTCAGAAAATTTCTGAAGCCGAATCTTAGGTTTTGATGACAAGGAATAAAATGTTATTAAATAAAATGCTGAGAATATGACAAGTAGAACGTACTTCAATTTTGAATCATATTTATAGCCCTTAGGTGAATGGAATATTATTGCCCACTTATCATTAAATTCCGCTATTTTTCTTAATCTATTTAAATTAAGAAAAATGTTTTAATTATTTCTTCAAAGAGATTTTAGGCTTACGCGGAATGGTGTACTACATATTCCTATTTTGCATGTTTACAAAATTCATGTCTCGAAACAAGTTTCATTCAAAACAATTTTAGTAGTTTTATATTATAAATTAGTGAATACTGCATGACAACTTTCCAAGTCAAAGATTTCACAAGCAATCATTTTTCTTTCATCAATCATTTTTGAGGAAACGAAAATTTGAATATTTTTATAAAAGGGTTGTAAAAATATTCAAATGTAGCCATTTCTATTATTTAAATATGTTACACCTTTCTGTAAGTAAATCTGAAGAAACTTTAATCCACTTGCTATCCAACTTATAGCACAATTCTTTTATTTATGAAGCCAATAAAATCACTTATTCTTATTATGTTGAATGATTACTTTCGCAAATTTGAAATTTTGGGTTTGATAAAAAACAAAATTGTGTAGATCAAATAAATTTTGGGTTATAAGATGATCGAATATAGTAAATTTTATGATTCAATATATCGTAGTTGTCTCACATAAACATCCTTGCAAAACATAGTGTTCCGGGGTTTGCCGAGGTTGAAGGAACCAATGCTCTGTCGTTCAGTCATTATTATCGGCGGCCATTTGCGAAGTGCTTCTGAAATAATTCCATCGCATTACAGATTTAATAAATATATATTAAATTTAATAAATAAACTAAGTTTATTACCTTATTTGTCAGATTGTTTATTTGGTAAGTGATATAAAGCTTTGCAATATACTGGGGGTATCTAAAATGAATAAAACTTATTAGAAACGTCCAGTATCTTTATTCTTTCTCGAAATTAAAAATACAACAAAGTTTTTTCGACTACTTAGTTTACACGTTGTAACACAAGTGAACATATTTACGTCAGGACTATAAAAGTAAAGATGCTAGTTTTGATACTCATTTTCAGCAAAAATCATAAATTACAAAATATTTTATTAGTAGGTTTAAACATTCTAACTTCACAAAAAATTTTCAATACCTAACATTTACAACATAGGATCCAATTTCAATATGCTAGATTATAATAATATCAACACGTATTTCCATTTACTGTTTTCAAAGATAACTTAACCATATAATTCTACAAAATTATTTTTTCAATTATTTGCATATTATAACACTATGTTTTGAGTATATCTTATTTTAAGTTTCCTCGGTGCAAATTTAACATTTACTAAATGCGATTAATTCTTAGCCAATTGTTATGCGGAGAAATTATGTTCAATTTTTATAGTGAGATTTATTTCACAAAAAAATATAAAATTAAAACTAATAAAATATAAACAGGAATTATTGCGATGCAAAGTGGCATATTCTCTCTTTGGAGCCTCGACAACGACTGAGGAAAAAATGAGTCGGAGCAAAGATATAAAGTAACAAACAAATGGGGAACTACGAAGCTAAACCGCCTTATACATGGTTGTATAGATATTTCGTGTGGCAAATGAGTCAATTTTTCACAAAGTTTACGTGAATTGTAGAGAAAATCGATACATGTTTGTACATGCCACTGATTTCCCAAATTTTTGTTTTCTTAATAAATTTTACACTTTAAAAACGTCGAAGGGGCATGATTAGGTCAACGCCAAAAGTATTTTTAAGACTTTTCTGTGATATTTCGGAATTTATTTCTCAATTGCTTCAGAATGTTTTCGGCAAGGATTTTTTAAAATTATACCATACACATTTTAACTCTATGTATTTTTTTGTTTTAAAAAATCTCTTCTTGATGCTCATCGATATTCGAGGTTCTGCCAACTTAATTTTTTCAACTGCATCGAACAGTAAACTACCTCAGTATCTCCACCAAACCATTTGTAGATGTTTTTTTCTAGCTGAAAACTCTCTTTAGGCATTTCATAACAACTTCACAACACTATTATTCTCGGCCCATTTTCTTGTTTCATATAATTTTCAAAAAAATTAAATTTGCTCATATATAGTTTTTTATTACATTTGGGTCACTCCTCCTAGCATTGCTTATTTAAGTATAATTATTGATTATACTAAATAACAACTAACTGATGCTAACACTTATAGAAACAAAAGTCGTTAAAATCGATTATAAATTACAACTACATACCTGACACAACCATATCTAGATATTTCATCTTCTGAATATCGTCGTAATTGAATGCGCCATTATTTTCCTGAAAAGTTTCATCGATCTCTACTTGAAGTTTCATTTGAACTTCCAAATTGAGAGCCAGCTCGTAGACTAGGAAGGACATGGCAGTTGATACTGTATCAAAGCCGGCCGCGAAGAAAATTAGAGCTTGCGCTACTAAGTCATCATCTGTCCAAACTATAAATTCGAGTGATGGAATGATTTCAATTAAGTTGTTTTTTTCTGTTTATTCATATTATAATAGTTTTCCAGATCACTACTATTAAAATGTATTTCTGATTACAAATTTACTGAAGCTGTGATTTAATATTTAAACTACGATTATATTATTACGTTGTAATGTATTATTACTACGTTGTAATGTAACTAGTTAAGTTGGTTTAACACAATTGGTACTTTGACAAAATGCTCCTTTCGATTTATTAATATATAGTTTATTAAAACCTGCAAGATAATTAAGTTCTTGAGAAGAACTTGAAAAGTACCCTTTTTGTGTTGCAATTTTCCCACGTGTGACTCTTCAACGATCGCGAAGCCAGCATCATTATCTACAGATTTGGTTTCGTGCTTCAGAGTGCCTGTTAGAAGTTGAAATAAATTATTACAAATATTCAGAAATTTAATAATGTATAAAGTAATGTAGACATGTATTAGTACGAAAAAAAGCAGATATTGTTGATAACGAAATTAATTTTATCATTTAAGGGAGCTATTTTATGTGGATTAAGGTGGGTACCTTTTTTGGCTTCCATCAGCAAGTGTATCATATCGGGTCTCATGATATTTTTCTCGTTGCGTTCTTTCATATTAGATAGAACCAGATCTTTAAAGTAGGTAGCGATCTTTTTATCGATCAATTTAACATTGAACCACTGAAAAATATATATTAAAATAATTATTGGATGTAGACAGTGACAGTAGTTGTTTAACTTACTATTCAACTGATTAATTATGTGCAATAGATCTCAACATTTTTATGTAATAGATTCCAAGTTTGACTAAGTTCCATCAAAATTGCTTATCGTTTTTGTTCAATAATATTTCTATGAATAACAATCCTTAGACAGACTTTCATTAAGCATTTCAGCTCTTCCTCTTTTAAAATACCCCTAACTTTTTCCTTTGTATTAATGCTTTAATCTCATCCAAATCAATCTTATATGATATTCCACGCTTTTCAAACGAACGATATTCCACACTTTTCAAACGAACGCCTTATAAAATCACTCAAGTATTCATCCATATATCACAACAATTTTTTTTAGAAATCATTAGTTGTGGCAATTTTAAATTTGATGAAGTAATAAAGCACAAAAATTGCATATATTTCAGTAGTTAAAAAAAGAAGAAAATAGAAGGGGGCAAATAAAGTCATAAAGTTATTTTTTATCTCATATGTCATACAGAGCATCAAGTGAAAGAGATAGTTAAAAAAAATGTTTCTTTCAGAATTTTATATAATTTATTTCGTAAACTATCTTATATAAATTTATAAAATTACTAGAGATCTCAACCTTTATTGTAAACTGTAGACAACATATTTAGTTTATTTTGAAAACATCCACAAAAAAGATTCCCGACCACTAAACTCCGAAATAACACTTACCAGTAAGTTAAAGTTAGGAAAAAAGTGTTATTTAAAGTATATGCCTATGAAAGGTACACTAGGTAACACATTTGCATGATAAAAATATCTTAATATGGGTAAATATACCCTTAAAGGTTTCTATGTGTCGAAGTGTGCACGGAAGCCTCGTAATACGACATCAACTTGTACTTGACAAATTTTATTAGTTCTCGATATTTTACTGTAGTCCATATGGCATTCCTGTTTCCCCTTTTTTACTATTTATTCTTATTTTAAACACTTTAAAAATAAATTTAGAAACAAATTATATAATATGAAGAATTATATTTGTAAAGGGTGAAGAAAATATTGCCACATAAATTAGTTATTATATTTTACCAGTTATATAATTTTGGATTTACAAACATATGCGGCCATGACAGTAGCAAGACTTCACTCAACAGTATCATATTTTATTTGAATTTTGCTGTAAAATATGGTATAACTGACAGTGAATACTAATGAAATACATGCTCGCAAAACTATTTTGTAATAAGTTAAATAAATAATCAAAATATTCTCCGTTAAAGGAATGAATCTAATTTTGTCATTTCGACATAAAATGATTACTAATCTTATATATCAATCCGGGTATCAATACAAGGTATATCAGTATATAATAATCATTCTTCTTCCGCATTGATCTGGGTGCCAATACAAGAATATCGATATAAAATGATAGAAATCGGTACAAATTTTCTGTATCAATTTCACGCAATAGATCCACTTAATATCTTGTGATATTTAAGTATCAACGTCTAAATTTTACATTATTCCCATTACTAAAGGATGTCTATTATGGGAAAAAATGTAATCCATATTTATTTCGAAATAGTACTTAATATATTGCACAGTAAACTTTTTTGTTATCACTAAAATACTAATTTTAGTACAGATGTTCCTGTATCACTTAACGTTTGTAATTTACCTTCATGAGCGTTGGAAAATACGAATATCCAAAGAATTTGAGCATTCGCGTCAGACTGATGGCAGTAACCTTCTTTCCACATGTGTAGAAGTAGTTGTCCTGGTCTTTTATGGAGTTCACTTGCAGTCCGAAGGCGCAGGAAGCAACCACGTCGTTAGAGTACCTCGATAACAAATCTTTTGTGTCCAGATCAAGATGAGATGCTGATGAAATTAACTACATAACTTCAGGTGTTATTTTTGTAATATATAAACAATACCTAAAGTTATGTAGTAAATAAATTGGTCTAGACTCTGTAGATAAATACCTATCTATAATCTATCTATAATCTATATATAAATTGGTTCTTCACATCCTGTTTGACTGGTTTATGTTACTTTGAAATATCCAATTATTTAGTTTTGAAACCAATTATTTAGTTTGGACACAGTTTTCTAAAGCCTTACTTAGCTATATTCATTCTGTAATTTGTTGCGAAATTTAATAACATTTTACGAAAGGAATAACATTTTTTAATGCCATAATGAAGTTGATCTTATGATCTTCCTAATTAAAGAAGCATAGCATCCATCCAAAAAACTATTTTGCAATTGATAAAGTAAATATAAAATATATTAAGCATCTCAAAGATGATAAATGCAGATTCTCAAAACTGTCCTGGTATACGTTGTAGGATGATTATTTCATGATTTATAAGCGGTCAAATTTACATCACTTTCCCTTGGAGACACAATCAATGAATTTCGTAAAAAAGTATGAAACTCCATGCAACGTCTTAAATTAAAATAAAATATTAATTATTTTTCTTTTAAATTATGATGTTATCTTTAATTCTGTCGGAGAAGTAAATGAAAAAAAATCAAATACTTTAAAAACTATAACATTACCGATTTAATTTTTTTGAGTTTTTTATTAAAAAATGACCTATAAAATTTTCAGACTTTTAATTTTTTATATACGCAGCGTATTTTAATGTAGTACTATGGATTTTACGCAGGTCTTAAATTTAAATTTACCGATAAAATAAGAAAGAACAAAGAAACTGAGGTGTTAGTTAATCATTGCATATCCAACAAAAAATGTACGTTTGCCAAAAATTTTAGTTACACAAATAGTGCACTGTGTTTTTTAGTGTTTAGTACATAAAAATACACGGTATTTTTTACTGTTTATTACATAAAAATTGTAAGAAATATTTAAATTTAAAAAAATTGCAGCGATCAAAGAGAACAGGTAGAAAATCGATGCAAAGTTTAGGCGGAGAGTCGTCGCTGAGTACGAAAAAAGGGTGTTTTTGTAGAAAATTTGTTTATAAAAATTAAACTATTTGACAATTCATCATGATAATAATAGGCTTCTATTCTGATAGATAACCAATCAATAGAAAAAGAATTCAAGTCAAGAATTGCGTCCTGCGGTCTGTTCTTATAGGCACGTACATACCAGTATACTGGCCAATGGAGGCAATTGTCATTTTAACGACAAATTTAAATCCTAAAAAAAATTTAAAAATATATGAATAATAATTTTATATTTACAGGAAGGTCTTCACTTTCTAAAAACCTATATTAGAAGTTTACTATTTGTAAAATTACCCGAGTTATTATGACTTCAATTTTCAACTGCGAGGAGTTCGATAAAATGGCAAACTAAAAGAATAATTACTTTTGTACCTTACATGTCTAACATAACAAAATTAAAAACAAGCACTTTGTACTTTGCGTCAAAACCTCCAAATTTACGCACTGAATGTTCACACCAATTTACTTCTATTAGTCCACACTAGTATCCACATACATTCTATCAAATGCGTTGTGCAAGCAAAGGAACTACTTCAATACGTCTCCTATCTGTACTTTAAAGTTCATATAAACTGTGAACCAGTGAGAAACCTTCGATATTTTTAATAAAACAGGCAAGGGTAATATTCTGTTTCATATTCGTGTTTAATGGTTTAATAAATTTAGTACTAGTATAGAAACTCCCCGAATAACTACCACGCTTTTTTATTTGGACACGTTAAATTTGATTTATTTTGTAATGGACATTAGTGGGACGAGAAGACGTAATTGCATCTTGTCTTATTTCAAGTCAACATGTTGTAGCGTAACAATAAATCAAATAATATTTTTAAAATTCCCAATCTCAGAAGGAAAATACCCGTTGTAAGATCGTTTACGGTTTCATCCGTCTTTCCGTCTGGCACAGCGGTTTTTTCTCAGTAACCACTTATTTATTTATTCAAAAGCTCAAAAAACAAGCTATAATTACATAAGAGTATCATAAAAGATATAAAATGAGACTGAAAAGAAATTATGTTAGCACCAATTTTTATATCTATTTTAATGGTTATTTATGTTAGTGAAGGTTTACGGGACCAGAAGAGGGTGTTGAAGTTAAGTAGGGGGAGAGAGGCGAGAGGAATAATCAACATGCAAATGTATGATTTTGTATTATTAAAACAGATCAACGCTCTTTCTCCTTTCTCCGTATAGCTAGTGCTGAAAATTTAACCTGAATGAGCTAGTTTTGTTAAAACAAGAGGGAACAAATCCTTACAATGCGAAACAAACCAGTTTAATGCCATCTTTTCACCTGTTTTATGGATTTCCGGATGACTTTTCATTCTGTTAGACCGAAAATACTCTGGCAAATACTTCCTTATATATAACACCTTATAAACCTTATCTTTCCAAATAGATGAAATTGACTCTGAGAACTTTAAAACAGAAATCGGTATTCGGCCGGGTGCGTACTCTGCCCACTACTACTTAATACGTATGCTGAATACGTCATCACAGCCTGGTACATCATCTAGAAAGGACCACTGTCAACTTTAGACTCGTTATTAATAGAGAAAAGATGAAAATTATGATAGTTGAGATGACTACAAACCCGTCCAACATTATCAACTGTGATGTGGTCCAAAGTTATATTTACTTCGGTTCGTCTGTGTCCAGTCGTAGAGGATGCAAAGAAAACATCGGAATATATCTTTTAAAGCTGGATAAAATTTGGAAAATCAGACTAACAATAAAAAATAGCAAAGTTTGACTTATGAAATAACAAGTTTTACCAATGTTTATTGGAAAAAATGAATTTTCCAATTATCCTATCCAGAGCAGAAACCTGAACTCGCAGACCAAAAGACAGTCGCAAAATCGATGCTCAAGATATGTGGTGTTGGAGGCGCACGCTAAAAATTTGTTTTTCTATCTCTACTTATATTAATGTCACTCAAGCATTTGAAATGAAGGGGAATATTTGAGGTATAGTTTCTAAAATCCGCTTGCTTTTCAAAGACAGAACTGAAGTAGTCGGAAAATATTTTACAAACGTTTTTTAAATATTTGAAGCAACATAGTTACTGGAATTGAGTTTGCCCTTTTGTATTATTGATGTATCTACAAAAATGTTTTATGTCGTGCTTAGTGAATTCCTGAAGATATGCAGTACATACATATTAAAGTACTTAATCAAGAGTTTCTTGCATCCGGCTCATAGTAAGTCTAATAAATCATAATCAAGGGAATTACCATACTTTTCTACCGTTTTAAATACTTAAATTTCTTCTTTAAAAGTGTGTCAAGGCAAGGTTATACTAAAAGACATAGTTGCTTGATCGTGTACTTTTTGTATGGATGTTTGTTGATTACCTCATTTAATTTATCATAAAATAATTGAATAGTTATATTAATGTTAGGATCCATCAGAGAATTACATCGAAGATGCATTAATTAATAAAATTGGGTCTCATGTAATTGCTAAATTTAATGAACATAGATGGTAAGTCTGAAAATTTAATATGTCAATTGAAACGGCTCAATGAAATTACACCATACAAAAATATACAAAAAAGCGTGAGCGAAGCAAGATCAAGAAATGTATTATTTTTGTTTGATATATTGTTGAACTGTGTAAGGTTGCATAGATATATGATTCTAATAAGAGGTTAGATTTAGAATCTCATGTTGGAGAAGGTAACATTTAAGTAGAGTTAAGGTGTCTGGTCCAATGGATATTAGGTGCATAAATGATATCTAATATCCAATGGATATTAGATACAGAAAAAATTGTAGATGCTTTTTTCCATTTTATTTTTTTCTTTGATAGTTATATTAAAATTATTTGAACTTAACTTAATCTACTTCTAATGGTGGAAAATAAAAATATCCATCATCGAAAACATTAATACTAAGCCAAATATCTTTAATGTTACTCTCCAAAGCAGTGAAACGGTTCACTGAGAAATGATTCTTCTCAGCAATCGCTACTCTCCCGTCCTCATCTTTGTTAGTGCTTGAAGAAGTACCAGTTCCTTCGAAATACTAAATAAAGGAGTCGAGGTACTTAGGCATCAAACAAGCTTTCATTAAAATTGGTTTCATATAGGCAAATTATATCGTGATCCCTATTGAGGGTATTTACGTGTAGATCATTCAGCTTAGTTCTAGTTCTATTCGCATTCTGTTATAAAATAATCATTGTATTATTAAAATCATTTCAAATGTATGTGGACAAAGACATCCATGGACAAAGTAGACTTACGAAATAAAAATAAACAAATAAATACAAATTTGATTTTTGCAATTGCCTTATTTTAATCTAATTTTTTATGTGAATATAGTTTTATTCATCGTCCTTGCGCACGTAAATTCTATCAAATTTTACTCATACATATTGGAATAGTTACCTCATAACCTGTTTCCAAGTTTGTGCTTGAAGTTACTTGCATTCTGGAAAGATGTGTTCTATGACATAAACATGTTTTTTTACCGAAGATGGCAAGGTGTTGATAATAAAATATGTTTCTTTTGGTCCAATAAGTTACAAATTTTTTCTTGACAATAATCTCATTATAATCCCTAAAAAATTCTCGATAGTTTTATTAAATATTAGCTGTTATTAGTATTGGGAAGGCTGCTATCAATCGAATTGTTCATACAAAACTATATAGAAAGTAGCTGATATTTATGTACGGTAATCAATATTTATCGCCGCGTATTAATCGTTGCTGGGGCATTTTGTAATAAATTCTCGACTGAATCAAGCAAACTTGCTCTTTTTTAATACTCGATGTTTTCTCCCTGTGCAATGGTGACACTGCATTGTCTCGTCAGAAGACTAAATTTTATTTCGACGTTATGTGCTACATTCTATCATTCAATTACATTTTAAAATAGTAAGCTGATACTGTGTAGCAGCGATTTTATAATATCGGTGGCAGATAGTGTTTGATTTAAATTCAAACGAATTCATTCTGTTTCGAATAAACAAAAAAAAAATAAGCTGTTATTGGATATAAATTATTTTAGATAGTCGACGCGTGGGTTAAAGCGTGGGTATGCAGACAAATGGTAGATTTAAAGTTAAAGAGACTGGTCCGACTTTGGTGTTTAATTTTACGTGAATTTTAAGGATAATATACAAATGGTCGTATAATATTTTTGTACGATTCAATTTAATGACATATGAAATTTTTATTCTTTTTTTAGTAATATGAGAGCTGCTTTAAAGACATCAATAATTGTTTGCGTACGAAAATAAATACGAAATATTAAATTGAACTTTGTGCTCGACATTGATCTCAAGGTTAACACTCAAAGTATTATATATATTTTAAAGTGGGCAAATAAAATAATCAAAAATAGGTTTTATTTTAATGCGATATTAATTAAAAGGGCAACTTATACGGATTCAAAAAAAAATTATTTTTGTGAATGCAATTTCATTTTGTTGAAAAATGTATACCCTCTCACCACCCGTCTCTGATGTAACTCAAAGTTATGAACAAAAACAGCGTTACTAAAAATTTTAATACTTTTACAGATGTAAAAGTATTACTATGTTGATCAATGTTGCTTCTGGTAAAACTGAACTTGTTTGAAACTGAATAAAATTTCGTATTCTGGCACCTAGGTGCTTGTCTTAATCCATATAAGGATTTATTCAATTTACATGCTATTATATCTGGTTTACATTTAAGTCCTTCGGGTGGTGTCATTTATATGCCCTCCTTTAAATCACCACATCAGAAAGCGGTAGTCATGATAAACTGACAAATTCGATATTTTGGAAGAACAATTGGCTCATCCTTGATGCAGAAAACCCATTTGCACTCAGTTTGTTTAACATTATAAGGTCTCGTCATCAATGTCCATATTTTTTAAGGATGATGGAATTCTAATTCTCTTTTGTTCGCAATTTTTCGCCTCTAGATGTCAGCTAACTTTATTGCCCATTGGTGGTTCAAAGATATGAAGCCAAATAAAGTTTCAAACTCTTAAATTATTTTAAATATTTCACTCATAGACTATGGTAATGTTCATGGACTATGACGTATTACTGAGCTCTCAGAAATGTGGAATATAGACAACTTACACTTGGAATCTCTCAAGTTCGCCAGTAAGCAGTTGCTTGTACCTTGGATTCTAAGAAGATTGCATCTCTGCTTTTCGTTACTGTTCATGAAATGAATATTATGAATCTGTATCATTTTTAACCGACTTCAAAAAAGGAGGATATTTGCAATTCGGCTCTATTTTTATACGTTATCTCATATTCTCGAAATTCAGCAAACAATCCAAAAATTTGTTTTTTATTTGGAAGAACTAGTTCTATGAATTTTGCCAGGGTTAGAAATTAATTTCACCATGGTTTTAAGTGCACGATAAATGAAATGAAATACTCATCTGGTGGTTGTGTGTGGATAACATGTAAGTGAGAGGGAAGAGAATCGTTGAATATAGATAGATATATAAATTTACATTATTCTACAAATTTATATATCTTCGGAAACGATACTGTACCATAGGAAAACAATTTAATTTTCATTAATATATACTTTTCGGTACGCTTCTTATCTAGTGGTTATTTGAAGTCATTTGAATGTATTTTATAAAAGAGTTTTATTAGTAATTTGATTGATTGATTATATAAAATTTCGCTCAGAAGTGTACGTACCAGAATTTAGAGTCACCTCTTGTTGTTGTGGACGTCGAGTATTAAATAACCAGAAACTTTTACTGACAAAGGTATATTGTTTGCCACTTTCATTGTTTTGATAGATAACATTCCTGCAGTGAAGTTGCGACAATTCCCTTCTTTATATAGGAGGTATTTATATTTGATTATTTGCGTAAAAGTATCAGAGTATATATACCAGGTTTCACACAAGAAAAAGTGTCATTTGTCAAGATTATAAACATTGAAGCGTAAATTAAGCTTTCTTGACTTCTAAAGCCTTTCTTTGCTTTTTTCTCTAACACGTATTTTGCTCTTACGTAACCAAATCTTTTTTCAATTAAAACAACAAGAGCCTAGTTACGAATGATTTTAAGTCGTTTTTGTCTGTTCTGACGTCTTGCGAAATCTTTGTCCTGATCGCTTCAGCATATATTTTCATACCGGAACATTCAATCACTATTATCATAGATTCGTACTTGTCGGATGAACCAGAAATAATCATTATTTCAGGCCACTCGCCACCTACTGTAAATCCGATATTTTGTAGCTTATGCGCTTATGGCCATTATTCTGCTAACATATTTCTCTATGTTTTCACATTCCACAAAAGATGTTGTACACAAACCTAGGAATAAAATTACTTATCATTTCAGCCCTGGTTATCGAAAGAACTTGTCAGGTTGTTCTACACGTAACTTGCGGTTTGTATATATAATATGTGTACCTAGACCGTTGAATCAGTTAGTAAAACAATTTTCAATTTGGTCTTTAAATCTTGAATGGGTCTACGGAATCAGCGCTCACAAAACAAACTCACAGTTCCACGTGTTGGAGATGAGCTTTGATGGCGAGTCTCTATGTGGAATAATTCACTGTTAAATATCCTTTCAATAAATGTCAAAAAGATGTTTTACCGTTATAATTCTTCGTAAATTAAAAAAGGTATTTATCAATCTTCCAATAGTTTGATAAATACATATTTAATTTACTTTCTTGACAGTATTGTAACTACAATATTTTCCAGCACTACTTTTGTAACAATTTAATCATCGAGCTGATTGTAATCTAGGGCCTGTTTAATTATATTAAATTTTCCAGGGCCACGTGGGTGACATATTTTACGACGAGAATCTTAAACTTAATATCGCCGTGCAAAAAAATGTAATACAATGACTGAATTATAGTTTCTTTATAACCTCTTTAACAGAATATAACGATCAAATAAGATGTTATAAATGGATTAAAAAACATTCAACATGAACATTTAGGTGCTGAAAACTTTACGACTTTATACGCTTTTATTCCATGATTTAACCAAAATTCCAAAATACTATCACGTTAATTTGTATCGCAACATGTTAAAAAAATTATCAGGAGATACTGAAATGAGTTTTACTATTTCTAATGCAGAAATTAGCGATGATTCACCATACAGACCTGACCTCGTATCATGAGATTTCTATTTATTCTGAAAAAAATAAAAGTTAAACTGGGAAGAATACAATTCTCCAATGGGGAAGGAGTCATTACTGTCTTTGAAAAGAACATAGAAGAGACATTCAAAGTAAAATGAGACAGCTGTCTTTCTGCGTGTCTCCATCGAATAAAATCAAGTGTAAAAAACCACTCAGGCTATTTGTGAATAATAACCAAATTACAAACTGGCTAGTTAGTTCCACTTTTCATATTATAACTTCAATTGCCTCCTCTCGTATTATACTTGAAGAATTTTACAAAGATTAAAATAATTAATAAATAGCTGCCCTTACGGTTTTGTGAACAGCCAGAATATTCTAAAGAACTGAATATCAAGAGTAAGTGGTACTATTAATTTCCGCAAATTTAAATGTTAGATATAACGATTTCACAGTCCTCCAAAGGAACATTTTCTCAGTATTAGAAAGGTAATTGAAGTTTTTTTTTTCTTGCAACATTAAACTTTAAACCTAATATTATTCTACAGTTAAATGTAAAAGCGATTTAATGAAAATATATGCTAGAAGAAGAGCAAGAATAATGCGATCAGGAAGTTTTTTACTCTTAAATCTTGTCATTTAAAATATTATAAAAAACTTTTTCGACTAACATTTTTTCGCCGACAGTGATCGTATGTATTCTAAAAATTTTTCATTCTGTATTAAATATTATCATCCTTACAGATTTTAAATAGTATATCTAATTATAGCTATTACCATTTGCTAAACAATTAGATCGATTTTGCTTACAATCTAAGATTATTTCCATATGCATCAATGACCCATCATAAACTTACCATTTTTGCTGGCCATTTCCTTGGCTAAACTAACAGCGACGTTGTCAGTACATTCAGTTATTAAAGAAAACATTTTCTTTATTTTAGAGCTGGTAAATGCCGGACTCAGGGTGGAACGCATTTGACGCCATTTTACCCCTCAAAAAGTTGCATGTTATTTTAATTAGGTTATTAATTAATATATTCAATTAGTTTTATTTTTATAGATATTAGTTTTATGGTCCAAATTTTACTTTGATTCTGACTCGGACTGTGTATAAATAGAAATTAGAATACAATTATTAAGGATTCAGTAAATTACAGTTACACGTTCTAAGTATATGCCCATATTTTAACGACTATGCAATATTAGTGAAAAGACAGTTCATATAGGGTTTAAATTTTCTGAGCAAAACAATAAGTGAGACGTAATAAATGTTATTTTTCAATTAAGATATGCAGAAGGAATGAATACTATCAATGCATGTAAAGTGCACCATTCACAAATTGAAAATAATTTAATTCAAAATTTGTATAGCTACTATTTTGGTAAAAAGTTTTCTTTTTCGCTTTTTGGAATCACACTCAGTTTCGAGATTAGAGATTTATAAAACTAACCTCTTAATATCACAAGCATTCTTCCAAATAAACTATTGATACTCTCATCCACGGCGAATCTGTGGTTCATAAAGTTCTCATATTCCTTAACGCCGATGGTCTTTATCAATTCCAGGTCTCGCAGGATAACAACTGGAGTCGTAAACTCGTACATGCCAACGAACCTGCAAATTATAATTTTATATCACCAAGTAAAATTATTGTTATAATGGTATTAATTAATTTTAATACAGAAATTGACATATTTTTCGACCTCGTGTCGGTTACAATGGTTAATTATCTTCATGATCATGATGACAGGATCTCCATAATGTTAATATAGTTCACGCATTTCAAATTCGAACTTAAAATGATTTTAACGTTTTTGCTGATATTATTTCTGCATTTGACTAATGTCGTATTTATTTCATTATTACCTTTTTTATTTATTAAAAAAAATTCTTAATCTGCATATTAAAAATGGGAAAAAGAATAACATAATACAATGGAAACAGCTATTCTTCTCATTTTATGCACAAATGAGAGGCTGAGAAGAAAATATCAATCGCTTTATTTCATAGTAAGAATATAGTTTTAAAATTTTTAGGATGCTTTGAATCACAGTGAAGCTTTATTAAAACGTGTTTGTAATGTTTTGTTTTAAGTTATGCTATGAGTTATTTACCATTAGTATTGATAACCGATAGTGACATCTGCAATTAATTACGAGAAATATTCTCATAAAATAATAGTAAATGTCTCATTTGATGGGGATGTAGTTTCGAAAGAAGTGAACGGAAGCGGATATTGTCTTCGTGATTCACATGTAATTAATTTCCCTCTGAGAGTTATAAATCTACTTAAATTTTAATTATATGGAAGTCATAAAGAACTAACTAATAAGATATTTTTCCTTGAATGTTGGGTTTATTAAATTTCCGAATAAACTGTTGTCATTCAGGAGGTAATAAAATATAATGTCACACAATGGTAAAAAAAAATAAAAATTGATTTACATCCACCAATGGAGAGATAACAATATTAAAATACATTAGTCGAATTACATAATAGCACTTTCAACACACAATTTTTTTGACAATTATTTATATAATATTTTAGTAAACTAAAAATATGCAATAATTTTAATAAATTTTAATAATTATAGTAATTTTACATTTAAATTATTGGGGCACTCAGTGTTGGGAGAAAACCTCTCTGGCATGGTGTTTGCAGCAGCATGCTATCTCGCAATATTTTCCCTTAAACGGCGATTGGGGGTGAGGGGGGGGGGCATAGACGAGTTCCAGTTCAGAATACGCTCGTTCCAGCGACCCTATGTAGCGCGTGATATATGATCCATCCAGTATCATTTTAAATTACAAACAAAATCTTCTCCATCCGTGAGCTCCGTATATTGCTGTAAGTCTTTTTTATTTCTTACTCTGTTTTACAAACTAAGTTCCATCTTACTCTTCTCAACTGCTATGTATAATCTGCAGTTTTTGTATTATTTCCTTGATCAGAGCCCAGCTTTCACTTGCTTGAGAAGTCGGCAATTTGGACTTAAACATGTGTTTTAATATTCAATACCTTTGTCACGCCAATTTAACCATTTTTTTTCTAATTCGGTAAGTGTTTCATTCATAAATGGTATTTGCCATTCTAAATACATGTAGTTTTCAACATAATCAAAATATTTAATTCCATAATTATCAGTATTCATTCTCTCTGTGTCATTACGTAAGTTTTGTTTGTGTTTATTTCCAATTCACATTTTCTACTTTTTTTCGAGAGATTGTAACATACAGTATGGTTTTTACATGGTAGTACTAAATCATTAGAAAAGCGCGAGTGGATCAAGCACTCTCCGTTTGCTTTTGATCCAATAAAATTCTAACTCAAGTTGGAGAAAATATTATTTAGTGAGACTGTGAGTAAATTAGGAAACTTTGGATCACCTTATCTCACACCGCGTTTGATTTTTAAGGGTGTTCTTTCTCTCTTCACTTTTGTAAGTATTTTATCTGTTTTATTCATTTAAGAAAGAATAGTAGTACATTTATACTAATTGATCATTTAAGTTTTCCAGAAAGCCGAATGTATAATGGAATCAAATGCATTGAACCCATCGACAAATGTAGTATAAAATTATACTGAGTATTTATTTTACTCGTATTCTAAATATTTTTTCATAAATAGAACGTCGAGAAAATATACCGTCAGTAGCAGAGTATTTTTTAATTAAAATCAATTTAATTTCTTGGTTGGTTAATTTCTAATGGTAATATTTTTTGTTATGCACAATCCGTTTATGTGAATATTTTGTTTCTAATTTGAAATAAATTAATGTACCTGTAATTCACAATTAAATAAAACTACGTGATGTAGTATTATTTCTACTTTCTTTAATTTCTTTACCACGACCTAGGTTTCGTTGTATTACAACATCTTCAGGTGGGATATTAGCAAAGATTTGCTAATAAAGCTTTGCTAATATCCCACCTGGAGATGTTGTAATGCAACGAAATCTAGGTCGTGGTAAAGAAATTAAAGAAAGTAGAAATAATACTAGATCACGTAGTTTTAATTAATTGTGAATAATGAATTTATAAAAAAATAACGCCAGATATATTCAGTACCTGTAATTTTCAATATTTTCTAGATCACTTTCTTATATAATGGATTTATAACATAACTCTGCCATTCAAATGAAATATTTTCGTATTATAAGATTATTTTGAATATTTTTATAAGTCTACTATAGTAAGTCTTAATAGTGCTTTTAAAATGTAATTTGTGATCACGTCTTCACATAGACTTTTCATCAAATTAAGAGAGTTTATTGTCTTATTTATTTCGTTGACCTTACATTTAAGTACTACCTCTTTGTCTTCGTAGATTCAGATGATACAAGTTTCTCCATATTTGTCCACATTGCTGTATGATCGGGCGTAAAATTATAAAAGGGCATCCACGATCGCATTTAGTGAGGTGACCCATTTCATAGCAGTTTAATTGTCTGTCCTCTTTTAACAGATTTGTAAATTTACAGTTTTTTTTAAGTAACTGATCATTTTTGTTATTTTATTTTTATTTTCGACTCGATTTTCTTATGTTCGTTATATTTTTACATGCTTTGTTTTATGTCTTTTAGCTTTTAGCAGCGTTCATTATTCTACAAGAGTTGCAAAATATGGTGTAATATTTAATATTGATTTTCATTTTGAAGGATTTTTGGTAGAGGTGGAACTGTTTCCTTAACAGTTTTGTGTATATTTGCGTAGATTTCTTGCACTAGCTTAGTTTTAGTTAATGAGGTAGTTGCTAAAAGCCAAAAGACATAAAACAAAGCGAGTAATAATTTTATGCGAAAATAATTTTTTGAAAATTATTTTCGCACTTTTTTTTTTCTTGTGTCGTGAAACTAGACACTTAAATTTTTAAAGTTTTTCTGGATATTACTGTTATTTTGTCAGAAGGTACCTGTCATAGACCTC
The DNA here is from genome assembly GCA_039881145.1 of Druceiella hillmani. Lineage (NCBI taxonomy): Eukaryota > Metazoa > Arthropoda > Insecta > Lepidoptera > Hepialidae > Druceiella > Druceiella hillmani. The sequence continues at coordinate 19,748,470 of JAYKKI010000007.1, forward strand.
GTATCATGAATAAATCTTCTGTAGGGAGAAGGTATTTATTATAATAATGTTCAGGTTACATTTTTATTCTTTGTCAGAAAGTAATCACTTCATTAAACGATTTTTAATGTGGTGCTATATTTAATAAGTACTTTGATACAAAATTATTTCGATCCGTTTGCATTGATAAATTAAAGACATATAGGCAGACTTATTTTTCTTAAGTGTAATGTATCTTACATTAGTCGATACACTTATCGATACACAAATCAGACCATAGTTTTTGCGTCTTTAAAATTAATTTCATCTTAAGCCAAAAATGGGATTTATTTTAGATATTTTTTTTAAAAATTAAAACCGCGTATATCTATCGTCGAGACATACCCAGCGAATATATTTTTTAAGATAGAGGTGGAATTTCACATAGGGAATTTCACATTATTTTGAAAATTTATTGCTCTATTTGTCATCTACTTTAGAAACAAAGGAAAGAAAAAAACTTTAAGAATATTATTAGTGAATGGCATTAACTGAAAAGGCATGTAGATTGGCTACACAATTAGTGCCTCTGTTATATTATGTGGACAAAATATTTCGTAGTTGTTTATCCATAAGGAACCAGTCCAGTAGTAGATTGATCGATAATATTAAATAATATTATTTTGTCTGATGAATCAGAACATCAAATTATCATTCATTTTTTTTTTTCACTTTATAAGTCGTATTTTAAATTTTTTCAACACAGCGATAATATGTCTAGAACGTCATTTTTTCACAAATGCATACTAAATTATTTTTAAGAAATGGGTTTTAATTTTTTTTAACACTGCATATGCAGTATTGAGAATAATTTAAAATCAAAATTACAGCAATGCAAACAAGGCATTTTTTTAAACAGTTGAGAAAAATTAAAAATGTTTACGATACTGGTATATTTGGAAATATTAAAAAATAAAAGTTTAATATGTTTAATTAAATGGTTTGATTCTTTTACAACCAATTGGCTTAACCAAGCACAGTTTCTTAATTCAAAAGTGAAATCTGAATTCAGTCAACATGAAACCACATTAAAGTTTTTAAACTAAATAAGTATTAAAAACATTAAGATTAATAATTAATATTTTCAGAGTTGGTAATAGACCAGAGAAATATCTAAAAATTGGTAACTGCGTTTTATAAATATACATTCTGATCTAAAACTTATATGCTTTTTTCTTTCCATTTCTACAATATCAGCTTTCAAAGGAATAATTTCCCGGCAAGTAGATTAAAATTGATCGAAATTAATTAAACTTCTGTAAGGTCAAGAAAACATGAAAAAATAATTTATATTAATATGGGTCTGAACATTTGGATCGACATCTTCTATAGTAATAGAACGTGATATTTAAACTGACATAGTTATCTTTTGAAAATTAAGGCTGATTTCTAAAACATAAAAAATAAACTTAAACATATGTGAAAACTACTTAAAATTTAAAAGTTAATCGGTACTACTTATTTTTCCGATTTTCCAAAAAAGTACCATATTTTTGCAAACTATCGAAATAATATATTAGGACTCTTCTGGAGTTTATCCAAATTTTCTTTAAATATTTTGATATATATATTAATAGAGATCTCTGTACTAAAAATCTACTTCTAACAGTTTAATTCATGTACGTTTAAAACTGTAAGATTGTGACAGAGAGATGGATACTAATTGGAAGGGTTCTTTATTTTATTACGGAAATACAAACATGCTACGTCTGTACATTATTATTTTAACGAATAGAATAATAATGATTGATTAAATAAAATCTTTAATTAGCAGAGTTCTATTAATTAGTTACCTGACTTCATATCGATACGATGCTTTAGTTCCCTATTCAGACACATAAATAATAGATTTAAACCTTCATTAATATCAACCGAACTAAGGTTGAGTGTCCCCAAATTGTTTGCGGTTGTAGTTGGTGTTGATAGGAAAGTTGTTTGATTAAACAGTATCATCAATCTGTTCCACACATATTATCTAAACTATAAAATATAAATAGAACTCAGGTCTGTAGCTTTATTTCTCAAACCATTTATAAACATTATAACTGTGATTACTACTCGCATATTCAACTTCCCTGAAAATGGATACTTTTTCTTTGTAAATGAAAAGAACGTATTTGCCTCATGAAGTATTAAGGTTTAATGGTTCAGTTTTATAAGTGGTCACGGCATCTTAGTGTAAATATAAAAAAAAATCATTTTAGGTGCATGCCTAACTTGCTGCTACAGGAGCTTTTTCTCTTTTCTAATCAACCATAAAGATAAAGAAGGCAGAAAAACGGGATTAGCACTAAGCTATCCAAAAATTATAAAATGCTAAAAAGATTAAGCCTATATCATTATGCGCTTATGGTAAATACATTTGATTTACACGGCTATACATGTTCAGTTATAAATAACATTTAAGTTACCATATTCGGCTCTCGACTGTATCACTACATCGCATTGTATGTTTTGATATTCTGACAGCTTCGCTTCAAGTATTGGTTTTTTTTCTCACATTTTAACGATGTTAGTATATTCGTTCAACTATTACGAGGAATATTACTTAAACTATTACTATTATACATAAAATATACATAAGTTTTTCCTATTCAAGGCCTTATTCGACATTATATATTGTCAATCGCCAGAAGTATTCTACGGATGATAGTTTTATAGTCAGTAGCTAAAAACTTCTTTCAAAAATTAATCAGAATTTTTTAATTTTCCAAATTTGTTTACATTATTCAATGATTTTGCAAAAAATTTAATTTTTCAAAATGTTCCTTCAAATATTTTCGTGATTTTTTAAAAGTTTATTTATCACTAAATTCAGTAGTTCTTAAAATAATTTGTCTTCTCTATTAGGTCTTTTACACAGTGGGTCTTGGAAATTTTAACACATTTTTTTGGAATTACATTTTCTACAAGACATAATTAAAATTTTAAAATATATTCTCAGTTTTTGGTGGAGAACTAAAACCTATTTCATAGCCATACTAATAAACTCTGTTTCCACATATATGTTTCCATAAAATATCATAACTATCGGTTGCATGATTTTGACCTTGGCTCGATTAGTCTGAGCCAATGTATGAAAAATCTAGATATTTTTAAAATAATTTATTACTTATAAACTGTGTACTTTCGTGTAACTTATTTTACATTAGAATTATTGCTAAGAAAGTTTTTTGTTTATATATTTTACTTAGACTGCTGACAATGGATAAATGTATCAATTGTTAAGTATCTAAGCATACTGACCTTTAACATTTTGGTTGGGAGCCTCAAGAAAACTAATTGATTTAACAAACGTCCCTCTTTTCTAAGCATTCTTAATTCTTGTAGTTTATTATATAGATATATTATGTCCTGATAATTTAATTAATTTTAGCCTACAAATATTATTCCATTTTTTAAAATTCAATTGTATCTCAAATAGTAAAAGATTCGTGTTCACTAAGTTGGGCATTTTCATAGCATATTTTATGGCTCACAATGTTTAAATTATCTTATCTTAAAAGCTAATTCAAAGACCTACCCATTATGCGTTGGGTTATAGTCTAAAGCATATTTATTGAATTTTTTTCTAAATTAGCTTTCTGTGAAGTAATTTTTTGAAGTTGTGAACTTTTAAATGCAGTTGATCAATATTGACGTTGTGAACTTGTTAATCCAGTTGATTATACACAAGAAGTTACAAATCTAAGTTTTGATTTTGTAATTTTTTTAGTTTCTTCTTTACGATAATCTTGCCTTCCTTCTGTCTTTATCTTTATAGTTGACTGAAGGAAAGAGTTCCTGCATCGGCAAGTTAACCATATATCTAAGAAGTTATTTCGTTCAATAAAAAAATTTTGAAATAAAGTGATTTTCCTTTTTATCAGCTCTATAGATCTCTCTAAAATAATTTCCCAGTTATTGCACACATTTTACCTAAGTATATTGTAGCAAGCAGGAAAGTTCTCATTAGTCGTGCATGTACCTAACTTTTGTTTATTTTTAAACAAGTCATTCGAACTTTTGAAAAACCTCTAAATATATAATGAACCAGAGTAAAACTTTACGTTTGTAAGTAAACAATAAACACCATATTGCATTCCAAAAATATAGTTTTGGTAGACATAGATTAAAAAAATTCACAATTTTTGCCCTGACTGACTTCAAAACATCTGGTTCGCTTATAGTTGACTTAAAAAATATCACACATGAGACAAAGTTTGGATTTAATATATAAACATTTGAAAAAATAAAAAAATCGTCAAAGTTGAGTTTAGACAAATTAATAGTTCAGTTAACCGTCGAGCAATTTGTACGAATATTTTTTATTAAAAATCATTTTTGAATAATATTTCTTTAGACTTACAGAACTAAATTTCGCTTATTTCTAGCTTGCAGGTTAGAAAACATTAACTAATAAATACTGACATCTCCTTTGTACATCTGCACAAATTTTAGCATTCTTTGCAATTAAATTCAATTATTTTAAATGACTGTTTAATTTTTCAAGCCGTCGCTTTTCTTGCCCAATAGTTATTGATACTTTGTACGGCGGTATTATTTTGTGCTCATGAAAATTATATAAAATTTAAACACATTACGGGGCATGACTCCGCGGATTTACGACATATTTTATATTGTTGCTCAAATATGTTTATTGTATTATGAGGGCTAATTGTAATACAAAGGAAACTGATTTCTCTTATATTTTTGAATTATCGAATTTCTTTTCAAATTACTCAGTTTTAATATGTATTAGGATTTATTCCGTAATTGATCAACTTTCTGCATTATGTTAGCTGAAAAATAAGGTGATTTAAAATGACCTTTTAGTTCCATGAAGTTTCTTCATGTAAAATATCAATAAAGCCTAAATTTAAAAAGCATACATAAACTGTTTTAAATGCGTAATTTTTATTCTGCGTTTGGAAATTTCTAGTTCGTGTAACAAGCTTTACTTTACTTTAAAAACTTGCCGATTTCAAAAGTATTCACATTAAGTCCATCCTTTCATAATCAAAATTTGTTGGCTTTCTGTCGTAGCCTAATATTATAAATGTCAAATAGAGAATGTTGGTCTATCTTGCTTCATACTGCAAATATTCAAACCATCTTTGTGAAATTTTGCATTCATATAGCTTTTTGTTTGTTATCATGGAGATCAACATAGGGTACATTTATTTGTCAGATATTTTCACAACAATATTGTTTAAATTATAACATAAAGGAAACTCCCCAATAATTACTCACCTTTCATTAGGATTGCTGTCATAACTTTCCTTAAGGTTCACCGAAAGATGCTGACGGCCCATGATTGTCGCACTCAAATTACCCATGAATGGTAAAGTTGGCAGATGTTTAACGCCAATTTTCTTGAAATAGCTCATTTTCCAATAGGAGAAAGCGTAGAGTACCAGCAGGATACTCAGCAAGCCGACAAGCACTATCATGTTAGTAGTCTTCAACTGATGATCGAAGTTTAATATTATTCGCTGTGGCAAAAAGTGCGTATAGCACTTCACCTTATTTTTAAATTTATCATAAACAATAGAGCAGTATTTATTTTGATTGAGAAGTATGTTACTTTAGGTGTTAAAAGAATTTTGTAAAGAAATTGATTGCAGAAACGAAGGTATTACTAGTCCCATAAAATAATCAGTTTTTGTTTATAAATTTTGACTTTCTGACGAAAAATGAATAATGGAAAAATATAGAAGACTTTGTAACGAAATTTTTCAATAACATAATATTAAACTTTGAAAATAAATTAAATTTATTTTTAAAAACATGGTTTTATTAAATGTGTGTTTAAAGTTAAAAAATATGTTTTCACCTCTAACAGTATTTTAATTTTTTTATGATCGAAAATAATGGCTTTGATGCAATTCGATTCACAAATACTTTTTTCAGACGATATGATCTACTTTTTTAAATGTGACTGAATGAATTTCAATAAATTTGCAGATTTTTACAGCGCTTATCGAAGAGGAATACATACTAATTTATGCATAGTCATTGATTCATGAAAATTCAAAAAAATTATCATAGTGATAAACTACATTGAAATCGTATAAGTAGTTCGTTTTCATTTAAACAATTAATTACGACCTTAATCCATGTTTTAACAGCTGACAGCTGCGGGGTATTGATATTTCTTATTTGTTATCCATTCTAATTAAAATATTAAACATTGTTACATCACGTTATTAAAGGTTAAATTAGATTTTAATTTCCAAATTTCTTGCTTTGTAAGACACACGAATTCTTGCTATTTTCCGAAACGTTAATTGAATTAAAAATAAATATTGAGATTTTAGTATTATTTTGTGTATATATTGTTTATTACATAAATTATTACATATATCTAGATATTATAATCATAATATCTAGATAAACTTCTTATCACAGTGATCTAACGTAAAGAAAATATAACTACACTTAAGAACATGCTTGATCAGCTTAATTCCTACTCTGATACACAAGGGATCATCTGAAGATAGTACTTTCTTTTGCTTACATTAACGTGTTCTTTTCGACGTGACATAACTACCTTTACCGACAGCACATACAATTCTGTCTTTTAATGCACTCTTTATGAAGTTCATTTTTCTATTTACCCTTTGAGAGTTAATTTAAATTACTTAACTAGACGACTTTTTAGTAACCGGATATTTTTAGAATTCGAATGAAAGACCGAACAAGTTTTGTTTCGACGCATAGTTAAGCCTTCTGATAACTCAATTTGAAAGGAGCGTGTGTGGCGTATATCTAGACAATTAATTATTGATTGGAATTTTAAAAAGTTTTCTCTACGAATATAAGGCGCAAATACTTAAAAACAAATATCGTAAAAATCGTTAGATAACTAAGCTGCCACGTAACTTTGCTGTTCATCCTCGGCCTATGCACGTATCCTATGGTTAACAATTGTATACGATGGCTTCTTGTAGTTCTGATACACTACAACATTTACTTTATTGCTATAATAACAGTTATTTTGAACAAACGGATAATAATGTTAACTCTTTTGTTCTAAATACCTAACATATAAATCAATGTGATTGGCAGCTGTTATGTAACATAATTGATATCATATAATAAATTATTAATTAAAAATAAGTGAAATTTACCTCGTAATTTGCACACGATGTTGTACTCGATTGTAGACAATACCAACGGAGCCTATCACGCGTGAGCCCCAGGTCACGTACTTTAAAACACTTATCCGCCTGCAGCTCGACCCTTTGTTTATGGCCATACGTTACCATAGACAAACTTTCAACGCAAAGTTGACGAAATTTCATTTACAATGTTTCTTTCCAAAAATTATTAAGATTTTATCAAACTTAATTTACTTAATGTAATTATCTGTTATAGTTAAACGGAATTTAAATATCTATTTAACCTGTGAGTCGTATCAATTCAATAAGGATAATTCTTTTTTTAATTCGTATGTTTGATAAATATAATACTCTGAAGAGAAATAATTTATATATTAAAATTTGTACACCAATAATTTTTACGCGTTCATTGAAAGTTAGCATTATAAACCCATTATAAACCCCCAATAACTTTTTTGAATTGAAATATTAAGATCAAGTCAAAAAAAACCAAGAAGGTCTTTAGCGAATATTCTCCAGAGATCAATTATAATAGATGGAGCAACAGACATATAGTGTCGATGCCTGCTATTGATGGTAAAGAAGTTGATGAAATATCGCGTAGAAATCTTTCAGTGAATTTTGAAAACAAACATATTTACATAGCCAACATTGATTATATTCTTCTTATAAATTGACTAAACAGATTATTACAAAAAGTAGTTATTGTGACAGCTGTTAGACTTTGGAGTAGAGACGCTAGCCCTTATTGACATTGGCACCAGTGTACTAGCAGGCTGATTCGTGTTCTGTGTGACAATTTTATATAATTATTTTATAAACATATTTTAATGCGGTCACCGCTACCTGAAGTATCATTCGGAAGCTCTCATGTTATGTGTTCAAATCCAGATGCAGATATAGCATTAATCTTACTCAATATATTCTTACGTCGGTGATCCTTTGCTACGTATCGTTAATGCAATATATATATAAATATATATATATATATATATATATATATATATATATATAAATCACATATCAAAGTCACAAATTTCAATTCAGTTAGGATTCTAAAACACTTTATTTAGTATTAATTTGCGACGTTAGTGTTAATACTATCTAAAGTCAGATCAGTCTCAATGTTTGGTCAGACATCTTTTATGGCACATCATTACGCTTCTTTATAATGTATTCGCGAAACGCATCACATAAATTATATTATAGAATTTATCAAATAATTTTATTTCCATTTATCAAGCCCATGTTGTACAAAGCTATATTGACAACATTTTTCAATAAATGATATCAGTATTGGAAGGTGTGAATTGATTGGAATGTGTGAATTGGTATGAAAGTAACACAGTTTGCAAATATTGGGAAGCATTCTATATTATCATTAAAAGCATAGTAGACAAATTTATTTAATATTAAAAATGTGTACTTATATTATTTCTATATCTTATCAACACATACGAATTAAAATATCTTTAATGGTTCGTTTATTTCTTTGCTACTTATCAACGCAAAACTACAGAACCTATTAAATTGAAATTTTCACTGGAAAGAAAGGTTTCATAAAATCGCTGAATATAATATGGAAACTATAATTTGAAAACCAGATTAAATATATTAATCATATTTTATAATAAAACTTTCATAAATGATGGCGGTTGCAGCACCATCTGGTGTATATTAGCGTTTGTTCAGTTTATAATTACAAAATACAATTTAATGTGAAAATTGTTCAGTAATTTTGAATTTAATTTTAATACTTAATTTTTACTCAAAACTAAATGAAACTACGTGATTTAGTATTATTCTACTTTATTTAGATTCTTAACCACGACCTCGATTTCATTGGATGACAACATCTTCCGGTGGGCAATTTGCAAAGATCTTCTTCAACCCTCAATCTTTTTTTTCTATAAATAATAAAAAAATTCCTAACTATATATAATTTATATATATAAATAATTTTTACATCTTAACTCGTGTCATAACGTATAGGCAGAATCTTAAAATCTAGTTATTATTAGATCTAAGTACTGCTGGCGTCTTAAATTAATGAGTTGCATCGATTCGTAATTAAATGATTTAAACGACTTTAAGTCACATACCTTCATATTCAAGATAGTGTCAACTTCCACATATTTGTAAGTGTTAAACAGATGTATGAACTGTCACTCAATTGTTCGGCTTTCGTTTAATTTAATGAATGCTTGATAATTAGCAGCGATGTAGTACAATAGCAGCAATGTAGTGTAGTTAAATTATATATAGTAACTTAATCTATCTATAAACTAAGATTAGACTTCAGAACTTTTCTTTAAAATGTAAATATGATTTACATTGATGTCACCACAGATGATAAATGAATTTATTCTTGTTTTTTGATGTTAAAATTGTGCATTATTTCCAGACTTACACAGTCTTCTAAAATTTGGTAAATTTAATCTGGAGAAGAACCAAAGTGGAATTGACTTCTCACAATTCAAATTGCACTGCGAATTGTAGTTAAGTACAATAATTCAGTTCATCGTTTTCCAGCTGTCCGCACTGCATTGGCTCCAAAATGAAATTAATATTTTGGATTAATCCATAATTTAGAAATATTGTTAGACAATTTAAACCCGCGTTTTAAAGAGTGAAAACACATTTCTTTCAATAAAAGAGCCAGCAGCTGTCAAAGTGAAATTTTAGAAATATCAAACCAATTGACAAATTGCCTCCGATTCTACAATAATTTCATTATAACACATGGAATATATATATATATATATATACATATATATATATATATACATATATATATATATATATATATATATATATATATTTATATTTTTATATATATATATATATATATATATATATATATATATATATATAAATTATATTTAAGACACTACAAACTATTAATTGGCCATTTAATAAGTAAAATATCTATAATGAGTCATTACTTTAAATTGTATAATGCCTATATTAGCAGATGGTACATTTTCTTTAAAGTACCAATAAATAAAGTACATACATATATTAAATTGTAGCAGAGCAAATTATGTACATGTAAGATATTTTGAAAGGTCTGTTTTTTCTGTCTCTAAATTTTGTCTGTCTGTCTCTTTATGTATTAATTTGTTTTTCAATCACGCGAAAACTACTAGACGGATTTTGATAACATTTGGTATAGTTCATACTCTCGAGCAATTTATAGAATACTTTTATCTGGATACCAGATATTTAAAAAAAAATCTGACTTACTGAATATTACCACATGGATACTACCAATGCCATCTACTAAGGTTTTTATTAAACTTCATGCTCACAGTTATTGCAAAAATAAATAAAAAATAATAACGAGACAGAATAATAACGATCATAATAATAAAATAGTCGTAATAGTTTCGGGAGTTCAGTTGGATCAGCCGTGGTGTAATGATTAGCGCGTTGACACGGCGTGCCGAAGAAGTGGATAAAATCCCCACCTACCTCATAATATTATTAAAATAAATGTACAGCTAACGCCATCTATTAGCTGTATTTGTACACAGGAAATGAAGTCTGCGTTTTTATTTTTAAAAATATATAACAGAGTTATATCATGTTGATATTTATCCATCTATTTTTCATCCACTGTCAACATTTTTACGTATGACGACTATTCTAAACAATAATCACCAGTGAATTTCACGAGAACGAAGTCGTAGGCATAACTAGTATTACACTAATATTATAATGCTTTTATTTCATTTTAAGATCTTCAATAACTGCTTTTTAAATACCGATATATCAAATATCAAAACTAAATATATTCATAAAATTTCACCCACTCCCTGGTAACTGTTCTTCATATCATCATCATGGTAAAGGGTATCTTGTAGGTTAAGAAAATAATATAAAATTTTCTGTTTAGTTCTAAGTGATGTATAAAAAGTCTGTGGACAACTTCATATAAACAGCAAATTTAAAATTAGTTAAATAATTATTTTTGGTACTTGCAGAATCCAAAATAATCCCCCTGTTGTCCTTGCTTAGACGCCTTGCCCCGTTTATTGACCCTTTTGGACTAATTAACTAATATATCAACTTCCAGCTTCAACCACTGTTTCTAAAAAAGTGAAATTTGGAAGATACATACTTTTTAGGAAGGAGCATATACTGAGTAAGGATTTTTAAGTAATCTTCCCCTAAGGGGGAAAACGGGGATTTAAGTTTAAATAAAAATATTGCATATTACGGAGACTGCATACATTTCACATTTCAAAATTAGCAATCGATTCTTTAATAAAATTGATTAAAACGCGTTTTAGGATTTTAAGATATTTCATGAGAAAGAATGGTACAAATTGTGTTTTGGCTAATCGATACATAGTTAAAACCTTTGGATCTGGAAATCTGAAATTTTGCATAGATTCTTTTTTAAAATGAGTCATATACGTCAATTAAAAAAACATTTACGAAACTTCCACGGGAACCTGAAAAGTGTAATCTTCGTTAATAACAGAGCCATGCACTCAAATGACAGTTATCTTAATTTATGGGTCCAGAAATTTTAACTTTAGGATATTTGTTACTAAATAGGTTACAAATTTCTTGAAATCACAACGAGAACATGAAACGTTTCGAAATTTTTTATTCGCTTTTGTTTTCTTTTGTAAGTGGCATTATAGTTTGATTAAAACTAAGTTTTATTCATTATAATATTTTGTGCTAATATAAATTTATTTTTCTTCACAAATATCTGATATATCATTATTTATTTACTTGCATTTATCGCATTTATTTAATTGCAAAGTTTATTAATTTTTTAATCTCTTGCTGAAACGCAAATTCACTCTAATTTATCTAAAAGGATATTTTCCTTTCTACTGAAAATATTCTTTTCACCTGGGGTTTAATATAAATTATTCTGTTTAAAAACAGGACAAGAAAGGCATATATTTAAGCAGCCTATATTATTTTCCGCCAATTATTATTTATAACGAGTCCATCAGTGGTCAAGAAAAATCCTATGTACAATACATAACGAATCGTTCAAATTATTTGGAAATTACTTAATAATTTTTCACATTAAATTGTTTTTATAATTATGAACTTAGCCAACGCTAATGCGGAACGGATAGTTCTTTAAAAAAAATTTATTATAAAACATAATTAATACATTTAATCAGATTTTTGCAACTAAAGTTCCCATCTATATATTTAGCAATTTTAAATAAATTTTCTTTCCTGCTAAAATTTAAATTTAATAACTTTAGTAGTTTTACACTGATAAGTAACAAATAAACCAACAATCAAAGAGATTTTTATATTAATGTACTGATAAGATATAGAAATAAACACATACATATTTAGATATTTCAGATACATAGATATTTTGTAATATTAATTTTTTATAAAACATAGAAAGCTGCGCAGTACTTGCAAACTGCATTACACTCGTGTTATTAGACCTAATCAATACACATCTTTTAATACTGATATCATTTGCTGAACGACAAATGCTGTCAATATAATTTTGTATAATATGGGCTTGATAAATATAAGTAAAATAGGTTGAAAGATTCTTTAATATAATTTATGTCAATCCTTGACTGTAAGTAAATCAAAATCGTGAGATGCGATTCGCGAATCTGCAACAGAACGACATTATACAAAAGCGTGATGCCCCATGAAATATGTCTGACCTAACATTGAGAATGATCTTATTTTAGATGGTATTAACACTAACGTCACAAATTAATACTAAAGAAAGTATTTTAGAATCCTGACTGTGAGGTTCGTGACTACCCTAGCCTCCATTTACGTAAGTTTTCAAAATAAAAGTTTTTGAATTTGGACTTGAGTTTTGTATCAGCCGTGAAACTTACACGTTTGTTATACTATATACATTGTATTAACGGTACGTAGCAACGAAACACCAACGTGAAAATATGTTATGTGAGATTAGTGCGCTTAATTTTTCTTTTAAAATATTTTGTTCCTGCTTAGGTATTTTAGCGGACTTAACAAAAAATATGAAAGCTTTCCAATAATAGTTCAGGTAACGGTGACCGCATTATAGAGAGATAAATATTACCTATTTATATACATAAAGTGGCCACATAAAATCATTTTAACCTTGATGGCTATTGGCACTGGTGCCAATAATAAATAAGCTCTAGAGTCTCAACTTCAAAGGCTAATGGCTGTCAAAATAACTTTGCATTAAATTTACCTGTCACATGTGAATCGCTTGAACCAATTTGAGTGAATTTTTTTAAAGACGTTTACCACTCGGGAAATGGAAGTATGAAAATGAACTTCGGATTTTCGGATTTTTCAGGGTTCGGATCGCATCTTAGACAATACGGTTCCACGACTTATTCCCTTAGACTATAGCACATAGGGAAACACTTATTTGTTTAGTTAAGTTATAAGAATATAACGTTGGCTATGAAAATGTTTGGTTTCAATTTTCCTGTAAGATTTCCACTGGATATTTTTTAATACTGATAACTAATTAAGATTTCAAAATTCATTACTATCAACAGCAGGTACCGATATTACATTTTTACAGCTCCGTCGATTCTAATTGACTCCTGGACAATATTTACCTAAGATCTTTTTTATTTTTCTCTGACTTCATCTCAACATTTTATTACAACAATGTTGGGTTATATTTTGATGAGTGACCAAATTTAAGGAACAATTAGGAAACAGTAACTAAATCATATAATAAAAAAAACATACTTCTTTTTACTTTATCTAACATTCCTGCTACTTACTTCTTTTTATTTTACTGAAGCGGAAAACTTCGCATTCAGCACTTCATTCACTTCGTAAAAGATTCGCATAAATAATCATGACGAAATAGGTATTCTAAACCTCAAAAAAATTTATTTCATCTCAGAATATTGTATTAATAAAAGATACGGATTATAAAAAGAATTATTCTCATTAAATTGTTACGACTTACGTGTATATCAGATATTTAAATTCCAATTTTGACAGTAGTAGGTCCTCAAATGCCAAATTTACGAAGTAATATGATTTTTTTAAATCAAATTAAGTAAACTAAGTTTAAGAAAATCTCGATAATTTTCGAAACAAAAATTTGCAACGAAACTTCGTCAACTTCACGCCGAAATTTTATGTCTATGAAAATGTACGGATATAAGAGAAGGGTTGAATGGAAGATGGTGAAGTGTTTCACGGGGCGTGACTTGGGGCTCACGTATGACAGGCGCCGTTCGTATTGTCTACACTCGAGTATCACATTGTGTTTAAATTCAGTAGTATTACGAGGTAAATTTTTTTATTTTTATTTATTAATTAGTTTTATGATATCAATTATATTTTATATGACAGCTGTCCAATCGTATTGAATTATATTTTACGTAATTAGAATAAAAGCGTGATTGTTCTTACCCGTTTGTTCAAATAACTGATGGTGATGTAATAAAGTAAATGTTGTAATTGTATTTCTAGTACACGTAGCCATCGCATACAACAATAGGCCCTGGGACACGTACAGGTGCCGAGGACGAATAGCAAAATTAAATAAAAAAACGTGGCAGCTTAGTCATCTGCATCTTATATTCATAGAGAATATGTTTTTACATATTTGCATCTTATATTCATACTTATATACGCTCCTTTTAAATTTGGTTTTCGGAAGACTTAACCATGCGTCGAAACAAAATTTGTTTAATCCTTTTATTCGAGTTCTGTCAGTAAAAGATGATTGTGCTAAAAAATTTAAAACTTCATCAAGTACCTAACAGTTTATTAAACCGCGAGCCGTCTAGTTAAGTAATTTCAGTTAACTCTCAAATAATAAACTGAAGAATGAATTTTATAAAAAGTGAACCAAAAGACAGAAACGTACGTACGGTCTGCGAAGGTAGCTAAGTCACGTTGAAACAAATACGCTAATGCTAAAAAGCACTTTATTTCTAATAATCCCGCACGCACCAGCGAAGGAATTAATGAAGCCTGCTCTTACGTGTGGTTATATTTTTCTTACCTGAGATGTTATGTAATCCAGATAAATGCGATACCAAGTTGTTAGCATCGATGTAGGTATTATGAATAGACGAAATATTTTCTCTGCAAGTTGAGCACAATTTAAATATATATATATGGATAAAACTTTATTAATTTCAATAATAAAATTGCAATTAATAGTACATTTTACTTTTGATTAATATTACATCATATTGACATTATTATTTGACAATAAAACGAAAAATTTAACTTTTTAAAACGTTGTTACTGAATCAATTAAATTTTAAAATTACTTCGATGCATATATATCTCAAGAATCGATCTAAAATATTTTCAAACGTCTTCAATTTTTTTCCAATTGCGAATCCACGATTGAAAAACATGAGGCTTCGAAATAACATTGCATGTTATATAGAAGCTTTATATTTCGTAAACGGGGCTTAATAATGAAAAAAAAATAGGAAATCTAGTTGCTCCCGCTTCACATATATCGAAAGGTATGGAATTTCCTTTTTTAGTGTAATTTTCTTTCTAATAAAGACCTGCATTTGAAAAATTTAATGCATATAGATCAAAAACTATTTAAAATTTGGTAGATGGAACTAAGGACGGTTAAAGTTTCATTACGGAACCATAAAAGGGACACTGAAATTTCGATATTTAATTTTAATTCGATTAAAACATTAAGAGATATGTTCCGTTTCTTGCAAAGTAAGAACCATTAAAATGAAATTCTACTCGACCTTTAACAATATGACAATACAATGTTTAACCTTTAAATTAGAATGTATAACAATTAAAAAACAAACATATCCAGCAGCGGTCAGCTGTTAAAACATAGATCAACGTTATTGTTTAAATAAAAACGAATTACTCACGTGATATCAATGATAAATTTATCATTATGATAAATATTAGAAACTAATATGGATTACTAACGTCTTGGATAAGTACTGTAAATATCAAAAATTTACTAAAATTGACTGTCACATTTAAAAAAGTATGTCATCAGTTTTAATACTAGTAGAATAGTTACCAAATAAAAAAAAGTGTTTGGAAATCGAACTGCGTCAACGCCATTATTTTTAATAGTAAAATACTCAAAACACTGTTAGAGATGAAAACATATTTTCCAACTTTTAACACACATTTACTAAAACCATGTTTTTGAAAATAAATTAAATTTATTTTTAAACTTCCATAGTTTAGTTTTTTTCAAAAACTATGCTGTAGATAGATTACATTATAAGGTTTTTTTATTGTTTTTCATTATTAATTTTTCGCCAAAAAAGTCAATATTAATAAATATAAAAGACTGGTAATATGTTCGTTTCTGCAATCAATTTACACATTATATTTATATTACAATCAAAAATATATTATTGTTCCCAATGAAAATAAATACTGCTCTGTTTCTAATGATAAAATTAAAAACAATATTAAGTGCAAAATGCAATTACATACAAGCGACATACAATTATAGAAGCGTTTATTTTTGCTATCACGAATAATGTTAACTAAACTTCGACCATCAGTTGAAGGCAGCTAACATGGTGGTGCTCGTCGGCCTGCTGGTCATCCTACTGTTGCTCTATGCTTTCTCCTATTGGAAAATGAGCCACTTCAAGAAACTTGGCGTCAAGCATGCGCCGACTTTTCCATTCGTGGGTAACATAGGTGCGACAATCATTGGCCGTCAGCATCTTTTGGTGGGTTTTAAGGAAATTTATGATAGCAATCCTAAAGAAAGGTGAGTGATTCTTGGAGAGTTTCCTTTATATAAAGTGCCTAAGTATGTGGATTTCCGTGATTACATACAAATAATGTAAAATTTTTACAAAGATTGTCTGAATACTTTTTTGTTGTACCATTTTTTAAGATCGTCTGAATCATTTTTTCACACTGATAGTTCTATTGAGATTTCACGACTTTTTGCTGATAGATGATCAATTACGAAATAAATTCTAATTAATACCGAAACTTAATAAGTTGAAGACCTTAGAAAATCCTAAACTGTAACAGAAATCGATAAACTTTGCAATATTATAAGTGTATATATGCAACAATATAAAAAATACCGTAAATCGATGGAGTCAAAAAATTCAAATAGTTTTTATCAGCACAAAATATTACAGCCGACGTATATAAATACCTATTGGGCAGGATTAGCCACAATTTGAAAAATATACAGTCATTTAAATGAACTGCATTTTACTGCAAGGAATAGTAAAACTTGTGCAAATGTAGAAAATTAATATCAACATTTATTATTTACAGTTTTCTAACCTGCAAGGTAGAACGAAATCTAGGTCCATAAGTCTAAATAAATATTTTTCAAAAAGAGTTTTTGATAAAAAATGTTTATACAAAATTCTCTACAGTTCACTGAATTATTAATTTGTCAAAAAAACTAACTCATCCTTGACGATTTTTTTTATTTTTTCACTTATGTATATGTTAAATTCTAGCTATGTCCCACACGTGAAAATTTCTAAATTAACTGGAACCAGAAGTTTTGATGACGAGTTAGTTAGTTAGGACCAAAATTGTGATTTTTTGGAATATATGTCTCAGGAACTACTAAAGTTATATTTGTGAAATATATTATGGTATTTATCCTTTACTTGCAAACCTAAAATTTTTACTTGGTTCAATATACAGGTCTTAATTTAGAGGGTTTTCAAAAGTGGTTCAAATTGTTTGTTTAAAAATCGCTAGATGCGTACAAGATTGATGAAAACTTGCTTGCTTGCTACCATACGCTTAGGTAAAATATGTACAATAATTGAGCAATATAGAACATAATAAATATGGTAAAATATGTATAGGTAAAATATGTACAATGGGTAAAATATGTACAATATTAAGCCTATAGAACTGAAAAGAAAAGAAAATTTCTTCTTATCCCAAAATGTGTTTATTGGAAGAATTAATTTTTAGATATATGGTTTTCTATTTTGCGTTTTAATGGGTGTAGTAGGGATCAGAAAAAAATGTCTAGACTGTACGCATTACCAAAATTGGCATAACTTATTAATGTCACATTAATAAAGATATGATAAAGTAATCTTATGATAAAAATTGTACATTGAATGTCATGTGTCAACTA
This sequence comes from Druceiella hillmani, assembly GCA_039881145.1. NCBI lineage: Eukaryota > Metazoa > Arthropoda > Insecta > Lepidoptera > Hepialidae > Druceiella > Druceiella hillmani. Next base: position 19,766,674 of record JAYKKI010000007.1, read on the forward strand.
CAAATAACACAGAGCATTATTTTATGATAAAGGTTTTTTGCCGATAGTCATCGCTTATAAATTATCATCTTTTTTATTTAAACTTTCATCAAAAATAAAACTTACTAGATAGCCAAGAGTAATGTCCAGTGTCAAAAGTATATGAAACCCCAATAAAAATTCAAAGGTATTTTATTAAGTTATTTTAAGTACATCTATGAACATATTGCGTAAGAAAGAAATTGTCTCGGCCTATATTCATATGGGATTTTTCAAGTTTAAATTCTAATCTACAAAATTACTACAAATAACTGTAGAATCTACAAAATGCTACAAGAGAACTGTTGAACCATTAAATCGTTTTGAAGTTAAGAAAAAATTAACTTCATATTCCATTCTTACGCTAACGACATACAGTCATAAGATTATTTGTTCATAATAAAATGGGAAACTCTTCTCTTCCCTTTCTTTCTTTTAGTCAACCATAAAGGTAAAGAATGAAGGAAGGCAGGATTAGCACTAAAAAAAATTGACAAAATCAAACTTAGATAAATATGAGCTTCTGGAATATATGGTTGATTTAAATGGCTACACATATTCTTATTATGAATAATATTCAAGTTGCCACATTCGCCTTTCAACTTATAACGTTTTACTTTGATATTCTGACAGCTCTGTTGCAATTATTGGTTTTTTCTTCTCTCATTTTAACGATGTTATTATTTTCGTTTAAATGTTAGTGTTCGTTCTATTATTACCATTTTATTTTATTCAAGCTCTTATTCGACATTCTTCTTTCAATGACCAGAAGTATCCTACGGATGTTAGTTTTATCGTCAAAAGCTAAAAATTTCTTTCAAAAATTAATCAGAATTTTTTTAAATTTTCATAATTTTTTAAATTTTTTTTTGAGCTCTGCCGTAGCTGCAACTTAGTCACGCAACTAAAACCTAATTTTGTTCTGTGATATTTCCACTAAGGTGCCGTGACCAGTTTTAAATCTGAAACATTGATCCTTAACCTTTAATGAAGTAAACATATTACTTCCAATTATATAGAAAAATTTGCCATTTTCAGACAAAATTAAATAAAGGAGTGGTGATCACAGTTACAATATCTATAGCCGCTTTGAGAAATTTATTTTGATAATGAAAATATATATTTTAGTAAGTATTCGCTAAGGTACATTTGTTAAAATAGGTACTCAATAGTCAGAAAGAAAAATGTAACAACCGTGACGTATGTTTATTTTATACACTGTAGAAGCCTTCCATGCCATTCTGAATAGATGTGGTTCTTATGCCATGCTTTAACTATAGCTTTTAAATATGGATTTTTTTATATTATCATAAAGCTACAGATCTAATTTCTGTTTATATTTTAATGTTCAGATAATAAATGTTGAATATGTTGGTGATACTATTTAATCAAACAACTTTCATGTCAACAATTTGGGATACTCGACTACTGTTAGTTCGGTTGAAATTAATAGAAATTTACCATAAATATGTTATTTATATTTCCGAATAGAAAACAAATTCGGCTTATGACATCAGGCAAGTAAATAAGGGAAGTCTGCTAATTAGAACTCAGGGGGATGAAACCATTAAAAATGTTTAAATTTATTTATACAAATATTAGATTAATAGTGTAATAGATTTTATCACTATATCTCAAAACGAAGTATATTGATTTAATCAATAATTATTATTTTATTTGTTAAAATTAAAATATAGAATCGTAACATGTTTGTGGTTCCGTAATAAAACTAGGAACTCTTACAATTTAGTTATGTGCACCCTTACAGTTTTAAACCTTTGTGAATGAAGTAGATTTTGGGGATTGGGATGTCTATTACTATGTATCAAAATATTAAAAATTACTCTAAATGAGTCTCAAAGGCTAGGTTTTGGATAGTTTGAAAAAATATAGTACTTTTGGGAAAAGCGGGAAAGTAAGTAGTACTGATTACTTTTTTAATTTTATTTAGTTTTCACACATGTTTACGTTTATTTCTTTTTTGTCTTAGAAATCAATCTTACTTTTCAAAGGATCATTATTTCAATCTAAACAGTACCTAGTATTACTACAGAAGTTGTTGATTGAAAAGTTCCAAACCCATATAAATATAAGTTAACAGTTCAAGTGTTATTGACTTTAAAGAACTTATTAATTTCTCTCAATATTAAAATCAGATGTTTTAGGAACAGAACGAAAAAAGAATATTAGTTTTAAATTAGAATTGAATTTCTAAAAGCTTTTTACATACTATATATTTCAGGACATATTGTTTATTTCTGTTTTTATTTAAAACTGTTTACTATTATCAGCTCTAAAAATATTAATTATTACTACTAATGTTCAATCTACATATTTCATTTAGAACCTTCATTATAGCTTTATTTTGACTGAATTCAAATTTCATTTTTGAGTTGAAAAACTGTACGTGGTTAAGCTAATTGATTGTAAAAGAACTAAAACGTTTATTTAACTATATTAAAATTTTATCCTTTAATTTTTCCAAACGACCTATTGTTATATAGGTTTTTATTTTTCACGTGTTAAACAAATTGTCTTATTTGCATTAATGCAATTTGAATTTTCAATTTTCTTGAATACTGCATCTGCTTTCTGAAGTAATGACATTCTAGACATATACATGTTGAAAAATGCATTATATGACAAATTAAGTAAAACAAATTCGATGATAATTTGATGTTTCGATTTATCAAACAAAATAATATTTTGTAATACTATTGGTCAATCTGCTACTGAACTTTATGGCTACTGTGAATTTATCCGTTATTATATTGCTAAAAAGTACACTTAGAACAATTGTAATGTATTCTGTTTTTAATTGTAACACTAACCGTCGAAATAATCGAGATAAATGCACATTCAATATGTAATTTGTAAAGAATTTTTACAGTAGTTTTTGTACTTATTTTTAAAAACTCGCACAAAAATTATTATTTCATATTATTCAAAACATTTTTTCAGTTTGCAGAGTAATATGCCTAATTACGTTAAATATAACGGTTTACCAAGTTTTTGTATGAAAATATTTACTTGACTCTTTTAAATTTGAGAATAATTACATGTAAAATATGTATTTATTAACTCTGATATGTATTTATTAACTAGATATACAATGAATTAAATTTACGTCAAATAAAATAATCTTTAAATAATTTATGATTTTTTTTAAATACTGAGTAATTTTAATTGTATTAATTTTTGTTTTAAAATGTTTCCACTTTAATTTTAAAATTACCCTTATTATTAAAAAATAAATTCATTTTTTTCAAATCATTTGATTTAACAAAATTTTTCTACATAAATGAAATACTTGTCAAAGAAAGTTTAATTTGTCTCTGATTTGATTCAATTTTTTTTAAATTTTTGTACATTTATTACGTCAATTTAAAATTGTTTGGTTTCGTTACATTGACGAAAAGACCTTTGTACTACATTCAAAAATATTGATTGTAATACAAAATTACTACGTAAAATTTCACCTCCATCCAAAAAAATATATTCGACACTAGATATATTCCCTCTCATATTTTCATAATAAATACGTAATATAAATCTCATTTTTAACCTGAAGTGAAGAAAGAGTGCCAAGGGCATATCTTCTCGATATAAACTTCAAAACTTCCACATGTACTACGACGAAGAAAAAGTTCAAAAGCTATAATGAATTAAGACATATGTACAAATCACGAAACATGAAGAATCCAACACAGAGTATCAAGAGTCAGGAAATAATAGATGAAATTTAGAGGCCATTCTCATGTCCAATCATAAACACCAAAAATTCACATAATTAATTCCAAACACAGCTCATCCCTGCGGAAGCCGTGTTGGGAAATACTTGTGTGAATTTAACCCAAACTCTCCATGGCATATAAGAAAAAGAGTGAAAACGTATATGTAACTATATGTATGCTTAATATTACATCCTTAATATGTGAAAGACTATATTAGCATGTGCTTTGAATGGTATAAAACGGGCACCTTGGGACTTTCTGAAAAAATAAGCCAGCATGAAAATGACAAAATAACTAACATAAATTATATGCATTCTCCTAACGAAGGTAAATGAAGCAGAGTTGCTTTCTTGCTGAAAGGCATGTCAAATCTATATTATGGAAATAAGGCAATTTCGTGTTAACAAACTGGACATGCAAATAAAAAACATTATGATTAATTTTGTTCAAGTTTATTCCGCCAGAAAAATGTATATGGAAGACGAAATAAAATATTTTTATAATCGTCTTAAGGGCTCCAGACGATATCAGATTATTATTGGTGATTTCAGTGAAGATGGAGATATGATGGACCCCTAAAGTGACCACTCCAAAAGAAGCAAAAGAGGTATGCCATTTACAGAATTCGAGGGTACCAGATTTTGTATTACTAATTGTCATTTCAAAGAATACCAGAAATAAATAGACACAGTGCTCATCATATCACAAGACTTTTAATGAAGTGATTACTTTGTAAAAAAGAACAAAAATATAATACAGAACATTATTTAAAAAAATACACCTTTCCCCACATATGATGGATTTATTCATGCTAAGCGGCCTATGACAGGTAGTTCATAAAAAAATAAAAGTAATATTCAGAAAAACTTTAAAAACTAAACGTCTATAGTTTCACGACACAAGAAAAAAAACGTAGGTAAAACATTTTAGAAGCAACTATTTCATTAACTGAAACTAAACAAATGCAAGGAATCTATCTACTTAAATATACATAAAACTGCCAAGGAAACAATTACACCTCCTTCTAAGAAATCTATAAAATGAAAACCTATATTAAATATTATACCACATATTGCATCTTTTGTAGAATGATGAAAGCTGTTTAAAACTAAGAAACATAAAACAAAACAATAAAAAATAAAACGAATGGAAAATATAAAGAAAAATTAAATAACAATAATTAGCTATAATTTAAGAAAAAATGCAAGTCTTTTAAAAAGGAAAAACGATTAAAAACCGGTATGACATGGATCGCCTCCGAAAGTAATTTTACAGCAATGCGGACAAGTATGGAGAAGTAATATCATCCAAAACTACGAAGACAATGGAAAAGTACCTAAATTTAAGGTGAACGAAATAAATAAGGCTCTAAACTCTCTTAATTTGATGGAAAATCTATGTGGAGACGTAATCATAAATCATATCTTGAAAGTTCTATTAGGACTTATAATCCCTATACTTACAGACTTGCTTAATAAAATCTTGTTATACGACGATATTCCATTTGACTGGTAGACTTATACAACTATTATATGAGAAAGGTGATCCAGAAAATAATAGGGTAAGAAATTAATAGGGTAAGAAATATTGACTTATAGAATGTACGGAGCTAACGGATGGAGTAGAGTTGGCTTGTAAATTAAAATGATACTTGGCCGATCATATGATATGCGCTACACATGGTCCCTGGAGCAAGCGTGTTCTGAACTGAAACTCGCCTTTACGGCCGTCCTAATCGCCGCTAAGTGAAAATAGCGGTACCAATATCGTACAGGCCCCGTATGGACTGGGTACATGCGGGACAGGATGAACAGCATGTTATGGAGGAAACTGCACTGAGTGTCCGAATAATTTAAATGTAAAATTATTTTGATTATTAAAATTTAATAAAATGTTTGTATATTTTTAGTTTTCCTGAAATATTATTTAAATAATTGTTATAATAATTATAAATCGTTATAGTAGTATAATGTAAGTGTTATTATTTGATTTGAATAACGTGTTTTTAAATGTACGAATAGGCTTACTTTTTACTTTTTACTTCTTTTCTTTACCGCGACCTAGGTTTCGTTGTATTACAACATCTTCAGGATTAGCAAATATTCTAGGTCGTGGTAAAGAACTTAAAGAAAGTAGAAATAATACTACATCACGTAGTTTCATTTAATTATGAACAATGAATTACTACAAAATTAACGCCAAATAAATTCAATACGAGTAGGCTTAAATAATAAAGTCTCATTTAGTATTCTGATTTTTCCCTTTGTGGATGTAATCTATTTTAATTTGTGTACCATAGTCTCACGTTATAATTTATTACCTCATAAATTACAATAGTTTAGATGAAAAAATTATAAAGTAGAGAGAGAATTTTGATAAAACCAACATTCAAGAAAACAAATACCTAACTAGTTAGTTTTTTATGATTTTAGTTAATATTTATAAATCTCAGAGGGAAGTTAGTTACATGTTAATCACCAATACAATATCCGCTTCCTTTTCTTTCCATATTACATCCGCATCAAATGAGCCATTTACTATTATTTCATGAGAATATTTCTCGTAATTATTATCAGATATTGCTATGGGAACATACATTTAAATATTATCGGTACTAATGCTAAATAACTCTCAGCATAATTTAAAACATTGCAAACATGTATTACTGAAGCTATGCTGTGATTCAAAGCGTATCAAAAATTTTAAAACTGAAAACTTGCAGTAAAACTTACTTAAATACATACATACATATTACTTAAATATATATATATATATATATATATATATATATATATATACACATATATATACATAGATATATATACATATATATATATATACATAAATATACATATATATATATATATATATATATATATATATATATGTATATGTACATATATAAAGCTTATAATTAATTATATTTTATGTTAGTCTTTATTTTATAAATTATATATTTTGTGTTTTCTTTTTAAATGTTAATGATTTCCGTTCAAATATGTCCAAAAGTAAATGTTGAGAAATATGATCGTTATATAATGGGCAAATTCGAGTTATAGGGTTAAGAAAAGAGCTGTTCTTAATATAAACGAATAATCTCTGTTAAACTTTATGGATCTGAAGCAAATGTATAAGTTTGCATTATTATAAGAGATCAGCGCATCTTCTGCGTGTCGCTAGTGACGACAAATTGAATCTCTGAAGTCGGTTTACATGGATCTATATTCTCGACTAAGAGCAAGTCTATAGCAAAGAACATGCAAGGACCTCTTTCGTAATGGTTCCATTCCCCTATTGAGTGATTAGTAGTATGGAAACCAAATAATCGATCCATATTCGAGAGTACTCCAAATAAGTGAGTAGTATAAACACATACTGCATGTCATTTGAGATATGGAAACATGTTGACCAACGTAGATCCCTTAAAGTCAAGGGCGTAAGCATAAAACAACTTACTGCTACAAACACGGCTGCTCAAACAGCTTATCGGAGAGGCCGCAAAGCAGCCATAGGTAACATTAGTGAATATCTAAAAAAACACTGAAATATTTGGAACTAAAATCCTACATGATATATAACATGTTCGATATATAACACGTCCGTTTAAATCAAAGGCACGGGCAATTGATGATTCGTAAGTAGAGACAGTCACAGAAATTATAGACATAATTGAGGTATGGAAAGACTATCGCAAATCTTTATTTTGTGATGGAATCTCGAGACCTGACAATATACCCCTTACAGTAGACGGGACAACCATAGCAGTCTTTCAGACTATGAGAGAGGTGGCTGTTGAGATCCCACATTCAATCGATTGCCAAATATGGGAAAATGGAAAGTGACCATCCGAATTTCTTCTTGTATCCTGTCATAAGAAAGGGTCCACCAAATATGTGTCAATTACAGGCTGATTTCTATCATATAACACGCAAGCAAATTACTTCTTGAATTATTGAATACTGTACTTCAGACTTACGTGTCACCGCAAATTTTAACCTAATTTTATTTAAATAGAAAGAATTCGATAACAAATCTTTACAATGCGGAAATCACAAAAAACACTAGATAGTTTGATATCACGCTTTTCACTTGTTTTGTGTACTTTCGGAAGGCTTTTGATACGTTTAAATGAAAAATATTGTGACAAGTTGGAAAGGATCCTGACAACCCTTCTTTCTGAAATGAGCTCATCGCAACACCTGATGAACCTTATCAAGTTACTTTATGCATAAGGAACAGCAGCTGTGCAAATAGATGAAGTTGACTCTGAGATCTTTAGAATGGAAGCCGGTGTTCGACAGGGTGCATACTTTCTCCGCAACTACTTAATATCTACACTGAGTACATCATGCGGATTATTCTGAAGGATAAGAATGAAATCAGTGGGAGGACAGCTATTAAGAAACTTGAGATTTGTAGACGACACCACCCTTCTTAGTAAAATTAAAAAGGAGATAAAAAGCATCACTTAAAACATCCTTTTAAAACTACATCATTTAAAAATGACCAGTCCCAATTTCGGACTGGCTATTAATAAAAAAAAAACCAAAATTATAACAGTTGACAGGACAGGGCATATAACAATAAACCAGTACAACATTTGCCAACTGTGAAGTGTTAAAAAGCTATACCTATTTACTTTGGTTCGCCTGTGTCTAATATTAGACGGTGCGAAGAGGACATTGGAAGACGCTATGCTATGCCATCATAAAATCTGCTGCTGTAAAGCTGGATAAGGTTTGGTAGAATAGGCGAATTTAAAAAAAATACCATAGTTCGACTTATGAAATATCTCGTTTTTCCAATTTTTCTATACGAAGCAGAAACCGGAAGCCTCAAATTAAAAGACCGTTGCAAAATCAATATGCTAGAAATGTGACGCTGGAAGCGCATGCTAAAAAATCCTTGAACCGCTTTTTTCACCAATATTTTCGTTATAAAAGAGTTGAAAATCAAGGAAAGACTGCACAACTGTGAATTCTTAAAATCTTCGGACTTATCTATAGAAAAACAACTTTTGACGGAGCGTTTAGGAGTGCAGGGGCAGGTTGAAGGCAAAAGATCCCAGGAACGATTTCCAACTCAATGGACAAAACTAATAAAGACGGACAGACTACAGGTACTAGCATTACAAAGTGTTCTAGAAACGCTACTAATTACCTGAAGTGAAAACGCTTCATTACAGTAGTTATCCGAACCAAGAGGAACGAGAACAAAGACCAACCATGTACATCATCCGCGAGATCAAGAACACTCTGATAAGAGTGTGATGACTAGAAGAGAGATAAATACATTAAAGTGTGTTGATTTTTAATCTTTTAATTGCACGAAAAATTAATCCCAGAAATTGGGTACATTTATGAACAAGATGATTATAGTGGGAACAGAATCTCATTAAAGTAAATTCCGCGATCTCTGGCAACAAACTTACGTTGTAATGTAGAGCTGTCTAATAAGTAGCTAAATAAAGGGTTGTGTTTAAAAGTGGTGAAGGATATCAGGACCAACGCGTTAGTTGCTAGAACTATTAGTTTTTAATTTAATCAAATTCCCACTAACATTAACGTGCCTCAAGCAGTTGCAGTGAAAGGGAATATTTGAGGCATAGTTGTTAGAATCTGCATGCAATTCAAAGTCAAAACCGAAGTAGTCGGAAAGTATATAATAAACGTTCTTAATATTTGAAGAAACTGATCCATCGTATTTCATAGTTACTGAAATTAAACTTGTTACTTTTTTTGTTATTGACGTACCGCTGATGCTGTATTTACACAAATAAAAGATAATCAATGGAATTACCATATTTCTTATTTGTAATATTTAATTTTTCATTTAATTCAGCATATAATAATTGAACGCCCATATTAATGTCAGGATCTGTTGAGGACATTTATTTCTAGATCATTCAGCTTAGTTCTAATTCTTTTCACATTCTGATGGAAAATAATCATTGCATTAATAAAATCATTGGATTGATTTTGTAGGTAACAAAGTACCATTACAAAATTAAAAGAAGCAAATAAATATATGTTTGATTATTGAAATTTTCCTAAATAATCTAAATTTTTGTTATGAATAGAGTCTACTTTTCCCACATATATTTTAACAGATACCTCATAACCTCTTTTCTAGTCTCTCCATGAAGACAGTGGAATTCAGTGAAGCTGTATTCCGTGATATAAATTTATGGTTTTTCACTGGCAATGGCAAGGGGAGTATTATTAAGAAGATCGCCAGGGTCCATGGCTTTGGATCTGTTGAAGCGCTTCATCATGGATAAATTTCAAAGCTGAGGAGAAAAAAGTGTCACCAGAATATTACTTGGTTCGCTGGATTTTGTATCCATTCTAGCGATTTTACAACAGGCAAGCATATTTGTGTCATCAATGCTCTCATCTAGGGTAGAACAGAATCATTTAAACGGCTGCAGTACCTTTTCGGATCACTTCTCATGAATAGCTTGTAATTTTTTGTTGTGGCTGCATTATATATTTTCGAAATTTATTATACGGTTACTAAGGAGTCGGAAATTATATCGTAGTTTGCTATTTTCACCTTCAAGTTTTTTGATGGCTTCATTTTTATTAGGACTCCGCTATTTAAGATTTAGATTAATGAAACATTAAAGATTAATGAAGTATTTGAGATTAATGAAATATATGCTAGAGATATATTGTTCCGCGGCGATAAAGTCCATCGTTGCTATGAAATTATTTTCAAGACTTGAACAGTCGACTTGATTTTTGTCTGGATAATTTTTCTAATATCGTTTAGGGTAGCCACATCGAGAGTATCCATAAAGTTGGTGTACGCGTTCACAATTTATCTTCAAGTATAGTTCAAAACAAAATCTTATTTATTGGTCTAATAAGTTACAATTATTTCTTCTAACAAACTCACTATCGTCCCTAAAAGAATTTCTCCAGTTTCATTAAATATTGGCTGTTATTAGTATTAAGAGGGCTGTTATCAATTGAAGGGTTTACGCTGAACTCTTAAGAAAGCAGCTGATATTGACGGTCCGTTTTCAATCTTATTCACCAAGTATTAATATTTTATTTTTTTTGCTTGGATGGTTAGAATAAATTCGCGATTGAATGAAGCGAACTGATTTTTTTTTAATATTCGAGCATTGACGATGTTATTTCCCTGTATAACGGTGACATTGCATTGTGTTGTCAGAAGACTAAATTTTGTTTCAACATTATGGTCATATAATAATTTTGTACGATTTAATTGATAATGAAAATGACACATGAATAGTAAGTATATATTGTAACTCAAAAGAAAACATGTTAAATGTTTTTTTTATATGAGAGCTACCTTAACGATGCCGACGATTGTTTCCGTACGCAAATAAGTACGACAGATTAAATATAAATTTGTGCTTGGTATTGATCTCAAGAATAACACTCAAAATACTCTTATAGACATTTTAAAGTGGGCGAATAAAATAATCGGAAAGTGTTTTTACATATTTATAACTATATATATATATATATATATATATATATATATATATATATATATATATATGAAACACAATTCTAAGTTAAAGCTAACATTATTAATTGATATTACACCATCGATTCACAAAACCAAACAACCATTAAAATGTTTAATTATTAATTTATATAACTGTAACTCGTTTTTGAAGCCTTTGAATAAATATTGTAGAAAAAAATGTAGCAGACGGACGGACCGGCGAACCCGTGACCGGTCTTATATGGGTTGTTTTCCTATTGAGGTACGGAACTTCTAATAAAATTTAACGTGTCCAAATACAATAGTGTGCAAGTTATTCGAGGATTTTCTATACTGGTTTTTAAACCTTCACTATAAAATGACTAAATTTCTAATGGCACTAAAATTGTTTTTCTTTTCGTAAAATGTAATTAATTCCGCAACAAATTATGGAATAAATATAGTTAAGCAAGGTTTTAGAGGATTATATCCAATTTATTCGTTATAGACGTATACAATAGAAGTATTAAAATTAAATAAACAGTTGTCTCAAAGTAGCTCATACCAGACATATATGAAACAATTTATGTATATGTATTGTTTATGTATTATATAGTTTAGAATTATACAAAATTAGGTTTTTTTAAAATAAATTAATTTAGTTCTTTTTAACAAATCACTTTAATTTGGCCAGTGTCTCATCTCGACCTGGACGTGACGGATTTGTTTACGAGGTACTCTAACGACGTTTTTTCGATTTGGACGATTGCCTCCTGCGCCTTTGGACTGCAACTTAACTCCATAGAAGACCGGGACAATCACTTCTACAGATTAGGGAAGAAGGCTACTGTCATCAATCCGACTCGAATGCTCAAGTTCATTGGATATGGGTGTTTGCCAACGCTCATGAAGGTAAATGATTAGTATTAAGTGATACAGGAATATCAGTACTGAAATTAGAGTTTTAGCAAATACTATAAAGTTTACTGTGCAATTTATTAAATATTATTTCAAAATGAAAATGGTTTAGATTTTTTTTTATAATTTAAATTCTTTAGTAATGAGGGTAATGTAAAATTTAGACTTTCAAACTTAAATATTACAAAATCTGTTCATAACTATTTCCATTATGTGAAATTGATACAGAAGATGAGTAATAATTGTACATCGATATTCTTTATATTGGCGCTCAGATTGATACAGAAGATGAATAGTAATTGTAAATAGATATTATTTATATTGGCGTTCAGATTGATACAAAAGATGAGTAATAATTCTATATCGATTTCATTTGAATTGGCGCCCAGATTGATACAGAAGAAGTGTAATCATTTTATATCGATATTGTTTGTATTGGCGTCTAGATTGATACAGAGCATGAGTAATCATTTTATATCGATATTCTTTGTATTGGCGCACAAATTGATACAGAAGATGAGTAAATATTTTATACCAATATTATTTGTATTAGCTCCTAGATTGATACAGAAGATGAGTACTAATTTTATATTAAAAATTATAAAAATAGATATCATTCCTTTAATCTAGAAGCTATTTAACTGATTACAAATTAGTTATACAAGTGTATGTTCCATAAGTGTCTGCCATTGGTAATATCAAATTTTACAGCAAAAGTCAAATTTAATGAAGATAAAATAAGATAACATCAAGTGACGTCCCGCTACTGTTACAGTTGTATACGTTTTTAAATCCAAAATTATATTTAACTGGTAAAATATAATGATTAATCAATTATTTTGCAATATTTTGTTCACACTTTCATGTTTCAATAAATTTCAATTTATTATGACAAATTTAAATTTTTCGTATTTCAAAATTTGATCCTATTTCTTTTGTAATTTTTGAAATGGGAAGGTGAAACAGGAAAGTCATCCGAGCTAAAGCAAAATTTCAAGAAGTAATAAAATTTGTAAAGTACGATTAGATATTACGAGGATACATACTTCTGCAGATATAAACATTCAAGGGTACATACCAATATTAATATATTGTTCATCATGGAAATGTATTAGTATCTAGTGTATCTTTCACAGGTGTTTTGAATAACATTTCTTTCCTAATTTTAACTTACCTGTTTCGGACACTGGCACTTGGAAATATTTTAGGGATATATTCAATAACATCTCTAAATTTATTGTCTAGAGTTTATGATAAAAATTAGGATATCTATAAATTGTATGACTTTTAATAAGATAGTTTAAGAAAAATCTTACATACAATTCTGAAGAAATATTTTTTTTCATTTTCTCTTTCACCTGATGATCTACGTGGCATCAAAAAAAAGACCACTCTATTACTCCACTCGTCTCCTTCTAAGTTATTATATAATTATTTTGGAATATTAATTTAACTTAAAATATATTTCAGCAATAAACTTTTCTGGAATGCAACGACGTAAATATTTTCAACCATATCTCCGGACATCTGAAAAAATAAAATTGTAATCCCTATAATACGTTACACGTAATACAAAATTAAAATGAATAATTTATTTCTTTATTTTTTTTACCTCTAAAAGCATACTGAAAAAAAATTTATTAAATAAATTTTTTTTTGTTTACTACTGAAATATATGCAAGTCAGTATGATTTGTTAATGCGTCAAATTTATAATTTCAACTACAAACTATTTCTGAGAAAAATTATTATGAGAGATGGATGGATATTTGAGTGATTTTATAAGGCTTTCGTTTTTTTTTATTTTTCAGGTACGGAATTCTAAAAATATTATAGGTTCGATCTATTAAAAAAATGTCATAAAAGTCAGCTTAAAGCAAAAGCGAGGAATATAAGATTCATTTGGATGAAATTAAAGCATTAAAATAGTGGGAACATTCACGAGCGAGAGCTGAAATGTTTAATGAAAGCCAGTGCAAGAATTGTTATTCACAGAAATATTATTGAACAAAAATGATAAGGAAAATTTCTATGAAAATTAGTTCACTTTGAGATCAATTACACAACACTGTGATAATTCGCTAGACATAATTAATCAATTAAAAGTAATTCAAAGAACTTACAACAATTTTTAATGTATATTTTTCAGTGGTTCAAGGTTGAAATGATCGATAAAAAGGCCGGTAAATTCTTTACACATCTGGTTCTGTCTAATATGAAAGAACGCAACGAGAAAAACATCATAAGACCGGATATGATACACTTGTTGATGGAAGCCAAAAAAGGTACCCACCTTAATCCGCATAAAATGGCTCCCTCAAATGATAAAATTAATTTCAACATCAACAATATCTGCGTTTCTTCGTACCAATACACGTCTGCATTATTTTATACATTATTCACTTCCTGAATACTTATTTTTATTTCTTAACTTCTAACAGGCACTCTGTAGCACCAAACAAAATCTTTCAATAATGATGAAAGCTTCGCGATCATTGGTGAGTTACACGTGGGAGAATTGCATCACAAAAAAGGTACTTTCCAAGTTCTTTTCAGGAAGATGATTATCTTGCAGATTTTAAAAGATGGAATGTTTAAAAAATCCATAGGAGGAGTCTGGTAAAATACTAATTGTCTTAAACCAACTTAACTCCTTATATTACAGCGACAAGGTTATATAATTTTAGTTGAATCAAAAATATCAGATCACGCCTTAAGTAAGTTTTGTATTTAGAAAACAGTTTAAGAGTAATGTTGTGGAAAACTATTATAACATGAATAAATCGAAAAAATGAAATTAATTGAAATTATCATATCACACGAATTTACAGTTTGGACGGACGACGACTTAGTAGCGCAGGCTCTAATCTTCTTTGCAGCCGGCTTCGATACGACTTCCACCGCCCTGTACTTCCTAGTTTATGAACTGGCTCCCAATCTGGATATACAAATGAAACTTCAAGTAGAAATTGATGAAACTTTCAGGAAAATAATGGAACATTCAATTACGACGAGTTTCAGAAGATGAAATATCTAGATATGGTTGTGTCAGGTATGTGATTGCAATTTATAATCGAAAATTATAAATATAACGACTTTTGTTTGTACTGGTGTTCCATCAGTTATTTGTTACTTAGCATTAATAAATAATTATACTTATATAAGCGATGCTCGGAGTGGTGATCCAACATGATGACCAACTAATCTGTACGATCAACTAATCTTATTTCTATTGCATATAATCTTATTGCAGAAATAAGATTAGTTGATCATACAGATGTCATAAATTGCATGCATCAATAGAAGTTGCCTTCATTTGCATATGAGCAAATGAACTAAAAATATGAAAATGGAAAAAAACGATGTGAAAGTTGTTACTATATTCCAGTGCTAGAAAAAAAACGTCTACGAGGGCTTTGGTGCAGATACTGGGGTACTTTGCTGTTCCATTTTTACATTTCAATGCAGGTGAAAGAACTTAAATTAGATAGAACCTCAACTACCGATGAGCATCACGAAGAGAAAAAAATATACATAAAGACAAAAAATGTGTTTGGTATAATTTAAAAAAATCAGTGTTCAAAAATTTGTGAATCAACTGAGTAGTAAAATCTGAAATATCACAGAAAACCCTTAAAAATACCTTTGGCTTTGACCTAACCATGCCTGTTTGAAGTTTTTAAGGTGGAAAAATAATAACTAAAACTAAATAACTAAAACGAAAATCGCGGAAAAGACAATGACATATGTGCCATCGATTTTCTCTACAATTCACGTAAACTTTGTGAAAAATTGATTAATTTACCATACGAAATATCTATACAACAATGTATGATGTGGGTGGCTTCATGGCTCTCCATTTGCTTGTTACCTATACATCTTTGCTCATGACTTATTTGTTCCCCAGTCGCCTTCGAGGGTCCAAAGAGAGAGTATGCCGATTTGTATCGCAATAATTACTGTTTATATTTTGTAGTATGAAACAACGCGTAATTTTAATTTTGTTTTAGGAGGAAAACGTAAGTTTTATTTATTAACATACGTCGCTGTAGAGGATTTAACATGAGAATAACAATTCTTTCTTTGCCAATTTATTTTTATTGCATTACTTTTATTGGTAATTATATATTTATATCCAGTAGATAAATGACGAGTAAGATAATATTACCAAGAGCTTACATAGATATACGCAAGTAACCTCTACACTGAACAGAACACTTAAAAATTAAGAAGTGTTATACTATTGAAAATATTTTAATTTTTTGTGTTATGCGAAAGTAAAAAAAAAAGTATATCCGGAATCCGTAAAAGCGCATTTCACTATTGCTCATTTGCTCATTGCGGAGCATTTGGTATAAACTGTTGAGAACCTATCAAATTACGCTTACTATGCTAGGCTACCGCCTGACATGAGTATAGAAATGTTTGAGGAAGCTAATATATCTTTTTTTAATAAAAATAGCATTGTCTTGTGCTGAACGCGATAAGCTTGAGAGATCTGCAGTTTTGCAAAGGAACAACGTAGAATGAATGATCACCAGGAGACAATTGGTAACATTTTCCGTCTTCTCTTGTAGAAAACATCATTTATAGTAGTATTTTTTTCACAATTTTTGTTATGCTATAGAGAACAAAGAAATGGCAATCAAGTAACTCGAGAACTAAAAAAATAATTTATCGAATTGCAGTTTGTACTTGATAAAAATTAAAAAACCTCGGAACCCCGCTAATGGAAAATATACAGACCGTATCACAGAAAATAAATTACCCTGTTTCTATAGTCAATCTAGCTTTTCACGATGCTTATAAAAACATCTCTTGTGGAAATTTAACAAATATTAAAACGGTTATATAATTAATAGGACTCATAATTGGTATTATCACATATAACGTGAATTCAATATAATTTGCAAAATTAACTACAAGCTTGGCATATGATTTGATAAAAGTAGCTATTTTTAATTTATTGTCTATGCAAATATTGAGAAAATATTCTTTGCATGTACCTATTAAAAAACTGTTTTTTTATTTGTAGTTTACTATATTTCAAATTAAATAAAACCATTTTAGTCATATATTCTCAAATATATATGAAATGATCTAACAAACGTTGGATATTGATGACTGGAAACATACTGAATAAATTTTGTGTATTCCGTTGTCATGAAAAATAATCCCATAATATTATTTTTCATTTTGTAATGACAGTACTACGAATTTATATAAACTAAATTACTTGTATTTTGTTCTGACGTAAACGATGATCACGACATTTTTATTATAAAGAATTTGAATCCATATACGTCTTATAAAGAACAGTTTTACATGATGGTTTGGAAGAAATGACAGCTTTGTGTGTCAACTATAGCAGTTGTAGTCAACAGTCAACAGGTAAATAACAGTGAATTATCTGACAGGCCTTTACTTATACATTAAACTTATAGGCTGATTTTTAAATTGATTTTTTTATAGTTTTACATAAAAATACCAGAAATTTTATTATTTTTACATCTTAACTTAAAGACATTAATTATTTTACATCATACTAATTCAGACCAACAAAAATTTGATAATTTTTTTCTTAAATGAATGTGGGTTTAAAATACACACTAATTTAATAAAAAAGTTGCTTAAAAAAAATAACAGAAATTGAACTTCTTTTATTTCTCTGACTAATAATTGACTAAGAATTAATCTTATTTAGTAAATGCTAAATTGATGTAGATGAAATTTAAAATAAAAATATAATCTAAATGAAAAATTATAATTTTATAGAAATACACAGGAAAATTTAAGATATCTTTGAAAAAAAAATTAATAGAAATATGTGTTGACTTTAGTACAACTTTCCATACTGACATTGGCTGTAAAGGTGTTGTAAAAGTTCGGTATTTTAAATCTTATGCTTGGTCATGTTAGAATGTTTCAACTCGATTTCGATAAAGAACCTACTTAATACTGCTCATTCTTAATCATTATCCCTGCTTTTGGCACCCCTGGTATATTGCCAAATATATAATCTGACAAATAAAGTAATAAAATTTAGTTACATTACTAAATTTACTAATGTTTACTAAAACTGCAATGTAACGGAATTATTTCAGAAACACTTCGCAAATGGCCACCGATAATAATGACTGATCGACAGAGCATTGGTTCCTTCAATTTCGGCAAACCCCGGAATACTGAGTTTTGCAAAGATGTTTATGTGAGACAACTACGATATGTTGAATAATAGAATATATAGACACATGGCAATATACCAACCAAATTCGGATAAAAATCAAATTGGGATGAGTGAACATAGTTTGTGTGTCGTACACAAACTATGTTCACTCGTCCCAGTTTGTACTACATTGTTACTCAAAATTTGTTTGATCTGCACAATTTTGTTTTTCTATTAAACCCAAATTACTCAAAATCTCCAGAAGCATTACTATCCGAATATTATTACTTTTCACAATAACTGATTCAATCACTCACTTATAAAAACTTTAAACTATTTCCAGTTAACTTGACGTGGATTAGGTCGTTGAGCGTATATGAGTATATATAATGTATATATTATCAGAAAACAACCAACTGTGTGCTGACTATAGTTTTAAAATAAAATTTATGGGTGTGATCCAAGGTGAAACAACATAATGTGAAACAAGGTGTAAGATAAAAATCAATATAATGTGTTCTATTAATGTAAACAGAAACACAAATGTAAGAAAATTAAATTCTGTAGTAAAATGTAACTTCATGAAAATTATTGACATACCACCGAAAACAAAAATATGAAAAGAGGGTCAAATTTTGGTACTAAGTGGTTTTATCGTAGCAAGTCTATTAAAGTTTCTTCAAATTTACCTACAGAAAGGTATAACATGGTTTAAATCACAGAAAAGTGCAAAAAGTTTGAATTTAAATTTTCTTCTAGAGAAATACATTGCATTATTTAGCACGAAATAAAAAAAGTTATTACTTGTTAAACATTATTACTCTTTAACTTGGAAAGTTTTCATACTTGAATCATTAATTTATAATATAAAACTTACTCAAATTATTTTGAATGGAATTTGTCTCGAAATGTAATTAAAAAAAAATTAAACATTTCTTTCTCTCTACAATATACTTGGACGCTGTTAGTTCGAATAACAAATGCAAGCATCGGCTTTCAATTAAATCGATTTGTGGCATTGCGTTGATATAATTTGTTTATAGTCCACATTTATTTTATATTACACACACAGACACACACACACATATATATTATACATACGCATCCAACAGTTGACATTAAAGTAATATTTGATATTTAGTATAAAATATATGAACGTAACACGTGTATTTTAGGCAGTTGCTGCCTAAATTACTTTCTCAATAATAACTAGTATATGCAAATAATTTAAAACAAAATAAATAATAAAAACGAATGTCACAGTTACAACCAGGGCATTCTGTCCTCGTTCCGATTCACGCCATTCATCACGACGAGAAATATTGGCCCAACCCAGGGAAATTTGATCCGGAGAGGTTCTCAGCCGAAAATAAGAACAAAATTGTATCCATGACTTATTTGTATGTGTTTATATGGATTAATTACAAAGACACTTTGAAAAATACAAAAACTGAAACACTTTCTGATGTTGAGACATGAAAATTTATTTATAGAAGTTATAAATAAGAAAGTTAAATTAAACATTAAAATAAAAAATATATTTCGTCCAAGATAGCGAATGAATATATTGTGATTTAAATTGTTGACTGAGTGTTAAACTGGAAATGAGATCGGTCATATATATAATCATCATCAACGAAAAATTAAAATCGACTTATAAAGCAATTAACGAAATAGAAAAAAATTGTCTAATAAACAATAATTTTGTTAAAACAAACAAATCATATTTTTATTTACATAATTTTCACCCCACATTTAAATCCATGCTACACATACGATTTGTATGCACAAAACACCATTCATCAGAAAAAAATCAGTGAATAAAAATGTTTTGATGTCACATGTTATTTTATTCGTCTAAGCCACTAATTGTTCCATTCTCTACATATCAACAATAAAGTGACATCATTTAAATTACTTGATTTTTGTATGTAACTTTATTCTTAGGATCGAGATTCTCCCTGATTGAGGTGAAGGTCATGACTGCGAAACTGTTCAGAAAATTCGACGTAACACCGGAACCTAGAATAGAACTACCATTCAGTTTAGAACCAAGAACATTAAATTTGAGGGCAGTAAATGGATGCTGGCTTAGATTCAGCAAAAGAAATGTTCAAGATTGATGATTTTCGTAAACTCGTGCTTATTGTACTTTTTAAAAATTATATACTAGTGCAAGTAATTTCAAAATGTTTTTATTTTTTAAGCAGTTTTCTATTAATAGTTCTTTATCTAATGGTTAATGCTATTATTTAATAAATATTAATACATTTTGGAACTGAAAATTCCCGAAGGAAATATATGCGCCGTCCTATACCTAATATCAAATCAATATATAATATTTCGTATAAAAGACATAAATATAAACGCACGTGTCTGTTAGCCGATTGCTGCATACCTTACTTTCTCTATTACATTTATTATTTGTAAATAATTAGAAAAAGGCATAATAAAAAGTAACATTATACTTAGGAACAAGGCATTCTGTATGCGTTCGGATTCACCCCGTTCATCACGATAATAAATATTGGCCTAACCCAGAGAATTTTGATCCGGAGAAATTTTCAGCTACTTTCAGCAAAGACAAAATTGTATCCACGACCTCTTTACCTTTCGGGCTGGGACCGTGCAATTGTATAGGTAGGTGTTAACCACAAATGGAAAATATTAATTAATTATAAAAACACTTTCAACACTACAAAAGCGTAAATATTTATCATACGTATGTACTTACTTAGAAAATAACTATTAATATTGAAAATTCCTGCACTAATTTTCCAGTATTAACAACACATGACTTCATTTGATTACAATAATTTGACAATTATAATTTTTATTGTTAATAATCGCAATACACTTTACGATGGTTTAGAAACGCTTAAAAAAGTAGGGAGTTAGAAGTAAAACTTAAATATATAGAGACTTTACTTCTTCAAAATAACTGAAAGACACTTTCTTCCCCCAAGAGCTCGCAGTCTGCTCAGTATCAAAAAATATAATTGGTAAACATTTTAATGTAAAAATAGGTTTACTAAATATGAATTTAATCTAAATTTTAATATGCTAAATTTTAATTTTGGAAAGAGATTATATAAATAAATTGATAACTTCTACCCCTATTAAACAAGAAATTTTGTTTTAGAGAAACCTTATGTCAGTCTGATTTAGACCCACAAGGTATAATTCTTGTTTACCCACTGACAAGAAAAGGTTTTTCAAACAGTTTTCCTATAGAAAACTTTAAAACCAGCTTTATTTCCTCCTACGATATTCATTATGGACGTAGCTATACATGCAGAATTGGTAACGTTCCTATCTATAAGGTTAGGGACTGTGTCCGCCCGGCTAAATGCCAGTAAATGCAGAACTTTTCCTTTTATATTTTCTGATGTACACTGTGCCTTTAGAATCAACATACATATTAAAATTAATTGAGAGAAGGAAAACCCTGACTCAATCTATTCTTTGAATCGATAGAGTTAAAAGAGACTGTCGGAATATATTTGACAATATTACCGAAAAAATCTGAATGTGAGTCAAACAAAGTAAGAACTGGAGGAGATATTGAAAATTTCATTACTGTTTGTGATTTTTTTTAAAAGAGAGATATCTTCAAAAGAAGCGGTGCAAAAAATACCATATTATATTGCAGAGATTCATAAAATATAGTTTAAATAAAATGCATATCTCAAAGGCACAATCCAAGCTAATATTTTGCGTGGTTCAAAGTACCAAAAATAACTCGCTTGCCTCAACAATAAAATCTAAATATAAATTTTATCAGACTAATTTGAGTAAACAATTATATAAAAATACATATTACATAGAAAGTTAACATTTATTTATATTTTTAAATATCTAGCCACCTTTTTAAAATTTATGAGAATGAAACCTATTATAAATGGAAAAAATATATTAAACCTACGGAAAACATATGTTAAAACTATAAAAAGGTTGTAAAATATTTAGGGAAATTGTGAAATTGTGAAATTAGTTTCATTAATTGAACTAAATTTGTCATTTAGGTGTCTAACTAGCCAGACGTCGAATAAAAGAGTATCTATTTTAAACTTTATCTAGACGTATTTGTCATCCTTAGGATTGCCTGACAAAAAGTTCAACTAAATAACTTAGTAAATTTTCAGCTTTGACTAATCAGCCTAAATTTCACTAGGATTGGGCCATTCAACAAATACACATAAATATTGCATTTATGCGAAAGTCAGGTTGGGTCATGCGGATATTCCTTAACTCTATACTTATACAGCATTTTTAGCAATAAACTGACTTAACTCAAAATAATTACCTTGTCTGACATGGTAATAATTAATACGCCTTCTTATAATTCATAACAAGTTATTAAATCTAACTCATCAAATTTTCAACCGACATTTTAACCTAACAGCTTGGAAAAGCAAGGTTACAAAATGTAAATCTTCCACTCATCCGTTCCAGATATATTTATTAAAAACATTTTCTGAAAGTATAGTTGAAGCATAAATGTCGCGTTAATTTAAATTTATATTTATTCTATTTCCAATTCCGAAATACAATTCGGAGTCTTTTGCAAAATAAATATTCTCTATCTACTCAGAGAAAACTCAAAATATTTCGCACGACTCATTGTTAAAGTCTGGCGCGATGATTTAAAAAAATATGTGATAATAAAAATCATGTCAGAGTTGTGCTAAAATAATACGAAAAAAGTCGGGAAAGAATTCTAAATATTCGAACCGTTAAAAAGTCGTATGCCTTGTGATCGACCCAAAACACCACGGTGACGTCATTTTATGCTTGCTAACAATTCACGTGACTACATATTTTTTACTATTAAATATTTTCAGTTTTTTAGGAATGAAAAGATCTCCTTATCTCTTTTTAGTTGTTACACTCTTATTAGGGTGGTTGTGATCTTGTACATGCTTGGTATTTAACCCGGATGGCTGCTTTTACAATGCGTTTCCACTTTAATAGATGGGTAGAGTTTCTAAAACATTTTGTAATGCTGGCCTCTGTTGCAGACTTTATTAGGTTCGTCCATAGGGATGGAAATCTTCCTCGTGATCTTTTGCCTTCAATTTGTCCCTGCATCGCTTGACGCTTCATCGAAATAGGTTTTCTGGAGATATGGCCAAAGAATGTAAGAATTCGCAATTGTACAGTCGACGAAGTCTTTCTTTGATTCTTAACTCCTTTAAAATGGAGTTAGTGTTACGAAAAGCGGTCTAAGGAATTTTTAACATTCGCCTCCAGCACCACATATCTAGCGCATTGATTTTGCGATGGTCTCTTAATCTGAGGATTGAGATTTCTGCTCCGTGTAGAAAAATTGGAAAGACGAGACATTTCAATAGCCGAACCTTGGTCTTTTTGATTATTCGTCTGTCCTTCCAAATCTTATCCAGCTTTCCGACAGTAGGTAACATTTATTAATGTAACCTGGAACAAAAAGTATTCACGTGACTTGGAATACAGTTCGAAAAACATTCAATTTTGTCGTCACCGTAGTGTATTGGGTTTAATCACAAGGCATATAGCTTTTAACAGCACGGAGCACCGCGGGATCAGGATTCGATACCCGGCTGCTCGATGCGACGAGGCTGGGCTGGTGTTCTGGATGGCAGCAAGATATTGCTCTCGTAGCAATAAGTCCACCATATGTATCTTTAAAAGTTAGTATTTCATACCACTTAGGAATAAATGAAATATCTAATCTGTTTTTCAATGTTGGCAAACAAAAATAAAATCGCCGATCGTTCTAAATAAATTATTAATTTTTTAGGTAAAATAAAATGCAAACAAAAACAAAAAAACCATTTGATAAGTTAGCAGGGAAGAAAATGTTATTTTGCACAAAAATTTAATTAATGAAAATAAACCGAAAAGGTATTCAGAAAAAACTCTTATAGTTTTTAAAATTATCATTTTGGTTTCAGATTAGCATGATTATAATGTGTTATAACAATATAAAGTATGATAGAAGAATATAGAAAAAATATAAAATATTAATAGAATTTTCGTTTTTTTATATCTAAGTTAAAATTTGAAACTAGTTAATAGGTGATTCTAGAATGTGTCTAGTGTGTAGTAATAGACATGGAAAAAGATTATAAGGAGAAAATATTTTTTAAGTTTTAATTTTGATGATTTGATTTTTATTCAGTCTGGTCTGATAATTATAATATGTTGCTATTAACAATAACACATAACTAATGTTAGTACTAAATTTATTTTTGTACATTTAATTCAAAGTTTACAATTAAATGAAACTACGTGATGTAGTATTATTTCTACTTTCTTTAAGTTCTTTACCACGACCTAGGTTTCGTTTTATTATAACACCTTCAGGTGGGCTATTAGCAAAGATTCTTTATTAATTGTTTACTTGAAGATGTTGATGTTGACCGTATTTCTTTTAATAAAAAAAGATCTGGCACTTAATTTGCCTAAAATTGTGACTTAACTCTCTTCATCACCAAGAACAATTGTATACAAACTAAACAAAGTATCACGTAGGTAATATGAAAATGAATTTGACTATAAATTTAGTAATTAATAAGGATAATTCCTATCTTAATTCCCTACGTTCAAGCAACCATAATATTTTTGTTATACCACTCTCTAGAAACAAATTATATCGGAATTCCCCTCAATTCAATTGCTCAACAACCTGACCTCGGTTACACCAGAGTGTGATTTGTTTACGATGAGTGAAAGTAAATTTGTTGAAATGTGCCATAATTATTTTTTTTAGTTCTTGTGCACCTTTGTAATCAGTTTTAATCTAAAAACGGAAACTTTTAAAGCCAATAATTCTTTCTAGTTTTGAATAGGTCACCTATAATAAGAATGTCTGTGAATGAATAAAAAAATAAATAAGAAGACACTTCATTCTGGTGCTTCGATATTGCCAAGTCAATTTAATAATCTCCTTCATCGCTGGTGTCGAATATTTCATATAGACGTAAATGAATATGCGTTAATTAGACATTTGATATCATTAAAACTTGGTATATAATGAACAGTACCACAACTTATATGCAAGATCTTAAAACATTAGATACTTCGTTCGAGAGCTGTTTGTATTTTGGCCTTTGATTATATTCTGCGGAGAGCTGTGACATTTTATTGCAGACGCTATGAGTCTTGATGGGGCCGCGACAGCCACTTTTTTATTTCAGTGAGATTGAACCAAGATTTTCAGGGTATTATTACAAATCGTTTTCCCAACATTCATCAGAACTATTTTCTCACTTGCTCATAATCTTGCCAAATACTATTTTTGGTATTTAGTTTTTTGTAAATCTAAATCAAAGTGGTCTTCTTTTGTATAGTCGATTTTCTAGATATCGTGAATTACAAACAGTGAATTCCTTGGTACTGATTGCTCGTAAAGTTCAGAGATTTAAAGGGTTTGCAAGGTCCTCATCCTCAGCAACATTTTCTCTCTTTTCACGAATCTCAATCCTTTCAAAAGCTTTTTCCAAATTATATGGTAATTTCTTTTAGCTTTTCCCGCAAGATAAGCCTTCCTCAACTTAAATTTTATTGAAATACATGCTTCCGTAAAAGTCTCATATTTTCAATTCTCACGAAGATCATCACGTTTTGAATGTAACAAGTAAGAAAAAGGTTCTGGTATTTGCACAACATTATAAAAATAATCATTTATGTTTATGTTATATCTCTTGTCTTTACTTCATGTTTTCAGCTGACACACAATATTCGATTATTACAGAAAGATATGACGAATTCACAATGTTATAATTTTTTGTGATGTTATATAATTTTGATATTTGATAGTTCGTTAAACCTGTTAGAATAAAGGTTATTAACTTATATATATATATATATATATATATATATATATATATATATATATATATATAAATATCTATAGTCCCTGGATCAAATTTATGAATATAACTTAATGTGACATTAAAGAATAGATGTAATAAGTTGTGTGCAAAAGCAAAGACGGGAGCCCAGGTTCGAATATTAAACTTGATTCTAATTTGATATGATTTTTTTATAAAAAATCATTTTTTGAAGTTATACTTCTTTAGGCGCGTTATGAAAAAATGATTAGAGTGAAATTTTAAGATTCGTCACACAAAAGTTACAGTATGAAGTTACAGCGGTTGCAGTCTCGAAACAAAAGCTATTGGCACCATCGTCTCCTCTGTTCACTGTTTTCATATTCATAGTATTTATCCACATGTTTCTAGTGTCTACATTCACACACGTGTTTTAGTTTCATATAAGTGCGATTTATATATCTGCTGATAAATTATATTCAGTAGTGATTTAAATTCAATATTTTGATTAATTTATTTACTATTCGTAAATATTAGTGAAAAAAATCATGTTTATAGACTTTTTCAAGTGCTCCAATATAATTGAGGTTATCTATCCGTATGTATTATTTAATGATGCAAAAGAAGTATAACTTCTCACGCGCGTACATAAGTACACGCACCGTTTTTTTCTTCAAAAAAAAATGTTTTTTTGAAGAAAAAAACGGTTTAAATAGTTATAAATAGTTACATGTTTTTAGCACATAAATTTCCATGACAAAAAGAGTTTATTTAAAAAAATTAAGGTCAGGTTCGAATCTCACTGCCATTATTTCTTTTTATTTTTTACAGAAGATTTTTTTATTTCTTGCGTTCAAATAGAATTGGAAATATATTTTCTTATTTTATTTTGGTTGTTTAATACATCACTTTAACATACATAATTACAATATATACATCTTTAAACTTACATGTTTAGATCTTCCAGGATGATGACAACATAGCCTATGTGTACTATATTATAATCCCGGAATGTTGGTACCTAATGTAAGCAGTTATTTATAGAGTGTTTTTACATATATATATATATATATATATATATATATATATGTATGTATATATATATATATATATATATATATATATATTTTTTTTTTTTTAATTTATTTGAACCAATATCTTAGATACGTTAAACCCCTTGGAAGACTACAAAAATATATATAAATCATCTGCAACCAACTATCGTATTTTCCGTAAGGTGATTAAAATGTAGTGATAAACTGCAGTAAAGAAAACTATTTATAAACGTCAATGAAATGTTTTTCTCATTGCAGTTCGGTAAAATAAACGTAATATGGCAATGGAATTTTTTTATATTCGGGAATATAGTAAATGATATATTAATAGCTTTTAGTCTATAAAATCCTTACGGATTTATGATAATTAAAAAAGAAATGCATTTATTGCTAAGTTTGTATGTTCTATCGTTTATATAATCTGCACGAGATGTAATGTAGTATGAGAAACACGGCGGTATTAATTAATTGAGTGTTTATAAAACCGTTGTGTTCTATTTTATATTAGATGATACGTGAGAATTAACTGACAAGAATTTAATTAATAAATAATTCACAAATACGTTATTTATTATATGCACAAATTGTTAAACAAAGAAAATTACAGTTGACGATTTTTTTTTCATATCAAATAATTAAATGTAATTTCCCTGGACTGTTGCACAAAATCTGCACTTCATCGTTAATTTTTTGTGAAAATTGTCAAAATATCTTGTCTTAAGTTTTTATGATAATTATCACTATAGTTTTTGCACAAAATGAAAGTGACTTTTGCTTTAAAGTTTATTCGAACATGTATTTAGAATATATAATAGTAATAACTCTGAAAATAAGTTATTTAAAACAAAGTAAATGATAAGAAATGGTTTCATTAATTCGAATTCAATAAACAAATAATATATTTTACAATAAAATAAAAAAGGCTAATGGGCAGAGAATTGAACACAGACTTCTGAACGCGACCAGTGCTTTTCCTCTGCGCCAACAATTCACTGAGTGACGCGAGGAAATGAAGGTATTCTGTATATGGAATGTTTTCACTTGTCTATGAGAAATATGTTTATGTTGATCAATGAATCACAATAGCGAAATTTTCATTTAATTGTCTGATGAACTACAAGAGGTGAAGATTTAGAAAACTGAAGTTTTGGAAGTTTAGTTCGATTTACTAAGCTTTCAGAATTTGAGGCTTATATACAACTTCAGTTCAGAAATATGGGGCTCAATGTGTACTGAGTTATCGTTGTGCTTGGCCGTGCCTCCAGAAACGAGTATACGTATATTTAGTGCACTCGTGTTAGTAATCCTAACATGAGCTCACTAAACAGTTGGTACATATTCAATCATATTCCCAGTCAATAGATTTCAAAATGACGAATTGGTGCTTAAAAGTGACAAAGTAATTGTATATATATTAATCAAAGGCTATAGAAACTCATCAGCACAGAGGTCCCGTAAAAATGGATTGGACCTGCAAGTAGATTTTAAGATGTAATAAACGGACTGCGTCTAACAAATTCCTCTATTATTTCCTCTATATCGTTTATACTAAACTTTTGTTTTTAACTGAACAATTTTACACTACATTTAACATCTGCCGCAGGAGGCCCATATCTTTTAAAACCACTTCTCTGTCAAACGATAATAATTCATAGCTTTTAATACTTTGAACCGAATTCCATGTCACACCGACCGTTCAGTCGGTGGAGATGGCGTTCGGAAATTGATCTGTGTTCGGATAGATAGTTTTCATTTAGCGTCAATTATGTTTACCATAATTAAATATTTAAGTTATACAATTTAACATAAAATAATGATACAATTTAACATAAGATGATGATTTTAAACAAAAAATAAATATTTTTAAATTAATGGTGATATTGAAGTAATACTTTTTATTCATAAAAACACTCGAAAAATATCTTCTTCATTTCTATTTTGTATTGAGTAAGTCCTCTATTCTATTTTGTATGGAAATATATTTGGATCTTTGCCCCATCGCCAAATACAAAAAGCATAGGTTGAGCTATTCATTAATAGTACTATTTTTTTCAATTAAGACAATAACGGAGCCCGCCACAATGACATGTGCATGCAAGCAATATAGCTCTATATTCCATACGGTATTCGTTGCGAATCACAAAAAAAAAATAAAATTTGTTCTTGTACTTAAGAGGATCAAGTATGACTGGATACAAAGTGATAACAGTAGTTTTTTTATATTTAGGCTGGAGGGCACAGCCCTATAGCCTTTTATATAGGGTTACGTCTACTATCACTTCATATAAGGTTACGCCTACTATGAATATTACCGCAGGCAGTAAAGCTCGTTTTAAAGTTGTTTTTAGGAAAGCAGGTTTGGAAAACAGTCACTTCTCGGTGGGTAAAAACAATTTTGCTTTGTGGATCTAAATTTACTTAAGTTACCCCTAAAATAAAATTTCTTAATTAAAAAGTGTAGTGATTGACAATTTATCAGGCGGGTCAATTTTTCTCGTCGTGGTGAATGGCGTAAATCGAAACGATGCTTGCCTTGTTCGTAACTGTGACATTCGTTTTAATTGTTTGATTTTTTATTAATTTTCAAATAATATTTATCATGAAGAAAGTAACCTTTATGTGGTTTATACTAAATACCATGTATTGCTTTAATACCGTCCATAAGGCTACACGATACATTTTTCCAGAAATGTTTCGTTCCGGTACTTGTGTTTTATATACGAAAATATACTATACACCTATTAAATAATTGTAATATCTATTGAAGGGAAATGATATATTAAGAAGTGCTAGAAAAATAAAAGAATATGAAATTACTCGTACTGGTATATATTTCTATAATGTAGAATGAAGCACAAGTTTATGAAGATCATCTATCTTAAACATTCCTTTTGCTGAATTTAAGCCAGCAACCATTTATCGCCTTCAGATTTAATGTTCTTACTTCTAAAACTAGCGGTTTTTCTGTCATAGGTCCCGCTGTTATGACGAATTTACTGAACAGCTTTGCAGCCATGATCTTGACTTCCATCAGGGCGAATTTCGATCCTGAGAATAAAGTTATGCCCAGAAAATCAAGTAATATAAAAGATGTTTCTATCCTGTTGATGTGTATAGAAAAAAGAATTGGTAACTTAGACAAATAAAATAAAAGTGGCATTAAAATATTTTTTTTTCACTGAAGTTTTTCTCGAGGAAAGCAGTTTTGTGCTTACAAAAAGAATGTGTAGCGCGGATTTTAATGTAGTGTGAAAATTACATAAATGAAAAAAAAATATTACTTTTTTTTGGTAAGAGAAGGATCTTATCAAAAAAAAGTATTAAATATTTTTTTTTGTACTTTTATTAACTGCATTATAAGCCAAATTTCTTTTTTCGACGATATTTTAAAATCACTGATATCACTTCCAGTTTAACACAATTTAAATCACATGTTCATTTCTTATCTCGCAGCCAAATGCATTTTTGTTTTTAAATTTTGAATAAAAATTAGTCTTTAAGTTGTTTTTTCGTAAATTCGTGCGCGTGGTAGTGGTCAATTTATTGTTTTTATTTATAACTTCTGTTCATAGTTTTTCAAGTTGTGACTCCCGAAAGTGTTTCAGTCTCTGTAATTTTCAAATTATCTATCTAATTAAGTGGTATTATCCATTGACCTACCTATACAATTGCGGGGTCCCAGTCCGAAAGGTAAATAAGCCATGGGTGTAATTTTGTCCTTATTTTCGGGCGAGAACCTCTCCGGATCAAATTTATCTGGGTTGGGCCAATATTTCTCGTCGTGATGAATGGCGTGAATCGGAACGAAGATGGAATATCCTGGTCGTAACTGTTACATTCGTTTTCTTGTTATTTAAGGTTTTTTTAATTATTTGCAAATACTAGTTATCATTAAGAAAGTAACCTAAGCAGCAACTGCCTAACAGACACATGCGTTTACGTTTATGTATTTTATAATATATATCAGATACACACCCACACACTCACATATATATATATATATATATATATATATATATATGTATATATATATGTATATATATATGTGTATATATATATATATATATATATATATATAAATATATATAATATAAAATAAATATGCGTTGTAAGCAAACTGCATCGACAAATTGCAAGAAATTGATGTAGATTTATGATTTTAGAATGCTTGCATTCAATATTGGCGCGAAATTACAATTTATTTGGTGTTGAATTCGCCATAATTATATTTTAAAAAGTTCACATTCCCTATTCGAACTGACCGCATATAAATGAATAATATAGACAAAGCAAAGTTTAATTTTTTTTTAAAAACCTCTTCAAAAATATTGAAATTTTATTTTTCTACCACAGAAATACATGTTATTGTTTAACAATTATTGAACAAAAAAAATATTATCATTCAATTATTATCATTAAGTCTTTAAATTGGCTAGTTTTCATACAAGAGTCATTGATTTATAATACAATACATGAAAGCTAAAAAAATTATTTTGGATGAAATTTGTCTTGAAATATAATTTCTTATGAATATACAATACTGCAATACGTTAATAAGCCACTACGCAGATACCCAAAATTTCGTTGGTGGGGCAATTAAAACAAATTGTCGAAATTTAAACGGCTTGAAAAAATAGGGGACGAATTTAATATGGAACATCCTATTCGCCTAAGGGCTACGAGTTATATCCAACATTAGAACTACATGTGATATGCTTAGCATTATATTTCATGCTATGTTTACTCCACATTGTCAAAAGGCAAGAGCTCCCTTCAAAAATTCTCTGATCTAGGTTTATTTTATTCATTTCAGGGGTCATTGGTTCTTAACAAATGACACGTGAAATTTTGTAGCTACTACAGTATTATAATAATACCTAGCAGATTACAGCAAAATATTTGTTATGTTCGGTACAGTAACTGCAATGTGACAGTTTTAAATATTTCCGTTAAAGAAGATTAAATATACAATTTTATTTATTATAACATGAAAGCAGTGAGCAGAGCATACTTAATTAAGTTTTAAAATTTACATCAAATACTCCCAAATCAGATATATTTAATTTTTTTGATAATAAATATAAAAAAAATAATAGAATAATTAATGAACACCATAGACAGACAAATAATATCTTTTAAAATTAGAACAAAGCTATTTAAAATAATAAATTAGATTAGTTTTAATTATTATAAATACAGTCTAAATACACAATTGTTCTCTGCAGAAGTTGCTACTTACTAATGCAGTTATCAAAAAGTTTATTTTTAAGGGATGAGATTAAGGATCCGAAGAAATCCACAGATGAAGGAAATTCATAAACGATGCAACTTAATCTATTGCCTTGAGCAAAGAATATTTAGAAACAGAGTGGCACTTAAAGTCAATGAAGGGACATAGAGGTGCGGAGCGACACTTGGAAACAATGAAGAGATGACAGGCATACAAAGCTGCTCTTAAAAACAAGGAAGAGACGATGGATATACGGAGTAAAACTTTGAAACACAAAAGGAATTATTAAAATGTGGGGAAACACTTGGGAACAAAGAAGAAATTATAAATATTCGAAACACATTTGGTTTACTGTGGACAAGAATTTTAGTCTTTGAAACGTTTTTGGGACCCACTATACTGTCCATTGGTTGATATTTCTATCCTTGCCTCTTATCTACGTGCATGACTGTTCCCACTGATAGGGGCAATGCTGAAGATTACAGTTCATGACATTACTATAAAATTGAAGTATATGTCAATGCTATTTTTAGTTAGAAAATACGTTTTATCTCTTTTTTTTTTGATTAACCTTTGTCTAGAGTTGTAAATTACGACATTATTAATAATTGTGCAAATTATTAATAACGTTCAAATTCCAAAGGGAACAAAGTTCGAACATTTTTAGAAAACAATTTTTAAACACTTTACTATGCCCGCTCATTGGATGTTGTCAGAAAAAAATTATATTTGATTTTGTTAAACTAAAATATTGATAATTGTGACATAATAATTTGTGTACTAAATATAATAATTAAAGAAATGAATAAAAGTTTTACTGTAATTTACTAGATATCATTACTGCAGATGTTTACCAAATAAATTTAGTTTCTTATCATTATCCATCTAGCTCGATGCACTTAAAAGGTTTTCTCCAAAGCCCCCTAAATACACGTTACTGTTGCTTCTTTTCTTTATTTAATGTAAATTTCTGTCCACCTAAACGGATTTTTTTTAATTGCGAGAGAGATGCAAGTCAGATGTGCTAAATCGGGTGAATAGAATAGATTGGGAGTAATCCGAATCAACAAATACAATTTAGTCGTGGTTTTTAATTTTTTTGTGATAACGCGCACTTTGTCCTGAAGAAACGAAGCCATTTTCTTAACATTCCAGACCGTTTTTATTTTATTCCTTCACGCGAACAGCGTCATAGGGTATAGTAGCAAGCGGAGTTTATGGGTGTGCCCTTAATTAGATAATCAACCATACGGGCTCCCTTCGAGTATCAGGAAACGGCATGCCACTTTCGCTTCCAGTTTCCGAAATAGATGCCCCTTTAACAAAATCACTTTGATTTTTGAAGTTGCTGACCTCAGTCTTCTCTATTTTTTTAACTCTATTTTTACTCTAGAGTATAAAGATAGATCCAAGTTTTCTTAGCAATTACAGATCTGTCAAAATATTCTTGTGAAGGAGCTTCAAAAAATTTCAAACCATCCTATAAAAACCAAAGTCGCTTTTGTTTTCATACGAATAGTTCAGTACCCAACTCTCAGATACCATTGAAAATTATAATTTATTTTTAATAATTCTTTAAGGTTAGAGACGCCTATAACTTCAAGTATATCTCTAGTTTTCAACCTACTGTCCTCCATTATCAAATCGCAGATTTGTCTAACGTTTTCTTCACTAGTAGGTTTTAACGATCGGACGACAGGAGGGATCCTAAGGTCGTTTTTAATTTCCACCGCACTAATTCACACCACACACATTTGACAATGTTATAACAACTGACTAAGACAGAGAAAAATTTTTCAGCATCGCCATCAAGTCTTCGTGGATCTGCTTTGGTATTAAGTCTTTCTTCAAGAAGTACTTTAAAAATGGCGTGATATTCAATTCCGTATACATTAAAGCAATACGTCACTTGTCACTAATTAAATCGGTATAAATTCGGAATCCTTGTATAGTGCCAATAATACTTTTATAGTAACAATTAAAGAATTAGTTAATATAAAGAGAGTATAATATGACTTCAATATTGTTATTTCCTTTGTACGAGGCCACGAAATCTTCAAACTACCCTGATAATACTATAGTAGCTACGCAATTTGCAGATACTATTTGTAAAGAAGTCCCCCGAAATAAAAAAAGTAAGTAAAAAAATGCGTTACTGTTGATAAAAAATTATAATATGCAATTATATTGCTGTAATAAATCTATTTCCAAAAATTCTTGAAGCCAAATATTAGGTTTTGGTGACGAGGAATAAAATGTTATTAAATAAAATGCTGAGAATATGACAAATGGAACGCATTTCAATTTTTGAATAAAATTTATAGCCCTTAGGTGAATGGAATGTATTAAGTCTTCTATTTTTCTTAATCTATTTAAATTAAAAAAATATTTTAATTGCTTCTTCAACGAGATTTTACACTTACGCGTAGTGGTGTACTAAATATTGCTGTAGTGCATAGTTATAAAAATTAGTTTTTCGAAACAAATTTAATTCAAAATCATTTAAGTAGTTTTATATTGTAAATTAATGAATAGTGCATGAAAACTTTCTAAGTTAAAGATTTCACAACCAATCATTTTTCTTTCTAATCATGTTAAATTATGTAACATATTCGTATAGGAGAAGACGAAAATTTGAATATTTTTATAAAAGGATTGTAAAATTTTCAAACGTAGCCTTTTCTATAATTTAAATATATTATACCTTTATATAGGTAAATTTGAAGAAATTTTATTGGAACCTGCTATTCAAGTTATAGCATAATTCTTTTATTTACGAAGCCAATAAGACCATTTATTCTTAGTGCATAATTTGACACTAATTTCACATTTACATTTTTGTTAGTATGTCAATACTTTTTGTAAAGTTACATTTTAATACGGAACTTAATTTTTTATTTTGTATTTATATTTCTGTTTATTTTAATAGAACACATTATATTGATTATTAATTTGTAATTTGAATATTTTCGACAAACAATTGGCTGTTTTCTGATTGTTTATATATGCCCAACGATCTAATCTGCATCAAGCTAAGCAGAAATGGTCTAAATGTCTTAAGGTTTAATGAATCAGCCAGTGTTAAAAATAGAGACATTTGGGCATCGATGTCTCGGGCAATGTTTGAGCTACTTTTGCAAATTTGAGATTTGGATAATTTGTGCATATGAAATAAAATTTTGAGTTATAGGGTGATCGAATGTAGTACAAAATGGTTCAAGTGAATATGATTTGTGCGTCGCATTTTTTCAAATTTGATTAATATATTGTTATGTGTCTAGATATTCTATGACTCAACATATCGTAGTTGTCTCACATAAACGTCCTCGCAAAACTCAGTGTCCCGTGGTTTGCCGAGGTTGAAGAAACCAATGCTTTGTCGATCAGTCATTATTACCGATGGCCATTTGCGAAGCGTTTCTGAAATAATTCCGTCGCATTACAGATTTAATAAGCATATATTAAATTTAATAATTGAACTAGATGTTATTACGTTATTTGTCAGATTAGCACAAGTGAACATATTTATATTACAAGTACAAAAGTAAAGATGCTAGTTTTGTTACTCATTTTCAACAAAAATCATAAATTGTAAAATATTTTATTAATGAGTTTAAACATTCAAACTACTAAGACACGTTGGCTTTCCTTAATCGACTGACTTTATTTATTTCAACATATTATATTGCTGTATACACCTTATAATAATTTTGTTACCTACATTGTAACATCCCCACTTTACGAAATGAACATGAGGTTCTAGACAAAATGTTTTTTTATCTAGATTTAATTCCCAGCATATACATAAATTTATAATATCTAGTTGACAAAACACCTTTGGTTAACAAGTCAGCGGGCACTGCCTGAGTTGAAATATATTCTATCATAATTAATTTATTTTTTATTGCATCTCTAACATAATGACTTTTAACATCCATCTGTTTTGATCTGGTATGTGCCTGACGACTTGTTGCTAACTTTAATGTACTTTGGCTATCACAATTCAATTTAATTACACATTGTCTACCATTAATATCATACGTCAGATTTCTTAAATAAACGGCTTTTCTAGATTCCTCTGGAAGAGCAACATATTCTGCCTCAGTGCTGGATAGGGCAATAGTCTTTTGAAATCACAGAACCATTCATAATAAAACAGAATCCAGTGTAAGACTTTCGATCTAAACTATCATTAGCCCAGTCTGCATTAACAAAACCTATCAGCTCCACATTATCCTTAATATATGTTAAACAATAATGTTTTGTTTTTTGTAAATATTTCAATACTTTTTGGCAAAATTAAAATGAATTTCATTATAACAATTATTAAACTGGCTGAGATAACTAAGAGAATATGATAAGTCAGGCCTAATCAAAACAGTGAAATACATAAGGCTTCTAGATTTACGGTTACATAAGGTTTACGGCACAATTTTCAGACATTTTTATGTTCAATTTACTTTCAATAGGGGGTATTTATAATTTTGCAATTTGACATTTCAAATCTTGATATTAATTGCTCCATATATTCGTGTTGTTATAAGTTAATGTAAGAAACATTCTTTTTTCATATTAATTCTCATGCCTAAGTAACGTCTAACAAGACCTAAATCCTTCAATTTGTATTCAGGTTTAGAATTGTTTTTCTGTATTCGGAACTTAGAATAGTTAATTTTTCAGTCTTCTTAGTGTAATTTGAAAATATTAAATTTGTGTTTGAAAATAAAATTATAATATTAACTTTGTCAGAAAACTTTATAAACGAGTATGGTTCAAATCTACTCATTTTAAAATCTAATTTAAGCAGTCTTTCACTTTTTTATAACAAACCAAAGAATATTGCTTTAATTCATGTATAGCTCTTTTGAGCTTCAAAAACTTTCCCCTGTTTTTGTTTACAAAACCTTCTGGAATTTTTATGTAAATATTTTCTTTTAAATGTAAATTGTAGTTAAAAATTCTGTTATCACATCTATATGTGTAATGTCCATGTCCCACTATACACTTAGGGCAAACAACATTCTCAGAGTAGAATGTTTTATGACTGGAGAAAAGGTGTTTTCGTAATCGATATGACGTCGTTGTGTAAAGCCTTATGCCACAAGTCTCGCACGATACTGCACTTTATCATTCATTTCAAGTTTTTTACTTAACACCCACTTGCACTGCACAATTAAATCATCGCTTTGTATATCAATAATTTCCCACGAATTATTGTCCTCGAATGATTGGAGCTCCTCGCGCATAGCCTGTTTCCACTGATCGGTTTCAGGTCCATTCAGCGCTTCTGAGAAAACTATCTGTTCGACTTCTGGACTAGAAGTGGAAACACACATGTTACCTACACACACGTTAACCAAAGCATTCTGGAGGTCTTCGTGTTTTTTTGTTCTGTACAAATTCTGCAACTGGTCGTACCTTACTGCTTGAGATATCTGTCTCTATATTTGAAGTAGTTAGGATGTCATCATCGGTTTCACTAGGTGGATCAGTAAATATATTGCAGATATATTTTTTCTTCCATGACTATGACATCTCTCTTCATAGTTACTATATTTTTTGTGGGATCATACACACGATATCCTTTCACTGTTTCTAAAAAATCTACGAGGATTTACATTTCAGCATTTCTGTCAATCGCTTTTCCTTTGGTATGTGAATCATCATAGGGCTACCAAAAAACGTAAATCTGGTTTCTTTTTATGCCAAGTTTCATAACGTATTTTAATTCCCGAACATATAGTTACAGGTTGTTTTTTTAAGTATACTGCTATGTTAGCTGCTTCACTTCTCGGAACTTCGTTTCTAGCTTTGCGTCAAAAAGTAAGCATCGCGCTTTCTCTACAAAAGTTTTATTAGCTCGGTCACAAACACCATTTTGTTCTGGTATGTATAAGCACATATAAGCATATAAGCATGTATTATCTTCAGTGTTTCTGTACTCCTCTGTCCGACATGAGAAATAGCAAGGCAATCTCTGTTTACCTTCGCAACAGGTCACACATTTATTCTTCGTAATATTACTAGTATCTGGATAAGGCAAGCCATTCACAATTCAGTTCTTCATTTTGTTCAAATTATTGCTGTTAATGTGTGCTAGCCGCCTATTCCAAAGTTCCACGCTTGGTACAGCAGTTGCTGCCAGCATACAATCTGCTTCTTTAATATTTAGCTTGTACTTTCCATTTGTCAACACCACTGTGGCCATCAGTTCATTCTTTTTGTTGCGAATATAACATTGACTATCATCAAAACCAAAACTTTTTCCGTTTTTGATTAGCTCACTTAC
Source organism: Druceiella hillmani (assembly GCA_039881145.1). NCBI lineage: Eukaryota > Metazoa > Arthropoda > Insecta > Lepidoptera > Hepialidae > Druceiella > Druceiella hillmani. The sequence goes on from JAYKKI010000007.1 coordinate 19,805,364, forward strand.
TGACAACAAGTTCGCTCTTAAACTTGGCACGCATAGCACATTTTTAACCATGATTTTGTAGTTACAATTCGTCGGTATCTGTACATTACCGAAACACAAAACTGGCACTTTCATATTGTTTACGATGTTTATGTCTGATAAATACGGCGTAAAATTTACGTTTTTTATCCATTCCTTGTTTGCCGTCATATCTGCACTTGCAACACTGTCTAGGTACCATTCGTTTTCACTATATTCCACGTTCAATAACACCAGACTAAAAGCATTTGATTGTATAGGTTTCCCCACTAATGGACACTGGTTTCTATAATAACCCATTTGCTTGCATTTGTAAAAAGTCAAATTCACGGTCTTGTCACCTGTCACTTTTGTGTTTGTTAATGACATCCCGCCAATTTTACGTTTCAGTTGATTTTTGGTACTATTATTTGCAGAAAATGCAGTGTCACTAAAATCTACGTCATTATTTGAAACCTCCATATCGATCAACTTTTATTTTATTGTATCTGTGGTAATCGTAATTCCGAAATGTTCTATGGCAATTATCATGGACGAAATTTTTTTTGGCAAACCTGCTAATAATAATGAACCAATCCACTCATCGATTATTGTAAATCCTGTGCCTTTAAATCTCTGAGCTGTTTCGACCACTTACGTGACGTGTGAAGTAATGGAATTGCAATTTTCTTGTCATGACGAGATTAAATGTGGTAGTAGGGTTAGTTTCCCAAAGAATCTTGAGTCATCGAACATGGTTCTTTGTTTGACCCACAACTCCAAAGATGTATTTGTTTCCTTAGTATGCACGTACAATCTCGGATCAATAGTCAAAACTAACTTTGCCTTGGTTTTTGCGTCATCTGGTGGTTTTGCCAAGAAACCGGTTTCTGGCTCTAATTTAATTTACTAGGTTGTTAAGCACCAACAAATTTTCAACTGCAAAACTTCACTCGTCATAATTTTCTCGTCCTTTCAATTTCAGAATACTTCGAATATAGATAACTGCCACGTTTACAAGAAAAATCAACAATTTTCGAGTGCATTTTACTAAATTATCATCGTAAAAACCTAAAAATGTGAGTATTTGCCCGTAACCTATTAAAACACGTTCGTTTTCCTTAATCGACTGACTTTATTTCTTACAATATGTTACATAGAGTGTCAGATAGGTGACGCTGCATACACCTTATAACAATTTTGTTACCTATATTCTAATGCTAACTTCATAAAGTATAGGATTATTAATACCTCACATTTACAACATAGGACCCAATTCCAATATACTAGGTTATAATAATATCAGCACGTATTTCCGTTTATTGTTTTCAAAGATAACTTAACCATATAATTCTACACAATTATTTTTTCAATTATTTGCATATTATCACACTTTGTTTTGAGTATATTTTTATTTTAAATTTCTTCGGTATAAATTTAACATTTACTAAATACTATTAATTCTTAATCAATCGTTATGCGGTGAAATTAAATCAGTTCAATTTTTATTTCAAAACAAACACTTAAAGTGAGATTTATCTAACAAAAAAATTATCAAATTTTTGTTGGTCTAAATTAATTTAATGTTAAATAATTTGTTTTCAAAACTAATTTTTATATGATAGACCAACAAAAATTTGATCATTTTTTATTAAATAAATCTTTTATATCTGACAATATCAAATTTCTGGCAATCTACAAGTAAAGAGCTGTTAAATAATTTACTGCCATTTACTAATTGACCATCATTTCTTCCAAATCATCACCAAAATGATTATCTATCAGACAAGCAAGTATATGGACTTCCAAATCTCTGTAATATAAATTTCGTGATCACGGTTTACAATAGAACAAAATATTAGTGATTCAACTTTTATTAATTCGTAAGACTGTCACTATAATATGAAATACTATATTTTGGATTTTTTTTGATGACAACAAAATATACTAAACTTATTTAATATGTTTCCAATCACCAGTATTAAATAAGATCACCATTTCATATATACTTTGGAATATATGATTAAAATGAAATTATTTGATTTCAAATATTGTAAGCTACAAATAAAAAAATATTACTTTTTATTAGTAAATGTAAAGGATAATTTTCAATATTTTCATACACAATTAATTACAAAAACCTTTACGAAAGCAGATGCCAAGCATGTAAATAATTTTAGAAGTCGTACTGAATTCACGTTGTATTTGATAATACCAATTACGAGTCTCATTAAATATATAACCGTTTTAATATTTGTTAAATTTCTATAAAATATATTTTATAAGAATTGTGAAACGCTAGATTGACTACATAAGGACATTTTATTTTCTGCGATACGGTCGGTATACGGCCATCCGGTACAGTTTCGAGTAATGTAAATTTTGGCAAAACAAAATATAGTTTAAAAATGTATAATAGATCCATACTTTCTTAAATCTGTATTTATTACAAAGTAGCAAAGATAATTTTTTTTATATTAAAGAGATTTTTTAAAAAAGTTATTGGAGCCATTAAGAATAAAGTGCCACGGAAAAGTAGATGGTTTACAGGTGCATTATTCAAATATTTTATAAAGTTTTCATTTTTGTTTAAAGTCCCAAAAGTAAAAGGTTCACTTTGTAATTTTACAGTTGTGTCTCGCACAAATCGCATAATTAATTTCAGCTATGTTTTTATGTGATATTATTTAGAGTTTAGCACAGAATCTGAGGTGCTTTTTCATTTTATACACCAATATGACATTAATGCGTTTAAAAATAAAGAACTTGCTGTTTTATGAATCTACTAAACATTATGATATGGTTAACTATTGGCCACTCTCGCTAACAGTTGATTCAATAAGGATGTTGACGTGAACCAAGTCGCTGCCAAAAAATCTCACACACTCACTGCGAATCGCTGCAGTATTACATTATAGCTGATATTTTCCTTCATTTTTATTTCAGTAAATACAGTAACAATTGTAATAATTGCGAACAAGTATAATGAAATGTCTTGCCACTCTGTTATATCAATTTTAGACATTTAATTTTAAAATTTCTTTCGCTGTGACGAACTTGGATTAGTAGAATACGAAGATACTGATAATTTATGTCGTTGGTGTTCCCATTTTGGATGTAAAAATATTACGAAATTCAAAATTAGTGACCTAAAATTTAATCGAAAACATAGATACTGATGATTTTTTGCCGTGCAAAAGGTACGTCGCTACATTTTATCTCAAAAACATTGTGAAATTACAATTCAGCACTGGGTTGTAATGAATTCGCGGGTTCTCGACAGTTTGTACAAAACGATTCGCACTCACAAATGAGCAGCGAGGAATTGTAGTTTACGGGTATACTTTTTAGGTGTTCTGTTCAGTGTATAGCCTTTTACATATATCTGTGTAAGCTCTTGGAAATATTATCTTTTATGTATTAGATTAAATAAATATAAAATTACCAATGAATAATATATAAAGAAATTAATCATATATAAAGAAACCACTGTTAATCTCTTGTTAAATCATAAATAGCAACGTACGTTAATAAATAAAACATCATGTTCTATAGAATGAAATATAAACAGCAATTATTGTGATGCAAAGCGGCATATTCTCTCTTCGGAGCCTCAAAGTCGACTGAGGAAAAATGAGTTGCGAGCAAAGATGTATAGGTAACAAAAAAAAATGGGGTGTCACGAAGCCAATCCACCTCATATATTATTATATACATATTTCGTATAGTAAATGAATCTATTCTTTACAAAGTTTACGTGAATTGTAGAGAAAATCGCATCGCCATTGATTTTTCTTACAATTTTTCTTTATGTACTTTTACACTTTAAAAACATCGCCAATTTTTTAAAATTATACCATACACATTTTTCTATGTATTTTTTGTTGTAAAATTTCTTTTTGATGCTCATCGATAGTCGAGGTTCTGCTAACTTAATTTTTTTCAACTGAATCGAATAGTAAAGTACCTCAGTATCTCCACCAAACCATTCGTAGATTTTTTTTCTAACTTAGGACTTTAATAACAATTTCCAAATGGCTTCTTCTCGTTTTTGTGTTTAATTTAATTTGCTCAAATACAAATGAAAGCAATTTCCACTAATACATGCTATTATATATTTATAAAAGGAAGTCGTTAAAATCGATTATAAATTACAACTACATACCTGACACAACCATATCTAGATATTTCATCTTCTGAATATCGTTGTAGTTGAATTCTCCATTATTTTTCTGCAAAGTTTCATCGATCTCTATTTGAAGTTTTATTTGAAGATCCAAATTGAGAGCCAGCTCGTAGACTAGGAAGTACATGGCAGTAGATACTGTATCAACGCCGGCCGCGAAGAAAATTAGTGCTTGCGCTATTAAGTCATCATCTGCCCAAACTATAAATTCGAGTGATGGAATGATTTCAATTAATTTGATTTTTTTGGTTTAGTCATATTATAATTTTTTTAGAGCGCTACTATTAAACTACATTTCAAAATATAAATTTACTGAAGTTGTGATCTGATATTTGAACTATGGTTATATTACCATATCGTTGTAATGTTACGAGTTAAGTCAGTTTAAGACAATTGGTATTTTGACCAAATGCACCTTTCAATTTTTTAAGTATATAGTCTATTAAAATCTGTAAGATAATTAAGTTCTTGAAAAGAACTTGAAAAGTACTCTTTTTGTGTTGCAATTTTCCCACATGCGACTCTTCAACGACCGCGAAGCCGCCATCATTATCTACAGATTTGGTTTCGTGCTTCAGAGTGCCTGTTTAGAGTTAAGAAATAAGTATAAGTATTCAGGATGTGAATAATGTATAAAGTAATGCAGATATGTATTAGTATGAAGAAACGCAGATATTATTGACGTTTAAATTAATTTTGTGATTTAAGGGAGCCATTTTATGCTGATCAAGGTGGGTACCTTTTTTGGCTTCCATTAGCAAATGTATCATATCCGGTCTCATGATGTTTTTCTCGTTGCGTTCTTTCATATTAGATAATACCAGATCTTTAAAGTAGGTACCGGTGTGTTTATCAATCATTTCAACCTGGAACCACTAGAAAACATATATTAAAATAATTATTAGATTATTTTTATATAGTAATATTTGTATTTTGTATACAGTAACAGTCGTTTTTATAATTATTATTCAATTGATTAATTTTGTATAATAAATCCAAACATTTTTATGTAATTGGTTTCAAGTTTGACTAAGTTCAATAGGAATATTGCTTATCGTTTTGGTCCAATAATATTTCTGTGAATAACAATCCTTCTACAGACTTTCATTAAGCATTTCAGCTCTCGCTCGTTAATAACGCCCCTAACTCTTTCCTTTGTGTTAATGCTTTAATCTTTTTCAGTTTAAGATTTCATACGTGTGAAAGAAAAAAAGGCGCATTATTAAATCACTCAAGTATTCATTCGTACATAAATTTACACAATTACTAAATATCTCAATTTCTATCATAAACTATAAACAATTTATTTAGAGTTTACATTGAAAACATTCACAAAGAATATTCCCGACACCTAATCTCTGAAACTGGTAAGTTAAAGTTAGGAAAAAAGTGTTATTCAAAGTATATGCCACTGAAAGGTACACTAGGTAACACATTTGCATGACAAAAATATCTTAATATGGGTAAATATACTCTTAAATGTTTATATGTGTCGAAGTGTGCACGGATGCCTCGTAGTACGACATCAACTCGTACTTGACAAATTTGATAAGTTCTCGATATTTTACTGTAGTCCATATGACATTCCTGTTTCCCTTTTTTTACTATTTCCTTCTTATTTTAAATGCTTTAAAAAATAAATTTTGGAACAAATTATGAAATATTTGTAATAATAAATTCAAATTTATTAAAACATGAAAGGGTTAAGAAAATATTGCCACATTAATTAATCATTATATTTTACCAGTTATATAATTTTGTATTTACAAACGTATAAGGCTGTGACAGTAGCAAGACTTCACTTGATGTTATCACATTTTATTTGAATTTTGCTCTAAAATATGATATGATATGATATACTGACAGCGCATACTTATGAAATACATGCTCGCGAAACTATTTTGTAATAAGTTAAATAAATAATCAAAATATTCTCTGTTAAAGGAATCATATCTAATTTTGTCATTTCGACATAAAATGATTACTCATCTTATGTATCAATCTGGGCGTCAGTACAAGGAATATCGATTTAAAATAACTACTGTTCTTCTGTATTAATCTGGGTGCCCTTAGAAAAAATATAGATGTAAAATGATTATTCGTCTTCAGTATTAATCTGGGTGCCAATACAAAGAATATCGATATAAAATGATATAAATCTTCTGAATCAATTTCGCGCAATAGATCTATATACGTATAGATCTTGTGATATTTAAGTTTCAGCGTCTAAATTTTACATTATTCTCATTACTAAAAGATATCCATTATGGGTTAAAATGTAGTCCATATTGATTTCAAAATAGTACTTAATATATTGCATAGTAAACTTTGTTGTTGTCACTAAAACACTAATTTTAGTACAGATATTCCTGTATCATTTAACATTTATAATTTACCTTCATGAGCTTTGGCAAACATGAATATCCAAAGAACTTGAGCATTCGTGACGGACTGATGACAGCAACCTTCTTTCCAAATGTGAAGAAGTAGTTGTCCTGGTCTTTTATAGAGTTCACTTGCAGTCCGAAGGCGCAGGAAGCAATCACGTCGATAGTGTACCTCGTAAACAAATCTTTTATGTCCAGATCAAGATGAGATGCTGGTCAAATTAACAAGATTTGTAAAAAAAATTAAAACAGAAATATATACTAATTTCCTAAAAATATAGCGTAATTTTGTAAAATTTTGAACTACATAACCATAGATATTGTTTATGTATTACTTAAATAATACCTGAAGTTATGTATTTAGGAATTTAATAACATTAACGAAAAGAAAAAAGTTTTTTAATACCATATTAAAGTTGAACTTATTACTTTCATAATTAAAGAACCAATGCATCCATTTGAAACTGATAGAATGCTAAACTACGCAGACTAGAGATTTAAAATATTTAGCAAATTAAAGTAAATATAAAAAATATTATACATTTCTACAAAAAATATTGTGCTCTCAAAACTGTCCTGGTATACGTTGTAGGATGATTATTTCATCAGTTATAAACGGTAAAATTTACATTACTTTCACTTATAGCCACAATCACTAAAAAGGTATGGAACTCCGTGCAACGTCTTAAATTTAAAAAAGTATTAATTATTTTTCTTTTAAATTATGGTTTTACCTTTAATTCTGTCGGATGAGCAAATAAAAAATATTGAAATACATTAAAAACTGTAAGATTTAATTTTTTTGAGTTTTTGTTTAAAAATTACCGGAAATTTTTTTTAATTTTAATTTTTTTTTTGATACGCAGTGTAAGTTTACATAATATTATGGATTCTACGCAGGTTTTAAATGCAAATTTACTGATGAAAATAAGAAAGAACAAAGAAAAACATTTGCGGGATGTTAGTTAATCATTGCTTATCCGATAAAAAAGTTGTAAGAAATATTTAAATTAAAAAAAAATTGCAGCAATCAAAAAGAAGAGGTAGAAAATCGGTGCAAAGTGTGGGCGGAGAGTTGTCGCTGAGTATAAAAAAAAGGGCGTTTTTGTAAAAAAATTGTTTATAAAAACTAAACTATTTGAAAAATAGTCATGATAATAATAGGTTTCTATTCTGATAGATAACCAAGCAACAGAAAAAGTATCACGCAGATGGGTCACGCAGATCAGTCGTACAAATATACTAACTAATGGAGGAGGAATTTAAATCCAAAAAATATTATAAAAATGGGAATAATAATTTAATATTACAGGAAGGTCTTCTCTTTCCATAAAGCTCTATTAAAAGTTTACTGTTTGTGAAATTAACCGAGTCATAATGACTTCCATTTTCAACTCGAGGCTGACATGCTGGACGATATTAAATCACACATCCGGGGTGTTCAATAAAATTGCAAACTAAAGGTACAATTACTTCTGTACCTTACATATCTAACATAACAAAAATTAAACACAAACACTTTGTATTTTGCATCAAAATTTATACACTGAATATTCACGCCAATTTACTGCTGTTAATTGCCAAAATTAAACTGACGTGTCTACGTACATTCTACCAATGGCGTTCTGCAGACAAAGGATCTACTTCAATACGTCTCTTATCTGTACTTTAAAGTTCATATAAACAGCGAACCACTGAGAAACCTTCGATATTGTTAATAAAAAGGTTAATATTTATCTTACATCGTGCCTAAGGTTTAATCAGTTAGTACTAGTATAGAAAATCCCCGAATAACTCCCATGCTTTTTAATTTGGACACCTTAAATTTGAGTAGATAAAATTATTTTTTTTAATTACGTACATTTATGGGATATGAAGCGAGTGTTGAATTTAAGCAAAGAGGAGAGAGAGACGAGTAGGATAATTAACATGCAAATGTATAATTCTGTATTAATAAAACAGATCAACGCTTTTTCTCCATATAGCTAGTGGTGACAAATTGAATCTCTGATTTCAGTTTATATGGAATCTATGTGCTTAACCAAGAGTAAGTCTATAACAACGAATATTCAAGAACCACTTTTATAATCTTCGATTTTTTTCATTCTGTGATTAGAAATGTGGAGACCAAATAACCGATACATATTTGAGGGTGTTTCTAATAAGTGAGCAATATAAACGTCATATGAGACATGGAAACTTGTTAACGAACATAGATCCCTTAAAGTCAAGGGCGTAAGCATAGAACAATTTACAAACATGGCTGTTCAAGCATCTTCTCGAAAAGACTGTAATGCAGTCATAGGTAAAATTTGTGTATATACAAAGAAACACTCTGAAAGATTGAAACTAAGGACCTATTTGACAAAGTGCCATTTATAACACATCAGTTTAAACCAAAGGCATGGACAACTGATGGCTCAAAGAAGTGCCGGTCACAGAATTATATGCATAACTGAGGTATGGAAAAACCAATGCAGATCTTTATTTTCTGACAAAATTACAACATATGCTTCCCTCGAAAAACGGGAATCTAATATTCTGAGTGACAAGGTACGTACCGCAATTCATCACATAAAAGGGAACAAAGCTGTTGGTATAACCTCAATAACCATAAAAGTCTTTTGGGCTATGGAAGTAGCTGTTTTGATTCTATATTCCATCGATTACTAAATATGGGAGAATGAGAACCACATTTTGATTACTTCCTCATATATTAAATACTTGTCTTCGAACTTGTCTCTTACTATAAATTTAGTCTGAACGAACCACTTTTGTTAAAAAAAGAGAGAACAAATCCTTATAATATGAAAATCATAGAAAAAACTAGTTTAACATCAACTTTTCACTTGTTTTATGGATTTCCGAATGGCTATTGATTCTGTTAAATACGAAAGACTCTAGCAAATACTTCCTGATACAGGAGCACTAAAATACTTTATAAACCTTATCTGTCCAAATAGATGAAGTTGACTCTGAGAGTTTTAGAATGGAAGTCGGTATTTGACGGGGTGCATACTCTTCCCGCTACTACTTAACATGTTCACTGAGTACATTATGCGGATTTTCCTGAAAGACAAGAATAGAGGCGTATCAATTGGAGGAGAACTGATAACAAACCTGAGATATGCTGATAATAACACCCGTCTTGCCAAAAATTAATAGAAGATAAAAGGCCTCCTACGTCATCTATAAGTGACCAGTCTCAATTTCGGACTCGCTATTAACAGAGAAAAAATGAAAATTATGATAGTTGATAGGACAGGGTATATGACAATAAACCCATCCAACATTACCAATTGCGGTGTGGTACAAAATTATTTTTACTTTGGTTTGTCTGTGTCCAGTCTTAGAGGGTGTGAAGAAAATATCGGGATATATCTTTTAAAGCTGGACAAAGTTTGGAAAACCAGACTAATAACCAAATATACCAAAGACGATTTTTTCCAATTATTCTATCTAGAGCAGAAACCTGGACCCATATATTAAAAGATAGTAGCAAAATCGATGCGCTAGATATGCGGCGTCGGAGGCGCATGCAAAAAATTCTTTGGACTGCTATTCGCACCAGTATATCTATTATAAAGAAATTGAGAATGAAAGAAAGACTTTCATCGACTTTGCAATTGCAAATTCTTAAATTCTTCCAACATATCTCCAGAAACCAACTTTCGATCTCTATTGGTGTAGGGACAGGTTGAAAGCAAGGATTCCAGGGGTGATTTCCCACCCAATGGACTAACCTTATGTTTAAATTATTTTTTAAAAAGTTTGTCAAGGCGAGACTAAATTAAAGACATAGTTGCTTGATTTCGTACTTTTTATGTGGATGTTTTGTTGATTACTTAATTTAATTTATCTTAAAATAATTGAATGGTTATATTAATATTAGGATCCATCAGAGAATTACATTGAAGATGCATTAATTAATAAAATTTGGTCTCATGTAATTGCTAAATTTAATGAACATAGATGGTAGGTCTGAAAATTTAATATCTAAATTGAAACGGTTCAATGAAGTTACACCATACACATATATACAAAAAGCGTGGGTGAAGCAAGATCAAGAAATATATATTTTTTTTTATATTTTGTTGAACTGTGCACGGTTGCATAGAGATATGGTTATAGTAAGAGGTTAGATTTAGAATCTAATGCTGGAGAAGGTAACATACAAGTAGAGTTAAGCTTCCTGGTTCAATGGATATTAGGTATATTAATATCCCCCATAGAGAAAAAAACCGTAGCTGCTTTTTCCCATTTTATTTTCTTCTTTGATAGTTAGAATAAAATAATTTTGAGCTTAACTAAATCTAATTCTAATGGTGGCAAATAAAAAGTTCCATCATCGAAAACATTAATACTAAACCAAATATCTTTAATGTTACTCTTCAAAACAGTCAAACGGTTCACTGAGAAATGTTTCTTCTCAGCAATCGCTATTCCCCCGTCCTCATCCTTGTTAGTGCTTGAAGAGGTACCAATTCCTTCGAAATACTAAATAAAGGATTCTAAATAACGGAAGTACTCCTGAGAGTCAAACACGCTTTCATTAAACTTTGTTTCATCTAGGCAAAATATATTGTAATTGCTGTTGAGGGTAGATCAATCAGCTTAGTCCTAGTTCTATTCACATTCTGATAGAAAATAATCATATAATTGTCACAAATGGATGTGACAATTATATCAATGGACAAAGTAGGCTTACAAAAGAAAAATAAGCAAATAAATATTCAATTCGAAATTAAAATTTTATAATTATATAAATTATAATATAATTTTATAATTTTCAATTTCAAACAGGCTGGATTTTATATCTATTATAGCAACTCAGCAGACAAGCATATTTGTGTCGCCATTGCTCTCATCTATGGTAGAATAGAGTAGTGCTTTTGGGGGATATGTTTGGATCCCTTCTCAAGAATAGCTTATAATTCTAAGTTGTGGCTGCGTGAAACATTTTCGAGGTTTGCGATACGGTATTACTAAGGTAATTTGTTGTTTTCGCCTTCAAGTTTTTAATGGTTCATTTTTATTAGAAATTTACTATTTGAGATAATTTTTTCCGCGGTGACGAAGTCCATCATTGCTGTGAACTTATTTTCAAGACTTGAAGAATGTTTTGGACTAATTCATTTTTCTAATATCATCTAGAATAATCACATGGACAGTATTCATAAAGATGGTGAACGCATTTGCAATTTTTCTTCAAGTATAGTTGATAACAAAAATTTGTTTCTTTTGGTCCAGTAAGTTACTATTTTTTTCTTCAATTAATCTCACCATAATTCCTAAAAACATACCTCGATAGTTTTATTAAATATTAGCTGTTATTAGTAGTGAGAGGACTATTATCAATTAAAGTGTTCATGCTGAACTCAATAGAAAGTAGCAAATATTTATGCACGGTGATCAATCTTTGTCGCCGAGTATTAATATTTTTATTTATTTGCTTGGGCTTATTCAGATTGCACCGCTTCCAAGCGAACTGCTCTTTTTTAACATTCGAGCATTAACGATACTTTCTCCATGTGCAATGGCGAAACTGCATTGTGTCGTTAGAAGACTAACTTTTATTTCGAAATTGTGTGCAACGTTCTATCATTCAATTTCATTTTAAAATAGTAAGCTGTCACTGTGTATAGGCGATTTTAGATTAGGACAATAGTATAAATGTTGGTGGCAGATGGTGGTGTTTGTTTTAAATTCAAACAAATTCATTCGACGGTGCTGATGTTTGATTTAAATTTAAACAAATACCCAAAAAAGCACGCTTGTTGCTCTTGCAGGTTCAAGAGCAACAAGCGTGCTTTTTTGGGTATTTATTTATAGCGTGCTTTTTAGGTGCGCACTAGCGACGCGGCGCAAGCGTACATAGCTGTGAAAGACGATTAGCGATAATGTGAAGAATGCGTATGCAGACAGATTGTAGATCATAAATAAATGTCTCTTCACCTTCCGCATTGGTTTAAAGTTAAAGATACTGGTCTAACATTGGTGTTAAATTTTAGGTGACTTTTAAGAATAATTTACAAACGGTCATATAATATTTCTGTACGATTTAATTTAGTGACACGTGAAATTTTTATTCTTTTTTAGTTATACAAGAGCTGACTTAACGATTTCAACGATCGTTTCCGTACGCAAATAAATACTAAATATTAAATTGAAATTTGTGCTTGGCATTGATCTCAAAGTTAACACTCAAAGTAATCTAATATACATTTTAAAGTGGGCAAGTAAAATAATCAAAAAACGTTTTCATTTTAATTTCATTTATCGTTTGCTTTATTAATTAAAAGGCTTACTTATATGAATTCAAATTTTGTTTAGTTTTGTGGATGATAGTGTTAAAAATATTGCTAAAAATATCATTAAACATTTGTACCCTCCCACCACCCGACTCTGAAAGTGATGTAAGTTAAAGTTATGAACAAAAACAGCGTTACTAAAAATTGTAATACTTTTACAGCTACAAAAATATTCTATTAGGCCATATATAATAGAATACTTTAATAGCTGTAAAAGTATTACTGGATTGGTCAATGTTACTTCTGGTAATACCGAACTTGTTTGAAATTTCGTATTTTACTTAAGTGCTTGTCTTAATCCATATAAGGATTTATTAAATTTACATGTTACACCTGGTTTACATTTTAGTTCTTCGGATGGTGTCATAAATATGTACTCCTTTAAATCACAATATCAGAAATCTGTAGTGATGATAAACTGATATATTCGAAATTTTGGACAAACAACGTAAGCGAATAGAAATATCCTTGGCTGTAACATAACAAATATTTATATATGAAAAAATGGGCTGTGCGTTCTTTTTTGTACAAAACGTTGAACTTATTGGCTCATCCTTCATGCGGAAAAATATTTCTTTTTTATTTGGAAGAAGTGGTTCTATGAATTCTGCCATGGTTAGAAATTAATTTCACCATGGTTAGAAGTGTATGATAAGTGAAATAACAACTCATCTGGTGGTTGTGTGTGAATAACATATAAATGAGAGTGAAGAGAATCGTCGACTTGGCAAGGATCTTTAGCCAAAAATCTTTAGCAGTAGCATTATTCTGCAAATATATTTCTCTTCGGAAACGATACTGTGTAATTACTCGTATTTTCATTAATATATATTTTCCTCGCGCTTCTTATCTAGTGGTTATTTGAAGTTTTATCAGTTTTATTAGTAATTTTATTGACCGATTATATAAAATGTCACTCAGAAGTATACGTACTAAAATTTATAGTTAGCTCTGTACATTTCTGAGTTAAATTTTGGTACATTAACCTTGGTTGTTGTAGAAATCGAGTATTAAATAACCAGAAACTTTTACTTGCAAAGGTATATTGTTTGCCACTTTTATTGTCTTGATAAATGACGTTCCTGCATTCGAGTTGCGACGATAATTTCCTTTTTTATACAGAATTAATATTTGATTATTTTGGTAAAAGTATCAGAGGGTATATACCAAGTTTCACACAACAAAAAGTACAACGTAGTTTATCAAGATTGTAAACGCTGAAACATGAATTAAGCTTTCTTGGCTTATCTAACACGTATTTTACGCTTACGTAACCAAATCTTTTTCAATTAAGACAACAAAGACCTTCTTGAGAATTATCTTATTTTATTTTCCTTTGCAATTTTGATTTTGTCGTAACTAACGAAAGGTTTTATGCCGTTTTCGCTTTTCGTGACGTCTTGCATAATCTTCGTCCTAATCGCTTCAGCAGATAATTTCATACCGGAACATTCAATCACTATTTTCATAGATTCGTATCAGTCGGGTAAACCATAGATACTGATTGTTCCAGACCACTCGCCATCTACTTTTAAATCGATATTTCGGAGCTTATGCGCTGTGGCCATTATTCTGCTAACATACTTGTCTATATTTTGACATTCGGCAAAAGTCATTGTATATTAACCTAGGAATTAACTTACTTGTCATTTCAGCCCTGGTTATCGAAAGAACCTATTAGATTGTTCCACACTTAACTTGCAGTTTATATATCTAATATTACATTATATCCTAGTCTGTTGGATCAATTAGCAATTATCGATTTGATCTTTAAATCTTGAATGGGTCTACGGAATCCGTACTCACAAAACATTCTCACCATTTCACGTATTGGAGATAAATTTTGATGACGAGTCTCTACGTGGAATAATTCACGGCCAATTATCATTATAAGATAAAAAAGTGTTTATCAAACTACCAATAGTTTGATAAATACCTTTTTAAGTTAGGTCCTTGGCAGTATTGTAAGTACAACATTTTCTAGCGCTACTTTGATAACCACATAATCATAGAACTAATTGTAAGCTAGGGCCCATAACCTGTTTAATTATATTAATTTTTTCAGGGCCACGTGGGTGATTCTTGATACTTTTCACGACGAGAATCCAAATCATAATATCACCGAGCGAAAAAATGTAGTATAATGACTGAATTATGGTTTCTTTATAACCTCTTTAACAGAATATAACGATCAAATAAGATGTTATAAATCGATTAAAAAACATTCTACATGAACATTTAGATGTTAAAAAGCTTTACCCTTTTATAAGCTTTTATCCCATGATTCAACCGAGTTCAGAAATAGTGTTACGTTAATTTGTGTTGCAACATGTTTAAAAAAAATATCAGAGGATACTGGACTGATTTTTACTACTTCTAATGCGGAAACGACCGATTATTAACCATTAAGATCTAACCTGGTATCATAAGATTTCTATTTATTCCCAAAAAAATAAAAGTTAAACTTGGAAGAATACAATTCCCCGATGGGGAATGCTTGGTGGTTACTGTCTTTGAAAACAACATAGAAGAGACATCCAAAGTAGAGGAGGACAACTGTCTTTCTGCGTGTCTCCACCGAATAAAATCAAACGTAAAGAACCACACAGACTATTTAGAAAAATACTAATTACATTGCAAACTGGCTAGTTAGTTCCACTTTTCATATTCTCACTTTCAGTGTATCCTCTCGTATTATACCTGAAGAATTTTACAAAGATTACTATAATTAATAAAAAAGCTGCCCTTCGATTTTATGAACTGCCAAAATATTCTAAAGTATTGAATATTAAGGGTAAGTGCTGTTATTAATTTCTGTGCCAACTTAAACTTTGGATATGACGATTTCACCGTCCTCTAAAGGAAAATTTTCTCTGGTTTCTTCTGGCAATTGAAGTTTTTTTTATGTAACATTAAAACATAACCCTAATATTATTCCACAGTTAAATATAAAAGACGCTGAACGAAAGTATATGCAAGAAGAAGAGCAAGAATGATGCGATAAGAAAGTTTTTACTACTCTTAAATCTTTCTATTTTAAACATAATAATAAACTTTTTCGGCTAACATTTTTTCACACATAGTGATATCGGTTAATTGTAAAAAAATTATGTATTTGTATTCTAAAAAGATTTCATTGTATATTAATTGTTATTATCCTTTTAGATTTTAAATACTTTACATGATTATAGATTTTACCACTTGCAAAACAATTAGATAAATTTTGCTTACAATCTGAAATTATTTTAACATACATCAATGGCCCATCATAAATTTACCGTTTTTACTGGCCAATTTCTCGGCTACACCAACAGCGACGTTGTCAACACATTCAGTTATTAAATAAAACATTTTCTTTATTTTAGAGCTGGTAAATGCCGGACTCAGAGTGGAACGCATCTGACGCCATTTTTCCCCTGAAATAGTTTCATGTTATTTTTAACTGAGTAATCCAAGAAAAATGAACTCTATAATTTTACGTAAATAAAAATCAAACGGTCTAAATTTTACTTTGATTCTGATTTGGACTGTGAATTAGCAACAATTGGAATACAATTAATAACGGTTCAATAAATTACAGTTACACCTTCTAAGTATGTTCGGTATTTTAACAATACAATATTAGTGAAAAGACTTCATATAGGGTTTAAATTTTCTGAGCAAAACAATAGGTTAGATTAGGAAATGTTATTTTTCAATTAAGATTTGCAGAAGGCATGAATAGTAGCAATGTATGTAAAGTACACAATCCACAAATAGAAAATAATTTAATTTAAATTTGCGTAGCTACTATTTTGGTAAAACGTTCCTTTTCACTTTTTCTTGGAATCACAGACACACAGTTTTGAGATGGTATTTAGGGATTTACAAAACTAACCTTTTAATATCACAAGCATTCTCCCAAATAACGTATCGATACTCTCATCTACATTGAATCTGTGATTGAGAAAGTTATCATATTCCTTAACGCCGATGGTCTTTATCAATTCCAGGTCCCGCAGGATAAAGATTGGATTCGTAAACTCATACATACCAACGAACCTGCAAATTATATTTTACATCACTAAGCAACATTATTTTTATAACGCTATTAATTAATTTTAATAACGAAATTGACCTAATTTTCGACCTATTGTGGATGTGATTACAATGGTTTATTATTTTCATGAACATGGTGATAGGATCGTCGCAGAATTAAAATAGTTCACGCCTTTCAAATTTGAACTTAAAATGATTTTAACGTTTTTGGTGATATTATTTCGACGTTTAACTAATGTCATATATATAATTATTACCTTTTTTATTTATTAAAATAAAAATTCTTAATCTGCATTCTAAAAAATGGAAAAAGAACGTTATAAACATAACAAAATGGAAACATCTATACTCCTCATTTTATGCAAAAATGAGAGGCTGAGAAAAATATAAGTCGCTTTATTTCGTAGTAAGAATACAATCTTTAAATTTTTATACCCCTTGAATAACAGCGAAACTTTAATAAAAGGTGTTTATAATGTTTTGTTTTAAGTTATGCTGAGAGTTATTTGCCATTAGTACTGATAACATTTACATCTAGATTCCGATAGCGATATCTGCTATTAAATACGAGAAATATTCTCATAAAATAATAGTAAATGTCTCATTTGATGGGGATGTAATTTCAAAAGAAGCGAACGGAAGCGGATACTGTCTTCGTGATTTACATGTAACTACTTTACATGTTTCCCTCTGAGATTTGTAAATCTAGCTAAATTTTAATTATTTAGAAGTCAAAGAACTAACTAATAAGATATTTTTTTTTAATGTTGGGTTTATGACATTTTCGAATAAACAGTTGTCATTCATAAGATAATAAAATATGATGTCACAATAATAAATAAAAATAAAAATTGATTAATCAACCAGTGGAGAGATAACAATATTAAATTACTTCAGTCAAATTACATAATAGCATTTTCATTATACTACATAATAATTTACAACAATTATTTACATAATATTTTAGTAAACTAAAAATATGCAATAATTTTAATAAATGTTAATAATTATAGTACTTTTACATTTAAATTATTCGGGCACTCAGTTTTGGGAGAAAGCCTTTATAGCATGCCATTTGAGGTAGCATCCTGTCTCCCGTGACCTTAGTCTATACGGGTCCTGTACAATATTGATACCGATATTTTCACTTAAACGGCGGTTAGGGGGCCATAGAAACGAGTTCCAGTTCAGAACACGCTCATTCCAGCGACCATACGTACCGCACCCAGTATCATTTTAATTTACAAGCAAACTCTTTTCTTTCCGAGAGTTACTTACATTGCTGTAGGTCAATATTTCTTACACTATCTTACAAACTAAGTTCCATTTTACTCATCTTAACTGCTTTGTGGAATCTCTGCAGTTTTTGGATTAGTTCCTTGACTCACAGCTTTCACTTGGTTGAGAAGTCGGCAATTTGGACTGAAACGTGGGTTTTAATATTCAATACCTTGTACACGCGATTTCAACCATTTTTTTCTACTTAGGTAAGTGTTTCATTCATAAATGGTATTTCCCATCCTAAATACACGTACTTTTCAACATAACCAAACTATTTAATTCCTTCCTTATCAGTATTAATTCTCTCTGTGTCATTACCCACGTTTTGTTTGTGTTTATTTCCAATTCACATTTTCTGCTTTATTTTTCAAAAGATTTTAACACACAATATGGTTTTTACATGGTAGTACTAAATCATCAGAAAAGCGTGAGTAGATCAAGTACTCTCCAATTGCTTTTAATCCCATAGAATTTCAACTCAAGTTGCGGAAAATATTATTTAGTGAGACTGTGAACAAATTAAGAAACTTTGGATAGCTTTATCTCACACCGCGTTTAATTTTGAAAGGTTTTCTTTCACTCTTCAGTTTTGTAACTACTTTACTTGTTTTAATTATTTAAGAAAGAATATTAGTATACTTTTTTGATGCCACTCGATCATTTAGGTTTTCCAGAAAGCCGAATGTATAATGGAATCAAATTCATCAAACCATAGACAAATTCAATACAAAATGATTTATCATATTCTAGATTTTTTTCATAAATATACCGTTGAGAAAATATATCGTCAGTCACAGAGAATCTTTTAATTAAAATCAGTTTAATTCGTTGGTTGGTTAATTTCTAATGTCGGTATTTTTCAATATGCAAAATCGATTTATGTAAATATTTTGTTTTTCATTTGAAATAGACTGGATCCGTAATTTTCAATATTTTCTAGATCACCTTTCTTATATATATATATATATATAAGTTTATATTATAAGTTTTATAATATAAGTCCGCCGTTCAAATCAAATATTTTCGTAAAATAAGATTATTTTGAATATTTCTATAAGTATATTATAGTAAGTCCTAATAGTGGTTTTAAAATATAATTTGTAATCACGTCTTCACGTAGACTTTACATAAAATTAAGAGAATTTGTAGTCTTATTTATTTCGTTGACCTTGTATTTAAGTTTCTCCATACTTATCCATATTGCTGTACAATCGGGCGGAAAATTCGGAAAGAGCATCCACGACCTCATTGCGTTCAGTGAGGTGATCCATTTCATAGCGGTTTTAAGTGTGTCTGCCCTCTCTTAACAGATTTGGAAATTTACAATTTTTTTGAATAATTGAGTTTTTTTTAAATAATTCCATTTTTATTTAATTTCATTTTTATTATTTAATTTTTATTTTCCACTCGCTTTTAGCAGCGTTCATTATTCTCATTTTGAAATTTTTTTTGGTAGAGTTGTAACTGTTTCCTTGATAGTTTTGTGTATATTTGCGTAGATTTCTTGCACGAACTCAGTTTTAGTTAATTGCTTCATAAAATTATTTTCGCACTATTTTTTTCACACAAATTAGACACTTCATATTAACATTTTTTTTGGATATTTATTTTGATAGGATGTGCCTGTCATAGACCTCGTAGCGTGAATAAATCACTGATCTGCAGGGAGAGGGTATTCATTATAATATATGTTCAGTATTATATTTTTATTCTTTGTCAGAAAGTAATAACTTTATTAAAAGATTTATAATGTGGTGCTATAGTCAGTAAAGACTTTGATGCAAAATTATTTCGATCCATTTGCATTGATAAATTAAAGAGATACGGGCAGATTTATTTTTCTTAAGTGTAATATATCTTACATTAATACTTACATAGCATCGAATCCCACCATATCTTTTGTAATTTCATCTCACGCTGAAAATGAGATCTATTTTTGGTATTTA
This sequence comes from Druceiella hillmani, assembly GCA_039881145.1. Classification (NCBI taxonomy): domain Eukaryota; kingdom Metazoa; phylum Arthropoda; class Insecta; order Lepidoptera; family Hepialidae; genus Druceiella; species Druceiella hillmani. Next base: position 19,825,510 of record JAYKKI010000007.1, read on the forward strand.
TTTTAAAAATTAAAATTTTGAATATATCTATCGTCGAAATGTATCCAGCGAATATATCTACATCGACAATATATTTTTTTAAGATGGATGTGGAATTTCACATAGGGGATATTTTGCACTGCATCATGCCTACACTATATCCTGAATTATTAAAGTATTTTTTTAGTAAAATAATGTTGATAATATTATTATGAAACTTTATTGCTCTATTTATCATCTACTTTAGAAACAAAGGAAAGAAACAAACTTTAAGAATATTATTAGTGAATGGCATTAACTGAAAAGGCATGTAGATTGGCTGTACAATTAGTACCTCTGTTATATTATGCGGACAAAATATTTCGTAGTTGTTTATCTAAAAGAAACTAGTCCAGTAGTAGATTGATCGATAATATTAAATAATATTGTTTTGTAACATCAAATTGTCATTGATTTTTTTCCACTTTATAAGTCGTGTTTAGAATTTTTTCAACACAGTAATAATATGTCTAGAAGGTCATTATTTCACAAATGCATACTAAATTATTTTTAAGAAATGGGTTATAAATTCTTCTTAACACTGCATCTACAGTATTAAAATCCAAATTATAACAATGCAAATAAGACATTTTTTTAAACACTTGAGAAAATTTAAAAATGTTTACGGTACTAGTACATTTGGAAATATTAAAAAATATAAGTTTAATATGTTTAATTAAATGGTTTGATTCTTTTACAACCAATTGGCTTAACCAAGCACAGTTTCTTAATTCAAAAGTGAAATCTGATTTCAGTCAAAATGAAACCACATTAAAGGTTTCAAATTAAATAAATATATTAAACATTAAGATTAATAATTAACATTCCACAGTTGGTGATAGTAATCTATTATAAATAAAAACAAAAATAAACTGTTTGTTGAGAAGTTTATATAAAAATTGGTAATTGCGTTTTATAAAATATATTCTGATCTAAAACATATATGCGTTTTTCTTTCCATTTCTATAACACCTGCTTTCAAAAAAATATTTTTTTTTAAATTAAGCGAAATTAGTTAAGCTTCTGTAAAGTCAATAAGAAATGAAAAAATAATTTATATTAATACGAGTCTGGAACGTTAAGATCGACAGCATCTGTATTAATAGAAGGTGATGACTGACATAGTTATATTTTAAAAATTAAGACGTAGACTCAGCTGCAATTTAGGCATGCACTTAAAAATTATTTTTTCACTTTTTAAACTGAAGCGTTAATCCTTTTATACTTTATGAGGCAAATACGTTTTTTTCAATTCCCAAAAAAATTAAACCTTTTCAGGAAAGTTGAATATATGAGTAGTAATCACAGTTAAAAAGTCTATAAACGCTTTTAAAAAATTATTTGCTATTGAAAAGATATATCTTAACAAGTACTAACAAGGGTATATTTGTTGAAAAAGGTTTTCAGTAGATAGAGGGAAAAGTGTAACAACCATAATGCATATTTATTTTATACACCGTTGAAGCCTTCCACACCATTCTGTATAGACGTGCTTCTTATACCATGCTTGAACTATAGCTTTTAATTATTTTCTTATAAGATCATAAATCTACAGACCTGAGTTATATTTATATTTTATCGTTTGGATAATATCTGTTGAACAGGTTGATGATACTGTTTAATCAAACAACTTTCCTATCAACACCAACTACAACCGCAAACAATTTGGGGACACTCGACTTTAGTTAGTTCGGTTGAAGTTAATGGAGGTTTAAATCTATTATTTATGTGTCTGTACAGGGAACTAAAGCGTCTTATCGATATGACCAGGCAACTAAATAATAGAAGAAGAATCTTAATTATAATAATTATGATTTTATTCGTTAAAATAATAATATAGAATGACCCCTTACAATTAATATCCATCCCTCTATCACAGTTTTACAGTTTTAAATATACGTGAATCAAAATTAGAAGTAGATTTTTGGTACGGAAATCTCTAAAAGGGTTCCAAAGGGTTATTTCAATAGTTTGCCAAAGTAGAGTGAGTAATTTTTGGAAAATCGGAAAAATAAGTAGTACTGATTAATTTTTAAATTTTAATTAGTTTCTACACATGTTTAAGTTTTTTAAAAATTTTATACAAGTCATTCGAACTACTTTTGAAAAAACTAAATATATAATAAACCAGGGTAAAAATTTACGTTTGTGAATAAACAATAAACACCATATTGCTTTCTACAAATATAGCTTTAGTTGTTCTTGAGACATAGATTCCAAAAAAATTCACAATTTTGACCCTGACGAACTTACCGTCAAAACCATGGTTCGTTTCCAGTTAACTTAGAAATTTTCATACTTGAGACAAAGCTAGGATTTAATATATACATAAATGAAAAAAAACAAAAGAAAATTGTCAAGGATGAGTTAGACGTTTTGACAAATTAATAGTGCAGTTAAATGTAAAGCATTTTGTATGAAAATTGTTTTATCAAAAACCCTTTTTGAATAATATTTATTTAGTCTTGGAGAACTAAATTTCGCTTATTTCTTAACTTGCAGGTTAAAAAACCATAACTAATAAATGCTGATATTTCCTTTGTACATCCACACAAAATTTAGCATTCTTTGTAATGGAACTCAATTAATTTAACTGACTGTTTAATTTTTCAAACTGTCGCTACTCTTGCCCAATAGTTATTGATATTTTGCTCGGTTGTAATATTATATGCTCATGAAAATTATATTAAATTTAAACCTATCACGGAGCACGAGTCCATGGATTTACGACATCTTTTATATTGTTGCTCAAATAAGCTTATTGTATTGAGGAATTATTGTATTACAAAGTAAATTAATTTCTCTTATAGTTTTGAATTTTTGAAAAACTTCCTGGCTTACTCAGTTTTGGCATTAATTTGGATTTATAGTGTAAATGATTAACTGTCGGCAAAAAGTAGTGAAATCCTATTAGAAATATCAATGGAAAAAACTAGATCATTATTTTAGATGAAAAATAAGCAGATTTAAAATAACCATTAAGTTCCGTAACATTTCTTCAAACGGTGTTAAAATAAAGTCTAAATTTAAAAAGCGTACATAAACAGTTTTAAATGCGTAATTTTTATTTCGATCTTGAAAATTTCTGGTTCAAGTAACACGCTTTACTTTACTTTAAAAACTTGCCGAGTTCAAAAGTATCCACATTAAGTCCATCCTTTCATAATTAGAATTCGGTGGCTTTCAGTCCTAGCCTAATATTATAAATGTCAAATAGAGAATGTTGGTCTATCTTGCTTCACACTACAAGTATTCAAACCATCTTTGTGAAATTTTGCATTCATATAGCTTTTTATTTTTTATGATGGAGATCAACATACTTTTATTTGTCAGATATTTTCACAAGAATATTGTTTAAATTATAACATAAAGGAAACTCCCCAATAATTACTCACCTTTCATTAGGATTGGCATCATAAATTTCCTTAAAACCCACCAAAAGATGCTGACGGCCCATCATTGTTGCACCCAGATTACCTACGAATGGTAAAGTTGGCAGATGTTTAACGCCAATTTTCTTGAAGTAGCTCATTTTCCAATAGGAGAAAGCGTAGAGCACCATCAGGATACACAGTAAGCCGACAAGCACAATCATGTTGACCGTCTTCAACTGATGGTCGAAGTTTAATATTATTCGCTGTGGCAAAAATATACGCGTCTATAATAATTTATCATTTTACACTTCACATTGTTTTGAAATTTATCATTAGAAATAGAGCAGTATTTATTTTGATTGGGAACGATAACATATTTTAAGTGTTAAAAGTAATATTGTGAACAAATTGAAACTTTAAAAATAAATTTAATTTATTTTCAAAACCATGGTGTTATTAAATGTGTGTTAAAAGTTTAAAAATACATTTTCATCTCTAACAGTATTTTAATTCTCTTATGCATAAAAATAATGGTATTAACGCAGTTCGATTCACAATTACTTTTTTAAACGTGACTTTATTAATTTTATTTCATTTTGGATATATACAGCTCTTATCGAAGATGTTAGTAATCCATATTAATTTATGTAGTAATTTATTCATGAAAATTAATCAAAATGATAAACTACATTGATATAGCATAGGTAGTTCGTTCTTGTTTATCCAATAAGTTATGACGTTAATCCGTGTTTTAACAGCTGAAAGCTACGAGGTATGTACATTTTTTAAAATTTTTATCCATTCTAATTGCCAAGAATATGAATTAATAAGATTATTATTAATAAGAATTATTATATTAAAAACTTCTTGCTTTGTAATAAACATGATAAATGTTATTCGAAATAATAATAAGTACTGAAATTTCAATGTCATTTTTAGTTTTGCTTAATGAAACAAGAACCCTTCCGCCGTCCACAGGTCCATATGTCAGATTTTAAAAAGTTTTTGACCTGCATGCATTCAATTTGAAGAAAATTACACACTTACCGAAATGTGTGAAGTGCGGGCAACCATACTTGCTGTTTTCTTTTTTTTCATTTTTAAGCTCCGTTTACGAAACATAACCCTTCAAAATGGCATGTAATGTTACTTTGAAGCGTTATGTTTTTCAATCGTAGATGTAACTACTGAATTTAAAAAAATGCAGGAGTGTTCTAAGAAATAAATATAATGAAGGAATATTCTAGAAAATATTCTAGAATGATTCTTAAGGTTTTAAAAACTTATATTTTTCGATTTATTGTTAATTAATAATGTTATTGAGACTAATAATGTTTCACATAGATGTGCATTTTCAAATTATACTAAACCTGCTGAAAAAATATTTAGTCCAATCATAATATCTAGATTTATGTAATCAACTTCTTATCGCAGTTATCTGATTTAGCTAAAATCTGAGGTAATGAAAATATAATCACACTTAACAACAGGCTTCATTAATTAATTCCCTAGCTGGTACACTCGGGATTAACTGAAGAAAGCACTATGATTTCTTCTGCCTACATTAGCGTATTTTTTTCAACGCCACTTAACTACCTTTGCCGATGTACGTACATTTCTGTGTTTTGATTCACTCTTTATAATGACCATTGTTCCGTTTACTTTTTGAGAGTTAAATTACTAAACTAGGTCACTCGCAGTTCGATAAACTTTTAGATATCTGATGAACTTTTAAATTTTTTGGCACAATTATTTTTAGTGAACGGAAATTTTTTTGCGAATTGGAATAAAATACCAAAAAAAAATTTGTTCCCGTGCATTCTGAAAACTAAATTTAAAAAGATCGTTTGTACGTATATCTAGACATTTTATAGTTGATTGGAGTTTTACTTAATTTTTCTCTACGAATATAAGACGCAAACATTTAAAAACAAACAAATCTTTAGATGACTAAGCTAAGTAATGTCAGTTTTTCATTGAAGAAAACACTGAGATGTCTAATAACGGACTTATGTTGTAGAATCCAGCCGCTCAACATGTACTTAAATAAAGATTTATTTTTTAAAGTAGTGAAGGAAATAATAAAGCACTTGTTGTTGTGCATTCATAAACAATCTATTAAAGGCACACCACTCGGCTATTGCAAATAAGTTATGTTGTAAATTTAGACAGTCTTTATGATCATTGACAGTGATATAGATAGATCTTAAGGTCATCTGCATAGAGTAAACAAGGACACCTAAGTAGTTGTATCACATTGTTAATGAATAATACAAAGAGAATAGGTTTTAAATGCAAGCCTTGTAGAACCCTGGAGCTGATTGTTACTGGTGTAGAAAGATGACCTTTGATATTCCCAAGTTGACTCCAGTTATTTATATAAAACCTAATCCTCCTCAATAAATCCCCATGAATGCCATAACCTTCAAATTTCGCACATATTATCAAATGATTGACCAAATACTTTCAAAAAGTCTATAGCAATGGAGTCTATCTGCCTCCTTTTGACAAAAGTGCTATGATGAACTTTTAAATTTTTTGGCACAATTATTTTTAGTGAACGGAAATTTTTTTGCGAATTGGAATAAAATACCAAAAAAAAAAATTTGTTCCCATGCATTCTGAAAACTAAATTTAAAAAGATCGTTTGTACGTATATCTAGACATTTTATATTTGATTGGAGTTTTACTTAATTTTTCTCTACGAATATAAGGCGCAAACATTTAAAAACAAACAAATCTTTAGATGAATAAGCTGTCACGTATCTTTGCTGTTCAACTTCGGTTCATATTCGTACCACGTTTCGATGCAGTGATACACTACAACATACCCTCGTTTGTATGCAGTGATACACTACAACATTTACTTTAATGCTGTAATAACAGTTACTTTGAACCAACGACTAATAACGGTATTTGTTTTGTTCAAAATACCTAATATATTGTTCAATGTGATTGGTTAGCTGTTATGTAAAATATAATTGATATCATATAATAAATTAATAACTAAAAATAAGTGAAATTTACCTCGTAATACACTAATTTAATCACAACGTGGTACTCGAGTGTAGACAACACGAACGGCACCTATTATGCGTGAGTCCTAAGTCACGCTCTTCGAAACACTTAGCCGCTTGCTCTTAGGACCTTCGCTTATACTCGTACGTTTCCATAAACATAAAGTGTAGAAACACTTTATGTTTAAGGAAACGTACGAAAAATTTCATTCAAAATTTTTGCTTCAAAAAATTATCAAGATTTTCACAAACTTGCTTTACTTAACACAGTTTTAAAAAATCATATTATTTTGTAAATTTCGCGTTTACCGATCTGCTCTCGATAAGTGGAATTTATATCTCTACTTTACCTATGAGTCGTATCAATTCAATAAGTAATTAATTTTTATAATCCATATCATTAATTAATACGATAATCTTAAATTATTTATATTAAACTTAAATTTATACATGCATAATTGTTACATTATAACAATTATATTTATACAATAAATGTAACATAATTTTTTAAAAATTAATTTTCGAAGCCTTTCACGTTCCCATGGTTATTTCACAAAATTTGTAACCTATTTATTTAGTATTAAATATCCTAAAGTTAATGTTTTTGGACCCATAAATTAAAATAACTGCCATTTGAGTGCATGGCTCTGTCATTAACGATGATTTCACTTTTCATGTTCCCGTGGGAATTTCGTAAAATTCTTTTCAATTGACGTATGTAATTCAGTTTAAAGAAGAATCTATGCAAAATTTCAGACTTCCAGACCCAAAGGTTTTGACTGTGCATTAATTAGTCAAAAAATAATTTTCGCCGTTCTTTCTCATGAAATATGTTAAAATCCTGAGACGTCTTTTAATTAATTTAATTAAAGAATCCGATAGCTAATTTTGAAATTTGCAGTGTATGCATTTTCCATAATATGCAATATTTTCATTTAAACTTTAATCCCTGTTTCCCTCTTAGAGGAAGATTACTTAAAAATTCTTACTCAGTATACGTTCTTTCCCAAAAAGGATGTATCTTCCAAATATCACTTTTTTAGAAACAGCAGTTTTGAGAAACAGTGGAGTTGATATATTAGTTAATTAGTCCAAAAGAGTTGTATATCCAATCTATATATTAATACGTGAAGCAAAAACTTTGAACCCCTTTTTACGAAAATTGCGCGGACGGAGGAGTATGAAATTTGGCATACTTATAGTTTATATGGAGAAGAGTGCTGAAAGCTAATATTTTTACATTAGAAAGAGATATATAGATTTTATTAGAAATACATGCGTTTGACACACAAACATATGTACACACACATATGTACTATTTTTTTATGGTTGAAGTCTATGGTCAAACTGAGATTAATATTATTTGATTAATAAAATTTGCGAAGCAGTTACAAGAAATACATTTAAATGTGCACAAAATGTCACTCCAAAAGTGTTTTTAAGTCATGATTGTGGATTAATGGATTTAGAGTGCAGGTTTTGCAATGCGAAACATTTTGAATCTGAAGCGACTTTAGGCGACAGAACTGCATTCACTTCGTGTTGTCATAAAGGTAAAGCAATATTACCACCATTAAGTCAAAATAAATATTTCAAATCATTGTATGATGGACTTACTTCTAATTAACTTTTAACAAAAAATAAGTCGAAAAATTATTTTGAAAATATTCGGAAATATAATTCATGTTTTGCTATGGTTAGCTCAGAAGCCAAAGTTTCCGAAGCAAGTTACAAGTGGAGTGTATCATTTTAAAATACATGATGTTTTTTACAACAGATCAGGTCCAATGAGATATGGTCGCTCACCATGTTATGCGCAATTATATTTTTATGATGTTGACACTGCTATCAATTATAGATTACAAGAACGTTTTAATCAAACATGTAACAACACCATAATGCGAGAAATTTCTCTGCAATTGGAACGCAGTAACCCTTTTGTGCGGTCATTCAATGCAATGATAGATCATTGTCAGAGAGTCGAAAATCAAAATAAAGATATTTATATGCTCATTAAAGTAAATCATGATTTGGATTTACGCCGCTACAATGATGCAGTTCAAACTGATGTAGCCGTAATATTTAGTACGGTTGATGGTGAGCCACCTTTTGAACGAAATATGATTTCTTTTTCAAAAGTTAATGGTGTAATTAAAAATATCTCAGTTCTGGATTCATCATAAGATCCTTTAGCGTACCCACTACTTTTTCCCAACGGTGATACTGAGTGGCATGTCAATATTGCACATAATGCACCAACTATATCTAATTCAAGAGCACCCAGAAATAAATTAGCCATGCTTCAGTATGCAGCCTATCGACTTGCGATTAGAGATGATTTCAGCATGTTACACCATTCGCAAAAATTGTTTCTGCAGTGGATAGTTGATATGTATGTGAGAATAGAGGGCTCACGATTACCTTTCATTCGACAAAATCAAACAATTCTTAGGTCTGAAGTTTACAACAATTTAACAGACTACTTAGAATTGAACATGAATGCCAGGAATGTTGGTCGTAGAGTAATTTTACCATCTTCATTCAATGGTAATATGTATTAATGCATTACATATTACCATTGAATATGTATTAATGCATTACATATTAATGCACCAAGAAATATGTATCAGAATTATTTAGATGCAATGTCAATTGTACAACATTTCGGAAAACCGTCTTTATTTATTACAATGACTTGCAATCCAAGTTGGCCAGAAATAGTTAACAACATTGGTGTAGGTGAAACTGATAATTTTAGACCTGATATTATTGTGCATGTATTCAAGTCAAAGTTGAAAGCATTCATAGAGGGCCTCATTGGTAAAGTTGAAGCACTCATTTATACAATTGAATTTTAAAAAACAGGATTGCCTCATGCTTTATATGAGCAAGATACAATTGTTAATGCTATAGATATTGATAAAGTTGTATCTGCGGAGATTCCTCACATTGAAACACATCCAACATTACATAAATATGTTGTAAACCATATGATGCATGGTCCATGCGGAGTACTTAATCCTAATTCTGTATGTATGAGAGATGGAAAATGTATAAAAGAGTATCCAAAACGATTTAATGAAACTATAAGTGAATCGTTAAATGGGTATCCATTATACAGAAGACGTGATAATGGTATTAATGCAGAAGTTCGTGGTAGTTGCCTTGACAATCGGTATGTTATACCATACAATCCATATTTACTTGCTAAATTTAATTGCCATATAAATGTTGAAGTGTGTACTACAGTCAAAAGTGTCAAATATATTTATAAATATGCGTATAAAGGCTATGACAGTGCATCTGTTGAACTAGAGTCTGGTGGAAATGAACAAGGTCTAAATATAGAAATTAATAAAGTTACCAATTGTTCATGGGTCGTTATGTCGTATCAACAGAAGCTATATGGCGCATCTATGAATTACCAATGCATTTTCAGTCACATACTATAATCAGACTTGATATTCATTTCCCGCGTCGACAGAATATATACTTCCGAGAAGGGCAAGAACGTCAAGTAATTGATAATGAAAGACAAACAAAATTATTAGCATTTTTTGAGTTGAACCGATCAGATCCATCAGCACGAGAGTATAAATATACTGAAATTCCTATGCATTATGCGTGGGAAGATTCCCGAAATAAATGGAAGAAGGGAAGCCGTGGAGGTGATAAAATCATTACAAGGATATATGTAGTGTCACCAAAAGATATCGAACTTTTTCACTTACGATTGCTTTTATTACATGTCCGTGGTCCGAAATCATTCGAGGATGTTAGAACATACAATGAATTTTTATACCCTTCTTTTGTTGAAGCGTGCCATGCTCGCGGAATAGCTTCAAATGATAATGAATGGCGGGAATGTTTAAATGAATCAAAAGAATTACATTCACCAAAACAAATGCGGAATTTATTTGGTTACATTTGTGCAATAAATGTGCCAGCCAATGCATTAGCGTTATGAAATGAATTTAAAGTATATCTTAGTGAAGATTTTCTAAGACTACAACGAAGAAGTATCCTTTAATAGAGCTCTATTAGAAATTGATGATATTTTGAATGTTCATAATATGTCCTGTCAAATTCTTGGTTTACCAGTTCCCAAATACTCGCAGAGAATAGAAGAAGAAAATACTATTGATATAATAGAACAAGAGATGCTGTTTTGTGAGTATTATAAAAGTGCAAATATTGAACAGTGTAATCTCATTGATCAAGTTATTCGTGACATTTTGTATCATGATACTGGATCCAATGTTTTTTGTTTAAACGCTCACGCTGGTTGTGGCAAAACATTCACTCAAACAGCATTAATTCACAAATTAAATTCGCTTGATCTTCGTTGTATTCCAACTGCTTTCAGTGGCATAGCTTCAACTTTATTACTTGGAGGTAGGACTTTACACAATGTGTTTAAATTGCCTATACCCATTTTAAAAAATTCTGTATCAAATATTACTGCAAATAGTAGCTACGGTAGTTTCATAAATTCATCATCATTGATAATTATTGATGAAGTATTGCGTGATCTATGTGATGAAAACGATAAACATAGAGTGTTTGGAGGAAAAACTATACTTCTGAGCGGTGATTTTCGGCAAATCTTACCAGTAATCCCACATGGATCACGTGGAACTTTAATTTGAAATTGTGTTAAAATTTAAAAAGTTGGCATGAATTTCCTAATTTTCATAAAGTTACATTTACTCGAAATATGAGAGCTTTACCAAATGAAATAGAATTTATAGAATTCTTGAAAAAAATTGGTAATGATGAGGCCCCACAATTTCCTCAGTTTGGTAAAAATGTTATTGAAATACCTCATCAATTAATAGGAGATAAAAACAATATTATTGATGAGGTGTATGGAAATATTTCCCATAACATACTCTCAGAAAATATATTGAACTCTGTTATTTTAGCACCTACAAATGACGATTGTACTTTGATTAATACTGATATACTTAACCAAATTCCTGGTGAACAGCGATCATATCATGGCTATGATAAAATAATTTGTGATAATGACAATGACATTAATAACTATACGGTAGAGTTTTTAAATTCTTTGTCTATTAGTGGTTTACCACCGCATAAGTTAGTATTGAAAGTTAATTGCATAGTTTTATTGATCAGAAACTTAAATACTAAGGGCGCATTAGTCAATGGAACAAGATGGATCGAAATTCAATAGATTGCGAAGTTTTAACTGGGACCGCACGCAGTAAGAGAATTTTGATTCCACGTATAAATTTAACGTCCTCTGGAACTATTTTACCGTTTAACTTTCAAAGAACACAATTTCCTATAATACCTGCATCTGCGATGACAATAAATAAGTCTCAAGGAAAAACAATCCAAAAGGTTGGAATTTTATTGAATCGGCCAGTTTTCACACATGAGCAATTGTATGTCGCAGCAAGTAGAGTCCGTTCATTCGATGGTCTAAGGTTTTATATTTCCGAATATAACGGTCAAGGACGTTTAGCAAACGATGAAAGAGTTTTACAAAAAACATTGTTTTCAGAGAAGTTTTATATCTTTAATTATATTATCGCAATATGCGATAAAAAATGCTATTCAATGGAGAGCATTTTTTACCGCATAATTTTTTTATTTCGCATCATCTTACAGCATGTTCTGTTTCAATAATTTTTTTTTAAAATAGGTATTCTTTATTTTTCTCCTTTTTGAATTCCATATAATAATTTTTTTTGAAATAGGAAAATAACAGCGTTGGCGAAATCTGTGTTTATAGTAGTATATAGTCTTTGACAATAGAACCTTAATAATGTTTGAGTATTATATTTTAATAATTTATATTAAATAATTTATAAGTTAAATTTATTATGGTCGAATTTCGACCACTGGGCGACCACTAGTTATAATAAATACAGCAAATGGTGAAAGGTGTCTAGACGAGGGCAACGGGGGGTTTATTCTGAATTTTACAGGCAACAAAAATAATTATTAAACTAATTTTAAATTTGCTGCATATACGAGGTTGTCCACAGTACTTTGTGTATGTACTCTCTTAAAACTAAGCAGAAAATTTGACATAATTTTCTTAACCTACAAGATAACCTTTCCCGTGATGATGATATGAAGAACAGTTACCAGGAGATGGGTGAAATTTTATGAATATGCTTTGTTTTTATATTTGATATATTGATATTTAAAAAGCAGTTACTGAAAATCTGAAAATGGTGATTATTAAAAAAAACTAGTGATTATTGTTTAGAATAATCGTCATACGTAAAAATGTTGACAATGTATGAAAGACGGATGGATAAATATCGACACAACAGAGATTTGTTTAAAAAATCAACACGCAGACTTTATTTCCTGTGAACATAAAACTTACAAATACTGTTAATAGGCGGCGTTAGTTTTATATTTATTTTAATAATATTATGAGGTAGGTGAGGATTGCACCCACTTCTTCGGCACGCCGTGCCAACGCGCTAATCATTACACCATGGCTGATGCAATTGAACTGCCGAAACTATTACGACTATTTTATTATTATATTATTATTTTGTCTTGTTATTATTTTTATTTATTTTTACAATACCTGTTAGCAGGAATTATACTAAAAACCTTAATAGATGGCTTTGGCAATACCAATACAGTAATATTCAGAAATTCAGCATTTTTTTAAAATATTTAGTGTCCAGATAAAAAGGATTCTATATATTGCTAATGTTATCAAAATCCGTCCAGTAGTTTTAGCGTGATTGAAAAACAAATTAACACATAGACAAACAGGCAGACAAACAAAAACTCTAAAAATACGTTTTCTGGCTTCTATCATCATTCCATACGCTATATGAACCACTCTTTAAAATATTTTACATGCACATAATTCACTCTGCTACAATTTTATTATATGATTGAACTTTATTTATTGGTACTTTTAAGAAAATGTACCATCTGCTAATATAGGGATTACACAATTATAAACAAGTGACTCGTTATAGATACCAATTATTTATTATAAATATAATTTATTATATATATATTATATATATATATATATATATATATATATATATGTATTTTATATTTAAAGTTATAGCAATTTAAAATTAATTTTAGTAAGTTAAATTTAAGTGATAGTATTTTAATTAAATTATGAGTTTTAATGAACTTATTGTTACATCGAAGGCAATTTGTCACTTGTAGTACAGAAATAATTAAATTGTAGGTCGACTTAAATAAACATCCTCCCGTGGTTCGGTGGTCCGTGATTTACCGAGATTGAACAAACGCTGGTTCTGTCGATCCTTTGATGTTACTAGTGGCCATCTACGAAGTGTTTCTGAAATAATGTTTCGTTGTTTGTTAGAAACTTCACAGATTTCTAAACGCGAAATTTGATATTTCTAACATATTACTTTGACAGCTGCTGGCTTTTTTATTGAAAGAAATATGTTTTCATCCTTTAAAACGCGGGTTTAAATTTTTGGTATTTTTTTCTACTAACAATACTAAAACATTAGCTTCAATTTGTCATTTTGGAGCTAATGCAGTGCAAACAGCTCGAAAAAGATGAACTGAATTACTGTACTTACCTACAGTTCACAGTGCAATTTGAACTACATAAGCAAGTACATACAGTAGATCCTACGAACCATAATTTAATATAAGGTAACGTACTGACTATGAAGAGGAACGATATACATGCTAAATACAGAATAATAACTGTTGAAATATTTTGAGAAGTCAATTCCAATTTAGTCCATCTCCTGGTTACATTTACCAAATTTTCGGAGACTATGTAAGTCTGGAAATAGTGCACAATTTAACATAAAAAAGTAATAAATTCGTTATCATCTGTGGTGACACAAATGTAAATTATATTAACATTTTGAACAAAAGTTGTAAAGTCTAATCTTGATTTATAGATAGATTAAGTAGCGATGTACAATTTTCAACTGTTTCAAATCAATAGTAATCCATTAATAACTCGACCGGTAGTAAAATAATTCAAAGACAATATGGTATACTACTTTTAAAATACGCTGTCTATTAAAAATGTTTTGTATGATTGATTATTCTGTTGTTAAATATGTACGTTTTTTCACCTTATTATTCCACAATTGCCCGGTTACAATCACTATGAAAATATACAAAATGTAAACTTGGATATTAAAAAAAAGAAAAATGTAAGGGCCTTCCTCATTCTGAGCAACTTTTTCTTAGGAACATTTTGGACGTTTTTAATAAATTACGAGACGTCAAAATTGACAATTGCTGTGCTTAGAATATAATTTCTACAGCCTGTAAGGGGACGAAACGAACCGATCCGGCCCGGTTAATAGACATGAGCTGTTGTTCATTAATCTAATGAAGCTAAATGACATTGATTAATTTCACAAGAAGGGTAAAGGAATTCAAGTCAAGTTCAAGTCAAAAAAAAAATATATCTCTCCCAAAACAAATGCTGATATTATGTTATAAACCCACATGGTATTCAATAAAATAAGCAAATACAAATACTCACAAAAGACAATGAGCCAATGTTATTGACAGATGGCAGAATTCTAAGTCACTCTAATAATTACTACTTTACCGTAAAATTGCCGCTTGATGGCGTGCCATTGTCCTTGTCAGGATTCTAGTTTTAAGTATATGCATATTTTGTAATATAAAAAATCAAGTTTTTATTAGAGATAAAGTATTTCTTATTTAATGACTACAATAATTTTAATAAATAACTTTTAACGTATATTTAATAATTCTAATTATTCAAGAAAATTTATATTGAGATCGAGATTATATATATATATATATATATATATATATGTATATATATATATATATATATATATACATATATATATACATATATATATATATATATATGTATGTATATATATATATATAAATATATATATATATATATATATATGTGTGTGTGTACTTGCACTTTTTGAATGCTAAGGAGTGTCTTTGGTGGTAGTCCCGTTAATAGAATATGGCAGAGATAATTCAACCATGACTTAATGTCGAAGCCAATTGGTACTCGACCAAGACTTAGACCTAATTTTGACTACAATATAAGCCGACTAATTACAAACGTAAGCCAGCCTACAATATATTGGTTTGTTGTGCCCCTGAAGAAGAAGAAGACAATGATTTTCAAAATTAATTTACCTTTCTTTTAGTTACGTCTTTTTCTTCCTTCCAATGTAATTTTTTATTACAGTCTTGCAAATAAACAATACAAGCCTGCTGAAATTTTTAGCAATATAAGTGATCTACTCAATTTTAGCTGACCTGATACAACCATATGTATATATATATATATATATATATATATATATATATATATATATATATATATACATATATATATATATATATATATAATATCCTGAAAGTCGTCGTAGTTGAATGCTCCTTTATTTCTCCGGAAAGTTTCATCAATCTCTGCTTGAAGTTTCCTATGAAAGTCCGAATTGATAGCCAGCTGGTAGCTAAGAAGTTCATGGCAGTGGATGCCGTGTCAAAGCCAGCAATGAAGAAGATGAGGGCCTGAGCAACTAGATGGTCATTTTTTCATACTAAAAATTGAAAAGATGAAAAAATCAAATATTTAGAATTAAAAAACTGATTGCAAGTGGATGGATATACTTCTGGTTCATTCAAAGTGCATTAATTAATCCTTTTTAAATTGCTCTTTTAAGTAACTCTTTTATATCAAATAATCTTTTGTGGAAATTCCAATAACGATATTGTTGTATCCATTAATATTTGGAATTAGATTAAGTTGAGAACAATAAGGAATAAAAGTAATTTGTTTGTTTTAATATCTCATATGCTTTAAAGTTTTTAATAAATCATTATTTTTAATTTACGATTCGCTGAATAATTTGTAAAAAAAATTTCTGTTATATTTTTCCCACGTGAGATTCATCAACGGTCGCAAAGCCGGCATCGTGGTCTGAAGATTTGGGTTCGTGCTTTAGACTACTTGTCGATTATTAAATAAACTTTTGGCACCTGGAAAATTTAGATAATTAGATAATAAATCGTATATCCGGTATAATAAAAATCTGTATATTAAAAGAACAAAACAAGCAAGGATATTTTTTTGTTATCAGAATCTTAAATAGCTTAAAAAGTGTCAGTAATTTTGAATTTAATCTTGTAGTTCCCTACTCAATTTTTCAATTTTATGTAATTCGTATCATGTTACGGAGAAAGGAAATATTAGGTTGACAACTAATAAACGCGCTAGTTTTTTTCAGCGATTTCTGGAATATTACAGGAACTTATCGAACATATCTGCTAGTGTTTATGAAGAGCACGTCGTTCAATATTTTATCCAGTTAAATGAGTTTTGACGAGTAAAGCACAAATATTAAGCGGTTTTCACGAGTAAAACTTAGTGTTCTTACCTCATGAAAAAAAAGCAGCACGATACATGCATAATAACAGAACGTGTGCCCTTTTATGATCTGGCCAAAAATCGGCTCCAAAGAAACAGGGAACAATTTTATCCTCACCCCTAATTCACATCTAGGACCACATCCTGCTTTCATTTAAAAAAAATATAGTTATTGAAACAGACTTGACATTAAGTTCTCTTTATATGGCAAAGTTGACATTCCTCAAATTTAATAGAGTAACGTAGTATGCATGAACCTATAGAGTTGCCATACTCATCATACTCTCTGGATCTCTCAGCTTGCGGCTATCATCTGTCTCTTTCGTTTCTGATTATTTAAGTGTTAAAAAAGTTTAATACTTCGTCATCTTATAGTGAAACTTACCCAATTTTTCAATTTAATCCCGAAGAATTCTGCGAGGAACAATTTTTCATCTCTTGGATCTGGATCTTGTTAATTATTTATGAAAATTTTAAAATAATGTTATAAACCGAAATAGCAGCTTTATTAGTTACTTGCCTAAAATGTGTAGTAATATTTCAAGGACCAGGGTGCTAAGCAAATAAATACTTTTACAGCTTCCATTAGCAAATGTATCATGTCTGGTCTTAAGATATTTTTCTCATCGCGCTCTCATACTCGACATTATGATTATATTACACACTCTTACGTATTTGATCTATTGAAATGTGGAAATTATTAGAATTCCCGTTAAATATATCCCAACATTTTATACCTCTTTACTAGTTGCAGCTCCAAAAAATATCTTTGTAAGCATGTTAAATATAGGAGAAAATCTGATATTATTATCATTTATTAAACCAGAGTAGATAGGCGATGAGGTAGGTCACATTGAAAAGCATTATAGAGTCATTTGCTACTTTTATTTCTATTAAGTATATCTGCATGAATTCTTCCACCGATTTTTAGTCGCTAAGTATAATGAAATAATGTTACACTGTTTTTTTTTAAATGTACATTAAAACCTAAATCGTGCACACCTTGGCAAATAATTTTGATTTCGAATTTCTATAAATTGTATTTCACTTTTTAATTTTTATTGTAATTAGGTCTACCATAAATTTCAAACTTATCCATAATTTTATGTTACATTAAAATTACATTAATTCAATTGGAGAATATGCAGTAATATCGGAGTATCTCATAAAATATCATTTCTTATTTTAAGCTTAGGAATCTTTAAAGATATACGATGGAGGAAACGTGATAAAAGATGAAAAACGAATAGAGTGGTATGTGAAAGAAAGACAATTAGGGAAAGGATTAAATTGATTTAGAATTAATCTAGTTTCAGTATTAAACTGTCACTAATTAAATATAAGATGTGAAACCTTAATTTAAAAAACAAGATACGTAATTTTCATGATAAACCTGAGAACGCCCTTTACGAACATATTGAAACGAATGGACCTATAATGTGGTCTTTTGAAAACTTATGGCTATTACAACAATTTTTCATGGTTCCTACTACTTCTGAGTAGAATCTTGCCATGTTCAATTTACGATGGCAATTTCTTTTCTATAGAGCTTCGGATAACGATGAATAAATGTTATTGCCTGTAAATGATGATCGTGGTTTCTACCTAATCTGCTTTCTTCCAAAGCGGAGATAGACTTCAACACAGTTTTAAGTACGGATATTCTTAAGGGCTAATTAATATATTTTACTTATATTTACTTACATTCATAAACATTACAAAAGAAGAGTATCCAAAGAACTTCAGCAGCTGCTTCAAGTTAATAGTGGACACTGTCTTCCTGAGTCTTGTAAAAGTGGTTGTCGCGATCTTGCAAGATCCAATCACATCACTGGCGTACATCGTAAACATATCTTACATGACATTGTAAATATCAACATTTTTTAAAAGAAAGTGAGAAGAAATAATAAAAAAGTCAAAAGTCAGTAAAAGAATATCGTTTGAATATCGTATGATAACGGAAAACTCGTCAGTGGTAACGGAAAAGTTATTTTAATGTTATATTACATAAGCTTCCCACTCCTAGACTAAAGATAAGGAATTTGTACAAACAATTAATAGAAGTTAATTTATTTCACAAAAAATAAACCGTTATAATTTTGTCATATTTCATAAATAAATATATAATTAATATCGACAGAACGAAAATGATAATTGGTTTTTAATAATTCTTATTCATTTTTCGACCTTTATTTAATTTGAATTCGATTAAATTAATCCTTTTAAACGATTTTTTCTGAAATTCATTAGCGAAGAGTGATTTCAAATAGTTGAGTTAAGTTTTATGAAGATGTTCACTTTGTGTGGTTATGATATTTGTGATTGTGCGGGCATCTATAATTATTTCGTTATGTAATTAATTTATGTGATTAATTTTTGTGTGATTAATTTTGAAGTGTTATTTATATTTCTGAGAGTTTAATATTTCACAACGAAGCCGTAATGCAATTCGACTCAGGAATATTGCGAATCAATCCACTACAGATGAATAAGAAATTGCACGGGAAGAGCGCCGCGTAAGTATGGCCCGACTTCGTTTTTCACAAACACAAGAACAAAACAAAGAGCTCAGTGGACAAAGAAAAATCGTCGAGTTTATCGCACAGATCAACAACGTAATAATCTTCGACGCGCAAGAAGAAATGCTTCAAGCGTTGATTTGAATCGAGCAGCATTTCAATACGATTGCATAATTAAATACAGCTCGCATCTTTTCGTCCGAATTGGCCCAATGGATATTGTGTGCGACCATTGCGGGGCATTGAATTAGTTCGCTTTAGAAACGCCTGGATTGTGCTCTCTCAGTGGCAAGATGAAATTGCCATTCTTGCTTCTGCCACCTGAGTCATTGCATTCATTACTTCGCACCGAAACACCAGAATCACGATATTTTCTATAGAACGTTCAAAGATACAAGGGATGTTTCCAAATGACTTCATTTGGAGCAGACATTATCGAAGAACGCGGATTCAATCTGATATTCAAGGTAATTTCTGCTAGAGATAGTAAATGTTTATTTTCTTTTAGTGATCATAATTTAATAAATCTAACTTCGCCTTCGACTTTATAGATACAAGGCCAAATTCACAATCGAATTGGATTATTGCAACCGTTTGAAGATGCACAGCATAAAATCATCTAAATTTACTTCATGGGGGGCATGGAGGAACAACTTGATCGGCGTCAAAAGATCGAATCAGCAATAAAAATAGATGTTCTTTAAGATTTGCAGCAACTACTTTATGAATATCATACATTGGTTCGGTTGTTCATAACTGCGTTGGATCGCATGCCAAGTGATGACTACAAAGTCGTGATTTTAATGTTATTTTAATTTAATTAAAATAGTTTTCATTTTAATTTGTACATTTATTGAACTTAATTCATTTTAAATATTAATTTTATCTTAATAAAAATCTGAATTTAATTTAGCTAATAAGTTAGCACAGCATTTATTAATTCTGAGGCGAAACGAAGTTCACCGGGTCAGCTAGTTCAATATATATAATATTATTCAATAATAATTATTAATTAAATTTCTCTGGATCGGGCCAATATTTTTCATCGTAGTGTATGGCGTGGACAGAAATAAATAAACCGCTGCCAGCTTCCATCTGGAGAACAAGTACAATTGTAACGTTAATACTACTATATTTTTCTTCTACAGTTCACTTTTCACGTCTTTTGTTAAATTGATCTAACTAAATAAAGAACATAGTCAATTATTTTCCATTTACCGCTTTTTTGTTTTTAGCATGATAGACTTATCAATATATTTCTACCAGAGTACTTCAGTACTTGTATTATGACCCATATTAACTGCACAGATATTATTCTCCCCGTATTCGTTTGAACGATGATAAATTGTATTGACTTCTTTCCTTCATTTCAATGTTTAACCTTATTTTACTTCACGCTGAACATTGTAACCGATGAAGTTTGTATTCAAGACATCAAAGCAGGTGTCCAATGATATGCGCACATATAAGTATATCTGCGCGAGCCGTGATTTACCGAGATTGTCTTGGCTTTGATGATCCGCAATTATTGTACGTGGCCATTTATATAATGTTTCTGAAAGAAATACGTTTATTAATTATGTTCTTAAATAAATTAATATTTGTATTAATTGTGTCTTCTATGTCCGCTATATACTAGGTCGTGTTTCAAATTACTTGTTTTCAATCAGGTAATTACTTATATATATAGCATAAATAAAACTATAAGAAAAAACAAAATAAAGGAAAAACATCAAATTACATGATTAACGTAAACTAATTATTTCTGTTTATTTATTTTATATTTGTTCACTATTTTGCATACTAGCTACTTACGTTACCCTTTTTATCCTCCATTAATAAATGTATCATTTCTGGTCGTAAGATCCCTTTATCCCCAAGTTCTCTTATATTCGATAAAACTAAGTCTCTGAAGTAATTGGTGATTCTTTCCTCATATAGTGTTAATTTAAACACTGGAAAAAATATATTTATCTAAATAAATATTTTACGCATTTAAAAAATATAATTATATTCATAAAATGAAATATATTACTTAAATAGAGACTATTATCGCGCGCAGCGACCTTGAAGATTTTTAATCTAAGAAGATGAATTTAGTACCGACTGATACCAATTCATTACTTTCCATGCAGGCGGATAAGAGCTTAAGTAAAGACAGAATTCGGCATAAATTTATGTTTGAAGTATTCTTTATTTTTCCTCCTACATCACGTAATTCTCAAGTATGTTCATTATTATGATTACCATTAGTCGATATTTTGCATTTTGATATCACACATCGATGTCTGTATTTATTTCAAACTTCACACTTTTTTTTTGCTGTTTCATAGTTCATATTTTTATTTTTTGCCTTGTCACTAAATATTTTATAAATGATTACAAAATTATCATCTATTGCATTCCTTTTCATGTTGACATTTATTAAATAGTTATTATTATCAAGATACAAATGATCTACCATATGTTATTGTGTTTTTGGTATATTGTTTTTTCGACGCCCTAAATATAGCGTTCAATGACTAAATTAAGAAGACTGAACATTCTTGGAACAGATAATTTCTACATCTATATACAAATCGTCATTACAATTCCTAAGTTAAGTATTTCCAAAAATAATAATAAAATTAATAGTTGATCCGGCAATGCTATTATCATAACTGTGTTTTAAATTTTATACATTATAAATAGTTTAAATATTTGTATACCTTCATGAGTTTCGGAAATAATGTAAATCCAAAGAATCTAAGTAGTTGCTGCTAAGGTTAGTTAACCTTTCCCAGGTTGTAAAAATAATTGTCCCGCTCTACCACCGAATTGGTTTCAATGCGATAGGCGCACGATCCGATCCCATCATTGGCATACCTCAAAAACATATCCTTCATTTCCAAATTGTGATGGAGTGCTGATAAGCAAGCAAATAGGTTAAAAAGGCATAAAAACTGACAAGAGCTGTGAATTTGCATTTAGTTGAAGAATTTGGTGTTAGCCAAGGAATTTAGGCATGATTTATAACGAGAGAATTTATAATGAGTATGACTGGTACAATGAAAATTTTTGAGAATATACTTCTTTAATAATTTAATTTTTTGAAGCATAGTAGTTCTGTTATCACTTTTCTAACAGTAAATTAAGTATTCAGAAATAATGGCACCATCATTAAACAGCTATATTAAAATGTTTGCTAGATTTCTTTTGAAAACAAAATTTCATTTTTAAAGAGTTAAATAGACTATTTACCTGTCAAATAGAAATAAATCGTTAAATTAGGTCGGTTTAACTAAGTAAATAGACGACGATTGTATTAAACTATAATCAAATTATATTTTGTTAGGTTAGCAACAAGAACCGCTATTTTTTGTTTACTTGACAGAATTTAGCAAATTATTGTAAAATGATACAACTGATTAGATTTTATGAGAAAATACAGGTTGTCCAGTGGCAGATTTCTATGTTTGAAAAATTGTAAAAAAAAACTACACCTCTAACACAAAGTAGGTTTATTTTAACTTTATAACAACAAATGCGGATTTCATTTTTTAAAAACCACGTTTTCCAAATGGCGGCCATCGAGTCTGACACACTCTTCGAGTCTAGCACGCATGTTTTCAAAAACGCGTTTGCAGAGCGACTGGGGTATCCTACTGATTTTGGCTCGAATATTTTCTTTAAGTTGTGTCATGAGAAAAACTCACATGGGCTTAAATCGGGTGACCTAGGTGGCCACGGTACGGTACCGTTTCGGAATATGTTTTTTTCTGGAAATAACTGCCGCACTGCATTCATGGACACATTAGCAGTATGAGCTGTCGCCCCGTCTTGCTGGAACCATGTGTTTTGGTTGAAGGATGGACTATTCTGTAGTTCTACTCTGAAAAAGTCATTTAACATCTGGGCATATATCTCCGAATTTACAGTTACGGTTTGGCCACGTTGATTTTCAAAGAAATAAGGCCCTATGATTACAGATGCAGACATGGCACACCAGACTGTTACTTTAGGCTTATATAAAGGCTCTTGATGCATTTGTCTTGGGTTATGGGCATCCCAGTAACAAAAGTTCTGCTTATTCACATATCCTCCAATGTGAAAGTGAGCTTCGTCACTAAAGAATATGTTGCCCATCCGGGTAGCAGTACGAAATCTCAACAACATCACCTCCGCGTAAGTGTTTCTTAATTCAAAGTCAGAATCGTGTAAATCTTGAACAATTTGAATTTTATATGGATGGAACTTGAGCTTTTTTCGCATTATTACCTGTAAAGTTGATTTCGGAATTCCCAATATCGATGAACGTGTACGCAGTGATAAACGGGGATATTCAACGACAGAAACCATAACACGCTCGACATTTTCATCCGTGGCTACAAATGGTGTAGGTCCTGGCCTATTTAATGTTGATCCTGTAGCTCTGAACCTTGCTACCCATAACTGAATTAGATCGATAGAGTTAGATCGATGGTCCATCACGTCATCGACGAATACTGTAACGATTATTAAATCGACGGCGTGCTACAGACAGCGAAAATCCATTCAAAATGTACGCCTCGACGGCGAAAGCGCGGTGCTCTCCACTCCACTGTTCCATGGCTACTAAAACATCCGCACCGCTTGCGCTTCTAACGACGCCGCCCGCGCTCTCTTATGTGTTGCGTTCAGAAACTATGTTTGTTCAAACTTTGAAATCTGCCACTGGACATCCTGTATTATTTTCCTAGTGCAATATTTTAAAATTTTTCAAAATATTTAGGGACTTTTTATTTTAATTTTTAATCTGTGACTCAGTCGAAGACATAAATAAAAATATCTTAATCAGAAATTTCAAAATATAATTTTTCATTTTGATCTATTCAATTTTCGTGAAATACAGCCGTCTAATAATTACTCAAAGTTGTTTGATACAGTGCCGATCCATTAATTTTGCTGAGAGATGTAGATCTCCAAGCTTTCGCCCTCTGAGGTGCCCTCGCCAATGGAAAGTTCCCTATATTCTAATAAGTAGTAGTGATATGTAACTACAAATGAAATAACGCAAATAACGTAATTACATAATTAAAAATGTTGTATTAAAGTATGTATTAAAATGAAATAAGTACCTCAATGTGGAGAAAAAAAAAACTCTACATTATGTTGGTTATACATAGAAACAAATGTCACTATCCATTAATTAAGTATTCAATTCTTTATTAATTAAGTATTAGTTATAATAAAGTAGAAGTGAATAATGATCTTGACGATTTCTCTTAATTCTGCAAGATTCTATTCAAACACGTCGTGTGTATTTTACCATTTTATCATATGTAAATAGAGAGGCGTATTGCAATGCGTAAATAAATTTTGGAAATCTATTATCGCTGCTTTTAACAGCGTTTATTACAATTTTTAATTAAAGTAACTAAATATTTTATTTTATTTCTTTTTAACTCTGTGCAACGGAAAACTCAAATATTTTTTTTAAATCAATGATATTGTACATTGCGCAGAGTTGCTTTTACTACTTGTCGGTAGCTTTAAGTTGTTTTTTTTAACTTTTTTTCATTTATTTAAAGCACAACGATAATGCCATATTAATTCGATTCGTCTTGATGGAATTTGTATGGTATTACTATTGCGCTTTAAGTAAATGTAATGCTCTGTGCATGAAATAATGCAGAGTAACATTAAATTAGTTTATATTGCGCAAAACACCTGCCTGAAAATAGATGTTGTTAAATAAACTAGAGATTTTGTCATTCATAAAATTACTTCAAAATACGATACCTAGGGAGAAGCGTATTTAATCTTGAAATAATATTATTCATGGCAGTTAAGATATCAATTTTGCAACGAAATATTCCGAATAAAATGTGTTATGATGTTTATATTTTCGGAAATTTAGAGATTTTCAAATAACGAGAACATTCAAAAATTACATAGGTAGTTTTTCAATTTATCTTGATGTGATATTTTAATTAAAACTACAATTATTCTCCTCAAGGGTGTTAGAATTCTAACAAAAGATGAGCTTGTTGCGTAACTTACGAAACGGTATGGTCACTACATTAGTTACAAAACATGCGGCTACTGTAACGATATATGTATTTACTAAAACGTAAGATATTTTTACAAGCAGAAGTTCTATGATTCAGAATAGAAATACTTACTATGAAAAATGACTGCATCGTAAGAAAAATCATTGGAAAAAAATAGGAAATAGACATCTCTACTCACTTATACTGCATTCTTAAAAATAATAAATGAAAATAATTATTACCGACTGGTAATAAGGTAACGAACAACGAACGAGGCAACGAACTCATTCATACACGCGCCAACATATTTGGCTTTGTAAAGATCGTAATGAAAATACTAATACTACGGTCACTTGAGTACATGTGCACGCGATGGACGAATCCAACAGCCTTAACCTCGAACAAGCTTGTTTGTTACCGGCGGCAACCGACAAGCCGCGTGACCTTATGGCAACAATACGGTTTCGGTAATTTACTTTGTTATTTGGCTGCTGCGGAATTACTAATTTGGACTAATTTTATTCTCGTTGCGATGTAGGCATTTTGTCGTGGATGACATCATTGGTTATATTGTTTATTTTGCAGTCGTTCATGTTTTTCTTTACGAAATGAAAGAAAATATTTAAGATCCATTTAAGCAAACCAAATACGTAAGTTTTAAGGAAAAAATATATATTTTGTCTTAATGCTAGTAGTATTTACCATATTAATAGGAAGGTGCAGTGTACACAATTTTCAAAAATGGGTCTGAAATTGGGTCTGAAATTTTTACGTAATACGTTTTTTTTGCCATGCCTATCAATAGTTTATGAGATACAGTCAGTGTTATAGAAATAGTTTTCTCCAAAAATCTCCTTTTTGAAACACTTAATTTTTAAAAATAATTAATTAATTCTTCATGATCTTCAAAATCAATTTTAATGAACCTTTAACCCTCTACAGTTTTTATTTCAAACTTTCTCGGAGCAAGACTTGTTTGTTACCGGTGGCAACCGACAAGCCGCGTGACCTTATGGCAACAATACTGTGTCGGTAATTTACCATGTTATTTGCACAAAATTAATCTCTGCTCTTCCAAAAACTTCTTAAAAATAAGAACCAGGAACTTCCAAGGTGCAATGAAGATTCCAAACAGGATAGCATTCCCGTCAATTAGAGTAACTCTTGAGAACTCCTTCAGTTGTGTTTCAACTCCAAGCTAGAATATTACTCTTTTGACTCACCGATTATATAAAACAAAATAACGACTGATTCAATAAATGTCTTGATGGTTATATTCAAATTCAACAAGACGAGTTTGAATTAATTGCACCTTTTAATAATTCAACTTCTTAATGCATTTAAATTTACAAACCCTTTGTAAATATAAATATAAACCTGCTGTTACCGAATACAGAATTTGATTAAACTTTTATTTAATCGGATTCATATTTATTACCAAGACCTGTTTCAATGGAAACTCCAAAAAGAATGAATGTGTAAAAACTAGTACCAAAAAAAGTTGCTCTATAAAAGTATCTACAACGATTGGAAATCGATTTTGAATAAAAGACAGAAAATATGCAATTGTTTCGATAGAAATTTCGAAAAACATCGAACAATCTAGACTAATTTAAATTCATGACTCTAATTTTATTTTTACATTCAAAATAATACTGACTATCTTGCTTCACATTTTAAAAATAAAACTATATATAAAGATTGCCAGCGCCGTCTTCGACCCGACGAGAAACGTCAAAAAATGTTAAACTATTTACGCTAATGTCATTGCAATAAATTCGTTTTTGCGAGCTTAAACCAAAGACTGGCCCTAATCAAACTATTTTAAAGGCAATAAATAATAATTCTAATATATATGTATATATAAATATGTATATATATATATATATATATATATATATATATATATATATATATATATATATATATATATATATATATATATATACAGGATGTCCAGTGGCAGATTTCAATGTTTGAAAAATTGTAAAAAAAAACATCACACCTCTAATAGAAAGTAAGTTTATTTTAACTTTATAACAACAAATGCGGATTTCATTTTTTAAAAACCACTTTTTCCAAATGGCGGCCATCGAGTCTGACACACTCTTCGAGTCTAGGACGCATGTTTTCAAAAACGCGTTTGCGGAGAGACTTGGGTATCCTACTGACTTCGGTTCGAATATTTTCCTTAAATTGTGTCACAGTGCTCGGATTTGTTTTGTAAACAACGGATTTTAAGTATCCCTATAAGAAAAAGTCACATGGGCTGAAATCGGGTGACCTAGGTGGCCATGGTATGGTACCGTTTCGGAATATGTTTTTTTCTGGAAATAACTGCCGCACTGCATTCATGGACACATTAGCAGTGTGAGCTGTGGCCCCGTCCTGCTGGAACCATGTGTTTTGGTTGAAGGATGGACAATTCTGTAGTTCTACTCTGAAAAAGTCATTTAACGTCTGGGCATATCTCTCCGAATTCACAGTTACAGTTTGGCCACGTTGATTTTTAAAGAAATAAGGCCCTATGATTACAGATGCAGACATGGCACACCAGACTGTTACTTTAGACTTATGTAAAGGCTCTTGATGCATCTGTCTTGGGTTGTGGATATCCCAGTAACGAAAGTTCTGCTTACTCACATATTCTCCAATGTGAAAGTGAGCTTCGTCACTAAAGAATATGTTGCCCATCCGGATAGCAGTACGAAATATCAACAACATCACATCCGCGTATATTTTTCTTAATTCAGAGTCAGAATCGTGTAAATCTTGAACAATTTGAATTTTATATGGATGGAACTTGAGCTTTTTTCGCATTATTACCTGTAAAGTTGATTTCGGAATTCCCAACATCGATGAACGTGTACACAGTGATAAACGGGGATTTTCAAGGACAGAAACCATAACACGCTCGACATTTTCATCCGTGGCTACCAATGGTGTAGGTCCTGGCCTGGGCCTATTTAATGTTGATCCTGTAGCTCTGAACCTTGCTACCCATGACTGAATGAAGTTGATCGATGGTCCATCACGTAATCGACGAATACTGTAACGATTATTAAATCGACGGCGTGCTACAGACAGCGAAAATCCACTTGAAATGTACGCCTCGACGGCAAAACCGCTTGCGCTTCTAACGACGCCCCCCGCGCCCCTCTTATGTGTTGCGTTCAGAAACTATGTTTGTTCAAACTTTGAAATCTACCACTGAACAGCCTGTATATATGTATATATATATATATATATATATATATATATATATATGTATATATATATATATATGTATATATATATATATATATATATATATATATATGTATATATATATATATGTATATATATATATATATATATATATATATATATATATATATATAATAATCACACAGCGTTGCCCAAACCTAAATAGTTTTACAATTATTATAACTCACCTAATATATGACCCATGAAATAAAAAATTCGATTATTTTATTTGTTCCTTTAAACATTTATGTATAAATGTTTTTCAATGGTTAATTACTCAAATTTATGCATATTAATATGTTTTATCACTATGCAGAATTTCAAGTACCATTATATTCCTAAAGATCGTGACCCACGAAGATAGATACTGTCTTAGAGTAATACATTGTTTGGTGCCAGTTATTGCGATCTTGCACTAATCTTACCAATCATTTTTTTCCTATTTGATATCCTAAAAAAGAAAAAAAATTTTTCCTAACAAGACTATTATTAAACTATCTTTTAACTTTTAATAAATTAGATTTGGCCTGCATTGCCCAAACAGTCTCACTGCCTTTGGAAGCTTTCGAAATTTTTCAAAACACAAAAAATGTACTTCTATTATCTTCACATATAGTTAGACTCGCTAAATTTAAATTAAAAAAATACAAACCTTCAAAAAATATTATTTATTGTGTGAGTAATGGATACACCTTTACCACAAAATGTTAAAAAGTTCCGAATTTTGTCTTTACTGTTACAACTTGAAGAACTTTATCAAAGCCTAGGTAGATTGCGGTCATTACACCTAAATACCAATTCAAGGAAGGAACGTTATCTTACATTGGGACTGCACCACTAATACTACAGTCCCAATTTTAACGCGATCAGAAGACGCCCATTTCTGCCCGATTTTTAATGTATGCAAATATTCTAAGCGTCACTTTTCCCAAAATGATTGAAACATTTGATCTAATAATTTTTTAAAATGCATCTGATTAAAATGCATCTCAGAGAGATCTGATGATGGAAACTGTTGCAAAGGAATCGACACGAAAAAATGCGCAGGTGTTACAACTTCAGGGTCTGGATCTCCAGACAAAACATTAAGTGGACGTGAATTTAATACGTATTCAATATGTATTAACATAGTTTGCAATTCTTCATAAGAAAGAAGTTGGGTACCAACTATCAGATATGTATTAGTCTTCAAACCTTTATATTTGATTCCCACATTCCATCAAATGAGGCGATCGTGGCGGAATCACTTTCCACTCCATGCGCCTATTATTAAGTTCATGCTTCAATTCAGATTGTGATTTGAAATTAATTAGAATTTTATAAAACTACTTCAGTTGTATTTTAGGGCCTGCAAAATTAGTACCGTTATCTGAATACAGGTAGGAAACTGGACAATGTCGTGAAATAAAACGACTAAAAGTTCACGACAACAGCTTTAATTACCCAGTATACAAAAATATCTCAAATTTTTTGGCTTCTCTAACAAATTCCAGTTAAAAATAATACAACGCTTTTGACTTCCCTAATAGTACAAACCAAAAAAATAAATCTCAAATACTTTGACTTCCTTACACTTAACTTCCCCAAAAAGTACAAGTCAGAGAATATATATCAAACATTGGGTTTCCCTATAAAGTATAAGTCAAAAAGTAATGTCCTAAAACTAACTAAAGGTATAAATTGGTGTTGTATGTGTTGTAAAGATATATTTTAATCTTCAATTTTAATTCACGTATAATGCAAATTAAATAATTTACGTAACATTTGTCACCTTGTCAAAAAAAATATAAACATAACTCGGAGTTATAAAAGTAATGTAATATCTTTATTTTTTGATAACTTGCAAGTTACTGGCAGTTCCATATTTACGAAATCAATTAATAAATATTTCCTAAAGCGCTTTGAAATAACAGGTTAATCGTTTCGTGTACGCTATAAGAACATGGTATGATATCAAAAATATGTATAAAATCATACTGATTTAATCATTAACAGATTTCAAAGAAATAACAAAGAAATGAATTCATATTCATGTACAATATGGCAAATATCGCTCGATATTCAGTATTTCTGGATCAACGAGACACCTAATATGTGACATATTTGTCATTGCTCTTTGAAACACTAGATATTTTCCTTATAATTTTTCTTTGATAGAAGATTTGGAATTGAAAATTATTCAGATGAGTATAAGATCTATTTATAAGTGCTTGCCCTTTTTCCATTTCAATAATATATGTAGGATTAATATATAAGTTTCTGTCTATTTTGAAAGCCCGTTTATGATATTGCCCTCACATGGACCCGAATGATGAATAATTTTTGCTGTTATTCCTTATGATATGTTTGTATGATTTATCTGCATTATCAAATAAGACATAGGTGTGTCTATCGATACTGATTTTTTTATGTATCTGAGTATTGAATTGTTTTTAACAGAATTTTTAATGTAGACATTTTTACGACTATCACTTTTCTAGGGATGTAATGCCTAGATCCATTGAATCTTTTAAAAGATGAAGCAATAGGATAACTTTCATTTTCGAAACGAGATACAGATTATATATACTAAATTTTATAAAAATTTAGTTACTTCATATGCATCTCGTTTCCTCAGAATGCAAAGGATAAAAATTTGGCATCTCATCTAACTGCTCAAATTTTTACAAAGCGTTATAGATAACTCTCAACTTTTACACATACGAAGCTATTAGCTTGTAATTTTTCAAACAAATACCTTGCTATATTTGAATATAGTTGTACTAGTCAAATTTAGAGCGACTGGTATACAAATACTGGAATACTATACTATATTATAATATAATTATAATAATCAAATTGTGAGCGATAGCTATATAAATATTGGAAACAATTTTCCAAACCTCTGCTAGGTTTGGAGGAAGCCAAAAAATTTTACTTACGAACTGATTTAAAATGTTACAAATATACACACACAAAGTTGGGTACTTTTAATTTTTCAGGCTGATACATTACTATGTCATAATATAATAGTAAATACAAATTGAGTATAAAACACGAAACCTAGCAAATGTCTTACGAACTGCTTTAAAATCTAACAAATCTTACACGCATGAAGCTAGTTGCTTGTTGTTTTCAAACAGTCTTAATATAATTGTAATAGTCAAATTAAAAGCAAAGGTTATATAGATATTGAAAAAATAAATATTGTTTCTTGCACCAAACCTAGCAGAAGCCTTGTGAACGGATTTAAAATCTTACAAGCACGAAACTAAGTATTTTTAATTTTTCAGGCAGATGCCTTACTATATCTTAATATAATTGTACCTAATAGTAAAATTGAGAGCAATGATTATGTAAATATTTTTTTTCTGCCACAAAAAATAAAGAAAATAAAAAAATATAATATATTGGACAATTTTACCAACCAATTTGGATAAATTTATTGTACCATTACAATTTTTTGGTTATTCCCGGTGTAGATGAAGAAGTAATTTAAATTTAGAAAATATCTGCCTAGCAAGTAATTAATATATTTTAACAGAGATTCGTATCTAATATTATAAACTGTCCTATAGTATACCAAAAGATTACAATGAAAATGTTTTTCTTTTAGGTATCTTCCCTTTTTGGAATTAATTCAGTATCAACTAACTTAATTTACACCTTAATAATTATCTATAATGAATTACTATTTTTATAGCAAATCAATTACAAGTAAAAATAAGACTATACCACTATACCAATCCGGATCGTCAGTTTTTTCACAAAATCCGATTGAAATATGTTTTCGTGTCACTAAAATATTTGTCTGTAAAATGTGTAATTAAATAAAAATATTTACCTTTGTCGTTACCCATAAGAATTATGCCAAAAATATTTAATACGTCGAAGTGCTCCTGAGACATAAACATTTCTGTCACGTTATCACAACGACCCCATTACCTTCGGCAACATAGTAAGTAATGGACCTCGCGTTTGGTGAACGAATACAGATGACTAGCAATTAACGAGAAGACGTCAATTAATCGTAACATTATAATAGAAAATCATATGTCAACTGAAATAGCACCCACTAATAGATAAATAAATAAAATTGATGAAAATTAAGTTTTACCAACCAAACGAAAATGATGAGGAATGATGTAAGTAGTAATCGGTTCGCTGATAAAAACGCATTCTAGTAAAAATAACGATATCACTATTTTAATTTTACACGATGATAAATACAATTATGTTTGTGTTTTTAACTTTCTATAGTCTTATAAATATTAATTATACAAGGATAATTCGTAATACATTAGTCATTCCGAAATAGTTTGATTATAAATTTGTTAACATTTGCTCTGGGAAGTTGCCGTTACGAAAACTGTGTTGAAATTTTCCCAGATAATTTCTAAGGTTCCGAGTGAATTTAACTTTTAATGTATTAATTAAATTTCGAAAATAATATGATAAAAACAGTCTAGGTTTTTATTAGATGTTCTTTTAATTATTATTAAATCATTTGTTTCGACTCTGAGCGCAATTTATGTCCAAAGAACAGATTAACGAAATGGTTTAAGTATATCTTAAACAAAGTTTATTTTCCTGTGACATTTTAATTATATTCTAGAATGAGAGTTACTGTCTCAGTTGTAAAACGCATAAGATTTTATATCTCAGACTTTGTTTATTCGAGTCAGAGACTGGAGAATCTGTTCTGATATTTGTACAGAATTTGAATATGGAAATTTCGAAATATATTATGAAACTTTGTTTTGGAAATTGAAAACACGTTTTACATTTTTGATATTTGAAACGGCTTTTAAAAGCTAATATTGCATAGCAGTTTAAGTTTGCGATGTGCCAATAAAATATAGTAGATAAAAATTTTACTAATTTGAGAAAATATAGAAATGTTAGAAAGCAAAATATTTCTAAATGTTTGTATTTTTTTTTCAATAAAAACGATCGGTTAATGACTTTAAAATTATAAGACAAATTAAGATCTTCGAATACAAGATAAATATTGATACATTGCTAAATATCATCGATTTATGATACAATGTTAAATTTATCGATTCGTTAAATCGCTAATCAATTACGAAGTGCTTTTGAATGAATAATATGCTAATCTCTGTATGAAGCAGCAGATATTTGTATTTTGTACAGAATTTTAAGAAATTTTTGTTAACTCTGCAATCAGTAAACTTGCAACTCTAGTTCTGCAACCACTAACCTTGTTTATTTCCTTCAACGTTTTAAATAAGCGTGAACATTGAATTTAACTTTGATCGTAATCGTTTAACGTCAATGAGATTTCTCTTATTCGTTTATTGTATAGTGATATTCTAAGTTTATATTATATTTTTTATCTCCTTTATCGTATAAATAATCAGTAAAATACAAAAACAGATCAAGATTCATCATAAATAGGAATATATTTAACATTGGAAAAGTGCCAATAGTATAAACGCAGTAGTAGAAATGAAAGGGACGTGGCTTTTAACGTAAAGTAACTGAAATATAGAAAAGTATTCATAAAAGTACCACGCCGTAAATAGTTTCTTTAGAACAATTCAACATTAAGTCAAAGCAATAAAGTCCATTCAAATTTTGCAAGCTGACCGTGATGGTTAATTTCGTTTGGAATTTTGCTTTATATTTTATTAGAAGCAATCTATGTCCAATGGTATATAGCAAAATGTGTGTAAAAAACGATGCTTCAAAATTATTCCGATAAAATTTTGATTTTTCAGAACTTTGTGCCATCTACTTTAGGACATCGGAAAATACTACCAAATATTAGCAACAATTTTCCCAGATCTGTTAAATCGTATCTTCATTACAACCTTGTTCTTTCGTTATTTAAATATAGAGACCGCCTTTCCGTTCGCCTACGCTGAAACATTACAATCTTTAGTGGATTAAGTACTTCTGATCTAACTACGTATTTCAATTGTAGCTATGATGTTCTTATAACAAATCTTTCGATTATGTTATTATTTAGTACTAGTTCTTATTTATTGCTAATTAATTATTTCTATTCAGAAAATTATATTATGTATTCATTGTAAAAATTTGAACTTACTACTACTTTTTCAGTAGTACATAATATTAAATAGGTCGAGATACACCGACACCATTAGAATATAAGAGTAATACACGGTTTTATAGTTGAATCCTTTAATATTATGGAAAAAGTCTGCAAATATATCATTATAAGTGAGTCATATTCTTTATCAATTTATATATGGAATTTTCTATCACGTTGAATGTTCTTATTTTCAATTATAGCATAAATATTTCTTCAATATAGTTCTTGTGACATTCTGATAACACAAGCTAGAACATTTAATCTTTCCATCCAGTACGGATCCGATGCTTGGCATAAGCATCGAATTCATTCTCCAGTTTGTTGTTTTAATAACATTTCATTCATTGGATTGTATCATAGAACACTACTACCGTCAGTCAATATTGAGCTGATGACATTTTTATGCGGTGAATATATAAATTAAATCAAATATATGCATGGAGTATATATTAGTGGAGAAAATATATCAGTGGTATATTGTGTAACACATTCGCTAAACACCGGTACTACAAGTTGATATTATTTTAAGTCAGTGATATTCCTAAATTTAAAAAAAACATATGCCATACCAGTCAAAAGAGTCTGGACGAGATCGACTATCAGGAGCTCGTTGAAATTGGGAAACCATTGTAGATTGAACATTTTGCAAGCAGTCCATAATATCCTAACTCTTCCACATCAAATCTTATTTAATGGAGCTATGTTAGTGTTGGATATGCTGGTGTTGGTCCATCGTTCTGCGTATCATAGATCACAAAAATAAAAGATTATAATGAATCCACTAAATAAATTCTGAGTGAAAGTGGATTTTATTTTCTAACAGTATCACTTTGCCTTCAATATTTTATAGGTTTCGAATATTGCCTGCGAAATATTAATTGTATTATTTGCAAACGCCCTTGTAATGAAACACACGATCTGTCTCATCAGGAGAATATGTTAATAATATATTATGCACTTAAGTTCTACATTACTTATTATAAAATGAGCTACTAGATTTCCTTTTTAATTATTATACAAGAATAAAAGAACTTACATGACAAGATAAAGTGTACTATATAAAAGAAACTTTAGGTTATAAACATATACGTGTATTAAGGACCAATCAATGAATAGAAGTTTACAATGAAAAATCGGAGAAAAATTCTTAATGGGATAAAACTGTAATGTAATATAACTACTGAATGTACGAATACACTAAAATAAATTTTGGGAAAATCGTGATACATAAAAAAGTGAGATTAGTGAGATCTTCAGTTTTAACCAAGTTCGATTACTGCTGTCTCAGTGCATTAGCGTGCATTGAGGTAATCTTTTTTGCTGATGTAAAACTTTACATAATTATTTTTAATACTTATTTCAATTTTACATTGACTGACCTCATTACTTTTATGCAAGCACATAACTCGACGCGACTTTGTGTTATTTGGGGTTAGTCGGTTAGTATTTTTCATGAAGTTGACCATATTTTATAAATGAAAAATCAGATAATTTTTCGGAACGTGAAACGAATTGGCACTTTTCACTTCGAGAATACATCACAATAATTACGTTCTGCTTATTTTGCATCATATCGCCAACCTTTGTTTCGTAATCAAATTCTACCGAAACAGACTGTAGCCAGTTGGACTGAAGAACCTTGCAGTGTCAAAACACATTTGCTAAGCCGAGTTGAATAATACAATATGCTATAAAATAATTCGAACAATATTTTTACAATTCAGAATAATATATTTCATACAAATTGTAAAAATTTTATTAATTTGTCGGCAGTTACTTAACTTTATTTTTGAATGTACTTAAGGTTCGATAAAATGATTTGGTGTTTTAATCAAGTCATACGCAATGCGCGATGCCAAATGCATTTTTATAAATATATGTTACAAACTGCAACAAGAGTAACTACAGTCATAAAAAAACATTGAAGTAATTAATACTCAAAGAATTGAAAATGATATCTCTTGAAATTCAGATAACTAATATTGAACATTATTGTGAAACTGAATCCGTACTTTATTCTGTTTTATCTTTGAGGCAGTTTTTAGACGTTTATATCTCGCCTGGCTCAATCGCCTCTGATGATAGTTATTGGAAGATTCGTAGCTAATACACAATGATACACGTATATTTAAATTCCAACTTCTTCAGCTGAATAGTAACCGATTAGATTGATGCTGCCATTTATTCTATGTCAGTTGCCTTTTGTTCATACAAATCCCATCGACCATCTAAAGACTTAATTTTCTAAAGTTTTTCAAGCACGGAACAATCATTCTCAATGCGTTAAAATTTGTAAACTAGTAAATTTAATGATTTTTATTTAAATGACACATTTCGAACACTAAATTTAAAATACGGAAAACGTAATTATTCATCGTCTAATGGATCAGATTAGCGAACAAATCAACATCACATCAGTAATATTACGCGAGAAAATTCTTATTCTGAAAAACGCAACGGTCACGATTGTTACTTTATTGCTGTGCTATAATTTTTTTTAAATATTTCATTTTTAACATGAATTATATTTGTTACAAGAATATAATATTGAATAAATAATGACTAAAAAAATAAAAAAGTGAATCTTGACGGTACTATGATAAACGTGAGTAATGACTAATAAAAATGGTATATATGGATAAAGTGAGAGGATTGAGCGAGTAAATGGAAATCTAAGAATTGATATAAAGTAGAATAAATAATTTTCTCAAAGTGTAAATACAATTACTTCTTTTCAATAGAGATTGAGTTTTGCCAACTTTAGACTCTTCAACACTTACTTCGTCACTTACTTCTTGAGTTTCATAATTGAGGTTGCCTGAAAGTATTCTATAGAGATTCTACAAATTATTTCACACTTTGTATTTGTTATCCAATTGTGCAACTAAAGGAGAGCGATGTCTATTTTTTGTTACCTTTTTGTCATTTTCGAATAAATAAAAGCAAACTAATTTGTATAGTTGGATATATATTCAAATATATTAAAATATTAAACTTTATTGAACCCAAATAGGGTTATTTTATTGTTTTAAATTAACATCTTTTCCTTTTTTTGAAGATTTTTATGTTATTTGTCTAAACAAATAAAATAAAAATTGTTTTGAAAAATTCTAGCAACCATATTTAGCAAAATCTCTGAATTTTTAAAGTTTTAATACTTTAAATTATAGAAGCTTTGTTTTAAAACTTTGAATTATAGAAGTATACTGGTTTAAGGGATGATAATAGAAATGTCCTACACAAACAGATAACATATAAATCGACCATCGCAAAGAAATTTACTTGGCACAAATTTACATCACTTACTACAATCGATTTGACATTCCTTCACCTGACTGTGGTAAGTACCGCAAAATATTATCTATTATCAGTATCGCAAAATATTATCTATATACTATTCTACAAAACCGTTTAGAACATTATTCATAAATCTTTCATATTCCGTGAACCCATTTCGAATAATGACTTAGAAAATTTAAATTGTAAGTAAACATGCACTAATTTAGAAGATTTAATAACTATGTAACCGTATATTTACTTAGGACATTTGAATACCATTCATATATACAAATGATTGTAGCTACCGACTTATGCATTAACATAGATTAAAATTTATTAGGTGACTTTCTA
This sequence comes from Druceiella hillmani, assembly GCA_039881145.1. Lineage (NCBI taxonomy): Eukaryota > Metazoa > Arthropoda > Insecta > Lepidoptera > Hepialidae > Druceiella > Druceiella hillmani. Next base: position 19,863,782 of record JAYKKI010000007.1, read on the forward strand.
CGAGTTACAAAGGAAGAAAGTAACAAAGCATGAAATAAGAAAGGCGCAGAACAAGAAGGCGCACGGAATTAGTATCTAATATTTTGATTTGCTCCTTATTTTTTATTATTTCGTCGTTCACGGAAGCTATATAAGAAAAGGCCTTAATTATTTGAGTCTTTAGCATTTGTAGAGTTGTAAACGTTGATCTTTATTCCGGTAAGATAGAAGTCGTTTTTTTTGTCTCCCACTGAATTCACTTTCCAATCGACTACCAAAGTTGCTATGACCACAGTGGCAAATTTTGTGTATATAACTTTCATCTCCACATCTGCGCTGGGCCCTATAATATAGATGAAATTAGCTCTAGATTATGAACAGAAATTGAACAGTTATCATTGTGACAAAATATTTACGCTTAATTGAAAATTTCTCAGCGAATTGTATTTCAGACTAACTTATCATCGTTCGATTTTCTTTTGTTATATTCTTTCTTCATACATTCCAAGATTTACTGGCCGCACTCTACTAAAAATGGATACATCTTAGATCCACTGAAGGCTAGACTCATAGTGGACCTCATGTCGCGCCATCTGTTACCTGTGAGTTATGTTTTCAAAGTAGATTTATTATCTCATATTTATACTCCAATGACGCATTAGTAGAGCTGCATCGATTATAAACCAAATATATGTTAAATTTTGAAAAATGAATACGTCGTCGTATATATTGTTTATGAGATTAAACAATTTCAAATATTCACAGAGATAAGTCTGGAGCTGTTAGCAACTCCAAAATGTAAATAAGTTCCATGTAATTAATAGTAACATTATTTATAACACTTCACGAAGTATTCGGGTAACGTATGATCGTTTATCTAGTTTTTCTGTCAACGAAAGTTTCTATGTTAAGAAAATCCTTATTGAAACTATTACGTTATCAAAGATAATGTATTTTTAATAACAACGTACTTCATAATATTTCTTGTGAATGTAGCAGTAATTCGCTTTGTAAATATCTAAAATGGTTATGGCACTTGGTATTGAGTACATATTTTAATGCAGTATTTATCTTTATCTATTGAATTCTTTATCTCCTCCAGGCAATAAGTCCAAAATGATAAAGACTTAAGGTAAATGATAATTTTTTGAAGGGAAGTTTATATGCTATGGTAGTGAAGGTCCGTATATTGAGAAATGTGACTAAAACGGAAAGGATGATAGATGCAGTTAGATGGTAGTTGAGTAGAGATGGATAGAGGTGGAAAGATTAACAATATTATTTACTAAGGTATGGAAAATATCATTGTTTTTTGTATTTAATGAAACTATTTTATCACGATAGTATTTGTTCGTATGTTAAAAAACGAAAAGTGAAATATATCAGTAGTCGGAAGAGTGAACATCGTATTTTCTTCCGACCACTGTCAGCCACTTAGGCGCATCAACGAATAAGTTGCCAGTAACGAAAATCCGGCTTGTTTCAGTTTTCCGTGTACTCCCAGTCGCCGTAAAGCATATGTATATAAACATGCGTTTATAAATATGTGTGTGTATATATGTATTTGTATATATATATATATATATATATATATATAGTAATGTTATGAACAGGAAAACTTTTTAAGATGGTAAGTTTAGATATAGGAAGTGATCTCCGAAACTATTCATCAGACTTAAAAATTCTTTCATTAATATTTAAAATAGACTTTCAGGGTAGACATAAGTTGTATATTATTTCGTTAAAATAAAAGGAATTTTTTTCGTGGAGACCAATTTTGCAACGTAAGTTAAGGAAAAAATAGTCGAGCGAATGCTTTTCTTAAGAACACTGCCTTAACGGTAAGAGAAATATGAATGCTTTCTACAGAAAATTTGGAGAGCTTAAAAAGGCCTGTAAAAGAGTCCGTGACAAGATATATCTGTATGTTAACTTTAATTCACAAATTAATCAAAGATTACCAAAATATATATTTAATATTAATTTTAATCTGTCGGGGGTAATTTAAGTGGATAATATGAAATTCTTAGGAAAATAAATTTGCTTATCGTCAGGAAAATTTTATGTAATTAAAAATTGCCTTTAACAGTATTATTTGGACCAGTAGTTTAGATTTTAGGCTAGTGCATTTGAAAAAAATAAAATAAAATAAAATATGCATTATTTCCCTATTTTCTCTTAAAATAATGAATATGCTTTATACCGAATGCGTTCTTGCAGTTTGCTAGACTCAGACAGCATGTCTCGAATGCACGTAATAAGAAATCTAGCACCGAACGTCTAGCTGCAGAAAGACAACAGATATCTACGACTAGAGCGAGTAAACGAATCGTTGCTCATGAGAATAGATCAGCTTTCAATTATGATCCAAGTATAGATTATGCTCAGCAAACTGTATGTATTGTGCTGGAGGCAAAGTAGTTCCTAATCTACATGAACCACCACACTGATAAAAGATCTTTTATGAGGCAGTTACTATTACTGACGTCATTTACCCCCAATCACTGTTTCAAATGACGTAATTCGGTGCTAAAGAAATTTGCGAAGGAATCTTTATGTCTGCATTTAGGATAGGTTGTGAAGTTCTTTATCCGAAAGCTGTCAAAATTAAATTATTAAAAAAAAAGAAAAAAAATTCCTCAATTCGTTCATACGTACCAATTTTATTAGTCTTTATTCAGGTTTGTCATGACTAAACCGTCAAAATTCACTTTTTTATTTTCTTAGTCATTATTTCTTCGACATTATATTCTTGTAACAAATTTAATTCACACTAAAATGAAGTAATTAAAATAAAATAAATGCAATGAAACAGAGGGCTTAATTAAAAATTGTATAACACGGCAATAAAATAGCAGTTTCTTGAAAATCGTGAGCGTTGTTTTTCAGAATAAAATTGTACTCACGTAATATGACTGATCTGATGATGATATGCTCGCTAATCTAATCCATTTGGCGAAGAATAGTTATGCTTTCCGTATTTTATAATCATGTGGTTATATTATATATAAATATATGGATATATATGGTTATATATATTTCCCTATTTTATAATATTATGGTCATAATGAGTCATTTAAATCAAAATAATTAAATCTACTAGTTTATAACTTTTAATGCATTAAGAATCATCGTCTGCTGCTTGAAAAGTTTTAGAAAACTATTGAAGTCTTCAGATGGCCGGTGGGCTTGGTATCAACATAAGGCAACTGACACAGAGTAAATGGCGTCACCAATCTTATCGACTGATGTTCATCTCACGAAGTTGGAATTTGAATATATGTATGTTATTGTATATTAGCTACAAATCTTTCAATGTTTACCATCAGAGACGATTGAGACTGGCGCGATATTAACGCGCGATATAACGATAAAACCTCCTTCAAAAATAAAAAAAAGAATTAAGTACGTTTTTAGTTTCACAAGAATATTCAAAATTAGCTAAACTGTGAAATCTAGCACAATGTATCAACCCACATAAGATTTTTGAATAGTTCCATTCAAGATGTTGAGGTCCATTACATAAAAAAGGTCATGAATATTTGATCTGGAAAAGTTTAGGAAACTATGAGCTACTTGAAAATTTTCAATATGCAATGGCTTTCCAATTTCATAAACTCCCGATAGTTCCGATCCCGATTTCACCCAGACTGTTTTGATCACTATGTCACACATATGCTTTTTAAATGTTTTCCTAATTTTACTGACTTAAAGTAATATCAACCCATAGTACCTATATTTACTGACCGTGTTACACAATATAACAATGATGTCAGTTTAGGTACAAAAATTGAGGCATAAGCTTGGAGTAAAATACAATATGAATTATGGAATGAAGGAGGAATGCTTAACAGATGCGGTTAAAAGTTAACAGATACATTGTTATAATTTATAAGATAATCACTGCTCAAATAAATAATAAAGCATTTTCTGTTCAATATTTTTCAGGTATTTTAAAATATTTATCGTTGTATTTTGTTAGGGAAGTAAGAGATCACCTATAAATATAAAAGAAATTTCCCATAAATATTCTATTTTTAAGTAGATGATCTAAAATGCTAGCAGCTGCAGAAAAAAATATTTCACAAGTTCATAGTCCTTATAGAAGGCCACATTGGTTGTAAATAAGAAAATATTATTTAACGGCGGTAAGATATTATACCATATGTCTTTGATGTGTTCAGTGGACTTGGATAGAATTTGACCGCTTTGTACAGAAAAAATTGGTATAATAAAGACTGAAACTGAAAATGCCACTTATGAAATTGTAAATTCTGCGGTGGGTAATGTGATTACCATTTAATAGCCAGAATAAGTAACATCACCAAACCCGCGAACCCCTTGCATATATTTTGGCTCAAATATCACGGGATGATAACACGATAATTTATTTACTTCTGTAAAACTAGCATCTGGGTACTAATAAAGTTATTATTTACGTATTTATTATATTATAGTTCGTGACTGTATGGAAACCCAAAGAGAGCCATTGCTGATTTTTATTAGGCAATGTATGCGTAGGTCATTCACTGACTTGAAATGTCCTTGCAATGGCTACTCTATAGAATTTAAGTATAAAGTTCATATCCTACTTTTCTTGAATGATCGAGGTTCTCATAAAAAACCTTGATAAATCGAGACATAAGACAGAAGAGTCTAGAATGCCGGTAATCTGTTTACTATTTCTAGCTTTGACGCTCGTCTGGATAAGCAGAAACCTTATTTACAATACGAACAGTAAATATTATTGCAACAAATTTATATAAAGAAGCGTATAACTAACGATTAATGAAAATTGTATTCACAACTATTAACAGAGAAGACACTATTTTTATATCATTGGTCGTTCACAACAAGATATCTAATTAAATGCGATAAAACCTTAATAACACATTCGCTAAGTAGATTGGGTATAAATACCTATGTTTGTTGATTGGGCATTTATAACAATGGTAAATTATAGAGAGAAATGAAATAGCAGTACTATAGAAACTAATATTTTTAAATAGAAACTAATTATATTAAAATATTAAACATGCAGAATTCGCATGTAGTATCTTCTTGACTTTCAATTTTATAACTTTGTTTTAACTTAAGCAATTTTTAAAACCTTAGAATTGGATATCAAATGAGAAATTGCTTTTAATATAATATACATTATTCTGATACCATGAGCATATTTTCAACTAAGTTTATCTAAGAGAGTTCTGATGAAGAATTATGAATAGTTGTTGATGTTCAAAGATAATTAGCATCATTAGCATATTTAATTATCAAGAAATAAAATCAATTAAAGATATCTCCTGCGAAGGATAACATCATGAATGTACTTATGTGTGCTTATGTACGTACGTACGAAACTATATAGTAATTTTAATGCTAGGATCCGATATTTTCACAAGAACATTATTTTTTAAATTCATTATAATTTTTCTTCATTTCCCCGTGGGTGAAGCCGCAGGCCAAATCAAATTTGATAAAAGTTAAAAGCTAGTTTAATATAAGTCTTTTCAGGAAATATTAATAGCGCGAATTTGATTCTGACTTTTTTAGGGTTTCGTATAGGGACATTCTTCTATCTTCATGAATCACGATCCTCAGGAATATAGTGATACTTGAAATTCTGCATAGTGATAAGCATATTAACACGCATAAATCTCAGTAGTTAACCATTGAAAATCTTTATACGTAAATTTTGTGGGTCATATATTAGATGAGTTGTAATGATTGATAAATTATTTATGTTTGGGCACTACAATGAGTTTTAAGTTTTATTTATATATATATATATATATATATATATATATATATATATATATATATATATATATATATAAATTGGAAAAATAATCACTTTATTACTTATTTTCTACAAAATAGTTTAATTAGCTTTAGGAATTTTCATTGGTTTATGCTCGCAAAAACGAATTTATTACATTGGCATTAGCGTGAATAAGTTAATATTCTTTGATGTTTTTTATGGGGTCGAAGACAGCGTTGGCAATCTTTATTTTCATTTTATTTTTAAAATGTGGAGCAGGCCAGTTCGTATTATTTTAGACGTAAAAGTAAAAGTAGTTTTTGCATATTCTTTCTTATTTGAGTTTCCGTTGAAACAAGTCGCGGTGATAAATATCAATCCCACTAAATTAAAGTTGAATAAAATTCTGTATTCGGTAACCGCAGGATTAAATTTATATTTACAAAGAAATCGTATTAATTTAAATATATTAAGAAGTTGAATTATTAAAAGGTGCATTTAACTCAAATTCGTCTTGTTTCATTTGAATATAACCATCAAGATATTTATTGAATATAATCGGTGAGTCAAAAAACTTGCTCGAGTTGAGTGATATTCCATTCTGGACCTGAAACACAATTGGATGAGTTTAAAAGTTACCCTGATCGACGCAAACGCTATTCTATTTGGAATCGTCATAGAATCTTGGAAGTTCCTGGGTCTAATCTGTTAGGTGTTCCAGGGAAAGCAAAGATCAATCTCGTGCAGAAATCTTCAAGTCAGTGAATATTAATTAACTTGCGCATGTATTGTCATTATAATTCTGAGAACAAAACCATTGATATAACGGCTTTGATAGATGTCGACGTGAACGCTGACTCTTCTAGTCGGTAATTTTAATTACGTTTGAATCTAGATAAATATAGTTTTACATTTGTTTAAATATTCTTTTTTTTTGTTAGAACTAATTTGTCCAAGTGGAGTTTGTGCTATTTTCCAAGCTCGCGCTACACCATATTTATAGCCCTTCGAAAGCCGCGTTCATGTTGGCGCAGCTTTTTTTAAATATTTATAGCACCTAGATTTCGGATCCTATCCGGATATTGGCCATACAGACTTTTAATTCTTCGAAAACCGGAGAAAATCCAGACTAGATAAAATTTAATATATATATATATATATATATATATATAAGTTGTAATATTCGGATAGTAGGCAGACAAGTATAATTGAATATAATTTAATTTATATTCGAGCTAGCTTAATTCAGATTTATATTTCGTTACATGCTAATATAGTGCATTTAATATTTATAATATTCGGTTACATGTTAGAATTATGTTTATTCTAATTGAGATTGATATAGTAACCTTATCGTAAATTGGTACGCGATTATACAACATAATTGGTATTACAGTACTTGAACATTCGTAGAATCTTATCTTCTTTCTTTCATAATACGTTTTTTTTTCTCAAAATCTATAAGCAATTTTTGATATTGACTGGAACAAGGAACGTCTCTTCAAGAATTTGGAAAAATGAACATCTCTTCAAGAGTGTGATGCAATTATATAAGCAGTCACTACAAGCAAAGACTTTTTATTGTAGAAGTAATGAGATATTCATGGAAAAAATCTGAAATGATAGACAAAATACATAAATAATTTTTAATATTAACTGCAAAAAGGAACATCTCTTCAAGAGTATGATGTGATGATTGTAGAAGTAATGAGATGTTAATGGAAAAATCTGAAATGATAGACGAAATAGATAAACAATTTTTAATATTAACTGCAAAAAGGAACATCTCTTCAAGAGTATGATGCAATTATATAAACAGTCATTACAAACAAAGACTTTTGATTGTAGAAGTAATGAAATGTTCATGGAAAAAACTGAAATGGTAGACGAAATACATAAACAATTTTTAATATTAACTGCAAAAAGGAACGTCTCTTCAAGAGTATGATGCAATTATATAGTATATTACTATTTTTGATAGCATAGTTTACTAATTAACTACGAACTCAAATAGTCAACCTAATTATAACGCCTTAGGCGCCATTGATGACATATTTAAGTGTGAAACTTACGCGAAATATTATGGAAGCCTCCTTCTCTAAGCATCTCTAAGCCTCCCTCCTTAAATAAATCAGCAACTGATGCGAATGATAAGTGCTTAATTAAATTATCTACCTTCAACGGAAAGACGGTAAGTTGGCTTAAATTTTATCAGTAATTCAAATTGAATATGAGAAAAATAGATTAACTAACTCGCAACATGTGCAGTACTTGGTGGGAAAACTTACGGAAGGACCTTTAAAAGTTATCACTGGTGTATCACATATGTGTACAGGTGAAACGTATCCCTTAATTTGTAGCTTAGTTAAAAAATATCGATAAGCGGTATAGTTAGTTAAAAAATATCAGGATAAGTCTGCATTAGGGATGCTTTATTTGAAAAATAATTTAGATTCTATGTATCTAGAGAGTTCTACCAAGTTTTCGGCATCAGTTTCGACACTTAAGCAGCTCCAATTTATCGATTTAAGGGATTTCATTCTGTTACAAGGCACCCTAAACAAAATTGACTCACGAACGGTACAGGTATTTGAGCTTTTGAGACAATTGCATTTTTGCAAGACCAAGTAAAAATATTGCAACGGTCTAAACAGTTGACTTCGGTTCAAACCATGAACTCCGGTGCTAATAGGTTAAAGCGTTCAAATAAGTCGCCTGCTACTCAATAATTGCGTACACAGTTAAGCAAGCCTTTTATGGCTAGTAAACAAATTAAAAATAAAATTATTTCAACACCATTGCCATCTTATATCGATGCTTGCTTGTTTTGTAATTTTTATTTCTGTTTGTCCCGAATTTAAAAAACTAGATTCTCCATAAGAGCTATAGATAAGATTAAAGAATCTTGGCCTAAAATGTTTAAGAGGACTACATTCTAGTAAACACTGTAAATTTTTGCTAGGATATAAACTATGATGGAGGCGTCACCATGAATTATTACATTTCAATAAGGAAGAAGTAATATTAACTCTAAGGTTCATTTACATACTTCAAAAATTAATTCGAATAATGAAATATGATCGCAAGTCAGTTCTTGAAAGATTTACCGCTGACAAATTTGACGTGAAATATTCCTGGAAATATATGCACGAATGCAGCTTTATCAACTCCATTTAAATACGTCTTAATGGGGGACTATCCTGATAAAACACGTCAAACGACTACTTCATTTACCACTTTTACTTTCCATAACGCTTTGAAAACATTTGAGCAGTTAGATGAGAGACCAAATTTATATCTTTTGAATTCTGATGAAACGAGATACCGCTGAAGTAACTAAATTTTTATAAAATTTAGTTATTTCTTCTATATCTTGTTTCGAAAATGAAAGTTATTCTGTTGCTTTATCTTTTAAAAGATTTGATGAGTATAGGCGTTACATTCCTAGAAAACTTAGTGATAGTCGTAAAAATGTCTATATTACAATTCTGTTAATAACACTTCAATACTCAAGTCTCAGACACATGAAAAAATATTTGGTAATGCAAATAAATCATACAAACATATTATAAAGAATTATAGCAAAAATTATTCATCATCCGAGTCCACGTCAGGGCAATATCATAGACTAGATTTCAAATCTTATATATTAATCCTATTTATATTACTGAAATGGAAAAAGGGCAAGCACTTATAAATAGATCTTATGCTCATCGGAATAATTTTCAATTTCAAATGTTGTGCCAAAGAAAAATTATAAGGAAAATATCTAATATTTCAAAGAACAATGACAAATATGACACATATTACTTGTCTCGCTGATCTCGAATTATTGAATGTTGAGCGACATGGATTCATTCACAAAAAATGATATGTTATTAGATATTTTTTTTACAATCACATACAGTCTTCTTCTTCACAGCTAAGTACTGTTATTGATACTTAGAGAGGTGCTAAGATAAATTAGTATTCGCATTAATACATGGTATTACTGAATAAGTCATGCTTCAAAATTTCTGATATTAAGTGATGTTAGCCTGTGTAGCCTTACAAAATTAATACTGAGTTATAAAGACATGGGAAACAATGAAACTAGTTAAGCCACTTTCCAGCATTTTTCAAAATTAGCAATAAAACACTAGCTAGTCATGTTAATTTCCTTGCAATATTAATATCATGCCCTAACGACAGTTTATCGACAATTTTGATAAACAATGTAAAGCTTTATGTGACATATGATACACCGTTATAAAGAAGATTGAATGGTGCAGTTTTTGCAATCATTAGAAATTCCTAAATGCTTTTTGTTTTTTTTTAGTGTCAGTGGAAAGTCAAAGTGTTGGATTTTTTTACCTAATTTCATAATTTTAAAAGAGTATTACTTTTTTGTTTGATATTATTTGAAACATATAAGTACGTTTTTAGATCAGATATACATAACAGATTAAAGAAAACTTACCTTGGACTTAAGAAATAATACATAAAAAAAGTTATGAAGTCAAAACCATTGATTTTTGGGAATTTTTGAAAAAAGTTAAAAAATATGATATAAAAAAACCGATGAGACTTAGACTAATAGTTTTTAAGGCAAATATGTTCCAAATAATCCCAATTACCTCCCATTTTTGTTTGTCGGACCATCCACCTAACATCCTGTATATATATGTATATATATATATATATATATATATATATATATATATATATATATATATATATATATATATTATTTTTAAAATGTGAAACAAGCCATTTAGTATTATTAAATATTTAGTATTATTGTATAGTAAAACAAGTCATTTAGTATTATTTTGAATATAAAAATAAAATTAGTGTCATGAATTTAAATTAGCTTAGATTGTTTAATGTCTTTCAAAATTTCTACAGAAATAAATGCTCATTTGCTGGCTTTTATTTAAAATCAATCGTTTTAGATACTTTTACAGAGCAACATGTTTCGATACTAGATGTTACATATTTTAAGTCGCCAGCAGTACTCTGGCGACTTAAATTAATCTCATCTAATATCAGATATAATAATAACTAGATTTGAAGATCCTGCCTATACATTATGACACGAGTTAAGATGTAAAAATTATATATATATATATATATATATATATATATATATATATATATATATATATATATACATATAGTAGTGTAATAATAAAATTATATATTATTAGGAATATTTGTCTTAAGATATTACTTTTGCTTACGATATTAATATAATTTACATTAATGTCACCGCAGAAGATGATGAATTCATCCTTGTTTTTGACTTTAAATTATGCACTGTCTCCAGACCATTTAAATATTGTGATATATTACCCGAAGATGAACCAAATTAAAAACGACAGTCCCATAATATTTTCACAATTTTGATTCTCCTCGTAGCATGTATACCATTTCTCATCATAATCAGTACGATACCTTACTCTCTAATTATGATACTAAGAGTCTATTGTGTTATTTTAACTGAAGTTATACAAAAAAATATTTCTTCTTTTTATTTCGAGCTATTAGCACTCTACATTGGTTCCAAAATTAAATTAATGTTTTAAACTAATTCATAGTTCAGAAATATTGTTATGAGAAAAATGATCGAAATATTAAAGCATTTATTTTAAAGGGTAAAAATGTAATTTTCAAATGAAATTATTGTTAGAAGTATGTTAAATTTAGCATTTAACAAAATAAGGAATTATACAGGTAATAGCCTAATAATAATAAATATTATTTCAGGAATACTTTGCAGATGGCCACCGGCAATATTAATGGATAGACCGAGCCTGCGTTCCTTTAATATTGGCAAACCACCGATCAAGGAATCATGTGAAGATGTCTACGTAACTAAATGAAACTATGTTACGTAGTATTATTTCCACTTTATTTAGATTCTTAACCACGACCTAGGTTTCGTTGTATGACAACATCTTCAAGTGGGCAATTTGTAAAGATTGAAGATTTTTGCAAATTGCCCACCGGAAGATGTTGTCATCCAATGAAACCTAGGTCGTGGTTAAGAATCTAAAGTAGAAATAATAAATAAAGTAGAAATAATACTACGTCACGTTGTTTCATTTTGTCGCGAGTAAAAATTAAGTATTAAAGTTAAATTCAAAATTACTCAACAATTTTCACATTAAATTATATTTTATAATTACGAACTTAAACACAACAGATGGTACTACAATCGCCATCCTTTATGAAAGTTTTATTATTAAATATGATTAATATATTTAATTAGGTTTCCAAATTATAGTTTCCATTTTATATTTAGCAATTTTATGAAACCTTTCTTTCCAGTGAAAATTTAAATTTAATAGGTTCTGTAGTTTTGCGTTGATAAGTAGCAAAGAAATAAACGAACCATTAAAGATATTTTAATTTTTACGTGTTGATAAGATATAAAAATAAACATAAATACATATTTTTTAATATGAAATTAATTTTTCTATTATGATTTTAATGATAATATAGAATGCTGCGCAATATTTGCAAACTGCGTTACTTTCATACCATTATTCCTAATCATTTCACACCTTCCAATACTGATATCATATAATGAACGAAAAATATTGTCAATATATTTTTGTATAATATGGTCTTAATAAATGGAAATAAAATTAATTGTTAAATTCTATAACATAATTCATGTTATGTGTTTGCGCCATAAAAGATGTATGACCAAACAGTCTTGAAATTAATAAGATTGTTATAATATATATATATATATATATATATATATATATAAATACATATATATATATATATATATATATATATATATATATATATATATATATATTGCATTAACGATACGTAGCAAAGGATTACCGACGTAAAAATATATTGAGTGCGATTAATGCTATATCTGCATCTGGATTTGAACACATAACATGAGAGTTTCCGAATAATACTTCAGGTAGCGGTGACCGCATTAAAATACTTTGATTCATTATACATTGATTCTCGGCTTTTTTTTGTGTGAACAGACAGATAAATATTACATTTTTATAAGTATAAAGTAGTCACATGGAACACGAATCAGCCTGCTAGTACACTGGTGCCAATGTCAATATGTCAAATCTCGACTCCAAAGTCTAACAGCTGTCACAATAACTGCTTTTTACAATAATTTGTTTAGATAATTTATAAGAAGAATATAATCAAATATGTTTGTTTTTCAAATTTACTGAAAGATTTCTACGCGATATTTCGTCAACTGTTTTACCATCAATAACAGGCATCGACACTATATCTTTGTTGCTCCATCTATTATAATTGATCTCTGGAGAATATTCGCTCAAGACCTTCTTGGTTTTTTTATTTGATCTTAACATTTTATTTCAGACACCAATATATCATTGTTAAAATCAGCATAAATAAAAAGGAGGAAATGGCTATTATAAACCCCAATAACTTTCAATAAACGCGTAAAAATTATTCGTGTACAAATTTTAATATATAAATTATTTCTTTTCAGAGTATCAGATTTATCAAATATACGTATTAAAAAAAATATTATCCTTATTGAATTGATATGACTCACTGGTTAGATAGATATTTAAATTCCGTTTAACGAGATCAACAAATGCGAAATTTACTAAATAATATTATTTTTTAAAAAACTGCACTTAGTAAACTAAATTTGAGAAAATCTTAATAATTTTTGTAAAGAAACATTTCAAATGAAATTTCGTCAACTTTGCGTTGAAACTTTGTCTATGGCAACGTATGGCCATAAACAAAGGGTCGAGCAGCAGGCGGATAAGTGTTTCAAAATACGTGACTTGGGGTTCACGCATGATAGGCGCCGTTGGTATTGTCTACAATCGAGTACGACATCGTGTTCAAATTCAGTAGTATTACGAGGTAAATTTCACTTATTTTTAATTAATAATTTGTTATATGATCTCAATTATGTTTTACATAACAGCTGGCTAATCATACTGAATTATATGTTAGGTATTTAGAACAAAAGAGTTACCGTCATTACCCGTTTGTTCAAAATAACTGTTATTATAGCATTAAAGTATATGTTGTAGTGTATCAGAACTACAAGAAGCCATCGTATACAATTGTTAACCCTAGGATACGTACATAGGTCGAGGATGAATAGCAAAGTTACGTGGCAGCTTATTTATCTAACGATTTTTACGATATTCGTTTTTACGTATTTGCGCCTTATATTCGTAGAGAAAACTTTTTAAAATTCCAATCAATAACTAGATATTTTCATAAAGCTTAACTATGCGCCAAAACATATTATTATTCGGTCTTTTATTCGAATTTCAAAAATATCCGGTCACTAAATAAGTCGTCTAGTTAAGTAATTTAAGTTAACTCTCAAAGAGTAAATTGAAAAATGAACTTTATAAAGAGTGAATTAAAAGATAGAATTGTATGTACTGTCGGTAAAGGTAGTTATGTCACGTGGAAAAGAACACGTTAATGGAAGCAAAAGAAAGCACTGTCTTCAGATGATCCCGTGTGTATCAGCGAAGGAATTAACTGAAGAAACATGTTGTTAAGTGTAATTATATTTTCTTTACATTAGATAACTGCAATAAGAAGTTGATTACATAAATCTAGAAATATTTTATCAGCAGGTTTTGCACAATTTTAAAGTGCATATCCGTGTAAATAATATTAGTCTCATTAACAGTGTCAATTGACAATAAATCGAAAAATATAAATTTTTAAAACATTGTGACTGAATTAATTAACGTCTAAACTTATGCATATATGTCTCAAGAATCTGTATAGAATATTTTCAAAAACCCTTAATTTTTTTTTAATTCAATTATCAATTTCACAATTGAAAAGCATGTCTTCAAAATAAGATTGCATGGTACTTTGAAGCTTTGTGTATCGTAAACGAGGCTTAAAAATGGAAAAAAACGAAAATAACAAATATGGATACTAGCGCTTCACATATGTTGGAAGATAAGTATTTTTTTCCTAAATTTAATACATGCTCGTCAAAAAATATTTAAATCTGACATATCTACGAACGGTTGAAGGGTTCTTGTTTTGTTACGGAGCCCTCAAAATAACGCTGAAAATTTGTTAATTCAATAAACGATTTGGAAAATAGCAAGAATTCGTGTTTCTTAATAAGCAAGAAATTTGAAAATTAAAATCTAATTTGACCTTTAATAACGTGATGTAACAACGTTTAATCTTTTAAATTAGAATGGATAACAAATACAAAATTTGAATACCCCGCGGCTGTCAGCTGTTAAAACATGGATTAACGTCGTCGTTGAAATGAAAACGAATTACTTATGCGATACCGTCATGATAATGTTTCGAATTTTCATGAATAAATGACTATGCATAGATTAATATGAATTCCTAACATCTTCGATAAGCGCTGTAAAAATCTGGAAATTTATTCAGTCAGATTTAAAAAGTAGATCATATAGGGGTTTTAATACCAGTCAAATAGTTAATCGTCTAAAAAACGTATTTGTGAATTGAATTGCATCAACGCCATTATTTTTGGTCATAAAAAAAATTAAAATACTGTTAGAGATGAGAACATATTTTTTAACTTTTAACACAAATTTAATAAAATCGACATATCTTGTGAAAATATCTGACAAATAAAAAGTACCCTATGTTGATCTCCATGATAACAAACAAAAAGATATATGAATGCAAAATTTCACAAAGATGGTTTGAATATTTGAAGTATGTAGCAAGATAGACCAACATACTCTATTTGACATTTATAATATTAGGCTACGACAGAAAGCCATCGAATTCTAATTATGAAAGGATGGACTTAATGTGGATACTTTTGAAATCGGCAAGTTTTTAAAGTAAAATAAAGCTTGTTATACGAACCAGAAATTTCCAAATGCAGAATAAAAATTAGGCATTTAAAACAGTTTATTTCTGCTTTTTAAATTTAGACTTTATTTTAATTCCACATGAAGAAACTTCATGGAACTTAAAGTTTATTTTAAATAATCATATTTTTCAGCTAACATAATGCAGAAAGTTGATCAATTACGGAATAAATCCTAATACATATTAAAACTGAGTAATTTGAAAAGAAATTCGATAATTCAAAACCATAAGAGAAATTAATTTACTTTGTAATACAATAAGCCCTCAATACAATAAGCTTATTTGAGCAACAATATAAAAGATGTCGTAAACCCATGGACTCATGCTCTGTGATAGGTTTAAATTTGATATAATTTTTATGAGCATAAAATATTTCCATCGTGCAAAATATCAATAACTATTGGGCAAGAGTAGCGATAGTTTGAAAAATTAAACAGTCAGTTAAATTAATTGAGTTCCATTGCAAAGAATGCTAAATTTTGTGTGGATGTACAAAGGAAATATCAGCATTTATTTGTTACAATTTTCTAACCTGCAAGCTAAGAACTGAGCAAAATGTAGTTCTGTGAGACTAAATAAATATTATTCAAAAATGATTTTTAATAAAAACTGTTCATACAAAACGCTCTACGGTTAACTGCACTATTCATTTGTCAAAACATCTAACTCATCATTGACGAATTTTTTATTTTTTCATTTATGTATATGTTAAATCCCAGCTTTGCCTCATGTATGATAATTTTTAAGTCACCTAGAAGCGAACCAGAGGTTTTGATGACAAGTCAGTCAGGGCAAAAATTGTGAATTTTTTGGAATCTACGAGTATGTCTCAAGAACTACCAAAACTATATTTTTGAAACGCAATATGGTGTTTATTGTTTACTTACAAACGTAAAGTTTTACCCCAGGGTACCCAGGGGTTCATTACATATTTAGAGGTTTTTCAAAAGGAGTTCAAATGACTTGTTTAAAAATAAAAAAAAAGTTAGGTACATGCACGACTAATGAGAACTTTCCTGCTTGCTACAATACGCTTAGGTAAAATATGAGCGATAATTGGAAAATTATTTTAGAGGGACCTATAGAGCTGATAAAAAGGAAAATCTCTATCTCAAAATTTGTTTATTTAACGAAATAACTTCTTAGATAACTTGCTGATGGTTAAATTGCTGATGCAGGAATTCTCTATCTTTCCTTCAGTCAACTATAAAGATAAAGGCAGAAGGAAGGCATTAAGAAAAAAGTAAAAAATTTACAAAATCAAGGTTAGGTGTGAAACTTCTAATGTAAAATCAACTGGATTAAAAAGTTCACAACTTCAAAAAATTACTTCACAGAAGACTAATTTGGAAAAAAATTGAATAAATATGCTTTAGACTATAACTAAACGCATAATATGTAGGTCTTTGAATTAGCTTTTAAGATAAGACAATTTAAATATTGTGAGCCATAAAATATGCTGGAAAAAAGCCCAAGTTAGTGAACACGAATCTTTTACTATTTGAGATACAATTGAATTTAAAAAAATGGAATAATATTTATAGGCCAAAATTATGACAGATTTTGACGCTACGGACATAATGATTGTATGAACTTCACCGTAATCAGGACATAATATACCTATATAATAAACTACAAGAATTGAGAGTGCTTAGAAAAGAGGGACGTTTGTTAAATCAATTAGTTTTCTTGAGGCTCCCAACTAAAATATTAAAGATCAGTACGCTTAGACAGTCAACAATTGATACATATATCCACTGTCAGTAGTCTAAGTAAAATATATGAACAAAAAACTTTCTTAGCAATAATTCTAAAGTAAAATAAGTTACACAAAAGTACACAGTTTAAAAGTTATAAATTATTTTTAAAATATCTAGATTTTTCATACATTGGCTCAGACTAATCGAGCCAAGGTCGAAACCATGGAACTGATAGTTATGATATTTGATGGAAACATATATGTGGAAACACAGTTTATTAGTATGGCTATGAAATAGGTTTTACTTCTCCACCGAAAAGTGAGAATATATTTTAAAATTTTGATTACGCTTGTAGAAAATGTAATTCAAACACACTATGTTCTATGTTAGGCTATGTTAGGCTAGTTAGCTAGTTTCTATGTTAGGCTTTTTACACCCACTGTGTAAAAAGCTTAACATAGAAGACAAATTATTTCAAGAACTACTGAGTTTAGTGGTAATTAAACTTGTAAAAAATCACGAAAATATTTGAAGGAACATTGAAAAATTAATTTTTTTGCAAAATCATTAAAAAATGTAAAACAATTTGGAAAATTAAAAAATTCTGAAATTAATTTTTGAAAGAAGTTTTTAGCTACTAACGATAAAACTATCATCTGTAGAATACTTCTGGCGATTGACAATATATAATGTCGAATAAGGCCTTGAATAGTTATGTGTGTATATGAAAACTTATGTACATTTTATGTATAATAGTAATAGTTTAAATAATATTCCTGGTAATAGTTGAACGAATATATTAGTATATTCCTGGAAATAGTTGAACGACTATACTAACATCGCTAAAATGTGAGAAAAAAACCAATACTTGAAGCGAAGCTGTAAGAATTTCAAAATATACAATGTAATGTACTGATACAGTCGAGAGCCGAATGTGGTAACTTAAATGTTATTTATAACTGAACATGTATAGCCGTGTAAATCAAATGTATTTACCAGAAGCTCATGTTAATCTAGGCTTACTCTTTTTAGTATTTCATAATTGTTGGATAGCTTAGTGCTAATCCCGTCTTTCTACCTGCTTTATCTTTATGATTAATTAGAAAAGAGAAAAAGCTCTTGTTAATGTGTTTCAATTTAGGTATGCACCTAAAAATGATTTATTCCGTGATTTTTCCCGTAAGATGCCGTGATCACTTTTGAAACTGAAGCATTCATTCTTAATACTTTATGAGGCAAATACGTTCTTTTTAATTCCCAAAAAAATTATACCTTTTCAGGAAAGTTGAATATATGAGTAGTAATCACAGTTATATTGTCTATAAACATTTTGAGAAATTTATTTTGATATTGAAAAGATATATTTTAACAAGTATTAACAAGGGTATATTTGTTGAAATAAGCGTTCAGTAGATAGAGGGGAAAATGTAACAACCATAATGTATATTTATTTTATGCACCGTTGAAGCCTACCACACCATTCTGTATAGAAGTGATTTTTATACCATGCTTCAACTATAGCTTTTCATTCTTTTCTTATAAGATCATAAAGCTACAGACCTGAGTTCTATTTATATTTTATCCTTTAGATAATATCTGTTGAACAGGTTGATGATACTGTTTAATCAAACAACTTTACTATCACCACCAACTACAACCGCAAATAATTTGGGGACACTCAATCTTATTTAGTTCTGTTGAAATTAATGACGGATTAAATCTATTATTTATGTGTCTGAATAGGGAACTAAAGCATCTTACCGACATGACGTCAGGCAACTAAATAATAGAAGTCTGCTAATTAAAGACTTAATTTAATAAATAATTATTATTCTATTCATTAAAATAATAATATATACAGGTAGCACATTAGAAGTAGATTTTTGGTACAGAGATGTCTATTAATATATATCAGAATATTTAAAGAAAAATTTGGATAAACTCCAGAAGAGTCCTAATGGCTTATTTCTATAGTTTACAAAAATATGGTACGTTTTTGGGTAAATCGGAAAAATAAGTAGTACCGATTAATTTTTAAATTTTAATTAGTTTTCACATATGTTTAAGTTTATTTTTTTTGTTTTAGAAATCAGCCTTAATTTAAAAAAAGAAACTATGTATAAAGATATCTATTACTACAGAAGGTGTCGATCTAAATGTTCCAGACCCATAATAATATAAATAATTTTTTATGTTTTATTGACTTTACAGAAGTTTAATTAATTTCGCTCAATTTTAAACTCCTTGCCGGGAAAATTATTCCTTTGAAAGCTGATATTGTAGAAATGGAAAGAAAAAAGCATATAAGTTTTAGATCAGAATGTATATTTATAAAACGCAATTACCAATTTTTAGATATACCTCTGGGCAAACAATTTATTTATGTTTTTGTTTATAACAGATTACTATTACCGACTCTGAAAATATTAATTATTAATCTTAATGTTTAATATACTTATTTAGTTTAAAAACTTTTAATGTGGTTTCATTTTGACTGAATTCAGATGTCACTTTTGAATTAAGAAACTACTTGTTTAAGTCAATTGGTTGTAAAAGAATCAAACCATATAAACTTTTGTTTTTTATTATTCAAACATATTAAACTATTATTTTTTAATATTTCCAAATGTACCAGTAACGTAAAAATTTTTTAATTTTCTCATGTATTTAAAAAAATTACTTATTTACATTGTTGTAATTTGGTGCAGTGTTAAAAATAATTTATAACCGATATCTTAAAAATAATTTAGTGTGTATTTGTGAAATAATGACCTATTGAATATATTTGGCTTTAATTTAGTAGAAATTCATTATTCACAATTAACTGAAACTACGTGATGTAGTATTATTTCTACTTTCTTTCATTTCTTTACCACGACCTAGGTTTCGTTGTATTACAATATCTTCAGGTGGGATATTAACAAAGATCAGAGCAAAGATCTTTGCTAATATCCCACCTGAAGATATTGTAATACAACGAAACCTAGGTCGTGGTAAATAAATTAAAGAAAGTAGAAATAATACTACATCACGTAGTTTCATTTAATTGTAAATAATGACCTTTTAAATATATTATTGCTTTGTTGAAAAAATTCAAAATACGACTTATAAAGTGAAAAAATCAATGATAATTTGATGTTCTGATTCATCAGACAAAATAATATTATTTAATATTATCGATCAATCTACTACTGAACTAGTTCCTATCGATAAACAACTACGAAATATTTTGTCCACATAATAAAACAGAGGTACTAATTGTACGGCAAATCTACATGCCATTTCAGTTAATGCCATTCACTAATAATATTGTCGAAGTTTTTTTCTTTCCTTTGTTGTTAAAATAGATGACAAATAGAGCAATAATTTTTCAAAATAATGTGAAATTTCCTATGCGAAATTCTACCTCAATCTTAAAAAATATATTCGCTGGGTATATCTCGACGATAGATATACGCTCGGCTTTAAATTTTAGAATAAATATCTAAAATAGATCCCATTTTTGGCGTGAAATGAAATTAATTTTAAAGACGCAAAAATTATTGTCGGATTCGATACTATATAAGTGATTCGATTAATGTAAGATACATTACATTTAAGAAAAATAAGTCTGCCTATATCTCTTTAATTTACCAATGCAAATGAATTGAAATAATTTTGCATCAAAGTACTTACAAAATATAGCACCACATTATAAATCTTTTTAAAAACAAAAAACGTGCGAAAATAATTTTCATAAAATTATTTTTGCATCTAATTCGCATAAAATTATTACTCGCTTTGTTTTATGTCTTTTAGCTTTTAGCAACTATCTCATTAACTAAAACTAAATATACACAAAACTACCAAGGAAACAGTTACACCTCTATCAAAAAACTTTCAAAATGAAAATCAATGTTAAATATTACACCATATTTTGCAACTCTTGTAGAATAATGAACGCTGCTAAAAGCTAAAAGACATAAAACAAAGCTAGTAAAAATAGAACGAACAAAAAGTATCAATTATTTAAAAAAAAATGTTAATTTACATATATGATAAAAAAAGACAGAGATACTTAAAACTGCTATAAAATGGATCACCTGACTAAATGCAATGAGATCGTGGATGCTCATTTAGAATTTTACGCCCGATCATACAGTAATGTGGAATCTACGAAGACAAAGAGGTAGTACTTAAATGTAAGGTCAACGAAATAAATAAGAATATAAACTCTCTTAATTTGATGAAAAGTCTATGTGAAGACGTGATCACAAATTACACTTTAAAATCACTATTAAGACTTACTGTAGTAGACTTATAGAAATATTCAAAATAATCTTATTATACAAAAATATATAATTTGAATGGCAGATTTATATTATAAATCCATTGTATAAGAAAGATGATCTAGAAAATATTGAAAATTACAGGTACGTTAATAAATGGATATTCACATAAATGAATTTTGCATATCGAAGAATATCAACATTATGAATTAACCAACCAAGAAATTAAGTTGATTTTAAATAAAAAATACTCTGCTACTGACGGTATATTTTCTCGACGTCATATTTATGAAAAAATATTTAGAATATTATAAATAATGTTATATTACATTTGTCGATTGGTTCAATGAATTTGATATATCCGGTTTTCTGGAAAACTTAAATGATCAAGTAGTATCAAAAAATGTACTAATATTCTTTCTTAAATAAATAAAACAGATAAATTAGTTACAAAAGTGAAAAGAGAAAGAAGAACTTTGAAAATTAAACGCAGTATGAGATAAGATGATCCAAAGTTTCCTAATTTATTCACAGTCTCACTAAATAATATTTTTTCTGCAACTTGAGTTAGAATTCTATGGGATTAAAAACAAATGGAGAGTGCTTGATCCACTTACACTTTTCTGATGATTTAGTGCTACCATGTTAAAACCATAGTGGTTACAATCTCTTGAAAAAAAAGTAGAAAATGTGAATTGGAAATAAACACAAACAAAACTTACGTAATGACACAGAGAATGAATACCGATAATTATGGAATTAAATATTTTAATTATGTTGAAAACTACGTATATTTAGGATGGCAAATACCTTTTATGAATAAAACACTTACCGAATTAGAAAAAAATGGTTAAAATGGTGTGAACAAGATATTGAATATTAAAACAAATGTTAAGTCCAAATTGCCTACTATTCAAGCAAGTGAAAGCTGGGCTTTGACCAAGGAAATAATCCAAAAACTGAAGAGATTCCACATAGCAGTTAAGAAGAGTAAGATGGGACTTAGTTTGTAAGACAGGCTAAGAAATTTTGACTTACAGCAATGTACGGAGCTCATGGGTGGAGAAGATTTTGCTTGTAATTTAAAATGATACTAGACGGATCATATATCACTCGCTATATATGGTCGCTGGAACGAGCGTGTTCTGAACTGGAACTCGTCTCTATGCCCCCCCTAATCGCCATTTAAGTGAAAATATCGGTATCAATATCGTACAGGACGCGTATGGACTAAGCACACGCGAGACAGGATGCTACTGCAAACAGCATGCTAGAGAGGCTTTCTTCCAAGACTGAGTGCCCCAATAATTTAAACGTAAAATTACTTTAATTAATACATTTTATTAAAATTATTGCGTATTTTTTGTTTACTGAAATATTATGTAAATAATTGTTATAATTTATTATGTAGTATAATGAAATTGATATTATGTAATTTGACTAATGTATTTTAATATCTTTCCATTAGTAGATGTTAATCAATTTTTATTTTTTTTACCATTGTGTGACGTTATATTTTATTACGTCATGAATGACAACAGTTTATTCGGAAATTTTATAAACCAAATATTCAAGAAAAAATATTTTATTAGTTAGTTCTTTATGACTTCCTTATAATTAAAATTTAAGTAGATTTATAACTCTTAGAGAGAAATTAGTTACATGTTAATAACGAAGACAATATCCGCTTCCGTTCACTTCTTTCGAAATTACATCCCCATCAAATGAGACATTTACTATTATTTTATGAGAATATTTCTCGTAGATTTTCTTGCAGATATCACTATCGGTTATCAGTACTAATGGTAAATAACTCATAGCATAACTTAAAACAAAACATTACATTTGAGTAATGTAAGAAAAATAAACTAATTAAATTTACTAATTAATAACCTAATTAAAATAACATGTATCTATTTCAGGGGAAAAATGGCGTCAAATGCGTTCCACCCTGAGTCCGGCATTTACCAGCTCTAAAATAAAGAAGCAATTTTCTTTAGTAACTGAATGTACTGAACACGTCGCTCTTAGTGTAGCTAAGGAAATGGCCAGTAAAAATGGTAAGTTTATAATGGATCATTGATGCATATAGAAATAATCTTAGATTGTAAGCAAAATCTATCTAATTGTTTAGCAAATGGTAAAAGCTATAATTAAATATACTATTTAAAATCTGTAAGGATCATAATATTTAATACAGAATGAAAACTTTTTAGAATACAACAACATAATTTTTTTCCAATTAACCGATATCACTGTCTGCGAAAAAATATTTGTCAAAAAAGTTTTTTATAACATATAAAATGGCAAGATTTAAGAGTAAAAAACTTCCTTCTCGCATTATTATTGCTC
Source organism: Druceiella hillmani (assembly GCA_039881145.1). Classification (NCBI taxonomy): domain Eukaryota; kingdom Metazoa; phylum Arthropoda; class Insecta; order Lepidoptera; family Hepialidae; genus Druceiella; species Druceiella hillmani. The sequence continues at coordinate 19,887,709 of JAYKKI010000007.1, forward strand.
TTCTTCTAGCATATATTTTCGTCAAATGGCTTTAATATTTAACTGTAGAAGAATTTTAGATTTATGGTTTAAGGTTATATAAAAAAAACTTCAATTACCTTCCTAATACTGAGAAAATTTTTCTTTGAAGGACTGTGAAATTGTTATATCCAAAGTTTAAGTTTGCACCGAAATTAATAATACCACTTACTCTTGATATTCAGTTCTTTAGAATATTCTGGCTGTTCACAGAACCGTAAGGGCAGCTTTTTATTGATTATTTTAATGTTTGTAAAATTATTCAAGTATAATACAAGAGGAAACAATGAAAGTTATAATATGAAAAGTGAAAGTAACTAGCCAGTTCGCGATTTAGTTAATATTTTTCCAAATAGTCTGAGTGGTTCTTTATGTTGGATTTTATTCGATGGAGACACGCAGAGAGACAGTTATCCTACTCTACTTCGGATATTTCTTCCATGTTCTTTTCAAAGACAGTAACCACTCCTTCCCCGTCGGGGAATTATATTCTTCCCAGTTTAACTTTTATTTTTTTAGGAATAAATAGAAATCTCATGATACGAGGTCGGGTCTATATGTAGTAGTAAAACTCATTTCAATATCTCCTGATAATTTTGTTAACATGTTTCGACACAAATTAACGTGATGGAATTTTGGAATTTTGGTTAAATCATGGAATAAAAGCGTATAAAGGCGTAAAGTTTTTAACACTTAAATGTTCATGTAAAATGTTATTTAATCCATTTATAACATCCTATGCGGTCGTTATATTCTGTTAAATAGGTTATAAAGCAGCCACGATTTAGTCATTATACTACATTTTTTCTCTCGGTGATATTATGATTTGGATTCTCGTCGCGAAAAGTATCAAGAATCACCCACGTGGCCCTGGAACATTTAATATAATTAAACAGGTTATGTGACCTGACTTACAATTAGTTCGATGATTATGTTGTTACAAAAGTAGTGCTGAAAAATGTTGTAGTCACAATACTGACAAGAACGTAACTAAAGGTTTTCATCAAACTATTGGTAGTTTGATAAATACTTTTTTTAATTTACGAAGAATTAAAACGGTAAAACATCTTTTCGACATTTATTGAAAAGATAATTAACCGTGAATTATTCCACATAGTCGCTCTCCATTAAAACGACTCGCCATTCTAAACTCGCCATACTAAAGTCAACTCACCATTAAAACTTATCTCCAACACATGAAACTGTGAGATTATTTTGTGAGCACTAATTCCGTATACCCATTCAAGATTTAAAGACCAAATCGATAATTGTTTTACTAACTGATCCAACGGACTAGGTACGCATATTAGATACACAAACCGCAAGTTAAGTGTAGAACAATCGAATAGGTTCTTTCGATAACCAGGGCTGAAATGACAACATTTCAGCCCTGGTTATCGTAAGTTTATTCCTAGGTTTATGTACAATAACTTTTGTGGAATGTCAAAACGTAGAGAAGTATGTTAGCAGAATAACGGTCTCAGCGCATAAGCTCCAAAATATTGGATTTACAGTATATGGCGAGTGGCCTGGAACAATTATTATCTCTGGTTCACCCGACTGGTACTAATCTGTGACAATAGTGATGGAATGTTTAGGTATGAAAATATACGCTGAAGCGATCAGGACAAAGATTTTGCAAGACATCAGAACAAACGAAAATGGCATAAAATCTTTCGTAACTAATCAAAATTGCTAACGAAAATGACGTAAAATAATTCTCAAGAAGGATTCTTGGTTACGTAAGGGCAAAATACGTGTCAGAGAAAAAAACGAAGTAAGGCTTTAGTAGCTTTTACAATCTTGACAAACGATACTTTTTGTTGTGCGAAACCTGGTACATGCACTCTGATACTTTTACGCAAATAATCAAATATAAATACGTCCTGCATAAAGAAGGGAATTGTTTTCGCAACTCGGCTACAAGAATGCCATCTATCAAAACAATAAAAAGTGGCAAACAATATACCTTTCTAAGTAAAAGGTTCTGGTTATTTAATACTCGATGTCTACAACAACAAGGGTTAACGTACCAAAATTTAACTCATAAATGTACAGAGCTGACTCTAAATTCTGGTACGTACACTTCTGAGCGAAATTTTATATAATCAGTCAATTATAAAATACATTAAAATGACTTCAAATAACTACTAGATAAGAAGCGTACGGAAAAGTATACATTAATGAAAATACGAGAATTTATTTTGTATTTCCACGGTATAGTATCGTTTCTGAAGATAATAAATTTGCAGAATAATGCTACTGCTAAAAATTGTTGGCATCCACGCCTAGTCGATGATTCTCTTCTCTCTCACTTATATGTTATCGACATATAACCGCCAGATGAGCATTTCATTTCAGTTGTCATGCATTTACAACCAGGTGAAATTAAATTTTGGTGAGAATTATTTTTAAATATTTGTTTAAATATAAATCAAACATCACGACTGCCACTATTAAAAATAATGTATATCCAACAACAGCTTATTTTTTTTGTTCATTCGAAATTGAATGAATTTGTTTGAATTAAAATCAAACACCACCATCTGCCACCAATATTGTAAAATCGCCTCTACACAGCTTACTATTTTAAAATGGAATTGAATGATAGAATGTAGGGCACAACGTCGAAATAAAATTTAGTCTTCTGACGAGACAATGCAGTGTCACCATTGCACAGGGAGAAAACATCGAGTATTAAAAAAGACCAGTTTGCTAGGTTCAGTCGAGAATTTATTACAAAATGCCGCAACAAAAAAAATTAAAATATTAATACTCGGCGGCAAATATTGATCACCATTCATAAATATCAGCTACTTTCTACAGAGTTTAGCATGAACACTTCAATTGATAATAGCCTTCTCAATACTAAAAAACAGCTAATATTTAATAAAGCTCTCAAGAATTTTTTTAGGGATGATAGTGAGATTGTCATCAAGAACAAAATTAATGACTTATTGGACCAAACGAAACAGATTTTATTATCAACTATACTTGAAGAAAAACTGTGAATGCGTTCACCATCTTTACGGATACTGTTTATATGGCTATCCTAGACGATATTAGAAAAATGATCCAGTCCAAAAGATTGTTCAAGTCTTGAAAATATTTTCACAGCAATGATGGACTTTATCACCGCGGAACAAAATTGTCTCAAATCGCAAATTTCCAATAAAAATGAAACCATTAAAAAGCTTGAGGGTGAAAACGGCAAATTACCTTAGTAAAACCGTATAGCAAACATCGAAAATATTTCACGTAGCCACAACTTAGAATTATAAGCTATTCTTGAGAAGCGATCCAAACATGTGCCACAGCTATATAAGCAGTATTCTATTCTACCATAGAAGATAGTACTGGCGACACAAATGTGCTTGACTGTTGTGTCAATAGAATGGATATAAAATCCCACCAATCAAGAAATATTTTGGTGACACCTCAGCTTTGAGACCTTTTTATCCATAACGAAGCGCTTAAACAAATCCAAAGCAATGGCCCTGGTGATTGGCCCTTGAGCGGCCCTTGAACGGCCGCGTTTGTAAGTTGTTCTATGCTTACGCCCTTGGCTTTAAGGGATCTATGTTCGTGATCATGTCTCTACGTTTCAGATAACATCCAGTATGTGTTTATAATTACTCACTTATTAGCAATACCCTCAAATATGTATCGGTTATTTTGTCGCCATACTATTAATCACAGAATGAGGGAATTCATAGATTATAAAAGTGGTTCTTGAATATTCGTTGCTATAGACTTTCTCTTGATAAATCATATAGATTCTATTTAACCGAACTCAGAGATTAAATTTTTCAGCATTAGCTATACGGAAAAAGAGCGTTAATCTGTTTTAATAACACAAAATCATACATTTGCATGTTGATTATACCCCTCGTCTCAACACCAGCTTCTGGTCTCGTAAACCTTCACTAACATAAATAACAATTAAAAATAGATATAAGAATTGGTGCTAACACAATCTCCTTTCAGTCTGCTTTTATATCTTTTATTATACCCTTATGTTACTCTAACTTATTTTTTGAGCTTTTGAATAAATAAATAAATAAGTGGTTACTGAGTAAAAACCGCTGTGCCAGACGGAAAGACGGACGAAACCGTAAATGATCTTACAATGTTGTTTTCCTTCTGAGATTCGGAATTTTAAAAATATTATTTTATTATCGTTCAGCTACAACACACTGACTGGAACGAGACAAGATGCAATTACTTCTTCTTGTGCTAGGAGACGTACTAAAGTAGTTCCTTTGCAGAATGTATGTGGACACATCAGTTTAATTTTGACAATTAATAGAAGTAAATTGGCGTGAACATTCAGTGTGTAACTTAGGAGGTTTTGACACAAAGTACAAAGTGCTTGTTTTTAATTTTGTTATGTTAGACATCTAGGGTACAAAAGTAATTATTCTTTTAGTTTGCCGTTTTATCGAACTCCTCGCAGATGTGTGCTTTAATATCGTATATCACGTCAGCCTCGAGTTGGAAATGGAAGTCATAATGACTCGGGTAATTTTACAAATAGTAAATTTCTAATATAGATTTTTAGAAAGTGAAGACCTTCCTGTAAATAAAAAATAATTATTCACATTTTTAAAAATATTTTTTTGTATTTAAATTTGCCGTTAAAATGACAATTCTCTCCATTAGTCAGTATACTGGTATGTACGTGCATATAAGGACTGGCCGCAGGTCGCAATTCTTGACCGATCTGCGTGACTATTTTTCTATTGATTGGTTATCTATCAGAATAGAAGCCTATCATTATCATGACGAATTGTCAAATAGTTTAGTTTCTATAAACAAATTTTCTACAAAAACACCCTCTTTTTTCACACACTCTTTTTTTATACTTAGCGACCACTATCCGTCTACTTTTTGCACCGACTTTCTATCTCTTCTCTTTAATCGCTGCATTTTTTATATATTTTATGTAATAAACAGTGAAAAATTTTATGTAATAAACACAGTGAACTTTGTGTAACAAAAATTTTTAGCGAACATACATTTTTATCGGATATGCAATGATTAACTAACTCCTCGCAAATTTTTTTCTTTGTTCTTTCCTATTTTTATCTGTAAATTTACATTTAAAACCTGCGTAGAATCCATAATACTACGTTGAATTACAATTTACATTGAAAATTATTTAGGTCATTTTTAAATAAAAAACTCAAAAAAAATTAAATCGGAAATCTTATTGATTGTGTCTCTAATTGAAAGTGATGTAAATTTGACCGTTTATAACTGATGAAATGATCATCCTACAGCGTATTTTTAGAATCTGCATTTATCATCTTTGAGATGCTTAATATATTTTTTATTTACTTTATCGATTGCAATATAGTTTTTTGCATTTTATCAAAATTTGCACATTTTTCAGTAAATTTTCAAAAATGTTAACTGTTTTGTTTAACTTCAATCAGTCCGACGCGAATGCTCAAGTTCATTGAAGTGATACAGGAACATCTGTACTAAAATTAGTGTTTTAGTGATAACAACAAAGTTTACTATGCAATATATTAAGTACTATTTCGAAATTAACATAGATTACATTTTTGCCCATAATGGACATCCTTTAGTAATAAGAATAATGTAAAATTTAGACGCTGAAACTTAAATATCACAAGATCTGTATTTATATAGATATATTGCGTGAAATTGATACAGAAGATTTATACCGATTATTATCATTTTATGTCGATATTCTTTGTATTGGTACCCAGATCAAAAAGGAAGAAGAGTGATCATTTTATATCGATATTCTTTGTATTGGTACCCTGATCAAAAAGGAAGAAGAGTGATCATTTTATATCGATATTATTTGTATTGTTACCCAGATCAAAAAGGAAGAAGAGTGATCATTTTATATCGATATACCTTGTATTGATACCCAAATTTATACATAATATAAGTAATCATTTTATGTCGAAATTATAAAATTGGATATGATTCCTTTAACAGAGAATGTTTTGATTATTTATTTAACTTATTACAAAATAGTTTTGCAAACATATATTTCATTAATATTCACTGTGAGTTACATAATATTTTACAGCAAAACTCAAATAAAATATGATACCATTAAGTGACGTCTTGTCTCTGTCATAGCCGTATACGTTTTTAATTAATTATATCTAACTGATAAAATATAATGATTAATTAATGTTGCAATATTTTCTTCACCCTTTCATGTTTCAATAAATTTCAATTTATTATTACAAATATAATTCTTCATATTTCATCATTTGTTCCTAAATTTATTTTTAAAGTGTTTAAAATAAGAATAAAATAGTAAAAAAGGAGAAACAGAAATGTCATCTGCACTACGAGTTGATGTCTTACTACGAGGCTTCCATGACACTTCGACACATATAAACCTTTAAGGGTATATTTACCCATATTAAGATATGTTTATCATGCAATGCCTTTCACCGGCATATACTTTGAATAACACTTTTTTCCTAACTTTACCCTGCTGGTAAGTTACAGTTAGGAAAAAATTTTATTTCGGAGGTTAGGGGTCAGGAATATTTTTTGTGGATGTTTTTAATATAAACTAAATACATTGTCTATAGTTTGTTATAAAGATTGAGATCTCTACTAATTGTGTAAATTTATAGAAGATAGTTTAAGGAATACATCACATAAATTCTTGAAAAAAAAAGTTTAACTATCTCTTCCGCTTGTTGCTCTATATAACATAAAAAATAACTCTCTTACTTCATTTGCCCCCTTCTAAGTTTTTAGTTTAATTATTCTTGAATATTAATTTTTAAAATATATGCGGATTAATATGCTTTACAACCCTGTCAAGCTTAAAATATATTTCTGCAGTAAATGGTTCCGGAATAAAACGACGTAAAGGTTTCAATAATTTCTCTGGAATCCATAATTAATATCCAATAATTATTTTAATATATATTTTTCAGTAATTCCAGGTTGAAATGATTGATAAAAACACCGGTGCCTACTTTAAAGATCTGGTATTATCTAATATGAAAGAACGCAACGAGAAAAACGTCATGAGACCAGATGTGATACACTTACTGATGGAAGTCAAAAAAGGTACCCACCTTAATCCACATAAAATGGCTCCCTTAAATGATAAAATTAATTTCAACGTCAACAATATCTGCGTTTCTTCGTACTAACACATGTCTGCATTATTTTATACATTATTAACTTCCTGAATACTTATTTTTATTTCTTAACTCTTAACAGGCACTCTGAAGCACGAAACCAAATCTGTAGATAATGATGCTGGCTTCGCGATCGTTGAAGAGTCGCCTGTGAGAAAATTGCAACATAAAAAGGGTACTTTTCAAGTTACTTTCAAAGACTTAATTATCTTACAAATTTTAATAGAATATATACTTAAAAAATCGAAAGGTGCATTTGGTCATAATACCAATTGTCTTAAAGTGACGTAAATCATTACATTACGACGATATAGTAACATAATCGTAGTTCAAATAGCAGTGATCTGGAAAACGATTGTAATATGAATAAACAGAAAAAACCAAATTAATTGAAATTATCCCATCACTCGAATTTATAGTTTGGGCAGATGATGACTTAGTACCGCAAGCTCTAATTTTCTTCGCGGCCGGCTTTGATACAGCATCTACGACCATTTCCTTCCTAGTATACGAGCTGGCACTGAATTTCAACGTTCAAATGAAACTTCAAGTAGAGATCGATGAAACTTTTCAGGAAAATAATGGAGAATTCAACTACAACGACATTCAGAAGATGAAATATCTAGATATGGTTGTGTCAGGTATGTAGTTATCATTTATAATCGATTTTAACGACTTTTATTTGTAAACGTGTTAGCATCAGTTAGTTGTTATTTAGTATCAACAACTAATTATACTTACATAAGCAATGCTAGGAGGAGTGACCCAATAGTAATAAAACACGATATGAGCAAATTAAATTAAACACGAAAATGGGGAGAAGAGTTGTGAACGTTGTTATTAAATTCCTGGAGAGAGTTTTTAGCTAGAGAAAAACATTTACGAATTGTTTGGTGGAGATACTGAGGTAGACTACTGTTCGATGCAGTTGAAAAAAATTAAGTTGACAGAACATCGACTACCGATGAGCATCAAGAAGAGATTTTTTAAAACAAAAAAATACGAAGAGTTAAAAATGTGTATGGTATAATTTTAAAAATCTTTGCCGAAAACATTTTAAAGCATTTAGGGAAATAAATTCCGAAATATCACAGAAAACTCTTAAAAATACTTTTGGCGTTGACCTAATCAAGCCTCTTCGACGTTTTTAAAGTGTAAAATTTATAAAGAAACCAAAAATTTTTGAAAGAATCAGTGGCATGTACAAACATGCCATCGATTTTCTCTACAATTCACGTAAATTATGTAAAAAATTTACTCATTTACCACACGAAATATCTATACAACAATGTATGAGGTATTGAATATATTTGGCGTCAATTTTGTAGAAATTCATTATTCACAATTAAATGAAAGCTTTGCTAATAGCCCATCTGAAGAATCTTTGTCAATAGCCCACCTGAAGATGTTGTAATACAATGAAACCTAGGTCGTGGTAAAGAACTTAAAGGAAGTACTACATCACGTAGTTTCATTTAATTGTGAATGTATGAGGTGGTTTGGATTCGTAGCTCCCCATTTGTTTGTTACTTTATATTTTGCTCGCGACTCGTTTTTTCCTTAGTCGCCTTCGAGGCTCCATGATAATAAATGAAACATTAAATATTTTCAGATTTCTTGTCATCTATATACAGTCACTCTGATTTACAAACGATTACCACGTCCATAGATTTATTAGATATTTCTTCAAAGCTATACATATCTATCCATTATAAAGTGTGCGATTGATGCATAATAACAGCAGTACACTCCGTGATGGAAACCATAAGCGGGAAGCTGATTATGCTATCTTTTCAGGGAATGTTAGTAAATATGGGATACCACTTATTTTTGTTGGTATTGGGGTCTATCTGTCAAAGCATTCATATGGTAAAAGTTATTCAACGCTATTGGGAGAAGCAGCTATCACTGGACTAAATTAAAAAAAAATGTAATTCTGTATAAAAAATAGATTTTGCGTAATCTACGCACGTTCTTATGATAAGAACAAACACTCTACAGAGCAGATTTTCTTCAAGATTTGTCAATGAGCATCTATCACTATGGAATCAGCCATTATTTTCGTTATGTATGACATCATTTGGCGATTCAGCGGTATAAACAATTTAATGTTAAAACGTTCTCAAACTTAAAGTTTGTATTGATATAATAAAATTGCGTCAAGATACAAGTTATCTAAACCAAACTAAAGTGTGTAAAAGATGGATATTTTACCTTTGAGAAAAGATGCAATGCGCGAAACTAAATATGGTGTCCAAAATAACAATTTCGAAATAAAAGGTTAGGTCAATATATTCTAAATGGCATTCAACACATATTTGGTAATCATTAAAATTACATTGATTTCGTTTGTAAACTAGGAACTCGGCGCTTTGAATCATAATGGCTATAAAGTCAGATTTGACGAAGATATTTGCTGGAAAACATATTATTCATGTAACTTAACTGATAACTCTACCTGCAATGTATTTAAAAGTTTTAATACACAGGTAGCCAAATACGTTAGAAGCAGGTATTAATGTCTAGCAACGTCGTTCTTTCTTGAACCGTTTTGTTGCTGTTGTAGTGTCTTTTAATATACATTACATTACAATATTCGATACATAAAATCATTATTGAGACAAAATCTAGTAATTTTTTACTATACAAATTTATGAATTCTAAATCTTAACTCATAAGAAGACTCCACCACGCCGTATAAAATTACGCTTACTGTGGACAGCCTTAGATGAATACAGAGATGTTCAGTTTTTCAAAGGAACAACGCAAAATAAAGGACTGGGAGCATACAATTAGTAACAAACTCCGTCTTCTCATGCAGAAAAAATTGCTCATAATAGTATTTTTTCACGATTTTTGTTATGCTATATAAAACGAGTAGATGGCAGTCAAGTAACTCAAAAACCAGGAAAATAAGATATCGAACAGGTATCGTATAGGTTGTTCTTTAATAAAGATTAGAATTAGAATTCGAAAATAAAGTGTCTTTCTTTTTTAGTCAATCTAGCTTTTCACGATGCTTATAAAAATATATTTTATGGAAATTGAACAAATATGAAAACGGTTATATGATTATTGGGACCGTGAATTCAATATAACTTGTAAAACTATCTACATATTTGGTATTTGGTTTCGTAAAGATTTCTGTAACTAATGGTTTATTCAAATATTGAAAATTATTTTTAAATTTACTAATCAAATGTACTATTATTTTATTTATAGTTTACAATATTTCAAACCAAATAAATTCATTTTAGGAATATATTCCCAAGTATATATGAAATGTATTTAGTGCATTTTTAGACTTATACTTATAATCATTCAAACTAATCGAATTTATTACTTTCGATAGCTTTGTTTTATTAACTGTTATAACCAAGGCATACTGTCCTCATTGCCGATTCACATCATGCCGATCATCATGCCGATTCACGCCATTCATCACGACGAGAAATATTGGCCCAACCCAGAAAAATTTGATCCGGAGAGGTTCTCAGCGGAAAACAAGCACAAGATTGTACCCATGAGCTATTTACCGTTCGGCATAGGACCGTGCAATTGTATTGGTAAGCTTACCATTTCCTTAACTCAACTATAGAAATATGCAGACGTCATATGATTATAAGTTAATTGAAATACGAAGAAGATTACCATACAAGTAATCGTCTAGTTTTTTGTTTAAAAATATAACATTTAATTTTCATTTCTTCTTACCCATTTTACAAAAATACAGGTCTGTATGGGTAATAAAAAGCTCTAACAATGTTTTATTCACTTGTAAAATCATATATTTTGAACAATTCTTAACGGATTAAATATTTAATATTAATAAAACCGAGTGGTAATTACTTATCAGCATAGTAAGTCGTTTTTTCAGCAATAAAACTTATGAGTGTCTGTATTTTAAATCATAATTCAAATAAACCAAAGGTTATGTTATTTAATATCATAGTTGGTTTCTTTTTTAATAGCAATAAGTTCCAATAAATGTAATAAACCCAGACTTACTACATCCATGACTTATTTAAATTACATCAATGACTTATTTACTTTTCGGACTGGGTACCAGCAATTGTACAGGTAGGTGTTTCCCATTAATGGATAATACTAATTAATTACAAAGACAGTTTGAAAACTACAGAGTTTGAAACAATTTTGGGTGTCACAACTTGTAAAACTATGTAGAGAAGTTATAAATAAGAACAATAAACTAACCACTACCATGCGTATGTATTTACATAGAAAAAAATGTAAAGAATAATTTTTATTCAAAATGTGAGAACAAAAATGCATTGGGGTGCAAGATAGAATATGAACATGTGATTTAAATTATTGTCTGAGTGTTAAACTGGAAGTGAGATCATTCATTTTAAAATATCGTCAAAATATTAAATTCGACTTATAATACAGTTAATAAAATATGAAAGAAACATTTTAATACACAAGAATCTTTGAAAAAAGAACCGAATATTTTGTTTATTTATATGATTTCCACACTATACTAAAATCCATGCTACACATATATTTTATAGACACAAAACTGAATTCCTCGAGAAAACCTTCAGTAAATAAAAATATTTTGTTATCGCTTCTATTTCATTTGTTTAAGTTACAAATTCGTCCTTTATATACATATTAAAAGAATAGTAATACAATTTAAATTACTTGATTTTTTGGACATAACTCTATTCTTAGAATTCGCCCTGATGGAAGTGAAGGCCATGGCTGCAAAGCGGTTTAGTAAATTCCTCCTAACAGCGGGATCTATGACAGAAATACCGCTCGTTTCAGAAGCAAAAACATTAAATCTGATGGCAAAAAATGGTTGCTGGCTTAGATTCAGGAAAAAGAATGTTTAAAATAGATGATCTTCGTTAACTTGTGCTTCATTCCACAATTTAGAAATTATATACCAGCACGAGTAATTTCAAATTCTTTTATTTTTCAAGCAGTACCTTATTAATATTTCATTACCCTTCAATTGATAATACAATTATTTAATATATGTGTAGTACATATTTGCACACAAAGCACAATTACCAGAAAGGAAGGTTCCTGAAAAAATATATCACTTAGCCTTATGGACGGTATCAAAGCAATAGATGGTGTTTAGTATAAAACACATAAGGGTAAATACATCTATCTATTAGGCAGTTGCTGCCTAGGTTACTTTTTTCATGATAAATATTGTTTGAAAATTATTAAAAAGAAATCAAATAATTAAAACGAATACCACAGTTACTCACAATACAATCATCGTTTCGATTTACGCCATTCATCGCGACGAAAAATATTGACCCAACCCAGATAATTTTGAATCGGAGAAGTTTTCAGCTGAAAATAATAAATACTTTTCTGGATGTGACACCGCAGTTGTATAGGTAGGTGTTGACCACCAATGGCTATAATTAATTACAAAAACACTTTCATAATTAGAAAAACAGAAACACTTACGAGTATCATGCTATGAACTTACCTATAAAATAATTACTAGTCTTAACAAAGAGTTGTCCAATATTCGCAACGTATTGCATTAATTTTCAAGTATTAACAGCATTTGACGTCGTTTGATTACGATTATTTAACAATTATTATTTTCACTGTTAAAAATTGCAATACACTTTGCAATGGTTTAGAAACGCTCAATAAAAAAGAAAGTTAAAAACAAAACTTAGTACATAGAGGTCCTACTTCTTAAAAATAACTAAAAGGCACTTTCTTCTTACAAGAGTCTGTGGCTAGCTCAGTGTTAAAAATTATCATTGACAGAAATTTTAATGTGAAATTAGGATTATCAGAAATGAATTTAAGAATTGAATAGAAACAGATAATTACCTAAATAAATTTTCAATCACCGCAGTTTTTAATCAAGAAATTTTATTTTTGACTAACTTACGTCCATTTAGATCCACAAGACAAAATTCTTTTTACCCACCGAGAAGTGACTGTTTTCCAAACCTGCTTTCTTAAACGCAACTTTAAAATGAGCTTTACTGCCTGCGGTAATACTGATAGTTGGCGTAACCTTATATGAAGTGTTGTTAACGTCCCTATTAAATTTTTATTTTATTTTATTTATTAAATTTTATTTATTTTATACATAAAAATAGATTCGCAACGTATGCCGTATAGAATATAAGGTTATATTGCATGCATGCACATGTCATTGTGGTGGGCTCTGTAACTTATTGTCCTCAGTGAAGAAATAGTATCATTAATGAATAGCTCAATCTATGCTTTTTGTATTTAGCGATGGGAACATGAAATTTCTAAATTCGTATGTTATGTTATTTATCAAGTGGATTAAACCTACAATTAAACTTTTTCTAGAATTATAAGAATAATATTTGTGACTGCAAAATCTTATTTTATCAGGTAAACCTGGGAAAAGTAATGATTCTGTCCATTTTCCGATCATCTTCTCTTAAGTACATCTTCAATAAATAACGCGCTGCCTAATATTAATATACTTAAATATTACGCACCGAACTATGTAGAACAGTATTTACGTTGAAGAAATTAAATAAAATTTTTATGTATTTTAATATTCAAAAAGGAAAGCGCAGTTAAATATAGATTTGACTAATCACACTAGTGAATTGGATAAAATGCTTTGCAAAGATGGAAATGTTCTGTTCCGAACTTTGATTGACATGTATTCATTCTTCAGTGTAACTATTCTATGTTATTAACTAACAGGTTTGGTCACAAGAAAGACAATTTCTTTAACTAGTCAAACCTCAGTCTGTAACTGTAAGGCATGAGTGACTGTAAGGCATAAGCTTTGATATGTAGGGTGTCTCTAGATTCACCATGCATGTTAAGACTAAATGAGACGGGAAGAGGTCTGATTATATCTATCATTTGAATTGAAAGAGTTAAGAGAGAATCTCGGAACGTCTGCAACAACTTTACCGAAAAAAAACGGTGGGTTGTACAAAATAACAACTGGACATGATATTACATAAATGATTGAAAAAAATTCATTGATGTAAATAATGTTTCCAACGGAGAGGTATCCTCGGGAGAAGCAAGTAAAGCAAAAAAAGTCATATTTAATTGCAAAGATTAATAAAATACAGTCACATTAAAATTAACATCCCGAAGGTTCAATGTAAGCCAATATTTTTCCCAGTTCGAAGTACCATAAATACGTTTCCTGACTCAACAATCAGTTCTCTAGTTGATTTTTATACATTATTGAGAATTCGAATTGGCCAAAAATATTTGTTATATTTACTTGATTTTATTTTTTGATCTCATTATTCTATATTTTATTTACTTGCATAATTTTGTTAAAACTATAAAATTTATGAAAAATATTAGGAAATTCTTAAATTTGTTTTACTGTTATAACTAAATGTATCTATTAGTCGTTTAACTACTAAATCGCCGAATGAAAGAGTATCCGTTTTAAACTTTAACCAGATGTGTTACTTATTTTTGGGATTTACAAACAACAAGCTTTCCAAAATTATTAAAAAAATTCGATTTAAAACTAAATAGTTTAGTAAATTTTCAGGTTTGACAAGCGAATCTAAATTTGACTGTGATTTGGCCATTTGACAAATACTCATAAATATTTAATTTATGCAAAAATCAGTCTGAGTCGTGCAGACATCTCTTCTATGGAACTATCTACCTATATAGCACTCTTAAAAATAAAGTGGTTAACTCAAAATAATTATCTCGCTTGAAATATAAATAAAGTTGCTTTATCTTTGAACGGTTCTTTTCAGTCAAATTATCAACCGATATTTTAATCTAAAATCGTGGGAAAATACGGTAACACAAAAAATTTTCCAACTAGCTTTTTCCGATATATTTATTAAAAACTATTTTCCAAAATGTTGGCTGAAGCATAATTGTTGCGTTAATTTAAATGTGTACTCATTCATTCAACAATTCTTTCCAATTCGAAAATTAATTTGGAGTAATTTGCAAAAAAATTTCCGTCTAGTGAACTAAGAGTCAAATCATACTCTGTATATTTCGTACGACTCATGTTCATCTCTGGTTCTTAATAACATGTTGTGATTGTTTGATACGAGAATTTCAATGTAAGATGTTCCATAAAAACACTACCAGAGTTCTTGTGAAGGAATATGAAATATGTCGGGAAACAATTTTAAATATTCATATGACATTACGTTAGAAGTTTCTATTTTATCGCTTGCCGATGAGTGGCTGTTAATTACCCAACCGATAAAATATGTGGCTAACAAACTTTATTCAAATTTATCTGTCATTCGGTTGGATTTTCAGCCTTACGTGACAATAAGGGTTTTAAATATTACTTGTTTTAAATATTACAATTATTTCGATATTTTTAAAAAAAATATTTTACACCCATAATAAATATATATATATATATATATATATATATATATATATAATTTTTTTGCTAACTTATTGAAAATTACGATTATTTTTTATTATTTTCCTTCACCATAGTTAATTATGTTTAATACTAGACACATTTAATACTTTACTTTTTTTTTATTAACGTACCAATTTAATGGTCTTTGCTTCTTAGCTTAACACTATGTTTTAATTATTATTATTACCAGGATATCTGTACAATGAAAATTTGAGACAGTTACTCGACACGCGCGCCTAACACATCACTTTCCTTACTTTCACAGTTGCAATACTCCTTACTGTCTCGTGTTCATCCCCTCTTTTTGTCGTGGGTCCACCCTGAGATGTTCAAAGTATCACGAAGCTAGTTGCAGGTGTCGCTTGCGTTTCGTAATATCCATATGATGATGGCCAATCCGATATATATTCATATATATATATATATATATATATATATTTTTTTTTTTTTTTAATTTTTTTTAAATTTTTTTATTTATTTTTTTTATACGATACGATACTTACTTTAAGGTATACAATTAATACGTATGGGCGAATTCACTACTACGAAAACAATCTCTTCGAGCCAACTAGAAATCCAGTCCAATCCCGCTCTACGAGGGGCTAGGACTCGAACCCGGATATAATAAAAGGCCGTATGCCTTGTGATCGACCCAACACATCACGCCGACGACATTTTGCTCTTGTAAACAATTCATGTTACTACATAATTTATGTTCTTGACAAGTTTTAGTTTTTTACGATAGAAAAATGTCCACTGGTATTTATTAATATAATTTTAACAGCCTAATTTCTCTTTAAATTATGTCCTGGAAAGAAAGTAAATATATATATTTATATTTATTATAAAGTAAATAAATATATATATTTTTCCAAGTGAAACAAGAATACAATTTTTTAGTAAATTAGGAGAGAAGAAAATGGATATTGTTGTCTTCAGGAAAATTAAATTATTCTGGAAATAAAGAAAATATTGAAAAAAACATCTCCTTTTATCTTTGTTTAAGTTGATATTTTAATTTTTATTTCAGATTTATGTATTAATTTTTATGATTATAATATCTATAACAATACAACTAATTTTTTTTTATATTTAAATCAAAATTGAAACTGTAAAAGGTTATAAGGAAAAAAATATTTATAAGTTATAGTTTCTGATGGTTTGATTTTTATTACAGTCAGATCGCATTACAATATTTTGTTTTTAAAAATTAACCATAAACGGTGTTAGTACTAGTTTTAGTTTTTTATATTTAATTCAAAGTTGAAAGATGATAAAAGTTAATTCTACAGTTTAATAGGATATAAGACAAAATTGTCTTTAAATCTTAGTTTTTAATATTTTAATTATTATTTCGAATCCCTATAAATTCAGGTGATTATTTTCTAGATAGGAAAAGTCATACTTGGTTATTTTAACATAAGTAAAGTATAGAAAGTGACTCTTCAAAATCTTGTGATTTCATAAATTGGTTACAGTACTAATGAGAATGTGATAAATGTACAGGGGTTGAACAAAATAATATGAACACCTGACGTAAACACAATATTAATTTATTAATACGGTCTTGGGTCACCATTTGCTTGTAGAACAGCAGCAATTCTTCGCGGAATAGATTTTAGTAGAGTGCATGAATAGTTTGTAACGGAATTTTGTCCCATTACTGTACCAATGCATCCGCCAATTGCTTCAAGGATGTTGGAGGTGGAAATCGGCTCGTAATTCTCTGCTATAAAACTCTCCACAACGGTTCAATAATGTTGAGGTCTGGCGATTATGCTGAACAGGGAAGATATCTGATGATATTCTAATGCTCCTCAAACCAAGATTGAACCTTTTGGCTGAGTGTATGGGTGCATTATCATCTTGGAAGATGGCAGTGTTTGGCAACAGTAAGCTTGTCATAGTAAGAACTTCATCATTGAGGATGTCCAGATATTCATTCCCAGTCATCCGGCCACTGATGTGAATGAGAGGACAAAAGGAATACTACGATATAGACGCCCAAATCATAACATCGTCTCCCCCGTGCTTGACTGTAAGAAGCAGATAGTTCGGATCGAAGGCTTCTTTTAGAGTTTTTCATACATAAATCCGGCCATTTGTCGGAAACGATATGAATGATGGTTAATCGGACCATACCACATCCTTCCAATCCTCGCAAAAAAATAAAGATAAATTCCCGGTATTTCTAATGGATGAAATATGTTCTATAATTATATTATTGCAATAATTTATTTGTTAGGTTCTAATATTGAGCCTAATATACACATAGCCTTGGACTTTATTTTTAAAATGTATATGATACTTCCTCCTGTTCCTTAGTATATATGCTACTGTATTACCGTCATAAAAATACGGGATATATTCTAATAAATGAAGCCTTAGTTCATTGAAAGGGATTACAACGATAGCAACGGGTTCCCTAAATCTATTTTAAAAGTATATTGTAATATACATTAACCCATTTAAGGGAATAAATTCGGTATAATGTCCGTGATGTCCGGACACATACTAAATGTAAGGGCATGGATCCGGTATAGACTTGAGCGATGAAACTAGTTATATCTATGTCGTAGCTAAATTTGTAAATGAGTTTAGCTCGTGAAAATTTTCTTAACTTTTATTGCATTATTACTGCAAAAGATGCAGTATGTACTTTCAAAGTATTTGTTAAAATCCTATAGGCATCGATTTTATTTCTTTCAATTGTAAGAGACTTGGTAAAACGGCACAATTATGGCCATTTCTCAATAACTTGCGATTTTTTTCGGCTATCTATGCATAACAATTTCTATCGTTTGAATGCCCATATATCACTAATAAGATTATGATAGAGATACTTGATCTCTTCACATCGTAGACTTTCCTTTTCAGTAGATTTAATATTCGAATTACATCTGTTTAGCATCAGGTAATGACATAAATGAGACGATTTAGATTAGGCACTACTTCTTTCATAGTTTAGCGTTGGCGTCCGTTATGAAGCGTTTTGTAATTGCAGCTGTTCCGTGGAGTTCCTGCCGTACAGTTGCTGTCAACACAGTATTACTCAGATGAGTTGTGAGTTCTGCTATCACTTTTGCCGCAGTATTTTTGTGTTATCTGCCACAAGCCTTTTTAATGTTCGTAGGTCTCTGTCCATTAACTTTGGGTGTCGTCCACCATTCTTCTTCACCAATGATGTTTTCCCTTCGGGTATGTATGCTCTCATTACCGTGAATACTGTTGCTTGTGGGGCGTTACACAGTTCGACTGTTTTCGTCACAGACGCTGCCGCTAATCGAGGGAAAACGATTCGCCCTTTTTCAAATTCGGAAAAATCACATATTTCACCGCTCACATATTATAACCGTCGCAAAGCAAAGCGTCTACTACACTGAAATATAATCTGCAAGACCTGCTACGTAAAGTGTGCATGACATTTCCGTCGCAGTATTTACACGGAAATAGTGGTGCCAACATGCATCTAACTATACTCCATCGTATGGTGTTTATATTATTGTGGCGAACCCCTGTAGGTTTTACGTTTTACCATTTTTCAGACACTATTCAAAATATCCGTGAAGCTATTACTTTACTTACACATCTATCATCAGCTCATCACACTGGGGAGAAAACTAAAAAAGTCATCATTATCAAAAAATTCCAAGTTTAGGTACTAAAAAAATTTGTCTCTTTGGATAAATGTATTGTTGATTGTAAAACATTGCACTATAACTATGAAATATAAAGAAAGGAACAAGCTGAATAAATGCAAGAGTAGAAGTGAATTTTTCACTATTTGTCTTTATATAATTGGAAGAAAGCTTTTTAAACAAGCACAAATTTATAAATATTACACGTAAAATAAAAAAGTTTTAATATGTATTTATGACTTTTTATCATAATAAATGTATCATTATTATTATTAAAGACGTTTTTAGGCAAATCAGGCGCCAGATCTTTGCCATGAAAGAAGTATATAAATTCTTTCGTGAAAAGGATCTGGTAACTAATTTGCCTAAAATTGTGGCTTAGCCCTCTTCATCTCCAAGAACGATTGTATATAAACTAAACAAAGTACCGTGTAGTTTATAGTCTAATATAAAAATTCATTTGATTTTAAATTTAAGAATTGATAAGAAAAAGTTCTGTTAAATATGTATTAAATAATGCAAAATATTCTGTTCAAAATTTGCTAGGCTGTATAGATTCCTCTCTTTGTCGTATAATGAACAATTGATACTTTAAAAATTCTGGAATCTCCTCAAACTATTGTAAACTTTTTTATGTATATGCTTTCTCAGCTTTCGTATGTCAGAAATTTACACCAATGGAGAAGGCGAAGTGCAACAACGTGCATTTTAAAGTCCTTGAAGACACATTTTTAAGCGGTGTAATTGTTTTAGAAATCAGATGGATGAAGTGCATCGAGCTAAGTAGTCATAGTGACTACTTGAGAAATGAAATTCAAATATAATTAAATGAATTTTTTTTCAAATGCACCTCTTTGGCCTGTACATCACATAGATCTAATTACGTCCGAGCGTTTACCATCATAGAAATTTTGTATAAAATCTATTGTGATAAACTTGTGCTAAATATTTTTTTTCTTATCTATGCCTTAAAGTAATCTATGTTTTCCTGCAAAAATTTAAAATCAGTTAACAGGAAAACAGAAATAACGTGAAGACAAATATATAATATAATTTTTTTTGAAGAACCTCTAATTTGGAAATGGAACATTCATTTCTCACGGACATAAAACTTTTGGTGTGAAATTGAAAAAATATAAAGTAGCATTTTTACATTCTCTTTTTCATAGCTAATAAGCTTCCAAATAATTTCACCACGAGCCTTCAAACTCTTGACTGCATATGTCATAAATTAGAAAAAGTCAACAAAATAGCATTTAGTAAAACCGTTTCGGTCTTCTTGAACTAATAGTTTAAAGATATATCTTGTCACTTTATTTTATTTTTTTATTTCAACCAATTCTTGCGCCTGTGAAATATATGTTAAGCTACATATTTATATGGCAAAAAATAATATTAATATTTGAATGTATTTCACCAGAAATATTAAATAAATGGAAACATTTTTAAATATTTAATTTCTTATTTGTAACGTGTACTTATTTGTACACGTAGAAGTTGTGTAAAAATATTTTATATTTTTAATTGAATTCCACAAAAAAGGTCGCTATCGACGTTAAGTTAGTCATTCACAAAATATAATTTATTTACGGGAAGTAACTACATACAAAATAAAATTAAAATTTGAAAATGGTCTTTTCCCACCTCGACCGCTGATGAAATATGGTCTTAAAACTACCCCTTTTCCAAATGCTTACACTGACTTGCTTTGATACCACACTCTGTTTATATTTCATCCTTTACTACACTTTCTCCTCACGTACAATTTTAACGATTTCGAAGCTCAAAAAATAAGAATTTCGATGCTGGGGATTTACGCTTAGGGCTTTTAATAGAACTGTATTTGGATTAAAATTATTTTAATGTAAGAGAACTTTTTACACTTTTTTTAATATTCTTTTCACTTTTTATTTTAATTTTTTCCAACTTTTTACACTTTTTCAATTTTTTTCACTTCTTTGCACTCTTCACTCTTACATTTTTCCCAAAGTTTTTCACTTTTTCAACAATTTTTTTACCTTTTTCAACTTTTTACTTTTTTCGTTTTTTTTACACTTTTTTTCACTTTTACATACTTTTTAAAATTATTTTTCATTATTTTATACTTTCTTAACTTTTTTCCACTTTTATAATACTAACAAGATTTAAATTTTGTTAGTCCCAATTTTAATAAGAATCGGATGTGAATTAAAAACTAAAAATAATTGAACTTCAGAATATATTTAATTGTGAATAGAGCGAAAAACTTAAGGTTGTTTCACTAAATTGAAATGCATAGACATATTTAACTTGAATAAAAATACAAAATGACTCTGTATTTTTATAAAATTTATTAGACAAGTTTTCCACAAAACCGAAGTATTTAAACAATACATATAACCTGGGAAGACAATCTTATTGAACAGAAATAATTTATGTTTCTACACATATTTTAAAAAAAGGAAATGCTTAGTTGTTCATATCCAAAATATTATGTTATTTATTTTTGGATGAAAATTTTCCGAATATAATATTTTAATTTATTTTTCTCTGTATTCTTTCATTACAAAACATATTTAATACTGCGCCCCACGCTTCAACTCGTGGGAAATTTGGAATAATTTTTTTTTCTCTCTCATATGTTACTCTTCGTTATGAACTGTTATTGTACCAAATTTTAGTAGATTTTGTGTGATTGGCGCACAAAATAACATACAGACAGACAAAAATTATAAAAAAAATTTTCCGCCTTCTATTATCACTTTATGCACTAAATTATTCACACTTTTTAAATTATTTTTCGTGTTCAGAATTTTTTATATGTATAGATATCTTGCAAATAAAGGAAAGAAAAAAATTAAATATTTATGTGGGAACCATCGTAAATACTATGGAAGTCTAGTCCCGTGTACATATTGTTTGGCCAAGGCTTGTATATATTTGCGTTATGCCCCTTATTTAGTTCTTTAGTCTATATATACGGGTATAATAAAATTGTGAGAGAGTTAATTCTGTGCATGGAAAAAATTAATAAAAAAATTATTGATTTGGTATAAAATGATTATGGAAGCCAGAAGAACTTTTTTTTAGATTTCTGTCTCCCTGTATGTTAATTTGAGCGGATATCACACAAAATCTTGTCGACGGATTTTGATGAAATTTGTTATGGCAATAGTATATAAACAGGAGTAACATATAAAAAAAAATTTCCTAATTACACGGGAAATAAATCGTAGATACATTTAGTGTTTTATCTATAATTATATTGTGAAGCAAGATTATGAATTTTCTCTTCATGTGTTATATATAATAAAAGGTAGTCTAAAGAGGTAATATAAATATTTTTAAGAATATATATATATACACATATACTCATTATATAATTTTTAATTTTCTTTGTTCTTTCATGCTGTTCTGATTGTTTTTTTTAAATGTCAATTTTAATTATTACAATAAAAAAGGCACAAGGTCAGACATTAGCTTAGGTTAACCGCTGTTGTTATAGCAAACATAAAAAAAAACATGTGCGGAGCATTGAGCGAAAGCCAGTTGATGTATCTCTCCTCTCATACTAAACAAATTTGTTTTTCTTTGTATGTTGCTCCTGGTTATATACTATTGATATAACAAATTTCATTATAATCCGTCAAGAAGATTTTTGTGATATCCACTCAAATTAACAAACACAGAGACAAAAATAAAAAAAAAGTTTTTCCGTCTTTTATTATCATTTTATACATCAAATCAATCTTTTTTTTTAAATATTTTCTATGTGCAGAATTAACTCTATCTCAATTTTATTATATGTGTAGATTGAAGAACTAAATAAGAGACATACCCTAAATATATACAACCCTTGGCAAAACAATAAGTATACGGGACTAGACCTCCATAGTATTTATGATGTTTGCCATATAAACATTTTTATTTTTTTCTTTCCTTTATTCGCAAGGTTTATACATATAAAAAATTGTAACACAGTAAATTCTATATATGGAAAATATTTTAAAAAGAATGAATTGTTTAGCGTACAGAATGATAATAGAAGGCGGAAAACATTATTTTACAATTTTTTAACAAGAAATGGGAGTATGTGCAGAAATTCATAATAAAATAATTACTTCTGTTGATAAGCAGATCGATAGTGACACAAGCTCCTCAAAGCAAGACAATGGTGAAATTGACTATATATCGGCAATAGGTGAATAAATGATGGTTAAAATACAATGAAAACTCATTTATTAATAGAATATTTTTCATTTCTTTTGAAAATAATTAGTAACAAAATTGTACTAAGTTGAGATTAATTGTTACTAAAACATTGTAATAATATTTAATTGAACTTTAAAGAAAAATAAAATATATCAAGCGAAATCTTACAAAATATTTTGTACATTTAACCTATTATTAATTCCCGCTCATTTTTAGATTGAACCTAACAGGTCTTTTTAATATTTCCTAGTCTTTTTAATGTAAAAAACAAACAACACTCACATAAAAATTAAAATTTATACTATCCTTAAAAATCAGTTGTCACAACCTATTATGAAATAAAAATTAAACCATACTACTCTGAAATAAAAATTAAAATATTAAAAACTAAAACTGAAAAATATGTTCGTCTTGTATCCTATTAAACTGTCTCGTTCAACTTTAAAATTAACTTTTATTATCTTTCAACTTTGAATCAAATATAAAAAACTAAAATTAGTACTAATATCATTTTAATTTTTAATAACAAAATATTATAATGCTAATACACCGTAATAAAGATGAAACCATCAGAAAAAATAACTCAAAAATATTTTTTCCTTATAAACTTTTACCATGCCATGTACCTCAATATTTAGAATTACCCATTAAACAGTTTCCAATTTTGATTTAAATATAAAAAAATTAGTATATATATATATATATATATATATATATATATATATATATATATGTTTATATATATATATATATATATATATATATATATCTTAAATAAAAATTAAAATATCAAATTAAACAAAAATAGAAGATGTTTTTTCAATATGCTCTTTACTCCTTGATTAATTAAATTTTCCTGAAAACAACAATATCCATTTTCTTCTCAACTAACTTATCAAAGATTTTATTTCATGTTTTACTTAGAAAAAAATGTATAATTAATTTAAAACGATCTGTCATATTATTTTCGGCTAACTAGCAAAAAATTATAACTAACAGATTATAGGTTTCATTTATTTCTAAGTAGCATGAAATACTAAATTTTATCTAACTGCATTCCAAGTCATGTGTATTTTTTTATTCCAAGATATAATTTAAAGCGAAATTAAGCTGTTAAAATTATAGTGATGAAATCTTTTCTACCGTTAAAAACTAAAACTTGTTACGAACACGAAAGATGTAGTCACATGAATTGTTTGCAAGAACAAAATGTCGCCGCCGTACTGTGTTGTCTAACTTATTTTAAAATTATTTACCGTTTAGTTTTTGGTAAAAACCGCTCTCAAAAATTGTATAAATAATATGGCAGAAAAGTTATTTCGTAGTTATTTCAACACACTTTTAATTTTACTTAAAAAACCCGTCGAGCGATTTCTCTAAAAAACTAAGTTTATGCAAAATTACGTTAAATTAATATTTGTAAAAAAAATTAATCACCGTTTTGTTTTTATGAAAATCGCTTTCAAAAATTGTAAAATCAATATTACAGGTATACACAAAAGTAATAATTTCGTCACACTTTTCATTTTATTTAAAAAACGCGTCAAACGATTTCTTTAAAAAAATACCTCAATTTAAAATTATGTTACGTTAATATTTTGAAACAAAAAATATTTACCGTTTAATTTTGACAAAAAATGTACAATTAACATTACAGGAAAAATAGATATTTTAACTTACTCCTTTCTAAAAAAAACGCAATATAAACGAAAAGCTAATTTTTTTCTTACAAATTGTTAAAATGATTTTACGTTAACAGTTTAGAAAACAAACAAAAATAATAAGAAGCTTTATAATAATTTTTGTATCCTACTATCACAGGACCTTATCTTAACCTATCACAGGATTACCTTAAATGTTTGAGAACATTAATGTCATTTTTCGACCATGTATCAAAACTACTGTAAATTAAAAAAGGAGAACAAAAAGTATACATTTTTACAACAACAAATCCACGAGTTTTTGTTATATACGTTTATACTAAACTTTTGTTTTTAACTGAACAATTTTACACTATATTTAACATCTGCCGCAGAGGGCCCATATCCTTTAAAACCACTTCTCTGTCAAACGATAATAATTCATAGCTTTTAATACTTTGAACCGAAGTCCATATCACACCGACCGTTCAGTCGGTGGAGATGGCGTTCGGAAATTGATCTGTGTTCGGAATAGTTCGATAGTTTTTCATTTAGCGTCAATTATGTTTATTATAATTAAATATTTAAGTTATAAAATTTCACATAAGATAATTTAAACAAAAAATAAATATTTTTAAATTAATGGTGATATTGAAGTAATACTTTTTATTCGTAAAATCACTAGAAAAATATCTTCTTCATTTTTATTTTGTATTGAATACGTCTTCTATTCTATTTTGTATGGAAATATATTTGGATCTTTGTCCCATCGCTAAATACAAAAAGCATAGGTTGAGCTATTCATTAATGGTACTATTTTTTTCAATTAAGACAATAAATTGTTCATGCATGCAATATAGCTCTATATACCATACGGTATTCGTTGCGACTCACATAAAAAATAAATAAAATTTGTTTTTGTACTCAGGAGGATCAAGTGTGACTGGATACGAAGTGATAACAGTAGTTTCTTTTTTTATATTTAGGCTGGAGGGCACAGCCCTATAGCCTGTTAGATAGGGACGTTAACAACACTTCATATAAAGTTACGCCTACTATCAGTATTAGCGCAGGCAGTAAAGCACGTTTTAAGGTTGTCTTTAGGAAAGCAGGTTTGGAAAACAGTCACTTCTCGGTGGGTAAAAACAATTTTGCTTTGTGTATCTAAATCGACTTAAGTTACCCCTAAAATAAAATTTCTTAATTAAAAAGTGTAGTGACCTGTTACCCAAACTACAATTTGGCATTATTCAATTTTATCTAAAATTCATTTTTGATAAACCAATTTTCACATTGAAATTTCTACCAATGATAATTTTTAACACTGAGCTAGTCGCGGACTTTTGTAAGGAGAAAGTGCCTTTTGGTTATTTTTGAGATGTAAGGCTTCTATGTATTTATTAAGTTTTGTTTCTAACTTCTTTTTTCGTTGAGCGTTTCTAAACCATTGCTAAGTGTATTGCAATTTTTAATAGTAAAAATAATAATTTTCAAATCATCGTAATCAAACGACGTCAAATGCTGTTAATACTTGAAAATTAATGCAATACGTTGCGAATATTGGACAACTCTTTTTAACACTAATAGTTATTTCTTAAGTAAGTTTATAGGCATGATACTCGTAAGTGTAATTTTGAAAGTGTTTTTGTAATTAATTATATCCGTCGATGGTCAACACCTAACTATACAATTGCAGAGTCACAGCCAGAAAGGTATTTATTATTTTCAGCTGAAACCTTTTCCGGATCTAAATTTCCTTGGTTGGGTCAGTATTTCTCGTTGTGATGAATGGCGTAACTCGAAACGATGATTGGGTTGTTCTTAACTGTGACATTCGTTTTAATTATTTGATTTTTTTTTTAATAATTTGCAAATAATATTTATCATGAAGGAAGTAACCTTTATGTGGTTTATACTAAATATCATGTATTGCTTTAATACCTAATCCATAAGGCTACATGATACTTTTTTTCAGAAACTTTCCGTTCCGGTAATTGTGTTTTATGTACGAGAATATACTATACACAAACAACATACTATACTATACGTAAATAATTGTATTATCTATTGAAAGGAAATTAAATATTAATGAGGAAGTGCTTGAAAAATAAAAGAATTTGAAATTACTCGTATTGGTATATAATTTCTAAAATGTAGAATGAAGCACAAGTTTACGAAGATCATCTATCTTAAACATTCCTTTTGCTGAATTTAAGCCAGCAACCATTTATCGCCTTCAGATTTAATGTTCTCGCTTCTAAAACGGGTGGTATTTCTGTCATAGGACCCGCTGTTACGGCGAATTTACTGAACAGCTTTGCAGCCATGGTCTTGACTTCCATCAGAGCGAATCTCGATCCTAAGAATAAAGTTATGCCCAGAAAATCAAGTAAAATAAAAAATGTTTCCATCCTGTTGATGTGTACAGAAAGAAAGAATTGGTAACTTAGACAAATAAAATAAAAGTGGCATCGAAACATTTTTTTTTTCACTGAAGTTTTTCTCAAGGAATGCAGTTTTGTGCCTACAAAATGTATGTGTAGCGTGGATTTTAATGTAGTGTGGAAATTATATAAATGAAAAAAAATTATTTGTTTTTTTTTGATAAAGATCCTTGTGTATTAAATATTCTTTTTTTTTGTATTTTATTAACTGCATTATAAGTCGAATTTAAATTTTCGACTATATTTTAAAATTACTAATATCATTTCCAAACACAGTTTAACACAATTTAAATCACATGTGCATTTCTTATCTCGCAGCCAAATGCATTTTTGTTTTTAAATTTTGAACAAAAATTAGTCTAAGTTTTTTTCTTGGTAAATTTATGTCAATTTTTTGTTTTTATTTATACCTTCTGTTCATGGTTTTTCAAGTTGTGACTCCCGAAAGTGTTTCAGTCTCTGTTATTTTCAAATTATTTATCTAATTAAGTGGTATTATCCATTGACCTACCTATACAATTGCGGGGTCCCAGTCCGAAAGGTAAATAAGCCATGGATGTAATTTTGTCCTTATTTTCTGGCGAGAACCTCTCCGGATCGAATTTCTCTGGGTCGGGCCAATATTTCTCGTCGTGATGAATGGCGTGAATCGGAACGAGGACAGAATGTCCTGGTCGTAACTGTTACATTCGTTTTTCGTTATTTAATGCTTTTTAATTATATGCAAATACCAGTTATCATTAAGAAAGTAACCTAGGCAGCAACTGCCTAACAGACACATGCGTTTACGTTTATGTATTTTATAATATATATTAGACACACACCCACCCAAACACACACACACACACACACACATATATATATATATATATATATATATATTTATAATATATATAATGTATATATATATATATATATATATATATATATATATATAATCTAACGCACATGTTGAATTCGCTGCCATAATTATATTTCAAAAAGTTCACATTCCATATTCGAACTGACGGCATACAAATGAATTATATAGAAAAAGCAAAGTTTAATTTTTTTTAAAACCTCTTCAAAAATATTTAAATTTTATTTTTCTTCCACAGAAATACGTGCTATTGTTTAAAAATTATTGAGCAAAAAAAATATTATCATTCAATTGTTATCATTAAGCCTTTAAATTGGCTAGTTTTCATACAAGAGTCATTGATTTATAATATAATACATGAAAGCTACAAAAATTATTTTGGATGAAATTTGCCTTGAAATATAATTTTTTATGAATACAGCAATACTTTAATAAACCACTTAAATTTAAATTTAATGGCAATTAAAACAAATTCTCGAAATTTAAACGGCTTGAAAAAATGGAGGACGTATTTAATATGGAACATCCTATTCGCCTAAGGGCTACGAGTTATATCCAACATTAGAACTACATGTGATATGCTTAGCATTATATTTCATGCTATGTTTACTCCTCATTGTCAAAACGCAAGAGCTCCCTTCAAGAATTCTCTGATCTAGGCTTGTTTTATTCATTTCAGTGTTCATTGTTTCTAAACAAACGACACTTGAAAATTCGTAGTTACTAGAGTATTATAATAATACATAGCAGATTACGACAAAATATTTGTTATGTTCGGTACAGTAACTGCAATGTAACAATTTTACGTTTATTTTTAGGGGATGAGATTAAGGTTCCGAAGAAATCCATAGATGAAGGAAATTTATTAAGTATGCAACTTAATCTATGGACTTGAGCAAAGAATCCGTAGAAACAAAAAGGAACAATAAACTTTCAGAGTGGCGCTTAAAGACAACGAAAGGACATAGATGTATAGAGCGCATACAAAGGCGCACTTAAAAACAATGAAGGGACGATGGATATACGGACTGAAACTTTGAAACAAAAAAGGAACGATTGAAATGTAGAGCAATACTTGGGAACAAAGAAGAAATTATAAATATTCAAAAAAAATTGGTTTACTATGAACAAGAATTTTAGTCTTTGAAACATTTTTGGGGCCCACTATACTGTCCATTGGTTGATATTTCTATTCTTGCCTCTTATCTACGTGCATGAATGTTACCATTACCCACTGATAGATGCAATATTAAAGATGACACTTTTTGACATAACTACAAAATTTAAGCATATGTCAATGCTATATTTATTTACAAAATATATTTTATCTCCATTTTTTGGATTAACCTTTATCTATATTTATAAATTACGACATTATTAATAATTGTGCAAATTATTAATAACGTTCAAATTCTAAAGGAAACAAAGTTCGATCATTTTTAGAAAACAATTTTTAAACACTTTGCTATGCCAATTCATTGAATGTCATCAAAAAAAATAATATTTGATTTTGTTAAACTAAAATGTTGAAATTAAAAATAAAAAGTTTTATTGTAATCTACTAGGTATCATTACTGCAGATGTTTACCAAATTTATTTAATTTCTTATCATAATCACCACCTAGCTCGATGCACTTAAAAGGTTTTCTCCAAAGCCCCCAAAATACACGTTACAGTTGCTTCTTTTGTTTATTTGATGTAAATTTCTGTCCACCTAAACGAATTTTTTTTAATTGGGAAAGGGATGTAAGTTAGATGTGCTATTTCGTGTGAATAGAATATATCGAGAGTAATCCTAACAAAGAAATACAATTTAGTCGTGGTTTCTAAAATTGTGATAACGCGCACTTTGTTCTGAAGAAACGAGGCCATTTTTTTAACATTCCAGACCGTTTTTCTTTTATTCCGTCACGTTAACAGCATAATAGGGTATAGTAACAAGTGAAGTTTATAGGGGTACCCTTTAGTAGATAATCAACCATACGGGCTCCCTCCGAGTATCAGGAAACGGCATGCCACTTTGGCATCGAGTTTCAGAATAGATGCCACTTTAAAAAAATCAATGTGATATTTGAAGTTGCTGACCCCAGTTTTCTCTATTTTTTTAACCACTATTTTTACTCTAGAGTATAATAATAGATCCAAGTTTCTTAGCAATTTCAGTTCTGTGAAAAGATTCTTGTGAAAGAGCTTCAAAAGCTTCAAACCATCCTGTTAAAACGGAAGTCGCTTTTGTTTTCGTACGACTAATTCGGTACCTAACTCTCAGATACCTTTGAAAATTATAATTTATTTTACTAATTGTTTAAGGTTAGAGATGCCTATAACTTCAAGTATATCTCTAGTTTTTAACCTGCTGTCTTCCGTTTAGATTTGTCTAACGTTTTCTTCACTAGTAGCTTTTAATGACCGGACGATAGGAGGGATCCTAAGGTCATTTTTAATTTCCAGCTGACCACATTTAAATTCAGCTGACAATATTATAACAACTGACTAAGCAGATAAAATTATTCTTCTATTTGTCTTAATCTACTTAAATTAAAAAATATTTTAATTGCTTCTTCAATGAGATTTTAGACTTACGCGTAGTGGTATAATAAATATTAGGGCACAGTTAGTGCACAGTTATAAAAATTTATTTTTCGAAACATAATTCATTCAAAATCAGTTTAGTAGTTTTATATTATAAACTAATGACTAGTGCATGAAAACTTTCCTACTTAAATATTTCACAAGCAATCATTTTTCTTTCTAATCATGTCAAGTAATGTAACACATTCGTATAGGGGAAAACGAAAATTTGAACATTTTATAAAAGGATTGTAAAAATATTTCTATAATGTAAATTTAAATATTAAACCTTTCTGTAGGTAAATTAAATGTTTCTGTTTATTTTAATAGAACACATTATATTGATTATTAATTTGTGATTTGAATATTTTCCACACACAATTGGCTGTTTTCTGATTGTGTATAAATGCCCAACGATCTAATCTGCATCAAGTTAACCAAAAATGGTCTAATATATTTATAAGTGAGTGACTTTTGGGCATCGATGTCTCGGACAATGTTTGAGCTACTTTTGCAAATTTGAGATTTTGGATAATTTGTGCATATGAAATAAAATTTTGAGTTATAGGGTGATCGAATGAAGTACAAGATGGTTCAAGTGAAAACGATTTGTGCATCGCATTTTTTAAAAAATTTGAATAATCTATTGTTATGTCTCTAGATATTCTCTGACTCAATATATCGTAGTTTTCTCACATAAACGTCCTTGCAAAACTCAGTGTCCCGTGGTTTGCCGAGGTTGAAGAAACCAATGCTTTGTCGATCAGTCATTATTATCGGTGGCCATTTGCGAAGTGCCTCTGAAATAATTCCATCGCATTACAGATTTAATAAAAATATATTAAATTTAATAATTAAACTAAGCTTTATTACATTATTTATCAGATTGTTTATTTGGTAAGTGACACAACGCTTTGCTAGGAGTGTCCAAAAGCAATAAAAAATATTAAGAATGACCAGATTCTGGGCTCCTTACAGAAATTAAAAATGCAACAATGTTTGTTTTTCTACTTTTTTTACACGTTGTAACACAAATGAACATATTTATGCTACGACTATAAAAGTAAAGATGCTAGTTTTGATACTCATTTTCAACAAAAATCATAAATTACAAAATATTTTATTAGTGAGTTTAAACATTCTAACTACTAAGATACATTGGCTTTTCTTAATCGACTGACTTTATTTGTTTCAACATGTTATATTGAGTGACACGTAGGTGGCGATGTATAACGATGTACCTTATAATAATTTTGTTACCTACTTATCCACTTTACAAAATAAATACAAGGTTCTAGCCAAATTTTTTTTATCTAGATTTAATTCCTGGCATATACATAAACTTATAATATCTAGTTGACAAAATACCTTTGACAAGTCAGCGGGTATTGCCTGAGTTGAAATATATTCGATTATAATTAATTTATTTTTGATTGCATATCTAATGAATTTTAAAGTCCATGTGTTTTGATCTAGTATATGCCTGACGACTTGTTACTAACTTTATTACACTTTGGTTGTCACAATTGAATTTAATTACACATTGTCTATCAGAAATCTCATGCGTCAGATTTTTTAAACGAATGGCTTCTCTAGATGCCTATGAAACAGCAACATATTCTGCCTCAGTGCTGGATAGGGCAATAGTCTTTCATTTCTTACTTTGCCATGAAATCACAATCATTCATAATAAAACAGAACTCAGTGTAAAACTTTCGATCCAAACTATCACTAGCCCAGTCTGTATCGACAAAACCTGTCAGCTCTACATTATCCCCAATATATGTTAAACAATAATGTTTTGTTTTTTGTAAATATTTCAATACTCTTTTGGCATAATTAAAATGAATTTCATTATAACAATTATTAAACTGGTCAAGATAACTAAGAGTATGTGATAAGTCAGGCCTAGTCAAAACAACTAAATACATAAAGATTCCTATCGGTTTTTTGGTATGGAATGTTTACTGCACTATTTTCAGCCTTTTTTATGTGTAAATTACACAATAGGTATATATAATTCTGCAATTCGACATTTCAAATCTTGATAATAATTGTTCTATATATTCCTGTTGATCTACTCTTATAGTCTTAAATTCTTTGTTCACATTAATTCTCATGCCTAAGTAATGTCTAACAAGACCTAAATCTTTCAATTTGTATTCAGAACTTAGAACAGTTTTCAATTTTTCAGAACAGTTTTCACACTAAGTAGTAGAGTAATTTAAAAACATTAATTCTGTGTTTGAAAATAAAATTACAATCCTAATATTGTCAGAAACCTTATAAACGAGCACGGTTCAAATGTACTCATTTTAAAATCTAAATTAAGCAGTCTTTCACTTTTTCGTACCAAACCAAAGAAGATTGCTTCAATTCATATATAGCTCTTTTGAGTTTCAAAAATTTTCCCCTGCTTTTGTTTACAAAACCTTCTGAAATTGGCATGTAAATATTTTCTTTTAAATCTCCATTTAAATATGTAGTTGTCACATCTATTGTGTAATGTCTATGTCCCACTGTACACTTAGGACAAAACATTCTCGGAGTAAAATGTTTTACGACTGGAGAAGAGATATGATGTCGTTGTGTAAATAAAGCCTTAGTAATCGATACGGCGTCGTTGTGTAAAGCTTTCTGGCACAAGTCTGGCACGATACTTCACTTTATCATTCACATCAAGTTTTTTACTTAACACCCACTTGCACTGCACAAATGAACCATCGCTCGGTATATCAATAACTTCCCACGTATTATTGTCCTCGAATAATTGAAGCTCCTTTCGCATAGCCTGTTTCCACTGATCGGCTTCAGGTCCATTCAGCGCTTCTAAAAAACTATCTATTTGACTTCTGGACTAGAACTGGAAACACTCATGTTACCAAAACCAAAGCGTTCTGGAGGTCTACCTGTTCTTTTGTTCTGTACAAATTCTGAAACTGATCGTACCTGAATGCTTGAGATATCTGTCTCTATATTTGAGATAATTAGGATGTTATCATCGGTTTCACTAGATGAATCAGTATATACAGATATATTTAAATCTGTATCATGGAGAGATTCATTCACTGAAGCCTCCCCCACTGAATCTCTGCCATCTTCATTTGTTGCTGGCAGCTTATGTGCTTCAGATTTAACGTCGTTCTCTATCCAACCTGTAGTTTCTTCTTTATTGCTTTCTGATGTTTTTGTTTTTTTCTTCCATCGCTCTGCCATCTTTCTTCATAGTTACTATATTTTTTCTGGGATCATATAAACGATATTCTTCCACTGTTTCTGAAAAACCTACGAAGGTTTACATTTCAGCATTTCTGTCAATCGCTTTTCCTTCGGTATGTGAATCATCAGGGGACTACCAAAAAACGTATATGACTTAAATCTGGTTTCTTTTTATGCCACGTTTCATAAGGTGTTTTAATTACCAAACTTGAATTTACAGGCTAGTTTTGCGTCAAAAAGTAAGCATCGCGCTATCTCTACAACAGTTTTATTAGCTCTTTCACAAACACCATTTTGTTCTGATGTATTATCATCAGTGTTTCTGTTCTCCTCTGTCCGACATGAGAAAATGGTAATCTCTGTTTACCTTCGCAACAGGTCACACATTTATTCTTCGTAATATTACTAGTATCTGAATAAGGCAAGCCATTCACAATTCCGTTCTTCATTTTGTTCAAATTGTTGCTGTTAATGTGTGCTAGCCGCCTATTCCAAAGCCCCACGCTTGCTACAGCAATTGCTGCCAGCATACAATCTGCTTCTTTAATATTTAGCTTGTACCATTGTCAACACCGCTATGGCTACTAGTTCATTCTTTTTGTTGCGAATATAACATTGACTATCATCAAAACCAAAACTTTTTCCGTTTTTGATTAGCTCACTTACTGACAACAAGTTCGCTCTTAAACTTGGCACCCATAGCACATTTTAATCATGACTTTGTAGTTACAATTCGTCGGTATCTGTACATTACCGAAACACAAAACTGGCACTTTCATATCGTTTACGATGTTTATGTCTGATAAATACGGCGTAAAATTTACATTTTTTATCCATTCCTTGTTTGCCGTCATATCTGCACTTGCAACACTGTCTAGGTAGATAATGTACACTGGTTTCTAAAATAACCCATTTGCTTGCATTTGTAAAAAGTCAAATTCACGGTCTTGTCATCTGTCACTTTTGTGTTTGTTAATGACATCCCGCCAATTTTACGTTTCAGTTGATTTTTGGTACTATTATTTGCAGAAAATGCAGTGTCACTGAAATCGATCAACTTTTATTTTATTGTATCTGTGGTAATCGTAATTTCGAAATGTTATATGGCAATTATCATGGGCGAAATTTTTTTTGGCAAACCTGCTAATAATAATGAACCAATCTACTCATCGGTTATTGTAATTCCTGTGCCTTTTAATCTCTGAGCTGATTCGACTACTTACGTGATATGTGAAGTCATGGAATCGCAATTTTCTTGTTGTAACGAGATTAAATGTCGTAATAGGGTTAGTTTCCCAAACAATCCTGAGTCATCGAATATGGTTCTTTGTTTGACCCACAACTCCAAAGATATTTTTGTTTCCTTAGTATGCACGTACAATCTCGGATCAATCGTCAAAACTACCGGTTTCTGGCTCTAATTTAATATACCAGGTTGTCAAGCACCAACAAATTTTCAACTGCAAAACTTCACTCCTCATAATTTTCTCGTCCTTTCAATTTCAGAATACTTTGAATATAGATAACTGCCATGTTTACATGAAAGGTCAACAATTTTCCAGTGTATTTTACTAAATCATCACCGTAAAAACTGAAAAATGTGGATATTTGCCCATAACCTATTAAAACACGTCGGTTTTCCTTAATCGACTGACTTTATTTCTTACAACATGTTACACTGAGTGTCAGATAGGTGGCGCTGCATACACCTTATAATAATTTTGTTACCTACATTCTAATGCTAACTTCACAAAATCTAGGATTTTTAATGCCTCACATTTACGAGTACAACATAGGACCCAATTCCAATATGCCAGGTTATAATAATATCAGCACGTATTTCTATTTATTGTTTTCAAAGATAACTTAACCATATAATTCTATACAATTATTTGCGTATTATCATACTTTGTTTTGAGTATATTTTTATTTTAAATTTCTTCGGTTTAAATTTAACATTTACTAAATACAATTAATTCTTAGTCAATTGTTATACGGAGAAATTAAATCAGTTCAATTTCTATTTTAAAACGAACACTTAAAGTGAAATTTATTTAATAAAAAAATTATCAAATTTTTGTTGGTCTAAATTAGTTTAATGTTAAATAATTTGTTTTTAAAACTAATTTTTATATGATAGACCAACAAAATTTTGATGATTTTTTATTAAATATATCTTTTATGTCATAATCATATAATCAGCCTATAATTTTAACCTACTGTTAAATAATTTACTGCTATTTACACTAATTGACCATCATTTCTTCCAAATCATCACCAAAATGATTCTCTATCAGACAAGCAAGTATATGGACTTTCAAATCTCTGTAATATCAATTTCGTGATTATGATTTACAACAGAACAGAATATTAGTAATTCAACTTTCACTAATTCGTAAGACTGTTACCATAATATGAAATACTATATTTTGGCATTTTTTTTATGACAACAAAATATACTCAATTTATTTAATATGTTTCCAATCACCAGTATTAAATAAGATCACCATTTCATATATACTTTGAAATATATGATTAAAATGAAATTATTTGATTTGAAATATTGTAAACTACAAATAAAAAAATATTATTTTTGATTAGTAAGTGTAAAGGATAATTTTCAATATTTTCATAGACAATTAATTACAAAAATCTTTACGAAGCAGATGCGAAGCATTTAAATAATTTTAGAAATCATATTGGATTCACGTTTTATTTGATAATGCCAATTATAAGTCTCATGAATTGTATAACCGTTTAGATATTTGTTAAATTTCTATAAAAATATTTTTATAAGCATCGTGAGAAGCTAGATTGACTACATAAGAAGAATACTTAATTTTCTGTGATACGGTCGGTATATTTGTCATGTAGTAGAGTTTCGAGGAATTCTAATCTTTATTAATGGACAAACCGCAATTTGATATCCTATTTTTTTGGTTTTCGAGTTACTTGAGTGCCATTTACTCGTTTCCTATAGCATGACAAAGATCGTGAAATAGATACTAATAAAAGCGATTTTTTCTTTTTTTTTTGCAAGAGAAGACAAAAAATGTTAATAATTGTCTCCTCCCTATCCGTTATTTTTTAACTTTGTATCGTTACAAATTACTAGATTTTGTCTCAATAATTATTTGATATATTGATATATTGAAATTTGAAATGTATAATAAAAGACACTACAGGAGCAACGAAACGGTTCAAGAAAAGAAGACTGCGAGACATTTATACACCTATTTCTAACATATTTGGTTACCTGTGCATTAAAACTTTCAAACAAATTGCAGGTGCAATTATCAGCTAAGCTACATGAATGATATGCCACTTTCCGGTAAACATCTTCATCAAATCTGACTTATAGCCATTATGGTTCAAAGCGCCGAGTTTCTAATGTTTAAAAAAATTGTACAAACGAAATCACTGTAATTTTAATGATTGCCAAATATGTGTTGAAAGCCATTTAGGACCTAACTTTCATCTCGAAATGTATATTTTGAACAACACAATATTTATTTTCGCGCATTACATCTTTTCTCAAAGGTAAAATATCCATCTTTTACAGATTTTAGTTTGGTTTAGATGACTTATATTTTAACAAAATTTTATTAAATCACTACAAAATTTATGTTTGAGAACGTTTTAACATTAAATTGTGTGTACCGCTATATCGCCAAATAATGTCATACAGAACGACAATAATGGCTGATTCCATGGCGATATATGCTCCTTAATAATTCTTGAAGCAAATCAACTCTGTATAGTGTTTGTTATTATCATAGGAACGTAGATTACGCAAAATCAATTTTTATACAAAACTACAATTTTTTTAAACTTGAGTCCAGAGACAGCTGTTGTTCTCAATAGCGCTGAATAACTTTTGCCATATGAATGCTTTAACAGATAGCCCCAAAACTTTATTATGGATACATATGTACTGCTTCGGCGAAATATGAAATAAATCTATGGACGCGGTAATGGTGATAAACAATAATGACTAGATACGGATGTCAAGAAATCAGAAAATATTTAATGTTTCATATTCAGTCGATATTTTTTTGCCACATCTGAACGCATAGTGAACTTCTATTCACATACTCTGCCTCTAAATAATGAAGTTTAGAATGCATTTCTTTTTAACATTTGACAATCATTTAAAAATAGTTTAAAGTACATCCGAATTGTATACCATTATCGCTTGTATTTTGCAATTGCTTGCAATTCCGAATTGTAAGCCGTGATCGCGTATATTTTCGTTCTTCTCTCCTAATTTTGGATGTGAATGAATTAAATATATTTACCAAAGTAAACTTGCATGTACAAATAAACTTGTGATTTAAATTTTGGCAAAATAAAATATAGTTTAAAAACATACAACAGATTCATACTTTTTTAAATTTGTATTTATTACAAAGTAACAAAGATAATTTTTTTTGAGTTAAAGAGATTTTTGAAAAAAGTTATTCGAGCCATTATGAGTAAAGTACCACAGAGAAATAAATGGTTTACAGGCGCATCATTCAAACATTTTATAAAGTTTTCATTTTTGTTTAGTTTAAAGTCAAAAAAGTAAAAGGTTCATCTTATAATTTTACAGATGTGTCTCGGACAAACCGCATAATTAATTTCAGTTTAGTTTTTATGTGATATTAATTAGAGTTTAGGACCGAATCTGAGTTACTTTTTAATTTCATACATCAATATGATACTAATGCATTTAAAAATAAAGAACTTTCTATTTTATGAATCTACTAAACATTATGATATGGTTAACTATTGGCCACTCTCGCTAACAGCCAATTCAATAAGGATGCTCACATGAACTAAGTCACTGCCCAAAAATAATGTTATATAAAAATCTCACACACTCACTGCGAGTCGCTGCAGTATTACATTATAGCTGATGTTTTACTTCATTTTTATTTCAGTAAATACAGTAACAATTGTAATAATTGCGAACATGTATAATGAAATTTCTTGCCACTCTGTTATATCAATTTTAGACATTTAATTTTAAATATCCTTCGCTGTGACGAATTTGGGTTAGTAGAAGACGATGATACTGATAATTGATTTCGAGAGTAATAGGTGTTCCCATTTTAGATGTAAAAATGTTGCAAAATTCGAAATTCGTGACCTACAATTTAGTTGAAAACATATGAACTAATGATTTGTTGTGCAAAAGATACGTCGCTACATTTTATCTCAAAAACATTGTGAAATTACATTTCAGCACTGGGTTTTAATGAATTCGAGGGTTTACAACAGTTTGTATCAAATGATTCGCACTCACAAATGAGTAACGGGGAATTATAGCTTACGGGAATACTTTTGTTTGCTTTTACATAAGACAAGAAATTAAAATGTCTTCTTGTGTTCTATTCAGTGTATAGCCTTTTAGGTATATAAAAGGCTACACTGCACACTATATGGCTACACTACACTGAATAGAACACAAAAAGATGTTTTTATTTTGTAAGCTCTTGGTAATATTATCTTATTCATCTTTTATATATTGGATTAAATAAATATAAAATTACTAATGAAAATAAGGCAATAAAAATAAATTATATAATCATATATAAAGAAACTCCTGTCAATCTCTTGTTAAATCACATATAGCGACGTATGTTAATAAATAAAACTTACCTCTTCCTTCATAAAAAAATTAACACTATGCACTGTTTCATTGAATAAAATATAAACAGCAATTATTGGGACTAAATGCGGCATATTCTCTCTTTGGAGCCTCGAAGGCGACTGAGGAAAAAATGAGTCGGGAGCAAAGATACCTATACGGTAACAAAAAAAATGGGGCGCCACGAGGCCAACCCATCTCATATATTGTTATATAGATATTTCGTATAGTAAATTAATCTACTCTTTACGTGAACTGTAGAGAAAATCTATGGCATATTTGTACATGCCATTGATTTTTCCTGCAATTTTTGTTTTCTTTATATATTTTTACACTATAAAAACGTCAAACAGACACGTTGAACAGACACTCTTTATATAATTTTACACTTTAAAAACGTCGCCAAAGGTATTTTTAAGAGTCTTCTGTTATATATCAGAATTTATTTCCCAAATGATTCAGAATGTTTTCAGCAAAGATATTTTTAAATTATGCCATACACATTTTTATATGTATTTTTTTTGTTTTAAAATTTCTTCTTGATTTTCATCGATAGTCGAGGTTCTGCCAACTAAATTTTTTTCAACTGCATCGAACAGTAAAGTACCTCAGTATCTCTACTAAACCATTCCTAGAAGTTTTTTTTCTAACATAGAAATTTAATAACAACTTCCACATCGCTTTTTTCCGTTTTCGTGTTTAATTTAATTTGCTCAAATACAAATGAAAGCAATTTCCCCTAATACATGCTATTTATATGATATCTGTATGATCAACTAGTCTGAATTCTGCAAGACAAAATCACATTTTTTTGTTAGAATCGGAAAATTACAAATACCTTTTTTTATTACTTTTGGATCACCCCTCCTAGTATTGCTTATATAAGTATAATTATTTGTTGATACTAAATAACAATTGACTGATGCTAACACGTATCCAAATAAAAGTCGTTAAAAACGTATTGTATTGTAAATTGCAATTACATACCTGACACAACCATATCTAGATATTTCATCTTCTGAATGTCGTTGTAGTTGAATTCTCCATTATTTTCCTGAAAAGTTTCATCGATCTCTACTTGAAGTTTCATTTGAACATCCAAATTGAGAGCCAGCTCGTAAACTAGGAAGTACATGGCAGTAGATACTGTATCAAAGCCGGCCGCGAAGAAAATTAGGGCCTGCGCTACTAAGTCATCATCTGTCCAAACTATAAATTCGAGTGTTGGGATGATTTCAATTATTTTCATTTTTTCGGTTTAGACATATTATAATAGTTTTCTAGAGCGCTACTATTAAACTATATTTCAAAATATAAATTTACTGTAGTTGTGATCTGATATTTGAACTATGGTTATATTACCATATCGTTGTAATGTAACGAGTTAAGTCAGTTTAAGAAAATTGGTATTTTTCGATATTTATGCACCTTTCGATTTTTTGAGTATATAGACTATTAAAATTTGTAAGATAATTAAGTTTTCGAAAAGAACTTGAAAAGTACCCTTTTTGTGTTGCAATTTTCCCACATACGATTCTTCAACGATTGCGAAGCCAGCATCATTATCTACAGATTTGGTTTCGTGCTTCAGTGTGCCTGTTAAGAGTTAAGAAATAAAAATAAGTATTCAGGATGTGAATAATGTATAAAGTAATACAGACATGTATTGGTACGAAGAAACGCAGATATTGTTGATGTTGAAATTAATTTTATCATTTGAGGGAGCTATTTCATGTGGATTAAGGTGGGTACCTTTTTTGGCTTCCATCAGCAAGTGTATCATATCCGGTCTCATGATGTTTTTCTCGTTGCGTTCTTTCATATTAGATAATACCAGATCCCTAAAGTAGGTACCGGTGTGTTTATCGATCATTTCAATCTTGAACCACTGGAAAACATATATTAAAATAATTATTAGAAGTATATAGTAACAGTCGTTTTTTTAATTATTATTGAATTTATTAATTTTGTATAATAAATCCAAAACATTTTTATATAATAGATACAAAGTTTAACTAAGTCCAATAATATATCTGTGAATAACAATCCTTCTACAGACTTTCATTAAGCATTTCAGCTCTTGCTCGTTCATAACGCCCCTAACTCTTTCCTTTGTGTTAATGCTTTAATCTCATCCAAATTAATCTTATATGATATTCCACGATTTCCAATTTAGGATTTCGTAAAGCAAAAAAAAAATCACTCAAATATTCATCCGTATTTCACAATAATTTTTCTTAGAAATCGTTCTCTGTGGAAATTTTAAATATGGTGTAGTATTAAAGCACAGAACTTACATATATTTCAGTAGTTAACAAACAAAATATTTATTAAATCTTTTAGAGGGAAAAATAAAATAATTGATTATTTTTTAAATTGTGTATGGTGTGAGGCAGCCCAATTTTTTTTTATTTCCAGAGATATTATTGAAAATATTTATGTCGTTTTATTCCGGAACCATTAACCGCAAAAACATATTTTAAGCTTCATAAAGTGGTATAGCATATTAATCCCCATATATTTCCAAAATTAATATTATAATTTTACTAAAAACTTAGAAGGGGTCAAATGAAGTAATAGAGTTGTTTATTATTTCATATATCATGTAGATCATCAAGTGAAAGACATAATTGAATAAGCATTTTTTTCAGAATTATGTTTCTTAAACTATCTTACATAAGTTTACACAATTACTAGATATCTCAATCTTTATCATAAACTGTAGACAATATATTTAGAGATTACATTGAAAACATTCACAAAAAATATTCCCCACCCCTAATCTCGGAAACTGGTAAGTTAAAATTAGGAAAAAAGTGTTATTCAAAGTACATGCCGCTGAAATATACTCTCGGTAATACATTTGCATGATAAAAATATCTTAATATGGGTAAATATACCCTTAAAGGTTTCTATGTGTCGAAGTGTGCACGGAAGCCTCGTAGTACGACATCAACTCATACTTGACAAAGTTTATTAGTTCTTGATATTTTACTGTAGTCCAGGTGATATTCCTGTTTCCCCTTTTTTCACTACTTTATTCTTATTTTAAACACTTTAAAAAATACATTTAGGAACACATTATGAAATATGAAGAATTATATTTGTAATAATAAATTGAAATTTATTGAAACATGAAAGGGTGAAGAAAATATTGCCACATTAATTAATCATTATATTTTACCAGTTATATAATTTTGGATTTACAAACGTATAAGGCTGTGACAGTAGCAAGACTTCACTTTATGTTATCACATTTTATTTGAATTTTGCTCTAAAATATGATATAACTGACAGCGGATACTTATGAAATATATCCTCGCGAAACTATTTTGAAATAAGTTAAATAAATAAACAAAATATTCTCTGTTAAAGGAATGATATCTAATTTTGTCATTTCGACATAAAATGATTACTTATCTAATGTATCAATCTGGGTGTCAATACAAGGAATATCGACTTAAAATAACTACTATTCTTCTGTATTAATCTGGGTGCCCTTAGAAAAAATAAGGATGTAAAATGATTACTCGTCTTCTGAATTAATCTGGGCGCCAATACAAAGAACATCGATATAAAATTATATAAATCTTCTGAATCAATTTCACGCAATAGATCTACATAATTTTAGATCTTGTGATATTTAAGTTTCAGCGTCTAAATTTTACATTATTCTCATTACTAAAGGATATCCATTATGGGTTAAAATATAGTCCATATTGAT
The DNA here is from genome assembly GCA_039881145.1 of Druceiella hillmani. NCBI lineage: Eukaryota > Metazoa > Arthropoda > Insecta > Lepidoptera > Hepialidae > Druceiella > Druceiella hillmani. Next base: position 19,931,182 of record JAYKKI010000007.1, read on the forward strand.
TTAGAAATAGTACTTAATAAATTGCATAGTAAACTTTGTTGTTGTCACTAAAACACTAATTTTAGTACAGATGTTCCTGTATCATTTAACATTTATAATTTACCTTCATGAGCTTTGGCAAACATGAATATCCAATGAACTTAAGCATTCGTATCGGACTGATGACAGTAACCTTCTCTCCAAATGTGTAAAAGTAGTTGTCCTGGTCTTTTATAGAGTTCACTTGCAGTCCGAAGGCGCAGGAAGCAACCACGTCGTTTGAGTACCTCGTAAACAAATCTTTTATGTCCAGATCAAGATGAGATGCTGGTCAAATTAACAAGATTTGTAAAAAAAATAAAAGCAGGAACTTATACTAATTTCCTAAAAATAGAGCGTAATTTTGTAAAATTTTGAACTACATAACCTTAGGTCTTGTTTATGTATTACTTAAACAATACCTGAAATTATATAGTACATAAATTAGTCTATACTTTATACGTAAATACCTATATCTATAATCTATAGTTAAATTGGTTCTTCACATCCTATCCGACTGGTTTAAGTTACTTTGAAATATCCATTTATTTAGTTTTGAAACTTCGATTGCATACTTCCGTAACGAATCAATCTTTACGTTGAATACAATCCTCTAAATCCTTGCTTGACTATATTTGTTCCATAGTTTGTTGCGGAATTTAATAACATTAACGAAAAGAAAAAAACATTTTAATACCATAACAAAGTTAATCCCTTCATAATTAAAGAAGCAATGCATTCATTTGAAACTGATAGAATGCTAAGCTACGCAACCTCAAGAGATTTAAAATATTTAGCAAAACAACGAAGAACCTTAATTTTTTACATAGGAAGAAAATATAAAAGAAGAAAAAATTTTGGGCCTTTTTCCCAAGAATCAAGGGTAAATTGAATTTAAACAAAACGGTTAAGATTTTTTTTAAATTTACTGAAAAATGTGATATTGCAAATTTTGATAAAATACAAAAAACTATATTGCAATTGATAAAGTAAATGTAAAAAAATATTAAGCATCTCAAAGATGATAAATGCAGATTCTTAAAACTATCCTGGTATACGCTGTAGGTTGATCATTTCATCAGTTATAAACGGTCAAATTTACATTACTTTCACTTATAGCCACAATCACTAAAAAGGTATGGAACTCCACGCAACGTCTTAAATTTAAAAAAATATTAATTATTTTTCTCTTAAATTATGGTGTTACCTTTAATTCTGTCGGAGGAGCAAATAAAGAATTTTCAAATACATTAAAAACTGTAAGATTTCAGATTTAATTTTTTTTGAATTTTTTATTTAAAAATAACCTGAAATTTTTAACGAGCATTGAATATAATTTCTCCTTGTGCAACGAGTGAAACTGCATTGTGTCGTCAGAAGACTAACTTTTATTTCGAAATTGTGTGCTACGTTCTATCATTCATTTCCATTTTAAAATAGTAAGCTGTGTAGAGGCGATTTTATAATATAGGTGGCAGATGGTGATGTTTGATTTTAATTCAAACGAATTCATTCAGTTTCGAATGAACAAAACATAATAAGCTGTTATTGGATATAAATAATTTTAGATAGCGACAGTGCTGATGTTTGATTTAAATTTAAACAAATACCCAAAAAAGCACGCTCGTTGCTCTTGCAGGTGCAAGAGCAACGAGCGTGCTTTATTGGGTGCGCACCCCGCGCGTTGCACTAGCGACGCGGCGCAAACTTACATACTGCGCTACAAACAGCTGTATAAAGCTGCGAAAGACGATTAGCGATAATGCGAAGAATGCGTATGCAGACAGATGGTAGATCATAAACAAATGTTTCTTCGCCTTCCGCATTGGTTTAAAGTTAAAAATACTGGTCTAATTTTGGTATTAAATTTTACGTGACTTTTAAGAATAATTTACAAACGGTCATATAATATTTCTGTACGATTTAATTTTTTTAGTTATACGAGAGCTGTCTTAACCATATCAACGATCGTTGCTCCATATGCTCCACGATGCTCCATACGCAAATAAATACGAAATATTATAATATAACCAAAAAATGTTTTCATTTTAATTTTATTTGTCGTTCGCTTTATTAATTAAAAGGCTTACTTATATGAATTAAATTTTTGTTTAGTTTTGTGGATGATAGTGTTAAAGATATTGATAAAAATATCATTAAAAATTTGTACCCTCACACCGCCCTACTCTGAAAGTGATGTAAGTCAAAGTTATGAACAAAAACAGTGTTACTAAAAATTTTAATACTTTTGCAGCTACAAAAATATTCTATAAGGCTATATATAATATAATACTTTAATAGCTGTAAAATTATTACTGAATTGATCAATGTTACTTCTGGTAATACTGAACTTGTTTGAAATTTCGCATTTTTGCACCTAAGTGCTTGTCTTAATCCATATAAGGATTTATTCAATTTACATGCTACACCTGGTTTACATTTTAGTTCTTCGGATGGTGTCATATATATGTACTCGAATAGAAACATCCCTGGCTGTAAAATAAAAAATAATTAGATACGAAAAAATGCTTATAGGCTGTGCGTTCTTTTTTGTGCAAAGCCGGGATTTATAAGGTGAACTTATTGGCTCATCCTTGATGCGAAAAACCCATTTTCACTCTATTGGTTTAACATTGTAAGGTCTCTTTATCAAATTTCTATTCTAATTCTCTCTTGTTCGGAATTTTTCACCCTCTAGGTGTCACCTGACTTTATTGCCCATTGGCAGTTCAAAGTTATGAAGCCAGATAAAGCTTCAAACTCTTCAATTGTTTTTGAGCCGGTCTTAGATATTTCACTCATAGTCTATGGGAATGTCTATGGACTATGACGTATTACTGAAGCTCTCCGAAGTATGGAATATAGACAACTTACACTTTGAGTCTCTCAAGTTCGCCATTAAACAGTTTGTTACTGTTCTCGAATTGAATGTTATGAATCTGTATCCTTTTTAAATGACTTCAAAAAAGGAGGAGGTTCGCAATTCGACTCTATTTTATACGTTATCTCATATTCGCGGAATTCATCAATCAATCCAAATATTTCTTTTTTATTTGGAAGAGGTGGTTCTATGAATACTGTCATGGTTAGATATTAATTTCATCATGTTTAGAAGTGCGTGATAAGTGAAATGACATACTCATCTGGTGGTTGTGTGTGGATAACATATAAGTGAGAGGGAAGAGAATCGTCGACTTGGCAAGAATCTTTAGCCAAAAATCTTTAGCAGTAGCATTATTCTGCTAATATATTTCTCTTCGGAAACGATACTGTGTAATTACTCGTATTTTCATTAATATATATTTTTCCCCACGCTTCTTATCTAGTGGTTATTTGAAGTTTTATCAGTTTTATTAGTAATTTTATTGACCGATTATATAAAATTTTTAGTTAGTTCTGTACATTTCTGAGTTAAATTTTGGTACATTAACCTTGGTTGTTGTAGAAATCGAGTATTAAATAACCAGAAACTTTTACTTGCAAAGGTATATTGTTTGCCACTTTTATTGTCTTGATAGATGATGTTCCTGCATTCGAGTTCCCTTTTTTATACAGAAGGTGTTCATATTTGATTATTTGGGTAAAAGTATCAGAGGGCATATACCAAGTTTCACACAACAAAAAGTACAACGTAGTTTATCAAAATTGTAAATGCTGAAACGTGAATTAAGCTTTCTTGACTTATCTAACACGTATTTTACGCTTACGTGACCAAATCTTTTTCAATTAAGACAACAAAGACCTTCTTGAGAATTATTTTATTTTATTTTCCTTTGCAATTTTGATTTTGTCGTAACTAACGAAAGGTTTTATGCCGTTTTCCCCTTTTCTGACGTCTTACATAATCTTCGTCCTGATTGCTTCAGCAGATAATTTCATACCGGAACATTCAATCACTATTATCATAGATTCGTATCAGTCGGGTAAACCATAGATAATGATTGTTCCAGACCACTCGCCATCTACTTTTAAACTGATATTTCGGAGCTTATGCGCTGTGACCATTATTCTGCTAACATAATTGTCTATATTTTGACATTCAGCAAAAGTCATTGTATATTAACCTAGGAATAAACTTACTTGTCATTTCAGCCCTGGCTATCGAAAGAACCTATTAGATTGTTCCACACTTAACTTACAGTTTATATATCTAATATTACATTATATCCTAGTCTGTTGGATCAATTAGCAATTATCGATTTGGTCTTTAAATCTTGAATGTGTCTATGGAATCCGTACTCACAAAACATTCTCACAGTTTCACGTGTTGGAGACAAGTTTTGATGACGAGTCTCTACGTGGAATAATTCACGGCCAATTATCCTTTCAATAAATGTCAAAAAGATGTTTTACCGTTTTAATTCATCGTAGATTAAAAAAAAATCAAACTACCAATAGTTTGTTAAATACCTTTTTAAGTTAGGTCCTTGGCAGTATTGTAACTACAACATTTTCTAGCACTACTTTGATAACCACATAATCATCGAACTAATTGTAAGCTAGGGCCCATAACCTGTTTAATTATATTAAATTTTTCAGGGCCACGTGGGTGATTCTTGATACTTTTCGCGAGGAGAATCCAAATCATAATATCATCGAGAGAAAAAATGTAGTATAATGATGAATCTTTATAATCTCTTTAACAGAATATAACGCAATATGGGATATTATAAATCGATTAAAAACATTCTACATAAACATTTAGATGTTAAAAAGCTTTACGCTTTTATACGCTTTTATCCCATGATTTAACCGAGTTCAGAAATAGTGTTACGTTAATTTGTGTTGCAACATGTTTAAAAAATATCAGAGGATACTGGAATGACTTTTACTATATCTTTTACTATTTCTATTTATTTCCAAAAAATAAAATAAATTTTAATTTTTTGGAACTTGGAAGAATACAATTCCCCGACGGGGAACTGTGTGTACTGTCTGAAAAGAACATAGAAGAGACATTCAAAGTAGAGCAGGACAACTGTCTCTCTGCATATCTCCATCGAATAAAATCAAACGTAAAGAACCTAGTTAGTTCCACTTTTCATATTCTGACTTTCATTGTATCCTCTCGTATGATACCTGAGGAATTTTACAAAGATTACTATAATTAATAAAAAAGCTAAATTAATAAGCTAATAATTAATAAAAAGTATTGAATATTAAGGGTCAGTGGTATTATTAATTTCTGTGCCAACTTAAACTTCGGACATGACGATTTCACCGTCCTCCAAAGGAAAATTTTCTTAGTATTAGGAAGGCAATTGAAGTTTTTTATGTAACATTAAACCATAAACCTAATATTATTCTACAGTTAAATATAAAAGCCACTCAACGGAAATATATGCTAGAAGAAGAGCAAGAATAATGCGATCAGAAAGTTTTTACTACTCTTAAATCTTTCTATTTTAAATATTATAATAAACTTTTTCGAATAACATTTTTTCACAGGCTGTGATATCGGTTAATTGTAAAAAAATTATGTATTTATATTCTAAAAAGTTTTCATTCTGTATTAATTGTTATTATCCTTTTAGATTTTAAATAGTATATCTAATTATAGCTTTTACCACTTGCAAAACAATTAGATCGATTTTGCTTACAATCTGAAATTATTTTAACATGCATCAATGACCCATTATAAACTTACCATTTTTACTGGCCATTTTCTTGGCTAAACCAACAGCGACGTTGTCAACACATTCAGTTACTAAAGAAAACATTTTCTTTATTTTAGAGCTGGTAAATGCCGGACTCAGAGTGGAACGCATTTGACGCCATTTTTCCCCTGAAATAGTTGCATGTTATTTTTAATTGAGTAATCTAAAAAAAATGATCTCTATAATTTTATGTAGATAAAAATCTAACGGTCAAATTTTACTTTGATTCTGACTCGGACTGTGTATTAGCAGCAATTGAAACACAATTCATAACGGTTTAATAAATTACAGTTACACCTTCTAAGTATGTTCTCATATTTTAACAATACAATGTTAGTGAAAAGATTTCATATAGGCTTCAAATTTTCTGAGCAAAACAATAAGTTAGATTTAAGAAATGTTATTTTTCAATTAAGATTTGCAGAAGGCATGAATAGTAGCAATGTATGTAAAGTACACAATCTACAAATAGAAAGTAATTTAATTTAAATTTGAGTAGCTACATTATTTTGGTAAAAAATTCTTTTTTCACTTTTTCAAGACACAGTTTTGAAATCGTGTTCAGGAATTTACAAAACTAACCTTTTAATATCACAAGCATTCTCCCAAATAACGTATCGATACTCTCATCCACGGAGAATCTGTGATTGATAAAGTTATCAAATTCCTTAACGCCGATGGTCTTTATCAATTCCAGGTCGCGCAGGATAATAATTGGATTCGTAAACTCGTACGTACCAACGAACCTGCAAATTACATTTTTACATCACTAAGTAACATTATTGTTATAATGCTATTAATTAATTTTAATAAAGAAATTAACCTAATTTTCGACCTATTGTGGATGTGATTACAATGGTTTATTATTTTCATGAACATGGTGATAGGATCGTCGCAGAATTAAAATAGTTCACGCCTTTCAAATTTGAACTTAAAATGATTTTAACGTTTTTGGTGATATTATTTCGACGTTTAACTAATGTCATATATATAATTATTACCTTTTTTATTTATTAAAATAAAAATTCTTAATCTGCATTCTAAAAAAGGGAAAAAGAACGTTATAAACATAACGAAATGGAAACATCTATACTCCTCATTTTATGCAAAAATGAGAGGCTGAGAAAAAATATAAGTCGCTTTATTTCGTAGTAAGAATATAATCTTTAAATTTTTGGTACCCTTTGAATAACAGCGAAACTTTAATAAAACGTGGTTGTAATGCTTTGTTTTAAGTTATGCTGAGAGTTATTTGCCATTAGTACTGATAACATTTACATTTAGATTCCGATAGTGATATCTGCTATTAATTACTATAAATATTCTCATAAAATTATAGTAAATGTCTCATTTGACGGGGATGTAATTTCAAAAGTAGCAAACGGAAGCGGATACTTTCTTCGTGAATAACATGTAAATAATTTCCCTTTGAGATTTGTAAATCTAGCTAAATTTTAATTATTTAGAAGTCTTGAATTGAATATATTTGGCATTAATTTTGTAGAAATTCATTATTCACAACTAAATGAAACTACGTGATGTAGTATTATTTCTACTTTCTTTAATTTCTTTACCACGACCTAGGTTTCGTTGTATTACAACATCTTCAGGTGGGATATTAGCAAAGATATCTTTGCTAATATCCCACCTGAAGATGTTGTAATACAACGAAACCTAGGTCGTGGTAAAGACATTAAAGAAAGTAGAAATAAAACTACATCACGTAGTTTCATTTAATTGTGTATTTAGAAGTCATAAAAAACTAACTAATAAAATATTTTTTCTTGAACTTTAGGTTTATGAAATTTCTGAATAAACAGTTCAGTCATTCATAAGATAATAAAATATGACGTCACACAAAAATAAATAAAAATAAAAATTGATTAATCAAGCAATGGAGAGATAACAATATTAAAATACATTAGTCGAATTACATGATAGCATTTTCATTATACTACATAATAATTGACAACAATTATTTACATAATATTTCAGTAAACTAAAAATATGCAATAATTTTAATAATTAAAGTAATTTTACGTTTAAATTATTGGGGCACTCAGTGTTGAGAGAAAGCCTCTGGCATTCTGTTTGCAGCAGCATCCTGTCTCGCGTGTGCTTAGTCCATACGGGGCCTGTACGATATTGATACCGATATTTTCACTTAAACGGCGATTGGGGGGGGGGGGCATAGAGATGAGTTCCAGTTCAGAACACGCTCGTTCCAGCGACCATATGTAGCGCGTGATATATGATCCGTCACCTGTCACGTGTCCTTACTCATGTTTTGTTTGTGTTTATTTCCAATTCATATTTTCTGCTTTCATTTTCAAGAGATTGTAATATACAGTATGTTTTTTACATGGTAGTACTAAATCATCAGAAAAGTGTAAGTGGATCAAATACTCTCCAATTGCGTTTAATCCCATAGAATTCCAACTCAAGTTGCGGAAAATATTATTAAGTGAGACTGTGAACAAATTAAGAAACTTTGGATCGCTTTATCTCACACCGCGTTTAATTTTGAAAGGTTTTCTTTCACTCTTCAATTTTGTAACTATTTTATTTGTTTTAATTATTTAAGAAAGTATATTAGTATACTTTTTTGATGCAACTCGATCATTTAGGTTTTCCAGAAAGCCAAATGTATAATGGAATCAAATTCATCGAACCATCGGCAAATTCAATACAAAATGATATATTCCATTCTAAATTTTTTTTCATAAATATACCGACGAAAAAATATATCGTCAGTCACAGAGTATCTTTTAATTAAAATCAGTTTAATTCCTTCTAATTTCTAATGTCGGTATTTTTCAATATGCAAAATCCATTTATGTAAATATTTTGTTTTTCATTTGAAATAAACTGGACCCGTAGTTTTCAATATTTTCTAGATCAATTTTATATATACATAAGTTTATATTACAAGTAAGTTTTATAAGTCCGCCATTCAAATCAAATATTTTCGTAAAATAACATTATTTTGAATATTTCTATGTCTATTATAGTAAGTCCTAATAGTGCTTTTAAATTATAATTTGTGATCACGTCTTCACGTAGACTACATAAAATTAAGAGAATTTGTAGTCTTATTTATTTCGTTGACCTTGTATTTAAGTTTCTCCATACTTATCCATATTGCTGTACAATCGGGCGTAAAATTCGGAAAGAGCATCCACGACCTCATTGCGTTCAGTGAGGTGATCCATTTCATAGCGGTTTTAAGTGTCTCTGCCCTCTTTTAACAGAATTGGAAATTTACAATTTTTTTTAATAATTTGTATTTTTTTAAATAATTGATCATTTTGGTTATTTAATTTTTATTTCTATTTTCCACTCGCTTTCAGCAGCCTTCATTATTCCACAAGAGTTGCAACATATGGTGCAATATTTAATATTGGTTCTCATTTTGAACATTTTTTTGGTACAGTTGTAACTGTTTCCTTGGTAGTTTTGTGTATGTTTGCTTAGATTTCTTGCACGAACTTAGTTAGTTAGTTAATTGCTTCATAAAATGATTTTCGCACTATTTTTTTCGCACAAATTAGACGCTTCATTTTTTAAATTTTTTTGGATATTTATTTTGATAGGATGTGCCTGTCATAGACCTCGTAGCATGAATAAATCAGTGATCTGTAGGTAGAGGGTATTCATTATAATAATGTTCAGTATTATATTTTTATTCTTTGTCAGAAAGACACTTCATTAAAATATTTATAATGTGGTGCTATATTCAGTAAAGACATTGATGCAAAATTATTTCGATCCTGCATTGATAAATTAAAGAGATACGGGCAGATTTATCTTTCTTAAGTGTAATGTATCTTACATTAATACTTACATAGCATCGAATCCACCATATTTTTTGTAATTTCATCTCAAGATAAAAATAAGATTTATTTTTGGTATTTATTTTAAAAATTAAAATTGCGAATTTATCTATCGTCGAAATATATCCAGCGAATATATCTAACTTCGACAATATATTTTTTAAGATGGATGTGGAATTTCACATAGGGGATATTTTGCACTGCATCATGCTTATACTATATCCTCAATTATTAAAGTATTTTTTTTTAAACAATGTCGATAATATTATTTTAACACTTTATTGCTCTATTTGACATCTACTTTAGTAACATGGAAAAAAAACTTTGACAATATTATCAGTAAATGGCATTAACTGAAAAGGCATGTAGATTTGCCGTACAATTAGTACCTCTGTTATATTATGTGGACAAAATATTTCGTAGTTGTTTATCGATAAGAAACTAGTCCAGTAGTAGATAACTAGTCCAGTAGTTATCGATAATATTAAATAATATTATTTTATATGATGAATCAGAACATCAAATTATCATTGATTTTTTTCACTTTATAAGTCGTATTTTGAATGTTTCCAACATAGCAATAATATGTCTAGAAAGTCATTATTTCACCAATGCATATTAAATTGTTTTTAAGAAATGGGGTTTAAATTCTTTTTAACACTGCATCTGCAGTATTAAAAAAAAATTTAAATCCAAATTACAACAATGTAAATAAGACATTTTTTTAAACACTTGAGAAAAATTAAAAAGATTTCCCATACATTGCATTTGTAAATATTAAAAAATAGAACTTTAATATGTTTAAATAAAGGTTTGATTGTTTTACAAGCAATTGGCTTAACCAAGTATAGTTTCTTAATTCAAAATTGAAATTGAATTCAATTAACCACATTAATGGTTTAAAATTAAATAAGTATATTAAACCTTAAGATTAATAATTAATATTTCAGAGTTGGTGATAGTAATTTATTGTAAATAAAAACAAAAATAAACTGTTTGTTGAGAAGTTTATATAAAAATTGGTAATTGCGTTTTACAAATATATATTCTGGTCTAAAACATATATGCTTTTTTTTCCATTTCTATAACACCTGCTTTAAATTTTTTTTTATTAAGTGAAATTAGTTAAACTTCTGTAAAGTCAATAAAACATGAAAAAATAATTTATGTTAATACGAGTCTGCAACGTTAAGATCGACAGCTTCTGTAGTAATAGAAGGTGTTGACTGACATAGTTATCTTTTGAAAATTAAGACTTAGATTTTTAAAGTAAAAATTTTAAACTTAAACATGTGTAGAAACTAATTAAAATTTAATAATTAATCGGTACTACTTATTTTTCCGATTTTCCCAAAAAAGTACTATATTTTGACAAACTATTGAAATAACCCTTTGAGACCCTTTTATAGATCTCCGTACCAAAAATCTACTTGTAATTTTGATTCACATAGGTTTAAAACTGTAAAACTGTGATAGAGGGATGGATATTAATTGTAAGGGTTCGTTGTTTTATTACGAAAACCCAAACATGCTACGATTCTATATTATTATTTTAACGAATAAAATCATAATTAAGACTTCTTCTATTATTTAGTTACCTGACGTCATATCGATAAGAGGCTTTAGTTCCCTGTACAGACACATAAATAATAGATTTAAACCTCCATTAATTTCAACCGAACTAACTAAGGGTGAGTGTCCCAAATTGTTTGCAGTCATAGTACGTGTTGAAGGAAAGTTGTTTGATTAAACAGTATCATCAACGAGTCCAACAGATATTATCTAGTATGTAGTTTTATGATCTTATAAGAAAATAATTAAAAGCTTTAGTTGAAGCATGGTATAAGAAGCACTTCTATACAGAATGGTGTGGAAGGCTTCAACGGTGCATAAAATAAATATACATTATGTTTGTTACATTTTTCTCTCTATCTACTGAACGCCTATTTCAACAAATATACTTTTGTTAAAATATATCTTTTCATTAGCAAAATAATTTTTTAAAAGCGTTTATAGACATTTTAACTGTGATTACTACTCATATATTCAACTTTCCTGAAAATGTATAATTTTTTTACGTGAAAAATCACGAAGAAAATAATTTTAGGTGCATGCCTAACTTGCAGCTAAGGGAGCTTTTTTTCTTTTTTAATCAACCATAAGGATAAAGAAGGCAGAAAGGCGGGATTAGCACGAATCTATCCAAAAATTATAAAATACTAAAAAAATCAAGCTTAGATTATTATGAGTTTCTGGTAAATACATTTGATTTACACGGCTGTACATGATCAGTTATAAATAACATTTAAGTCAGAATATTCGGCTCTCGACTGTATCAGTATATTACACCCGCTTCAAGTATTGGTTTTTTCTTCTTACATTTTAGCGATGTTAGTATAGTCTTTCAAGTATTACAAGGAATATTAGTTAAACTACTACTATTATATTTTTTCCTATTCAAGCCCTTATTCGACATTCACTTTTCAATAGTCAGAAGTATTTTACGGATGATAGTTTTACCGTCAATACCCAAAAACTTCTTTCAAAAATTAATTAAAATTTTTTTAATTTTTAAAATTTATTAAAATTTTTCGATGATTTTGCAAACAAATTAATTTTTCAAAATGTTCCTCCAAATGTTTTTGTAATTTTTTGTTAGTTTATTTACCACTAAACTTCATAGTTTTTAAAATAATTTATCTTCTTTATTAGACTTTTTTACACAGTGGGTCGTAAAAATTTTAACACATTTTTTTGGAATTATTTTTCTATAAGACGTAATTAAAATTTTAAAATATATTCTTAGTTTTTGACGGAAAATAAAAACCTATTTCATAGTCACGCTAATAAACTATGTTTTCACATATACGTTTCATCAAGTATCATAGCTATCCGTTGCATGATTTCGACTATGGCTCGATTAATCTGAGTCGATGTACAAAAATCTAGATATTTTTAAAATAATTTATAACTTCTAAACTGTGTACTTTTCTGCAACTTATTTTACTTTAGAATTATTGCTTAATTTTACTTAGACCACTGACAGTGGACATCTGTATCTATTTTTATGTATATAAGCGTACTGACTTTTAGTATTTTAGTTGGGAGCCTCTACAAAATTAATTGATTTAACAAACGTCCCTCTTTTCTAAGCACTTTTATTTTTTGTAATTTATTATATAGATATATTATGTCCTAATCACGATGAAGTGCATACTATTATTGTATCCTTAGCATCAAAATCTATCATAATTTTGCCCTATAAATATTGTTCCATTTATTAAAATTCAATTGTATCTCAAATGGTAAAAGATTCATGTTCACTAACTTGGACTTTTTTCTAGGATATTTTATGGCTCACAATGTTTAAATTATCTTATCTTAAAAGCTATATAGTTTAAATTATCTTATATTATGCCTTGAATTATATTCTAAAACATATTTATTCTAATTTTTCCCAAATTAGCCACTGCCTCCTGTGAAGTAATCTTTTTGAATTTGTTAACTTGTTAATCAACTGTATACCCAGAAGTCACAAATCTAAGTTTGATTTTTAATTTTGTTTAATGCTAATCTTGCCTTTCTTTTGTCTTTATCTTTATGGCTGACTGAAAGTAAGAGAGTTCATGTATCTACAGTTTAACCATATATTTAAGAAATTATTCGGTTCAATAAACAAATTTTGGGGTAGAAGAGATTTTCATTTTTTATTGGCTCTATAGGTCTCTCTAAAACAATTTCTTAATTATTGTACATATTTTACCTGAGCGTATTCTAGCAAGCAGGAAAGTTCTCATCAATCGTACATGCGATTTTTAAACAAATCATTCGAACTACTTTTGAAAAACCTCTAAATATGTAAAGAACCAGGTTAAAACTTTACGTTTGTAAATAAACAATAAATACCATATTGCATTCTACAAATATAGTTTTAGTTGTTCTTGCGATATTGACTGCAAAAAAATGACGATTTTGACCCTGGCGGACTTACCGTCAAAGCCTATGGTTCGCTTCCAATTAACTTAGAAATTTTCATACTTGAGACAAGGCTAGGATTTAACATACATATAAGTGAAAAAACAAAAACAAAATTGTCAAGGATGAGTTAGACGTTTTGATAAATTAATAGTGCAGTTAACTGTAAAGCATTTTGTATGAAAATTGTTTTATCAAAAACCCTTTTTGAATAATATTTATTTACACTTAAGGAACTAAACTTCGCTTATTTCTTAGCTTGCAGGTTAAAAAAACATAACTAATAAATGCTGATATTTCCTTTGTACATCTGCACAAAATTTAGCATTCTTTGTAATGGAACTCAATTAATTTAACTGACTGTTTAATTTTTCACACTGTTGCTACTCTTACCCAATAGTTATTGATATTTTGCTCGGTTGTAATATTATTTGCTCATGAAAATTATATTAAATTTAAACCTATCACGGAGCATGAGTCCATGGATTTACGACATCTTTCATATTGTTGCTCAAATAAGCTTATTGTATTGAGGACTTATTGTATTACAAAGTAAATTAATTTCTCTTATAGTTTTGAATTTTTGAAAATCTTTCTAGGTTACTCAGTTTTGGTATTAATTTGGATTTATAGTGTAAATGATCAACTCTCGGGAAAAAGTAGTAAAATCTCATTAGAAATATCAATGGAAAAAAGGCACTAGATCATGATTTAAAATAACCGTTAAGTTCCGTAACATTTCTTCATACGGAGTTAAAATAAAGTCTAAATTTAAAAAGCGTACATAAACAGTTTTAAATGCGTAATTTTCATTTCGAACTTGGAAATGTCTGGTTCGTGTAACAAGCTTTACTTTACTTTAAAAACTTGCCGATTTCAAAAGTATCCACATTAAGTCCTTCCTTTCATAATTAGAATTCGGTGGCTTTCAGTCCTAGCCTAATATTATAAATGTCAAATAGAGAATGTTGGTCTATCTTGCTTCACACTTCTAATATTCAAACCATCTTTGTGAAATTTTGCATTCATATAGCTTTTTGTTTGTTATCATGGAGATCAACATAGGGTACTTTTTATTTGTCAGATATTTTCACAAGAATATTGTTTAAATTATAACATAAAGAAAACTCCCCAATAATTACTCACCTTTCATTAGGATTAGCGTCATAAATTTCCTTAAAACCCACCAAAAGATGCTGACGGCCCATCATTGTTGCACCCAGGTTACCCACGAATGGTAAAGTTGGCGCATGTTTAACGCCAATTTTCTTGAAGTAGCTCATTTTCCAATAGGAGAAAGCGTAGAGCGCCAGCAGGATACCCAGCAAGCCGACAAGCACTATCATGTTGGCCGTCTTCAACTGATGGTCGAAGTTTAATATTATTCGCTATGGCAAAAATATACGCGTCCATAATAATTTATCATATTTTACTTCACATTATTTTGAAATGTATCATTAGAAATAGAGCAGTATTTATTTTAATTGGGAACGATAACATATTTTAAGTGTTAAAAATAGTATTGTGAACAAATTGATTGCAGAAAGGAATATATTATTAGTCCCGTCAATTAATCAGTTTTTGTTTATAAATTTTTACTTTCCGGATGAAAAATGAATAGCAGAAAAATATAGAAGACCTAGACGTAGATTTTGAAAAAGTTAAACTTTAAAAATAAATTTAATTTATTTTCAAAAACATGGTTTTATTAAATGTGTGTTAAAAGTTAGGAAATACATTTTCATCTCTAACAGTATTTTAATTCTCTTATGCATAAAAATAATGGTATTAACGCAGTTCGATTCACAAATACTTTTTTTTAGCTCTACGACTATTCGACTGGGATTAAAATCCCCTTATGACCTACCGTTTTAAACGTGACTTTATTAATTTTATTGCATTACGGATATTTACAGCTATTATCGAAGATGTTAGTAACTCATATTAATTTATGTAGTAATTTATTCATGAAAATTAATCAAAATGATAAACTACATTGATATAGCATAGGTAGTTCGTTCTTGTTTATCCAATAAGTTATGACGTTAATCCGTGTTTTAACAGCTGACAGCTGCGGGGTATGTACATTTTTAATTTTTATTCGTCCTAATTGCAAAGAATACACATTGCAATATCATATTATTATTTCAAAACTTCTTGCTTTGTAATAAACATGATAAATGTTATTCGAAATAATAATAAGTACTAAAATTTCAATGTCATTTTTAGTTTTGCTTAATGAAACAAGAACCCTTCCGCCGTCCACAGGTCCATTTGTCAGATTTTAAAAAGTTTTTGACCTGCATGCATTAAATTTAAAGAAAATTACAAACTTACCGAAATGTGTGAAGTGCGGGCAACCATACTTGTTATTTTCTTTTTTTTTCATTTTTAAGCTCCGTTTACGAAACGTAACCCTTCAAAATGGCATGTAATGTTACTTTGAAGCGTTATGTTATTCAATCGTAGATTTAACTATTGAATTTAAAAAAATGCAGGAATGTTCTAAGAAATAAATATAATGAAGGAATATTCTAGAAAATATTCTAGACTGATTCTCAAGGTTTTAAAAATTTATATTTTTCGATTTATTGTTAATTAATAATGTTATTGAGACTAATATTCTTTCACATAGATGTGCATTTTCAAATTATACTAAATCTGCTGAAAAAATATTTGGTCCAATCATAATATCTAGATTTATGTAATCAACTTCTTATCAATATAATCACACTTAACAATAGGCTTCATTAATTAATAGTAATTGGTACACTCGGAATTAACTGAAGAAAGCACTATGCTTTCTTCTGCCTACATTAGCGTATTTTTTTCAACGCCACTTATCTACCTTTGCCGATGTATGTACATTTCTGTGTTTTGATTCACTCTTTATAATGACCATTGTTCCGTTTACTTTTTGAGAGTTAACTTAAATTACTAAACTAGGTCACTCGCAGTTCGATAAACTTTTAGATATCTGATGAACTTTTAAATTTTTTGGCACAATTATTTTTAGTGAACGGAAATTTTTTTGCGAATTCGAATAAAATACCAAAAAAAAATTTGATCCCATGCATTCCGAAAACTAAATTTTAAAAGATCGTTTGTACGTATATCTAGATATTTTATCTTTGATTGAAATTTTACTTAATTTTTCTCTACGAATAAGGCGCAGATATTTAAAAACAAACATCGTACAAATCGTTAGATGACTAAGCTGCCACCTAACTTTGCTGCTCAACTTCGATTCATATTCGTACCCCAGGGCCAACATTTGTATGCAGTGATACTCTACAACATTTACTTTAATACTGTAATAACAGTTACTTTGAACCAACGACTAATAACGGTATTCGTTTTGTTCAAATATATTAATATATTATTCAATGTGATTGGTTAGCTGTTATGTAAAATATAATTGATATCATGTAATAAATTAATAACTAAAAATAAGTGAAATTTACCTCGCAATACACTAATTTAATCACAACGTGGTACTCGAGTGTAGATAACACGAACGGCACCTATTATGCGTGAGTCCTAAGTCACGCTCTTCGAAACACTTAGCCGCCTGCTCTTAGACCTTCGCTTATACTCGTACGTTTCTATAAACATAAAGTGTTGACGTGAAGTTTCCACAAAATTTCATTTAAAATTTTTGCTTAAAAAAATTATCAAGATTTTCTCAAACTTGCTTTACTTAACACAGTTTTAAAAAATCATATTATTTTGTAAATTTCGCCTTTATCGATCTGCAATCGTTAAATAGAATTTAATTATCTACTTTACCTATGAGTCGTATCAGTTCAATAAGTAATTAATTTGTATAATCCGTATCTTTAATTAAATTTATACACGAATAATTTTTAAGTGTTCGTTGAAGGTAATTACGAGTTTAGAATATTTATTTCTTCATTTTTATTTATGGGGATTTTACCAGTTTATGGCTGAAGCAAAACATTGAAATCAAGAAAGGGAAAAACAAGGAAAAGGAATCAATTAGAATGCAAGAATAAATTAGAATCAATCGTTTTGCGAAGATGTAGTCTCGATGCCTGTTGTTGACGATAATGACTAATTAAATATTTATTAGTTATCAATAGCGAATAATATCGCATGAAAATCATTTAGGAAATTTTGAAAGTAAACATATTTTCACAGTCAACATTGATTATATTCTCCTTATAAATTATCTAAAGAAATCAGTTTTTTCTTATAACGAGCAACGTTTTCTTGATTTACATTTCAAACGGTAACTCTTATTTACACGACGCAGAACATACTAAATATAACGAATATTAATTTGCAGAGATAGCCAGGTTATGCCGTCTTTATTCCAATTCATGCCATTCAACATGGTAAGAGGTATTGGAACTATCCAGAAAAAATTTATCGCGAAAGGTTCTCAGCAAAAACAAGGACAAGACCCTATGTGCTGTAGTCTAAGCAAATAAGCCATGGAATCATATTGTCTGAAGTGCGATCCAAATTCTGAAAAATTCAAAAGTTAGTTTTTTACCCGTGTGTCCCGAGTGATAAATTCCTTTAACAATTATTACTCACTTTGGTTCAATCGATTCATGTATGACATGTTCATTGTATGGAAAGTTATTGTGACAACCGTTAGCCTTTGAAGTCTAGACGCTAGAGCTTATTGATTATTGGAACTGGTTTACCTTACCGGCTGATTCTTATTCCATGTGACTACTCTATGTTTATAAAAAGGTAATCTTTCTGTCTGTCCATACACAAAAAAATCGTGTATCAATTAATACATTTTAATGCAATCACTATTACCTGAAATATTATTCGAAAGCTCTCATGTATGTCTTAGTTTATATGCAGAAATATCTAAGCAGGGACAAATTTACCGAAACTAATTAAAAAGGAAAATTAAGTACATCAATCTCTCTTAATACATTTTACGTAGGTGTTTCATTACTACGTATTGTTACTACAATGTATAATATAACAAATTTATTAGTTTCAAGACTGATACAAAACTCAAGTTCAAATTTAAAACTTATGTAAATGGAAGCCACGCCTATCACGAATCTCAATAAGAATTTTAAAATAATTTCTTTAGTATTCATTTGCGAGGTTAGTGCTAATAGCATCTAAAGTGAGATCAGTCTCATTGTTTGGTCAGACACCTTTCATGACACTTCTATAGAATGTAATTTCTATTACAGATTCGCAAATCGCATCTCACAACTTTGGTTGGCTTACAGTCAAACTTTGACATAAATGATGTGATAGAATTTATCAATATATACTTATATTTATCAAACCTATATTATACCAAACTATACTGACAAAATTTGTCGTTCAACAAATGATATCAGTAGAAGGTGTGTATTGATTAGGTCACCTTACCGATACAGTTGTGCAGGCCCATGCCGAACGATCAGTTACTCATGGGCAAAATCTTGTCCTTGTTTTTGCTAAGAACCTTTCGCGATCAAATTTTTCTTGATAGTGCCAATATCTCTTACCATGATAAATGGCATGAATTGGAATAAAGACGGCATAACCTGGCTGTCTCTGCAAATTAATATTCGTTATATTTAGTATGTTCTGCGTCGTGTAAATAAGAGTTACCGTTTGAAATGTAAATCAAGAAAACTTTGCTCGTTATAAGGAAAAAACAAGTGATAAAGATTTCCTTATTATTAATAAAACTTTTCTACTGAAAATATTCTTTTAAATAAATTAATGTGTATTTGTGTTTCAGCAAGTAATTAATTAATTAATAAACATTGCAATTAAATATATATAATATACATCATATATTTGTGAAAAAAAATCAATTTATATTTGCACAAAATATTACAATAAATAAATCTTAGTCTTAATCAAACTATAATACCACTTACAACAACAAAAACTAATAAACATTTTCGAAGCCTTTCACGTTCCCGTGGTAATTTCACAAAATTTGTAACCTATTTAGTATTAAATGTCCTAAAGTTAATGTTTTTGGACCCACAAATTAAGATAAATGCCATTTGAGTGCATGGCTCTGTCATTAACGATGATTCCACTTTTCATGTTCCCATGGCAATTTCGTAAAATTCTTTTCGATTGACGTATGTAACTCAGTTTAAAGAAGAATCTATGCAAAATTTCAGACTACCAGATCCAAAGGTTTTGACTGTGCATTAATTAGTCAAAAAACAATTTGCGCCGTTCTTTCTCATGAAATATGTTAAATATGTTAATTAATTTAATTAAAGAATTCCATAGCTAATTTTGAAATGTGCAGTGTATTCATTTTCCGTAATATGCAATATTTTCATTTAAACTTTAATCCCTGTTTCCCCCTTAGGGGTAGATTACTTAAAAATCCTTATTTAGTATACGCTCCTTCCCAAAAAGGATGTATCTTCCAAATTTCACTTTTTAGAAACAGTAGTTTTGAGAAACAGTGGAGTTGATATATTAGTTAATTAGTCCAAAATAATTGTATATCTAATTATAATAAATACAGTAAAGGGTGCAAGGCGTCTACACGAGGACAACGGGGGGTTTATTCTGAATTTTACAGGCAACAAAATAATTATTAAACTAATTTTAAATTTGCTGCATGTACGGGTCCACAGTACTTTGTGTATGTACTCACTTAAAACTAAGCAAAAAATTTGATATAATTTTCTTAACCTACAACATTTACCAGGAGATGGGTGAAACTTTATGAATATTCTTAGTTTTCATATTTGATATATTGGTATTTAAAAAGCAGTTATTGAAGATCTGAAAATGAAATGAGAGCTATATAATACCAATTATATAAAATATTTAAAAATTCACTAGTGATTATTGCTTAGAATAATCGTCATACGTAAAAATGTTGACAATGTATGAAAGACGGATGGATAAATATCGACACAACAGAGATTTGTTCAAAAAATTAACACGCAGACTTTATTTCCTGTGTTGTCACTTGTAGTACAGAAATAATTAAATTGTAGATCGACTTTAATAAGCATGGTCCGTGGTTTACCGAGGAACGCTGGCTCTGTCGATCCTTAGATATTGCTGGTGGCCATCTACGAAGTGTTTCTGAAATAATCACAGATTTCTAAATGCAAAATTTTATATTTCAGATTTTACTTTGACAGCCGCTGGTTTTTTTATTGAAAGAAATATGTTTTCGTCCTTTAAAATGCGGGTTTAAATTTTTGGTATTTTTTTCTACTAACAATATTTCTAAATTATGAATTAATCTAAAATATTAGCTTCAATTTGTCATTTTGGAGCTAATGCAGTGCAAACAGCTCGAAAAAGATGAATTGAATTACTGTACTTACCTACAGTTCACAGTAGGTAAGTACAGTAATTCAGTTCATTTTTTTTTTCAGTTATAAATTTGAACTACATAAGCAAGTACATACAGTAGATCCTTCGAACCATAATTTAATATAAGGTAACGTACTGACTATGAAGAGGAACGATATACATGCTAAATACAGAATAATAACTGTTGAAATATTTTGAGAAGTCAATTCCAATTTAGTCCATCTCCTGGTTACATTTACCAAATTTTAGGAGACTATGTAAGTCTGGAAATAGTGCACAATTTAACATAAAAAAATAATAAATTCTGTGGTGACACAAATGTAAATTATATTAACATTTTGAACAAAAGTTTTAAAGTCTAATCTTGATTTATAGATAGATTAAGTTGCGATGTACAATTTTTAACTGTTTCAAATCAATAGTAATCCATTAATAACTCGACCAGTAGTAATAAAAATCAAAGACAATATGGTATACTACTTACTAAAATATGCTCTCTATTTATAAATGTTTTATATGAATGATTATTCTATTGTTATTATTCTGTTGTTAAATATGTATGTTTTTCACATTATTCCACAATTGCCCGGTTACAATCAATATGAAAATATACACAATGTAAACTTGGATATCAAAAAAAAGGAAAATGTACCTTGTGGGCCTTCCTCATACTGAGCAACTTTTTCTTATGAACATTATGGACGTTTTTAATAAATTACGAGACGTCAAAATTGACAATTGCTGTGTTTAGAATATAATTTCTACAGCCTGTAAGGGAACGAAACGAACCGATCCGGCCCGGTTAATAGACATGAGCCCTAAGCTCTTCCACTTCTGCTTGTGAAAATTACAAGATAGCGGGGGTCATTGTTATTATCCTTTGAAATATTTGAAAACCTTTGAAAAACTGTTGTTAATGAACAACAGTTTATCTAATGAAGGTAAATGACATTGATTAATTTCATAAGAAGGGTAAAGGCATTCGTCAAAAATTCTTAACTGAAATCTTAATTTGAAATTTTTTACAATTTTATGCACTGTCGTGTAGGATACTCAAAACCACCACCAAACTCAGTATTGCTTTTAAAGAATTCCATACTAACTTTAAACTTAAAGAATCTTCTAGACATTAAAACTATCTGCCTTTAAAATTTTGTGAGCTTTCGTGATATTCCAGAGAGCTACCCATCTCGATATTCAATATATTTAAAGAGCGAAGTAAATAGCTATGGAAACATAACACACAAAGAAGGTAATTGACTAATTGTATTTATTTACTAACAACACTGAATTCGGTACTAATTAATATAAAACACTTACGGCATTACGAAACTTCGCTGGACGATAATTTTATTTTTAAATTTTCTATCGCCTGATTTGAGAAATGCGCAATAAAAATAATAACTACGCCGCAACTTCATACACCAATGACAGGGGTATTCCATTATTAACTACTTAAAACATTTAATAAAGGATAGTCGTACTATATAAACGTGTGACACAAGGCCATCGGGACATTAACTCTTGTTCGTTGGAATTTCCAAAAAATATTATTTCCGAATTTATGATCCTACGATTAATATTATTTCCGAATTTATGATCCTACGATTTCTATCGCCTGATTTGATAAATGCGCAATAAAAATAATAACTACGCCGCAACTTCATACACCAATGACAGGGGTATTCCATTATTAACTAAGAAAGATGAAGACAAAAGTAATCTATTTTTTATCTGGCGGGCTCGGGCGCTGGCTTAAAATATTTAATAAAGGATAGTCGTACTACATGAACGTGTGATACAAGGCCATCGGGACATTAACTCTTGTTCGTTGGAATTCCCAAAAAATATTATTTCCGAATTTATGACCATACGATTAATAGTCTTGATTTGTATAGTAATCGTCAAAAAGATATTTAGGTCATTTTCCTACGTTTTTTTACATTTTATAAAAATATTACTGATGTTTAAGGCTAAATGGTATTAATAATTTCTGCGCAGACTTACATCTTAAATATGTCGACATGGCATATTTAAATAATTTGCTTCTATTTGTATTTAATAATGTTCTTATTATATTTTCAATCTCGGTTAACAAAATTAAACAATTCTAGTATTAATTATATTAATATCATGTCGTGGAAATGATTAGAAGCACTTTTCAGTGTTCCGTACCTCAAAAGGAAAAAAGGAACACTTATAATTCCCTCCCATATTGTCCGGTTCGGTGTCCGGCTGTCGGTTGGTGAAGACCCTTTTTCGTAGGAATACGTGAATGTATCAAATTTAAATTAATATCAAATACTTAGGTCTGTGGTCGCTTGGAGATGTAAAAAAATCAAGGGTCTAAGTTAACGCAATCAAGAAGAGCACAGGAAATACGGCTATTTATGCCGTATATTTTGACACTCCTAAATAAGTCAGAACCTACAGGGTACTTTCCGTTGACTTAGAATCATGAAATTTGCCGAGAAGCAAGATTTGATAACACAAGTAAAGAAAAAAATCGTTAATTTGTAATTGTACCACATAAAAAAATAATTCTTTTAAATATGCTTCTGAGAGATGTAGTAGGCAATATATTTTCGTTCCATAAAGTTAGTATTCCTATTAGTAATTTAATAGGATTACTATGTACCTTCAAATGTTTATAAATGCCTACATATGTTACTCTAAAAGTAATTTTATATCTGGATTGCCTGTAAATTAGTGAAAATTTTGTTCATCAGTTTCGATTAACGATGAGGTACTTAGAATTTAGAATAGTATTACATAACTTTTGTTTATTTTATTATTATCATAACTAGTACTTTATTTAACAGAGCCATTATCGTACAATGTGTACTGTTTAAGAATTCTGATGCCTTAAAGTTTTAAAAATATTGTTCGTCAAATTATTTTGCAGATTGCTTAACAAACTTTAAAATGACAAATATCTGTCTTGTACTCGAAACTGAAGCTAGCAGACGAAACTGGCAGACAAAATATCCAAGCAGGTAGAATATTGTTGGGTCGGCTGCACCGCTGACGCTAGATGTATATTTTAAAATGACAGCTTGGGAAATTTGAAAATTCATTTATATGTGTAACGAATTATATGATAATTCATTTATGTGTTCGTAACAGGTTATCCCATAATTATTAATATAAAAACATAAAACAATCCGCTGGGTGTTATGAAAATTTATAATTTTTCTCAATATTTAAATGGCTTTCGGTCTCAATTTGATTATTACAATTATATTATGATAAAGTAAGGTATCTGCCTGAAAAATTACAAGCAGCTTCGTGCGTGTAAGATTTGTGAAGTTTTAAATCAGTTCGTAAGGCGTCTGCTAGATTTGGTGCAAGAAGTTATTTTTTTTTCGTTTCGCAAAATTCATTTTTTTTTCGTTTCGCAAAATTCCTGAGGCATTTTGGAAAATTAGAAACCGTACGTCAAAGATTGTAAAAAAACAGTTTTTAACAAATTCCTATATGGTGCTTAGCGGACGAACCAAATACAAAATTTTCACTTTATTTGTAAATACTAAAGGATTTGGATTTTTCATGTAATACTTTTTGTTTTACAATGCCTATGAATAGTTTATGTGATACAGTCAGTATCATAAAAATAGTTTTCTCTAAATATCTCCTTCTTGAAATACTTTATTTTTTAAAAAATGCCCCATTAATTCTTTATGGTGTTCAAAATAAATTTTAATGAACTTCCAAACTTCTACAGTTTTTATTAAAAACTTTCTCTGCACTTACTTTTTCTCGAGCTATCAGAAAATATTAATTATAATATTTAAGTATATAATTTAAGGTAAAGGTTCTAAACGTGCTTTATTTTTTTTTCGTTTCGCAAAATTCATGAGGCATTTTGGAAAATTAGAAACCGTACGTCAAAGATTGTAAAAAAATAATTTTTACCAAATTCCTATGAGGTGCTTAGCGGACGAAAAAATACAAAATTTTCACTTTATTTGTAAATGCTAAAGGATTTGGATTTTTCATGAAATACGTTTTGTTTTACAATGCCTATGAATAGTTTATGTGATACAGTCAGTGTCATAAAAATAGTTTTCTCTAAATATCTCCTTCTTGAAATACTTTATTTTTTAAAAAATGCCCCATTAATTCTTTATGGTGTTCAAAATAAATTTTAATGAACTTCCAAACTTCTAGAGTTTTTATTAAAAACTTTCTCTGCACTTACTTTTTTCTCGAGCTATGAGAAAATATTAATTATAATATATTATATTTTTTCCTTTCATTATATACTTAACAAGTATATAATTTTTCCTTAATTATATACTTAACAAGTATATAATTTAAGGTAAAGGTTCTATAAGTTTCATAACAGCTTATTTTGATAAACGAAACTAACGAAATATTTTAAAGAAACAATTGTTTTTTATCATTATCTGGCTGTATTTCAAAATAACGAATTTTTTCAAAACTATTAGATTTCCAAAAAAAAATTTAAAGCAAATGTTATTAACGATATGCTATTAAATCCATTTAACATATTTTGAAGTACGATAAAAATTAATGGAAGTATTGGAAATTATATTTATTATTTTAACTGTATTTCATAAACTATTGATACAACAAAAAACAATAAATTAATTTGTATGCAATTTTGTACCCACTAAAACGAAAATTTCGTTTTTACGTCTGATAAATATTTAATAAGATATTCGGCAATACGTGTATTTTGCAATTTTTGAATTACTGTTTCTCGTTAATACTAAAAATATATAATATCACGTAGTGCTCTTTGAGATTGTCCTTTATAATTTTGAATTTTGATAAACAGGTTGCAAAATAATTTGTAAAAAATATTTTTTTGTAACTTTAACGCACAATTTTGTAAATTATTCAGAACGTAACCTTTAACAATATTATTAAAAGAAAATGAATTAATGTAACCGTACATTACGAATAAACATTTAAGGACAACTTTATTGCATTAACATATTGGACAATTTTACCAGCCAATTTGGATAAATTTATTTTACCATTATCATTTTTTGGTTATTGTCGGTATAGATGAAGAAGTAATTTAAATTTAGAAAATATCTGCCTAGCAAGTAAATAATATGTTTTAACAGTGATTCACTCTTATCTAATATTATAAACTATCCTATGGTATATCAAAAGATTACAATGAAAATTATTTTAATGTTTTTCTATTAGGTATTTTCCCTTTTTGGAATTAATTCAGTATCAACTAACATAATTTATACTTTAATAATTATCTATAATCAATTATTATGTTTTTATAGTAAATCAAATAGGTCTAGTATAAATTACAAATAAAAATATGACACTGTACCAACCCGGATGGTCAGTTTTTTCACAAAATCGGACTGAAATCTGTTTTCGCATCACTAAAATATGTGTGTGTGTTTTACACACAGTGTAGTTTAATAAAACCTTACCTTTGCCATTACCGATAAGAATTATGTCAAAAATGTCGATATGTCGAAGGGCTCTTGAGAAATAACGATCATTGTCACGATATCACAACGATCCCATAACGTTAAAAAACACAGTAATTGACCTCGGATTTGGCGAACGAAAACAGACGACTAGCAATTAACGAGATGACGTCAATTAATGATAACATTATAATAGGAAAACATATGTGAACTGAAATAGCACCCACTAATAGATGAACAAATAAAATTGATGAAAGTAAAGTTTATCCAACCAAACGAAAATGATGAGGAATGTCGTAAGTAGCAATCGGTTCGCTGATAAAAATGCGTTGCAGTAAAAATTGATATCACTATTTTAAATTTATGAATTTTGATAAATACAATTATGTTTGTGTTTTTAACTTTCTATAATCTTATGGATATATATATTAGGATAATTTGTAATAAATTAGTCATTCCGAAATAGTTTGATTATAAATTTGTTTACGTTTGCTCTGGGACGTTGCCGCTATGAACACTGTGTTGAAGTTTTCCCAGATAATTTCAAAGGTTCCAAGTGAATTTAACGTTCAACGTATTATTTAAATTTCCAAAATATGATGATAAAAACAGACTAAGTCTTTATTAGATGTTCTTTTTATTATTATTAAGTCATTTTATTAAGTTAATATTTTATAAGTTTCGACTCTGAGCTCAATTTATATACAAAGGGCAGATTAACGAAATGATTTAAATATATCTTAAACAAAGTGTATTTTCCTGTGACGTTTTAAGTATATTCTAGAATGAGAGGTACTGTCTCAGTCGTATAACGCAAAAACTTTTATATCCCAGTCCTTTGTTTATTTGGGTTAGAGAATCTATTCTGATGATATTTTGGAAAGAATTTGAATTCGGAAATTTCAAAATATGATATGAAATTTGCTTTTCGAAATTGAAAACACGTTTCGTGGAAATATTTTAAACGGCTTTCAAAAGCTCATATTACATAGTAGTTTAAGTTTACGACGTGCCAATAAACTACAGTAGATAACAATTTTACTATTTTGAAAAAATATAGAAATATTATAAATATTAGAAAACATACAATTATTTCGAAATGTTTGTATCTTTTTTCAATAAAAATGATCGGTTAAAGATTTTAAAATTATAAGACCAATAAAGTTCTTCGGATACAAGATAAATATTGATATATTGTTAACTATCATCGATTTACGATACAATGTTAAATTTATCGCCTTATTAAATCGCTAATCAATTACGAAGTATTTTTTAATGAATAATGTGTTCTGATCTCCGTGTGAAGCATCCGATATTTGTACACTGTACAAAATGTTAAGGAATTTCTAATTCTACGACCACTGTCCTCTGTTAAAACTCTTGTGCCATCTACTTTATGTCATCGCAAATATTACCAAATATTTGCAACGATTTTCCAGACCTTTTAAATCGTATCTTCATTACAGCCTCATTCTTTCGTTATTTAGATATAAAGACCGCCTTTCCGTTTATATCTGCAGAAGCCTTATCTTTGGTAGATTAAGTACTTCTGTTCGACCTACGCATTTCAATTGTCGCTATGACGTTCTTATAACAAATCTTTCGATTATGTTATTGTTCCTTATTCAGTGCTAGTTCAATAATTCTATTCATAAAATTATATTATGTATTTATTATTAAACTTACTACTAGGAACTACTTTTTCAGTGGTACATAATACTAAATAGGTCAAAATACACTGACATCATTAGAATATAAAATTAATACGTGGTTTTATGTTTAATGTTTTAATATTATGAAAAAAGTCTGCAAATGTCTCATTATCAAGTAAGTCATATTCTTCATCACTTTATATATCGAATTTTATATCACTTTGAATGTTCTTGTTTTCAATTATAGCATAAATATTTGTTGAATAAAGTTCTAGTTCCAACCTGATAACACAAGCTAGAACATTTAACCTTTCCATCCAATACGGATTAAATGCTTATTCTCATTCTCCAGTTTGTTGTTTTAATAACACTTTATTTATTGGATTATTTCATACAACACTACTACCTTCAGTCAATATTGAGGTGATCACATTTTTATGTGGTTGTTTGTTGTCGAATGTTGTGCTTGATATCTTGACAAAATTTTTTTTTAAGTTATCATGAAAATTTATTGGTTCAGATGACTAACAAAATAGTAGAATAACTCCATACAACTCTCGCAGCTTTAATGGGCGTTATGAAATCGAAGATCCTTTTAAATTATTTTCCAAATGTTCGTCAGTTTTGAGCAAACCTCTACCTCGGCAAACTACTTAATATGTTTCCTTGACAACTCCGTTTACAGTCTTTAATAATCCGTGAATAAAGTTGGACCACGTACGTGATGCAGTAATATTCTGAGTTAAAAACTCTCGGAATGAGAAGGGTGTACACTATATATACTTCCCAAAACAGCTTCTTTCTTCATGGCTAAATGCCCACCTACATTTCGACTGCACCTTCTTCTTGAAAATTTGTTGTTAGCCCACGCATAATAATGTGGTATTTTGCGGTACAATAGAGTTTTTGCAAATTAATCGGTGTTACAGAGCTGACAGTTTTCTAAGTGTACAGCCAAATGAAGATAGTAGAAAACCAGACAGATTCTGATGTACTTATGTATCGGCCATTTAAATAGTTTTCCACCTCGTCGTTAAAAGAAGTGGGTTTCGATCATTTATTAATACATTTACATATATATTATATCGCCTAGACTGACTGGCAGTGTACACGTTAACGTGGACATTAAAGATTGACACTATATTGGGAATCCAGGAAAATCCACCTATTGTTTACGTTGTCCGTTCTTCCTCTGATATTCAAGGTACCATTCCGACCTCCAATTACAGCGTCACGGCGACGATATACGGGATACTCATCCTCTCCGGTCTGAATGTAATTAACGAAACGCCACGGGTATTTTTGAACAAATACCGTTTTTCGCACATAATGATATTATATTCTGATCTCCGCAAGGTCCATATTTTTGGTCAAAATATCGAATAATACTGGATCATTATATTTATCTGCTAATTTAGCAACCATTATACTGTCAATTTTGTCTGGTTATATTTTTCTTTTCAAATAAAATAAACAACATTTGAAAGTGTGGTAATCCGTATTTTGCAACTCAAAACTGAGCATATTGCATTTGACTTTAACTAATATCTCGTGTTTTGTGAATAACTTGATAATTTTCTTCATCTTTAAATGGAATACTCTTGCATCGCTGGCCGGGTAATAGCTCTTCCTTAATCTCTGGCCATTCCGGCTTGCAAATTAATGTCGTAAATAAATTGGATCTCCGTAGTTTGGGAAGTACGTCATAACATCCTGACCTGCACCCTTTTTTCGTGCATATAACGCGGATATCGCGGGAAAATTTAAGGCAATGTAACGTGTTGTCTGATATTTATATCCTGATTTAAGTATCTCGTACTTAGTGCTCAGCTCTCAGTTGATGTTGATTTTTAGTTTTTTTGATATAATGTTAGCCATCATCTCGACATAATATGGACTAAATAAATCTTCGTAATAATATAAGGGATTAAAACTGTTAGCTCTGATCATCATTCTATACGCAAAAAACTACTTGCATGAAATAGTTCTATTCATCACTGAATTATATTGAGGGATTATCAAATAATAACCATCTTCGCCTTTTACCTTTTATTTTACCTGAATTACTAATTTTAAGTTGTCCGGTGAAGTTTGAATTGTCTATTTTTAGGTTGGGAGCAATATTATATCGTAACGATAATTGATCGGTATCCGATATCAAATAAATCTGTAGAAACTGTGGACTGTGACGTGAAGGTGGGAGGAGACAATTAAATGGTTCACCTGACCTTCTACCTCAATTGTAGGCATAAATTTCCTTCTCAAATTTCTTTAGCACCGAATGACGTCATCTGAAGCAATGATTGCCGGTAAATGACGTCAGTAACAGTGACTTGGGCAGATTTTGGGCTAAACACTTTGGGCAGATTTCGTTCATTTGTCCAATTTTTACAGTATTTTACTGAGCTAAACTTATACTTGGATCATAATTTAAAGCTGATCTATTCTCTGTATGTATTCTCGTGAGCAACGATTCTTTTACTCGATTCTTTTAGTCGTAGATATCCGTTGTCTTTCTGCAGTTAGACGCTAGGA
The DNA here is from genome assembly GCA_039881145.1 of Druceiella hillmani. Taxonomy (NCBI): domain Eukaryota; kingdom Metazoa; phylum Arthropoda; class Insecta; order Lepidoptera; family Hepialidae; genus Druceiella; species Druceiella hillmani. The sequence goes on from JAYKKI010000007.1 coordinate 19,961,580, forward strand.
GCATTCGGTTCTAGATTTCTTACTACATGCATTTGAGACATGCTGTCTTAGGCTAGCAAACCATAAGAACGTATACGGAATAAAACATGTTCGTTATTTTGAGCAAAAATAAGCAAATAATGCATATTTTATTTTGTTTTTTTTCAAAGCACTACCCTAAAATCTAAACTACACGTCCAAATAACGTTGTGAAAGACAATTTTTATTTACATAAAATTTCCCTGATGATAGTCAAATTTATTTAGAATTTAACAATACCCGCTTAAATTACCCCGGACAAGTGAAAATAAATATTAAATATATATTTTGGTCATATTTGATTAATTTGTAAATTAAACTTAACGTACAGATATATGTTGTCGCGGATTCTTTCACAGGCCTTTTTAAGTTCTTCAGCTTTTCTAAAGAAAGCATTCATAAATTTCTTACCGTTAAGGCAGCATTCGTAAGAAAAGCATTAGCTCGACTATTTTTTCGTTAACTTACGTTGCAAAATTGGTCTCCACGAAAAAAAATATTTTTGTTTTAACGAGATACACAACCTATGTCCACCATGAAGGTCCATTATAAATATTAATGACACAATTTTTACAGCGACTTAGCAGCGATTAAGAGTACACCGAAAACTGAAACAAGCCGGATTTTGGGTACTGGCAACTTATTCGTTGTTAAGTGGCTGACAGTGGTCGGAAGAAAATACGATGTTCACTCTTCCTACTATTGATATATCACACTTTTCGTTTTTTAACATACGAACTAATACTATCGTGGCATAATAGTTTCGTTAAACACTAACACAAAAAAAACAATGATATTTTCCTTAACTTAGTAGATATTATTGTTAATCTTTCCACCACCATCTCTACTCGATTATCATCCAACTTCATCTATCACATCTTTCCGTTCTAGTCACATTTCTCAATATACGAATCTTCACTACCATAGCATATAAACTTCCCCTCAAAAAATTATCAGTTACCTTAAGTCTTTGTCATTTTGGGCTTGTTGCCTGGAGGAGATAAAGAATTCAATAGATAACGATAAATACTACATTAAAATATGTACTCAATACCAAGTGCCATAACCATTTTAGCAATTTATAAAGCGAAGCTGCTATATTCACAAGAAATATTATGAAGTACATTGTTATTAAAAATACATTTGCTTTGGTAACGTAATAGTTTCAATAAGGATTTTCTTTATCTATAGAAACTTTCGTTGGCAGAAAAACTAGATAAACGATTTATACGATACCCGAATACTTCGTGCAGTATTATAAATAATGTTACTATTAATAACACGGAATTTATTTGCATTTTAGATTATATCTGTTAATATTTACAATTGATGAGATTAAACAACATATTCATTTTTCAAAATTTAATGTATATTTTATTTATAATCGATGCAGCTCGCTACTAATGCGTCATTGAAATATAAATTTGAAATGATAAATCTATTTTAAAAACATAACTGATAGGTGACAGACGACACGACATGAGGTTCACTCTGAGTCCAGCCTTCAGTGGATCCAAGATGAGGAATATGTGTCTATTTGTAGTAAAGTGCGGCTAGCAGATTTTAGAAAATATGAAGAAGCAATGTGACAACAGAAAATCGAACGACGATAAGTTAGTCTGAAACACAATTCGTTAAGAAAATTTCAATCAAGCGTAAATATTTTGTCACAATGATAACTGTTCAATTTCTATTCATAATCTAGATCTGATTTCATTTTTATTACAGGACCCGGCGCAGATGTGGAGATGAAAGTTACATACACAAAATTTGCCACTGTGGTTATGGAAAGTTTGGCATTCGATTGGAAAGTGAATTCAGTGGAAGACAAGACGAATGATTATTATCTTACCAGAATAAAGATTTTACCAGAATAAAGATTATTATCTTACCAGATAAGATATTATCTTACCAGAATAAAGATGTCCACATTTACAACTCTCCAAATTCTAAAGACACAAATTATTAAGGCCTTTCGATAGATAGCTTCCGCAAGTGAACAAATAACCTTCTTGTTTTGCAACTCTTTCTTGTTTCGTGCTTTCTTGCTTTCTTTCTTAACTCGTAGAAAATCACCTAATACGTTTCAATCTATGTTAATGCATAAGTCAGTAGTAACAAACATTTGTATATATGAATGGTATTCAAATGTCCTAAATAAATATATCGTTACATACTAAATCAATTTTCTAAATTAGTGTACATTTACTTACAATTTAAATTTTCTAAGTGAATATTCGAAACGGGTTTACAAAATATGAAAAATTTATGAATAATGTTCTAGAAGGACGGTTTTATAGAATAAATGTGGTATATAGATAATATTTTCCGATACTTACCACAGTTAGGTGAAGAGATGTCAAATCGATTGTAGTAGGTGATATAAATTTGTGCCAAGTAAAATTCCTTGCGATGATCGCTTTATATGTTACCTGTTTATAGAATTCCTTAAGACATGTATATTAACGTCCATTAAATCCAATATACAATAACAGCTTCTATAGTTTAAAGTTTTAAAATTTTAAAAATTCAGAGATTTTGCTAAATATGGTTGTTAGAATTTTTCAAAATAATTGTTATGTTAGTTGACTAAACAACTAACATAAAAATACTCAAAGAAAGGGAGAGATTTAATGTAAAGAAAAAAATAACCCAAATAACTTCATTAAACTTTTGAATACATTTTGATTTGAATACATATCAAACTACAAAAATTAGTTTTGCTTTTATTTATTGGAAAACGACAAATAACAAAAAAAGACCTTGCTCTCCTTTAATTGCACAATTGGATAAAAAAAACAATGTGGGAAATAATTCGTAAAATCGTTCATTGATCTGCAAACTTTCTAGGGTTTATATAATATTTGGAAAATGTTAAATTAACTAACATTTTCAGCCATTAAAATATGATATGTTTCAAAAAAATCTTTTTATTTACTTTGTTTTGAGATATTTAGTAAAAGTGGCACTTTTAAAAAAAGATATTGTTTATTTCCTAATTATTAGAAGTTATCTGTAAAGAATAGTTTTACTTTTCAGTACTTAAATATTAAAGTGTTTCATCCTTCATAAGAACATTTTTCAGAAACATTTTTGTCAGTACCGCGAGGAAAATAAAATAGTGAGACCTGATGTGAGTAATATTTTAAATGGAATTAAAAGAGGTGCGTGCAATTTTGGCATTTATGTTACTTAATTTTACAGTGCTATTTTAATTTTTTTAATTTTCTTTACATTTAATATTATCTCTATAAATAAAATATGAGTTCGTCGTTTAAAAAAACTAACTAAACAAACTTTAACTACGTCCATTTTTTTGTATGAATTAATATGAATTGCTTTTATAATGGTCGTTTTTCCATGAAGTTTCTATTGAAGTAACATCGCAACACGTGTAGCAGATGGTAGATAAAACCATTGTATGGAGTTGGATGCTATAAAAGATTAAGAAAGCATATATATCGGTTATTTTCTGTTTTTGGAAAAATGGGAAATACTTTCTCGCATTTGAAAATGGATTTGCAAATATTATTTAATTTAACCTTTTTTCAACACCAAGTTTATATGTGAATGTTGATTCCATTTTTCATTTTTATTTTATGCTTTCAATGTAATTTAGAAACATAAAAATACAAGGGAATAGTTTGCAGATTCAACACACGTTAACCATGTTAATATTTTCAGGCAATCTTAATTATGAAACTTAAGAGGCAAGTGACGATGTTGAAGAGCCTGAAGTTGACAAAACTTAATCTCTATTGAATAGAAGTAATTACACTTAAAAAAGTTCATTGTTTTATTTTAGGTGACGAAAATTTATTTTGAAATATGCCAGTAGGTCAGTAATACCTGATTTCCAATTTGGCTTGATGCATCTCGGAAAACCTGAGGGAAAATCGTAAAAGCGGCCGTTGTAGATAAAGTTTCCGCCAATGGCCTTTCGACCATTTTTAAAAAATCATCGAAAAAACTAACTTTTGTTTTTATTCGACTTTGTTCTGGAATGGCGTATAATAGGATCGATTCTACTATATATCCTATAAATACGTTTCTAGCATGATGCTGAATAAAATTCCTATCAAACAAAATTCCAGCAAGATGTTAAATATTCAACATCGTGTCAGAATTATCTTTGATATGATCTATTCTATTATAGATCTTTTCAAACACAACTAATATATAGATTCTATATAAATAGGGATTTTGATATGAAAAGAAGTATATATGTTTTCCGAATGTCTGTTGGACTTACTTCTATTTTTAAGATTGTTATTTATTGATTTTAATGCAGAAAATAATGCCCAAAGAAATACCCACCGAGTATTTCAGTTGTTTCTAGTTTTCGTTATGGGAAAACCAAATAGGAAGAAAAGAGATTACAGAACGGGAAGAAAATATTTCGAAAAATATTTTAGTGTCATGTAAAGTAAGCTATTAAAATGAGCTAAAATACTTAAGGGGCTGCTTCGAGTTTTGGAACTACAATGTATGAAACGCACAATATGTTATTGCAAAAGCTACTTAAGATTAATTAAGATGATTCAGAATTTCTACAACCAGCTTATTAATAGAGACTTCTAATTTACTTACCGTTTTGTGAGCGTTAACTTAATTTACATTATTTGAAAACTAAATATAGGATATTCTGTATATTTTCAAAATGAAAATGCAATTTTTTGATTGTAAAATTAAATGTTTAAATTTAAATCAAATAATGAAATGAATTATTTAGGTATGGTTATTAGATATCACTGTACATACCGCCGTATATCAAAGTTATGATTATTTTTTTCATATTTTGATAAACTAACACCAATGAAATAAAACAAATAAAGTAAATTTACTTACAAAAATAATTATTCTAGTCAACCCCTTGACAAGTTTAAATTATCTTTTAATTATAAAAATGATCATAAACCGTTATAACTGATTGCTCTTAGATAAATGTTTATCTAGATGTAAGATAAGAAGTTTTAATTTACATAAATAGGACTTTTATATTATTGATTCTAATTTTACATATTATGATAAGAAATATCACTTTTTACGCACTACTGAAGCAATGGCTTACCTTTTAAATAATTGCCCAAACTAACTCTACTCGATTCCGCATTTGAACTGTAATTGAGATCGAACTGTTGTTCGGTGTCAAATTAAGTATGTTGGTATTTCGGTTACTGACAAATTGATTACATTTTCAGAATATTATGTCAATTTTATTGCTATAAAATTTTCATACAGTTTTATTGTAAAGTTTATTTCACTTTTTTACATATTGTGCATCATCGATTGTTATCATTTGTTCGGGTAAGTTCGGTAATGTTTTTTATTCTCATTGTGTCGAATGGTGGGTCGTGTTTTCTATAGATCAAATGGATTCTAACATTCCCGCTAAGCCTCCGTACTATCCTCCGTCTTATCATCATGATCCGCTTATTGAACTCTCATTCCTGGCCAGTTTCATTACAATTATGGAATACAATTTGAATATCATAATCAATATCACCCTCCTCCCTTTATACATCCCCTATCCTTTCCGTTCTATTACTTTTGAACTACGGGACATTCTGTCCTCTGTCCCTGGTACATTCGTGCTCCTGGGAGACTTCAACGCTCACCAAACGTCATAGGGCTCCATTCATAACAGTCTCCTAAGAGACGCCTCAGTGGAGCTCCAAGATGAATTAGGCTTATGCTTGCTTAACGATGGTTTCCCTACAAGAGTTTTGGTTCCATTTAAATATCTTAGCGTAGTCAATATTTTCTTCTGTTCGTCATCTGTTGCTTCACTTGTCATCATGATCCGCTTATTGAACTATCATTCCTGGCCAGTTTCATTACAATTATGGAATACAATTTGATTTAAAACGTAGATCACACAAATTATAAAAAAGTGTTAAACTGTCAATATCTCAATCCGATTCTTCTTGCACAGAAGTTGGTCCTCATTTTCTTCCTTCCTCATCATCATCCATCTCTCCTAATTATATAGAAGGCCGTTTGTATGTTGCTGGCTACGTTGGACCTTTCATTATTCACGTGCAAAAGAAAGAACCCCAACCGAACTCCGGTTTCTCACTTTGTACTATTTAAGTCGGCTCTGCTCTAACGGGGAAAATAAACTGAATGAAACAGGATTATGGTGGAATTCTTTTCAGCAGATACTGCTAATCGATATGTTAATCATTCGGCTTTTATATCACAATATAAACTATTTATTCCTTCATTTAATGTTTCCCGAATGGGCATTGTTTGCAATGTTCCGAAGTACTGGTCGGATGATGAGGTTTTACATTCCATTGAAGTTTCTGAGGCTTGGGGTAAAGTTACAAAAATTCTTCGCCTTAATTTGAAAAAAAATAATTATTGATGGCCGCCCACAATACTTTTCTTCAGAGGTGATGATCATTACTTTTGTTGGTTAAGTCCAACCCCAACGTATCTATATGGCATACTCATCGTTACCCGCATCCAAGTACCAATATCCTACTATTCAGTGCTTTAAATGCTGTAGGTTTGGCCATGTTGCCAAAAATGCCGAACTTCCGAACATTGCTTCCGATGTGGTGAAGACCATCTCGAAAATACTGCCCTCTGACTGTTTACATAGCGAAGTGTATCTCTTATAGCGGGATCTATTATTCTACAGACATATAATGTCTTGAATTTGAAAGACAGAAGAAAATCAAATTCGAAATATCTGAAAGAGATATTTCTTATGCCCAAGCTGCTAAAATGGTTCCTTTTGTACGAAGATCATATGCTTCAGTCTTTGCTCATTATTCCTCTTGTCTTGCTCATACAGACTGTTCTTTGACTCCTTCTCCTTTAACTAATTCGTCTTAAAAAAGAACATTGCCCTCCAAACTTCGTTCCCGTCTTTCGTCATCCCCGTCTTAGGGCTGGTCATAGCCCTAAGACGGGGATGATAGTACAGCCCTAGAACCGGTATGGTCAGACTTTAGAATCCCACAACTAGAAAATGGCTGTGGGCATAATAATCAATCCCCAGATAATAACTTTTCTACTCCGTATATTATTCTATTGTCCAACTTCTTTGGACCACTTTAGTCAGTATTCTAACATCTTTCAACCAAATACCAAAGTTGCCTCTTCATTACTTGCATCATTTAATTTAATAAATTTCATTGGCTCCGCCAACGGTGGCGCGGGCACTGTAGTTTCTAATACGCTCCTCTGTTTCTAATAAGCCAGATCTTTGCCACCTTTTTGTTAGGCACTCTCCATTCGTAGCTGTTATCTCGAAGACATGGCTGAAACCTGAATACCACTTTACTATCCGAGGCTACGCCTGCCTGAGTGATGACAGAGTGGACGGTCGGGGTGGATGCGTCTTGCTGTTTGACAAGTCTTTTCTCCCGGGTGCACCTTGCTTTCGCTGTTTCCAACTCAACGTTGTTGCTGCGAGGGTCAGGAATATCACCATCCTCTCTTTATACATCCCCTATCCTTTCCGTTCTATTACTTTTGAACTACTGGACATTCTGTCCTCTGTCCCTGGTACATTCATGCTCCTGGGAGACTTCAACGCTAACCAAACGTCATGGGGCTCCATTCATAACAGTCTCCTGAGAGACGCCTCAGTGGAGCTCCAAGATGACTTAGACTTATGCTTGCTTAACGATGGTTTCCCTATAAGAGTTTTGGTCCCATTTAAATATCTTAGCGTAGTCAATATTTTCTTCTGTTCCTCATCTGTTGCTTCACTAGTCACTGGGAACATCCTACCCGAATCTTTTGAAAACAACCACTACCCTATAATCGTCTCTTTCCCCTGTTTAAATTTGAACCCGTTAAAGACTTCCCCTCATCAAAAATATAATCTACACAGGGCAGATTGGGAGGATTTTCAGTCATTCCTTAGGTCAAAGATAAACTCCCTCCCACCAGTGGATATGGATACGATTCAATCTTCCTACGACCTCTTTGTTAAATATATTGACCTGGCTGCTAGTAACTCCATCCCATTGAAGAATACTTTTCAACGCTATAGGCTCTCTTTTCCTTGGTGGGACAGAGAATGCCCAGCAACTATGAAAACTTGCAGAGGCTGAAAAGAGTTCTAAAGTTCTAGTTAAACTTTCTCTTATTCCATAAGTCCCAAGCCAAATAAAACGCATCCTTCTTAAAAAAGGGAGGGTTGGAAGAAATTCTGTCTCTCCCTCTCTCCTCGGAGGAGAGAGGGAGAGACAGAATTTCTTCAGAAGGAGGAGTACCTCCTTCTGACGTTTGAACAAATATCAAACGCTTTCGATCGGTTTTTCATTCTGACTTCCCTACTCAGTTTCCAGGAATTGGGTGGATTAGTTTCTAAATAAGCTTGAAGCCCCCCTCCGTTCCTAACCTGGATGAGCTCTCCATTAAATGTAATGCTGCAAACTCCAGTTATTGATTAAAAAGAGATTTTTCCATTAATGATCTGAAATTATCCTTACGTTACCTTCAAGGCTCCGCCCCTGGCATCGACAGTATGTCATACACAACGGTGAACATTCACCACCAGTTTTTTACCAAAACCGTCTTTCAAAACTGTCTTTCTCTTATTAACTAATTTAGGATATGTCCCGAAATCTTGGAAATCTCAAATTATAATAATTTGGGATCCCAATTCTTAAACCTCATACAGGTCCCAATGTGGGATAATCTTACATAATCATAGCCCTGTCCCCGGTTTTAGCAAAAATCACTGAACATCTGATCAACAATCGATGGAAATGATTTACTGTACATCAATCTATTATCCCACGTCAGAAAATCTAAAAGGACGGTGGATAACCTCAGCGTCTTGACCACCGATGTACGGCTCTCCTTCTCCCGACAAGAATTCCTCGCAGCTGTCTTTCTTGACCTTTTTGTAGCAAACAATAATGTAAACCTCCCTGTTCTCAGATAAAAATTGCGAGAACTGAGATTTCCAGAAAAGATCAATCATCCTTCGAGCCCTTAACAAAATCGATCTGGCGTGACCTTCCCCAGGGCTCAGTCCTAAAGCCCTCTTCAACACATATTCACAATAAATTCATTCTTCTGTCAATCTATTTTGTCGTATAGTGCAGTACGCTGATGATTTGCTTTTATATATTCTGACATGCAGAATTTAAGGCATTTTCTGGTTTTAGAAAATGCCTTAAATTCTTATCTTGTTAACTTGAGTAAATGGGTAAACTCTCACGGTATGGATTTTTTGCCATCTAAGAGTTCTATGATAATCTTTAGAGAAAAAGGATAATTCCATCTGTTTCTATCTCCTTCAACTTCTAAAACATCCCTATCCTCTCCAGTATTAAATTCATTCGTATGATCCTAGACTCGAAATTAACCTGGAACTCTCACATTGAGCATGTAATTACCCGATGCCAAGCTAACATGAATATTCTTCGCCCTGTTTGTGGAGTATGGTGGGACTTTCACCCTACCCCTCTAAAGCTTATCTACAATTCTTTCATTCGCAGTCATCTGGTTTACAGATTATTTCTCCTTGACCCTATTTCCAAACCCAATGCCATCAAACTGACTCGTATTCGGTCTCAAGCTCTGAGGATGGTTGCATCTACGATGAAATCCAGCCCATTAATGCGTTACAAGCAAAGTATGTTGATCCTCATCTATTCCTCCGTCGACAATGCCTAGCTGATCTACTTCTCTTACTAGTAGCTAGGTTCTCCTCCCATCCTATATTCCCAAAACTAACCTTTCTTTCTCATCGTCTCCTCACGGTCAGCTTCCAAAAAATCGAATCAATCTCAAACATAATCTATCAAAGTTTTTCTCTCCCCTTCTATAGTTCCATTTGACTCAGTTACTTACAGGCTAAATATAAATTTGTGTTTTGGAGTTGGTCACACAAATGCCAATTTGCTATTTAATTCCATCCTGAATAATTTTAGGGTGGCTATCTCCACCTTGCGAATGTGGGATTGAAGAGGGCAATCTAAATCACATCATTTTTGTATGCCCATTAAATAATAAATATCTTCATTTATGTATAAATTACTAAAACAAACAATTCAGTTTACAATTAATATTAGGACCCCTCTATCCGTTGTTTATAAAACCATTCTAGCCTTAATCATTCAATACGTGAGAAAGATCGACATTAAAATCTGGGACTTTCTAGACTCATGTATGCCTTTATATCCATTTTCATATTTGTTTTGTGTGTGTGTGTGTGTGTGTGGGTTTACTTATTATTCATCCATATACTGTTATCACCTTTGTATTTATCTATAAATTTAATTCTTATTTTTATTTTCACTTAATTTATTTTATTATCATAAACTTCAAATTGATTCTTATTTTACTCTTTAGTTTATTTTTCTTATTGCAAGCGATAGTGACAGATGTGCGGAGTGTCATCTAAACAGTATTGTCCAGCCAATATTTATGAACTTGAAACTGGTAAAAGTTCTCTCTGGAAAGAATAATGGCCACGGAATAAAGGAAGGAGGAGTAAGTCTACTCTATTCTATAAGTCTGTGCATAAATGTATCATTGTCTATTACCGCAGAACTGTCATCATGACATTCTATCCGACGCAACTTTTGCTCTTCTAACAAATATAAATTTTGCGGTACGCCTTTAGGTAAATATAAAAATATAAGTTTGAAGGGTTGCATCCCATTTAATTATTTACAAATATTAATATTATTTTTCGACATACGTCTAATATATTACCTAGTACACCTTTCATAGGTATAAAATTCTCATAAATTTCTCAAAAACTATGAAATTTAGTAACTTTAAATTAGTTTGAATAAATTCTGTTATTTTCGTTATTTTAGGTTTAGGGATTTAGAAAATATCTCGGGATATAGGTTGCTTAACGTTGAGAAAAACCATCGAAATACTTATAATTAGTCTTTTAAAATGTTGCTCTATAAGATATACGTGGGATAATATAAAAACATCGAGTTCTAAATACACAGGCTTTAAAATTTTCGTATAAATATTTTTGAGTGTAAATTATTAAGATTTATATAAGGGTTAACATGCATTATAACTTTCGAGCTTCTACATCGAACGGTTTTTCACAAAAACTGTTGTGACAGACAGATACACGGAAAAACGTGTGAGTAAACATATACGGGTTCCGTTTATTGAGGTGCGGGATCATATATGAGTAAATGTATATTAATAGTATTTCGAACGTTGGTCGACTAAAAACCCATGGTTTGAAGTTATCCACCCGAACGCTGTCTAATTTTTCTTGTCAAAATATAAAAAAAAGTAAAAAAAATTATTCTTTTATTTTCATTTTTATTAGGCTTTATTCACGTTTACCATGACTAAACCGTCAAAAGTCACTTTTTTCTTAATAATTATTCTTCCACATTATATTGTAATAAATATAATTCTAAACTAAAACTAAACAATTAAAATAAAGTAAATACAATGAAATAGAGGACTTCATTAAAAAATTATAACACAGCAATAAAGTGGCAGTTGCTTGAAAATCCTGAGTGTTGCGTTTTTCAGAATAAAATTGAACTCACGTAATATGACTGATCTGATGATGATATGCTCGATAATCTAATTCATTAGACGAAGAATAGTTTTGGTTTCTGTATTTGAAAATAGTTAAATCTACTAGTTTATAACTTTTAACGCATTAAGAATCATCGTCCGCTACCTGAAAAACTTTAGAAAACGATTGAAGTCTTCAGATGGCTGATGGGCTTGGTATCAAAAAAAGGCAACTGACACAGAGTAAATGGTAGCAACAATCTAATCGGCTGATGTTCATCTAACGAATTTGGAATTTGAATATGTGTATGTTATTGTATATTAACTACAAATCTTTCAATGCTTACCATCAGAGACGATTGAGTCTGGCGCGATATTATCGTCTAAAAACTATCACAATTAAATGAAACTACGTGATATAGTATTATTTCTACTTTCTTTAAGTTCTTTACCACGACCTAGGTTTCGTTGTATTACAACATCTTTAGGTGGACTATTAGCAAAGATTGAGATCCACCTGAAGATGTTAAAATACAACGAAACCTAGGTCGTAGTAAAGAACTTAAGGACAGTAAAAATAATACTACATCACGTAGTTTCATTTAATTGTGAATAATTAATTTCTACAAAATTAAAGCTAAATATATTCAATGTCTAAAAACTACCTCAAAGATAAAACAGAATAAAGTCTGGATTCAGTTTCGCAATAATACATTCAATATTAGTTATCTGAATTACAAGAGATATAATTTTCAATTCTTTGAGTATTAATTACTTCAATGTTTTTTTATGATTGTGCTTACTCTTATTGCAGTTTGTAAATCAAGGAATAAACGGGTTACGATAACAAGATTTGTTTAGGGAATTGTTACCTACCTGTATAAAAATGCATTGCGCATAGGGCCATTGCATATAGCATGTCCGCAACTACAATATTTTGAATATTTCCCATTCTCCAGCACTTATGATATAGTATAAAGTTGATATAATTACACAAATTTTAAATATTTGTCAGATTTTTTTTATCTATATCGGAGATAGGTAATTGTGCGCAGAAATTGTTAACTCGATTAAATCGCCAAATTATTTCATCGAACTTTAAGTATATTAAAAAATAAAGTTAGGTAACTACCACCAAATTAACAAAATTTTTACAATTTATATTAAATATACTGTACTGAATTGTATGATGATGAATAAAATAAAACTTTATTGAATCCAATTTGTTCGTCTTTTGCAAATCAACTGTATACTACATTTGATTCATGAAACATTATTTCATAGTTTATTCGTATTATTTTATAGTAGCTATATATCGTATATTTTATTGTAAGCTAGTTTAATAATAGTCTAGCCCAGGCGAATAATACAATAGTATTATTCGCCTCGGCTTAGCAAATGTGTTTGACACTGCAATGTTCTTCAGTCCAATTCGCTGCAGTCTGTTTCGATATACCTTGATTATTAAAGATTGATTAAATTATGCAAAATAAGCAGAAAACAATTATAGCGTTTTTGTATTCTCGAAGTTTAGCTTTGAAGTGACAAGTACCTTTTAATAACACATTCCAAAAACGATATTTCATGAGAAATAATAATTGATTGACCCCAAATAACACAAAGTCGCGTTTTATGAAAAAAATGAGATCAACTAATGTAACATTGAAATAATAATTGAAAATAACTATGTAAATGTTTGTATCAGCAAAAAAGATTCCGTCAATATACGGTAAAGCACTGATATAGCAGTTACTGCACTTTGTTAAAAAGTAAAGAGATTAACAGTTTTAATTTCACTTTTTATGCGTCACGATTTTTCCAAAATTTATTTCAATATACTGATACATTCAGTAGCTATATTATATTACCTAACAATTGTTTCCCTTTAAAAATATCCTCCGATTTTTCATTCTATATTTCTATTTACTAATAAGTACAACCCATCTTTTCACATAAGTTCTTTCATTCTTTTACGGTAATTAACAAGAAAATGAATTACTCTAATTTAATTTTCAAAATGTTTGCAAATAATATAATTAACATTTCGCTAATATTAAGACGTATAAAATATTGAAATATATGAAAGTATTAGAAAAAAAAAACTGCCTTTATTCCGAGTTAATTTGTGGATTCATTACAAATTTTTATTTTTGTGATCTTTGAAATGTAAGACAATGGCTCAACATAACATTTTGGATAGTTCTATTAAAGAATGTGAGACCCATTACATAAAAAAGAGAATCTGGGAGAGTTTAGGAAACTATGAACTAATTGCAAACTTTCAATATGCAATAGCTTCCCAATTTGAATGACCTCCCAATAGTTCCGATCGCGATTTCACCCAGACTGTTTTAACCACTGTGCCACGTATATACTTTTTTTAATTTTTTACTAATGTTATTGACTTAAAGTAATATCAACTCATAGAACCTATATTTACCAGCTGTATTACACGATATAAAAATGATGTCAGTTTAGATACAAAAATTGAGGCTTACAGTAAAAATACGATATGAATTATGGGACAAAGGAAGAATGCTTAACAGATGCGATTATAAGACAACTGACACATTGTGATAATTTATAAGATAGTCGCTACCTACGTAAGTAATAAAGCGTTTTCTGTTCAAAGTTCTTCAAATTTTTCTCGTTGTCCTTTGTTAGAGAAGTAAGAGATCGCCTATAAATATAAAAGAAATTTTACATAAATTTTCTATTTCTTAAATAAATTATATAAAATGCTAGCAGCTACAGAAAAACAATAATTTTACAAGTTCATAATCCTTACGGAATCGAATTTGGGCCACATCAGTTGCAAATAAGAAAATATTATTTAATGGCTGTAAGATATTCACCTTACCATATGTCTTTAATGAGTTCAGGTGGACTTGGACAGAATTGATCGCTTTGCGAGACCACTTTTTCCAGAAAAAAACTGGTACAATAAAAATTGAAACTGAAAATGCCATCTACGAAATTGTAAAGTCTGCCGTAGGTAATGTTTTTACCGTTTAATAGCCAGAATAAGTACGATCACCAAACCTACGAACCCATTGCATATATTTTGGCTCAAATATCACGGGATGATAATAAGATAATTTATTTACTTCTGTAAAACTAGTATCTGAGTACTAATAAAGTGGATTTTCATAAGCCGATTTTTGTCAGGCAATATATGTGTAGTTTATTCACTGACTTGAAATGTCCTTGCAATGGCTACGCTATGGAACTTATATATAAAGTTCTTCTTCCATTCTTCTTGAATGATAGAAGTTTTTATAAGAAAACTTTGATAATTCGAGACATCATAAAAATGGTATATTGTAAACCTGTAGAAGAGTCTAGGATGTCAATACCCTACTGACTATTTCTAGCTTTGACGCTCGCCTGGGTGAGCAGAAGCGTTATTCACAACACAACAACAAATATAAAATTAATATAAAGAGGCGTATAACTAATGATTAATGAAAATTATATTCCCAACCATTAACAGAGAAGACACTATTTTTTTATTAATGGCAGTACACAACAAGATACCTAATTAAACGACATATAAACTTAATACATTCGCTTAGTTGATGGGGTATATAAAACAGTAGTACATTATAAATAGAAATGAAATATTATAGAAAGCAATATTTTTAAATAGAAACTAATTATATCAAAATATTAAACACAGAATTTGCCTGTGGTATAACATGCATTTTTCCACCTACCATGAACATAATTTTAACTAAGTTTATTTAAGAGAGTTGTGATGAAAAACTAAGAAATAATAACGTTTTTAAAAAATGTAAAATTATCCTTAGACTTGTTTACGACATAATGGTGGTAGCTCTCTCAAACACATTCCGTTTAATGTAACTTTAAAGACAATAAAATAAAAATTTAATATCACGTATTCTAACTGTCCAAACTGATCATGAATGTAAATACGAAAACAAATTTTTTTTGTTTGTCTCCCTTTCACTTTTCAATTTTTTGGCAATTAAAGATATCGCCTGCGCGGGATAAGATCGTGAATGTATATATGTGTGTTTATGTACGTATGTGCGAAAATATATAGTAATTTTAATGCTCGGATAATCGGATATTTTGACAAGACTTCATCAAAATTTTTCTTCATTTCCCCGTGGGGGAAGCCGCAGGCCAAATCTAATTTTTGAAAGTTAAAAGCTAGTTTAATAATAGTCTTGTTAGGAAATATTAATAGCTCGAGTTTGATTCGCATTTGACTTTTTTTGGGTTTCGTATAGGGAACAAATTTAGAGTCGCAAGATTAGTGCAAGATCACAATAACTGGCATCGAACAATGTACTACTCTAAGACAGTACCTATCTTCGTGGGTCCCGGATCTCCAAGAATATAGTGGTACTTAAAATTCTGCATAACGATAAAGCATATTAATACGCATAAGTCTCAGTAGTTAAACATTGAAAAGATTTATACATAAATTTTTAAAAGAAGAAATAAAGTAATCGAATTTTTTATTTCGTGGATCAAATATTAGGTGAGTTATAATAATTGAAAAACTAATTATTTTTTGGCAATATAATAAGTTTTAAGGTTATATATATATATATATATATATATATATATATATATATATATATATATATATATATATATGTATATATATATACACACACACATATATATATATATATATATATTTATATATATATATATATATATATATATATATATATATATATCGGGAATGAGTGTCGGACGAAGAAGGATGTAATTCGTTGAATGAAAATTAGTTGATTGTCGTTAAAATTAAATTTAAAAAATGACTTTTCTTCAGAATGCTCAAAATAATATTAATAATTATTTGTATTTTTTTTGATACACACGATACTTGCACACGTCATCAGCACCACTTAATATAATGGTTGCGCTCGGCTTGCGTGAGTTTGTGTGCGTGCGTCAGCGGTATTAGGTGTGTTAAAAAGAGTTGATGTGTATTATTTTTTGCACTCAATTAGAAAGAGGACGTGTTTTACGTTTTAATTCAACGATTATACTTATATTTACAAATACAAACTCTTTGTAAAATTTAAATATATTGAGAAATTGAGTTAAAAAAAGTAAAAAGTGCAATTAACTCAAATTTGTCTTGTTTCATTTGAATGTAACCATCAAGATATTTATTGGATCAGCTGTCACTTTGTTGGATATAATCGATGAATTAAAAGACTTGCGTCGTGATATTCCATTTTGGACTTGAAACGCAATTGGAGGAGTTCTCAAGAGTTACCCTGATGGACGCGAATGCTATTCAATTTGGATTCATCATAGGACCTTGTAAGTTCCTGGCTCTTATCTGTAAGGACTTCCTGGGAGTGCAAAAATAAATCTCATGCAGAAATCTGGAGGTCAGTGAATATTAATTAATTTGCGCATATATTGTCATTACAACTCTGAGAATAAAGCCATTGATATAACGGCTTTGATACATGTCGATGTGCACTTTTACACTTCAAGTCGATAATTGTAATTAAGTTTGAATTTATATTGTTTTAGATTAGTTTAAAATATTCTTTTTTTTTTGTTAGGACTAATATGTCCAAGTCGCGTTTATGCTATTTTACAAGCTCGTGCCACCATTTTTTGGCCCTTCGAAAGCTGCATTCGTCTTGGCCTAACTGTTTCTGATATTTAATTATGTTTATTCTGATTTAGATTTATATCGTATCGTAAATTGGTACGCAATTATACAATGTAATTGGTATTTTCGTACTTGAACATACCTAGAATCTTACGTAATTGTTTAGTGTATTCTAAAAATACCTAAAGAACTTTACTTTCGTGATTCGTAATTTGGAAAATATTATCTGAATTTTCTTATAGTCATAACACGTTTTTTTTTCAAAATAAGTAACCAATTTTTGATGTTGACAGCAAAAAAGAACATCTCTTCAAGATAATGGTATAATTACATAAGCAATCATTACAGACAAAGACTTTCCATTGTAGAAGTAGTGAGATGTTCATGGAAAAATCTGAAATGTTAGACGAAATGCATAAGCAATTTGTGATAGTTATGGACATAGTTGATTACTAATTAACTAGGAACCCAAATAGTCAACCTAATTATAGTGCGTTAGGCGTATTTGATAACTTATATTTAAGAGTGAAACTTACGCTAAATTTTATGGGAGTCTATATAAATGCTTTGATAATAAATGCTTAATTAAATTATCGCCGATCGACTTACGTACTTTCAACGGTAAAAATGGTAAGTTGACCTAAGTTTTATGAATAAGTCAAATCAAATATACATGAGGATAATAAATTAGCTGACTCAAAACATGTGCAGTACTTAGTGGGAAAACTTACAGCAGGCCCTTAAAAAGTTATCACTGATGTTTCACCTAGACGTGAATCGTATCCCATAATTTGGGGTAGCTTAGTTAAAAAATATCAGGATAAATGTGCATTGGGGACGCTATAAAATAATTTAGATTATATATATATATATATATATATATATAGGGATTACACAAATAATTTAGAGAGTCTTGACTCTTTAACTGAGAAGTTTTCGGCATCAGTTTTGTCACTTAAGCAGCTCAAATTTATCGATTTAAGGGATTTCATTCTGTTACATGGTGAAGAAAATTTGACTCACAAGCGAGAAAGGCATTTGAGTTTTTGAGGCAATTGCATTTATGCAAGACCAAGTAAAATATTGCAACGATCTAAACAGTTGACTTTGGTTTAAACCATGAACTCCGATACTAATGGGTTAAAGCGTTCAAATAAGTCGCCTGCTACTCAATAATCACGTACACAGATAAGCAAGCCTTTTATGGCTAGTAAACAAATTAAAAATAAAATTATTTCAACATCATTGCCATCTTATATCGATGCTTGCTTGTTTTTTAAAAAAGCTAGATTCTCCATAAGCTCGCTATTGATCTATAAGATCAGAGAACCTTTGCGTAAAATATTAAGGAGGACCACATTCTGGTAAACAATGTAAATTTTTACTAGGATGTAAACTATGCTGAAGGCGTCATCATGAATTATTACATTTCAATAAAGAAGAAAGTAATATTAATTCTAAGGTTCACTTACATACTTCGCAAATGAATTCAAATAATAAATTATCATCGCAGGTCACTTGTTCCGAAAATTCACGTGATAATAACGTAAGGAATAATTCGGTGTTATTACGTGCTGTGATTAAACCAAATAATAACATCTTATTATCAACAGCACCAATTTATGCCAAAAACCTAAAATAACCAAAACATTATGAGATGTTTTTATTAAACATCTAACGGTTCACAAACCATTTAATTACGAAAACATGTTGTAAACAACTTAATTTACCGACCACACCATTAAATAGTTCGTTTGTTGATGGGATTGGTTAATCATCAGGTCCTATCCTGTCCTATATATTAATTTAGAAATTGAGTATATCCAGAAAATAAATATAACATGGATCCACTCGTTGTTTATTGTATCACCGAACAACTGCCTGCACATTATATATAAAGGTGTGATATGGATTACTTAGAAGATTTATCGCTAACAGATTTAACGTGAAATGTAGGCACGAATGCCCCTCCACCTTTGTCAACTTCATTTAAATACGTTTTAATGGGGGACCGTTCTGATAAAACAAGTCTAATGACTACTTCATTTACCACTTTTACTTTCTATAACGCTTTGAAAAAAATTGAGCAGTTAGATGAGATACCAAATTTGTATTCTTTGAATTATGAAGAGACAGCATATAAACATTTAGTTACTTCATCTGTATCTCGTTTCAATAATGAAAGTTATTCTATTGCTTCATCTTTTAAAAGATTTGATGGATCTAGGCGTTACATTCCTAGATAACTTAGTGATAGTCGTAAAAGCCTACATTAAAAATTCTGTTAATAACACTTCATTACTCAAGTCTCAGGTTCATAAAAAAATCAGTACTGATGGAAGCACCTACATCTCGTTTCATAATGCAAATAAATCATACAACTGTATTATAAAGAATTATAGCAAAAATTATTCATCATCCCAATCCATGTCAGGTCAGTAGCATAAACGGGATTTTAAAAATGACAAGAACTTATATATTAATCCTAATTATATAATTGAAATGGGAAAAGGGTAACCACTTATAATAGATCCTATGCTCATCGGAATCATTTTGAATACGAAATCTCCTGTCAAAGAAAAAATTAAGATATCTAATGTTTCAAAGGACAATGACAAATTTGACACATATTACTTGTCTCGTTGATCCACAGTTACTGAATGTCGAGCCATATTTGTCATATTGTACATGAATATGGATTCATTTCATTGTTATTTCATTGACATATTTTAATGACTAAATCACTATGATTTTGTACATATTTTTTGACATTATGCTATGTTTTTATGGCGTACACGAAGCGATTAACCTAATATTTCAAAGCGCTTTGGGAAATATTTATTGATTAATTTCTTAAATCTAGAGCTGCCTGTAACTTTTTACAAAATACTAATTTTGTCAGTCATTCTCAGGAAAATGTTGTCCTTTTAACTTTATAAAAGAATAAAGATATTACATTACTTTCATAACTCCCAGTTATGTTTATATTTTTTTTTGATAAGGTGACAAATGTTAAGTAAATTATTTAATTTACATTATACGTGAATTAAAACTGAAAATTAAAATATATCTTTATAACACATACAACCTTTAAATAAATTTAGGACATTATTTTTTGACTTATACTTTATAGGGAAGCGCAATGTTTGAGATGTGTTCTCTGACTTGTACTTTTACGGAAGTCAAAATTGTTGTGTTATTTTTAACTGGAATTTGTTAGAGAAGTCAAAAGAATTTGAGATATTTTTGAACGCTCGGTAATTAAAGCTGTTCATATCGAGATAGTTTTTGATTAAACTTCAAATGGATTCATGGAACTTTTAGTCGTTTTATTTCACGACATTGTCCAGTTTTTAGTTACCTGTATTCAGATAACGGTACTAATTTTATAGGCGCTAAAACATAATTGGAGTAGCTTTGTTAATTTCTAATTAATTTCAAATGACAATCTGAATAGAAGCAAGAACTTAATAACAGAATGAAGATGAAGTGGAAAGTGATTCCGCCACAATCGCCTCATATGATGGAACGTGGGAATCATATATAAAGAGTTTGAAATCTAATACGTATCTGATAGTTGGAAACCAACTTCTTTCTTATAAAGAATTGCAAACTCTATTAATACAGATTGAATACATATTATTCACTCAATGTTTTGTCTGGGGATGCAAAGGAGTCGACATGAGAAAATGCGCAGATGTTATAATTGTATGTTCACTATTACTGTTCACTGTTTACAACTTGATGTACAATTTTCTGAACAGAAAGTTGTAACACTTGCGCATTTTCTCATGTCGACTCCTTTGCAACAGTTTCCATCATCGGATCTCTCTGAGATGCGTTTTAATCAGGGTAAAAAATTATCATTTTGGAAAAAATGACACTTAGAATATTTGCATACGTTAAAAGTCGGGCAGAAATGGGCGTCTTCTGATTGCGTTAATATTGGGACTGTAGCAATAGTAGTACAAGATGACGTTCCTCCCTTGAAGTGGTCTTTAGGTGTAATGACGGCGATCTACCCAGGCTTTGATAAAGTTGTTCAAGTTGTAACAGTAAAGACAAAATTCGGATCTTTTTAACATCTTGTTGTGAAGGTCACACAATAAATAATATTTTATCAAGATTTATATTTTTTTAATTTAAATTTAGCGAGTCTGACTATCTATGAAGATAATAGAAGTTAATTTTTTGGGTTTTTTTTGTGTGAAGCAAGCCAGTTAGTATTATTTTGAATGTAAAACTAAAATTAGAGTCATGAATTTAAATTAATCTAGATTGTTCTATATCTTTCGAAATTTCTATCGAAACAATTGCACATTTCTTCTCTTTTATTCAAAATCGATTTCCAATCGTTATAGTTACTTTTATAGAACAACTTCTTTCGATACTAGTTTTTACACATTCGTTCTTCTTTGAATTCTTGAAACAAGTCTTGGTAATAAATGTGAATCCGATTAAATAAAAATTGAATCAAATTCTGTAGTCGGTAACCGCAGGTTTATATTTATATTTACAAAGGGTTTGTAAATTTAAATGTAGTAAGAAGTTGAGTTATTAAAAGGTGCAATTAATTCAAACTTGTCTTAATAAATTTGAATGTAACCATCAAGACATTTATTGAATCAGCCGTCATTTTGTTGGATGTAATCGATGAGTCAAAAGACTTGCTCGAGTTGAGTGATATTCCAGTTTAGAGTTGAAACACAACTGAAGGAGTTCTCAAGAGTTACCCTGAGTGAATGTTATCCTCTTTGGAATATTTATAGCCTCTTGGATTCTGATTCCTGGCTCTTATTTGTAAGAGTTCCTGGAAGGTCAGAGATCAATCTCGTGCATAGTAGTCGTGTAGAAATTTGACGGTATTGTTAAGGGTTGCGATCCAAATAATTTACAAAGTTAAAAAAAATGTTTACTAATCGTTTTGCATCCTGTTGATCAAACTTCAAAATTATAAATGACAATCTCATAGAATACTATATGGTCTATATTTTTAAGTATTTATGAGAAATAGCCATTCAAAAATTGCAAAATATACGTACTGATAAGTATCTAATTAAGTATTTATCAAACTTAAAAATACGAAATTTTCGTTTTAGTGGGTAATAAATTGCCTAATATTTTTTACTTTTTATACTTTTTTAAATTTGATCCTTTTTTGTTCTATCCACAATTTATGGAAAACAGTCAATAACATAAATATAATTTTTCCAATATATCTCATTAATTTTTATAGTACTTCAAAATTTGTTATTATGTGTAGATTTAATAGCACATTGCTCATCATATTTATTTTAAAGTTTTTCTTTGTAAGATTTATAATTTCGGAGAAATCCGATATTTTAAACTACGGCTAGATAGAGATGAAAAAATAGTTTCTTTAAAATATTTAGATAACTGTTAATCTTATCTAATATAAGCTGTTAACAAACTTATAGAACAGATATCTTCCTGCAATTTTTAATTGTGACTTTTTTGTAACAAATCGTGCGAATATTTTTTCAAATATAAAGTTATTAATTTGAAAATTATATATTTAACTATAAAAATTAATATCTTCTGATAGGTTGGGAAAAGTACAGAGGAGAAGGTACAGAGAAAGTTTGAAACAAGAACTGTAGAGGTTTAAAAGTTCAATAAAATTGATTTCGAATACCATGAAGAATTAATTAATTATTTTTAAAAATTAAGGGTTTCAAAAAGAATATTTTTGGAGAAAATTATTTCTATAACACTGACTGTATCTCATAAACTATTGATAGGCATTGGAAAAAAATCGTATTACATAAAAATTTTAGACCCTTAAGTTGAAAATTGTGTATTTTCTGTTAAATACCTGAGGAGGAATTTGGTAAAAACCGTTTTTATAATCTTTGACGTGCTGTTTCTATTTTTCGAAAATGCCCCTTTAATATTGTGAAATGAAAAAAAAATATGGCAAATGTACTGTACACGTACATGTATAGTACTGTATAAGACAGCCATTTGTTATTTTAAAATTTGACATGTACTCTGCAAAATAATTTGATAAACAATATTTTTAACTATAATTTTAAGGTCACAATATTACCAAAAAATTAAATTGGAATAATCATGCAAGAAAAGTAAAATTTCACTAGACGTAAATGAAGCCGAATACGTATTTTTTTATTGTACAATGAAATATTAAATTATTGGGCACTCCCCTAATTTTCTGTGAATACTAATTATGATAATAATAAAATAAACAAAAGTTATGTAGTACTATTTATTCTGGATTCTAAGTACCTCATCGTAATCGAAACTGATAAACAACATTTCACAAATTTACAGGCAATCCAGATAAAAAACGATGTCTTTTAATTAGCTACTCTGCGTCTTTTAATGCTATTCTTATACTCCAAACGAAAGTGTGCTCTGCCATTCTTTGGAAATCTCGGAACGTCTATACTTCGCAGCCTATATCTGTCTGTCCCTATAAAATATATATAGGATGACAACTCGAATTAAATGTAATTTATTACATTTACTATATATTCATTAAGATTATGCATCTGTCTATATAACTTAATCGTTATAACCTGCAGCTTGACAGAAAAGTACTAATATTGCAACTCGACTCGACACTAAAGAATCCAATCCTCAAAAAAAATCTGTCAAAATTGTAACAGGAATTGATTCTGAAATCTGTCCATTTTATTCGGCACACGATCATTATAGTGCCTAAACCGTTAGACCGATTTCGATAATATTCGATATTTTGGAGTTTCTCACTTTTACAATTAGCATATTTGTCATAAAAATAAAATAAAAAACTATCAAGTATGAAAAAAAGCTTTTTGTATTCTTTTAAATTGACATTCCGTATGGCATGTAAAATGAGTAATTTTTTTTGTGTTACCTTTATTTATTTCCTCTTTAAATGATATTTTAATAGTTTTAAAAAGTTGGGAGTATAAAAGAAGTGCAAAATATGTGGTTTATTAAAATGATTTTATTAAAATATAATACTACACCAAATTTCAATTTTCTACGTCGCATAATTTCTATGAAAATTGACTTTGAAAATAGAAAATATAAATGTATTGCCTACTATACCATTCGTAGGTATAAAAAGTGGATTATATTTAAAAAAATATTGCACCTATAATCATCATTATAGTTTTCCTACAACCTCTGAAAAACCCAATTTTTTGTGTGATTTTATGTTTCGATAATAAGTCATCAGTCTAACTCTGAAAATGTAATACCTAATGTTATGAAATTTTGCTTCAACTCTTGTTACCAGCCCTTTCAAAAGACACCCTCCAATAAGTTCGCCCTCCTTAAAGTTCCAAATTGATATTTTTGTATTTTGGCTATTGCGATTTGTGCAGGTTTATGCGTTTTATTACTTTGCCATATTTGCAATTTCTACTTCAAGAGGTTTCTGAGGAAAGTCGATGGACAGACAGATACGTGATAATCTTATAAGGGTTCCGTTTTAACTGTTAAGGTATGGAACCCTAATAATGTAAATTAAGTGACATTTTTAGGATTTTTTATTAATTTGCTTACCGATCCGCTAATAAAATCCTTGGATTATTTCTAAGAAAGTAAAGAAAACATGTTTCCTAACCAGAAGAAACTATATAACGTGTATGATATATCTGTATTTAAAATATATGAATTGATCTGTTTATACATTACAGCTCTTTTCAAATATTTTCCTGGGGAAAAATTACACGTTATATTTTTATAGTTGTTTTTTATGATAAATAATATGGGTGTGAGTTACCTTGTAAAATGTTCAGAGGGCGTTTTAAGAAAGTAAACCCAACACATTTTCTTGCTAGACTAAGACTATAGAGCCAGGTGCAACATATCGCTACTGTGAAAATTGAAGAAGGAATTAAAATTTTTGTACACTCCATCTTCCTATTAATTTATTAAGTACTACTAGCATTAAGACAAAACATATATTTTTTCCTTAAAACTTACGTATTTGTCTTGCTTAAATGGATCTTAAATATTTTCTTTCATTTCATAAAGAAATAGATGAACGGCTGCAAAATAAACAATATAACCAATGATATCATCCACGACAAAATGCCTACACCGCGACGATAGTAAAATTAGTCTAAATTAGTAATTCCGCAGCAGCCAAATAACATGGTAAATTACCGACACCGTATTGTTGATATAAAGGTCACGCGACTTGTCGGTTGCCGCCGATAACAAACAAGCTTGTTCGAGGTCAAGGCTGTTGGATTCGTTCATCGCGTGCATATGTAGTCAGCCACCGTATTATTAGTATTTCAATTACGATCTTTACAAAGCCAAATATGTTGGCGTGTATGTATAAGTTCGTTGCCTCTTCCTACCTTATCACCAGTCGGTAATAATTATTTTTATTTATTATTTTGAAGAATGCAATATAAGGTAGTAGAGATGTCTATTTAAATAACTATTTTTTTCCAATGATTTTTCTTACAATGTAGTCATTTTTCACAGTAAGTATTTCTATTTTAAATCATAGAACTTCTGCTTATAAAAAGATCTTACGTTTTAGTAAATATATCGTTATAGTAACCGCATGTTGTGAAACTGCTGTAGTAACCATACCGTTTCGTAGTTACGCTATATTGAGGAGAAATAATTGTATTTTGTAATTAAAGAAATCACATCAAGATAAATTGAAAAACTACCTAAGTAATTTTTGAATGTTTTCCGCTATTTTAATGTTTCGTTATTTGAAAATCTCTAAATTTCCGAAAAAATAAACATCATAACACATTTTGATTCGGAATATTTAATTGCAAAATTTACATCTTAATTACCACGAATAATATTACTTCAAGATTTAATACAGTTAACATTTCGGGGTTTCGATTCTCACTAGGTATCGTATTTAAAAGTAATTTTATGAATGACAAAAAAAATCTTTAGTTTGTTTAACAACATATATTTTCAGACAGGTTCATTCGTAGTGTTTTACACAATATAAACTAATTTAATGTTAGTCTGTATTATTTCATGCGCATAGCATTACATTCATTTAAAGTGAATAAATAAACCAATCGAAATAAATGTTGTGTAAAGTTGTCAGTTTCTTTAAATACAAGATAATTAATACAAATGTTTATTTCAGAAACATTACGTAAATGTCGTCGACCTGCTATAATCACAAATCGTCAAAACCAATATCGATACAATTTCAGCAGACTAAGGCTCAGTGATACTTGCGCAGGTGTGTATATGTGCGTTGTTGTGTGTATATATGTAGAATATTTGGGATGTAATTTGATGCCTTGAATATAAAATATTAAGAAATATTTTAGTCAGACAAGTTGCAATGTTTAGTGTGAAATAAAATAAAGTCAAATATTAAGATAAAGTGGAAAAAAATGCTCATATGTCAAACATAACGAATGCAGGCTGAATTATATCTGAGAAGTTAATACAAGTCATAATAAATGTATTAAGTAGTCTAGTACAAATTAATTGGTAAGTCTTTCGTAATAAACATAAAATAGAAGAGAAATTTAAAATTATCTGTTTCCTCACATGTTCATTTCATTTCAGACTGAATGACAGCGGTTTATTTATTCACAATCTCGGGAGATGGTATCCACTATCAACTTGGAGCAACTGCTCAAGTTCTTTGGATACTCATCTTTCCGAATGCTTATAAATGGAAGTAGTCAATGTAAATTAAAAAATTATCTCATAATATTATTAGTAATGCAAATTTTATTGAAGGCTCTCTTCGGTTTAGTAGAAAGCGGACTCGAAAGAAAACCCGGTCATTATTTAAAGGCAATCAAAATGTTATTCCTAGCTATCCGAAGCACTAGATTAGACTAACTGTCCACGCAACTTAAACATCATAAGATTATAGTCCAAAACTAGTAGGAACATAAAAAAATTGTGGAAGCTGCCATAGATTTTCGAAAGATCAAATTATCGGCTCATTAATTTCAATTTGTTAGTAAAAGATGTATTGGTCTTTCATTTCGTACCAGTAAAAGGTATATGGGTCTTTCATTTGCGTTTCTAAACCGTAATTTTTTTATTGAAATTTCACATTTTATAATTAATTAGTCACAAAGTCTTTATTTATTATTAAATGTCATCCTAAAACTAGGTGCCACCTAAATCCATTTAATCCTTTCCCAAGTTGTCTTTCTTTCATATCCCACTGTTCATCTTCCACCCTCTACTAGATTTCCTTCTCACGTATAATTTTAAAAATATTTCGATACCGGTACCATTGTAGATTCTGTATTTGGTTTAAAGTTATTTGAGTGCAATACAAAGTTATGAACAAGATTATAAAGAAAGAAGTTATATAAGTTTGATTTACAGTGAAAAAATTGAAAATGAAAATTATAAATAATCGATATCAGAATTATTGATAAAGATGTATGTGATTTAAGTTTGAATAAATAGTGAATAAGAGTGTAATACTACTTTGTTATATTTAAAGACATGAAATGTTATTGGTAGAAAAACACGGACAAACGTATTTAACACCAATAAAAGTAGTAAATAAATCTACAGTGGCTTTTTAATGTAGCCCTACCTCATCGCCTATCTCATCATGGAAAGCGGGAGCTTTCCATAAATGATAATAACATCAGGTTGATTCTTCGATTTAAAATTAATTTAAGAGAAAAGTTATCTCATAAAGCTAGAATGCTTGCAAAGAATTTTTATTAACAATGTAATTTGTAAATATACGGGTCTCCCGTATATTTAAAAATATACGGTAAAAATATAGTTAGCCGATATTTAAGGTCAATTTTCAAGATTTCCATAATTTAATAGTTTAAATACTTATTATATTTTTTCACGTTCGAAAAAGTTATAAACTATTTTAAAGACCTTTAAATATAGAACATGAGAATATGAGATGAGAAAAATATCTTAAAACACGATACATTTGCTAATGAAAGTTAGAAAATGTATTTGTACGTTTAGCACTCGCGTGATTGAATTATTGCTATATATCTTAGGCTGGCAACTAATAAAATCATAAGATCTGTCCATAACATTATTTTACGTTTCTTATTTGTTATTAATGAGATCTAACTTGTAGGGGTAGAATTCGTTGTGTATTTAACTGAACATTTGGGCAAGTTTCACTATTAATTTGTTTAATCCTTGAATAACCAGGATGAAAAATTATAAATCAGAATAGGAATTAACCAGAAAACAAAAAAAAACAAATGATAGTCGGAAGATGAGAGATTCAGAAAAGTATGGTGCTAATGAGATTATTTCGTAACGAGATACTTAAGTCAATACTAAGCATGACGGGAACTTAGTAGCTCCATGCACATTATGCTAGTTTTTTTAGTGTGAGGTGTCTCAGCTTTGCTATATGAGGAGAACCAAACTGGAATTCTGATTCAAAAATACTTATAATTTTTCGAAATTAAAATAGGAAATCCTGTTAGATGAGAATTACGGGAAAGGTCAAAACTTCCTTCTTTGGCTCTTTGGAAACAATATTTGGCAATGCATGTAAGGGTACGCTTTCTTTTATTACGTATGTATTGTGTTGCTTTGCTTACTTCGCTTACTCTGCGATTACCACTAAGTACAATGCGACCGCAATAAACGATAAGTGTTTTTTATGCTTCACTCGGGGAAACTCGCGTTGACTGAATAAAAGATTGAACGTCGTGCTCTTTATAAACACTAACAGATATGTTCGATAAGTTCCTATAGCATTCCGGAAATAGCTGAAATAACTAACACGTTTAGTAGTTGTCAACCTAATATCTCCTTTCTTCATAAAGTGACACGTACGATTAAATTCTGATGACCAAAAGGTCCTTTCTGTTCTGATGAATAAAATATTTGTTTCCATTTTTGTATGTTATACATATATAAGACTTTTTTATAGTATAATTTATATTCTAAATTATTTCAAATTTTTAGGTAATAAACGTTTATTTAGCTATGGACACGCAATCTAAAGCACGAGACGAAATCTTCCGACTATGGAGCCGGCTCTGCGACCGTTGATGAATCGCGCGTGGAAAAAATACACCATAAAAGAAGTTTTTTTCAAAAATTATTTAGTGAGTCGGAATTTTAAAATAACAGTTTTTTTAGTTACTTTAAAATATGTGAGATATTCAGACAAATACTAGTGACTGTTCTTCACAACGTTGTCACTCTAATCTTAATCAGAATATTACTGGGTACAACAATATCGTTATTATTCTCCCTACAAATTATAATTTGAGACAAACTTATTTAAAGGCATATTGGAAAAAAATTAATGAATTAAATTTAAATGAAGTGAAAATATACCTATACTTTTCGAACCAATTTTTTAACCTAAATATTTGATTTTATCGTCTGTTGAACCCTTAGTATGGGAAGATGACGATCTGGCAACTCAGGATCTTCTTCTTGGCCGGCTTTGGCACAATTTCCACCGGGAAGTTTAGAAAAAACAAACCAGAAGAAACTTCAAGCAGAGATTGATGAAACTTTGTGGAAAAATAATAAAGCATTCAAGTATAAGGACCTTCATGATATGACATACATAGATATGGTTGAGTTATGTAAATAAAATGAGTTTAGACTCTTGTTATAATATTAATTTGTCAAAAGAGAATAAAGACTCACATTCATTCAAATGAAAAGACGTAACTAAAAAGAAAGTTAAATACATTTTTAAAAAAATTATTTTCTAATTCTTCAGAGGCGCAACAGGCCAGTGCGTTGTAAGCAGATTTGTGGTTTGCCGACTTACATTATTTTCCAGATTAGGTCTAACTCTTTATATTTTAGAAAATCTAGCTTTCTGTTTTAGAAATATTGATTCCAGATATTTTTTTGAGTCTCCGAGAGTGTACATCATAAAACTCTGTATCACACATAAATATTATTCACATAGAATATATTCAAAATTATATATTACAATTATCGTAGTCATTAATTATGAATTATTTAATTTCCAGTCAACTTGACTTGTTACATAATAGAATATGCATACACACTAAAATATAATACTGCAAGGAAGTCTCTGCGTACTCAGCATATGTTTAGATATTTTTATATTTCAGAAAAAAATATTTAGATTATTTAACTACTTATTACATTTTATAAATATTTATTTTTACCTGAATTTGCGTAAAAACCTTTATATTACACTGTCACTTATTATGAGGTATTCGTTATTTTAAACGAACGCGCAATTTAGTGACAATGCATATATCTATCTAAAATTGGTCGTACGTAAAAATATGTGGAAATGGATAATCTGTATTATAAGTTTCTGTCCAAACTCTTATTTTGAATACGAAGATATGAAATATTTGAATAATTTACTTTCATCATTATAATCGCAAGTTGATGTATCAATATCGCAGAAATGATTAAAAGTCCTTTTAGATAATGTCTCAATTATACATATGTACCTAGCAACATTCCTAAGATAATTAATGCGAATTTGTTCAAATTTCCAAAATGACCAATAAAGCGTAAGACTGAAGAATTTCTTGGACTGGTAACAATGATTACGGGCAATTCCTTATTTCATTTAAACCTACTCCAATGTGGCCTGTTTGACTGCTCTGCTAGCCATTGTGCTCGGATGCAATGTTTTCCTTATCTTCGAAAAAAAAATTTGCTCAGCATATGGAAGATCACTATGAGTTTTTTTTATGAAACGTTTAACTTTAAGATGAATATTATTTTACTTTGAAACATTTAGGTTTATTAAGAAAAAGAGACAAAAATTTCAAAAAGGTTTCCTGGCTTCTATTATCATTATATACGTTAAGTCAATAATTTTTTTAAATATTTTTTATCTACAGAATTTT